>CM073558.1:797500-3197500 GCA_037074615.1 Leucaena leucocephala | reverse complement strand
GAGTTTTTTAATCACAAATCAAGTAGATAAATGATGAACATTGCAGCAGGATCCAGTAGATCCATTTTAATAACAATGACAGAAAAGTCTCCCCCTATTTAAAATTCAAATAAGAGATAAGCAGAATCTCACGCAGAAAAAGCTTGCTTCAATTCACTTTCAGTGCAGTTTGGACCTAGATTTGCAATGAAAAGAGTGGAACATGGTCCTCCATCGGCACCCTTTTCTTGCTGCTGCTGTGGATCCCAAGTCAAAAAGATTTAGAAAGTCCTCCTCTACGAGGAGAAACATCTTTTTGCTAAACACAAGTTTTCTTCCAGTATATATTTATGTCCAGGTTGAAACACAGAAAGTATAAATTCTATGCGCTCATTTTCCAGATGCAGAGACATGGGATGTGTCGCACAAATCCATATTCAGTAAGCAGGTGAGGTCCATTGTATGGTTGGTTTTCACTTACATTAACATGTGCAGCACCATCAGAATTAACTGCAGTCTCACCACTGCAAATGAGCAAAGAAGATACAAGATTTAGTTATCCGCAACAAAATACTATAGTCATCTTAACTTTATGCTAAAAAGTTGCGAAACTAAAAATTTTGGATTCTTTAAGGTGAAAAATTCACAATTGATTGTACTCTCAACCTTTTCATTGATGCAACATCACCATGGTTGCTGTGATTACCAAGTGGTTCTTCAGATTCACCATCACCTGCATAAACAAGATGTGCGAAAATGTGAAGTGAGATGCAAGAACAGCATCACCTACCCGAAAGTTAATTGAGAAAAAACATAAGGAATATATTGAAGCTCTAGGTGGATTGCAAAATGGTTATTCCATCAAACAGGATCAAGCTAGATGATAGCCATTCAGAATATCAGATATCTACTTTGCCTTGAATTTTAAATTTAATGGAGTTTTACCATCATCACTTGATGACGCCTGAGCATCAGCCACCCCTTTAGATCTTTTATCAATAACAGCATAGGCTCCACCACCTGCGCCATGCAAAAGTTGGATAACCATTAGAAAAAAGTAGTTAAAGAAGCTGACTTTCTCCATAATTCATCAAACAAATACATATTCATAAAACAAGAGAAATGATAAAATTTTGAAACGAGCATGTATCTAAATGTGCATTTTAGTTTGATCAAATTAATTATTTCAGTCCTCTTCCAAAAGTATATAATATACCTGGTTTACGCTTTCTTCTTGAGTTTGACCTGGCAAGCTCTATATGTAGGACAGACCCAGCTTGAGGGTCAAATTTGATACCCTAGTGATCATCAACAAACTAGGAAATTAGATGTTAGAACAAATTTCGAAGATTCTAAATTCTTATCAATAAAAGTTAATCCTTTTTTCCTAGATTCTATACTAGAGCACTAAATAAGAAAAATGAATTATAAACCCATGGAGGCATTTAAACCTGCTGCAGAAGTGTGACCTTGACTATAGTTTTTTACTAGTCGAATTAGAGGCGATTGTCACAAGCCAATTGTTCAAATATTGTTGTATTCCAAGAAAGAATAGTACATAGCACTTTGAAGGAAGGTAAGCAGAGCTTATATAAAATACATACTAATAAAAATTCGCTTTTCTTTTTCACGGATAAGTGTATCAATAACTATCAGAACTTCCTTTTTAGCATGGTGGTCACTTAGCAGGCCACTGCATTGACATGTGCCCTATAAATTCACAGTTTATGTAATTTGCTTCCTCCACACAGAAAGGGGTAAACATTCCAATATGTTCAATCTAAAGGCAAGAACTGTAAAAGAAATAAATAAATTCATAGAAATCAGCTTTCAGTATTATTTGTAGTTGAACTTTACATCCTAATGTCATGTTTTTCATTGTTAGGAAACCTTCTAATAAAACAAGAGGAACAAGGTTTACAAGATGCTTACATTTAGAGCATGCAATGCAGCCATTGCCGATTGATGATTGAAAAAGGTAGCAAATGCAACAACCTAAGAATATTAATAAGAATCAAACAAAACATCCTCCAGAGAACAAAATTGTCACCAATAGAGGGCCGTGGATAAGAAAAGGACTGACAGAGATAGTCAAAAGAACATATCCACTTCATGTTTGATCATTAATAATTTACACATAATTAGACTTCACTTGAAGTTCAATGCTTTATTTAAGAAACAAGTTGTGTTGGCTTATTTTGCAAATATTACTGTTTTGCTTCATCATGATATTTTATTTGTTGGCTTGTCTGTGTATCTGATTCACTGTTAAGTTATATTCAGTTAGCACAAGAAAAAAATTACCAAAATAGTGAAGATGGAGAATTTGACACACACACACATATATATATATATAATCAGCTTACTTTTAATGAAACTTCAATCAAGAAAACAATAGAATAAAATGCCAAAACTGAGCACTTGATCATAGGCCAAACCCATAAATTAATTTATCTATTCCACTCACACATCGCATAAAAATAAGAGTAATGAATAATGAACTTAAGTATCAGGCCGTGAGGTCTTTGGTAGAATAGAATGTGTAAAAGTCCTATTTTCCTTCATCTTCTAGGCGAATGGAATCTATGAAGCACGGGAACTTTTAAGGGGGCAACAAAGAGTGATGTCTGTATCTAACGCAAATTGAACAGTCATATAGACACAACGCTATGCATAACTTTGAAGTACTTGTGGATACTTCAAATCACAAACCAGGTCAACATATATGCTACTGAAATTTTGGTGAAGAAGCAGTGAACCTTCACTATGAATCATGTCACTGATAATAGAGGATACAGGCATCTCAGTCACAACATTAGAACGACAGATTATGAACATATCTTACTAGAAAAATGAACCCAAAAAAAAAAAAGCTTAAAGTTCCTTTAATGTGGAAACAGGAAAAAAGTCGAAAAACCATTAATATTGTTTGAGTGGTCACAAAAGGTTCACCAAGAAATAAGCTTTTTGTCCACTGGACAGAGAAGAAGCAGTGTCAGCTCGACTTAGGCTCATCTGTGTTAATTTCAGGCAACTCAAAAGCTTGACACAGAATTTTCGTTTCATTATCTCGTACTAAGGTGGTCTGCGATCTCCCAAAATACAGAAATGAACAAATAAAACAAGAATTTTTAGGTAGATTGAATTTGCACCACAAAATACGAGCTTCAAAAGTGTTATAAGAACGAAACAGAACCTGTAAGCATCTAAGGAGAAAAATAAGACCGAGAACGAACCTGGTTACCGCGGCCAGTGTACTTGAGCTGACAAGAGTCGAAGCCGGGACGACGGCGGAAGAGGTTATGAATCTCACGCACCTTTACGTCGTCAGGGAGGCCCGATACGAAGAGTGTGTTGATGTGGCTCCGGTCATCTGGTTGGTGGAGATAATAGGAATCAAAATCTAACAGCTGCTGAGCCATTCACAGACTATACTGCTTTTACCGAATTGAAAGGATCAATATGAACCAGAGCGAGATGAGCCCGCTACGGACGGCGGTGTCAACGGCTATCGCCGGTGAGGGACCTTAATGTGTAATTCGAGTGTCGAGAAGTGCCACCGGATGTCCCCTGGGGACTATCACAGTGAAGGGCTCACCGAGGGGAAATATAGTTTGGTTAAATTGCACATTTTAACTACATACTTTAATCAAAATTCGGTTAAGTCCCTGTATATTTGCCTCTCGTCTTCTCCTTTCTTTCTTTATTTTTAATACAAAGCTTAAAAAAGTTAACACTTCCTAGCATGCTCAATAGCTTGAAGCTCTACAGCAATAGACCAAATCTTTAAGGCTCATTTTGGCAATACCTATGTTTTATGAATTACAGACAGCAACGTATAAGTTTGATGAAAATAAAACTAAAAGCATAGGGACGCTTATGCAAATTGGTTAGTTCATTAGTCTAATCATGACACCTTCAACATGAAGGTTTGGGCATGAGGCTTTTAAGCTCAAATAACGCTTATATAGACAAATTGTATAATAATAAAGTCTTGTTAGATTTCAACTCATAATATTATGAATTATTGATCAACTTTTTATTGAGTAAATCAAATTTTGTTAGAAATTAAATTAATCTTTATTTTTGTATGTGTTAAATATAGGTAATCAGGAAGTAATTATATTAGAGATATTGTTAAATATTAAATGTGGACACTTCTCCTAATAAAGATTCAAATTTTGATTCGTTGTGAGGAATTAGCCCCTTTTGCTAGATTTAACCACCCATTGGTTAGATTAATTTTTGTTGGTCAAAAAGATGTTTGAACGAGTAATGAGGATGATTAAATGAGTATTTAGACAGAGGTTGATCTGAGTTGTAAGTAATTCAGTATCGCTTAAGCGAGATCTTGAGTTTGAGCCTTAGTATATAAAAAAATTTTCATTGGGATACTCACTTACTATAGCTAGGTATACGACGTGAATTAAATCTGGATATAGTCAGGATAAAACTCAGATAAACTGGGTGGATAAAAAAAAAATTATCGTGCGCTTCAGCAGTGAGACCCGTGGCCCAAGTTTAAAAGGACCACGATATCCATAAAAGAGTCCACTTGCCCATTTTAAATCAAAAGTTGCAACAGTCCATCCAGCCCACAACACTTTCAAACATTCGTTCGTTTTTTAAAAATCTTTCTCGACAACACTTGCAAACATAGGAACACTCTTATCTCAATTCTCAATCTTTAGATGGAACCCTTAAAAAGACTATAATTGATGGTTGATGATAGTACAAAGCATTGCCACTTTGTTAACCCAAATAATGCACAAAGAAAAGTTCCTTTTCGTTTGATTAGAAGGAATCATTCTCATTTTAGCAACCTATTTTTTTTGTTTATTTTTAAAATTCTTTGCTATTTTTTGAATAAATTAGATTAATGTGAAGGAGTTTGCCAACAGTTGAGGGCAGTGTTGCCATTGCGTTAATCATAACTATAAAAAATTTATTAAAAAATTAGCATGTTTTCTGTATAAAAATGTTAATAAAAACATTGATGTCCACCGGTCATTTTCTTCATAAACATTACTTTTGACGTTTGGAGTTTGAGCTTTGGATGGAGATAGATATAATTGATTTGATTATTAATTATTTATTTTATCTTAAATATAAAATATTTTTTTTAAATTTTCTAACTTTTTTTTTAAATTATCTTCATTGAATCAATAACACAGGATTGAATCAAAGTCTAATTATTATTTCAAATACAAATACATATAATATTTTTATGCATGTATTAATGAATTCGACTAAAATTGTTAAACATAATAGAATTTTGTTGGGGTTCCAAAAATTTCTTCTTTGTAACCAAACAAGATTCTAAATCATGGGGGGAAAACTTAGCTCAAATTAAAAAAAGAAAAAAATTGCAAACAGTAAGAAAATACTACAAGTTACTTGATCTCCCAACTTCATTTTAACCACACTGCAATTGCTGTATGTCATCTTTTGAACTACTTGAATATATTTTTGTATTTCAGAAAATAATTTCATACATTATAAAAAAAACAAAAAAATAATTTCATATAATATATTTGAAGAAATATTAAAAAAACGTCAAATGCATTTCTATTTCTTTGAGGCGTAGGATCCAGTTTCATCTTAAGCTAAGCACCACCCCATCTTTCACCTTAATGGATGCTTCAAAACCAAAAAAATTGGGGTCATCCGTCTAGTCAAAAAGAAATGAAGAATAAAATTAAAAATTAAGCAGTAAGAACACATTATTCATCCAAACCCAGCCCCATAGCAATTTCTACACAAAATCCCACCCCAAAAATAGAAATCAGAATTCACAATGAACGAAATCCAATTCTCTAGTTTCAAACTTAAAATTACCAAGTAACAATAGAAAGAGAGGATAACTTAACAGAAGAATCAAGAAGAAGAAGCACCAGTAGCAGCTACCTTAGGCATCAATCCAGAAGCTTCTTCTTCATCGAGGAACAAGTCATCGGTCCTCCTCAACGCAGCGTGCGCCACCAGGAACCCCGCTCCGATCAAAAGCGCCACCACTATATTGAGAGTAACGTTGGTCAAGAGCAGCAGAACGACTGTCAGCACCGACATCACGATCAGGACCACACGGTCATCGATCAGATGGCGGGCAATGACCAGCGGCTCGTCACGGAGAAAATAGAGGAACAGCCAAAGAGCCATGAGTACGACGAAGACGATGAGGGAGATCGGGTGCCAGAGGAGGCTCAGGAAGAGAATAAGGAGTACGACGATGGCGTAGTTCATACGGAAGTAGCCGATGTTAACTCGAACGCGGCCAATAGCGTCGGGGACACCGGCAGGGAGGCCGAAGGATCGGAAATTGAACATGAGCTTCCATGAGCGGCGAGTTCCGAGACCGGCTTTGATTCTTTGCTTGGCGCGTGAGATGAACTCGAGGTTTGTGGATGGGGAAGATGAAGTAGGGATGGTGCCATAGGTGGTCATGATTCTTCTGATTTTGCAGTACTAACTGCTTAGAGACGAATCTGAAGAAGCAGAGGAAGAAGGTGAGGGAATTGAATAGAGGAATTCGATAAATTAATGGGTATAAAGGTGGAAAATAAACATAAAAGGTGCCCTTGGGATTATGATTTTTAAATTTAGGGTGTGTTTGGATTAGCTTTTGAAGAATAGATTTTGGGAAGAATAGATTCTGGAGAATAGATTTTTGGGGAGAATAGATTTTGAGAAAAAGTAATTTTAAAAATTGGAGATGTTTGGATGATTAGTAGCAGAATCGCTTTTCTATATACAATTTACTGAAAGGGATATAAACTAATATGATAATTATATAAAGAATAAATTTAATTTTAATTTTTTTTATTTTAGTGATTATAAAATAATATATATATGTATTTGAGTAAAATAAAAATTTACAATATTCACTTAAATTTTATTTTTTTTTCTATTGAAAACTTTATTAAGGTTAACTATATATATTAGAAGATAGTATTTTAAAATTTTAAAATTTTAGATTTTAAAAAAATAGTATTTATTTTTATTTTTTTTAAATAAAATTTATTATTAATTGTAAACCCACCGGTAAGTTTTCAAAAATCGAGAACTTCCAGCTAAACAATAGTATTTATTTTTATTTTTTTTAAATAAAATTTATTATTAATTGTAAACCCACTGGTGGGTTTCCAAAAATCGAGAACTTACATGTGACAGTAATCAGAAAAGCTATTGGAGATAACTTTTTTGAAAACCGTGGTTTGAAAGCTCAAATTATGGTTTACAGTATAAAATTGATTTTCAAAAAAATTATACTGTTTGATATTCAAGAAATAAAACCATAATTTTGAAGAGAATCCATTCTTAAATGCTATTGCCAAACACACACTTATTGGGTGGGTTATAACATCGGTTAAAGGGCAATTTCACAATTTTGCTTAGAAAGTTGTCCCAAGATTTTTTTAGAGCAATGGCAATATGGCATTATGAAAATTCAAAAAGCCTAGTAATGTCACATCGTTAGACATCTAAAATTAAATTAATTTTAACTATTAATTAATTAATATATTAACATATTATATCATATAGTATTTATATAATTTTTTTATTTTAAGTTAAAATATAAATTTATTTTAAAAACTTTTATTTATAAGTATTGAGTATCCAAATTTTTTTTTGTTAGGTATAATATTTTTTTACTTTTTTATATATTTAATTTAACTATTAATTTAATTAAATATATTAAACTGGATACACATAGTGTCTATTATATATTTTTTTAAATCATATTTATAAATAAAAATATTAAAAAAATATATCACTAAATTTTATTATTTTTAAAGTATCGTTCTTAATAAATTATTATTTAATAATCTCTTAAAAAATAATATTATTTTTAAAATGTAATAGGAGTAATTATAGGATAGGTCCAGATAGGAACAATTTTACCATGTGTCTAGTAGAGGTGTTCATAATATTTATGGCTTGATCCGTCTACTTGAGCCCGTAAAAAAATCGCTTAGTCCAACCTTAAAAAAGTTACCCAAAATATATTTGGATAAAATCGGGACGAGCCAAATGTTGGGTAGGGCAGGGTATACTGCTCTGCCCATTTGGCCCAGCCCTATATATATATATATTTATTTTTAATTTTTTTCTTAATATTTTATTTCTTTTCTTAACTTATTTTATTTATAATTTTATACTTTTCACTTTTCACTCATTTTAAAAATATTAAATATAACTCTTATATTTATATAGATACCAAAGTTGCTCCTCTGATTTACTTGCTAAGTATTCGATTATTGATGTTGCATTAACGCTATAAATATTCGACCTCTACATATTTCAATATTTCTTTTTTATATATGCAATACACTTTAATACTTTAATTATTATCTTTTTGTTACCTTATTCTTAGTAAATTATAGAAATTATTTAACTCTTAAAGATATAAATATAATATTATTTTATAAGTTCATAATTGCATATTTTTTTCTCATGAGTAGAACATTACAATTTAGGCATACTTAATCTGCCTATATGCAGCCTGCTCATATTTAATTTGAAATAGTTAGGATTTTTATTGGGTAAAGTAAAACTGATCATCGATCTATAAAATTTAGCTTATATTTTTTTTGGGTAGAGCGTGAGATAAGGGCTGCTGTGTCTATACGTGTCTAGTCTCCATACAATGCATAGGACATAAATTATGTACAATATTTTATCCTATCCTAAATTAGTTCTAATCTCAAACGGACTGAAATTGATTCAGGACCAGATGAGAATTATTGTTATTATAATGTATTTAAAAAAATAGATGATGCTAACAGGGAACCACAAAAAACTTCACTTCTTGCGGAAACAAACCAAGGCCAACGACTTGTTGATTTGAGACATAGAACATTGAAGCAGAATTCTGTCGATGGAGACGAGGGATCGTCATCATTTACTGCTTGGTCATCGATATGAAAAATTAGAAAAGTGGAGGTCGACGGCGAAGGGGAGCTCGTTCAAATCTGCAACCCACCTTAAAGTGTTCGTCGAACCCACCGTGCCATCGAAGTTGGAGTTGGTGACCTTGCTATTCAAGCTATGCAGAAGTTTCCTGCAACACAGCAACTGCAGAAAAGTTCCTGTTTTATGATCATAAATCTTGCAGTGAAAAACCCATAAAAAATGCAATATTTTTATCTTTCTCTCTTCTCTTGTTTTCCTTCTGTTGCTTTCAAAGTCATCCTTCTAACGCTTTGTATAAGGCATAGTACAGCTTTAGCTCTTGATATTACCCATCAACTTGCATTTTCTATTTGACATGACTATTAACTATTCTGAGTAATAATAGAGTTGATGAAAACATACGCAAGGCCAAGTAAAACTAGGGAGATATTTTCTAATTTTTAAAAAATATTATATCTTATAGAATATTATGAGGGTTAAACCAAAATCTATCATATCTTAATCTGATAAATTTTTGTTCTAATCTTCCTCAGGATAGGATATGATAGACTTATCTCAAAATTTTTAAGACTAAGTTAGGACACCTTAAAAGGTACAAATTTGACCATCCCCTAAAATAAAGTATAGTCTTTTGAGAGTGATAATAATATATCTTGGAGGAATATTTTCTTTTCTCATTTATAAATTTGAACTCAAAAAAAATAAAATAGATGATATGTAGACTGATCAATTTAGTATATTTAGTCAAACTAATAATTAAATTGAACTCTAATAACTATTTTGTGAATTTTTGAAGTGACATTGTTCTATTATTTTTAGGGTAAAATTATCCATTAATCTTTATATAATATATATATATATATATGATTGGGCAATCAAAAGTTATAAAAGGGTACAGCTGTCTCTGTGGAGGTAGTTTCACAACATGCACACATTCATCCAAATGAATAAAGCACAATTTAGTTTGGTAATTCAATGGATCAGACCAGAAGTGGATAAAAAAGAGCACAACATAAAGATCTTGCATTTTATTTATTATTTTGTTATTTGGAAAATCATGTTCAACATTAAATAATTAGTGATAAATATGGCATTTTAAATATAGTCTATGTTTTGATTTGACACTCTGATCCTTCTCTCTTTTTTATTAAATTAATGATAAATTATATATTTTTTAAAAATTATAATATGGAAAGTATACATTTTTTAGCAAAAAAAACTATTCATGCGTTTTTTGATTGGATGACTATGATATCTAAATAAAAAATTTAATTATTAAAAAATTAAATAAAGAGTATAAATTTATTATTATTTTTTATATTAAAATTTTTTATTATAAACTTTAGAGAAATTAATTCCTTTATTTATGATAAGTCATTTTCCCTTTTCTATTATTTGTTTAGGGTATATGTTTACGTTTTTTTTTTTTAATTTGGTTCCTTTCTTCCGCTCTGTCTTTTTCTTTCTTTAAAATGTGATATATATCAAAATATCAATCTTCATCATATTCCTCTATCATGCCTATGATATTACAACGACTGATATAAAAGCCTTATAAGGTGAAGATACAGAGAAGGAACCGCAACTCGAGATTCGAACGTCACGCTTCTCAAATCATCCTTTCCATTTCACTAAAATCAAATATAAGGCTAATATCTTTTACTTACTTTGTGAAAATTGTCTTCCTACATAAAATTAGTGCTATATTTTCTAGTGTTACTTGTATAGAAGTAGAGCACCGTTGCGGTTGCGACACAGAAAATCGAATATTTCAAGCGTACGGCGTCGTTTGATTTATTTAATTTTATTCGGTATCGGGTCCCACAATTCCAACTACTCGCCTATAAGTAGTTTGTTGGACTATTGTGCGGATAAGATCACACTAACGGTGTGGGCACCGCAAATTGCAAAGCGACACCTATTGCAACGACAAACGACGGGCTCCACGCCAGCTCGCCCACGTGTCTCCTTTGGAAACTCCTAGAAAGTTTTCCCATGAGTCTTTTTTTGCTTGGCCATGAGATGAACCTCTCTTACCCATCCTCTTTCTATTTTAAGCGGAAGGGGTGATCTCATCTCAAAAATTAAAAAAACATACTCTTTTAATTGAAAATATATAATATAATTAGTAAATTAATTTTAATTTTAAATATAATATATATTTTTTAAAATTTATTAATTTTTTTAAATTACTCTTATTAATACCCTATTAATAATAATAAAAAAATAAAATAATTATAATATTTTAAAAAATATACTATAATAATTAATTTTTTAATTTAAATAAATTAATTAAATAGATATTATATTTAAAATTAGAAGAATATAATCAAATAATAACAAGTGATAGCAAAACAATGAGGGACAAACCTTTTCTCCTCTAGCAGTTAATCCGGAGGTGGTAGGTGTCATATCTTTTAATTCCTTAGTTTTTAACTCAAGCACCGATCATCCCAAGCATTCTAGTAATTAATGCTCTCATTGATCCTCGGCGACTGTGCTTTCGTGAAGATGGATGGATGATTATAACGTACAAGGCCATATAGGAATTCTTCCCTTTCTTTTACCGTCTCATATGCTTGGATGACAATCCAATTTAGAGATTTCCTTAGAAAAGAGGATCCAATTCAATGCACTCTTCTAGTTCTTAGTGCTTTCATATCAGGCAAGCAGAACAATAAGATTTATGGCTTTGATAATATGATTAACTACTTCTGCAGTAGCTGCAACAATCTCAAGTTTGTAAGATTCTGTTGCAGAAAGTCTTTAGTTACGGGCCTCCAAGATGAAAAATGTCAATGCACTCTCCAAGTCTTTAGTCTCAAGTTGAAGCCACGAATGGTAAGTAGTGAAAAATGTCAATCCAATAACAACATATATTAGAACCTGCCTGATAGCACAAGAGATTTCCCCAGTTTTTAAAAATGAAACATACAATAATTATAAAAAAATAAAAATAAATAAAATAGACAATAACATTATATAACACTAAGTATGGACTGAAGTAAACAAACCCCTCTAAAAGACCCCTTTTCATGTTTACCATTTTGAGGGGTAAACAAACTTTACACCCTAAATATAGATATTTATTTAGAATAAAAATTGCAATATAAATAATATTTTATATTTATAATTTGAAGGAACACTAGTCTTATATTTAAATTGTGTGTGGATAAATAATATACAAAATTAATTGTATGGGAATTATCCTAATAAATATTTGAATTTAGAGATTTTTTTTAGAAGTTTTAAATGTTAAAAAGTACATGGACATAATCCAATGTTTGTGAGAATATTGTATACTTTAGACTTAATTTTATTAAATATATAGATATATATAGTCTTCTATTTTTAATATCATCGATCTAATTGATAGAAAATGCTAACACGTGGACAAAACAGTGGTCGCCGGACAAGGAACAAACAAGCAAGAAAGAGAAAGATACAACGATAAAAAAGATAAAGAAAAAAAAAATGACCAAACAATGACGGAGTAGGGAAATCTATTGTTTTCGAGCCACGTGGCCAAGGGAGTTGTATAGATAACATGAAGTGATTGTGCTCATGTACTTAAAATTAGAATTTTTTTATTTTAATTAAATTAATTAATATTAATTAATTTTTTTAAATACTTTAATTATCTTCTTTTCTCACTCCTTTCTCCTCTCACATTATTACTGTTAAATATATTAATATAGATAATTTTAAAAAAATAAAAAATATATCTTATATTTATAATTAAAAATAATTTTTTAATTAAATCTTATATTAATAATTAAAAAAATATTTAATAACCGCAATTTATATTTGAGTCACCCAAGCCATTAAATGTCAATATTTTTTTAATAGAGATTCAAATTTTAGTTTATTATAAAAAATTAAACCCTTTATTTTTATTATAAATCATCAATAAAAAATCTAGATTCTAAATATAAATTATCAACTAACTCCTTAGTTATTATTTTTTTATTTTATTTTTATTATTAATTGAAGAGAAATATAAGAGGATATAAAATATGAAATATATTGGGGTGAATTTGAAAAAGGTTATGAATTTAAGATAAATTTAATAATTCAACTGAATAAATTAATTAAAAATATTTTATAATAAAAATTAGAGGAAGTAGCTCACGACTCATTCATATAATTTTTTTTTTGTTGGTTGACTTTATTTGAAGTTGCTTAGTAGATTAGGCCCACATGTAATTGCGGACATGACAACATGAACCATTTGCTGATATTGGATTCAATACCACCCCCTTCTACTTGACATAATCAATTCTTAGTGGACACTTGGCAACTCCGCTTCCACATCAGATTCATCCTTGCGTTCTGGCCCTCAAATTTATCATTTATTAATTACGAAGTCCTTAATCCACCAATGTAATAATGGCCTCCGGGGATTAATTATTACTAATTAATAATTAATTAATAAGTCTCTAAAGTCGGTGGCCCCAGAAAAACAAATTTTGTAATTAAATTATCGCAATTATTCGCATCCTCATCTGGCGGGCGCCACAGTACCATCTTCAATCTTAAATCAGCAATATTTCTCTATTGAAAAAGATGACAGATTCCAAAATTTTGCGGCGATTTAGCTCTGAAGTCTGAATGCATCTCTCGTCGGAAAATCTCCGATGTTTCTCTGATATGGATTTTAGTTCGAGCTCTCTCGTAATGACTCTCATTTATTCTGCTTTCCCCCTTTTCTTTTTAACTATGTTTGCTTAAAGTGTAATTCTTCTTTTTGTCTAACATCATAGATCCACGCTTCTTGTTGCAAATTATTCAAATCATTTTAATCCGGTTTTCAAGGGAAATCCTTCTTACTGAATGCTTCTCTCTCTATTTTTTTTTGTTTTCTTGTGTTGACTGGGGAAAGGATCCGAGGTCGAGCTTGACGATCGGGGAGAAACTCTGTTTCGTGTTCATACCGTTCATAGGATTATTTGAGGCTTTGGTTTATAGCTTGTCCGGATGCTTTAATATCCAACCTCCCAAGAAAAAGATATATTCCACATTCGACGATTTAGTCCTTCTTGCTAGAAATTCTCCATGTTCGTCGCTTTCTCTGATCTCACTGATTGGTATAGAAATCCTGCTTCTTACAATTTTGTCCTGGTGTTCGTGCAGTTACTGTTAATGAAATTGAGGCTTTGCGTGAATTATACAAGAAGTTGAGTTGTTCAATCATTGACGATGGCCTCATACACAAGGTAACTGAAATTGTCACGACTTTATCTTTGAACATTGGTGTTGTTGATATTATTTGTCAGAATGCCTTTTTTAATTCGTCTTTGTTTTCCATCTGAAGGAAGAGCTTAGATTGGCGCTATTGAGAACCTCAAGTGGCGAGAACCTGTTCCTTGATAGGGTATGTTCATTCTGACATATAGGTCCCTTGGTCTTTATGTTATCACTTGAGTGATTATTCTGTTGAATGTATTGCATTCAGAATAAGATGTTCTATGCACATGTGAAGCTACATACTTGGTTTGAAGTTCAAGTTAAATAGATTGTTATTCTTTGACATTCTTCCTATTGAACTTAGTGAGTCCATTTCTTGTTGATAACTTGTTTTCAGGTATTTGATCTCTTTGATGAGAAAAGAAACGGTGTTATAGAATTTGAGGAGTTTATCCATGCTCTAAGTGTCTTTCATCCTGCAGCTCCTCTGGAAAAGAAAATTGATTGTAAGACTTCAATAATCACATAGCATTTATTTCCTTCATATGATCCAATTTAATACTTGATATTAATAAATATCTATCGTTTTTTCTGGTTTTCTTGCAGTTGCTTTTAAATTGTATGACTTGAGGCAAACAGGATATATTGAGCGGGAAGAAGTAAGTATCTTGGCATTTCCAGGTTTGGCAGATGTTATTGACTTAGGTTTGTACAGTTTATTATGGGATAATAATGCATAGTTAAACGTGTGCTATCGATTATAGCAATCTCTTTGCACGGCACCAATTGAATTTTACAAATTTAGTGGAGAAAGGTGGTAGTTTCTTTGTCATATCCATAAAGATCTTATTCTGTCTATTCTAACATGAGTAATCGCATGATCATGGTCATCATCTGAAATATTATATATTTTGTTACCGTTATCTTTCCTTTCCATTGTATAAACTGTTCTGCCACGATGTAACTTTTTTCCAGGTTAGGCAAATGATGATGGCCATAATGTCAGAATGTGGGGCGCAACTAGAAGACAGCATTCTGGAAGCTATTCTTGATAAGGCAAATTTTGTTTTCTTTCTTTGTTTTCCCCCCTACTTTGATTGGAGATTTGATTCTTACATTGCCGTTCTTTAATCAGACTTTTCAAGATGCTGATGCTGACAAGGATGGTAAGATTAATAAAGAAGAATGGAAGGAATATGTTGTTCGGCATCCAACACTATTGAATTACATGACTCTTCCCGGTCTGAAGTAATTTACTTTCATCCCTTGCCTCTCCTACATTAATTTCAGTTATCATCACAATTGTCATAATTGATTTTTCATCTTGTCATTGATGTTTATTGATCAAAAGAGAGTAATTTACCTATTATTTTATAATGGCTTGCATGGTCAAGAACTGAATTCAATCTCTTCCTTTTTGTAATGATGCTTGGCCAGGGACATCACCACATTGTTTACTAGCTTCATTTTCAACACTGAAGTTGAAGATATACTCTGGCAACTTCCGGGCAACGATAAGCTATAAGAGCGGAAGCCAGCCAGAAGAATTTTCTGTTACGCTGGGATTGTTAATTTTGTTACAAGGTATATTGGTATGATTCTACAACCCCCAATGTCAGTGGCAACTTGTGGAAGTTAAAGGGAATGAAATGGATCAAATGACCAGGAGTCATTTCCGCTGGGAACCTCTTTGGCGGCAAATGACCAGGCTAACTCAAAGCTATTTTGGTGTTATTTTTGCCCACATTGCCGGATGTGATAAACTCAACGACTCTTCCAAGATGTTCATAAGCATATGATGATTCCAGAGTCCAAGGGTTATATTGCCATCCGTGGCCATGTATTTTTCTTGTTCATTTTGCTTTTATGAAATTGTATAATAATTAGTATTAGTGGGTTTATTGTCCAATTCAATTGGTAATAGTTTCCCAACATTGAGTGTTGACCAATGTTGTTGGTTCTTATTCCCCTTGATGCAGCCTGATATTTTTTTGTTATAAATTTTTTTAAAAAAATATTAAATTTATTTATAATTTAAAAATAGAATAAAATCTCCCCTTCTCAAAAAGGGTATAATATCAAATAAAATAAAATTTAACCTTTTTTTCACCTGCATTCGTGATATCATTTTTGGTGAGTCCATGTTGGTTTTCTTTTCTCTTTATCCTTTTTGCTACATTGTTAATGCATCAGTGTTGTGTAGTGACTATTGAGTTAGAAGTGGAAATTGTGTTTAACCATTTTATTTAAAATCAGGCAAAATAAACCCCATTTAATTTAGAAAATAATTTTATTAATACATTAAAGATACCAATATAAATTTAGTGGTTTGAATTTACTAATAAAATTAATCTAATTGGTAAAAAAATAATTCATAATTTATAAAATTATGAGTTTAAATCCTTATTGTAGGCTATTTATAAATAACTTTATAAATGCTTTTTAAATTTAAACGTATATCTGGACTTTAGAGAGCCCAGGAGCCCACTCACACTCAATAAGAAACTCGTTCACAAACTTAGTTAACGCTGAAACCGGATGCAGTCCAGCCGGATACCTACTTAAAAAAAATAAAGGAAAAAGTACTTCAGTTTTATATCAATGGAGCATGATAGATACGAATACGCTGAAAAAGAGGGTAGATATGAAACCTAATTTCCCTGGAACTTCTCTGGAGTTGCATCCTGGCAAAACAGTCAGAAAGCCAGCACATCCTTCTGCAATGTCTTCCTTTGGAAAGGAAAATGGGAAGGAAAAAAACATATTTGTTTGAATCTCACAAAAGATCCCACCCCTCCTTTTTCTGTCGTGAAGTAACTCGAGACAATTTATTTGCAATTTTAGGCTTTGGAACGATCCCTGGGTGGATCATCGTGACGGGTAGCAACGCATTTTAGCACGTTATGTTGAAATTTGAACGACTTAAATCAAGTGGCACTGTAAAAAACGATATGAAAGCCACCACCAAATGACGGCCTAATCTTCATCCCAAATAAGTAACCGTTGGAGTTTTTTCCCTGCAAACAGTAAACTTTCCATCTTTCCTCAAAGTTACTCTTGCATCATTCCCCACTCGGCAAAGCATGCTTTGAATAATATGGCGGAACAATCTTCATCCCCAAATAAGCATGATCGGATTTATCTCCTTGAAATAAATTTTCATGCGGTCTTCCTGTGTTATTTTTCACACGACTCCATCATTACCAGGCCAAGCAAGCATAACCTTCTAAGGGTGGCTGACAAATCATCCCAGAATAAGCAACCTTCAGATTTTGGTCTTCCCAGAAATCTATCTCCCACATTAGCGTCAAAAGACACAGGCTTTTTAATCTACATCACCAGTATTGACAAGATTCCAAGCGTCCAATCTGCAGCCCATATTAAACAAATATTAGATTAACATACAAGTGAGGTAATTGAATATAACATGGTACAAATTATGGAAAAATTCCATGAAGAACCAAACTTGAAAAAAGAATGGAAAGATAAGTGAACATGTTATGAACATATTCAATAAAAAATAACAACATGAAGAGAAAGAAAGAAAAAAAGAAAGAAACAACACAACGATCATCTCTATAACAACTGACGCAAGCTTCTGCACATTTACAAGAACGAGTATACCGATAAACTCTTATTTAACTTCTGCTCCCCAGCCATCTGGCATCTATCACTCTTATCTAGCTAATCCAATTAACTCTTCAAAATATTCATATGTAATCAATTGCCTAAATAGGCACTTAGTATTTTCTATTTAGGTGGCATTGATCGTTAACCACACACAATAACCTTCATTCTCACCAGGGAACTGGCTGTTTATATTTACTGACAGTCAGATTAACATCTGAGAAAACTGACATTCAGAGTCATAGAATTTAAGTTCGAGTTAGCTACAAGTGCAAAAGAGACAGCTTCAACACCTAAAGCTACAAAGGCAAGCCCCAGAAATACTCTATTGCTCCTTCACCCTCTGGCATCCTGTCTTAATTCTTTTAATCACATTAGTCTCCAAATTTGGCTACATAAAATTCATCAAGAGGAAAAAAACAATACCGATTAATGCAGTAACCACTGAAAACAAATTCAATTCAAGCTTATAATGCATCAAAGTGACCAGGTGGTCACAAGATCCACATATGCAAGCAAGCATTTAACATTTCATTGGAGAACATAGATTGTCATGTATACACAAATCAATCGTTAACCTCATCTTGTTCATATCAACAAGACTAACAAGGGGAACAAAATTATATGTGAAGTTTGACCATCCTACAATTTTCCAGCAAGCTCCAAGTAAACAGCAACAAAGTCTAGCAGCTGTTACACAGCCTTTGCAGCAACTGATTTTATCTCCCATATACTTCCACTTAATCCTCAACAAAAATAGGCCGGTTGGATTCAAACAAGAAAAAGAAGCACATGGTGCAAACAATTGGCCCAGTATACTAATATCAGAATTCTCCATCAGTACCAGATAATTTAAAGTTTGAACATACTCTACATGATGAAAGATAAATCCTTTCTTCTGGTGCTAGAAAAACAATCAAGAGTCCAGAAAACTTAAATAGGGGTCTAAGTGTATCATGTGTTAAGAATCCAACAAGATCTCACATTTATCCTAACAAGCAAAGGAGAGGCTGCTATTCCTACAGTCGGCTCTCACGTACAATAATAAACAATGGCAATCTCACAGCCAGCATCGTAAAAAATTCAGATATTTATAAGGGTCACAATACATAATGTGTTTAAGAATCCAACAAGATCTCATGTTATCCTAACAAGCAAAGGATGGATCCTACAGTAGGCTTTCCTGCACAATAGTAAAGAACAGCACTCTCAGCCAGCAATTGAATACATTCTGATGCTCATAGGGGTCTAAATGCATTGTGTTAAAAATCCAACAAGATCTCGTGTTATCCTAACAAGCATAGGATAGGATGCTATGTCTAAAGTTGGCTAGACTACACAATAATAAAGATTGGTGATCTCATAGCCAGGAATGGAAAAAATTCAGATTCTTATGGATTATGAAATCAAGGTCTCATTTAAATTTAGACTACTGTTTTGGTTCAATTATAATTACAGATTCCTTACTACTAAAGCAAGTTCAAGGCTATATGAAAGCACTAGAAGATAAATGTGAAGATGATCAATCCCATGGCCCATTTCAGGTTGAGACTAAGCAATATGCTAGTTGCTAAACCTTACATGAAGGCAATCAACAGGGTAACAAAGTAAAGTCTATTCGTTACATCATTCAGACCGCTAAAGAGAAGCAGAGTACTTGCCTATGAGCTTCAAATCAGCTGCTGGCCTTGAGACATACAGCTGGTCCACAATCCTTTCTTCAGATATTCAAGTGTTACCAGCAACGTGTGGAAAACTTGCAAGTCAAGGAGAGTCTTCACTAATGAAACATCAGCAGCTCATACAATATGAAGAATGAGATGCTTCATGACAGTATGCTAGAAAAGGACTGTTTTTCTCCTTCAAAATAGATAAGGTGATAAAACTAGTAACATCCCACTTAATCTCTTACCATCAGGCAGAAATTTCTGCTACTATATCCCAGCTTACAATCACTCTCAAACCAACCAATTAGTGGTCAACTTCAAGTCAACTGTTCATAAGAATGCCATTGTGATTGGTAAAACATGATATTTTCAAGAAACTGTCTTCTCAACCAAAACAATACTTCATCACTTATATCAATCTCAATCCACTGTTTACCAAAGACCAAACAGAAGCTCAAGATAACTCGTAACTGTAGCTTCTCCATTCAAATTCTGGTTACCGCTCAATTGATTGAGCGTTATTACAGAATACTGAGTTCCTCAATAACTACAGAAAAACGCAGGGCAGTTGTACAGTTGAACTCAAAGCCACCAATAACACCACCCACCACTTCAATCCAAAAGCAAGATACGTGCTCCATGCCAGCAAAAAGTTGTAGTTACCAATGGCCACTTAGCAGGGAGCACATGGAACAATGAACAATTATGTGTTTTGGAACCTAAACATATTGTTTATTCACATTAACTTCAAAAAATGACTGAAACCGCCGCAAATACAAATATCTCTCCCAGAACCAATTAATGTACCCTAAAACATAAGTCTGCAATGAAAAGTCCAAAACTTATTGTCCAAGAAATTTATATCTTATATATAGAGACCAAAAGATATAAGCAACATAAAGTCATTGAAACTCCTGATCTCTCCATGTAACTTGAATGTTCAACGACTCCCTTGCCAGTTGCAGGAGCACAAATGTAATAATCAAATGATACTTACCGGCCACAAAAAACTCAGCACTGGGTGTTAGGGGATCATAAATCTATCTGATCCCAAGATAGTTGGATATTCATGTTAATCTATCATTCTAACCTACTGTACAACATGCTCCACAATCTCTGTCCAAAATCTAACTACTCACTCAGTTTAGGCTAGCTAGTTGCAGCAATATTCTACAGATAGTGATCAAATCACTAAGAGATGTTCTTTCAATAATCAAACACTCCATACGAAAGTACTAGTACCATAATCACCCTTTTCATAATCTGTTCACGAATATAACTGTTCATTGAACTGCAGTGGCAGGACTTTAGCAAGAATTATTGACAACAAGGGTACAAACTAAAATATCTATATGGAGTCTTCTAATACAGCTCCGCAAGCATGACAAACTTATAAAACATTGAACTTGAGCCCCATGATTCCGCACACAGGATTAATGGCCCCTCCTTACATTTATATCACTATCCAGTTCCAGTGGCCCATCAGGATGCGAAGACTTAAACCCAAATGAAAGAATTATAACCAAAATATTGAGAGAAAGTTAAAAGGTAAGATAATAATGAAATAATAAAATATAAACCCATAAAAAGACATATAAGATTGAAGAAATCCATCATAATTCAGTATTATTTCAGGTATATGGCAGCAAGATAAACATCATGGTAAAAGCAAAGCAACACTAAAACCTATATATGCCAGTTTAGAACTAACAATATATCCGGATAAATGACCAGTGATGTGAACATAGAAGGACTTGATAAGTTGTTTCAGCCATTCCACATCAGAGAGTCAGAGTAATGGAGGAAGCTGTTCTTCATTTCCAACAGCAATCCTAAGACCTCAACGACGATTCATGCGAGCCTTCTCATGATGTACCCATGAAGCACCTCCCTATACAGCAACACATACATATCATGAAACCCACAAACTGATAAGGGGGGGGGGGAATCTAAATCATAATTCAGAACAGAACACACCATATGAACACCATATCCGTCAGGATATGGAGCTGGAAAACGTCCCTCAGGGCTGCCAAACTGTGTCCCATAGGTCCCACCTTGATAAATGATGAAGCAAAATTTTTAAATGAAAAACATAATGGACAATTAAATAAATATCTCTACAATATGTACTAGAATAGGTTGGTGATGTTAATTTATTTACATAATTTTTTAACAGTTTTAGGAGTACATAGTGCTCCGCCCCCACCCCCCCCCCCCCCCCGCCCACCCGGGGGGGTTCACCCCTCTATTTATTCTCTTACTTATTATACTACATGTCCTAGCTCTTCTAGTTTCCCTTAACAATTTACAACTTGGGATACCATAATATCTTCTCACTGCAAGAGAAAAGAAACAAAAGATATTATTCTTCCCACAGCCCATATTGCCCAGTAATACACAGCAAGCATATATCTAGCAGAGGATCATCAAAGACCTGCAAAAGAGAGAAGTTACAGAATGATAGAGTAGAAGCAAATCATACCAGCACTCCAATGTCTGCCACTGGAACTAGCTAAATCAGCACGTAATTTCTCAACTTCCCGAGCCATGGAAACCAAATTTTTATCCATTGCCTGTCTCTGTTCCATCATCTCCATGTTTCCTTTCTTTTCATAATCAACCATGGTTCTAGAAAACAAAAATTTCCTTGTTATGGCTTAAATTAGTTTTGCAGTAAAGTATACCACAAAAGGGCAGGTGGATAGAAAATAAAAACCCATCAGCAATTGAGCCAACACACCTAGCGCGCATGAGCTCTTGATGTATTCCATCGATCTCAGCCCTCAATATAGTAATTTGTTGATTATCAGCTTGTAACCTCCGAAGATCTTGGGTAAGTGTCTGAACCTTCGCTTCAAGGTCCTTGTTAACATTCTTAAGTTGCTGGGCTTCAGCTCGCAACTGTATAGCCTCATTCTTCAAGGGCTTAGTTGCCCTAAGATCGGATTCTAATTTCTGTCTTTTCTCATTAAATTCCCTTGCATGCAGGTCTCGTTGTGCATGAATTTCAGCAATGGCAAGATTCATCCTATGAAGTTCCTCTTTTGTAGCCGCAAGGTCCCGTTGAAATGCCACTCGGTCCTCGAGCAGCCTTCTGTTATCTGCCACTAACCTCCGGATTTCTGCATGCTGAATTTCAAGTTCTTCTTCCAATAGAGCTGGATGAGGCGGCATAGGAGGGCGGTGCAAAGGAGGCCCTGGAATGAAGAGCCCTTCAGGTGGGTAACCCCGCCGATCATTGATTGGTTCTCGGGGACCACGGTTCCTTCCAGACATTTGAGGATACCTAAAAGGGCAGACACATATATAATTACAGTCATATTAACTTGTAATAACTAAGGAATGAAATTCAGAGTTGGGGGGAAATCAAAACTTGACATTAGAGTCTATCAGAGAATAACCGTTGGGCAATGAAAGTTATGTAATTCCACGTTCTTGAATTAACACATTAGGCTTCATTGACCGGAGGACATATGAATTCTGAACAATTAATAAAAAAGAAAGAAGAAGAGGATAACAACTCGCAAGAGGACACATGAATTAAAGCGAAAATCCAAATTGTATATGTACAGAATCAAAGAATAACATTAGATAGAACCCAAGTCCGCATTTTTATTGAAATCTAAAGTGAGAAAGTGAAGGAGTTGTGAACCTCGAAGGGTAGGGTTGGTGTCTGAGAAGAGTTTCTCCGATTGTACAGGGAAGAAGAGGAAGACGGACAGATAAACGCAATCGCAGGCGATGATAGGTGGAATGGAATCAACAACTTTGTGCAAGGGCGGGCAAGTGGCGAGGTCCCCCCACAGACTCACGCTTTCGGAACTTGGTTTGTGCAGCGGATTGCCTATCCGGCTCGATTCATAAAAGATCAAAGCCAAGTCAATTTGATGATTTGATGCTTCTTTACTAGAGGCATTCGACTTGGGGTTAGGACTTCAAGGTTCAAGCCTTTGGAAAACCATTCATTCTTAGGTATCCATGGTTTCTTTTCATTTTTAATTTAATATCACTATATTTAATTTTTCGTACAAAAAAAAATATTTAATTTTACTCGATTAATATAATTAATTTCTGTATCATCCCCGGAACTAATAATACTAATATAACAAAAATTATAAGGATTAACATTAATAATATAGTATAAACATATAAGTACTAAATTTAAAATTAAAAAAAATTATTAAGGAGACTTGAAAGAAATTATTGGTAGCTTAATGGTTTTCCAAAATTTTTGGTATATTTGACTTTTCACATTCTTAAATTTTCACTAAAAGTTAGTGCTTTTTTTTTTGTATAAAATTTTTGGAAAGGGGTTGGACTCACCCAAGATCCAAGGGTAGGGCGAAGTCTCTCTTCCTCTTAAGCGATACCAATGTCGGGCAGGGCGAACTGTCTAGTACCCTCAGGCGTAAACCTAAGCACCCAAGAGTTAGGATACCTCCCCAAGCGCCGCAACTGAAACCACAACAAAGTGGTACTCTCCAGGGTTCAAACACACTCTAAATAGTAGTATGTCTTACCCCTTTATCAGTTGAACCCACGGACAATGGGTAAAGTTAGTACTTTTAAGTTTAAGATTACCTTCTCCTGAAAATAACAAGCGAATGAACCAAAGAGGTGAGAGAAGGGCCGAAGATTTGAGGCCAATGGATGGGCTTTCAACGTCAGAAGTTGAGAATTAATACTAGAGAGCCCATTTCATACTCCATAGTCCATAGCACTTGCCCATTCTTCATCTTCGTAGGCCCAACGGTATTTTTTGCCTTTGATTTCTCAAATAGATGTAATATTTTGTTATAATTCTAATCATGATATTTATAAAAATATCTTAATTTTTATATATTTAAGTTTAAGTTTGAAAGTAAGACTGCTCATCCTACCCGATATTAATATCATTTAGTAGGAATAGAGACTTTACCCTGCCCTTTAATCATAGATAAATCTAACATTTTTTAAAAAAAATTATATAATAAAAAGGGTGTAATACGTAGAAGGAACAACCACACGAACTTTAAAATTAAATTCTTAGTACTAAAATTTAATAAATAAAAAAAAATTGACATATGTATATATACATGATAAACAAAAATTTAAATGAATTACATTTGAAGACTTACTAGAGTTAGAGTATGTCTTTAAATTCAAAAGTGTTATAGGAATACTCACAAAATGCTCACTAATAAAGTTCTTATATTGATAATAAAATTAAATTCATAACCTAATAGATTATAAGTTAATTTTTTATTAATTAGATCAATATCAAGAATAGTAACATGTTATATTAATATAATCTACATTGAAAATTTGGTCTATAACTAATAGCATTTCCTTTGGGACGAAATTTGAAAAGATAATACTCCCTTCAGTCTTAATTATAAGATCCAGTTGATTTTTTAGATAAATTTAAAAAGTTAAATAAATAAATAAATTATGATCAAATCATACATCTTAATATGAATTCATATTATATACTCTTCAATCTTTTCAAATTAGTCAATTAGTTTTTATATGAGTTACAATGAATTGATTTAGTTTTTTTTTAAATCTATCTAAAAAAATTA
Organism: Leucaena leucocephala; assembly: GCA_037074615.1. NCBI lineage: Eukaryota > Viridiplantae > Streptophyta > Magnoliopsida > Fabales > Fabaceae > Leucaena > Leucaena leucocephala. The sequence goes on along the minus strand of CM073558.1, from coordinate 3,172,563 downwards.
AATGAATCTTATAATTAGATTATACTAGTATGTGCATTGAAATGTAAATGTGAGCTGGATCCATGGCCTTTTATTTTTTTTTAATAAGACGCTAGTTATTTAAAGTAGGCCAACGAGGACGATTACTTTAAAGATTATAAAATGGAACAAGTCTAAAACTTGGAAAGATTATTCTCGAGAATGACTTCAGACTCCTGGGAAAGACCTCATTTCTTCCAAGAATCATAATGCAGAGATCTCATCTTATTAGAAGACGAATGAGCTTTTCTTAGTATTCGTGAATTATGGGGCCAACAAAAACCTAAAAAATAGGTTAAAGTAAAAGTTAGATCAACAAAAACTTAATAAAAATTATATCAAAATATATCTGTGCTTTGACCAAGTGAAGGCAGTACCTTGAAGTCTTACACTTCAGAATCTATTTTATTTACTGATTTATTTTGGTCTAAGCAAATGTATTTAGTTTGAACCCACATTGCCTTTGCTGGCTTGAGGTCTTGACTCTCCCGCTACTTCCACTGTATAAATCAATATTGTTACTATTCAGTTTTAGAAATATTGAGTGATGCAAAGTAGCTGGAATACTCAATCTTCAATATATAATTAATGAAAGGTCCTAAAACAGGTGAGCAACTATGATCTATTGTCATTTTACTGTAATTTACTATTGCATATTATTTACTTATTATAAAACTTTTTAATAATTATATTTTTTCTTGGGACCTTATAATAATTTTCTTTTTCAAATCATACAAGCATATTTTTTTTTTTTGAATTTCATATTTAGTTAAAGAATAAATGACATATCAACAGCTTTATAACCTAATGGTATTAGAGCTTCCTAATAAATAAAAAATTGTGGGGTCAATCTCGCTTTATAATTAGAAGAAGAAAAATGAACTTAGGGTGTGTTTGGATTAGCTTTTGGAGAATAGATTTTAGGAAGAATAGATTCTGGAGAATAGATTTTAGGAAGAATAGATTATGAGAAAAAGTGATTTTAAAAATTGGAGATGTTTGGATGATTAGTAGCAGAATCGCTTTTCCATATACAGATATGATAATTATATAAAGAATAAATTTGATTTTAAATTTTTTTATTTAAGTGATTACAAAATAATATATATATGTATTTGAGTAAAATAAAAATTTACAATATTCATTTAAATTTAAATTTTTTTTTCTATTGAAAATTTTATTAAGATTAACTATATATATTAGAAGATGGTAATTTTTATTAATAAATTTATCTTTTTTTTTTAAATTTTAATATTAGATTTCTCAAATGGATTTTGAAAACCCTCCAATGGGTTTATGTAACAAATGAACAAAAAAGCTGCACACAAGGAAAAGCTGCACACTGCTCGATTTTTTAAAACCATGGTTTAAAAAACTCAAACCATGGTTTTGAGCTTAAATCGATTTCGAAAAAAAAAATAATGTTTGGCAATAATTTTTTCAAACTATAGTTTTGTGTATAATCTATTTTTAAAATTGATTGCCAAACACACACTTAGAATCTCAAACCCATATTATGTCACTACTTGATGAACCAAGCTGATGGGCAGTGGGCCTACTTCATTAATAACTTTGCTACTTCAATAATCTAAAACTATAAAGTGCAAATAATGCAGAGCTTAGTTTAATATGAACTTCTCACAACTCACAAGTGGCCTTATGATTGTCATTATATTATGGGACCCATAAACTATTATTGTCCATTCCCTCAATTCTCACAAAAGAGAGAGAATTAAAGGACAAAAAAGTGTGAAGAGAAATGAGGAAGATAAAAACTTTGATTAGGAACAAGATGAGGGTGATTCCTCTTTTACAGTCAACCTTTTTCATTACTTCTATGCATATACTAAGAAGGTAAAATTGGAAAGGATATTGGGTTAAAAGTAAAGGCCTAGTTGGTGGGGCCCACCAAAAGATGTAAACTTTGCCCTTTCTCTTTAATTATTAAGTACTACTAATTATTGTTTAAATTGTCTTTAAGTGGGAGAACTATGCCAGGGGCAAATTCATCAGGCTTAATGAATCTTCCCACACGTGTGTTCATTCACATAAGCCACCCCTTCTTTCTTAGTCCCCTTTGTCTTTCTGCAATTGTCCTTTTCCTCTTCTTCTTCATATTACTACTTCTTGTACTGTGCCAGTTTTGAACAAGTTATTTCATAATAATCTTCTTTGATCGAAAAGAACCTCAAGGTTCCACTCTTTTTACCCATATTGGCATTCTCCTTTTCATTCTGACTGTGGGGAAGTTCGCAATTGTGTCTTCTTCTGCATACCATCTGCACGTGAAACATTCAACTTCTTGATACTATCTAAAAGACTCAAATTGTTCATGCACAAACATTTTATTTTTATCTTTTTTTTAATGAAAATAGGAACAGGAAAATTACTATAAAGTATAATAAAAAATAATAATCATTAAGAAATATCAAACAACTAAGCAACATGAACTTGTTATCGTTTTTATATCAGAACTTGTCATTATTATATACTGCTAACTTGTTATTAGATTTTTTAATGATTATATTTTTTTAAGACTTTATAGTAATTTTCTCAACTATATATTACTCAATATGAGAAGGATTACAAGCTGCAACAGCAGTAATCGTAAAAAAATAAGAAAGACTTACCTAACAGATACTATATATTCAAAACAAGGTACTGTATCAGATGTGTTAAAGTGGAAAGAAGAAACTAAGCACTATGTGTGTGTGTGTGTGTGTGTGTGTAAGATAGCATATTATAAAAATGCATATCTAACAGATCCCTGGTTTTAGGCGGCTTGACTAATTTTCCAAGTGCTTTTTGTCGATCTAATCAACCCCATTTTGACTAAATTACCATCTCGGATTATCTTTCTTTCTTTTTTTTTTCCCATTTGTAAGGCCAGATCTTAATGAAAGAATGTGCAATTATAAGAATTCAAAACCTAAGTCCTAAAGAGAGCTATAAGATATGAAAAATCTTTGTTTACAACAGGCAAACCGGCTTCTGGGTGAGAAAAGTAAGAAAGAACAGTTTCATTCAACAGACACAGAGGTTTAATGGATTTAATTTCTGGGACTAAAGTAGTAATAATATTGTGTGTCTCCTCAACAGCTGTCTCTGATGGACTATTATGTCTCTTCAGTTTTATATGTCACTACTTTTTCTTTTTTAATGTTAATGGCTGCTTGGAGATTGTGAACAACCACTTGCATCATGAGGAAGAAGACAAACACTGAGATTTGGGACACTTGACCAGTCAAATTCTTTGCCCTTTTGATATGCCTTTTTATAAGGGAGTGGTAACCAGTAACAAAACTTATTAGGAAAAGATTCAATTTTTATACCTTGAAAATTTCTCGTGGATGGCAAGATGGTTTCAAAATCCTAGCAGTTTGGTGAGTCAGAATTCACGTGGAATTACAGCTCGGTGAGTTTCAGTTTCAGAAAGTATATCATAGTTTTTGATTCATCACAGTTAAGACAACCTGTCACTTTGATACAAATAATTCACCAAAAAAGATCAAGATCAGATGGGTTTTTTTCCCTCTCTAATATGATGGAATGTGTAGAGCTTTCCCTGGTCCCATTGACTTTTACTCTCTCTCTCTCTCCAATCAGAAAGTTTTATGCCTTGTGATTTTGCTTTTGCTCCTAAGGAACCAGATCAGATCCTTTATATTTAGAGAAAATAATGATGAGGTCCTGAGGAATGTAATGAACAAAAGTCTCAATATCCATTGAGCAATATAGACCGTGTCATTTTCTGTATTATAATTTGTTATTATATAATACTGTCTTGTGAGACTTTCTATTGATTATATTTCTTCTTTAGAGTCTCAGCTATTTTTCTTTATATTTATGTATTTATCTCTTTCTTTCTATATTTCTATCCAAATACAATATATGGGTGTTTAGTTTAACATTGAAAACTATGAAACCAAAGTTTTAGTAGTTTCCATGATAAAACCAAACATGTCTTATAAAAAAAGCCTAGTGCACAAAAGGTTCCCATCATATCAGATCTGGGGAGAAAGATATATATGTAATTTTGTCTCTATAAGTAGAGAGATTATTTTAAAGATTTAAACAGTGACCTCTAGGTCACAAGGCAAATAATCTTGTAATTTCTCTAAGGCTCACCATCTATATGCATGCAATTTTTAATGAAGGTAGAGAATATAAGTTTAGAACAAGTAGAGAATATATAATCAGCAACTAAAATATGAAGAATGATTACCTGAATTGAGTAACAAATTGGTGGAGGAAGATGGAAGCTTCGAGTCTGGCCAAATCAAGACCAGGGCACAACCTTTGTCCTCCTCCAAAAGCTGTGAAATTGCAATTGCTCAAGTCTTTGTCCTGTTATTAATTAATCCAACATTTCATCAGTTAAAATTTCAATTCGATCTCCATAATTTAAAAGCAATAAGGTTTAAAACTTTATCAAGAAGAAGAAGAATAGGGTTTGTGTGTTGCTTACTTGCCACCTCCACGGATTGAATTGGTAAGGGGAGTCATAGTTTTGGGGATCTAAATGAACAGATCTAAAATATGCAAAAGCACACCACCCTTTTGGTATCAAATGTCCTTTTATCTCAACTTCTTTCATTGCCTTTCTCATCACCCCTATTATAACATTCCCTATCCTTAAAGTTTCTGTAATCACCTGCGTTGAAGTACAGATTTGATGAAAATGCACGGAGAACAATGTACAGTGAAAATCAATCATTTTATCTTTATACTTTTCACTCAATTATAATTCAATTTCTACACTTTAATTTAGCGAGACTCATACCATATAATTTTAACTTGATTAAAATTAATCCCTAAACTTTAACTTGGTGCAACTATATAAATGAGTTGTACCAAATTAAAATTTATAGATTGAGTTTTAACTAAATAAAAAATATTAAGTTAAAGTTTAAAAACTGAGTTACAATCGAGCAAAACTATATGAATTAAATGATTAATTTTTCCTATATTTTTTTAAAAGAGTCTTTGATGAGGAACTATGCGCCTTACTGTTTGAGTAAACGGTAAAGATGACAAGTAATCGCTCCATTCTAAGGGTTCTCCGAGCTGATCTTTGAGTTTCTTAAGCTTCATGTTTTCTTCCTGTGAAACATTCAAGTTAAAATTAAAATTAAAAATCATATATCAAAATCTAATCAAAATATTACAGAGCTTTTTACCATGTGAAACAGTATGAAATGAAAAATAGAAAAATAAAAAATGGATGTTTTGTATGTGAAATGTCCCTTAAAATATATTATAAAAATGAATAAAGTAAAAATGTTAGATATATAAATACTTTCTCACAATAAAAAGAGAATATTTTTCTCATATCACAACAAAATGGATCAAAAGATATTGACAAGGGACTTATCCTAAAACCTAGAGAAGACAATTTAAAAGCAGTTGATAATGTAGAAATAATAAAATATATTTTTTAATAATATGGATATATCAAGTTTGGATGAATGTGATGTTGATCCTATCATATAAGGAATTAAGGATAAGTTCTTGCCCCTTATGGGGTATTATGCCAAACTATGCATAAAATTTGAGATAAGCTTTATTGCTCATATGATTTTATATTGGTTAGAAATCATTTTAAAAACTTATCATATACTTTAATATATTGTAAATACTCTCCATTAGCCTAAATATGGTTATTAAAGTTAAAAAAAAATTAAACAAGAGATACTGCCGTAAAAAAATATATAAACATAATCTAAAACATAGGATAATTTTATTTTAAAGGAAGTTTGTATATATCTCAAAAATAAAAGGGATTCCAGCCCTAGCTCTCAATACCAGAAAGGAAAAATAGTTATGATACATATAAAAATATCACGATCAGTATATAATTTTTAATTAAATGATACATTTATTATGATATTAATAAAAAGTTATATATTTATTATGTTTTTACTAAACAGAATATATTTAAAAAGTTAAATTATATATAACTCCCTAACTTCCTGATATATATATAGATAAGCTCTCTAATATTTAATATTTTTCAAGATAGTCCCTAAACTTTTAAATCTATGCAAACGACATACCGTTAAGTGTTGCAAAGCAGGAGGGCATTCTGATAAATATTTGACAGCTAGAGTCATAAGAACAGGTACTGAGTCCTCGCCTGGGATCATCATATCAATCATATTATCTGCTATTAAATTATCTGTTAATTGCTCACTTGAATCATTCAGTAGCACATCCACTACATCTTTTGCAACTTTACATACTCCACTCTTCCTTTTTACCCTGATAATCCTCTGAATCAGTTTCACCATTTTCTTCTTTGCCTGGAAAAAAAAAGGAAGGAAAAAACCAAAACCTCTTTAGTCAACCATGATGAAACAGCAAAAAACAAAACAAAACAAAGAACAGCCATTGCACAAGGCTTATACCAAGAAAAATATGAGACTGTTTCTAAGATTTGAACCTGTGTCCTCTAGGTCATATGAGAGTAACCTTACTATAGTTATAAAGCTTACTCTCAACTATAAAACAGTTAAAAAAAAAAGAGGACCGGCCTAATACACAAGGATCCCATCAAGTGGGGTTTGAGGAGGGATATTAATGTACACAGTTTTACCCTTGACCCTTAAGTCACATGACATTAATCTTACTGATATTCTAAGGCTTACCGTCCATCATGAAAGGGTAAAGGGAAGCAATCTTTGAATTGATCTTATAATATCTACTTGCCTGTAAAGATTGATGAAGTTTTGTGCCTGGGAGATTTATGGGTAAAGACATGAGGCCTGAGATGAATTCTTGAAAGTGTTTCATGAGAAGCTGCATTTCTTCACCTGGATCCAAGCTAATCAATGCCTTCACTAGTACTTGAAAGGCAATCTGCAGCAGATAGAAAAGAGAAAGTACTTGTTGGGATCTTATAAAATGAAAGAAAAGTAATGTGGGCATCATCATGATTGATTATAATTCATGGAAAAATGATCATGATCTTCATAAAGACAACTGTAATTTTCACTTTCTAGCCAGCTATACACACACACACATTATCTTGAAACTCAAATACGAGCCAGAGAGACAACTCGAACACCAATAATTAGTTTCACACACAACTACTCATGCAAGAACATTGCGACAGAAAGAGAATTAAAGATGATTATCGCAGAACAAGTTCAAAAGAAAAATTGTAAAAGAAGGTGAGAATCTTTTGATTCTTTTTTTTTTTGGGGTCTGTTTGAACTCTTCTCAAGAAGTAAGTCACCGTAAACTTGGAGGGTAAAGGCTAAAGTTTCAAACTTTGAAGATATACTCCAACCCCAACAACACGTGGGAAGAGAGAGAGAGGGGAGAGAGGGAGACAGACAGAGATGAGAGAGAGAAGGGAACAGAACAAACGTTTTTTGTTTCATCTTGTATGTATAGGAGACTGTCGTCTCTCCATTTTGCCATTGATTTTTGGACATAATCTTGCATATCTCTGGTAATCTGAGCTTTAAGTTGCTGAGACTTGAAGAAAGCTCCAATGAGCCCATGTATTCTTCTCTGTAAGCTTCCATTAATAAGCAAAATAGAGGACTCTCCCATCAACACAGTGAGAGATTTTGGATAAGAAGGAACAAAAACCTTCGAATCACTCTGCAGAATAAACTTGTTAACCTCTGCATCGGTCGAAACTATAGTGGGGCTCCCAAATATGTGTGACTTGAACACTTTCCCATACCTGCAAAAAAACCAGAAAGATAAGATCTTTATTATCTGACATGAACTACAGGTATCTGCTAATAATAATAAGCTTACATGCGGCGTCGTTTATCCATGAAGCTCTCAGGGCGATCAGAGTAAGCACAAGAGACAAACTCGATGGTTTCTCCGATGAGAGGCCAACCAAGAGTGCCTGAAGGAAGCTGATTTCTGTACTTTGAACTGAGTTTAAACCTGTTATTGTAGATCATGCCAGTGAACCAGAGAAAAAATACTGTCACAAACACAATCCAAATACAATCCATTATCATTGTTCTTTCTTCTGTGTCTCTATGGTACGACTAGATTTGGCTTAAATACGCGTAATCATGTATGGTGGACACACAAATCACAGTTTTTTAGTGGAAGAATTCGTGTGCATGTGTGTGTGCAGGCGTGCAAGTGTATGAGAGAGGAGAGAGAGATGTAGGGGTTTAGCTAACCTGTAGTGTTAGACAGGATATTTATATAATAGTTTATGCATGGAGAAAAGTATAATGAGCGAAGCTAATATGGATTATTGTCTTCGTTTCTTCTTTTATTCTTTTTTTTAATAGTAAAAAAGTTTAAATAAATTAGGTCATAAGACTTATTAAACTCAGGATATATCTTAAACTTAAGAACACTTGTAGATATATTTATAAATTGCCATCCACCAAGTACTCATGTCAACAGCAAGATTTGAACTAATAATTTTATAGTTTATGAAGTAACTCAATCAATTAGATCAATTTTTATTAGTTACATAATTCTTACTTCACAGGATCAACAGTAGTATAGCATCTTTTAATGTTTTTTCCCTTAAGAATCTGGGTGAGAATGTCGGTTTCAGAATAATAGCTTAATTATCTGTCACAACATCCTAGATGGTCAAGCCATAGCCCCATTGAATGAGAGAGCTGAGGGAGACCAATTTGGCAGCACTCTTGCTTTTGATCAGGTTAATATTATAATTCACCTCTGCTTTGGTAATTTATTTATTTTGTGAGGTAATAAATCATATGTATCTACTTATGGAAATGAAACAGGAAACCTATGAAGCTATACATAGTAAATGTGCCACCAAAGGTTTCATAGGATACTATGAAGTGGGAACATGCCTCTGTTTTTTCCCATGGCTTTGGCCAAATAACTTTAGAAGCAGTCTGTGGTAGCACAATTCAGGTTTCACTGGGTACAAGAATTAGTCAAATCCTATGTGATGACAGTATTAGTTTATAGACTCAGACACCAATAACGATGTAACCTAGTGATTATGACACTAAATTCTATCTTACCTGTATAAAGTTGTGCGATTGACTCTACTCACTTTCAAACTGTTTGAATAGCATTCAAGACAAATAGTCATAACGGGCAAGTACTAACGTGTTAGGATTATCAATTTGCTCAAATCTGCAATTTTTTTTATTTATAAAGAAAATTTTATATCATTAAATTATAAGGTTATAAAACTGAAAAATGGGAATAAAAAGGCTCACCCGTTTTGATGGGCAAAAGCAAAGGTTGGTTGGGAGTCCTCGTGCCTTCATGTGAGGCTCAATAACTCTAACCACATTGGTCCCTCATCATCTTCTTCTTCTTCGTTCCTTCAAAATTATGGAAAAATTACATCTATGAACCCATATTTTAAAACAATTAGGTTAAGAGATTTTGAAAATCATAACTACTTTCAAATATTAAAAGATACTACGAAACTCTACTATTACTATTCCTTTGATCTTAAATATATGATAAAGGGTTTATTTTAATTATAAATATAATATTTTAATCTATTTTATCTTTTAAATTTATAATTTTTTCCTCAAACTATCCCTATTGAGTATTGATTATGTATATTATAGGAATTTATATTATTAATGGAGTTAGCTTCCAATATACATTTATTATAAATAACTAACTTACTAATTTTTTTTATTTTTGCAAATTAATTGTCAAGTTATTACATTTACATTTAGGACTATAGGCATATTTTAGAGAAAAGAAACAACCTTCCTTATTTTTTAAAGTTAAATTTAAAATTAACTATAATTCTTAAAAATAATTACGAATTTTAAAATCACTTAATCTAAACTTCACAAGAACCGAATCTACTTTTCAAAAATCAAACTCTAAAGCATGAGTCTAAGCTGATGGAATGAGATGTCATCATTACATTTCCTTGACAACTGGATTAACTCTCTAATCTTAATTATAATTAGCTAATGCCCGCATGTGCGTCTCCTTCTTTACAAATATTAATCTCTCATTATTTGAATGATTCTTAGTTAAAGCTACATAATTGAATGTTAGTATATTCTTTTAACTGGTCCAACCACAAATAAGAGAGCCAAATGTGTGGGAAAGCAAGTATATTTATTAAAAAAGCAAACCATTTGTTTTCCAAGGAAAGATTTCATTAATTTATGGGGTAACCCCATGAAACTCTGATTAAGCTTTTTCATAAATCTCTTTAATTAATTGTCCCCACTATTCTCTTGAATTGTTTTTTGAAGATATTAATAATTCCACAATGGCCCATTTCTTGATTATTTGTGTTTTCTATTGCTAAAATTCAATTCATGAGCTTAGCTTTAATCCCATGGATTAAGGATTAAGTAACTTAAACCGAGGTTTAGGCGCCTAAATTCAGTGTTTCATACTATAATATGATAATGGAAATGGGGACTATTCGGCACGGTCTATTACTGTTTTTGAGGATTATGTTTCATTAAATGAACATGCGACATGTATAATAATACAGAAAAATAACACAGATTCATTTGCATATGCTCAGGAGTTTGAGAAACTTTGGAGCATAATCTGCAGATTCTAATATTTTAAGCAAGGAAATGACGTATTTTGGGGTTGGTTTGGTAATGGAAGTTTGCATGTTGAAGGGAACACTGCATAGAGCAATTGTCTTTGTCCACATCCATTTTGGAAATTGTGTACGTGTGTATTGCTTGTAAGTTGTTCTAACTACTAAGCCCATGTGGATCTCTCTAGTTTCAGTGCTCCAAACCTAGAGAACATGCACAACGTGGGAAATTGGAAATAATCAACGATATTAGAGAGAAATATTCATTTATCCATCATATACTTGTGTAGACACCGGTTGTCCAAGGATTGTTTTTTAGATATTTTTAAGGTGACTTCTGTAAGTAAATATAATATAAGACTATTTTGAACATGTTAAGGGGATGTTGAGCTACCCAAAATGTGGTTTTAGAGATGAATTTAGTGAAAAAAATTATTCCCCTATAAACATAATAAATTAAAATTTGAATTTTTACTAAAAAATATATATTTTTTAATATGAAAACAATAGACCCATTCATTTACAATCAAGTTATTACTGAATCTACCTTATAATGTGTTATTTATTAGCACATCAAGCAACCAACCTATTACAGATCAAATTGACACCAACATCTTGAAAAACCATCTAATCAGAAAGTCAATGGTCCAAAACATGAGCAAATTACGTTATCAGTAAAAGTGGGAATCTGTACATCGATCAATGTCAATATCCGCAAACGTTACAAAAGGAAAGCGTTCAAAAATCAATTCAAGCCCATTTGAATTCAAATAACATGTTATTTAGTTGATGAACAGTTGTACACCTAGATACTTGGAATAGACTTGGCCCGGATGAACTGCTTCAGAATAGCTTTCTCCTCATCAAGTTTCAGCTTCTCTTCAGGATCTTTTGGTTTGACCTTTCTTTTCTCTTCTAAAATCCACTTGAATAGTTCACGTTGCTGGTTCTCCGGAATCGGCTCTCGTCTGATCACTTGCTCCATCATGGGCAGTGAGGACACAGGTGTCTGCACAGCAGGGGCTGTAGTATCTTTAGTTGAAACGGGAGTGGAATGCTCTTCCTCCTCCACGGGTATATCTTTCTTCTTCGTCCTCATAAACAAATAAGCTAGGGTAGAAACAACCGTCAGCATAACATCAAGCAACCAAATCAATAAAGATCAATAGGTCACTCAGTACAAAATAAGCAGACTAACATAGGGATTATAAAAGCACACCGGAAAGAGACTAATAGACTAGACCGCAACATGTTTAGTTATAACTTATAACGTCATCAATATAAAACATAAAATCTGTAACAAGTGATACTATTTATAAATCATGAATAGTATGGCTGACCTTAGATATCATGAAATGCACGGGAAAATATGTCTAGTTAGAGAAGAGAGCATTAATGGGAATTGTCAAACACTTTTGCTAAACAAGTTGATGAGCTGTAATGTTAGGTATGATATTTGAAGCTAAATATTTAGACTTTACATAAAATCTATCAGACTATGTAGCCCCAAAAATATTGTGAGGTGTAATAACCAAATTTGTAAAACTATAGAACTGTTATCGCAGTCCTCATTCAGCAAATAGTAGAACATTGGACAGCTGTAGTATACAAAATCATACAATAAGTCCGTCTTGTATAGGCCTTTGATCTTGGAACTTTACTTCTGTAGCATTTATACTCATATATGTGAAGGCTAAAATTGATTGCAATTGTGGGTTTTTTTTTGCTGAGTTTAGAAACAGATAAACCATTCACTCACTTCCATTAGATTTGTGGTAACTACAGTGAAGTAACATTTGAAAGACATATGTCCCGAGCCTGATGCGTCAACATTTATCTCGTTAGTTGGTCACACTGGTACGTCCAATGCTTTTTTAACTTATGATATAATGTAATTAATCATAAAAAAACAATATATACCAGCTAAAAGTAAAGTCTCACAATACAAAGCTAAATTGCATATAAGCAACAGAGCATGTTTAGCCTCGGGTAGTGGGTAGGTTAATAAGTTGTTTTTTTGCCACAAAGAAAGAAAGAAGGGGAAAAATTGAAGATGGTGAAAGCTAATGTACTGATATAACAGGGCAGATTACAAGGACCCTGTTCAAATACATTCCATGCATTTAACTTCTAATTATATGCAAGGCAAAGTAGCCAACGTGGAAACTCAGTATCTCTCCCTTCTGCCCAGCATGCGCACACACAAAGCAAAAGATAATACGCATTAATATAAATTAGCAATTCACCCAGGTGGTGATGCAGCATTCTGGGACAATGAACAAAGAATCCCCCATATGATAGCCTCAGTGAATTCATGCACAATTGAAACCACAACAAAATGAAACCAACTAAAGATATTAATATTTATACTTCCCATCTAAGTTATATTGATCTGTTGTTATATTTTAATCGCTAAGTCATGCATCAATCACCGTCCCCAGAAAGTGGTTTGTAAGAATTGTAAGAACAAGGAAGCAAAAAGTTCAATATTTGCTCGCCTCAACTAATATCACAACGTTAATGCTGGGGCTCTTTTGGCTAGTATAAGGGGCAAAATACAAGTACTGATATATCCCATATTACCAGGCCAACTAATGCCAAGTCTTAGTTTTAAATTTACCCTTCTAATTCGGTTAATTCATACATTCCAAGGACACCACCTATGATGAAAATTTAACCACACATAATTAAATCTTTCTACCATATGCTGGAACTAAAACCACAATCCGATGCAGATTTAAAAGAAAAGAAAAAACATGGGAAACAAATTTCAAAATCGAGATTGGGAAAAAAAGTAAAAAAAAACAAACAAAACGCGTCTTTATCCTAGCAACAACCAATCATGAACACGCTATTATCAAAGCAAGCAATGATGAAATTAGCATAATATCTAGAAACCCCATTTCATTAACTTCCACATCACTAACAAATAACAGCTAAAATCGTGGTAGACTCGAAAACAATTTTTTTGCAGTTGACCATTCGGTGAAAGAAAATGACCTCCAATTGCAAGATTTACAGCCAAAAGCATGGGCCAGATGAATTTGTAACGACGAGCAAACGATTCATTGGAGGGCGGCTGCTGCTGCTGCTGATGCTGGGTCCCCATCGCAGATGACGAAGACGACGATATCGGCGAGGAGAACTCCTTCGCTTTTTGTTGCTCTCGAGCTTGCTTCAGTTGCTCTGTATTCAACAACACAAGAAAAACAATGATCAGATACTAAAAGCCCAAAATCAGTAACTTGAAGCGTAAATAAGATATTCGAACATCGCTTTCGCAAAATTTGGAGGAAAAAAACAAAGGTGAGGAGGACAGATTTGCTTGAGGAGAAAGACAAAGGTGATGTGACCTTTTCGAGGCTTGTTAGTGTAGAGCTTTGGTCCTTCTCCTCCTTCACTCATTTTTGACGTCTAACGCAGCTTTCCACCATACACGACTGCTCTGTGCCTTCGAAGTCCAAACACAGCGATCTTCAGGTCGGGAACTGAATTTTCCCTCTCTACCCTGACAAATTGATTCTCGGAGTTGACGCCATATTTAATTTTAATTTCTATAGAAATTATTTTTGAGAAAATTCCTCTCTTTTTTGTAATTAGATGAAAAATTAGCCATCTTAAATCAATATCACCCTACTAATACGAATTAATTAATATCAATACAAAATAGCATCAATATTGCTATCATTTTAAATAATATCAGTACGAATAATGTGATTTATCTTATTCACTGATGGTATTGATATTATTATATTAATATAGATTATTAATTTCAATTTAAACATGAATTTTTTTTATTACTTACAGTCATCCCTATGAGAAGCAACCATGTCAAAATATTTAGTCACATACAAATGGTACCTCTCCTCTCCTATTACAATTTTGTTTAAAATTAATTTTAACCCAAAAACTTCAATTCAATTTATATATATTGCGTGCTTTAAACAAAAGAAAATTGATGAGAAATATCTCATCTAAGTTCACCTTTTAACGTTCAGAAGGTTAGTATTTATGGATTGGATTAAAGGTAAAAAAATAAACAATTCAATCTTTTTGGTATCCGCTAATTTTCTGATAGTGAGGCTATCACATCAGAGTATGAAGAAAGCAAAGCTATGGAGGGCTCAAGATTCTCAACGATTGTGGTATGAACTATAAACAAATGTTTGGTGGTACAGGGAAGCTTCCCTCCCCATGTTCTAGGATTCTTAAACCCAAATAAACTTAAAAAAACTCTACCACTATTCTAATATTCTTACAAGTTGACTGTGATGGCCGGAAAAATAAAAATGGAAGGCATTAATTTAAGTGTTGGTGCAACAGTCAACTTGCTATCCTGCCTCCAGCAATCATCTCAGTGGGCGACCGCCATAACTTCTTCCCCGGAAACCTCCATAACCTGAAATATTGTGGTAGAGATGTGATGGAGGATGTTAGACACTCAGGAGAACAGAAACTTACTAACCAATACTTGCACAACAGAAAGCAAGAGTGTTCTTAAATGGATTTAGTTATCTGAAATTCAGAAGAATTCCTTCCGGATTTAGTTTTGGCCAATGATTGAGACCAAGGAACATATCAATGTATGCATACGACTATTATGTTCACATATTTTTAAGTGAAAAATTCATCAAAAAGAGGCTTTTACTAGATCAAGTGATTCATGACATTGCCTCCCTAGTTTTGAAATAGTTAATATTCATCATATTATTCCTATGTCATAAGTTGTTTCATGGATTTTAACCTTGCTGTGCTATGAGAATTACATATCTAGATCCTGCTACCCCAGGTGAGATGTAGATTTACATTTAGCCCTTGAACCGGACTACTGATGAGACGGGTATATATCTCCGTACTTGTTTCATCATCCATCTCAGTGCTTATGGATAAAATGATTGACCCGGTAATATTGAATAAAAGTCGGGGGAAAAGCTGTTTTGTCAGTATTAGCCACATTACACGCTAGAAATGAGAAATGCATTTTGTATGCACAAGTCCCATATCGTCCAGCCATAACTTAGACGCAGCCATCTATCAATACATGAATAGTTACAATCAAAATGCAAGCTTAATCATAACTGATGCAGTCAACTAACCTGAAGGCGGAGGAGGTGCTCCACGTGCCATTGCTGCCAATTCAGGACTCACTTTCTGTCCAGCTTCCTCAAGTATGCCTATAAGTTCCTTTGCAAATCTAGCATTCGCAGCAGTAAAGAATGTATACGCAGTTCCCTTTGCACCAGCTCTCCCAGTCCGACCAATCCGATGAACATAGTCCTCAAGAGATCCTGGGAAGTCGTAATTTATTACATACATCACATCCTTCACATCTGTCAAATGTCCACAAGCAAACAATAATAAGGATCAGGATGCACAGTTATTGGTGTAAGATTAAAGTGACAATTCAAGTGGCAGTAGTGGCAGTTTCATAAATAGGCACACAAGAGCAGAGACAACTATTAATACAGAGAACCTTATATATTGTAAAAGCCTAATTGCAGGTCAAATTGTTCTGAACAGATGAAAATCAAATTGTTTTAACCATAATTCTTGAAGTGATTGGCCAAAAAATTTGCCATTAATGTTTTACAGTCTCAGCAATAAGCTAAAACCAGCTAATAACCGGCATCAGATTGATTAACAATATTCCAGTCTGGTCCGGTATGGAATGAACTTATAATCATGGAATCAACTCAATCATAAGATTATAGATTATAAGTTCATAACCCTAAACCCTAAATCAATTATAATTTGTGAAATCAGACAATTTATGTATGCAGAGATATGCCATTTCTAAAGAAAAATGCCAAGCTGAACTGTGATGTATTGTTTGGTACGCAGAAAAGTATTTTCTATAAAGGAAATGGGAAATGCACTATTTCCTTTCTAGATGCATTTCCTATTTCCTTTCTTAAACAACACTTTTCCGTGCACCAAACATTGCCTAAGTGTAAGAAGCATAAACCAAAAAACTAGAATAGCAAGTTGACATGCAACAAGAGGAAACATACATGATGAAAAGTAATGACTATAAGGGTCACAATATGTCAATACAAGGACACAAGACTAATCCTTGAAAATGGCTTAGGGGAAGAGAAGGAAAAACTAAAATAGCATTTATTTTAAAGTATAAAATTAGAAAAGCCAGAACAACATTAATTATTAGATATTTATTTCATTACTTCTGCAAAATTACTGACACGTTCCACAACTGGAATCAAAGCACCACTTCAAGATTAAGAAAGTTCACAAAATGTTGAGTATCATGTCTTTGTACCTAAACCACGAGCTGCAACATCTGTTGCAGTCATAATAGGACTCTTTCCGGATCTGAACTCTGACAGCACCCAATCTCTTTCTGCTTGACTTTTATCTCCATGTATTGAAAGTGCTGGCCAACCATCCATGCGGAGCTGCCGAGTGATCTGATCACATCCTTTCTTAGTATCCATGAATATCAGTATTCGGCTGCCATCCATGATGTCCTCCAGCAACTTCACCAATCTGGAAATAAAGAAAGTTAACTTTAGCACATGGTTATTTATATAATGAGAAGGAGATAAGACAAATAACAATAAGATAGAACATAACCTACTTATCATATTTCTGCTTTTCAGAAACAATGTCAACGTATTGACGTATTGCATGGTTAGCTTTTAAATCTGGAGAACCTATAATCACCTGCATAATGGTAATAGTCGTTAATTTTATTTTCAATAAATGTGTTGCTATCACATAAAACAATTTCATTTAACAACAAAATCACGTCTTCTTAATAGAGTAAAATAAAAACATAAGTAGTTCAATATATGGAAATTTGAGACCGAAAAATTGATGAAATCTACAAATGTAATAATATCTTACTTTGTATGGGTTATAAAGGGACTGACTCGCCAACTGCTCAACCTCCTTTGGCCAGGTTGCACTCCAGCATAATGTTTGACGGTCTGGACGAATCTGCATAAATCAAAAACTAGAACGCAATCAGATGCTCGGGAGACAAACATGTTCCAAACAGAAGCTACAATCTGGCTCATTGATTCACATGAACTCTTATGGGACCGGTGACCTTATATCCGATGATGGATAACTTGTTCTGAAAGCTTTCCACTTGTAGCTTCTTCAATTCTTTCTTATAAATTTCTTATTTAATGAACAAAAAGTACTTACTACAAGCAGGTTACTTTTCTGCCTTTTTTGTTAAAAAAAATATTAATGATCACCAATTCCAAAAAGATTAAACCATTGACAATGGAGACAAACAAACCATTCTACAGCAGCAATTTACTTCTTATACAAAATACACAGCTCTTGCATTCCTTGAAATTTTAGTTTTCCAAAATATAAATAGCATATTCGCACAAACCCAACCTGGGCAACAATCTTCCGTAGCTGAGGCTCAAAGCCCATGTCCAACATCCTATCAGCCTCATCCAATACAAGGTATGTAACTCTTCGTAAGTTAGTATGATTTGACTCAATCATATCAATCAACCTTCCCGGAGTAGCAATTACAATTTCAACACCTGATCCAAAAAAATAGATAAATACATGCAAAATTATGACAAAATAAAGCATATGACTTCATTATAGCCAGGGAAATCAATAAACCCATGCCATGGGTCTGCAATACTTACTTCACCACCTACCTTTCTGGAGATCCCGCACCTGAGGTCCCTTAGGTACCCCACCATATATGCATGTACTCTTAATCCTAGATGATGCACCAAACTTAGTAGCCTCTTGTTGTATTTGGACAGCAAGTTCACGAGTTGGAGCCAAAACTAGAACAATTGGTCCATCTCCAGGTTCTGAAAGAGGAGTTATTGAAATATTATACGATAACACAGAGGTTGGTGGCAGAGATGTGTTAAGGAATGTTTACACCCCAAAAAGAAAACTGATCATTTCAATTATTTCAATCACCTACCTAGAATAGGCTGGGCATTAATATGTACGATTGCAGGCAGTAAATAAGCAAGGGTCTTCCCTGATCCAGTTTCGGCTATTCCTACGAGATCACGCCCCTTCAAAGCCATTGGCCAACCTTGAGATTGAATAGGTGTGGGTTCAACAAAACCAGCTTTTGTAATTTCTTGCATAACATACTCTGGATTAAATCAAGTCGGCAAAATAAGCATATTGTTATCGTCCAATAATGAAATGGAGAGGATATGTCCTCCACCCAAAACTGGATAAGGTGGAACGTTAATGGGGGAAAAGAAAAAACTAGATACCTGGGAAACCAGCAAGGTCAAAGCTTTTGACTGGTTTTGGGAAATCTCGGCCTTCAACAATTATATCCCTCTTCTGCCGATACTCATTAATCTCAGCCTCAGTCATAGCCCTCACCTCTGGTGATTCAATATAGAAATTCTTCTCAAAATGAGGCAGGCCATCCAAATTCAATTTCCTAGGGGATCCACCATCTTTATAATCCCTCCTGCTTGAGGAAGAGTGAACTGAACCACCGTAACCTGTGGGAGCCCCCAGCCCCGAATCACTAAGAAAACAAATGAAGCTCCTCAGCAAAACTCTTGGCTCAAACGTAAGAATTAAGATTAGCCTACCTAATTAAGTTGAACCCACACATATAGCCCTTCTAAACATCCATGTAACTAAGATTATCCCATTAAATCATTTATGTCAAACGCCAGTGAATGTAACATGAACTCAAGAGGGAGTTAGTAATGTTTCCCAGTGTGTAAACCCTAAAAAAGTAGCTCAACTCTAAAGAGGGTCAATCTGAAAATAAAACCGAATTAATTTTCATTTCGGAAGTTATTTTTCATCCATACTACTATGCGTAAGAATATTGCTATGTGAGCGGGAAGAACGAAACAAAATTTAGCCAAAATGGGGAAAATAGGAAGTAGAAATTAAATATTTTCATTGAAACGCGAAATGAGTGTGTATGCTTCCGAGATTAATTAATATATCGGACAAGAGGGGGATAAAATGGGTCATGGAAACTACAAGCTAGAGAATTTAGTATGAAAGTAAGCCACTGTTTTACCTTCTCCGGTCACGGTAAGAAGTAGGGTCCCCAGAGCGACTATCGTAGCGACTCATGATTCGTTGATGACGAACGCGATTCGCTACGACTCTCTGTGTGCAGAAGTTGCCGGTGCCGGAGCACTTGAAAGGAAGGGCGAACAAAGCGAAACCTGACTACAGTATCCCTCTCCCTCTCTCCCTCTAGCAAGGGGGAAGCTAAACCTACCTTGTCCACACGAGAAGATGATGGAACTCTCTAGTGGCTGGAGGACACGTATACAAGAGAGAGCCTTTCTCCAACATTGGGTCATTTCGGTGCGTCCAAGCGTTTTTATCACAAATTTATGTTTTAACTGGTTTTTTTTATTCTACGGGCCTAAGAGTTTAACAAATTATTTATAAAAAAAAATATTTTTAGATAACTTTAAAAAAATTAAAAAATAATTTTAAATAAATAAATATTTAAATAGTTATTATAAAATAATTTTTATAATTAATAAATTATTAGGATATAATTTTATTAAAAGAAAAAAGGAGAAAGTAGAGAAGTGGGAGGAGATAATAGAAGAAAGAGAGTATAAAAAATATGAAAGGTAGAATAGTAATTAGATAATCTACAAATTCTTTTACATTCTATAAACTAGTTTCAGTAGCTTATCTAAAATATTAATTTTAAACCACAGTTTGGTTCAAAAATCTTTTTGAACAAATATGACTGTTTGTTTTAAAATTTTCCTAAACTAATGTTTAGGCAAAAAACACTTTTAAAATTTTAGTTTGAGGATTTCCCAGAGAGTCATTTAAACTATTTTTTTAAGTATGTCGAGTGTTCTAAAATAATTTATAGTACGTTTAGTATTCTAAAATATTTTCTTATATACGTCCAATGTCTTAAAATATTTTCTTAAATGTACCCAATGTTAAGAAGTATTTTTTTTAGATATGTCAAGTGTCCTAAAGTAATTTATGGTACAATTTTATCTTCAGAGTATTATGTAATATCATCCACACTAACATTATCATTATTTTTTACCATTAAATGATGATTCAACTTTATTTTAACCCCAAAAAACTAAGGTAGAAAAATGACTCAACTCTCCTAAATTTATTTACTACCCATGATTTCTTCTTTCTCATTCTCTACTTGTTATCTCTTCATTCTATCTCAGACTCTCTCTCTTCTTCCTTTCAACTCTTTATTTTTTTATCAGATTTTAGTGAACAATATGAAAAAGAAGAGAATTATTAATTTTCATTATAGATTTTTGAACAATATAAAAAGAATATCATGAATTATTTTATTTTATGGCTAGAAATATACAAAGGGGAAGAATTTTTTTTTTAACAAAATGGAAAAAAGGTCACAAATTATTTAATTTATCCATAAACATTGAAGAATTTAGGAAAACAAATAAAGAAGAATGTATTATATATTTTAGGGCACTATGTACGTTTGAGAAAATATTTTATAGCACTAGGCGCATCATAAATTATTTTAGGACACTAGACGCATTTGAAAAAATATTTTAAGGCATCATGCGCGCTTAAAAAATATTTCAAGACACTTAATGTACTATAAATTATTTTAGAACACTCATACATGAGAAAATATTTTAAAATATTGAGCATACTATAAATTACTTTATAATAATGAGTATACTATAAATTACTTTAGGACATATGATACATTTAAATTCTGTGCACACCATAATTCTTTTATTAATAAGTTATAATATTATTAGTGGTATATAAAGAAAATTAGTAAAACGTGCTGTGGGAAAATTTTATGGGCATGGATTCGACTATTGGTACTTTGTATAGATGAAAAACTTAAAGTATATTAGATCTTTTTTACTACTAAAATTTTCAAACAAAAATTTTCACCAATTTTTTGTAAATAATTTAACTTATTTTTTAAATTATATATATATATATATTATATTATAATTTAAGCTTAAAAAAACATAATTATTTTAAAAATATATATTATTTATTTTATTTTTAATATATATATATATGATATATTTAACTAATTTAATTATATTAAAAAATAATTAAATTAATAGTTAATATGTAATATTTTTTTAAAAATATTTTAATTATCTTATTTAAATCTATATTCTGCTCTTTTTATTTAATTATTATTAAAAAAGTATTAATATAAATAATTTAAAAAATAATAATTATAAAAAATATTTTTTATTTAAATTTAAGTTAATTTTTTAATTAAATTTTATATTAAAGAATAAAAAAGTATAAGTTTGGCAGGATCCAGCTTGAAATGGGTTTTGGAAAATTCCTTTGACATGCTAAATCTCGTTTCTCTCTCTATCTAAAGGTAGGTTTGATAGGATATAATTAGGAATCAAATATTTCTTTTATTTGATATAATATAACTTGATTTCATTTCTACTTGTATTTTTAACATTTTTATTCTATTTCAATTTTATCTAAAAAAAATTAAAAATTGGAATAAGTTCAATAAAAATAAAATATTTTAAATTATTTTATTTCTAACTTATGAAAATATAAGGGTAAAGAAGACTTTGTATGTTATTTTCATATATTTTTTAATTTATGTCAATTTTATACTCGTTTTTAATATACTAAATAAATTTTTAAAATTTATTTTTAACTTAATTCTATTTTCACTTCTATTTTTATAAAAAATTTCTAATCTTATTAAACATACTGTAATAATTTGGGATGATAAGTGAAATTAAATGTGTAAATTTCTACTTGTAGAAAAAAGTCACTCCTTCTCAATTCCTTTCTAAAACCAACTTGTACGAGCAGTCCTGCATGGATCCTATCCTCTTATTGTTGTAGGCACTTGCGGGTTTTCGCTACTAAATATAGACATAATTTTTAATAGGGATTCAAACATTTTACTATGAGGAATTAACACATTCTCAAGGCAAAGTCTAGAATGGTAAGGTTTGAAATAGCTTATATGAAAGATGTTGACTTGCTTTGTCTTGTTTACAGGCTCCTAATTGAACTCTAAAAAAAGGGACTAACTGTACCGATGCGTATCTTTAAGTAAGCAAACCAACTGGAGGAAAGATCGCAGTAGAGGGCGACAGAAAAGGAGGCTCAACCCAAGGAGGAGCGGTGGGGAGAGAGAGATTGAATGAAAAGAGTAAAAGAAAAGTCATGAGATAACTGGAACTCGATCAAGACCCAAACTAATCCTATCTAACTTTTTTTCTCTGAAGTTAGGTTCATCGTATTAAAAATAGCTAGGAAAACATCCTCGGGCGTTGAGTGGATGCATTAGACATCATGAATTTATTTTTGATATTTGAGAACAGTAAAAGTAATATGAGCCCGTTTGGATAGGATTTTAAAAATGGGTTTATGAAAAAAAGGGTTTTTGAACAGCTTATAGAAAAGGGCTTTTAAATAAGAGATTATAAAAAAAATGGTTTTAAATAAATGAGTGTTTGGATAGTTATTTTTAAAAGTACTTTTGTGATTGGTAAATTACGAAAAATGATATGAGTATTAAATGAAGAGAGATAAGAGATGAGAGGAGAGAGGAGAGAGAAGAGAGGGTGTAAGAAAGAAAAGAGATAAAAAGTAGGAGAGAGGAGAGATGGTATAAGAAAAAGTAGGAGAGACGAGAGATGCTGTAAGAAAAATTAGGGGTAATATAGTAATTGGTTAGTTCATAAGTGGTTTATTGTTCTATAAGCTACTCTGACCAATTTATCTTAAATCTTAGTTTTAAACCATAATTTAGTCTATAAATTCGTTTGAACAGATATGCCTGTTTATTTTAAAATTTTTTTAAATTTAAATTTTAAGTTAAACTTTAATTTTAAATTAAAGTTTGTAAATTTTTAAATAGGTACATGGAGATAGATATTATGGAACTTGTAGAGTTTTTCACAACTTAGAATGGATTTTCAAATACGAACAGAACATTACGTCAACTCTAAAAAAGCACTTCAATGTGTCCCATCTACCATGACCATGTAGGATGAGAAATTGGCAATATTATTGGCTATTTAAATAAGAATTTAAAAAAAATTATAAAAAAAAATATTTTTAAAAAGTTTATAAAAAAATAATTATAAATAAATAGGTGGTTAGATTATTATTATTAAAAAAATAATTAAAAAATTATAATTTTATTAAAAATAAGAGAGTATAGATAAAAAAAGAGAGATAGGAGAGGGTAGTGAAGAAAAAAGAAAGAGAAGAGAGTAGAAAAAAGTGAAGAGAAAAAAATATATGAAAGAGTGTATAAGAAAAAATAAGAGTAAAATAGTAGTTGAGTAATCCATAAATTTTTTTACTATTTTAAAAACTAGTTTCAATAACTTATTTAAAATTTTAGTTTTAAATTATAATTTAATTTTTTTAATAAATATTACTATTTATTTTAAAAAAAAAAAGACTGTTTTTTTAACTTTTGATCCAAATTTTCCCAAACAGTCACGATAAACAGTTATCAGAACAGATCTACGCGAGGCTGAAGTACGACATTCCTTACATTGCATGAGGATATAGAACCTTCACTGACATGGGTATGGTGTAGATGGCACCTATATATATATATATAGGACCTGCAAGATCAAATTAAACAAAAAAAAAATCATGAAATAGTTAATTGCATTGCCTCGTTTAATTATTTTCAGTGTGTTTAGAAACCCACAAAATCTAAATTTTAAATTTAAGTTTTAGTAAAATTTAAATTTTAAAAATTTTAAAAATAACCAGTTATATTTGTTCAAACGAATTTTTGAACTAAATTATAATTTAAAATTAAAGTTTTAAATAAACTGATCAGAATAATTTATAGAATGGTAAAAATTTATGAACTAACTAATTACTATATTATCCCTATTTTTTCTTACATCATCTTTCATACTTTTTCTTATACCCTCTCTCATTTTTTTTCGTACTCTCTCTCATTTTTTTTCTTACATCTTCTCTTCTTTTATATCTTATATCTCCTCATTTAATACTTATACCCTTTTTCATAATTTACCTATAATAAAAATATTTTTAGAAATAACTATCCAAACACTCATTTATTTAAAACCATTTTTTTTATAAACTATTCTCTAAAAATCCTTTTCTATAAATTACCCATGTTTTTTTATAAATCTATTTTTAAAATTTTATCCAAATATACCCTTGTCAAAAGACTATAAGCTAGCAGATGCAAGACTTTTACCTTAAAGGCATACGATTATTTGACTTTTACCTTCATTCCATTAAAAATATCTATTTACATCAATCAAAGCAGGAAACAAAATAACAAAAGATCTCCACTATAACTTCACAAAATACAGAAGACAAATTTAAACCTAAAAATATGTTTACCTTCTTCTTTTCTTTTCACTGCTCAATCCATGCATTATATAAGCAACATGTAACATCCTAAATTTTAATATTAGGATTTGAGTGAATTAAGGATTAAAAAAAATGATGCATTATAATGGTTGAAGAGATCATATAATAATTAAAACATATGAGTTTGAAAAATAAAAAGGGATAAGAAAGAGGAAAGAAAATAGAAATAGGGCACTTAACTCTATTTTTTTTTATGTGCGGAGTCTTAGGTGTAATTTACCCCTAACCTATTATTATAACGAGTGAGGAGAGAGAAAATCAAACCTTTACCAGCCTTTTAGCCATAACTGTTGCTATGAACAATAACTATTAGACGTTTGAGTTTAGAAAAATATTTATGATTTTTTTTAATATTTTTAGAAAAAAATTTAAAAAAAAATTATAGAAAAAATAGTTTTAAATAAATAAATATTTAGATAGTTATTACTAAAAAAAATTATAATTAAAAATTATTAGATTTTATTAAAAATATGAGAGATAAGAGAGTAGAAAAAAAGAAGAGAGAGAAGAAAAGATAAATAGTGTAAGAAAAAATAAGAGTAAAATAATAATTAAATAATACATAAACTATTTTATTATTCTAAAAATTAATTTTAATATTTATTTAAAACTATAATATTGAACTATAATTTAGTCTATTTTTTTTAAATAAATATAAATATTTATTTTAATTTTTTTTAAACTTAGATAAGAAACTTTTAAAAATTTAATTTGAAAATTTTTCAAACAAATACTAAGTGTAATTGCTATTAGATATATAGATATATTGATTGATACTAATCTATTAAATATAGATAATTCTTTCCGTAGAGATTGGAATGTTAGTTTATCATTTTTAAGGAACTACCAATTCATGTTGTGGATGCTATATTAATTTTTTTTTTAACTTAACCTAACCAGTGGAATGTGTATCTTAGGCATTGGGCTCAAAAGTTTGACCCCAAGTCAAACGGCCCCATGATGATAAGATGCAGACGGGAGTCTTTGGACCCTTTCAATAGAATTAAAACAAAAACTTTATCGTCCCTGCTCCCTGCAGAAATATCCTTCTCCGTGGAAACTTGGAAGCTCCGTGGAAATGGCGTCCCATGCTAGTACCTCACACTTACAGAACTCCTATCTCTTCCATGCTGCCTATAAAATGCAGACACACTCTGTATCTTCTGTGAGCACGAAAGCTTCATGGGACACAGAACAGAGGCTTCCTTATAATGCCAATGCTCCCAGAAAGCTCAAGAAGAACACTAACACTCTCAGCCAGACACCAATTTTAAAAACATCTCCTTCTCTTAGTTCATCTTCCTCAACTACATGGACGGAGAAGTATGTTTCTGATCTTCTGAAGCGCAACAGTCCTGATACCAGTGAAGGTATTTTGTGAACGTGAATTATTGTTGAGTTGGTTATCTTGGCTAATTTCCTACTATCTAGTCTTTGTGCTCTGTCCGAAGATTGAAGAACTGGGGAGATATCAGAAGGGAACTTGAAATTATGTGATTTATTTCTCCTACCTTATTAGGCTAATATTTTAATTGGGTGTAGAAAATGCCTCGATGTTTGTTTTAAATTCTTTCTGTAAAAAAGGAAGTGCCTCAAATAAGTTATATATGCTTACAAATTTGTGTTGTTTGATTGCTTGAACGATGTAAATTGTGTTGGATTAAAACATGCATGCTTGTTTTATTGCAGGTTCTTTTAAGTTCTGAGTGTTCAAAGAATAAGACTTTATTTTAAAAACCAGTGCTTTCTTCTGTCACAATGGGTTTTTACCTTTAATACTTTTTATCCACTATTTATCTATAATTCTTCATCATTGCTGTTTCATTTTGTATCTTTTCTTTCAGAATTTTCATCTAAAAAACTCTAAAGCGTTCAGTTAGGCTTGTTTTAAATTTCTTTTATAGGGAATACAGCAGAGCCAGACGAAACCTACTTGGGATATGAGAGATGGTTACCAAGTCCTCCTAAAGTGGTGAAGCCTAGATCTGTATTCAATGCAGCATCCTTAGCTTATATTGGTGATTGCATATATGAGGTTTGTTCTGATTTCTGCTTTAGTGCCACTAAATACTATCCATCAATAAACATATTGAGCAGTTTGTTTGTCTCTAATTTTGAGATGTGTTTGCACATGAAAGAGAATTAAAAAAAAAAGCACACGTGATCAAGCGAGTTGCACAATGAGTCAAAATTTATGAGGCAATGTGTAGTTTCAGCAGCTCGTTGGTGTACTTGGTTGGAGTGGGATGCTTGCATATTCAAGGGAATATCTTTGCCCCTACCCTATATAGGTGTTATGGGATGAGAATATGCTTATGGCTTTTGCCAAGTGCTGTAATAATTGTTGTTTTTTGGGCATTTTAATTTCCAATATGAAGAGTTCCATTTTTTTAGCCTTTGGTTCAGCTCTCTTTCAGTTTTGTCTATTTTGAAGGATTTCTTGTCATTCTTCAGTTTTACTTCCCTTTTCTTTCTGGATTTGGGGTTCCCGGTTCTCTCTTATATACTATAAATGAAGTCATCCTTTAATGAATAGTGAAGTGTGATAATCTGCAGATATGCAAGTACTTTGTAAAGAGTAAAGATGTTGATTAATGATTAATCCCCTAGAAAGATCTTTAGGAGCAATATTACGTGAATGCTATGAGTGTTTAAGTGAAAGATAACACGACATGCTTCCCATTGGAATGCATAAGAGCTTTTGAAGGCATATAGGTCCATTCTTCTCTTCAAACACATAATTTGATCTTCTTCAGCTTCTTGATGACAGTTTCAATTGAACGAGCTTGTTTAGTTTATGTTGGAATTGTTAGAATTCAAACAATTGTTAAGAACTTTATATTCCTAAATAAATATCTAATCCTCATTGTTTGTGAAACATGCAGCTGTATGCTCGCAGGCACTTTTTATTTCCTCCCCTAAGCATTGAAGAGTACAACGATCGTGTGATGGCACTTGTACGCTGCGAAGCTCAAGTATGATACCTATGGAAATTCAGAGTTTAATTTCCTTTTTAACTTGTTTTATCGATTGAAAATATTTGAACATGGAAAGGAGGCAAAGAGCTTTCCTGATTTATTTGAATTCTTCAATCTAGTTATCTCCCTTCACTTTTTTCTTCCTTTCTCATCAATAATATTTTTTTTCTTATGAATTATGGAGATGCCTTTTTCATGCTTTTGGCTGAAACCTGATATTTAATTTATTGAAGCAAAACTTGTTGTGATTGATCAATGATCACTACTGGTTATTAAAAGCACACATTTCTGATATGACATATGACAAGTAATTCATGTTTTCTGCAATTCAGGATGCATTTCTCCAGAAACTTCTTAACAGTAACTTCTTATCGGAACAAGAGAGGTTAGAAGTTATTCTATGCATTTTATCTCTCTCTCTCTCTCTCTCACCATTTTGGAATTTCGTCTGCTATATTACGTCCTGTACTTTTATTCTGGCCGGTTCCTCAATGTTAAGCTTCTACGCATTATTCTACCTTTCAACCATGTGCGTTATGTTCATATTTGCAAAATTTTCTCTGTTTGGCTTAAAGCTTTTAGCCATCTCTATTGCAGGGACGTACTTCGATGGGGAAAGAACATTAGTTCAAGCAAAACACGGACCAAAAAGCGTGCTGGCGCAGCTGTGTATAACAGAGCATCTTCACTGGAAACATTAGTGAGTCTTCAAATTTTGACTTATCTTGAGAATACATCTGTTCTACTTTGTACCGTTCTTCCTTCTAGTTTGTTAACCAAAATAACATTGACTATAGTACATGATATTCATATTAGCCAGGAGTCTTCAAATTTTGACTTATCTTGAGAATACATCTGTTCTACTTTGTACCGTTCTTCCTTCTAGTTTGTTAACCAAAATAACATTGACTATAGTACATGATATTCATATTAGCCAATTGGCTTGTGTGCTAATTAATAGTAATTAGCACATTTTAGGGCTATTTGTTGTATCTGTCTTGAAGTTTCAGTTGGCTTTTGTGTTTATGCATGCCTATCTTCAAATATTGTCCATTTGTTATTGCATCAGATAACTGTTAGCAAAATCTCACAATGAAGTGTTGTCTTCTATTGCTCATAAAGAATTATGAAATATTTTCTATAAGTATTATTCATGAGGAAGGCTGTACATATATATACAAGTTGGAGGAGCCTCTGTATTAATGGTTCATTAAGAGAGAATAATATCCTATCAAATCCTAGATATAATTACATAATATTTTCTTATCCCTGAGATATCTCTACATCTTCAAAATTTTATACTTGTTTTTAGCCTTATCCCTAACTCACAGATTCACTGAACTAGGTTGGTTATCTCTATTTGACTAATGTTAATCGCTTGGAGAAGCTTATGTCGGAGTTGGGATTTTCAATTGACTCTTCAGCATGTTTTAATGTGGAAGAATCAATAGTAAGTTTAATTATTATCTGAGTTACTTTTCTTTGCTCTTTTTGTGGTTAAGTTTTTGTTTTCCCAAATGAATTCAACTCCAGGATGGACCCCACTCCTACTCTTACCCACTAACTTCAGTTACATGGTTGGTTCACCTAGAGATTGTTGTTTTTTCTTTCCAATTTTAGTCAGGAATGCTGAATAATGGATAAATAGAGTCTTCAACCAATCTTCTAGAAGAGCGCAAAACTCCTCTGACATGTGTTATGTCGTACAGTGCAAAAGAGCTTTTTTAAGCCAATCCAAACGCCTGTTCATGATCTCAGTCTTGACCAATTGAATTCCCCATTCACTTATGTACGATGATAGATGTTGTATTGCTCTCCAGCGGTATGATTTGCCATGCTAAAGATCTAAACTTCTTAAGCATACTAACGTCTTTCTAATGTGAAATTGCGGTACAAATACTGTGATCTTACAGTTTCTCAGTATTGGAGAAGCATATAAAATATTTATCATTCTTTTCATCTTATTTTCTCTCTAGATGTTTCAAACCATTCATTCAAGCCAGAGTCTCTCAAAGCTCTAACGCATCCTAGTTTCTTGCAGGGACGAACCACAAAACGATTACTAATGATTTTTGCATTTGACTTCTTTATTTTAGATTTTGCATCCATAGAGACCTTTAGAGAAAATTTAGTAGGGATTAGGGAAGGAGGGCCAAACAGCCGAAGCATTTTGGATATGCTTCCTATTTAGTACCTTGCTGAATATGTGGCATTCCTATAATGGAAGATTATATGTTTGCTTAAGTTTCTTTGCCTGAAAAAACAGAAGCTAGTTGCCTAATTGCCATCTTCAATTGAGTTTACATTCAACTACTTAGCATTGTCTGGCATAGATATATATATATATATATATATGCTGAAAACAATTAACTCGTGGATAAAAGCATAACATGTGAAGTAAGTTTTCTGGAAAGAGCCTTTTTGTTTACTAGGGTAAGGTTGTGTATATCTATCTCTTCCTAGACCTCACCTTGAGCTTTGTGTATTGGGCTATTTTTTTTTAAATGTGTTACAAAATGCATGCATTTATTCTATACCGTGCCTAATATTAGCAACAGAAGGCAAGCATATTCTATAATTATTGAAAGAAGGAAAAAAATGTCTAAGAATGTAGGACAAGTACAAGTGCCATATATGGAATGGTGATCCATGCCAAGAAGTTGAGTAACATGGTTGGTCCCTTTCCCTTTCAAGAAGCTCACATTCTGTTTGTTGGAGGCATTATTGTCAGTTGTGTTTCGTTTTTGTAGTTAATTGAGCACATGGTACCCCGTGGTTTTGTTGTGTCTAGTTAGTTTCATGACAGTTGAATGCAGCACTCCACGTTTTTAGAACTTGGTGCTGGTCCCATCTCAGTTCCCAAGCAACTAAGCAAAACATGAATCCCAGGAAAATATCTCAACAGAACATGAGAATAAATTTTTCAGGAAAAGAAAAATGATAAGTGTTTTTGGCACAACTGATAGACGGTTGACTCCTTTAAATATGATACCCTAAATTTGAATTAGGTCGTGTTTATAGAAAAATACTTTGTTGAGAGAGATAAAATTCATTTTGATGATCTCTATATTTTAAAATGATTAGTTTTTAAACTATTAGTTAAAAGATCTGGTCTAATTTTAAAAAAAAATAATTAGTATTTTTGTATATGTTTATATTGGGAAATTAATGCAAAATCCAAGGTTATATGGACTTGATTTGTCTATATTCAATTAGTGGGCCTGATAATTTCAAAGCCATCCCTTGAAAATTACAAAATTAGGCCTTGCTTTTAATAGAAAGGTTTTACTATGAGATTTTGAATTTAAATTTGTGTAGATAGAGAAAATGTATTTGAGAGAACTACTCTTAATAGCGTCTAATAATGCTCAAATCTAACCCAATTGAATAACTATATAAAAAAAAAAATTCAGAAAGGTGTTGGTAGTTAAAGAAACGTATCACTCCAACAGGTCAAATTACATTCTGATATCAAACTTTCAAACAAGCATAACTAAAACAGGGTAATGCATTAGATGTTCCAGGCTACTAAAAGGGATTCTTATGCAGAAAGACAATTTGCTGCCAGGGAGTTTTAGTGGAAGCAATATCAAAACTTATTTGTGATGATTTTTAACAAAAAAAAAAAAAAAAGCATACACTAAAGTGTAAGCTTAAATTAAGGTCTATATATTTCTTTGATTGCCTACATTAAATAAGGTTTATAAGGGAAAGAGGGTAAGGGTCAATATGCATCCTGTATGTGTGTGTGTGTATATTGGGACTTGTTCACTTGGAACCTTGAAAAGCACTTGCATGTATGTTTAAACAATAACAACACATGTGAGTAGTTAGTTAATAACACATAGGCACATGTAACTCTTTGTACTATGTGTTTTATTTTTTAAAAAAAAAACAATTAATATCTAGTAATTACAAGGTAGCAACTCCATATTTTAAGTTGATATTTTTTTTTTGTATAAAAATTTTTAAAAAATGATTAGATTTATTTACAATCTAAGAGTAGAACGAAATCTCCTTTACTTTTAGATAATACTAATATTAAATAGGATGAATTATTTATTATTTTTAAATATAAATTTAAATATTTAAAAATTAAGATATAATTTTAAGTTGATGTTGTTATAGATATATAGGCAGAGTCACTGGCAAAGTTGAACAATGTCTGCCATCAAGGGGGGCCTGGCCCACGTGGACTCAAATAATGACGTCACCGGCAAATAGTGCAGAGACATATAATTATTCTCGTTATTATTATTATTCTTGTTATTATTATAATAAAAAAAAAGTACGATGCCTTTGAAGGTAGTGTTGTTCATAAATATAATTTAAAACAATATAGAAGAAGGAGGAGGAGGGGAGGAGGAGGAGGAGCTATTAGGATTTAGGTCCCACGTTTGTTTGGAAGCTAATTGAATCACAGCTAATGAACAACCATGGAGGGTATATTGTAGTTTTATTCATGACAAGTAATGTAAACTCAAGCACAAACATGTCTATATTACTGGACTTATGAAAACACTACTAGTTAGGACACCTGATCATCGTCTATGTAAAAAGTATTATACTCTCTTAATATTTAATATAATAATTAATTAATCAATTTAAATAAATTAAAAAAATTAAAAAAATTAATTAATTATAAATAAATCTAAACATAAGACGAATTCATATTATATATTTCTTAAATTAATCAACTGACTCTATTATTAATGATAATTAATTAATTTATTTAATTCTTTTAATCTATATAAATTAATTGATTAACTATTATATTAAAGATAAAAAATAGTTATTTTGAGAAAAGAATCACTAGTTCACCTCTTATATGATTTTCCCCATTGTAATTTGTATAACTCACAGTGCTAACTAGACAGAGAATTAAATTGAGAACACCGTATAATAATAGCAAAAGTGAAGTATAAAGAAGAAACTGTAACAATAAATTTTATATTTTTAGATATAATTAAATATATAAATTATATAATATTATCATACTATATTAATAATTAAAATTTTATTATTTTTAATAATTTTCTATATATTCTCTTCAATATATATATTTAGAAATTAAATCATTCCGCATATATGTTAACAAACCCATATACTTTTATAGGAATTTATAAGCTATTATAAAACATAGTACAAGTCAATGGATAATAATAAAGCAACACTTAAAAAAAACATAAGTACTTTGAATGCCATTATCATTATAAGAACTAAAGTGACCTTTTACAAACCCAATGTTGCTATATGTTGAGATGACTCAAATAAAATAAAATATGGACTTAATGATGATGGGATGAAAAGAATATAAAAAAAAAATATTGGGATCAGGGAATAAAGGGTACAGCCCCCCAAAAAGAAGAATATATGATGCCTTAGTGGTGGACAGAGCATCCTATGCTTTTTCCCTCTACTTCATTGACTTTGTTTTGTTCATTTAAATCTTCTTGAAATAAGAGTTGTGTAAAGAGATAGTATTTCGAGGAAGTTCTAAAAAAAAAATACTACTTAAATTCTAAAATTATTTTTTATTTTTATAAAACAGATAATAATATATTTTTATGAGAATTCATAATTTCAGATTTTAAAATTTAAGTGGTACTTTTTTTGTAATTTTCCCCTAGTATCTTTGTTGAAAGAAAATTTAAAAAAAAATTGATAAAGTGTGGTCCGCATTAATTAAATAATTACAAAATTGGTGAATAATAATTTATTACAGCCATCTCTCCCCCATTCATTGAAAACAAATAAATATTCACCGAACTAGAAACTGCTGCATCACATGCTCACATGATCCTACATATTTATAGATTATTGAAATAATTATATTTGCTTAAAATAATTTTTATATTAAATTATAATTTAAAATTAAGATTTTAGATAAACTGGTTAAAGTAATTTATAAAATAGTAAAAAAACTTATAAACTAACTAATTATTATATCACTCCTATTTTTTCTTACACCTTCTTTTTTATCTTTTTTTTATATTATCTCTCTTCTCTCATGTCTCTTCTATATTATCTCTCATCTCTCCTATATTTAATAATTATACTATTTTTTTTCTAATTTATCAATAATAAAAATATTTTTAAAAATAATTATCTAAACACTCATTTATTTAAATTATTTTTTCATAAACTCTTCTCTAAAAGCTATTTTTTAAGCACTATATATTTTTTTCATAATTTTTTAAACTTTTATCTAAATAAATTCATAGAAGTTACAAATTTTAAGGCTTTGTTTGGTTCAGCTGAGGGGAGGGGAGGTTAAGTTAATTTAAAGGAGGATAGGAAAAGGTATGGGAGGTTAATTAATGTATTTTTTATTTGGTTCAGAAGGGGAGGGGAGGGGAGTGGAGTTAATTAGAATTTGACAAATATACCCTTATCTCTTTATTTAAATTTATTTACTCTTTATTTATAATATTCATATCAAAATTATTATTTTTTTAATTTATAAATTTTAAATTTATTTTATCTCATTTATATATATAATAAAATTAAAAAAATAAAAAATATGATAAAATTTTAATATTATTTCTTATTAATTTTATAATTATTATATATTTTAATATAATATATAAATAATTTATTATGTTTATTATAATTTATTATAATTATTATGTAATTAAAGAAAAAATTAGGTGTAAGAAAAATAAAAAATAAAAGTTTAAGGGTATAGTTGGAATATTAAAAAAAATATGAGGGTAATTTAGTCCAAAAGAGATAAAAAGTTTCTCTCCCCTCCAAAAAACTCTACTTTTAGAGGGGAGGAGAGGGGAGCAAATAAGGACAAAAAATCTCTCATCCCCTCCCCTCTATTTTTTCTAATCAAACATACTTTTCCCTCCCCTCCCCTCCTTTCCAAAACCCCCTACCAAACAATCCCTAATTTCTGAAACCTGCTAGGATCTGTGTATGAATAAGCTTCACGCGGTTCTAAGAGATTTCTGGGTAAATTGTCCCCACTGTCCACATTGGGCGGGAACCTCGTTCAACTTCGCCAAAATTCGGTTTTGGAATGTTTTGCCTTTTTTATTCTTCTAATCCTATTTATTTCAACATATTTTATTAAATCTAAACAAATTTCTTA
Source organism: Leucaena leucocephala (assembly GCA_037074615.1). NCBI lineage: Eukaryota > Viridiplantae > Streptophyta > Magnoliopsida > Fabales > Fabaceae > Leucaena > Leucaena leucocephala. Next base: position 3,137,591 of record CM073558.1, on the reverse strand, counting down.
AGTATCATTAACTATCATTTTAACTTAATCTCTACTCTATTTAGCATAGATCAACCAGTTAGAACTCTCTGTATTAATGAGGTGAGGTGTGTTAACCAAAAAAAATTCTCTATCTACTTTATTAATATGACCAGAGTTTTTGAATGTTTAATTTTTTTAATATTATCAATCATTAATTATTTATTAAGTGTGATTTAGTAAGTTTAATATACTCTCAAACACATTTTAAATGAAAAACTATTTTATTAATTAATTGCCTTTAAAACTTAGCTTGTTAAATATTGAAACAATAAATTAAATTTTACAAAGCATGTCTTGGCTTAATCTTAAATAAAAAGAGTTTTGTATTTGTTCTAAATATGATGTCTAATTTCTTCTTGTTTCTTGCATTAATTATTTCTTTTTCATAATACGTTATTTATTATAACATCTTCTATATGTACACATCAAATTTTAACCATTAAGTAATATAAATTCTTTTTAATAAAAAAATCACATTCTTTTATATAATAATATACCTAAGTATAATATTTTTTTAGATTTATCTACCGATACCCGATATTATTAACAATTGGCTAATCCAATTCTTAGGGATGTAACACTGCAAAAAAAAATTTATAATGGCGATTAAAAGTGACATTTCAATACAATATTGAAAGTATCACGAATTTTATCGTCATTATAAATCTACTTTTTAATGATAGTTTTATAGGGTTTAAAAAAACCACCAACTACCATTGATTGCTTAATTTTTTTTCTTAACCTACGCTTACCATTAGTCACTCCAATCACACTTATTAAAAGTATCAGATTATATCTAGAGAAAAGTTGTCAAAGAATTAATAAAAAAACTAAAAATTTATAAAATTTTTTCGTTAAAGTTCTTCGAACTTCTTTCAATAAAATCTATTTGTCACTACCAACTGTTAATTACCACGGTTAGTTCACTAAAATATTGAAGATATGGGGAAAAAACAAGAAAAATTAGTAAATAAATAAGTTAAACGGTAACTTGTGATTTTCATAATAAAGAATGTTGATGAAGACGACGAATAACAACATTAACGATTGAGATAAACATTAAAACTAAGGGTAAAATGTCAGAAAAAAACTTTTGTCAAAGTCTATAGTAGTAGGGAAGTAGGACAAGATCACATACAATTATAAAAAGTAAAACTACAATTGAAATTATATTTATAGTTTTTAAAATTTTGCTGAAATTTTTTATTACGATTTTTTTAAAATTGCTGTTAAAAAGTTCACCTGATAACTTTTAACTCTAGTTTTTATAAAAATTATTATTAATTTTTTTTAAAAATTGAATTTATTTATAAAAATATTATCATATTTTTTAATAGTAATTTTTTTATATCTATCATAGAGTAGCATCATGATAATTTTTTTAACAGTATAATCTTATAGAAAGAATATTATTACCTCTAAATAATTAGTAAGGCTACATATATATATATATATATATATATATATATAAAAGACAAATAAAATATGTTTGTGTCTAGTAAGAGATAAAGAAGCCGAAAGATCAGAAACACTTCACACACACACCTACGGGTTCGTTGTTCATTTTATATTTCACCTTTCCCGTTACCCTTCCACCAGAGATATCATCATCATCATCATCATCTCTTTTTGTTTAAAGGGAAAATAAAGGTTTCTTCTTCACTTGTTTTTGTGTTTGCCAAGGCGGATTAATGTCACTGGTTTCTCTACTTTGTCATATTCACTTTTGCTTACATTGCAAGAATGCTATTATTCTTTTTTTTTTTTTGTTGGTAAAATACTAGGTATCATTTTGTCCTTCGTTTGCACTTCTTCTTGCTAATGAAATAGTGATTTCCCTTTACCTTTAATTTTACAGGTAAACAATAGAGATTATATATATAGGAATAAAAGTACAGGTCTTTATCTTTGGAGTTTTTTTTTTAAAATTTATACTCATTGAATCTCTTTTATTATTGGAAGAAATTATGATCATATCTCTGTATCATATTTTCATATTGCTTGGTGTAATGAATGATTTTACGCTAGTTTTTGTTAATATCATATTTATGATCAAAATTAATTATTTTTTAAATAAATTTCATGTTAATTGGGGTTACAAGAGTTGATAGATGATTTCTTTGTTTTTTTCCTTCTGAAAATAGTAAAAGTTAAAATCATCAGACCCAAGTTTTTGTATAATTGATTTTAAAAGTTTTTTATTCTAAAATTAAGTTTTATATTTAGATTGGATTCAGATTCAGATTCGGATTCTCGTCAATGAAGTGTCCATTTTTGAATTGACTTGATGCCTTGATTACTGTTGTTTACGTTAGCAGTGTTTAACTAGCAAGGCAAATTCTTAATGGTAGTAATTAGTTAATTACTTGGAATGAAAAATCTCAAGAAAATTAACTGGACGTCAATAATTTAATATAGACATCCAGAACAGGACCAGACGTGGGTCCCACAAAGCCACACAAAAGTGGGTCCCACCCTCTTTCTCAACCTGCCCATACCCACACACAGAGCCACACTCCTACGGCGTTAAAAAGCAGCTGCAAAGCACGTTCATCTTTTGCTTCCAAAATTCCTCCAATGAATTAATTAAGTGACTGCAAATTATTAAAAATTCTTTCTTTTGCTCTCTCTGAAACTCCGTATACCTCATGCTCAATCATTCCGCAAAAGAAAAGGGAAAGAAAATCAGAGCGAAAACTGGAGGAAGAAGCATAGAATAAAGTGTCAGGTTAGAGGAAATCTGGAACAGAAGGGGGTCATTATTACTTCACGAAGCTCAGGACCAAAGTTAGTATTATTCATGGCCATGGGCTTCTTCAAGCTCATAATGTGGAATGTTCTTGTTATCCTGGCGGTGCTTCCATGTTCATTATTTGGTTCTGTGAGAGCTTCTGTGTCTTACGAACATACAGCTATTACCATTAATGGCCAGAGAAGGATCCTCATCTCTGGATCCATTCATTACCCAAGAAGTGCCCCTGAGGTATCTACTCTAAAATGTGCTTCATGGGTCTCTCTCAGATTCCTTATCCTGTTCTGATTTGCATTTCCTTATTCTGAATCTGTGGTTTTCTCAGATGTGGCCAGATCTCATTCAGAAGGCTAAGCAAGGAGGATTGGATGTCATTCAGACTTACGTTTTCTGGAATGGGCATGAACCTCAGCCTGGCAAAGTAATGAGTACTTCCCAACTACTTTTGGTGGCAATGTTAAACACCGCACTGTCGTCCATTAATGGCGAGAAAATAATCAATTTTCATTTCTCTTTGTCTGTAGTATTATTTTGAGGGGAACTATGATCTAGTGAAGTTCATTAAGCTGGTACAGCAAGCAGGCCTCTACGTTCATCTCAGAATTGGCCCTTATGTCTGTGCTGAGTGGAACTTCGGGTATTAAGGACACTTTCTTTTTTTCTCGGACAAAAAAACTTCTGTTCGTGAGGGAAGCTAATATCTCAACATTTTTGCTGATCCATTTTTAGGGGTTTCCCTGTTTGGCTGAAGTTCATTCCAGGTATCAGCTTCAGAACTGACAATGAGCCATTCAAGGTGAAATAACTTGCATCCTTATATCCTTATATTTTGTAAAAACTTGTTAGTATCTAAACCTTTTCCTCTTTCATACGTTGTTCGTTCTGGTTATTTATATTTTTTGTGTTTCCTTAATGAAGTCCCAAATGCAAAGGTTTACAACTAAGATTGTTGATATGATGAAAGCTGAGAAGTTATTTGAGTCTCAGGGTGGTCCAATAATTCTATCCCAGGTAGCCTCAATGCTTCTTTAGGCTTTTACTTCTTTCAATCGCCTGCTCCATTTTCTGTATATTTCTCGCCCATTCTAATTATTTATTATCTATTAAATTTGTTTTTTCATTCCTTGACTAGAATGGATTAACTTATTGAGATTAATTCTTTTTCTAACACTCTGTACAGATTGAAAATGAATATGGACCTGTGGAATATGAAATTGGCTCACCTGGTAAAGCCTACACTCAATGGGCCGCGGATATGGCTGTAGGACTTGGTACAGGGGTTCCTTGGGTGATGTGCAAGCAAGATGATGCTCCTGATCCGATTGTAAGTCCAGCTGAAGTGTTTTATTCCAAACATATATTTACATATGGCCCAAATGTTCACTAAAAGTGTTTTCAACCTCTTGACTAATAGACAGTATGTTGAATCCATGTCGGTCTTAGCTAAATGAATGATTATTCCTCATCGTACTGGCTGAGCTTAGCATATTCTGGCTAACGGGTGTTGTAATGAGAGCCACATTACCCTGCATAATACTTATTTATTGTTACAATTCAAAAACCAATGCTCGGCTAGTAAAAGAGCGAGCCCTTCTTTTTGTTTTTGGACATAGATGCTGAAGCCTGAATACATCAGTTGCAGATAATGTTGGTTGTCTCCCTGTGAGAATCATAATTGAGGCTTCATATGCTTTCCTCATTGATATAGTCCTTTACATGTTTGAGCTTTTGATTTCTAATTTCAATATGAATTTTGACAGATTAACTCATGCAACGGCTTCTATTGTGATTATTTCTCTCCAAATAAGGATTACAAACCAAAGATATGGACAGAAGCTTGGACTGCCTGGTATGATTTGTAGTTCTTGTCTGTGACCTTGTTATTTACTTCTTAAGTCGCCTTAAGAACAAAATGAGAGAGTGAGAGTGGGGTTTATGTCGCATTCTTGAGCGGTGTGCATGTGTAAGTGTAGATAAACAAGAAATTCCTTTGCCTGGGAATTAATTGCTTTAGGTTCTTCTCATCATTTGGTATTTGTCTAGAAAAGAAAACAAGTAGTTTCCTTAAGAACAAGAAATATACAAACTGAGTTATCACCTGACCTGTTCATTGCCTGCATTACTCTATTATGCTTGCAGGTTTACTGGGTTCGGAGGTCCAGTCCCTTACCGGCCTGCAGAAGACATGGCATTTGCAGTTGCAAGGTTTATACAGAAAGGGGGATCTTTTGTTAATTATTACATGGTAACTTCATTATTTGTCAAATTTAATATTTGGACTTGTTTTGTTAAATGACGAGACTAAGTTCATTTGTTTTGTTTTTTCCAGTATCATGGGGGAACAAATTTTGGTCGAACTGCTGGGGGTCCATTCATTGCTACAAGCTATGATTATGATGCACCTCTTGATGAATATGGTATTCATAAAGTATTCTGTACCTTTGCATGACTCATAAACACTCTTTAAATAAACACTTGTGCTTTCTATTTAGAAGAGATTGGAGCAATCTCCAATGTTACCTGTTGAAGCCATATCAATCATTTCACTACTGTGACTTCAAAGTAAACCATAAAGCCGAAGGCATTTTGAATCACTTTTTCATTTGTCATACTTTGGAATATTTTGTGATCTGTACCTCTTACATATGGCTTGATGCTCTGAATTTTGAGTCTTTGAAGGTTATAAAGTTCTACACAAAGTATTAGTACTTCACATTTACTTTTCTTCATATATACAAGGCAAAATTTTATGGTGTAGAACTTCATAAATGTCATTCTTTGGATTCTTTATATGAATGTTTTTCTCCTAAATGCCATTGTTACCAGAATGATATATATAAGCCAAGCCCATCGCAATATGGTGTGACAGTAAAGTAATACAGTGAAATAAAATATGACTCACTTATTTTAACTCCTTGCCCTGAATTTCAGTTCTATAATTTCTTCCTATATGCAGGACTGCTCAGGCAACCAAAGTGGGGCCATCTGAAGGATTTACACAGAGCAATAAAACTCTGTGAACCTGCGTTAGTATCTGGAGATCCTATTGTAACACAGATTGGAAACTCTCAAGAGGTATTTAGCTTGATTCAGTTTCCTGAGAATTATCAAACCCATTTAATGTACTCCCCCCAAAATTTAATGTGATTTATGTCTAAACTAAATTTCTAACTTCTCTCGTTAATGTCCAGGCTCATGTTTTCAAATCAAAATCGGGGGCTTGTGCTGCATTCCTTGCAAACTATGATTGGAAATCTACTGCAACAGTGGCCTTCAGAAATAGGCATTACAACTTGCCTCCGTGGTCTATAAGCATTCTTCCTGACTGCATGCACACTGCTTATAACACTGCAAGGGTATGAAAAAATGAAGTTTAAAATATTATTTCGGTTCGCTATAAGAAAGACATTTTTGTCTCAGAATTAAGTATACGTGAATATGAGAGGGCTGAATAATTTTCTGTTGATGGTTGATGATTATATTTAGCTGTAGTTTGTTTACTAGGTTGACTTTCTTATATCATAAAAGTAGACATGTACAGAAGGGAAGGAATATGTACCTTTTGGTTTCTAATTTCTATTTGCACGTTCTTGTTTAGATTAATTTTTATTTAGAATAAAGAAATTGAGTGTCATCAACAAAATTGACGTTGAGGATTTCAGAGATGAATAATCAATATTCTGTACAGGTTGGAGCGCAGAGTGCACAAATGAAGATGACTAGTATTCCAATTCATGGAGGACTCTCTTGGGATTCATTCAATGAAGATACAGACACAACTTATGATAGTTCCTTTACCATGACAGGCCTGTTGGAGCAGTTAAATACAACAAGAGATGTCTCTGACTACTTATGGTATTCCACAGAGTGAGTGACTTACAATTCTACAGCTTGCTTTCTCTCTCTCTCAACGTTTAGAACATGCTATTCATGGCTTATTTCTTCTTCTCTCCCCTGCCAGTGTTGTGATTGATCCCAGTGAAGAATTTTTGAGAAACGGAAAGGACCCTGTTCTTACAATCTTATCTGCCGGCCATGCTTTACATGTCTTTATCGATGGTCAGCTATCAGGTGTGCAGCATATGCTGATTTACAATATTACCATAACACTTAAGCCAACTTCTAACAACAATCCTAGGGTGCAATGATTATTCTAGTCCTTACTTTGGAAGCTAAAAAAGAGATGATAGCTTGATGTTATTCACATTGTGAAATTTATTCTCATTCTTTTGGTCAGGAACTGTGTATGGAAGCTTGGATTTTCCAAAAATAACATATAGTGAGAGTGTGAAGCTCAGAGCTGGTACTAACAAAATCTCCCTTCTAAGTGTTGCAGTTGGTCTCCCGGTATGCCTCCTCTCTCTGTCTCACACACTCTCGCCCGCCGCACTAACCAATCAAAATATATTGTCCGATGCACTCCTGCACTTCTAGACTTGTCTGATTTTTCAGAAACATAAAGGTTAAGATGACTTTCTCCTGTTGCCATTATGTTGACATGCAGAATGTTGGTCCACATTATGAAACATGGAATGCTGGTGTTCTTGGCCCTGTAACATTGAATGGTCTCAATGAGGGGAGAAGAGACTTATCGTGGCAGAAATGGTCTTACAAGGTTCTTCCTCAATCATCCATTATGCTACCTTCCCCTTCCTTATTTCTTGAAATTTCACTCAAATGCATGTTTTTCCTTCAGATTGGTCTGAAAGGTGAAGCCTTGAGTCTTCATTCTCTTAGTGGAAGTTCTTCAGTTGAGTGGATGCAGGGGTATTTAGTTTCACAAAAGCAGCCATTGACTTGGTACAAAGTGAGTAGTTTACACTTTGCTTAAGAAACTTTAATTGCATTCAGCTTTTCTTAATATAGTGCCTGTTTGGTTTGCTCATAGAAAAGTGCTTTTGGACCCACAAAAGTTACCAAACAGCCATTAAATGTTTAGAAATGCTTCTGGACTAAACCATAGTTTTGGGGGGTACAAAACTATAGTTTCGAATAAGCTTGTGGAACTAGCTACTGAGTGGGAAAAAGTGCTTTTGGGCCGTGTAATGACCATTTTGCCCGTCTTTTTTCTCTATCATTTTACTCTACATCCTTTCTGGTAATTTATCTATCAAAAAAATATCTGGTAATAACTATTCAAATACTTATTTATTCATAATCACTTTTTTTCCATAATCTTTTCTCCATAATCGCTTTTTTCTATAAGCTCTTCTCTAAAAGTTATAAACCAATTGGGCTTATAGTCTCGTTGTGCTTTTCTTCACATCCTTCTCTTCATTAACTCCACTTTTACGTGATTGTAGACTACTTTTGATGCCCCAGCTGGAACTGCACCATTGGCTTTAGACTTGAACAGCATGGGCAAAGGTCAAGTATGGATAAACGGGCAGAGTCTTGGTCGCTACTGGCCTGCTTATAAAGCATCAGGTACTTGTGGTTCCTGTAACTATACAGGAACTTATAATGAGAAGAAATGTGGAAGTAACTGTGGCGAGGCCTCTCAAAGATGGTGAGAAATAAATTACCAGTTCATATAATGTATTGGTTGTTTAATGCTGGTGAGGAACAATAATCATACTGGATAAGGGCTGATGGTTTCAGGTATCATGTTCCTCGATCGTGGTTGAAGCCAGTTGGAAATTTACTGGTCGTGTTTGAGGAGTTGGTTGGAGATCCGAGTGGCATTGTTTTGGTCAGACGGGAAATAGATAGCGTTTGTGCTGATATTAATGAGTGGCAGCCAAGTCTAAGAAGTTATAAGATGCAAGCTTCTGGTAAGGTCAGCAGAGCTTTGAGGCCAAAAGTACATTTATCATGTGGCCATGGGCAGAAAATCTCCTCAATAAAATTTGCTAGCTTTGGGACACCAGTAGGGTCCTGTGGAAACTTTCAGGAAGGAAGATGTCATGCTCACAAGTCATATGATGCCTTTGAAAGGGTATTACTTTCTCCCCCCTGCCCCCGACATGCTTCCTTCTCTGTGAAACTTTTAGGGAGGGAAATATTACTCCTTTAGTCCTTAATGTAAGACCTATTTAACTAATTTGATTAGATTAATGAAGTTGGTTAAATTAGTTAATATAATATATTTTTTCTAAAATATCCTAATCATTTTTCTTAATTATCTTCCTCTCTTTAATTTGATTATTGTTAAGGGAGAATCAACAGGGTAATTTGGGAAAAAAAATAAATATAGGAAATATGTCTTATATTTAGAATTAAGATTAATTTCCAATTTAAGTCATATATTAAGGATTAGAGGAGTATGATCTTTTTAATCTCAATTCTTGATTCATACTGGGTATGGTGTTAATTATAGATTGTTGTTGCAGAATTGTGTTGGGCAGAACTGGTGCAAAGTAACTGTTTCACCTGAAAATTTTGGAGGAGATCCATGTCCAAATGTGATGAAGAAACTCTCAGTGGAAGCCATTTGCTCCTGATCATCCTCAAATCAAGAAAACAAACGTGATAATGGGTTCAATATTACATTTTTTCTTAATGATTCAATCAAAGAGTTGTTGGGTCAACCAAATCTACACTTGTAGATCACCCACCACAAGCATTATTTTTGGCTTTACCAAGGTGAAGTTGCTGAAAAACACAACACACCCTCTGGTTTAAAAAAAAAAAAGCCTGTAGAAAGATTGCTGAGATTGTGGACGTGTACAGAAGATGAACTGTGAAGAACAATTGCTGGAGATAGACATCAAAACGATACTAATTGCGTCCAACTGCAAATTTTCTTTCTTTCTTTTTGGTTACTGTGTGAAGCCTCTCGCTTCCTGTACTATTTTTGTTGTTTTTCTCCCTTGTAGCTTCCATGGGAGCTGGTTGTTAGATGCTTACTTCTTGTAAGAAACATCTCAAGAACAATTGCAAATCAAAAGTCAGCCATCTTTTCTTACCTTTTAACATCTTTTTGTCTATTATTCTTAATGCCATATCTTGGGTGGTTTTATTTAAATTTGTGTTTAGTTCATGTTCTTGTTCCCTAGACAGTTTAATAATAGTATAACGGTAGGTTATTTATTTCATTAATTTTCTGTCAGTTTGCAAGAATGAGATTCTGATTGTTGGCTTATCGCTAGTAATCCAAATTTGGCCATATCAACACCTAATTATCGATGAGAAATTGAAAAGTGACGAATATTTAATATATAATTTATTTAATTAATTTAATTATATTAAAAAATTTAGTTATCTTAGTTAATATAATATATTTTTAAAAAAATATTATAATTATCTTCTTTTAACTTTATATCTTTCCCTTTGCTTGCTTATTATTTGTAGAGTATTAATATGGATAATTTTAAAAAAATGATAAATATAAATTTTATATTTAAAACTAAAATTAATTTTTTAATTATGTTTTATATTAATAGACACGAGGAATATTTTAGTACTAAAGTTATACCTTTTTTTAATATTGATTATTAAACTATGGATTATTGAGTATTGATTGGAGGTACTAACCTAGTGAAACAACTGGTCAATTGATAGATATATACCTCTTAAATAGCGGCAGGAAATAAGGGCCGAGTTAGAAAGGAAAGAAATGTAATCGAAAATTGCCATCTGAGTCGGTTTTCAAAGAGGTTTATGAATTTAAACCAAAGTTGTAACTTGGAGAAAGTTAATTTTGGATAATCATTTTAAATATGTTTTGAGAATTTCGGATTCCAAAGATTTTTTTTCTTTTCTTTTTGCTAATGATTTATTTATGGAAACAAGAATATACTTTGATTTAGTTAATCAAATTGGAATCTAAGTAATCATTTCAAATTTGACCAAAAAGTATCAATTTGATTAGATTCTGGTGGTATGAGCGAGCGTATCACTAACACATACACTAATTTATTCAATAATCATCAATGTCAATGGACGAATGTGTGAGCCTGCGTATATTCATTTCAATATCTGATGATAATCATACAATGCTACATGGTGATTCTGTGCAAATCATAGCAGGACCCGTATAGAACTTCTGAAACACTCGACTAGGGCTAGTTGTGCAAGGAAAAGTGTTTGCTATTGCCATATATATCCCTCTGGCTATATGTGATTGTAGATAACTTGATATGAAAAGAAAAGCTAGAGATTTCCTCAGTGATTTATCGGATGACATTCTTCATCGCATATTCTTTTTTCGTCAACTCAATGACAGTACTTATTCAAATTTAGAGTCTTGTCTTCAAGGTTCAATAAAACCCTATTTGCAGCCACCCTTTCCTTTTTCTTCTCTCATGATTCTGATCCTAAGAACTGCTCATGTGAACATGTCTCTGATTTCATGATCAACACTGTTCTAAAAAATCGTCCTCATACTTTGGGAATAAACCGAATCTCCTTCTCATCTTCCTGCGACGAAGATGAGCATGGTTAGCTTCACAAGCAGTGGATCATCCAATTATATGAAGCCTTTGGTGTCGATGAAATTTCTCTTGATTACAAACTACCTTCCATCTTTTGAAGCCTCCCCAAGTTTCAGTCCTATAAAGTTCTCAAACTAAACATGAACTAACGCTTCTCAGTGAAGCTCCATTAACGCCGATGGTTCATTTGACGAGTGGATCTCTCAGTGTTTCCCTTCCTTGAAACATCTATTCCTCCAAAACCTCATCAATTGGTCAATTAGAAAAGACGACTTAACAATACGAAGCTCATGTTTGGAGGATTTAGAAATTCATGATTGCTGTTGGTTCAGATTTGTGAGCCTTATCCCCGAGAATTTACGTACCCTCAATTGTTTCATTCCTGAACATAGTGTTCCCGCAGATAAGACCAAGTTTTTCCTCAAGATTTATGCACCCAATCTGCAAAGCCTCACTTGGGTTTGTGGTCCTGATCCCCGGCACAGGCGGCTTCATCATGATGAAGACAAGTTCCAAATTTTACAGGTCACTGCTAACCCTAGCTTGTTGATCATGGGGGAATCAAATTCGAAGGTACTTAAACATTTATTTAAAGCTATACCCGTTCGGCAAGAGAACTACACATAGTTACGCAAGTGCTACAGCAATGGGTACTGTTCAAGGTTAGTTTTTGAGTTTGAGCTCCATTTTATAGCCAACAATATGCAAATATAGAGATAGAATTAATACATAGTTACATAGATATCTTAATAACAAACTTTGGAATATTAGCTCCTTAATGAGTTATATACACGGGAAAAAAATAGACAAACGTTTTTTTTTTTTTTGCCAATTTCTTGCGTTGGTGAAGATACCCACTACCTCTGTATGGTAAAGAGTCGACGTAAGGAGATTTGCAAGTCAAGACTATCGTCCCCCCTAGATCGGTGATGATCATGAAGGAATCAAATTGGAATGTGCTCAGACAATTATGTAAAGCTATATATGGTCGGCAAGAGAACTACATATAGATAAGCAAGTGCTACAACAATTGGTGACAATAATACTCGAGTTTAGTTCATGAATTCGTTTGAGCTCCATTTTATAATTATGGAGATAGAATTTATGCATTAGTCACATAACATAAATACTCCCTCTAATATTTAATAGAAGAGTTAGATAATTAATTTGAGTATATTAAAAAAATTAGTTATTTGTAATAAATATATATTAGTTTTTCTATAATATATTTCCTAATCATATGTATTATAATTATCCCTCGATAAAACCCTTTTATCATGTGCAATTAATAGGGAGAGTTTAAGGGAAAAAATTATAAAATTAAGAGATTTATAATCGGAGGTAGTATTATAATAACAAATTTTGAAATATTAGTTACTGAAAATAATATATTAGGGGGGGGGGGGGAAATAATAGATTCTTGCTTTCGTTTTGTAGGATTTACATGAAGAGACATCCATTTCACTTCAAAACCCTCGTCGTCTGGAAATACATGTTCGATGGAATATTGACGGTGAGGATTATATTACTTTCTTGGAAAGATTATCAAATTTAGAAACTCTCACGCTTTGTGACACATCATTACTTCAATCCCCATTTGGATGAGGTATGTTTGCATATTTTTCCTCTCTCTCTTATATATATACACTTGTTATCTTCAATAATCTAATCCTTAATATATATATATATATATATATATATGTATAAAAGAGCTAGTTGATTATAACTAGTATACGAGTTAGTTGATAGATTAAAAAGTATATAATATAAATTTATTTTTAATATTATATTTAGTCATAATAAATTTTTTTATTTAACTTTTTTAATTTTTTTAAATTAATTCATTGATTCTTATATTAAGACGGAAATAGTGTATATATATAACTTCATGTGTGTATCTCTGTTTGGATGTTTCAGGGATATGTTAAAGATCAATTATTGAGAAAGAATTAAGAACTTGTAATAAAGTCAAAGTGATAAGAACAAAGGGATTGAAGAAAGTGAAGTTGGTAACAAGAGAATTCAACTATAATACAGTTGCAGTAATTGGGGGTGGTTGATGAAGTCATGCAGGGACTTGGAAGAGATGAAGCTGTATTACCCATCTTGTGATCACAAGTCTATGATGCGAAAGGGGATCCAATATTTGCAGCGTTTTGGGAGGGCTTCTCATACATCACCTTCATTTCATTTCTTTCCTCAAAATTGATGAACTCCATAGTTTTGAAAATATTTACTTTCAAAAAGTAGTGCATTTAATTTGATGATATCACCACTAGTTGAGGTGATGAAAAGGTTGTTGGTTCCCTCGTGCAAAAGTGTGTTTGATCAATGCTTCATGAGAACCAAAACAAACCTATAAAAGATGATGGTGGTGGAAACCTAAAGATTCATGAAAATTCATTATTCATTATTTCATGGTATATATATTATATAGTTCCTCACTAAAGTTAGTATATACCTCCAGACTAAAAAAATATTAGGTTATGAGTCAATTTTTTATCAACTGAATCAATAGTTGTTGATCTAACTGATTTAATAATCAATAATATATATTTTTTGTGAATTTTTTTAGGAGAATTACCTAGAAGTCCCACAGAGAAGAATTAATTATCCTAAAGTCCTATGCAATTTAGTAGACATGCAATAACAAATTACATAATAGAGAATGACTACATGTTTATATTGCTCATTTATTATTAGGATTTTTTGAGATTTAAAATCCTTTCAGGGGACCTCTGATTAATTATCCCAATTTTTTTTAATTAATTGAGAAATTTAGATAATATATATATAAGGAAATTTTGAATCAAATTTTTTGCTAGATTAGTGTTGATCATGAGGGAAACAAACTGGTTTGTGCTCAATCGTTTATTTAAAGCTATGCCTTAGGCAAGAGAACTACATATAGATACGCGAGTGGTAAAACAAAGGGTGAAAATACAAAGGGGAATAATGGCCGAGGTTAGTTCATGAGTTTGAGCTCCATTTTATAGTCTATGAATACATAATTATAATAAGTTTCATATATAATAGACTAGTAGGATTATGATTCTGAAAACCCTCGCCACCTAGAAATACACGTTCTAGAGCATTTAAAAGGTGAAGATCATATTAAGCGTAAGGATTATATTACTTTCCTGGAAATATCATTAAGGTTAGAAACTCTCTTACGCTTATGAATCATCCAAGTTACGGAAGTGATTTCTATCCACATGGAATTTTAATACTTTTTTAGTACTTGATATAAGACTTAGTTGATTAATTTAGGGAGATTAAGAAATAAAATGATGAGTAATGGGCGTTAAATGATGACCTGTTTGAATTTAACCAGAGGAGCAACTGGAGGTATAAGTTGATAACAAGAGAATTCAACCACAACCAGAGGAGTAACCGACGTTAAATGATGACATGTTTAAAGAATCCATGTAGCATTTGTTGATTGGAAAACTGGTCGGGTTGGACATAAGCAACTGGAGGTGAGTTTTGTCCTATCTAATTTATAAAACTTCAGAGATATCCCTTAACATAGGTTCTATTAAGTAATTTATTTAATTTCTCTAATCTCCTAAAATTAATCAAATGGATATTATGTTGAAGATCGAATGGAATGGAGTAATACATATTATAACTTTATTTGTATGTGTTAACGTTTGTTTTAATGTTTCAGCGATCTGTTAGACATAAGTTTAAGAAATCATCAAGAGATTGTGGGGAAGTTGAAGTGAGGAGAACAAAGGGATTGAAGAAAGTGAAGATGATAATAGATACTAAGAGAGCTATCTTATGATATAGGCTTTTTTTGGTTATAAAGTTTAGGTGAATTCGGTACGATCTCTCACTAAAGTCAAGGCATAACTCTAAGGTTAAGATAATATTTATAGGGGATTTACAAGATTATTTACTAAAAAAACTCTCACAACAGCAACGAGAATTAAACTCGCGTCTTTATAGTATACGAGTTCGTTCTTTGCTATATGTATTAACTCTAAATGTGGTAATAATAAGTTGGTTGATGAAAACGTGCATGGACTTGGAAGAGATGAGTATGCATTATCCATCTAGTTTTGATAGGTTTATGATGATAGAGGGGCTCCAATATTTGTAGTGTTTTGAGAGTGCTTCTCATCATGATCTTGTAATTCAATTTCAAGCTCAAGCAAGTGATAAGGAGTCTGCTATTTGGGATATAATTGAGTGATGGTTATTCATGATTATGTTATGACTTTTGGTTCACTTATAAAAATTAATTATATATAAATATTGGTTGTTCTATTGGTGCTAGTTGTTATTAGTTGTTAAAACTGTGAAGAGAGAAAAAGTTGATATTAATATAATACGTCTATTTACCATCGATTTCATCACAAATATATATTTATATATATATATATATATAAAAGAAAAAAGAAAAAGTCAGGTTTTCAATGAGAACGCTATATGGACTACGGAGAGTTGAGATAAACGCATGATCACCGAATAGTGAACAATAAATGCATGCACAAATGCACCTAAAACCATCTGCAGATTGCATACCTTGTGTTGAAGTCACACGGACATTTGCTTCAAAATCTACTACAGCAACATTTGGAAACTACGTAACTAATTAACAGAACATCTGTTATTCTAACATTTATAAAATTAATTAAAAAAAAAATACTCCGATCAAGGGAAAAAAGTTCCCTTTAGTATCTGCTTCAAGTCTTCACCTCCCCTACGGCCTCTCATCCGCCATATGGATGGATGTAAATCAGTCAATCTTCACAGAAGAATAGATCTTGCGGACAAACCAAAAGCAAGCATAGAAGCCAATAGTCCCAGTCAGAACAAAGAAGGCATACGAAACAATTATCATATACCCAAAGTATAGAATGCCTGACACGAATTTTGTGATCTCCAATTTGGTAAAGAAGTAGAAAATTGAGTAAAGGAATAGGTACAGAGCAGAGGACCCAGCAGTGAGGTAAGATCTCCACCACCAATTGTAATCTTCGCTGCACAACTGGAAGTAGCACAGCACGATTGTTATCTCCGCGCAAGTAATTAATAGAATGACAAACACTATGAAAAGGAAGCCGAAAATGTAGTAGAATTGGTTCAGCCAAATTGATGTCAAGATAAAGAAGAGCTCAATGAACACGGCGCCAAATGGGAGAATGCCTCCGACAAGAACAGAGAAGATGGGTTGCATATACCATGCCTGCTCAGGTATCTGCCTGGGAATTTTATTGGTTCTCACAGGATCTTCAATAGCTGGCTTCTTAAAACCCAAGTAACTGCCCACAAATACCAAGGGCACTGATATACCGAACCAGAGGCAAACAAGAGCAAACATTGTTCCAAAAGGCACTGCCCCAGAAGACTGCTCCCCCCAAATTATAGCATTCAGAACAAAGAATACAGAGAAAAGAATGCCTGGAAACATGAATGCAGTTTTTAAGGTATTCCTCTTCCATTCTGTGCCCTTGAACATTTTGTACAGACGTGCGGAGGAGTAGCCAGCACCTAAGCCCATAAAAACCCACAGTAGAACCATGGCTGTCATAAGACCTCCTCGATTGGATGGAGATAAGAATCCTAGCAACGCAAATACCATTGTCACAAGTGTCATTCCAAAGATCTGAACGCCAGTGCCAACATAAACACACAGTAAATTCGAATTGTTTGGTGGCCTGAAAATATCTCCATGGAGAAGTTTCCATCCTGTCTCTTCCAGGGCCTCATCTTGGGTTTCTAGCTGGTTATAATTGGAAATGTCTTTGTAAAGAGTTCTCAGCATGATCATTGCCACCATTCCAGAAAGGAAAAGAACAATCATCAGAGAGTTAATGATGGAGAACCAGTGGATCTGGTCATCATTCATTAGAAGATATGTATCCCATCGAGATGCCCATTTGATTTCACTTTTCTGAAAGAAAAACAAAATCAAACATGAATTAATGTAGCCAATCACAGATGAGGAGGAAGAAGACAGTGACCAAAGAAATGATCAGAGATACCTTGAAGGAAACATCATAAGTGAAAACAACATCCTCGTTTTTTTCTACTTCTTGTGGGACAGTGCTACCTTGTATTAAATTCTTGGTGTCTTCATTGCATGTTGTAACTTGTGGATTCTTCTCATCCCACTCCTTGTATTCATGATTGATACTGTATGCCGTAATAGAATTCATATGAAAAGAAAAGAGCACACATTAAGTAGTTATGCAAAAATCAACAAGAAAGCAGTCAATGAAGAAGCTCAATATTTTTGAACTGATTTCAATGAAGACCAGGGATCACAACATGTTAAGAGCATTGTTAACAAGCATAAAATGCATAGAGGTATGATAAAATGAATGAGGGAAAAAGGGAAGTATCTAGCGCCTTTCTTTAATATAGCATGAAAGGCCTTGTTTTATCTTCAAACAAAAGAGGCCATACGAGAGATAGAGAACAACACCTGTTTGGGGTGACTTCAAACCCAACAATACGAGCAGAATCAGTTTCAGGATCCTCATGATACATGACTCTAAAACTCAGGTGGTTATTGATAAAATATTTCTCCTCCTTGCTCTGCAGGTAAATTGTAAATTCGTGAGAACAGAAAAGATATTTCCATAACAAAAGTGTTTTCTAAGTTTATACCCCCTGATAGTTTCCTTTGAACCCAACACGAAACCCATGTTCATATGTGGTTGATTGACCTCCATCCCTCCTCTGTCTAAGAACAGCAACTGGAAGATTATCCAAAATCCTGCATGTTCATTACAAGGATTTATTGATCAAAGTAAGCACAGAAAAGTAGCATGTTTCATGAGTAACTTGTGTCAGCAAGGATATACACAGCAAAAGAGAAGCAGGCAGTCAAAAAGAAATCTTTTAAAAGCATAAAAGGACTTATACTACATAGAAATAGCATAGCACCAGAAAATATACATTAATCACTTACATGTTTACTCGATATTCATCATCAATTTTTTCTTGAAAATTCTTTGCAGACTCAACATCCAATGTTACCCGACAAGCTACAGTACAAGATTGTTCCTTCCTCATTTTAAACTGAAAAAAGAATAAATCAGTCGATTTAGGTTGTAAAATCAACCGAAGAAACAATTGCAAAAAATTCTTAAAAGGCCTAATCATCCAAGTAAATTGCTAAATGAAAAATCAGTAATAGATATGTACCGTATATACTGAATTTTCAATGCGATCCCCTCGAAGAACCTCTCCTAAATTTTCTGCATTGTTCACAATCTTCGGGGGCTTGCAATACTTCAAGAAATAGTAGTCATACGGAAGTTGAGTCTTCGTAGATGACAATTTGTTCACTTTAACAGACAAAGGTTCATCCTAGTCCCATAGCAGAAACAACGAATCAATATTTCCAGTACAATATGATGAACCAAAAAAACAAACGAACGAGTTATAATTAAAAAAAAATCACTGAACCATATTTATAAGACTCCTCGTTCAAGAAATACAACGACAGAAATCATTTACTGAAGTAAGAGGAAAATTCATTTCAGGACTAGAAAGGCGACAACTGAAGCTATATTATATGATTTTTCTCACTTTATATCAATAGATTTTAACACCCTGTTCGTAGTTTGCCGTACATCAATCAAGCGAAACTATCAAGACCGGAACTCAGAAAGCTAACCCAACTCCCTAGGACTCATGCAATTCCTTTGCCGACAGACACTCATACAACCAATTCACCCAAACAAACGCTCTTTTACCAGAAATGACAGTCATTTTAGCTCGGCCCACATCACAACAACCAAATAATCCGCGATAGCCCGAAGAAAGACGTAAGCAGAGACTGTAATGAAAATAGGATCATTTCTCATTCTCGAATCTAGAACGAACACAAAGGAAATGACATAGATCAGACCTAAAATCCCAGATCCAACAACTTTCAAATGAAAAATTAAAGGACGACCAGAAAGAAACATGAAGTGCCGCAATAATCAACCGGTAGAAACTAGGAAAATAGGAGTAAAGGGATTGAGGGAGCGTACAGTATGAAAATCTCGAGGAGCAACGCCGGGAAGGTAGAAGGAGTGGGTGAATGAGATGAAGAGAAGGAAGATGAAAGACGTGATCGTCGGAGCGGAGACGGTAGGCATCTTCGTCTGCCTCTTTTGATGCTTCAATGGAATGAAGGAACGACGAGCCACTGATACACAACAAACGGAGACTAGAAACTGTGACACAGGTGAAGATGAATTCGCTTCTGCCGACTTTGTTTCTGCTGCTTCCGCTCACGCATCCGGAAACAGGAAACTCGAGGACTTGAATTAATTTTGAAACGAGGGACGCATATATATAGAGAGAGAGAGACACACACACACACACAAATATTTTATTGGTGAAAAAACGAAGCTTATTTTATATTTTTATGCAAAAATACACTTTATATTTTATAAAAGAAGATTTTTTAAAAAAAAAACTGTCATTTTTTGTGCATTCATACAAAATCTAAAAGATATAGTAATATGAGTAATATCACTTTATTTTATGTTGATTAAAAAAATTTATTCTCACATTAAATTTTTTTAAATATTAATTTAAAAATACCTTTTATAATTAATTTATATAATTTTAAAAAATTAATTTAGTTATTAATAAAAATATGTGTTGACCTTTTTGGTATGTCTTTTTAATTATTTGTTTTAGAGATCGCATTAGCCCCCATTAATAGGAACTTTCATTAATATATATATATGAGGGATAGTTTTAAAAAATTATAATTTTAAAAAAGGAAGATTAATTAAAGAAAAAATATTTTGAAAAATAATAAATGTCATTCTGTATTATTAATACTATATCTATTGTTAACAAAATTAATTTAAAATTTAAAATTTTTTTAATTTTTTTGTCATTTTTTATAGATTAAAATCGTACGGATCAAATTAAAGAAAATCTTTTTAACTGACTCATTGATATATACATTTAGATGAGGTGTGCATAATCTAAACACTAAAAAAACTGACACAAGATATATTCAAATTTTTGACAAAAATTTGTCTATTTATTTGTTTTTTATAAGGGAAAAATGATATTATAATAAAATGAAAACTTAAATTTTAAAAAAATTTCTGGCCTAAATCTTGATTTAATTTTTTTAAAAAATAAACAGTAATATTTATTTAAAAATTTTTTGGACTAAACTATAGGTTTAGATAAACTATTGGGAATAATTTCTAAAATAGTAAATAAATTTATAGACTCATTTATTATTTTACCTTTATTTTTCTCTCTCTTTCCTTTTTCTTCTATGTCACTATAAAAAATCACATATTTGCTTTGTTGTGTTACTTGGGGGTTACTATTATTAACATTATTGTCTTTAGCATCTTCTTTAATGTCGTCTCCGTCACTATTTTTGTTTGTTGTGGTTGATAAGGAGATGTGGCAATGGAGGAAGAATAACATTGTGAAGAAGAGATGAAGGCTAATTTTTTTTTATTTTATATTATTTTTGATAAATTATAAAAGTAATTTTAAAAAAATTTATTCAAATATTAATTTATTTAAAATTATTTTTTTATAAACTTTTTTCTATACATCTTTCTCTTTCTCTAAACGTTGGTTAAAATTTTTTTTTCCCATAAACTATTTTTCAAAAGACTATACAAATAGATCCATTAGGTATATCTTAGTGGTTCAAAATATAAGGATAAAAACAAACCCCATGACAAATATTTATAAGCAAATGTCAACAAAAAATTGAAACATATAGATATCCTTATAAGATTTGAGTTGTTCTCTTACCAACAAACTCAATATTCACTACTTTTTTTTAAAAAAAAAATGTAACACATTCTCACGAACATCTCAAATATCTTGGCAACATTTAACATATTTCATTAATTAATACTGCATTGGCAAATATGGCATCATATAAATATGTCCAGAAGGGCATATATAACACAAACAAAGACGGATAGATAAATAGTTTTTTCTTTTTTAATTTCAAACAACATTTAAATCTTCAGTCTCCATCCATTCTAAAATCATATTCGCCTGCAATAAAATTCTCCACCTGCGCTGGGGATAACCTAAACGAAGCTAAGACATAAATCCTTGATAGATGATAGGCTTCGTCCCACAGTACAAGGTCGGAACATATTCAGCTCTGCCATTTCCCTCTCCTCATTCGCCACCCCTTCATATATTATATCCATCATTCGCCACATCTGCTTTTCATATTCCACGGGTGGAGTGAGAATTTAAGAATGAGAATGCTGAGATTAAAAATCGCATAAAATTAAAAAAAATATTCTTATAATTTTAATATTTATAAATTCAATATTTAAAATTTGACTTCGTACAACTTAATCTTTATAATTTTTTACTCAATTAAAATTTAATCGCTAAATTTTAACTCATTATAACTTAAACTCTATAGTTTTAACTATTTAAAACTTTATTCTATATGCTTCATAAAATATACTATATTTGATCTTAATTATAAGAGCTAGTTAATTTTTTTAATATATTAAAAAAATTAAACAAATCAATTAATTATAACTAATATAAAAACTAATTGATTAATTTAAGTAGATTAAAAAGTATATAATATTAATTTATCTTAAGAGGTTGAATTAAATCATAATTAACTAATTTATTTAGTTTATTTAATTTATCCAAAAAATAAACTAGTTCTTATAATTAGAATCAGAAGGAGTATAATATCTTTCTAAAATATAAAGACTACCTAGAATGACTGAATTGTATCAAGTCAAAGTTTAAAAATTAAATTATAATTGAATCAAAATTATATGGATTAAATTATACCGAATTAAAGTTTAATGATCAAGTTACAATTTAGTCAAAATTATCATCATAAAAATATTTATTTTCCCTATAAATTTATATAAATCTGGAATAATTCATATAAAATTAAAAAAATACATAAAATTTATATTAAAAAAAAAGAATAATTACCTGTAAGGTACCTCCTCCGCGGCCTCTGCAATCATGAGACAGACTAGCAATAGTCCAAGGATCAGAAGGATTCCACTGGAATTCAATTGCCTTGTGCCTGAATATTACGCATACACAACACACACACACACACACACACACATATAAACTTTAGAAGCCAATAATTTTTTAAACATTTTAACTTAGAAATTAAAAAAGTAAAAAAAAAATGAAGAGTGCATCCCTGAAGCATGTGAATCTTGTAAATTTTAGAATGTTTGAAGTTGATAAAATTAAGTTCAGGATACAATATTTGTAGGAGGATGGAATATTCAGTAGTAGGATGTCAGATTTAGTGCCTGTTTGAATTTTATAAAATTAAAGTTTTAAAAGTCTTTTTACATAAAATCTTAGTTTAGAAAAATTTTAAAATAAACAACCATATTTATTCAAATGGGTTTTTAAACTAAACTATAGTTTAAAACCAAGGTTTCAGATAAGTTAGTCATAGTAGCTTATGGAACAGTAAACCACTTATAAACTAACCAATTACTATATTACCCCTACTTTTTCTTACAATATCTCTCCTCTCTTCAACTTTTTCTTACACATTCTCTCTTCTCTTTTCTTACACCCTCTCTCTTCTCATCTCTTATCTCTCCTCATTTAATACTCATACCCCTTTTTATAATTTACTAATAATAAAAGTACTTCTGAAAATAACTATCCAAATACTCATTTATTCAAAATCAATTTTTTTCATAAACTCTTTTCTAAAAGCCATTTTCTATAAGCTGTTCAAAAACCCTTTTTTTTCCATAAGTTCATTTTTAAAATTCTATCCAAACAGGCCCTTAGTGCCTGTTTGGAAAATGTCAAACCTTAGTTTAAAACCTAGGTTTGGAAAAATTTTAAAACAAACAGTCATATTTATTCAAACGGGTTTTTAGACTAAACTATGGTTTAAAACCAATGTTTCAGATAAGTTAGTCAGAGTAGCTTATGGAACAGTAAACCACTTATGAACTAACCAATTACTATATTACCTCTATTTTTTCTTACACCATCTCTCCTCTCTCTTACTTTTTCTTATAGCATCTCTCATCTCTCCAACTTTTTCTTACACCCTCTCCCATCTCTCCTATTTTTTCTTACACATCATCTCCTCTCTTTTCTTACACCATCTCTCTTCTCATCTCTTATCTCTCATCATTTAATACCCATACCATTTTTTATAATTTACCGATAATAAAAGTACTTCTGAAAATAACTATCCAAACACTCATTTATTCAAAACCATTTTTTTCCATAAACTCTTTTCTAAAAGCCCTTTTCTATAAGCTACCCAAAAGCTCTTTTTTTTTTTTCATAAATCCTTTTTCAAACTCTTATGTAAACATGCCTTTAACCAGCAACAGTTCTAGATAATCAAGGTAATTCTCTCAACATGTCTCTATCTGATGACTCAGCAAAAATAGTGATTATTAATTAATAATTTGTGTTGTATACAGATTTTTTTTCATAATAAATAAATGTAAATATAGAATATTATTACTACGTAGCTTGCATATATATATATATATATATATATATATATATACATCTCCAATTCTTCATTAACTTTAGAGTTTAGAGGCTCAATTACTTGTTACTCACCTATGACCAACATGTCGAAAGAATAAACCAGGAGGAGCCCTTTCTTGTCTCAGACCATCAGAAGATGAAGCTCTCCCAACCTATATATATAGAGGGAGAGATACATATACACATACATATAGAGAGAGATGTTTCAGGAAATTAAAAAAAAAAACATTTTTCAAAGATAATTTCTTGAATGGAATTTCTTTCGTTGAACACAACAATATCGGATTAGAGATAGAGTGTTCTCACTTCTCAGTACAAGCAGATATAATGTTTAAGAAAAAGAAGGCCATTAATTAATTAATAATTAAATAATTGAGAGAGAGAGAGTTCAAACCATTTCATAGTCCCAAATGCTGATAACCCCATCATCACCCGAAGTGCCAAATACGGATCGTCTTTCTGGGCACCACTGAGAGTTCAAACACGAACGTTTAATTTAATTTGAACACACACACACACACACACACATATAAATACACACTACTCGTATTAATCAATTAATTAGATTTGAACACATTTAATTTTAATCCTTAAAGTACGATAAAAGTCTTGGTTCAAAGGGTGTGTGTGTGTAAATAAATACACACACCCACATATGATGTACCTGAACACAAAGGATAGAGGAATCATGTCCCTGGAATGTAAAAACAGGATTACTTCCACGGGCATTGACAAGGTATCGAAGATCATACATATGAACTGAACTATCAGCAGACCTGTAGTTCAACAGAAACAAAAAAGAAATTTTAGAAACATATATACAATATAATGTCAAAGGGTTTGCCTGAGTAAAAGTAAAATAGAATACGTGCATTGCAATTTCAATAAAACTAATGTAAATTAAAAATGATTTGGGGTTATAAAATAGGATATCAGATCATTCTATTTTTAAATATTTATGATTAATTATACAAAAAGAGAGTAAAATTGATAGAAATATTATACATATAATATACTTTAGGTGGGTGGTTTAAATGAAGAAAGGTTATGGGATTTATTTATAATTGAAAAGTATCTGATAAGCATAAAAGGGAAGTTTTATCCAAATGATATAAAACTATCAATACTATATATGGTAGTGAAGCCTAAGATTTAAAAACAAAGGGAGCATCAAGCTATGGGGGTCACATATGGTCATTTAAGAAATTAAAAGATAAGATTTATAATAAGTGCTATTTAGATAATAATTTAGAAAAAAGTTTATGAAGAAAAAACGTTTTTAAACATCTCTTAGAAAAAGAGGTTTTTGATAAGAGTTTATAGAAAAAAATTGGTTATAAATAAATGAGTATTTGGATAGTTATTATCAGAAATATTTTTATAATTGAAAAATTGCTAAAAAGGTAGGATTTTATTAAAATTAAGAAAGACGAGGAAGGAGAGAGGTTACAAAGGAGATAAGAGAGAGGAAATGGATGAAAAAGAGAGAGGAAAGAATATGGAGAAAGAAGAGAAGAGATAAGATATGGTATAAGAAAAAGTAACGGTAAAATAATAATTAGATAGTTTATAAATTTTTTTACTATTTTAAAAGTTAATCTCAATAAATTATCTAAAATAATGATTTAATCCAAAAGTTTGTTTGGACTAATTTAACTGTTTATTTTAAAATTTTACTAAACTAAAATTTAGACTAGAATTTTATTTAAAACCTTAATTTGAGGTTTCTCAATGCATGCAAAAGAAGAACAGTGATTCAATGTGCAAAGAATACTACTGTTGGAGCATTGGAGGCGCCCATAAAGAAAATAAATAAGACAATATATATGAAGTGCTCTTTAAAAAGGGGTATGAAAGATTTAAGAAAATATTCAATAAAATTATTTAATTAATAAAATATTTTGGCCAATAATATGTTTAAAAATTTAATTGGTGATAAAATACAATAATATTAAACAATCTATATAGTTAACTCTAAATAAGATTATTGCAATAATTAATCAAGGGGTAAGTAATTATACGTACCCAGTCAGAATATAAGTAGAATTGAATTTATTCCATTCGACACAGTGAATATCTTCCTCAAGATGAGCTCCATCGACCTGTTCACAAGAGAATTACATCATTTACAATATTTGAAGGTTAATTAATTATTATCATTAAGAAAACTGATTAGTGATAAACAAAAATAATTAAATAAGAACCTTGAGAACATAATTTGACCCAAAACGATCATCCCATACGATCAATTTAGAATCGTCCCCGACGCTACAGAACTCTCTTGGACTTTGCAATGATGAATGAATTGTGGGTGAAACATAATTAATCGGAAAAAAAAACAAACATTAATAATATGTAATTAAAATATTATACAAATGAGTAAAAGCAATTAGAGAGTATAGAACTACGTACTACGTACTTTGTGGGGTTAAATTGGACATCTTCGACAGTATCGGTGTGTCCTTCGAAGGTGCCACGTGGGCCGATAGTGGGTTATAACTATAACTATTCCGACCAAAACGGGCACCAAGTCTAAAGTTGGGGGGTCCCTCTGCTAAATTTGTCATTTGGTCGTTCACACTCCATAAAATAACATTCTTGTCCCTCCCTGAACTCGTAATATATATAATTTCCCATCAAAAGTCCACAAATTTTGCAATAATAATATAATAATGCAATCTCATATATTAGAATATAAAGAAGAAGTCACACATTGATTAATTAATTAATTAATTAATTAGAGAGATGATTAAAAATATATAATATTAAGAGAAATCTGATGAAACTGACTTAGGTCATTTTTATGATAAAAAGACAACCTCAATATATATATATATATATATATTTATAATTGTAAAATTTAATTTAATGTGATGCACATGCAATAATTCATCATGCAACCTAACAATTCCAGTTGAAGTCATATAAAAGAAGCAATTTCTATATCTAGCTATCTATATTTCTTTCTTTGATTACATGTGAGATCGAACATATAACCTAAATAAGGAATTTTTTATATCATTAGGCTATAAGGTCATTATCACAAGTCTCTATACCCCAATTACAAGGCTAAAATAATAATGCATTATTGGCCACCAGAAATTAAAACAAGGGAATGAAAATTTGGTGTTGAAGAAGGAGAAACGAATTGTACAGAAGATGTTAAAATGCGAATGATGAATGTGAATGAGAAGGAAACGATTGATGGACCTCCAGAAAGAACATAAGGTTCAAAAGGAGAAACAGCCAAAGCAAATTCAGCAATATCTGTGTGCCCAAGCAGTACCTGCAAAACGCATGGCACAATGGTCAAATATATCCTATGAATTGAATATATATATATAAAGAAACTTAACCAAAACATCTTCACATACACATTGGAAAAAGGAGGAGAAGAAGCTGTTTGTGTTTGGTTTCAAAAATTCGAGTTTATATATATAGAAGCAAAAACAATATATATACATATGCAAGAGTTGTAAATTAAGTCGCATTGCAATCAAAGAAAATTGAAAGCTTCTTGCATGTAATATGGTTAATGCCCATGTAACACTGAGAATTATGGTGTACATAGTGTATAAATGGCAGTACACATGAATAATTCAATGCCTTAAAAATTTAGGTCCATATATATATATAGCATCATCAAACTCATTTATATGCTTCTGGGTTTTTTATAAGATTTAATTAAAGAGTTGATATTCATCATAAATATAAGATTTATTTATCATATTTATTAATTTTTTTTAAAATTATATCTCCTAATACTTTCTCAACGATAATTAAGTGAGAGAGAGATGAGAGGCATTAAAGAAGATAATTAGGGTATTTTAGAAAAAATATCATATTAATTAATTTAACTAATTATTTAATCTAATCAAATTAATTAAATATGTTTTATGTTTTAGAGAATTACATTTTTTTTATGTTACATTTTTTAGAGAATTACATTTTTTTTGAAGTTGTATGTGACTAAAAGGATTTTTCCTACTTTAGAATATTCTCTCCGAAGGCCAACAAGTTAAAAAAAAAAACGTATACAAATATATTTTAAAATGCTCTGTTGCTTTAAACAGGTTAAATAAATGTTTATATGAGTAAAAAGAACTCCTAAACTCAATGTCTTAATCTTTTTGAAGCTGTCCAGTATCATCCAAACATACGGTGCGAATTGATCAATTTGACAATATTGAAATTGTATTCAAATATATATATATATATATATATATATAGGTGAATCCCATCTATAATCCCAGTAGAAATTATTAAATTGCACAAGTAACATTATATATATCGTACATAAAAATTACCAAAAAAAAAAAAAGAGTTAATGCAAAAATTTATGATGAGGAGGGGAAAAAATAACACAACCAGATTGGGCAAGGAATATTCAGCTCCAGGGAGAGCATGGCGAGCTGGCTGTGTGTCAATATTCCAAAGTATCACCTGTTTCATATGCACAAATAGTAAAAAAAAGAACTTAATTAATGAACAGAACTAACAATCTTACATTAATTAATTAACTAGTTCGTACGTAACCAATGAATTCTATATAGATTAATGGAATATGAGATTGAATATCTCAATTTAAATATTCTTAATGAAAAATTAAGCAATAAAAGTTATCAGACAAATACCTCAGGTCTGTCTGTATGTGTGACTAACAGATTATCATGTTGTGGCATTTCCCTGATCCTGTTCACCTGATCAAATAAATCAACGCTAGTTAAAGACTCTGTTCATTCATCCAAACCTACATACAATATTAACTACTCTTTTGCCCATTTAGTATATAACTTAATTAGAGAGTTAATCTTAATGTTAAATATAAAATCTATTTATCATATTTATCTATTTTTTTCAAATTACTTATATTGATACTCTTTCAACAATAATTAAATAAAAAAATTAGTTAAATATGTCTTATATTGACAAACTTAACTAACATTTTTAATCTATTCAAATTAGTTAAATATGTCTTATATTAAAAACTGTAGAAGTAGTATTTCATAGTATGGACTCCGATTAAAAGGAATAGAGAAAGGTCAAAGAGAACGTTCAATGAAGTTATTGAGTGGGATCTTCTAATCAATAACCTATCCAAAGATTTAGTTTTTGATATAGTACAGTAGCATTGTATGATCCATATAACCAACCTTATTTAATGGGACAAGACTTATTATTATTGTTGTATGCATGCACATATATATACCTCTCCGGGGTGAATAATGGATTTGTACTTGCTGATAAGGGGGGAGCGAGAGTCTTCACAAAACTGATTATAAATCAAGAAATCAAATTATTAGAACAAGTGCACTTGAATTATATATTACACTAAAATGAAAAAGTTAGTGTTTGGTAGTTAATGATGTTTACCATTCTTATGTCTTCTGATGCAACCCTAGGCTTCACAATCTCACAGTCTGCTATAACTAGAGTGTTCGGAGCACTGTCTTCATCAGTCTGATACACATATATAATAGCAACAATTAATATAGTCAACTAAGAGCATACACACATAATAACACCAAGGCAATTCTATAAAGCATGCTATAGTAATATTTCTGCAAACTACTTATTAGAAAAGCTTTAAGAAAACACACACACTCACACAGAGACATATATATATATATATATTATAGGGTCAGGGAATGCATTTAAGTCAAAAGAGAGAGTCAATGACAATTAGTTCTTCAGACAAAAATTTCTGAAGGAATGAGTTACGAGTAGATTCAAACAGTTGTCAACAGGAATCTCAATTGCAAATTGAGAATTATATTTGGGACTTAAATGTTTTATTTGCAAGTGAAACTCTTGAATTTGTAGTTATTTGCAACTCCAATTTCAGAAAAATTTGTCGAGAATGATGGTAACTGATATTGATTCCCTCAGTTGGGACCTAACTGTTATACTCTCTCTCTCTCTATATATATATATATATATATGTATGTATATATGTATGATATTATTCTTGCCTGTTCGGCAAGGTACAAACGCTGTTTCCTTGTATCCCTAGTTTCATCAATTTGGGGGCCCCACCTGCGATCATAACAAGTTAGTACGTAGAGGGTTTAAACAAGACTATGCATTAGTTCCCTATTCTCATGTAGGAAGGTATTCATAGAAAAAGTGACATGGAATTGAAAATATAGTTGTACAAGAAATTCACATATATATCATCATTAATAGTGGGTTAGGCCAAATCCTTTAGAATTTCTAAACATCGAAGCATGTTTGCATCTATATACTCATGCCAAAATAAGCATATAAGTATATAAATATATATTTATTGATAATCTCTAACTAAAATATTCAAATTAAGACCATAAGTCAATTTTTTAGGATGGAAGAGACAATTTCATGTCCTTCTAGATGCATCTTGTTAGTAATAGTTAGATATTTTTATCAAAATCTTGATATTAATATATTTTTTTATTTCTCTCTGACCCTGTACATATGAGGTTAGAAGATGATATCTTCTTTGCTTTTGTATGGGAAATTCTATAGCTTGAGTTCTCAAAATTCCTCCAAATTTGAAAATTTTAATTAAGTTGGTACTGAATGAAACTAAAATGATTAATGCTTTTTACATGAAGTATTTCATACATATATATATAGCAACCATTACTAGAAAGAGAAATTAAACAAACGACCCAACCACTAGCTAGTGTAAACAGTACGAACTACTACTAATTAATTAATTTCTCTACTAATCAGTCTCGAACTAACTAATCATGGTATAGATAGAGGTCGAAGGAAAGGTGAAAATAAATACAGAACATTTTTCCGAAAGAAATTAACACAAAGACTCTGCCTGGGAAGGAATACAAATAATTAAGATAAAAGAATATAATCTAACAAATTATTTATTAGAATATGGACAAAACACAAAAAAAAAACATCATTGAGGAGAAAAATTGTCTTCCAATAACAATTTGAGGGTATCTTGGCCTTGTTTGGTACATGGCAATAAATTGCATGGAAATGGGACTAGGAGTAGGACTCGAAGTTTTGAAAGCATGTTTGGTAATGTGATGGGAATGATTGAACAATTTTTTATTTAGTATATCTAATTATAATGTGAAAAGATTATAATATCCTACACTTTTAATTGAAAAGAAAGAAAGAAAATTCCTGTGCAGTTGTAGCCCTAATCGTGTGTGACTACTACCGAATACCACCACAGCCACCGTCCACCGAATACACAAAGGAGATGGAGGTTGCGAGAGAAGGAGATCGATATGAGATGGAGATGGAGATAGAGATCAGATATAAACAACAAGAATGACAAAGTATCGGATCAGACAAGAGGGAAGGCAGTGGTTGCAAAGTACCAGATGTAGAGGAGGGGGGCAGCTAAGTACCAAATATGAGACGAATGAGATCGAACATAAAGGAGGTCGGACAATGAAGTGCTAGATTAGAGGCGAAGGAGAAGGCGACTGGAGATGGAGGCAACTAAGACAAGAGGGAGATCATTGCTTGCTAAGGAGGGTGGATATTTTAGTCTAAAAAGTTTCAATTTTAGGATTAAATTTTAGCTGCCCGATATAGAGAATTTTGGCCGATGGGAGGGGCAGCCGCCCCCAGACAATCCCGGGGTTCTGCCCCTTTGAACAACCCACAGTTGTGTTTGATTAAGAATTTTTACTGATAAATGGCAACAGGTTAAAGATAGCTCAATCGAACACAAAAGAGAGAGAATCGTTTTATTGGTTTCTTTGATGTACTTTGAACATTTCAGATCTCAATTCTTTTTAATTTAAATAAAATAAACATATAATATAGAAGGTCTTCTGCAAGACAGAAACGGTCTTATTAAAATAAATAAACAAATAAACAAAATTAATTCTAAAGGGTCTAAATTGCTTCGAGAGAAAAGACACAACAAAACCATTAATTCCAGGGAACTTTTTCTGAACAGTAATTGAGTCTGTCTCTAGAAACATTGAAGCTTTGAATCGAATTCAAAACAAATAAAAAAAAAAAACAGATCCATGTTCGAAGGATTTTCAAATTAATGGCGTCAAGTAAGAGACACAGAAGAGCACATGAAGAGCTGTATTCAAAGCTCTCATACGTGTTGCCTTCTGGAAATTAACGATCGAATGAAAAACTTCAAACAGAATAAAATGACGGAAGAGAAGAGAAGGAGAGAGAAGAAGAAGAACCGGCAGGAGAGAGAGGGCCAATAAAGATTATGATTGATGAACCAGTCGTAAATGACCGGAATATCAAATTTCCAGCGATTATATCTTCTCTGAACATACGTCGACACCGGAATGTCGTAACTTCCCTTCATATTTTTCTCTGATCTTCTTCTTCCTCCTCTTTCAGTCTTGCTCTCTTGGTCTAATCCAATGGTTTTATGGTGTTTACATATTCACTGTTCAGATCCAAAGTGAACCAGCCGGGTCCTTGTTCCCAGTGACCAACGAACCAGAGTAAAAGGTCAGAAGAAGAAGGGAGGGGTGGGGCCCACACTCTGTATCTGCATATGGACCTGTGTATCTGTTCCATGGATATTATTTCCATTTATTAGGAATTTGTTTTTTTTATTAATTGTTGACCTGAAATTTATTACATTATTAGGGTGCATTGATGTGGAATTATTATCTGATTTTCATTTAATTCATATACTGATATACATGCACCAGAAAAATTACCCCATTCATACCCATGACAAGGCCCCATTTGCATATGACATGTAGAAAAAAAGAGAGTTCAAAGGTAAAAAAAGAATTTGTAACAGCTTACAATAGCTAAATGGCATCGTAATTAAAAGGTTAGTATAAGTAGGCAATGAATTGGGAAAAAATTACAAAGTATTCACCCACTAGCCAAAAAAATTATTTCCTCCTATTTTAAACGTATGTATTAGACAATTAATTTAATTTGATTGTAAAATGAAAACATAAACTTATTTTATCTCTTTTTTTTTTTAATTTATAATTTTTCTCACACGTATCCCTATTAATTATATAGATAGTAAGAATTTTCTTATTAAACGGTATTTACAATACATATAATTAAAAATATTATTTTAATAAAACTAATATATATTTATTATACATAATTAATTTAATTAATTATTTTAGATATTTACATATTAGTTATCAAACCCTTAAGTTAATAACATGGGGGATTATAATTTTTGGGGTTTGACCGTGAGGAATCTTCTGCAGCAGGTTGTTATGGGCACTTTGAGGAATTTCACAGGGTCAGCAAGTCATTCTCTAGAAATATCTTATAACATTTTTTAAAAATAAAATCAAACAAAGTTTTTTAATCCAAATTTGAATTCCTTTTACCTTGTTCAAAGTAAAATAGTAAAAGTTCATGCACTGGGTAAAATCAAATAAAAAAGATAGATAGGTGACGTTATAACATTTTGATATGGAAGTTATGTAAGGAGAAAGAGTAATGAATAGGGTTGAATATAGAGCCCCAAAATTCGATATAACAGATCCAATCCAGACTCATTTGTCTAAAATTTAATTTGACGTAAGAAAAATCTAGACAAATAAGATAAGATTGAGCTAAACCTGAACTCATTTTTCTATGTTTTTTTTTTAAATCCAACCCATTAAAATCTCCTCACCTTTTTCAAAATTTCACTTGAGCCTAAGGGTGTTCAAAAAGCCTATTGCTTAATATATCCACTTGAGTCCACAAAAAAAAAAAACCTACTCAACCCAATAAATATAGGATAGGGTTGGGCATCGGGCTGCAAAATATAGCCCATACTTTTTTCGAGTTGGGCATCGGGCAATGGGGTTGTCTTGCCCTGTCCTGCCTATGAGCACTCATTTTTTTCTTTTTTTTTTTCTTTTCTCCCTAGATGCTGAGAGAATATGATAGTTACTGGTGACTAAAAGGTCATTTTATAAATATAAATAGTTAAGTAAGTAAATTGTATCTTTTACTATTTATAACTATATTAATTTTTTCTTTTTTTTAACTTTACTAATCATAATATAATTATATTATAAATTATAATTATTTATTTTATTTTTTATATACTTTATCCTTGTCAACATTTGAGAAATTGATACAAAGTTATAATTACAAAATTACTTAGACTTCAAAAAAATTTTTATATGCAATGAATTTCAATACTTTAATTATTATCTTTTTGTTGCCTTAGTTTTAGTGGATTATAGATATTATTTAACTCTTGAAAACATATGAATATGATATTATTTTAAAAGTTTATAATTACATATTGTTTTTTATAACATGAGCATGACATCTCAACTTGAGCATACCTAACCCGCCCATACTTAGCCTAAAATTGTTATGACTTTTATCGAACATGACTAGATATCAGACTGTAAAATATAGTTCATATTTTTTTTAGGTAGGGTATCGGGCAGGGAGGTTGCCTTGCCTATAAATGCCCTACTTGAACCTAGATGGACATAAAAAGCAATAATATTAAATATTGAATACATATTATTTTGATAATTTTACTTTATATTTAAATTTGTAATTTTATTATAGGTCTTATACCCAGTATTTAATACTAACATGTACACACTAGCTAAAACAATATATATATATATATATATATATCTATTTAAATATTTGTAACATAACATAAAATGTATAAATCACATTGCTAATGTGAATATATTATTAGTAGACTATTTATAAATACTTTTACAAATATTTCTTTTAAATCTAGAGAGGCACATTGACTTTGGTGAATTCCCACGATTTAATTTATCTAAATTTTTGTATATGAACAAACGTATAAAAAGTTGAAGTATTCATAAATTATAAGTATAACTATTATCTACTTTGTTCAACTTAAATTTAATACAAAACATATAAGACAAGTTTTTATATTATATTGTACATGATTTTATATTTTTTAAACTATAGTATTATATATTACTATTTTGTATTTTTTTCTCAGAAAGAATTCAATTTTTTTAGAAAAAGTTTCAAATTTATTTCCACCAATTATCATTAAGAAAGGAAAAGATTATCTTAATGGGGAAGGGAAGGGGTGAAAAAAGGCAAGTTTATTATGGGGTTCGTGTGTTTCATTCATGAACGGGAAAGAGACAGTCAAGGCAGCTTTTTAGAAACGAAAGTCATTTTGCTAATGTGATTGTGATGCCTCCCTGAGAAGATCATCTTCATCATCATCATTGTCCTATTTCATTTCTTATTTGGATGTTTCTAATTCTCTGCTTCATTCCATCCTCCCTTTTTGCTGATACGCATTTCCTTTGAAGCCTAACAAACATATCAATGGGTACGTACACCTCCATTCTCCATCGCTTTCTATTCAGAAGCCGATGGTTTTTTCAGTTTTTCCATTTCTGTCAACTTTTCGTAATTCGTGATCTGATTGATTCCAAGTCCATTCTTGTTTTCTTATATAACCGAAACTGACAAAAAACTCACAATTAACTTTCACTTGCACGCGTTTTCATCAACTTCTATTTATTTATTCAATTTCAAGGCATAATTGTCTGGGATTTTTTTTTTGGTTGTGATTTGATTAATTCTGACATATTCATTCATAATATGTCTTGAAATGCCTAACTAGTGGGTCCCAGTTGGATTTCATCGTACCTTTTATACGTTTTTTTTTCATGGTAATATTTTATGTTACATATTAAGATGAGAATGCAAGTTGCAAGGATGGGAAATAAGTCTTGTTACGATCTTATTTTCAAATGTTCCCTTTTGTTATAACCCTTTTCGTTTCCTTGTCACCTTTTGTTATCCTCCACTTTCTTTCTGTCCCTCCCCTTTGTGGCAAAATTTTATTATCTATTGTAAAGTATGGGACTTGAGGTGAGCATCGAAAGAACGATAAGTTTGCTATAATGTGATTTAGAAATCATGTATTCAAATTCTAAAAGTAACATTTTCCCTTGTAGAGATAAAGTTGTGTATATCTGTCTTTCTCTAGATTCCACATGGTGGAGCTCTTGTTCGTTGGGCTGCCCTTTTATTATTGTGAAGTATTGAACTTCAGTCCCAAAATGGGATTCTAAAGCTGGGCAGATATGATTACCTTCTCCAAGTTTCATGTATGGAAATATTGGGTGGAAATTAAACTGATAAATTAGTATGTTTTATTTCAAGATTCAGGGACTGAAAAAGATATTTATATTAATGAAGACTTTAACTAATGAGTACCTGACATGGTATGAGAGATCTACTATAAAATGAAATCCATGCGAATGACATTTTCCTTTTTTTTTTTTTCTAATCTGCCTTTTATGTTCATGGATCATTATTAATATCAATAAAACTCTCTCATAGACTAATAATGTTGAATATGCAATTACGCAGAAAATAGTGAGGCCTGTCGTTCTACTCAGCTTATTGATGGAGACGGCACATTCAATGTTTCTGGAATCGAGAAGTTTATGAAGGAAGTCAAATTGGGCGAATGTGGGCTTTCCTATGCTGTAGTTTCTATTATGGGTCCACAAAGTAGTGGTATGCTTTTTTCTTACCTTCTTAAGCTAACTGATTATTTTACTTGGCAAAGAATATAATGGTGGAGATTGAAACTCAAGTATCACAATATGGTTTTGAGAATGCTTTATGTAGATTGACATTTGATGTAGAACTTAGAATATATCAGACTTTTGAATGTATAAACTGGTAGTTGTGATGAAGACTCGGTAGTATGGGTACTGAATCCCATATTGAATAATATGGGATGTTGAATGCAGTATTTAAGTTAGTTGATTCTCTTACATCAACATTTAGCTTTTAGAATATGTTATCTATATTCATATGGGTGATCTAAGTTGTTTTACTTTTTTTTTTTTTGGTGTGAGCAGGGAAGAGCACGCTATTAAATAAATTGTTTAGAACCGACTTCAATGAGATGGATGCTTTTAAAGGAAGGCATGACTTTTCATTCCCATTTTACATGATTTTTTTGCTCAACGAGCAGGTAGTAACCTGATAGAATAAGTGCTTGTTTTCAGGTCTCAAACAACTAAAGGAATTTGGATGGCAAAATGTGAAGGCATAGATCCTTTTACACTTGTCATGGATTTGGAGGGCACAGATGGAAGAGAACGTGGAGAGGTGCTTCTTCAATTATTATTATACCTTAACTTCAATCACAATGTGAATTTAAACCTATGAAATCTTTCCCTAGTTCAGAGAGAATAAACCAAAGAGACATGCATGACATATCAATACCCATGTTCTACATTCGGTTGTCTCCTCATGAATTGATTAATATTTGCTTTTTCTGTCAGGATGATACGGCATTTGAAAAGCAGAGTGCTCTTTTTGCTCTTGCTGTTTCAGATATAGTGCTAATAAACATGTCAGTTCGGTTTGCTTCCTCTTCTAGCTACCATTAGATATTTGTAATACATACCTGTTTTCTAAACTTCATATATGTCATGATTTCTTCTATTTCTGGTTACCCCATTTATTTGTGACTGAAAAGTAACTTATAATGTAAAAGGAAAGTTTCATTACACTACTATAAGACCGGCAATATTATATGGTAGTGAATGTTAAATTTTAAAGGGACAACAAGAGCATATAAAGTGGGAGTAGCTGAGATGAAGATATTGAGATGGATATGTGGTCATAAAAAATTGATAAGATTCGTAATGAACATATAAGAGTAAGAGTTGGAATGGTGGTATCTATTATAGAGAAAATTGTTGATAATCATTTAAGGTGGTTTAAACATATAAAAAAGAAGTCATTGGATGCACCAGTAAGGAGGATAAATCAATTAGTGTAGAGTCTTCTAAATATGGGTAAAGGAAGACCGAAAAGAACAATCCATAAAATTATTGAGTGGAACCATTTGGTTAACAATCTATCCAAAAATTTGGTAACTAATAGAGCCCAATAGTGTCTTGCTATTAATGTAGCCTACTCCATCTAGTAGGATAATGCCTTATTGTTGTTGCTGTTGCTTGTTCTATTTGGTGAATCTTCTTTCTTTGTGAAACTGATTCCCTTTTTACATGCAATGTTTGTGAAGGTGGTGTCATGACATTGGCCGTGAGCAAGCTGCAAATAAGCCATTGTTGAAAACTGTCTTTCAAGTATGTTTTCTCTAACTAATGACTACAAGCTGCTGTCATTTGGAATCACAAAAAATGCCTTTAACTTAAATGCATGCTTGGTTGCTACTTTCAGGTTATGATGAGATTGTTTAGCCCACGCAAAACAACATTGTTGTTTGTCATTCGTGATAAGACAAGAGTGCGTAAGCAAAAGTGCTTTTACTATTGTCCTTTGAATATTTTCAGTTATTAAGTGTACCCTTTTACTTCTGTGGTTAATATTTTCCATTTATAGACACCCCTCGAAAATCTAGAACCTGTTTTGCGAGAAGATATTCAGAAGGTAATATTATGCTATTTCATGTCATTTCTTTGTATTGAATCTGGTATAAAGAGTTCATAGTTAGTGTTTAATTCTATCCTTATTGCAGATATGGGACTCTGTTCCTAAGCCACAAGCCCACTCGGAAACTCCATTAAGTGAATTCTTTAATGTAATTTGTAGTCCATTCTATTCTATTATCACTAAATTCACAGATCTTTGCTTGTATATGTCATAACTCTATCAGCATTTTGTAGTAATTGTTTATATGTGGCAATAAATTAAATTGTCAGGTTCAAGTTGTTGCTCTCTCTAGTTTTGAAGAAAAGGAAGAGCAATTTAAGGAGCAGGTATGGATAGTAAAATATACCATTATCAAGACTTGTGCATCTCTGTGCCTACCTTACTGTGTTGTGAGACTGGGCTATGGCCATTTGTTTTCATATTTTACAACAGATATATATATATATATATATATAATATTTTTGGCTTATTGGATATGCCGCTATTTTGCAGATATCGTTTTATTTATCTGATATATTTTAAATGTAGGTTTCCAACTTGAGGCAAAGATTCAGTCATTCTATCGCTCCTGGTGGGCTTGCAGGAGATAGACGTGGAGTAGTTCCTGCTTCAGGCTTTTCTTTTAGTGCACAGCAAATTTGGAAGATCATTAAGGAAAACAAGGATCTGGACCTCCCTGCTCATAAGGTGACATATCAATGGTCTAATGCTTTTCCATGGACATGTGATGAGTACCTAAATGAAATGATAAACTCTACCCTAAAAATATCTTATACTACTCAATGTGAAATTTAGTATGTAATTTATAACACTTTTCTCGGCCTCTTGCCATGGGTAGAACTCTTCAAACCATTAAGAAACTATCTTTGATATCAATTGATAAGTATTTAAGTGGAATAGGAACATCATCCTAAAAGTTAGCTATTGAAGCGGGAGAATTAACATATTTAAATATACTATTGAGCATCCCATACTACTCAATATGGCTCAATATGGATATTATTAAGTCTCTACCAACATATTTTTATTTGATTAATTATCATTGATCCACCAATTTTGCAGGTCATGGTTGCTACTGTAAGATGTGAAGAAATTGCAAATGAGAAGTATGCTGCTTTCGCTGCAAATGGGGTATCTGCAATTCTTTTACCATAGAACTCCGCCATGAACATTATGACTGCCTTAATTGTTCACGTTATGTAAATTGCTTTTTACAATTATTTCTCAGGAGTGGCATCAATTGGAAGAGGCTGTGCAATCTGGCCTGGTTCAAGGATTTGGCAAAAAGCTCAGTTCAATCCTCGGGTCTTGTCTGTCAGAGTGAGTATAATTCATATTATATGACGTCTCCATCGTCAAGACTCATTTAGTGGATACACAGTAATCTTATGCTTATAATCAGCAGTTTTTGCTTAGTGCCATGCTAGTTTAAATACATCCTCCGGTCCAAAATACAAGTCATGCTTAAAATAACTTCACACATACCAAGGAAAGAAGTAAAAAAGTTTAATGATTCATTGAATTTGTAATAAAAAGGGGGAACTATAAGATTCTAAGAGAGGGATTTAATTCCACAAAAGTTCAATAACAACTTAGAGGCATGCAATTATAAGTTTCAGTGCAGGAAAGACAACATGTTTATGCTCCTCACTTGTCATTATGAGTTTTTAATGATTCAATCCCTTCCTTATGACCTCACAGTAATTCCTCCAACAAAATTACATTCCTTTCACTATTATCCCTATTTAATGCATTAAATTCTAATATGATATTAATTACAATGCATTAAAACCAAAACCAAGGGCAAAATGGGAAAACCCTCGTTAATACACCAAGCAACGCCTAAATGCAATGTTTGATTATACCTCTTGTCCTAATTATAAGAGTTAGTTGACTTTTTTAGATAAATATAGAAAGTTAAATAAATCAATTAATTGTAACCAATATAAGGATCAATTGATTAATTTTGATGGATTGAATAGTGTAGAATATGAATTTATCTTGAAGGGTTAAATTTGATTATAATTAACTGATTTATTTGACTTCCTATATCTATTAAAAAAAGTCAACTGTCTCTTATAATTATAATTAAAACTGGAGGGAGTATTTATATAATCAACAGTTTTTGATGTGACAGTTTCTGTGAAACCCCCTATAATGGTTCTGGGGTTTATCTTTCCTTTTCCAACATAATTTACTTAAGTTTGGGATCATGGTATTGTGCAAGGCCCTCAAGTTTCAATTTCGTGATGTATTTAATCTTTAGTTTGAAATGATAGCTTCTAAATCTCGAGTGTGTTGCATTCATGTGTCGAAACATTCATAGTAAAGACATCTTACGTTTCCTTTTAATGTATTTTGTAGAAGTCTCATAAGAGAAACGCCTTGACGACGATTTCATCTATATATATTGAGCTCTTGTGTTTCGTTTAATCTTAGGTATGATTTAGAAGCCACTTATTTTGATGAAGGTGTCAGATCTGCGAAACAAAAGCAGCTTCAAGAAAAACTGTTGCAGGTACTTCATCTTAACTTTATTTTAGTCTATCTCTGTTTTTCCCCGTGATAAGGCCAAAATTCCTTAGTTTATTTTAGTTAGACGTGATAAGTTAGAGATTTATAATGTGATTACATTACTTTTAAAATGGTTTTTTTTTTGCCTCAATTGCTTAGCTTGTCCAACCAGCATTCCAAACTGTGCTGGGACATATAAGGTCTGAAATTCTGGAAAAGTTCAAGGAAGCTCTTAACAAGGTTTTGAAAGGAGGCGAAGGGTTTTCTGCTGCCGCTAATAGATGCACAAAGTCTTTTATGGCTCAGTTTGATGAAGCTTGTTCAGGTATTTAGAAATATACTTATCCCTTTTTATTTA
Source organism: Leucaena leucocephala (assembly GCA_037074615.1). Classification (NCBI taxonomy): domain Eukaryota; kingdom Viridiplantae; phylum Streptophyta; class Magnoliopsida; order Fabales; family Fabaceae; genus Leucaena; species Leucaena leucocephala. The sequence continues at coordinate 3,096,712 of CM073558.1, read as the reverse complement.
TTTGCACATGTATCCTTCTCACAACCATATCACTATTAAATATGAATACCTCTCCTATTAGAGATACGAACTCCCCACATTATAAGCAACTAGCCTCATAAATGTAATAAATGATTGCTAAAGTTGGCATGAGAGCTCACTTATAAGTGGGAGGTTATAGGTTTAATCTTACTTATAACTTCAGGTCATTAGTGCCTTCTCCCTAATTAAAAATAAATAAATAAATGTAATGAATGATTGGAATGGAAGTAGCCCCAAAAATATGCTTGATCATGAACCTGAAAATCAAATCACTAGCTTTTGGTTTCACCAAAAATCTACTCAGCACATAAAAATTTAATGAATATTATTCCTCTTGTCATAAATATAAAAGCTATTTAATTAATTTAATTAAATTAAAAAAATTAGTTTAGTTAGTTATTATAGTATGTTAGTTTAGTTAGTTATTATTGTATGTTTTTCTTAAAATACTCTAATTATTTTCATTAATTTATTCTCTCATTCTCTTACTTGATTATTGTTAAGAGAGTATTAACAGGGGTAATTTGAGAAAAAGTTGGTAAATATAGGAAATATGTCATATATGTTTAGGATTAAGATAAACCCTCAATTAGGTTTATATTTAGGGCAGGAGGAGTATTATTTTTGTAGCTTGTAAACCTTAAGTTAATGTGATCATTCATTTCAGATGTAGTAATTGAACAAGCAAACTGGGATACATCTAAGGCAAGGGAGAAACTCCACCGTGATATCGATGCACATGTTGCTTCTGTTCGTGCTGCTAAGCTCTCTGAACTTATTTCATCATATGAGGTATGTGTTCAACACAGATAGTGATATCTTCTGAATTCTCAAGTAATTCTGAGATTTATTTTTTTATATGTAATTTGTTATGAATTTTGCCTACATTTACCTTTGGGAAAATTTTCTGATAGCAGTGTGACCTGCAGGAAAAATTGAAAGACGCTTTGTCTGGACCCATTGAAGCTCTTCTGGATGGAGCTAATAGTGAAACATGGCCAGCAATAAGGAATCTTCTCAAGCGTGAGACTGAATCCGCCGTATCCGGCTTCTCTGCTGCACTTTCTGGGTTTGATATGAGTGAAGAAACAAGACGGAACATGATAACAAGTCTAGAGGATTGTGCAAAGGGGGTAGTAGAAGCAAAGGCTAGGGAAGAATCTGGAAGAGTTCTGATCCGTATGAAGGACAGGTCTGAAGAAGCTTCTACAATTTATGTTGACATGCTTATCTTTCTCGAAAATAACTTAAGCCAATTTAATAGGACTCGCCTCAACGCCATATACCTACAATTCGTCTTCCAATTAGTCGATGTAGGACTTTTGATATATTCTAAAAAGAGTGACTTACCTTGAATATGAAAGCAGGTTTACAACATTGTTTAGCCATGATTCTGATTCGATGCCTCGTGTTTGGACGGGGAAGGAAGATATTCGAGCCATCACCAAGACTGCGCGTTATGCTGTATAACATGATTATGAATATTGTTTTCTGTTACTAGAGTTTGTAGTATTGCATTCAATGATTAGTTGTTTAACCAAATTGAATTATTTGCAGTGCTTGAAGTTGCTATCTGTTATGGCGGCTATTCGTTTAGATGCTGCTGCTACTGCTACTGCTGATAATATCGAGAAAACATTAACAGTTGCCTTGCTGGATCCTACAAGTTCTAAGAAAGATAGAAGCATTACAGCAGTTGATCCTTTGGCTTCAAGCTCCTGGGCAGAGGTTCATCTTTACCATCTCTGTTTTATCTCATGAACATATTGAATTGCGTAAAATATTTCGTAGCCGGGTGTTTCCATTGAACATGTTATGAGAACAGCCTCTCTGCTTGTGAGGATAAGACTATATATATCTGTCTCTCCTTAAATTTTATCTCAGCTGATGGGAGCCTCGTGCCCTGTCGTGTCCTTTTTACTGATATTCGTTATATTGAATTATGAATTGGTTAATACATAATTTTAGGCCACAAAATTGCATCTTTTTGGTTACCTGCAACTTGTTATAGTTTGAAATCCTCTATCTTGGGAACAGATAAGCTTCGTTGACTAAATTCCTTATTCCTTACGCAGATTCCATCTCCTAAGACCTTGATCACACCAGTACAGTGCAAAAATTTGTGGAGACAATTCAAGACAGAGACTGAATACAGTGTCACTCAAGCCATTTCTGCACAGGCATGATATTTCTCATTTTCTTACGATGATAAAGACAGATATTCTTATATATATTTAGGAAAATTTATTCACACAATCCTAAAAGAATCTTGTTTTATGGATAAAATGCTTTTCTTATTGGTGTGTTTGTTAGCATGACAAATATCATTAATACTTTGCATTTTCAGGAGGCCAACAATCGTAGTAACAACTGGTTACCACCTCCATGGGCAATTGTTGCTTTACTTATTCTGGGATTCAATGAATTTGTGACACTTCTAAGGTGCATATGAACTTTGTAATCCTCTTATGTCTTTTTTATTATTTTTAGGAATGAGCACTGTTTTCTCTCGGGAAATTTTGATCCTTTTCTTAGGTACAGTATTTTAAGAATGAGTTTTTTCCACCTAAGTTTTGTACTGTTCATGGCAGAAACCCCCTGTATTTCGGTGTCATCTTCATTGGTTTTCTTCTCGGAAAAGCCCTATGGGTGCAGCTGGACATCTCCAATGAATTTCGCCATGGAATGGTGAGTTAGCAACTTGATAATATAAAGAGAAAATTACTGAGATTTCAAGAGAAAAATATAATAATTAACAAATCCTACAACAAGTAATTACAACAGTTTCATTTGTAAGAAATGACAATTATTCATTTAGTATAGAACTTTTTGGTTATTATATTACTTACTTAGGACTGCATAATAATGTTACCTAAAAACAAATTAAAGTATGAGAAAGAATTTAAATTAATTTTTGCAAGCGTGTGTTTGGTGCTTTCAGCTTCCAGGAATGATATCCTTGTCTGCAAAGTTTCTTCCAACACTGTTCAGCATTATCAGAAACCTAGCAGAGCAGGCACAGAATCCTTCAACTAACAGCAACGAACCTCATCAGAGAAACCCGTCTAAAACCAATCACAATTCTATCACTTCCAGTAGCGATGATGACACTGTCTCTAGTGCTTCATCTAATGTAACTTCTTTGGACAAAGGACCCAAATATGAGTAGCCCAAGGTCACCATCTAAAGTCATCCAGATCTATGCAGATTTTATCCACAAGCGACCCCATCTATATATATTACAATTATGGGCGTTGTAGTTAGTAGGAGAAGTACCTGCATGATCTTAATGGTTGTGCTGGTTAATTTTTTTGCATTTTGTTTGTTTTGAAGAGTTTTTTATTATGTTATTATGAGTTTATGTTATTTAAAAATAGTTTTGATGGATATTGATGTATTTATGTAGATTCTTTGAATTTAATTTGCTGCATGTGATGTGTCTATGGATTCACATGTAGCATGGCTTTTTGAACGAAAAAAGGAAGAGGTTGCTTGCCTCTTTTCCTATTTGCCAGTTGTTTCGCATGCATAGCAAAGTGCCATATCAATATTTCTAACTCAAGAAAGTTGTCAACAATGGATGGATGAATAATGTCAAGTGAAAGTAGTGAAAGCTGACAAGCAAATCTAGTTGATCAAAAACAATATTCTCTCTATAAGAATTATATAATAAATTTTTTAATTATAAATATAAAATTTTAATATTTTTTCTCACAAATTATAATTCCTATAAAAAAGTATCTCAATATGATTATATATATTAAAAAAATTATAAAAAATAGTTTAAATGAATATGATTAAAGAGAATACTTAGGAAAATTAGAAATCAATTATTATAAATAATTAACTTAATAAATTTTTTTAATTTACTCAAATTAATTAAATAAATTTTATATTAAAAATTGAAGATAATATATCATACTCTATAATATTATTCCAATTTTTAATATAATACTTAGTTTATAGTGAAGACAGAAAGAGTAATATAGAATTGAGAAAAAGTCCTCCATTTAGAAATGTAATTTGTGAGAAAGACGTGATAAATTTTTTACACACAGTATCAATATTTTACAAATTTTGTACATATAGAGTACTAATACTCTGAATATCTAATTTAGATAATTCTCACCAATTAAATTTTTAATTGGGGCTTTTCCCCCCAATTTTTCCTATAGAATTTTGAGTTCTGTCGAGGAGTTTAAATTTAGGATTATATACTATCTAATATTTTAATTTTATTTTTAATATATCTAGTATTATAATTTTATTTATAGTATAATTTTACTAATAATCTTTTTAATTTGATATAATTTTATCTATAATTTTTTAATTCAATGTAATTATTGATATTTAAGAAATAAGATTATGTATAAAACTGTATTAAATTAAAAATATTATAGATGAAATTATATTAAATTAAAAATATTATAGATAAAATTATATTATAAATAAAATTAGAATATTAAATAACGTATAAAAAATAAGATCAACTTTTAAATTGTTGAAATAACTATATTGTCATGATGAATCAATCCTTGTGAATTGACTTGTCAAAAATACGTATAAATATTGGTGTTTATGGCAGTGGGGTTTCATGTATCAGAAACTTTATAGCCAGGCCGCGTGCTGGGGGTTGCAGAATATGGATTCTTGATTCGGAAATTACGTAAAGATGCTCGGTTTTTATGGGGCTTCATAAATACAGGTGTAAAATTGTTTTTAAAGAAAAGGAAAATTATTATGCAATCAATTCAATCTCTAAAATTAATTTTTTTATCAATATGTTATAACTTATTATTATTTTTTATATCAGATTACTGCTAATTTATTATAAAGCTTTTTAATTATTAATTATTTATGTGAGACTGCACATTAATTTGTTTAAAAGACGGATGATAAAGTATAAATTTTATTTTCGTTGGAGTGTACTCTATAATAATAGAAATAAATAAGGTCTAACAATTATTTTTAATTGTTTCATAGACTAAAAAATGGAACAATGTTTTTTTTTTTTTTGGAAAAAAGACTAAATAATAATCCTCCTCATCTCAAGCTTATGTATTATAATCATTAATTTAAAAGTAACGAAATATCAACCACAAGAAGTCAAAAGCATTATAGGGACTCTTTAGATAGATTTTTGGAAAGTTGTTTATAAAAAAAAAATTAGATAGTTTTTTGAAAAAGCCATTAGAAAAGAGTTTAAAAAAAATAGTTTTAAATAAAAGAGTGTTTGGATGATTATTATTAAAATAACTTTTATAATTGATAAATTATTAGAAATTGTATGAGATAAAAAAAAATTAACTATTCACATCTCTCATCTTCTCTCTCTAGTGATAACAACCTAGCGATTGACGGTGAGCAGCGCCTGGCATAGAGGAACTGAAGATGATGGAGCTAGACGGACAGAAGAAGGAGCTGAACTACCCAATAATCCATGTGTTGACAGAGCTAGATAATAGAGGAGATTGATGACACAGTGACTCAATTTGATAGCAAGCTCTAGTGGCACTAGTGAGCTTTAGCAGTGACAATGAAGGCATAGAGATGGTAGCAGTGAAGAGCAAAAGACGGTGAAATGGAAGAGAGAAAAAAAAGAGAGGGGAGAGAGTATGAAAAAATAAAGGTAAAATAATAATTGGTAGTCCATAAATTATTTTACTATTATAGAAATCACTCTCAGTAACTTATCTAAAACTATAATTTTAAATTATAATCTAATCTAAAACTTTTTTAACCAAATAAATTTATTTGTTTTAAAAAAATTTAAATTAAAGTTTGTGGCATAAACTTTTTTAAAATTAAAGTTTGGAGAACTTTCAAAACGTACATAAACTTGACAAATACTGCTTATTTGGATTAATCTTACAAAAGTGATGTTTCCTCAATTAATTTTTGCAAACTAAATTAGTATGATTTATGTTTGAATAACATTTATAAAAAAAATAGTTTAATAAAAATTTATTTGATTGGTATATTATAAAATTCAATTTTAAAATATTTAAATATAAACAAACTAAAAAAATTGTTTCACTACTAAACTTTTAGTATAAAAGTCATTTCTCCTAAAGTCATACAGTTTGATATAACAAAAGCTATCCCAAATAAACCCTTATAATGATCTTTACAAATCAAGTGCCTATTTGGGAGAAGTTTTAGGAATTAATTTTGGTCAAAATTTTAGTTTTAAAAAGTTTTAAACAAACATCAATTTTTATCCAGAATTGATTTTGGGCAAAACCTCAGTTTGAAACTATGATTTTGAATAAACTACTGAAAATAGATTTTGAAACTATAAAAGAGCTTATAGATTATCTAATTATTATTTTACCCCTACTTTTTTCTTATACTCTCTCTCATCTCTCATCTCTCTCCTCTCTCATCTCTCTTCTTCACACTATCTCCTCTTTCCTCTCTCTTCTCTACACTCTCCCCTCTCTCCTATTTATTCTCTCTCATCTCTCCTCTCTCCTACTTTAATCAAATCATACCCTTTTTGATAATTTATTAATATAAAAAGTGATTCTACTACTAATCATCCAAACATCTATATTTTCAAAATATATTTTTCCCAGAATCTATTCTCCATAATATATTCTTCATAGAATCTATTTTTCCTAGAATCTATTCTCCAAAAGCTAATCCAAACGAGCCCTAAGTTTAATTTATATTTTCTCTTATTCATATTATAAATTACTTTAACTAGCTTATTTAAATTAAAAAAATGACAATTACTTCATTTATTATATCTTATATTGAAATATTTTCCCTATTTTATCCTTATGGACTAAAAATAATAAAAAATTGAAATATTTTTTTCTCTCTCTGTTTTTTCCATACCCAAGGCACAATATCATTGAAATAATTATTAATTATATAGATAAAAATTAGTAATTAAATATTGATTATTATAAAAATAATTTATATTTTAGACCAAACTATTTTGTAAGAGGTAATTTATACTGTGGAAGGGAGGGAAAGGAGCATATGTTAAATAAATGAGTTAAAGGAAATCATACAAGTAAAAGCTTGGACTACAAGCCTCAAATATTTGTCCAAAAGAAGAAACAATTATTTTTTGAACAAAGAATTGAAATTGGTGAGGTGAAATCAAGATCCAGTTTTGTAGTATATGTTGCTACTACCTAATAGCCATATCAGTGTGCAGTAAAGCTTGGTTTTAAATTTGGACAGAGAACAAAATATATAGGGGAACGCCATTTAAGTATAACTTATGATATTATTTTATTATAATTTTAATTATAATATTTAGAGAAAAATTTTAATTTCTTAATACTTAAATTTATATATATGAGGATAATAGACAGTTTATTTTATTTGATATTAATATTATCTAGAAAAAATAAAAATTTTATCCTATTTTTAAATTATAAATGAGCTCAATTTTTTTATAAAAATATTTGTTTATAAAAAAAAAAACAGCAGAGAGAGGCATCGTAGAACTAAACCGACCAACAAGTGCTTGGGAGAGCGTTAACCTCTCCAAGTAACTTCTCAACTGCTATAAATTAACTTTTAACTAATATAGATTTTTAGTTTATCGTTTTTATAATTTAATTTTTAGGTCCAAATAGATTTATAGGATAAAGTTATTTTCTTTTGTAACTTTTGACTTCATCCTTCTTCATCTTAGATTTCTTTCTTTCTCTTGTTTTAAGTTTTCATCTAAATAATTTTTTGTCAAAATGATATTTTTATAAAAATCAATCCAAAATATAAATTATATTATATCAATTAATTTTTATTTTATAAAAGTCAGATTTTTTAAAAAAAAACTACTTCTCTGTTAATTTAAATACACCATCTAATGAAACGTGGGGTTGGACTTGGAGGAGTCTTATGTCCTATTTAGTAATGTGCATAATATTTTAAGGTAAATTTTATTGTCTATTATCTAAAAGGATTTAAAAACTCTAGGAATAGAATTTATCTTTAATTATATATAAACTTATTTTTAACTATATGCAAATATTTTCTATTTTTTATATAGTTAAAAATAAATTATATACAATTAAAAAATAATTACACTCACTAAAAATAAATTGCATATAAATTACCTAAACAAATTTAATAAATTTTATAAAATGAAAGGACTTTGACCATTTAAATAGGATATCTTAAATTCGAATCTAAGTCTTTATAAATACAAAAAACACATTTTAAAATGCTATGTCAATTGGCCCAAACAAAAATATGAACAAACAGATAGCCATAAAAAATATTACACAGAAATTTTTCCACTTTTTTTTTTCTTTTTAATCAAAATTAGTGGGAATCATATGATAGTGTGGCTTGATTTTGAAGCAGGCATAACAGATACCCAAGTTCTCAGCAATAGTCTGATGAATATTTGTGAGAGTCTCTTGAGCTTTTTCAGTATGAAACTGACAAATATCAGCAGCCTTCAACATACATTACAGCTGCTTTAAAATTAAAAAACAAGAAAACGGTGATCATATCCTTTGACATTCAATGGATATATCACTCTCACTCTCTCTCTCTCTCTCGTGGGTGTGAGACAGAGAGAGAGAGAGATGCCAACTCAGCAGTGTGAGATGTGGCTTTCACAATGCTTTTACAGTGGAAGACTTGAAGCATCTCTTCTGTCTTAAATGCTCCCACCTCCTGTGTCTCTGTATCATATCAAATTATTAGAAAACAAATACTTGTCACCAAAAAAAAACTTGGAGCATTATGGACACTTGATTAATTAATCACATCCTGGGTGATAACATAGTATTAAATTAAGCTGTTACTAGCTGTTATGATAATCACAATCCTTCTAGTCCATAATATAAATCACTTTAAAAATAATTAATATTTATTTATCAAATTTACCCATACAATTAATGCTTAAAAATATGACTGGTTCTATTTCTCTCTCCTCAACAACTTCATTTAATACAGATAAAGTTAAGAAAATTTTCAATTAAAAATAAATTTAATGAGTTAACTATTATTTTTTAGTTTCCATGAATTACTTAAGATCACTTATATTGTGAACCAGATGAACATATTTCTTCAAAAGAAAAAATGCAAACTATACCGTACAAAACATAACAAAATTTGAAGAAGTGCCAGCGATATACATATTGAATGGGATGAGATAATCTTTAAAATAACATCACTTATTATCTCCTGAATTTAACACAAACTTGTCCACATCAAAGAACTAATATTTTCAATTACTTTAACCACCAGTAAGATGAGCCTCCTACTGCATTATGTTCTAAATAATTAACATGCCTATCCCTGGATTTACTAGTCCGCCAAACAATACCAACAATAATCCATACTTCTGTCAACAGTATTCTCCAAGTAGGACTCCATATAATTCAAACCAAGCAAAAGGAAAACCAAACTTCTTTGACTTTTCAAACAACATATTCCGTTATTTATATATTATAAAAAGGAACGGAGGGAGTAAATTCCTTTTCACCGAATTGCCTTGTTCAAGAAAATAATTAAAAGTAATAAATATGTAGAAAATACATTTTTTTAAATATGTCCTTATTTATAAAGAGTAATAATAAGTAAAATAATGCAAGAAATTCAAGAGAATATATGAGGGAAAGATGATGTGAGAGAATGGAGGCATCCACTAAGGGTAAAGTAGGGAGAAAAAACATTTATTATTCAAATAAATCCAAAGAGAGTCTTATAAAAAGGGGCAACCGATTTAAAGAAAATAATCTTATCAATAAGGACGGAGTGAGTATTTCTAGAAGAAACAAGAAAGTGGCAAGCCAACTCAAATCGCGTATATAACCAGACCAGCTAAAACGGCTTTACATATAGCTTTGGTGGCATATTAAATATGGAACTTTAGGACTCATAGTATATGCTGGTAAGTGGTAAGTGGTAAGTGGTAAGTGGTAAGTGGTAAGTGAGCTGTCCTTGAGAGAGCTGTAGAACATGATCACATAAAAACAATCTCGCAAACCTTACGGCTCTAACCGTGGCATTCATTTCACCATTAAATGACTTCTCCTGTCCTAGTTTCAGTATTCTTAAATATGGTAGAGAAGGTAGCATTCTGTTCTAACTCCTAAGTCACTCTCTCACACTAATTTGACTTTTGCTTCCTCATGCTACTACTGATACATGAGTATTTATCTTAATTCATATACGGTTTGGCTATAACATATATGTATAGTTTTGTGTGAGAGTATATATACACACACGCGCACACAGTGGTTTACATAGTATATATTATGCTCACAGAAAACAAGGCCAACCAGAGGCAGCCACTTAGAGGAGTCGAAAGAAACAGCCACTTCATTGAGTGCCCTTTTCTACGGCCTGTGAGGTTCCAATGGCTTCAGTTAGTGCAGTCAAATTCTCGCTGTGTTTAGTTCTATGGCTCTTCACCTCTCCAACTTCATGTCAAGGTTTAGTCCTAGCCATATAGGAAGATTTTGTTCTCAAAATTTTCTTCTTAACCTAGGATTCATCTTTTGTTTTCTTTGTCTACCTCTTTCTATTTGCAGGGCTTATCTCTAAGGTTAGCTTGTTTTCCAGTGTGAACTACATACAAATCTATTTGGTTTGTCTGTTTTGTGATCAGATACACCAATATCTATATTCATACAATCTTATACAGTGTTTACCGAAAGCACTAGTTTTTTCTACTTCATGGAGTTTCCGTTCAAGAGATCACAGACCGGAATAAAAATTCTCCAATTTCCTAGATCTTCAACATTAGCAGATTAATTGGTTTTTACTTGAATTCCTCATGAACTAACATTAACATGTCCTTCACTTTCAATATCCAGAAAACAGAACCCAACAGCTTCGAAAACTTCTATTACTTTGGCAGATTAATGGGTTTTTCTTGAATTCCTCATGAACTAACGTATCATTCACGTTCAATATCCAGGAAACAGAACCATCAGCCAGAAATTACTTTCCAAACTTGTATGATTTTAGTAGTAGCAGCAATATATAAGAAGAAAATTGACAAAAAGTAACCTGAAACATTGAATGCAGGCGAGAAGAAGAACTTGAATAATCAAAATGGGTATCCATTCATTAGAAGGGCGAGCTCATTCTCATCATCTTCATCGATTTCAACGAGACTAAACAATCGTGGGTACGATTATATCATAGTGGGAGGTGGCACTGCAGGTTGCCCCTTGGCTGCAACACTATCCCAGAAATTCAGCGTATTGGTTCTGGAAAGAGGGGGTGTGCCGTTTAACAATCCGAATGTGTCGTTTATGGAGAATTTTCATATTACCTTGGCGGATACTTCTGCAACTTCAGCTTCCCAATACTTCATTTCAACAGACGGAGTCCTCAATGCCAGAGGTAGGGTTCTCGGTGGTGGTAGCACCATTAATGCCGGTTTCTACACCAGAGCAAGCTCCAGGCAAGTTTCTTTCTTCATTATCATAGGTTTTTGTCTTTTTTTAGTTATTTATGAATAATATTTTATTAAATTTCATATATATTATAATATACTACTTTTTTATTAATTTAATTATATTAAAAAATTAAAATACACTTTTTTTAAAAAAACATTTTAATTATTTTTTAATTTATTTTCTTAATCTTTAAAAAAATATTAATTAAAAAATTTAAAAAATTAATAAATATAAAAAATAATTATTATTTATGATCAATATTAACTTTTTAATTATATATTATATTAAAGAGGGATAAATATTGAGGATTAATAAGATTTAAGATGAATTAATTTATTAAAAATTAGTAACTTAAAATTATTAAAATATATATATAGATAACTCTAAAATAAATTTATTATTTGTAAAGATTATAATATGAATTGGATTATTAATGCATTGTTTCAATATAATTATACTTTGTCTCACTTTCTTTCTTTCTTTTTCTTAGTTGTTAGGTATATTTTCTTTTTCCCTTTCTGTGTGGAAGGTTTATGCAGGAGTGAAGAATGTAATTATTAACTCCATATATATATGTGGAGGAAATTAAAACATAGGTCTCGTAGTGGTTGAGATAATTAAGAATTACCAACCCCACCCAAAAATAAATAATAAAAAAAAGAATTAGTTGAGATTTTTCACTACAAATTTAATGAATGTTTTTTGTTCTTCTGTGAAATAATTCAATGAATACCATGTTGTCATTTTTTGGATACATACATACATACATACATACATACATACATACATACATACATACATACATACATACATACACACACACACACACACACACACACACATAGCTCTTTTGCTTTGGTATTTAGACCTGGATCTACCAGAGCATAATTCATAAACTTTTCCTGATTTCATATTCTTAGAAAAATAATTATTTATAATACAACTAACTGATTCTATATATATATATTAAAAAAACTTATAATATATAAATGAAGTGTTTGAACTTTTCATAAATTTTAGGTTAATTGGTTCCATACGTAAATTGTTGAGTATAAAAAGCAGAATAAGACGATGAATAAAAAAAAATAATATTAATATTTTTAAAAGGATTGTATTTTATAATTGTTTTAACTTTTTTGAAAAGTTAAGTCTCACATATTTCCCTATTAGATAAACAATTTCTTGAGCATAATTTTGGTAAAATATACTTGCCTAATATTTTTATTTTTTAAATAAATAAATAATATATTTTGGGAAAGATACTAGAATTGAAGTGTAAGTAGAACCATTGACCACTTGTTAGGACTATTAGCAGAGACCCTAGCGCCTGTTTGACATTTCTATTATATTCTAATTCCTACATCTAATAAATCATGATTTTCTTTTCCTGGTTTCCATATTTTTATAATTATTTTTATTATATTCTATCCTTAATATATAATTTAATTTAAAAATTAATTTTAATTTTAAATATAAAATATATTTTTTATATTTATCAATTTTTTTTAAATTATTAATATTGATACTCTCTCAGTAATAATTGATAGAGAGAATAATAGAGTTAAAAAATATGATTATAGTATTTTAAAAAAATTATAATATTAATTAATTTAATTAATTTTTTTAATATAATTAAATTAATTAAATATATTTTATATATTAAAAATAGTAAGAATAATACATATTTTTTGGATTAAGCATTGAAGCACATATCATTCAGTTCAGTCTAATCCCTAATCAGGCTAAGAAATTATGCTTCCTATGGGCCCCATAATCGAAGGACATCTCCTTAGGTATCCAAAACATTTATTATTTTATTTATAGGTCCCTCCCTCCCTCCTGTTTTTAGGAATCTCCAAAATACTCAATTAATTGTCCAAGGTGGTCCTCCTTCAATCTTTAATACAAGTAAGCGAATCAGGATTGTTTTCTTATTTTATTTTAAAATAATTATTCTTTTAAAATTTTAATGAAACTCAGATTGAAGCTGATTGTCTAATCGATTATGAGAATCAATTAAGATGCTCTTTCATTTGGGTGTATTTGGATTAACTTTTGGAAAATAGATTTTGGGAAGAATAGATTCTGGAAAAAAAGTGATTTTAAAAATTAGAGATATTTGGATAATTAGTAGCAGAATCACTTTTCTATAGACAATTTACTAAAAAGACATAAATTAATATGATAATTACGTAAAGAATAAATTTGATTTTAAATTTTTTTATTTAAGTGATTACAAAATAATATATATACATATGTATTTGAATAAGGTAAAAATTTATACTATTCACCTTAATTTTATTTTTTTTATACTGAAAATTTTATTAAGGTTAACTAATCTATATAACAGTAAAAAATATGGAAGATGATAATTTTTATTGACAAATTTATCTTTTTTTCAAAATTTTCAAATTTTAGATTTTAAAAAAATAATATTTATTTTTTAAAATAAAATTTAAATTATTAATTATAGATTTTAAATTTTTTATTTTAAATAGTATTTGTTTTTGTTTTTTAAATAAAAATTAAATTATTATTTAAAATTAAAATAAAAAAATAAACCCAAAAACTGAAAAGCTGGGGAGGAATAATTTTTTTTTAAAACCATGGTTTGAAGACTCAAACCATGGTTTCAATCTTAAAATTGATTTTAAAAAAAATATCAATGTTTAACTTACATGTGCTTAAACTATAGTTTTGTTAGAGAATCTATTCCTAAAATCTATTGTCAAACACACACTAAGTGGTCTAGCCCATATCATAAAGAACAATTACCCGAAAGTCCAAACATCCCAAACATAGCTACCACTATCTTAACTTCTGATCTCTCACTTATATGCACTTTTTATAGGTTTGTTTGACAAATTGTTAAATCCAGGTTTTAAATTTAGATTTAGTTTAAAATTTAAGTTTAGAGAAATTTTAAGCCAAATATTCATATTTGTTAAAACGGGCTTTTGGACTAAACCAAAGTTTCATATAAACTGGTCAGAGTATCTTATAGAACAGTAAAAGAGTTTATGAACTAACAAATTACTATATTATCCATATTTTTTCTTATACCCTCTCTCCTACTTTTTCTTATACCATCTCTCCTCTCTCCTCTTATCTTTTCTCATTTAATACTCATACCCTTTTTCATAATTTATCCATAACAAAAGTACTTTTGAAAATAACTATCCAAATACTCATTTATTTAAAAACATTTTTTTCTCATAATCTCTTTTCCAAAACCCCTTTTCTATAAGCCCTTTTTTTTTATAAGCCTATTTCTAAAATCTTATCTAAACACATACTATATTATTAGGTACGTACAAAGTCATTAGTGTACGTATTCCAACATTTATCCTATTCTAATTATGATTTTTTTTACATATTATTATGTTAGTAAAAAAAATTAGGGAGAATGATATTTAAGTCTCAAAAAATTGAATTAATGATAGTTAGATTCCCAAATTTTCCTTTTTAAAAATTAATAACAAATATTCAATTTAAACAATTACAAACAAGAATTTCAATTGTAAACTGTGAGTTACATTTGAAATTTAAATGCTTTATTTACAGTTGAGATTCCTAAGTTAACTCTTGTTTTAATAATTTTTTGCAACTTATTTTTCCAAAAAACAATGTTGTCAGGGACCTAACTTCATTAATTTCATTATTTTGGGACCAAACTGCCATTATGATAATCATATCATGCATATTTTTAAGATTATTTTTTTTCCAACTAAGATTAATTAACTCTTAAAGCAGGTAATTTAAGTCAACCCTTAGCTAACCATGCTAATCATTTATGATAAGAAGACAATTTTGTTCAAGAATCTTGAAAGAAAACCCACTAATTACCAGACTCATCTTAATTAAGATTCACACAAACGTTGTAAATTTACAAACTTGGAACAAATGCAGATTTATAGAGAAAGTGGGGTGGGATGCGAAGGTGGTGAACGAGTCATATCCATGGGTTGAGAACCAAATAGTGTACCGTCCGAAGATCGAAACTTGGCAACGAGCGGTGAAAGATGGTCTTCTAGATGTGGGTGTCTCTCCTTTCAATGGCTTCACCTTCGATCATGTCTATGGCACTAAAGTCGGCGGCACCATCTTCGACCGTTTCGGCCGCCGCCACTCTGCCGCCGAACTTCTTGCTTCTGCAAACCCTCGAAAACTCTCTGTTCTCGTCTATGCCACCGTCCACCATATCGTCTTTGACACAAGAGGTAAACAAACAAAAACAAGCATTGTTGCAGAACATGATGAAATTATCATGGCAAAATTGCTGAAAAATTCCCTTTAAAATATTTATTGCTAAAGGGAATATAAAATTTAGCGGGAATTAATCACAAATGAACGCTTGTCATTTAAACTTAGCGTTTGTCGTTATTGTTATTAAGATTCACACGCTCCTTGATTGTTATTAGATTTTTAATTAATTAAATCTTTTCTTTGATATTTTATAAAAAAAATCCTTAAAGTTTATTTAAATACTATATATTTGAGCGAGTATAATTTTTTTTTAATTATATACAAATATCTTTTGATTTGCCATTAAAATACAATTTGCATAACTCTTTCAATTTTTCTAGTTATATGCAATCTATCCAAAGACTTGATAGACTAGAGGCATGAAAACTCCTATAAATAAGAGGTTGTGGATTCATAACTTTTACTGATAGTATATACTCTTCTACTTCAATCAAAAAATGTGCAAAAAACTTTCTATTTTGCACACAATTAAAAAAAATATATGAGGATTTGAGTCTTTAATACTTTTTAGGCAATAAATAAATATTTTGAATGGGGAATTTTTGAGCAAATTTTCTCAATTATCATATGTAGTGTAGAGAGTTTTAAACTTTTAACTCTGTTTTAATTTTGCAGGAAAAAGGCCAAAAGCTGTGGGGGTAATCTTTAAAGATGAAAATGGGAAGAAGCATGGGGCGTTTCTGAGGAATAATAGACAGAGTGAAGTGATAGTGTCATGTGGGGCTATTGGGACACCTCAATTGCTGATGCTAAGTGGCATTGGTCCTAAAGAAGAACTTGAAAGCTTCAACATCACAGTGGTGCATGACAACCCATATGTTGGGAAGGGCATGGCTGATAACCCATTGAACACCATTTTTGTACCGTCAAAAAGACCAGTGAAGCAGTCACTCATAGAAACTGTAGGTGTCACCAACATGGGAGTGTACATTGAGGCTAGCAGTGGCTACGGTCAGTCCAACGATAGCATCCACTGTCATCACGGTATCTTGTCTGCTGAGGTAAGCTACTTGTATAAATTTTGATCCATGACAACTCAATCTCAAGTTTAACTTGGTGCAATTCTATCGTATAAATCTTAGTCATTTACTCCGTTGGTCCTTATATTTTATGACTAGATTATAATTTGTTCTCTAAAAAACTAGATATTTTTCTAAAATGAGGGATCAAGTGATTCTAAAACTTAAGGAATTAAGTTGAACAAATTAAATTTCACATACTAAATTATAACAAGGTTCAAATTAGAAGAGCAAATAGATGCTCCCTTTGACTATATACAATTTAGTCCTTAAAGTTGTAACTTAATTGAAAATTAGTCTCTAAACTTTATCTCACTTTAATTCAATTCTTATAATTTTAACATTTTATAGCTTTAGTTCCTGAGTTTCATAAAATATATAATTTTATTTTATAAAATATAAGGACTAATATTTTAAAATAGTTAAATTAAAGGAAATGAGTTATAATTAAAATTATAGATATCGAGTTAAATGGAGTTAAAGTTTAAGGTATAAATTATTTAGAAGTGTTTCATGTGTTGGGCTGGCTTTGAAGTATATTTGGTCCAATTTAATCAATTTAGAAAGGGTTAAAATACAATTTTGTCATAGTAGTTTCAACTTATAAGGATTAGATATCTAGAATTTTTTTTTTGAAAATTTTTAAATCATAACAATATTACCCTAACTATTATCAAAAGTTAAAATTGACTGTTAATTGACTAATATACTGATGTAGCATGCCACGTGGCATCTATATAATTTTTTATTTTTGATTAAGATGCAAATTTTCCTAAGAAATTTTTACCTAAAAGCGTTGAACATCTAGAATCTTTTTTAGGTTCAATATCACTCTAACCATTATTTAGATTTAGTTTGACTAAATATAGTAAGCTGATCAATACAAATGTCATCCACTTTATTCTTTTTTCAAGTCATATTTATATAAATATGGAAATTTTTTTAAAAAATGCATCAATTCAAGCTCTGTCATTATTAGAATATCACTTTTAGTAGATCATACTCTAGTAACTTTTCAAAAAATAGCATATGCTAATCCCATATGTTATCATCTTATAATTATAATTTAACATATGCCAGTATTTATTTCTGAAATTGATTATATCATTCTCATTTTTCAAGAATTGTTGAGTCTATGCTCTATTTTATGCTCAGAAAATTACTGAAATTAAGTATGGTCACCTAAGAGTAATATTATGTGCGGAGTTTGGAGAAATGTATTTTTATATCCTTATTGATAAATTTTACTTTGAAAAATAATGAAGTAGATGACACGTGGAAGGTCAACTTAGTATATTTGGTTAAACTAACAATCAAATTAAATCTAGATAAGGGTCAGGGCAATATTGAATCTAAAAAAATTATTGATATCTATCACTTATGAGTGAAAACTTCTAGAAAATAAAAAATAATATGAATGCCCTGTGATATGTCATATCAGTATATCAGTCAACTAATAGTAAAATTTAATTTTAATGAACGATCAGCGCTTCTAAATAAAAACTTTCAGAAATCTGAACTTGATATATAATCCAGTTAGCCTATATATTCAAGTCAAAATTTCTGCAACTGATAAATTGTATTAATCCAAAGAAGTTTTCCTTTTCTTTACTCCATAATAAACCAGATTGGACAGCTCTCCACAATTCCTCCTCATAAGAGATCACCAGAAGCAGTTCAAGACTATGTCAAAAGCAAGCATGAAATACCAATTGAAGCATTCAGGGGAGGTTTCATCTTATCAAAAGTAGCAAGCCCTTGGTCATCAGGTGAGCTCAAGCTTATCAACACCAATGTAGAAGACAACCCCTCTGTGACCTTCAACTACTTCAACCACCCTTATGATCTTCAGCGCTGTGTCGAAGGGATTCGAATAGCTACTAAGGTTGTACAGTCAGATAGATTCACGAACTACACTTTGTGTGACAAAGAAAATACTGAGACACTTCTCAACCTCACTGTGAAGGCTAATGTCAACCTCGTACCCAAGCACGTCAATGACACAAAGTCACTAGAACAGTTCTGCAGAGACACTGTGATCACTATTTGGCACTACCATGGAGGTTGCCATGTGGGGAAGGTGGTTAGTTCTGATTATAAGGTTCTTGGTGTTGATAGACTCCGTGTGGTGGATGGCTCAACGTTTACTGAGTCACCAGGGACTAATCCTCAAGCCACGGTGATGATGATGGGCAGGTATGTGAAGAGAAGGACAATAAATTCTAAAGGAAAAATTAATATTTTGACAGTTATATTTTTAATTTTGTTGTAACTCTGTCTTTAACTTAATCTATATAATTTTGACTCAATTATTACTCATTTTTAAACTTTAATTTGATACAACTTAATCCCTATAATTTAACTATTTAAAATATTAGTTTCTATATTTCAAAAAATAAAGTTATATATTTCATGAAATTTAGGAACTAAAATTTTAAATATTTAAAATTATAGAGATTGAGTTGTAGTGAGTTAAAATTTAAAAATTAAGTTTTAACTGAATCAAAATTATAAGGATTGAGTTATATTGAGTTAAAATTTAAAGATTGAATTATAATCGGGTCAAAAGTATAGAAATCAAAAGATTAATTGAAAAATCATTTTCTTTTCATAAGCTTTCCCGTTAGAAAATCATATACCTCTATCTTTTGCGTGCCATTAATGATTCTATCTGTGTTACAGGTACATGGGATTGAAGATTTTAAGAGAAAGGTTGGGGAAATTGGCTGGTATATAAGGAAGGAAAAGTGAATTATGAAGCTAAAAGGAGCAGTATTAGTGGTAGGATTGAAAATTAATATATAGCTTATTTGTTGTAATTGTCAGTAAAAATAGATTAATATTGAAATCTTGGTTTCTTGAGGAAGAAAAGCTTGCTGTAAGGGAAACTTTGGCCTATCTCTAAGATAACCATTTTGGGTGTTCTTTCTTTCTTGTTTTTTTTTTGGCATGACCTTTTTGGCTGTTCAAAAGCAGAAGTTGCGTAAGGTGTAAAATGTTGTCTGTTAAACTTATTTGGAAAGCTTTGGGGAGAAAAAGTAGTGTCTGAGTGTGACCCTATTGTGTAATATTCTATTCGTTTGTTGTGAAGCCTTTGATACACGGTAATATTGACAAATCTAGTAATTACCAGTTCTTCTCACCTCTCATTCTTTCATTCCTTAATTTTCTTGTGTAAGTACTTCTATGTATACTCTATAGGGATGATTGGGAGTTTGAACATCTTTTAATTATCACTAAAAAGACTTTTCTAACTACCTTTCCCTAACTTCAATGCCCGTGTAACAGTGTACATTATGAAACGATTACCAATACAAATCTTATAATCAATATCAATATATCTATAAAAATTATACTCTCACGACTCTTGATATATGAACTATTTTTTAAATTAATTTTAATTTTAAATATAAAATATTTATTATATTTATCTAATTTTTCTCAAATTATTACTATTGATAATAATAATCAAGTAAGAGATAGAGCGAGTGAATTAAAGAAGATGATTAAGATATTTTAAAAAATATATTATATTAACTAAATTAATTATAATTAAATTAATTAAATATATTTTATATTAAAAACAAGAGACTATACAAGTTATGCATAGTAGAAGCACTACTTACTCTTCATAATTCTATATAAATGGGTGGGGCATATTATAGTTATATATATATATATATATATATATATATATAATTTTTCAAACTATATAGAATAAAATATCAAAGGGAGAAAGTATCCCTTCACTAGAAGGATGCAAGTCATACACATGTGCTAATGTTAAAGATGACTAATATTTATTACGACCGACAAAAATGTAATTAAGAAAAAGAAAAAACTCGCCAATGATTGATTTCACAGCTGATTTTCTGTTTCTGGATCTTCGTGTCTATTGATACTTCAGGAACGTTCAAATGATGATAAATGTCAATGTGAACAGATTAATTTCATAGCCACAAATGTTTTTTGTACTTTGCCCCACAGGTTTGTCTCCTCCAAATTGGCTTCTTCTGGGTTAAGACTGTCCAAAAAAAGTCATTTTTTACAACTCTTACCAAGAGCTACCCAAACTGTTCAATGCTTTGAGTCATCTTGCAGCTTAAAACATGTTCATCTTCATCCCACCAAGTTCATTTCATCAGAATTTATATTCAATTTGTGGGGAAGTTTGAAAATCCATGTTCACTAATGCTCCCTCCTGATGAACTTCGCAATTTCTGCCATTCCGTCCTATTTTTCTCAGTAGCGAGGGGCTCTGAAGCAGAATGCCTTCTGAAGGACTCAAATCCCTGGCCTGATAAGGGACTGAGCAACTTTGATTCTGTTAATGTCTGAAAACCCGCCATCATATCACCTGAAAATTTCCCATCTCCTTCTATTAGAAGACTCTCTTCATGGAAGCTTCTTGATCTCATAATGCTTGTATCATCAAACTCACAGCAAACCAACTTCAAGGCCTGAACAACTTCACCCATGAAAGGGCGTTGAGAGACTTCTGGCTGCACACATGTCGATGCGATAGCTGCAACTTTTACCACGGTTTCAAAAGACACATTGCTCTCTAAAAGCGGGTCTATGATTGCCTGTAAACCTTCCTTGCTCGTGAGAAGTGGACGAACCCAAGCCACTAGGTTTTCTTGACCTGGTGGCTGTGACAAAACCACAGGCTTTCTTCCTGTTAGGAGTTCAAGGAGTACAACTCCATAGCTGTACACATCACTTTTCACAAGAAGATGGCCAGTCATTGCATATTCAGGAGCCAGGTAGCTGCAATAAGCAAGGTGTCAATAAGAAATAGGTTTTCATGATAATGAAATACAAACAAATGGTATAAACAAAACACAAGGATTGAAAGGGATAATATTTGGTACCCAAATGTTCCCATAACATGTGTGGAGATGTGCTTGGTTCCCTGATCCAGTGCTGTTCTGGCCAATCCAAAATCTGCAACCTTTGGTGTAAAATCATGTTCCAACAAGATGTTGCTAGCCTTGAAGTCTCTGTGTATTACACAGGGATTTGAATCTTCATGGAGATATGCCAATCCCCGTGCTGCACCGAGCGCAATCTTCATCCTAGCATTCCAATCAAGTGGACTAGTTTTCTTGTCAGCACCTGGGAACGTAGAGAACATTGAAAAATCAGTCTCATGAAGAAAATCCATGAACAAATTGATGACATTCACGAACTGATCTTTTTATTTATACTTACCGTGCAAGTGAGATTCCACACTTCCATTAGGGATAAGCTCATAGATTAAGCAGCGTGTTTGATTCTCCATGCATATACCTATCAATTTGACTAGATTTCTGTGGTGAAGGCGGCTAAGCATCTCGACTTCTGCCAAGAATTCACGGCCACCGTGATGATCAGGCCGTTTCAGAATCTTCACAGCCACATCCCTTCCATCATGTAGAACACCTTTATAGACAAGCCCAAATCCACCTTCTCCTATTATTCTAAGAGCATCAAAGTTGTTTGTTGCTTTCTCCGTTTCATTCAAAGTGAAGGTCCTGACAGATCCTGTATATATTATTGTTCCAGAGCTGAATGACATTGATCTAGAACCTGGTATGCTCCCGTAAGTCAATGACTTAATAGCACCTGCAAAATGCAAACTCAGTTATCTATTTATAGTAGATTCCAAGAAGAATAGTCACAAAAGTAGGTGAAACCATCGATTTTTTTCTGAAAGAATCAACACCAACCCTATAATTCTTCTATACCAACATATGTCCAGGGTAAAACAGAAAATTCTGCTAGAAGATAAATTATAGGGTACCAATTGCCAATTTGCCATACGCTACAGAATTGGTTCAAGAAACCAACAGAAGTATGATGCTTGTAGTTATGGAAAACAAAGAACAAGAGCGATTTTGACAATGAATATGATACCTGATGGTTTTGAAGATAATAGGATTGAATCATCTGGGAAATGTTCAGGCTGTTGAACACAAGAACCACATTTCAACAGATACAGCCATGCAGCTCCAATGAATAGAACAGATAGTGTTATACATGACAACACAATTATTATAATCATGCTTCCTCTTTCACTATTCCCATGCTTTTCATTCACTGGTACATCTACTCCTAAAGGTTTCATTATTGTTCCATTGTAGTCATAGTCAGGGTATGGTACATCATCCATACTAGAGATGCTTGAAGGTGGAGACGGTGGAAGACCTGCACATTTTATCCAAAAAAAAGTCTAGATGTTAATATATATATATATATATATATATATATATATTTTAAGAAAATTGCCCCTGGAAACTAGGGTTCCTTACGAACCTGGATAATGAACATAAAGCACTTCATAGGCTCCAAAGAGGGAAGCATCTGTGAGAATCTCCTTGTGCCAGAATTTCTTATATATTGAAAATGCTGTTGCATCATCGAAATTTACTCCTTCAGGTACTAGGTTTATAAGAACATTGGTTTTCTCTAGTCGGTGATTAGCTGCATCAGCTCCCACAATGCGAACTTGGTTCCTATTAAGAGAAGTACTGGCTGCAATTTCCTCAGCAAGCTTTGAAACCAGAGAGAAAAACTTGTATATTGCAATGCCAAGGTCGAGCTTAACTTGCAGTGGCCAAACACAACCACAAGGTGATCCAGAAGGCGTATATGTAAGAGGCTCTGAACAAGTCACTGACATGCAATCTACAGATAAAGATGAAGTTCACATAAATTTCTTGATGTTGTTGAAAAAGAAGGGACTGGGGAAATATATGGGTAAGGGCAGTTGCAGGGTTAAGTATACCGTTATTAGGAGGTGGAGGTGGTAAAGACAAAACAGTTGATGGGGATGGATTCTTCATATGCTTTGAGGACGAATGAAATGGTAGAACTCTAGGAGAAGGAGAAGGAGCTAATGGACAAAAGATTGAACCAAAGTGAGGCTAAAATCAATAATAAGGGTAAAAAAGAAATTATAACTATAATATAAGTAAAAGCACTGACAAGGAAAAAACTTATAGTTTTATACCATTCAAGGAGACTGAAAAAAATGCTCGCGATGGTGCAGGCGCAGGTGCAGGTGCAGGCCAATTCCTTGTCTTTGGAGCACGAAAAGGAGGCTTTGCAGGAAAAACTGAATGACCTAAATTTCCAGAGAGTTTTCAGAAGAAACTTTGTAAACATATTTAAAATTTACATAACAGCTTTAAGTTCTTTCAGACAAACATCAAACCTCCATGATTGTAAGTAGGGGTTGGGTTTCTGGACTTTTTTCTGGAATGGTGATGCTTACGTTGTTGTGATATTGGAGAATCTACAGAACCATGAGGTAATGACTTTGAAGGTGAAATTGCAATACTTGCAGGAATTCTAGAAGATGATTGGGATGGTGGAAGCGCAATACTTGAATGATGCAGATTGGCGCCTGCATATAGAAATTATCCCATTTAATTTAAAATTGCTATGGACATGAGCCTTTCCAGATATAAGAAGTTACAATTGACCCTAATTGAAAGGTTTGTCATGGGTAAATAGTAAATCCATCATGAAACACTTCAAGTTTTCAGACCTTACTAACGATCGTCTTGTTCTAAACTTTAACTCAAATGACAAAACTTGTTTCAAAGACAAATGAAAACAATCTTAAGAACCTAGCATCTATGAAAGTAACAGAAAGGCCATTACATGAAAGTAATTCAATTTACAATCATAAGGAAGAAAATCATCATAGGAAGTCACAAACCCATATCAGAATCAAATGTCGACGTCTAAGTTAGGATAATAGATCAATTATTGATTTCCTGTCTTTACAATTTGAACAAGGGAACACTTACAACGAAGATCCCAAGTTTGAGTTCTGAAATCTGAGTAACTACAACACAGAACATTCCAATTAAGCTCATACCTCTATGATCATGAAGTTGTGGAGCACTGGAAACTAAATGCAGCTGAAAGAGAAGAATAATCAGCTGCAACCCCATTCTCAGTCCAGAAAATTTAGAGATTCAAGTCGGAAGGTCTCTCAACTTTCACCAACTACCCAAGGAAGGGGAAGGTGGTGAAACTAGAAGCATGTGGCTCGAAGTAGAAACTTGATATCACAGTAAGGAACAGTCTTAAAAGAGCTCTGCAAGTAAAGCAGACCCACCAATGTCATCAAAGGAGAAAAAAGAATTCCAGTGAGGACACCAGAATGGATTAGGTGGGGATAAATCAACGTTTTTACCTTTTTAGACCTAAAGCTCAAAATTTTGCAGACATGAGCTTTTTGAAAGCATAGTTTCGTTGTTTCTTTAGAAAATGTAAGATCAAGAATAACCTGGCTCCACATTTCAGCATCATAGCACAGTAATTTCTGTGCAAAAGGATAGTACTAGGTGGGGCTAATGTGTGAGAAGCGTGCTTGATTGTGAGAGAGAGAGAGAGAGAGAGACAATGAGATCAATAAATGCTTGACTTTCTCCTAGGTTTATGCTGGCAATGGTTCACAAAAAGCATGGTAAGAGGCTGGGAGGCTCTGAAATTTTTATATTATAATATAATGTTAGACATAGAAAAGTTGAAATTAGGTTTTTGTTAAAAATTTTAGGCCGCTTTTTCAGTTCTCTCCAGCTTTGAAGCAAGAATATGGATTGTCTTTGGCCAATGGGGTCCAGGTTCGTGTTCCCATGTGATTTTACCTCTCTTTTTTCGCCCAAAAAACCAAAGACACTTCTTTGTAGGATCAATAATCATTTTTTTCCCGTTTCCATTAGGGAAAGCGACCATTAGAGAAAGACGAAGAAAGTTTAATGCTTGTTTGTTAGTCGTGAGTGGTCTGTGTTCGTTTACAGGGACAGAACGTGGTCGGACTTTACCGGAAGTGTAAGGAGACAAATATTATTTGATCATATTTGCATTCATGTTCAATCCACCACCCTGCAAGTATTTAATAATTAGTTTGAGAAAATAATGAAGGTCCCATGTATACGATCTGTGTATTTGGATGAACCAGCAATTTCTTCAATTATTATCACAAAGTGATTGAATCCCTTATATGATCATTCAATTTCTTTCATTATTTAATCCTTATCCTTTAAAATTGAATTCTTTAATATAGAGAACAAAAAAAAAACTATATGCCATTTTTTATGGCTTACTATTATCTGAAGCAATATTGATATTCATTACAGTAGGACCCTGTGTTGATTTTTATAGATTTTTTTTTGTTGCTTTTTGTTACTTTTTCTCTCATTCCATGATGATATTTTTTTGTGTAAAAAAAATGATGATATTTTCTTTTAAGAAAACAATATATAGGCTTGTGTGAGCCCATAATGCATTAAGATTTCACATGAGTATGGGTGGAAATATCTTTCAAATGTGATGCACAAATGTATAATGAATCTAGATTATCAAGTCAGTATCAATTTTCAGATTGTTTATATAAATATAACCGTTGAAGTGCTTCAGGCGTTTGGCCCAAAAACAGAAACTAGCGATGGAATCCTTCCACATTTAAAAAAAAAAAAAAACTACCTTGTATCAAAAACAAAATCTACATCTATCAAATTTGAAGTTTTAATGCTATCCATCAATTTATTAAATATACGATCTCTATTATATAGTCCCTCTCCTTCTAAATATTTTTAAATATAAGAGTTAATTAAAAATTTTAATTGAGATAATGATTAAAAGGATATTTAAAAAAACAAATACTCATTTATTATAAATAATTAATTTAATTATTTTTTAATATTTGTAAATTAATATATAGTTGCTACGTTTAGGATGGAATATAAAGTATAGAATTATTAAAACTAAAGCTTATATGCTTTTATATAATACCAATAACAATTATCATGTGTATTTAGATAGGCTTTTAAAAAAAATATTTATGAAAAAAAGAGTTTTTAGGTAGCTTTTGAAAAAAGAATTTTTTGATAAGAGTTTATAAAAAAATATTTTAAAATAAATGAGTGTTTGAATAGTTATTATTAAAAGGATTTTGGTAATTAAAAAATTATTAAAAAGTGTATGATTTTATTATAAATGGAAGAGAGAGGAGATGTTGTAAAAGAGAGGAGAAAGAGGAGAAATGTGAAAAAGAATAAATAGAGATGAGAGATGAGAAAGAGTGAAAAATGGTGAATAGAGAATAGAGGAGATATAAGAGATTGTGAAAAAGATAGAAGAGATAAGATAAAAGAGAGAATGTGTCAGAAAAAATAAGGATAAAATAATAATTGAGTTCATAAGTTCTTTTACTATTTTAAAAACTACTCCTACCGGTTTATCTAAACTATAATTTAGTCTCCAAATTCTTTTAGATAAATATGACTATTTATTTTTTAAAAAAATAAAATTTAAATCAAAAATCTTTTTAAAATTATAATTTAGAGATTTCTCAAACACACCCATCATTAGGGTTTAGGATATTGTTGGGAGAGTTTGCCAACTGAAAGGTTCCACAATCCTTAATCTAAATTAAACAATTGTTCAATCATATGATAATAGGATATAGCGAAAGTGTTAGATATTGGATAGCCAAAGTTATATATAAAGAGTAACAGGCCTCGTCAGCAAATTATATTAAAAAGAATAACAATTATGCTAATAAACAATAAATAATATGTGGGATAAATTAATAGGACTTTATATATAAGTCACTATTATTTAATGTGGGGAGGAGAGACAAGCCCACAAGATTTGGTAGTTTGTTTTAAATGCAGTGTCCTTATATTATTATTATCCACGACAGCGACGTTGTCGACTAAGAAAACAGTCACACGTATTGGCCACCACAACGACAAAATTCTCTTTTCCTTGGGTCGGCTTTGCCCCAATGAAAATTTATAAATTAAATAGAAAATAATCAATAGAGTTTCAGAACAAAATTATTTAGTTTTAATTGTTTTTAAATTTCAATATTATTTTCAATAATTTAAAGATAAAATTCTTATTTTTAATTGTTCTCTCTATTGGTGACATGGATTAGTGGTTTGCTTTTAAGTGTTCTAACCCAATTCCTTAAGATATCGCTATCTAATAAATGAGTAATTGAACAAATTTAATTAAATTGAGTAAATTTTTGAATTTTAAATAATGGGATTTTGTGGGGATATACATGGGCGCTTAAGGAGAACAATTGTCCAATTAAGAAAAATTAGCTATTTTTTTATATAAAAAATTTAAATAAATTTAATATCGATCTCCCACTAAAATTATGGTACAGTTTTATAACCCATATAATACTTATTAAAAACTTATGATATTACCTATTAAATGAGTCCTCATAACGAAAGTAAAAATCAAACTTATATCCTTATAAAATATAAATATACTTTTTACTATTTATATTAATTATAATTAGTAGAAAATTAGATGTTAATTGCCTTCAAATAGATATCAATGCTAGCGGCAGGGCTTTGCCAATATTTTTTTTATTGTCCACCCGATTCAACATAATTTTACTCAGATTACATCTGGATCTGACATCCGTCGTGCATTTTACTATGATGGGTGAGTTTCCTAACGAAAATTTTCTACTTATGCTAAGGCTTAAACTCAAGATATTGTTTAAATGATATTAAATTGTTTAACACTCAAATCAACCCCTAGGGTATTGTTTTTGGGCAGTGGCAATAAAAATGATGGTCCGAACTCTGAAACCATTTAATTGTTATGGGCCTTAATTAATTTGGATTTTTAACATTATTGGGCTGTTCTTCAGAGCCCAACTAGGTTTTGCCCTTATTCCTATCCGCTAACGGAATAACTTGAAATTGTTGTGGAAAATCGTGAGATATATATATACACCATTTAATTTTATTTTTGTATATCAAATGATACCACCATACTAGCTCATATGTATACATTAAAATTGAAAAATAGAATTCTATGGAAAATAGTAAATTATTATACTCATAGACCTATCATTTTTTTGGTGAATTATCGTACACAACTATCCCTACTTTTGTGAAATTTATGGAATTTTGAATTTTTAAAATTACAAGTAACTTGAAAATGTAAATTACAATCATATCAATGAATAGTAAAATAATATTTATTTGTACTTTAATGATATATTCGAACAAGGCAATTCACAAACAATGTACGTTATTGATATATTATTATTTTTTTGTAAAAAGCATGATATATTGATTTATTAAAAGCTTAGAACTTCTCTTTGGATCAAATTCCAACCTATGAGCTATGATTTTCAAGGGGGGCTAAAAGAAGCTATGATTTTCAGAGTTTCTTTTTTCAATTTAGATTTAATTATTTTCAATATTTGTTAGTTTACATTCAGGTTTAAATAAGCCGGTTTGTGTAAATTATAGTTGAGTATTTTTTTTTATTTAGTATTTAGATTATTTTTTAGACTGGACTGCTGCAAATATTTTTTAAAAATATTTTCGTCAATATGTAAGGTAAAATATATTGAAAATCATAATATTTGTAAGTCATAAATAATTTACATCATGGCAAACTCCATGCCTGCAAAAAAAACATTATCTATAATTTAGAGTTAAAAACACTTATACATTTCATAAGAAACTATATGTTACTTAAATTATAAATAATGTGATTCTTTTTACAAAGATTAGTACAATGCTCCATCCTTAGCTTGACCAACAGTTCAAGTCGGTTAATTTCTGTGAAACTAAAGCAACGTTTAGTACGTAGCAATTGATTTTGATAGATTGAGATTAAAAATAGGATTGTGATTAGGAGTAAAAATATGCCTTTAAAAATATGTTTGGTATAAAGTAATATTTAAAAGGAATAATTTTATTTTTATTTTATAATTAGCTATAAATTATGGTAAAACTATAATTCATCTTGTTCTAAGTCCTAAAATTTAACTCAAGATTCATCGCTCTATCAACCCAAAAGACCATACCCATTGCCCTTTGTGCACCGCGACTATTGAATATTGGCCGCGAATTGACCTTTGAAGCCATCGTCATCGTGGACGAAGTCACTAGCGAAGAAGCCACTGCAGCCATCGTCATCTTCTTTTTCTTCTCCTTCACAGTGGCCACCAGATTCTATCGAAGAGGAAGAGAATGTGCTGCAGAGGTAGCGGTAGATGATGGCATCGGGTTTTTGTAGCAGGAGGAGAAGACCTTGTCGTGCTGAGAAAAAATGAGAGTTATAGAGGAGGAAAGATGACGACGTGCTAAGAAAAGAAGGCCTTGCCATGCTGAAAAAGAGATGACGATGGCATATTATTGTGCATATTGGTACCTAACAATCATATATTTGCACTATTATTTGCAATAATACAGCTGATTCTTTGTTATAATAATATAATCACCATATTTGATCTTCTTTGTTTATATAACACATTCTTGTTGGTAACTGCTCATCATAGGCTGATATGATGTCACAGCTTTAAGTTAGCATATTTGGCAATCACTTCTAAAAATAGATTGTAAATAAAACTATGATTTTAAAAATAAATGTTAAATAGTATTTTTTAAAAAAAAAAAATCAATTCTAAATTTGTGAGGAATTGTTCTCCCAACTATTTTTAGGTCCACTGTCACAATTAGCTTTTTGGCTTTCGGTTTGTGTGTAGATTTATTATTTTATTTAAATTTTTGTGTAGCTTTTCGGTCCACTGTCATAGTAAGTTAAATTTTATAAAAAAAATAAAAATAAATACCTATTTAAAATCTAAAATTTTAATTTTTTATTTTAAAATTTTGAAAAAAAGATAAATTTACCAATAAAAATTACAATCTTTCATATTTTTTTATAGTCATCTAGATTGATCAATTCTAATAAAATTTTCAATAGGAAAAAAATTAAAATTAAGATAAATATTATAAATTTTTACTTTACTCAAATACATATGTATATGTATTATTTTATAATTACTTAAATAAAAAAATTTAAAATAAAATTTATTCTTTATGTAATTATCATATTAATTTATGTCCTTTTTAGTAAATTGTCTATGGAAAAGTGATTCTGCTACTAATTAGCCAAATATTTTCAATTTTTAAAATTATTTTTTCCCAAAATCTATTCTCCAGAATCCATTTTTCTCAAAATCTATTCTCTAAAAGCTAATCCAAACACACCCATTGAAAACTCCTAAGAAGTTAATATTTTCAATAAATTTTTTTTAAATTTTAGTACTACTCTCCCCACAATTCTCACCAAGTGAGATAGTAATTATATGTTTTAATATTTTCTCTATTTAAAATATCATTAATTATAATTTCTATTATTCTCTAAAAATATATTTGTAGTATTAAATAAGGGTAAATCTTAATTTTTTTCCTTCACTTTTAAAAAAATAAATTTTTTAATCCCTTATCCTTGATTTTGAGGAAATGGTTAGGTGCCTTATACTCCTTTGGAGAAAAAAGAAAGAAGAAATTTTTTACTCCTATTTATAAATCATATCATTAAATTTTTTATATAAATATATAATTTTATTTTTTATTTTTTATTATATTAATTTTATTCTTATAAGATATAATATATATTAAATAAATATAAAATTAAAAAATTATTGATTTTTAAAATTAAGTTAATAGAATTTAACTTTTTTCTCTATCAATATAAAATATAGTGGAAGTAATTTATAATAGAATCATAGGGATAATAACGATGAGAAGGAGTTATGCATACCTATTTTGGACAACACACAAAAATAAATGGAATTCAGGAATCTAAACCTTGCTTTTCACTTTTCAATTTTCTATAAAAATTACAAATTAGTAACGACTTAATTAAAAATATAGAACTGTTTATATGATAGTTTTGTGCTTCGTGGGCTTCATGAGAAGAAAGTAACATCTGATCTAACGTGAGAATCGGATGCCTTTGTTAAGGATATCTTTAATCTTACACAACATTAGTTAGTGGTGACATAACACACCTATATATGCTGTTCTAGAATATTCACGTAATAATAAATTAATGCTCCAATTATTTTACACACACACACACACACACACACACACACACACACACATATATATATATATCAAATATTAATAAAACAATTTGGAATTGTGAACATTGCGACTTTCAACTAAGTCCCAATCATCACGGTGGCTTGAGATTGAATTTAACTTTCTATTACCATATTTTATTTATTTATTTATTAATTATTCACACACGAAAAATAATTAAAATAAGGAGGGGGATATAATAATATCGTGCTAATTATTAATTAATAGAAGATAAAATAAGAAAGGGAAGGTAAGGAATCAAATCGAAAATTGCAGGTAGCTGCTTGACTTTCTCATTTCATAAACAAGTGTGTGATTCAAATATGCTTATGATATGGAAGTGGTTGCATTTTGCAACTTGCCTTTCACCACCTCACTTCACTCACTCACCTTGTGCTTTTCTTTATTTTTTTTTAATCCCCAAAAGAAAATTCTATTAAATAATAATTTTTTGTTGGAATTGTATATCTTATCTAATGTTAAAATGAAAATAAAAGGAAAACTGATGAAAAGTCATTTGTTTAAAAATCGTATTGAGCAAAACGACTTAATATCTTTTTATAAATAGAAAATATTAGTATTTTAAAAAATTTATATATATAGTACTAATATGGTACTATCCGAACTCAAATCTATTTAATTAATAAAATTTGTAGGAAGAGACTTTCTTATGATTTTTTAACAAAAAAACTATTGTACAGTTTAATTTAATTTTTATTTTTTTATCAAAATTCCTTTCAATTAAAATTTAAAAAAATTGATATTTTTAAAAAGAGTTTTAGCTGCTCTAACATAAAATCTCAAGTTTGGATCGATATAAATGAAAACAAATATTTAAGAAAATTAATTTCATTAAACTTGACTTAGTAGCACTCCTGTCTATATAACAACATATCAAACTTTTTAATTTAATTAAAAATTAAAAAATAGTTAATTAAAACAGCCAAATTAAATAAAAGCACATGAGGAATTAAAATATATATATAATTTTTAATTTAAAATATTTATATTGAGGTATTAGGTATTTGGATCTAATAAGGAAACTTTGAGGACAAGCGAAACATGGCTTTCATAGAATCGGAGGCATATTTTCTAAAGCACTTTAATTAATATCTTCAGAAATCACCAAATAATTTGGTCAACGCAGATAATATAATTGAGTTTAACATGAGTTGTCTTCGAAGAGTAGAGTAAGTGTCTTCCAAACTAAAACCAGCGAATAAGCTATTCACATGTGAAGGTTATGAAGAGTCAATTGGGTCAAAATAATAATATGGACATAGAAAACGATCCCATTTGACTAAAAGTTAAAAAAAATATAAAATAATTGATCGGATAGAGAGGTTGGTATAAGATTCTGTACTACCCGCTCCCTGCCCAGCTGGTCACAGCTCTCGTCTCTCCTTGGAAAGTTGGAACGTTAACATCCTCCCTACCTCCCCATTCTCCTTTTCCTTTTCTTTTTTAAATTCCTTAAATTAAAACTGTATCATAAACTCATAAAAATATCATAATTTGTTATAAATATTATATTATATTACATAATATTGAGGTTATTTAAAATTATATATAACATAGCCATTTTTCTAAATGGTGCCATTAAAATAATGCCGAAGGCTCGAAATTTAATGTCATTTTAAATATAATAATAAAATTGATAATTTCATTTGTTAATAATAAACATAAAAATAATCACCTTTTTCTCTGTTAATAGCCCTTTTAATCTCCATCTCTCTCATAATTTGGAAGGATAGCAAGCTCCTGTCTCTGTGATTATCTTCTCCACTTTCTTCACTCCTCTCTCTCTCTCTCTCTCTCCCTCTCCCTCTTCCTCCTCCACTGATAAAATGGCAGAGAGGATCTATCCTTCCACCAAGCCTTCTGCGGCTAACGGCACCGCCACTGCCAACGGTGGTGCCGCTAATCCTTCATTTCCTGCCGCCAAAGCTCAACTCTACGGAGCCACCAGACCTACATACCGTCCCCAACCCCACCACCGCCGTAGCCGTCGCAGATGCTGCTGCAGATTCTGCTACTGGTTCCTCCTCACCATCCTCATCCTCCTCCTCCTCATCGGCCTCGCCGGAGTCATTTTCTACCTAATCTACCGTCCACACCCGCCTACCTTCACTGTCACTTCCCTCAAACTCTCCTACCTTAACCTCACTTCCTCATCTTCAACTCTAGACTCTAAATTCGACGTCAGCGTCACCGCGAAAAACCCTAACAAGAACATCGCTTTCACCTACCAGCCCACCTCGATTTCGATTCTCTCTGACGGCGTCGATATCGGCGACGGCACGATCCCCTCTTTCGAGCACGGGAAGAAGAACACCACGATGTTGAAGGCTACGGTTTCGAGTACGAAGGAGACCGTGGACAGCGACGGTGCTGGGAAATTGAAGGCGAGCATGAAGAGCAAGAGTGGATTGCCCATAGTGGTGAATTTGAAGACGAAGGTGACGGCCAAGATGGGGAGTATGAAGACGCCTAACGTCGGGATCAGAGTGTCCTGTGACGGGATCAATGTCGTTCCTCTCTCCGGAAAGAAGCCGGCGACGGCGTCGACTTCGAACGCCAAGTGCAAGGTGGACGTCAGATTCAAGATCTGGAAATGGACTGTTGGGTGAAGATGAAGAAGAAGCATAGCCCACAGGAATCGCTCAGAGTTGTGCGATGTTATGATTATTGTTAGTTTTCATTTCTTATCCTTATCTTTTTATTTTGTTATTTTTTGTGGAAAATTTGGTGATACTTAAATGTTTGTAAATTAATCAGCCGAGATTGCTGAAGTGAGGTAGGACAGTTGCCATGTATAATTTTTCAATAAAGTTTTGTACTTTATGTTTTGAGCTTTTGTCCACTCCATAGGATCAATTATGTTGTCTTTAATATTTAAATTATCCCTTTGATCTATCTGCCTTGTTAATATTTATTCTGTTCTAAATATATAAAATAATTAATAATTAATTTTAATTTTAAATATAAAATTTATTTTTAAAATTTTTTAATTATTTTTTAAATTATCTATATTAATACTCACTCAATAAAAATAAAAAAAATAAAAAATTAATTATAATATTTTAGACAAAATATAAAATATTAATTTAATTATTTTTTTAATTTAATTAAATATATCTTATATTTAAGAATAAAAGAATATTATTTTTATACTATACATCTTCATCTTTAATGCTAACATCAATCATTTAGTAATAACCCCTCAACTTTTTTAAATTGGAGCGATGAAGAAGAAAGCGATTGGGAATAAAAATCATCTTTATCATTTATATGCTACTTTGCTTGATAATAGATAAGGAGATGAGTTTTGATTCCTCCTGTAGTGGCCAAAATGTCCTGATTTGATTAGAGTAACGATCACATATAGTTGAAATAGTCAAATTACAAGGAAATCCGTATAGGCTTGGACAAAATAAGAGTCAATCCCCAAAATCAGCAATCTTGTTTAATAAATACAAAAAGAAAAATCACCTTATTATAGCAGAAATGTTCTCCCTCTTTGTGCCCACTAATTGTTTTAAGAATATCCCATGTGCTTAGGCAAATAGGTTTGAGATGATAATGGAAGAATATAATGAGATTTTTTTTCCATTATAAATTTTTTTTTAGAAAAGGTTGAGATAACCTCCGATCTAAATATAGGACGAAATCTCTATTCTTTTTAGACGATATTAATATCAGATAGGGCGAGTTATCTATTATTCTCAGACATAAACCCAAACACCTAAAAATTAGGATACTTCTTCAAGTGTTGTGACGTGAAATATAATAAAGTGATATTTCCTAGGGATCAAACACACCTTAAATGATTATATGTCTCAACTCTTCGTTAGTTGAATTCACATAGATAATATAATAAGCTGTTGATTAATATAATGAACAATATCATCCTTATAAGGTAAAAAACATATGTTCGAATCTTGAGAAAAAATTGAATTACTATGAGAGGAAAAAACTTTTTACGATATAAGTCTTAAAATAAATTATATTTTTTATTAAATTAAAAGAGGGAAGAATACAATGGCCTTCCGATCTTGTTTAATACTAATGAAAAGCTGTATGGCGGTGTTTCGCTGTCTAAGACCTGGCAATTAGAATAATAGCATTAGGTTCAAATCCACTTATTGAGATTTTTTGTTTTAAAAAAATAAATAAATTACTGGTGGATTTTTTTTTTCCTTTGAAGAAGAGAAAATTACATGAAGTTGTTGATAGGCTTAGTATTGGAGATTATTTAACCAAACAGGAGTAAGAAGGAGTTGGCTAATTAATTAGGAAACTAATAATAATGATGAAGAAATAGATTAGAATGGGATGAAATGTTACGAAGTAAAAGGTGGGGAACGAAGAATAGGAATAATGAAGGAGTAGTAGATTACATAATTACGAGGAAAGTGTATGGAAGTAGAAGAAGTGGGTGACAGTGATTAAGGTGTGGGATTAATGAGGTGGGGCCATGTGGCTAATCGGGAGAGCATCCACGTGCAAAGAGACTCGGTAGAAGTGCCTTTCACGGTGTTCACTGTTAAGTGAAGTAGTCTCAGGCTCTCAGCCCCTTTTGTATGACTGCTTTAAATTCCGTGTTTATTTTGTTCTTGAAATTTTTCTATTTTTATTTTATTTTTGAAATTTTCTTTTTATTTTATTTATTATAGGAACAGTTAATGACTTGATGCTCACTTGTATTATGGTCCCCCCTCCCTACGCTCCTCTCCATTTCTTAATTTGTAACAAGCTTCCCCCGCAACTCTTCTTTTTCTTTTAATACTTCTTATATATTTTAATATAAAAAATATTCAATTAAATTAAAAAAATTAATTAATATTATATATTTTATAAAATATTTTAATTATTTTCCTTAATTCTCTCCTTAATTTATTTAATTATTATTAAGAGAGTATTAACAGGAATAATTTGAGAAAAAATAATAAATATAAAAAATAAATATTATATTTTAAATTAATATTAATATGCTAATTAAATTTTATATTAAATATTAGAGGAGTAGTTATTATTAGAAAATTACTAAAATGTCTTCCTTCTTCTTTTTCAGGTTAATAACTTAATAGTACTTTGTGAACAAACGTGCTGTTATTCGGGAGTCAAAACATTCTTTACTTTTAATATTTTTACAATAATGTATGTATGTATGTATAAAAGCTATCAACAGCATGCTTTAAACCAGCGACTTACCTTAACGAAGCTTTCCTGCACTTCTTTCAAACATTAGAGAAAATTGCAAAATGAGGAAGATGACGTCCAAATAAAAAAAACTAAAGAGTATTTATAAAGAATTTATGAGATTTTATATTAAAAAAATTATTTTAAAAATAATATAAATTAAACTTATATTTTTATAAAAATCAAACTTTTATTTTTGTAACACATATAAGCAACTGACAATGAATATTGTACTTGTAAGCCCAAACATACAACTCGTCAAGCCCATTATTCTAACACAATTGTTATAGCGTAAAGAACCCTACAATTATCTATTATCTATGCGTTCAACTAATAAAAAAATAAAATATATAATTATTTAGAGTGTATTTAATCTATAGATAGTATCACTTTATTGTCATTATAATTACGGCGCTTGGGGAGATATATTAACTTCTGGACTTGAGGAGGTATATTAACTTCTGGATATCTATATTTATACTTAAGGGTAATAACGTCTCGTCCTACCTGATATTAATATCATTTAAGAGGAAGGATATTTTACTTTACCTTTGGATCGTGAGCGAGCCTAATCCTTTCCAAAAAAAATTATCCCAAAAAAACATAAATAGTAAAGAACCCCGCAATTTTTTTGGTACAAGAAATTTATACCAAAAAAAAATAAAAATAAATAAAGAAACCACGAACCATATGAAGCAACTCAAGTATGGGTGGACTTGTTATGTTAAAAGGCCTGTCGACCTATTTGCCTTTAGTTTGAACTAATACAACCTATTTAAAATAATATATAGGTTTAAGTCTTTTTGAAAATCTGTTATGTTTCACCTAAGGTTTTTGAGAGGCTTATTAGGTCTGTTAGGTCAGATTGAGCCTCTTTTAAATTAAAATAATATTATATAAAATTGTTATGTTAAAAGGCCTCTTGACCTATTTGCAATTTGTTTAAAAAAATCGCAGACATGTTAATGCCAGCTTGTTTGAAGTTTTGTTAGACTGTTTTTAATTTTTTTAACAAGCTTTAGAACAGATCAAGTTTAGACCCAACAAATTTCTATAACAAACTTAGGCCGACTCTGCATATAAAAAGACCTGGTTTATTGAGAGTGAAGCCTACCTAATTTAGCCTGTTTTCACCCTCTACTTTGAGGTTTGATGTTGATCAGACTATAAATTAAACTCAGGAGAAACTCCTATTTTAAGGTATGCCAATGACTGTCTCTACTTCCAAATCAAATCCTATGGAACCCTTGACAACCCTCCCATTTGTAAGATGTATATTCATCGCAGATCACCCTCTTTAAACTCTTCAAGTTCATGATGGAGTCTGGCAACTCATCTATGTTTAGGCAATCCAACATATACAACTTTGTTAGCTTATGGACAGAGGAAAGAGGGGCGTTCTGAGATATACGATGTTGAAAATGTTCTTCAACGTAAATCCCTTGAAGTTTCGTGTGCTTAAATCATGCTAGCAAAGATCCAAAGTGTTCTCTACTGTAATTATGTTGCTATATATGTCTGGATTTTTTTAAATGAAGGCAGCCCCACCAAGGAGGAACTTTCACCGTTTCATGAGCACCGATCAGAAGACTTGACGAGAAATTTATAAGCAACTTCTATTTAGTTTCTCAGTTTTTATGGTAAAATGAGATCCAAGTTGATGAATTTTCATAATCTTAGTAGATCCTGCACTTCTTGGTTCACTTTTGCTCTACTCATTTTGACAGAACAAGAAAGCTCCTTCACTAATTTTGGTTCAGTAAAAACACAGTTGTGTACAACAAGTTTGCTGCATAAGTCACTTATTCAAACGACAACTAAGAAAGGAAACGAACATCCAAACCAATTAACCGGAGAGGTTTTGTGAATTCAAATGAAGAAAACCTTGGAAGCCAAATTCAAGAAAGCCAATTTAAGCTCACATCCATTTCGGCCATCTTAAAGTTTATTTTGGAAAAGCAAGATACGATATCTTCCCACAAGTGAAATGCAACCTCATCACATATCACGCTCTCTAAATTCCTAAAATTCTTGACTGATTCTGGCAATTCACGTATTGAGCAACCGGTCATATACAGCTTGTTCAGATTCTGCAGCTCACCAATCTTGTCTGGTAACATTTTAAGGCTTGCACAGAATGATATGTCCAGAAAGCTTAGATTCTTCAGCTTTGTGATTGATTCTGGCATTTCTTCAAAACCAGTGCAGTAATTAATCCTCAGTAACTCCAAATTCACAAGGTTCCCAATTTCTTCAGGTAGTCTGATGAAGTTGTGGCAACTACTTATGGTGAGGTTCTTCATGGTGACGATATCGCATAGCCCAGAAGGCAACTTCACGAAATCTTTGCAATACTCGATGCTCAAGTCTTCCAGTTTTGGCATTGCGTCTGAGAATTCAATGGAACTGTTCTCAAAAGCCTTCTTCACCTCACACATGTAAAGTGATAGTTTGTGCACATTCTTCAGATCACACAGGCATGGAATTGAAACTTGCTGCAATCTGATTCTTTTAAGGCTCATTAAGGAACCAAGTAGCTCCAAGTTTCTCAAGTCAGTTTTACATAAACCATAATTGGTGATTATAAGAACTTTCAAGTTTTCCATTCCCTTAATAAAGTCTGGTAAAGTGTATTCTTTAGTCTTAAAATTTAAGACCAGAACCACAGTACCAGCTGCTTGAATGTTGCAGCACCAATCTGGAGTGATGCTTTGATCTGCATCAAATTTAGAAGATCATTACCGCTTTCTTCTTAGTAATTTTAACTTGAAATTGAGTGATCAATAGAAAACTAGAAAAAAAGAAAGAAACAGAACCTGTTGATATTGACATAATGGGAGGAGCAGTTAAACTTTGTTGTTGCTTGGGCCACCATTTGGGAGGATTATTCAGATTCCCATACATTTCAATGATGAGTCTTTTTCTATTCACTAATGGTTCTTGTTGGCTCATATGGATGGCTAGCTCTCTGAAAAGATCATGCTGCATGAGGAAGTGGTTATTATAATAATTGTCCACGTCGTCCCGTCCAACAATCCTGCTTAAACCAGAATGTAAACCAAAATGTAAGAACAGAATGAACAAGTCTATGAAAAAGAGTGCAGAAGCGTATTTCTGTTACCTTCTAACTTTGATGCCGGCAGCCAAATTCATGGCTATTAAATCTTGGATGATGAGCATAGCAGATAAGCTTGCAGTTGCAGGTTCATTTAGATCAAACAGTTCAACCCACATGTCTATAAGTGCAGTAACGGGGATTTTCTGATCTTCAGGAAATAACCCAAGATCCATAAAACACTCCTTGATGGATTCATCTACAGAATTTTGCAGACGAGCAAGCAAGTCTTCATGGGATTTAAGTATAGAGTGACCTCTCGACCATTCTAACTGCACATTCTGAAATGCTTCAATAGGTTTCCCTCGGAGTTTACCACCAATGAATTCAATTGCCAAAGGTAAACCCTTGCAACCTTCAAGTATCTGCATTTAGTGAAGCTTTTAATTTGTGTGACCACCAAATACCGTAACTCATCGTATCTCAGAAAATTTGAAAGAATAAAGATCCATGTCATCACCTGGAGGAGAATTTTACGTCTTTCTGGGTCATCAAAGTCGATGGGACTCGGTTGAATTAAGTGAAGGAGAAGTTTTTCTGCATCTTCGTCGCAGAGTAGTTTCATGAGGCATCGGGTTCTAACTTTCGTCATTTTAGCTCTTGAAGTCACAAGAATTCTAGAACCTGGTGATCTTAGATTTATCATTTCAACAATATTTTCAGAGCAAGGCCAAACATCATCCAATACCAGCAGTACTTCATCTTCGCCACATTGAGATAGCCGATCCTGCAACATGTTGATTACTTCTTCGCTCTGAATATGTGAACCCAACGTCTTAAAGACTATATTTTTCTTGAATTTTCCTACCAAAAGCGTCAAGTCCCAGTTTCAGGAATACGAAAGGCAGAAATACAGAACATGAAATTTTAATGGAAGATTTTCTGATGTTAGACGAACAAAAACGGAGAAAAGCAAGTGAATGCATAGAATCAACATGATGAGTGTGATCAATAGTACAAACAGGGGAGACCAGCTACCTTGGACTTAAGATCATGACAGTTTTTTAGCACGATAAATTTTTTGTCCATTAACACTTTGAATTCGAAAGTAATTTTTATTGTATTCCCATCCTAAAGAATTTTTCTAGTAGTACTAAACATTCTAAAGTAATTTATTTGTCTATATCCTAAATTTAGGATATTCATTGTTACCAAGAAATACCGATAAAATTATATCAAAAATTATTTTAATACTGAGTGCTAAAGAAAAAAATACTTGGGAGTTGGATGCAACTACAGAACAGAACATGACATATTAATGAAAGATTTTCTGGTGCTACGAACAAAAACAGAGGAAAGCAAGTGAATGCATGGAATCAACCTGATGAGAGTGATCAATAGTCCAAACATGAGAGACAAGACAACTACCTAGGAGTTGAAGATCATAACAGAGTTTTTTAGCCATAGTGGTCTTCCCGGATCCTGGGATACCATACAAGTTAAGAACTTGTTCATCACCATGAAGCAGCTTAGCCTTCAACTCTGGCATAAAATCACCATCCAATCCCACATTAAATCTGGGGAATCTCTCATCAAGATGATTATCCTTGGATATCAGTGTCCTGTTGTTGTTGTTGTCGTCGTGAGCTGAATTGGTTGGGTGTTCATTGCTGCGACCTTGAGAACTTAGAACAGAGAGGATTTGAGTGAGAAGCTGAAGCATGTGAATTTGTGTTTGAACAGATACGAACCTTTCTAGAGAAGTGTGTTCTCTTGAAAGCTTCCACTGAAACCATGGCGCAAGGACACAATTCCACCAATGGATTTTGTTCTTTCCAAGAGCGTCTCTGTTTGTTGCCAATATCTGCTTCAGTTTCTGAATATGTTCAGTAGGGAGATTCATCTGATTCATGGAATGTTCGATCTTTTCAACCAGTGGACTCAATTCCTTGACGGCTGACTCCAGATTCTTGCGAGTGCTCTTGTATTCAAGACCCTTTCCCACAATAGCCAAAGCATCTTTCACCAAATCCCAAATAAGTGAAGCGTCTGCGTCTACCATTTTCTGCAGCAAGTTTCAATCTTGATTTAGTAATGCTGACTTTAGAAGCTAAGATGTGAGTCCAGTGGATGGTTGTGTTTGCAATTTTGAGTTATATAGAAAACGAAGACCAGAGTCTTGGAGTAGACCCAGCCAAGTCTCTGAGAAATGAGCCCGAAAATTCCACCAAATCACACCCTTTTCTTTTAATTTAAAAAAAAAAAAAAAGCATACTTATTACATTTAACACTATAAAATATTTAAATTATTATAATTTCTTTTTATTAACAGAAAACATAAACTTTTATTTAATACATGTTAAAATGTCATAGATATAATATTTTAATAAATTATAAAATTTTTCAATCTTATTCTTTTTTAAATAATAAAATACATGTGATCTTTTAAATAATAATATATTAAAATAAAAAATTTACATGACATGTGTATCAGGTAAAAATTTATGTTTCTATAAATAAAATAATAGAATTATACTAATTTAAATTTTTTAAGATATTAGTCGCATATCTAAAATTAGTTAGAGATATTAATTACACTCTTAAATACTTTAAAATTTTAATTACTACTTTAGAATTAGTTTAGGATGCTAGATATACATTTACCCTTATTACCACTACTTTTAACATAAAACTAATTCACTACAGTATGTTAATGTATTCTATGTTTTTTGTTTTTGACTGTGTTAGTTGCTTATTAATTGCTCCTCCGTTTGTTTTATGAAACAACTTTTAGAATTATTTGGTATTGGTTTACAAAATCTAAGCAGTCATTTCATAAAGGATATTCTATAAAAAAAATTGGAGTAACTTCAGGTTTGTCCCCTTCAACTCAGCTGTTTGCAAGATACAATAAGCACAAGATCAGTAATAGAATTTGAACTCAAAATTTTGTGAATTATAGGTCAAGTCTGAATTAACTTTCCGTAGACTTCCTTTACAAGCCCATTAGTATAAAAAAATTGCATCAGATAGCTCCATCCTCATCCTTCCCTTCAATTAATTCGAACTCCTATGTATTTTAAGGCATGCCAATGGCTGTGCTTACCTCCAAATCAAATCCTATGGAACCCTTGACACACTCTTTAAACTCGTCATGTTCATTATGGAACACAAAAATCTCGTAGTTTTTAAGACCAACACAGTTGTACAAGTTTGCTGTAGAAATAATTTATTTAAGCCACAACTAAGAAAGGAAACAGAACAACCTGAGATAATCGATGTTTGACAATTCAAAAGAATAAACTTAGGACCCAAAATCAGGAAAGCCAATTCAAGCTAATATCCAAGGTGGCCATCTTTATGTTCAGGCCAGAAATGAGCAATTTGATAACTTCCCAGAATGGATATGCATACTCATCGCATATCACACTCCCTAACTTATATCATAAAACATTCTCTAGATGCTCCATATCCCTGATTGAGTCTGGCAATTCGTTTATTGGACAACTCGTCATATAAAACTTTCTCAGACTCCTTAGCTCACCAATGTTGTCTGGTAATTTCCTGAGGCTTACACGGTAAGGGATGTCAAGAAACCTAATATTACCATACAAGTTAAGAACTTGGTCAGCACCATGGAGCAGCTTAGCCTTCAGCTCTTGCATGGAATTACCATCCAATCCCACTGTAGATCTCGTGAAGATGATCCTTGAATACGTGTGTGCTGTTGTTATGGGTTTTCCGTGCAGACGATGAATTGGTTTGGCTACTTTCATGGCTACGAGCTTGAGAAGTGAGCATGAAGAGGATTTGAGTGAGAAGTATAAACATCTCCATTTGTATTTCAAGAGAGACGAACCCTTCTAGGGACGTGTTCTCTTGAGAAAGTA
The DNA here is from genome assembly GCA_037074615.1 of Leucaena leucocephala. Lineage (NCBI taxonomy): Eukaryota > Viridiplantae > Streptophyta > Magnoliopsida > Fabales > Fabaceae > Leucaena > Leucaena leucocephala. The sequence goes on along the minus strand of CM073558.1, from coordinate 3,052,948 downwards.
TGCTCTGATAATATGGCGCAAGGACCAAGTTCCACCAGTGGATTTTGTTCTCTTTAAGAGCCCTTTTGTTTTCTGCTTCAGTTTCTATATAAGTTCAGTTGGGAGATTCATATTGTTCATGGAATCTTCGACCTTTTCAACCTTTTTGCTAAAATTATCGACGGTTGATTCCAGATTCTTGCGAGTGCTCTTGTAGTCCAGACCCTTTACCACAATTGCCACAGCATCTTTCACTAAATCCCAGACAAGTCCAATGTCTGCCATTGGTGACAATACTAAGTTTCTTTCTGCAACTTTCAATGCCCTTCTTGGCTTCCACAAGTCATTTATATTTCTGGGTTCTATAATATCCCATCTAATGATCTGAGTTTTCTCAAGTTGGTATTATCATTTATCAGAATTTATTTCTTGTCAATAATTCTTCATTTCGATTAGATTTTAATATTATTTCAATTTGGCAAATGTTGATCTTTTATTTTTAAAGTTTTTTGAACAACCAATTGCTTTAATTTTAAAATTTATAAATGCCTCTCATTTTATCATATCTTTTCTATGACTCAAACCCGATACTAAAAAATATTTAGTAGAACTTTATATCTTTAGACTAACTTTGTATTAGTAATAATTTACTTTTGTTACTATATTAGAATTCTTTTTTTTTCATATGTCCTTAATTTATTTTTGTAGTTAATATTATTTTGGATATTTGAAGAAAAGCCGGATTCCCATCCTTTTACTTATTTTCTAACAGCTTTATTGGCATTAATGAAATAAGCTGGAAGTGTGGGATTTTGAATAAGACCTTTTATTTAAAGCATTAATTAATGTTTCCCTTAAATAAGATTTGCTTTGATATTCTTTTAACCAACATAACAGCTTTCTAATTAACTAAACAGTATATCTCTAATCGATTGATGATATTGAGTTTAATTTTGAAATATTGAAAGTATTAACTAATTTTAACTTAATTCCTTAATTTATGTCAAATTAAAGAATAACCCACTTTTTTTTTCCTCCAACATGATCAATACTGTGGCCTTCCAGGAAATTCCCATGTTTGAATTTTGGGTGTGTGAGAAAGAGAGGACTTTCAAAGTCATTTGAAGAGTGTTGTTAATTATTGGGGTAAGAGAAACTAAGAAGACTGAAGTTATGGGAATCTTGAGGTCAATTAATACGACAAGAAGAAAAACATTCAATTAATTAGAAAATAGAAATTTGAGAATGGGAAACTTCTTTATCATAATGAAATTAAACTAAAATGATATTAAGAATAGTCAAAGTCTTTGCTCCTCATTTTCTCCCTTGGCCTTCTATTAGTATTTTCCAGTATTATCCATTATTATCACCTTCCATTCCTCTTTGCCAACGATCGAGCATCTTGTCCTATGCTAGAGTATAATTATATTCATACTATATATATGCGCATTTTGTTAATTATCGAACTCTGCCATATAGATATTTTGATATCAATCATGTAGCTATATAGCCTATTGTTATATGCATGGAAAAGAAAAATAATAATTTCGGTATGGTGCTGTTATACAGTTAATTTTTGACGGACAATAATAATATTTGAATAATAAAATATCAGAAAAAATTAATTAAAAGCAAATGAATGTTGAGTGTGCAGGTGTGGTTAGCTAGTGTTGTTTGCATATGTCTATATGGACATTTTGTGTTCGCCAAAATTGAAATAACTAATAATCACTGATATATGGTAAGAAAAATAAACTTTAGGATATTTGGTAGGATAAAAAAGTTTTTGATGAAAATAGAAGTAAAATTAAGTTAGAAATGAGTTTTAAAAATTTGTTTAGTATGATGAAAATTAGTATAGAATTTATATATACTTTTTTTATAATTTAGGATAAAATGGTCTAAAATATTTTTTATAATTTAGAAATGGTTAAAATTATCTATGATTTTTATAACTAGAGATAAAATCGTCTAAATTTTTTTCCTTCTACTTCTATCGTTTCAATTCTTAGTTTTATAATAAAATTAAAATAATATAAAATATTAAAAATAGAAATGAAAATAACTTCTATTGTACCAATTAAAAAAAAATAAAAAAAATCCATTTCTACTTCCCTATCCCTATTTTCACTCTACTAAACATACCATATGTGTTGCGTTAATTTAACATACATATGAATCAATGCAAGTAGGTAGTAGATACGAGTGTATGTGTTTGGCACTTTTGGTTATAATTTGGCACTTGTTCCAATGTACATGCGAACGGATAAGAATGTTTCTTGTGTTTTGTTAAAGAGAATCTATATATGTTAATTCAGCATAATGCCAAAAACCAACGAGCTAATAAGAGTAATTAAGAAACTTTAGTTAATCTACGAGAGGACATGTCGATTCTGTCATATTACAAATTTATATTCAATTTTGATTGATAAAACAGATTAAAGGATGGGGAGGATGAAAAAGTCAAGAGCATGGAAGAAACAAGGGTAATTTTAAAAATATGTCATAGACGTTTCATTAATTTTTGTAAAAAATCTTGTATTAGGGATCAATTGACAGGGTCTAAACAAAGCCGGAGGAAGTATCATTTATCAATAGGTCCCCCTAATTGCTTGCTTGGTTATTATTTTATGGTGTGTTTAGCTAAAAGTTGGGTAGAGCCCGTTTAGATAAGATTTTAAAAAAATACTTATAAAAAAAAGATTTTTTGATAACTTTTAGAAAATAGTTTCTAGAGAAGAGTTTATAAAAAAAAATAGTTTTGAATAAATAAGTGTTTGGATATTTATTTCTAGAAATACTTTTATTATTGATAAATTATGAAAAATGATATGATTATTAAATATATGAGAGATGAAAGATGAGAGAGGAGTGATAGTGTAAAAGAGAGAGTAGAAATGGTGTAGAAAATAAAGGAGAGAGGAGATTGGGTGTAGAAAAAAACAGAGAGAGGAGAGATAGTATAAGAAAAAATAGGGATAATATAGTAATTGGTTAGTCCATAAGCTCTTTTACTATTCCATAAGCTACTCTGACCAGTTTATCTAAAATTTTGATTTTAAACTATAATTTAGTCCAAAAATCCTTTTGAATAAATAGAGATATTTGTTTTAAAATTTTTTAAAACTTAAATTTTGTTTAAACTTAAATTTAAAACTTAAATTTGGAGAATTTCTAAACATACGGATAGTGTTATATGATTTATGTTTGAATCAATTTTTATAAAAAGCTGGTTTAACTAAAATTTATTTAGATGAGGACTTAAAAAAAAGAGTGAATATAAAAAGGGTAGAAGTCAAAAGTGAGAAGCAAATACAAATTGCTTTTAACTTTTAGCAAATAAGCCCGTACATCTAGAAGCAACGCTAAACATAAGTTTAGAAGAAAAGTAGTTTAGCACATTAAAGATGTAACATTTGGCCCTCCCACTCTGATATTAAACACAATCATAGAGTCTATTTAGATAAATTTTTAAAAAATAATTTATAAAAAAATAATTTTTAGACAATTGTTAGAAAATAATTTATAGATAAAAGATTGTAAAAAAATAATTATAAATAAATAAATATTTTAATTATTATTACTAAAAAGACTTTTATGATTGATAAATGATCAGAAAAATGAGATAAAAAATATTACCCAATATCACATCCACCATCTTCTTTCCTCTTATTTCTCTCACGATAAACAATGACCTCTACGATAGAGAATAAAGAACAGATGGAGGAAGAAGACGATGACAAATATTGAGGTGGGAAAAAAAACCAATACAGACAAAGAGGGAAGATAGAACAGATGATATGGTTGGAGGTGGAGAAGGTAGAGACAATATTGTTAGAGAACATATGATATTGTTGGAGGGCACAATGTTGACCGTTGTGCTTGATGTCGAAGGGTTTGGAGATGATGACGACGAAGAGGCAAAAATGGCAGAGAAGAGAAGAAATAGGAGAGAGTGTGAAAAAAATAGGGGTAAAATGACAATTAAATAGTCTATAAACTCTTTTAATATTCTATAAGATATTTTCAATAGTTTATCTAAAATTATAGTTTTAAACTATTGTTTAATCTAAAAATATTTTTAAATAAATATAACTATTTATTTTAAATTTTTTTAAATAAAATTTAAACTAATTTTTTTAAATATATATTTCTATCATATCCAAATAGGTATATTGACTGTGACATTGGACGCCATGATGCCACTTGAAAGAGAAAATATATTTTTATTTAATATTTTTAATTTAGGATTCCAAAATTAATTAAAATAAAAAGAATAAAAACATATATATTTTTGTAGCAAAAAAAATTAAAACAATGAAAAATTGATGAAAGGATACTCCAACATCTTTCATGATATCATCATCGTCTTCTGCCATCCATCCATATACCCTAAATTAGAGAACTAACTTGAACGCCCAAACGCAAGAATGAGGAAGCCATATATTACTTCTCTCACCACAATTCTATTTATATAAATTGAAATTTAATTTAATTATAATTTATCAATCTTACTGTAACTATTATGTGGTCAAATTCATTTAGTTCAGTTTAGTGCCATTAATCTCATCAGCTTGATTAAATTAATTTCTGCATTAGCGTCAACGTCAATCTGCTTTCCTCAACGTGAATTCTGAGAGAATACACAGCGACAAGGACTGGTTATATGTCCCTCTCTTTCGCAGTTCCCAACAAAGTACTATAATATATATATATATATATATTTACTATCTCAAATTGAACGCAACGCCAAAATAAATATAATTATAAAAACAAGAATCACTAATCAAACATCAATCAATGCATGAAGTTGTTGGGTAACGTTGATTCAGGTACGAGAGCTTATTTTAATTATAAATATAAGATTTTTAATTCAATTTTTATAATTTTATATTTAAAATATTGTTATTAATTCTATATATCATGCTGACTCCAAATTAAAGAATAATTCCAATAGTATTATTAAAAAATTAATAGTTTAAGAAACTAATATAAATTTATTATAAATAACTTAATTTAATTAATTTTTTAATATTTATAAATTAATTATCTAAATTCCAGTAAATATTTGTTTAGGAAATATTGTTCGTAATTAAACTTCTTGTTTCCCCATATTGTATACTAGTAAACTAGTAAAAGGAATCTCATCTTTATGAATGTACGTGACTTGTTTTTACTATTTAAATCCACGATGTATTTTGGGTTTTGCATTGTGGCTTTTGGTAGATAAACTATGCAAATGTTTGACGAAGGGAGTATCATTATTTAGGCTTTTTTATATTATTAGCCTATAAACAGAATATGAAATTACGTACGAACACTAAAATGAAGGAAACTAATTTAAAAATAACTTACCTTCAAGGAATATGTGAAAATCTTGGGATGATATAGTGAAGGGTTTCTAGTTCTACTACTCCTGCTTCCTTTGGGAAGATTGGCAGATAAAATAATATATTTAAAGAACAAATTCAAATTATATATTAATGAAAAAGAAGAATATCCATATATAAATATATGTTGGAGCTAACCTTGCCATGGTTTTTGGGATTGTTTCTTTTGATCATGGAAAGAGGGGTTCATGCAGTTTCCAATTCCAGCAAAGCTGAGGATCTCATTGTGGGAGAGAGGTCTAAGACCCAAGAAATCTCTCGTCAAACCTTCATTCCCACCACCGTCATCGGCGGATCCGGAGGGGGCACTTGTTGCCTTTGTAAGGGTATCAAGAAAGCTTCCATCTTTATTATTCTTTGAGTTCAAAATCCCACCAAAAGCATCCTCAAAAGACGTTCCTTCGAACCCAGCACCACCAGAGAAAGAACTCATAACATCATGAAGAAGAAACGAAGGAGGAGGAGGAAGAACGCCTGAGGAAGAAGGAGAAACAGTACTAGCAGAAGCAGAAGACGCAGAAGGAGGGAGAAGTACTGCAGATTCACGTGATGACAAATTCAAACCAAAATTACCACTAGTTGATGAGATTGAATTGGTGACACCAGAAAAAGAGTCAGGAATAAGAGGCACGTGAGTCTGATGGTGGGTCCTAATCATGGCAGCTGGTTTTGTTTTGGTAGTCATGGTTGCACCCATTTGTGCTGCTTTCTGCAACAAGGCTGTTGCTGACATGTGCGGGGAAGGCGCTGGTTGGTAGGCAGGAGGGAGGGTGGGCCCAAGCTGGCAACTAGTAGGGTTAGGGTTTTCATGGAGCTGGCTCAGATCTTGCTGATGCTGCCCGTGAGGCGTTCGTGAAAAGTCATGATCGAATCTTGTGGAGAAGATTGAAGATGACGATGGGGAAGAGAGGTCAATGCTGGTGGATGATGGCCCAGCTGGAGGAGCTAGCCAAGGGGGTATTTCTGGCCTGAGGTTGATGAAGCTTTGTTGTTGTTGATGATGATCTTTCTTCGGTTGTAAAGAATGGAGATCTTGGTGATGATTATTCAGTTGGGTTTGGACATTCAGAATGTGAGATGCTGATGATGAAGAACTGGGTGTTGGTTGAGGATGAAGAAGTGGGTTTGAAGATCTTGCACTTTCCTCTGCCAATGCATCACAGAAGGCTCTGTGTGTTATGAAACTGTCTCTCCTGAAAAATCCATTAAACAAACACACAAAAATACAAAAAATGAGAAAAATTGTTCGTTCACACCACCACCCTGGCAAGTGCTTTATACGACAACAGACCACAAAGCATTGACTCTCTCTCTCTCTACATTTCCACCTTTTTTCCACACTCTAAAGACTTTCTCCACCGATCTAAAAATTCCCAGTTACTGGATCTCTTGCCTATGCACCTTAATCATCTAGCATCTTCTCCGATGCAAGGGATAAAGAATATATATATATATGACTCTCTCACTGCATCATGTCCTTTTTTATTTCTTTCTGAGAGGCTTTAAAGGCAGATTGTTCACATTAGTAGTGCAGTAAAAACTTTTCATTTAAGTCTTCTAAAAACTTTCCAGTATCTGCGTCCATGGTTCTAGTGTGTGTATATCATAATTATACCATCATTTTGTCCAAAATTAAGGGATAAAGAATATGAATTTATTATTCACATACCCAAAAAGAAGATATATGTGAATTTATTCATTCATTCATTTCAGTCAACCTCGGCTTGAAAACTTCAAATCCCATGAAAATCATAAATGCAGATAGATAGATAAATAGATGTCTGTCTGTAACTGACCATTGTCATTCCTGGAAGAAAGAGTGAGCTCTTGGATAGGTTAGTTAGTTACCTTGAGAAGAGGGTTCCACAGTCACATCTGTACTCTCTTGTGCCACAGGTCTTGGAGTGAGCTTTCCAATCTGATTGAACTGCATACCTCTTAGAGCATTTCTCACATTTCCACTTCTTCTCTCCATGCTTTCTGCAGAAGTGCTTCTTTATCCCAGTTAGGTCCCCAAGTGCTCTTGCTGGGTCATGGTGCACACATGTGGGTTCTGGGCACACATACACCTTCTTCCTCACTTCTTTGTTTGTTCTCTGCTTCAGCTTCCATGGCAGATTGTGCCCTCTTCTATGAAGTTGCAGATTCTGGTCTCTCTGAAATCCTTTGTTGCAGATCTCACATATGAACCTGTTTGTTGCCAGAAGACTCTTGGGAGACAAGGCTATAACTTCAGCATATGGGTCTGAAATAATTGAAAACCTCAAATAAAAAAGACAACATTTTAATTGAAAACAACCCGAAATAAATGAGATTCACTGGTTTAGATATATATTAAACCTGGATTCCCAGGAAGGTTTCTCTTTTTCTTCAGGGGCTGAGTTTGAGTTTGAGTTGATGGTGAAGCAAAGTATTGTTGTTGTGGAGGATAATTGGTACCAATTTCATTTCTATTGCCTGAGGAAACACTGGCTTCACCAGATGCAGAAGTCAAATTAGACATGTTCTCTTCCACTACTTGTTGTTGCTGTTGCTGGTGAAACATCAAACCCTTCATCATACTTTCTCTTATGCAAGGAACTTTTTGGATCCCAAGCTTGTGTTATTGGCCATATAGATCTTGGTTTCTCCTATGTTATATGGCTTTTTAGGATCTAACCCTCACTCGAAACAGAAAAAGGAAAAAGATGCACTGCTAGAAGATTCTGCATATACTGCTGAGATAGGGAGAGAGAATAACAAAAGGGGAAATTTTCTACACAGAAAGCCTTTGAAATCCCAGGTGAAGGAAAGGAAGTGGATAACAAAAATTAGTAAACCCTTGGAGGAAGCAAGCAAGCAAACAATTATACTCTCCCACTATAAAACCTTGATGGTGTTTGTTTCCTGCTTGTTTGGCAACAACCCAAGAGACAAGGTCTAGTTTTTTTTTTTTTTTCCTGAACTTGAAAGAGCGGAAGAAACAAGAGTGAGAGATGATAAAGAAAGAACTGATGGAAGCTAATGAAGCAGAAAAGGCAGAAGGTCTAATATGTAGCCTGTAGCTAGCCTCTTTTCTCCCTCATGGTGCTTAGAAAAACCATATGCTTGATAATACCCAAGAAAATCCAAGGATAGCCACAAATATGAACAAAAATACAGACTCAGTGGTTTGAAGTTGAACTCTCAGAGAGAGAGAGAGAGAGAGAGGGATGTGGATGAGAAGGAGGATTCCCTCAGTCCAAACAATGCCTAAAACCACAGCCGAATAGGAACCCTACGGCTTAACTCTGACGTTGCACTTTCTGTCTTTTCCTCTCTATTCTCTTTCTCATCCCCAGAAAAAGAAAAAGAAAGCAAAGAGGAAAAAAATCATTTCTTTTCTTCCTTTATCGCTATAATACTTGCTTTTACCAAAGTTTTATTTTCTTGCGAGAAAACCTTTTGCTTAATTATGCCACCCTCACCTTTCCCATCTCTCGTAAAGTATGCAGAAAAAAGGGCCAAAAATAAAAGCAACCATGTAAAAAGAGATCAGTATCATTTGTATATTACAGATAGAAAGAGAGAGAGAGAGATAAAGACAAAGACAGGAAGGAGAAAGAGAAAAGAAAGATGGAGAGAGCGAGAGAGAAGTCCACTCGTTATTTTTCTTTTTAAAATAATTTCATAGATTTTATAGTTCAATTTTGAAAATATATATATTCAATGAAAAGAAAAAGGTTGATCTGCTCTATGATTTATTTAAATGATGATGGGTTGCAGAAACTTTCACCCTGGTCTTGTCTGGTTTCTACAGTAAGCCACGACATGATTGATCCCTTGATTAAGCTCTCAAAGCATCGGGCATGGTTAAAAGCTTTTCTATTATATCTTTAATTAATTAATTGTCTATTAAGCTCTGCCTAGTGTATAGTTTCTTTTGCATCGTTCATTTCATTATCATTGAACTATTTGCCTATTAAAAAAAGCTGATAATTTCTGACAATGTTGCATGGTTCTTTGAAATTAAAGTCTAAACAATTTAGATCTGGTAAGGATCTGCATCCACAAAAGGCAATATGCCCTAGTTTCCCCCATCTCCCTCTCCCTCTCCCTCTATATATATATATATATATATATATTATCTTTCTTTCTCATTAACCAGCACAAATTTTGTCTCCCCTGTCATTTTCAGTTCCTAATCGTCATTATCACTTTCAAAAATATATGGATTACACTATCTCAAACTTCCAAATTCCATTAAAATTTTCATTAAAAATGTTAGATTGTACTTTAATATTGTTGATCATAATCAACAAGTCTTATCTTATTAATTAAAATTAAATATATGAATTACATAATCTTATTATATTCTATTAATAATTTAATTTTTAGATAAATTATTGATTAAAATATCTCATTTAATAATTTTGATAAATATTTTTTTAATTTTTTAAATAACTTTATATTGTTTAATATACCTCATTCTCACCTGTAGCTTTAATAGTTTTTTTTTTATACATGTCATCTATTAGTGGTCACTCTCTTTAAATCTATTTGTAGTTATTCTTTCCATATAAGTTTTATTTATCTATTAAATCAACATCACTACACAATAGGGAGTTAAAAATTGTTTAATTATAAAGATTTTGGTGTTAATTAATATTCCATGCTGCAATGAAAACAAAATTGCCGATTTCATAGCTAAAAACTCAATGAACGAATGGATACACACACACACACACACATGCTTGTCTTACATATTCTAGAAAGTATGGATCAAAAGGTCTTGGTATTCAAAAAAAAAAAAAACACACAAAGAAACACAAGAAATCGCATCTGAAGAACATAAAGAATTATAAATTATGTTTATAGCAGCATAGGATGCCGCCATGCAGGCTATCTCCAATCACTTAAAAAAGGCGGGAAATTAGAGGCGAAGATTAATTAAGACTGTGTTAATAGTGGACCACAATAATATATATATATATATAATGTTTAAGAAGTTTGTGGCTATTGGAAGAGCTACACAAATATTATTCAAATATCGATGAGGTTGTGTGATGGCAGGACCATGGATGAATGAAATTTTTAAAAAGAATGGGCAATAAAAAAATGGGAAGGTCTTGTCATTTTCTTGTTTTATTCTTCAATGATTAAGATTTTGAAAATGGGGATATTGCACTTATCTCTCTCACCAGCTCATTTGTGTGATTATAATAGTGATAACTGAAAGCAAAATAATTAAATAACTATAGTGTATTCCAGTTAAAAAACCTAAAAAATAATAATTAAATTTTACTTTATATATATTTATATAATCAAAGTGTTTGAAGTCGCTTCTAAGTTTGAGACTAATCTCATTCAAAATCTAAAATACAAATAGTTTTTACTTTGTAAGGTTTTGTTTAGAAAGTTCTATAATCTAAATTTTAAAAGAGTTTTAAACTTAATCCTTAATTTAGAAAAATTTTAAAATCAACATCTTTATTTGTCCATAAATATTTCTGGGTTAAACTATGATTTAAAATTAAAATTTTAAACAAGCTATTGAGATTAATTTTTAAAACAGTAAAAGAGTTTATAAACTACCCAATTATTATTTTATCCTTACTTTTTCTTATATTATCTCTCCTCTCTCATATTCACTATCTCCCATATTTCTTCTCCATCATTTATCTTCTTTCTTATTCACTCTCTCTCATTTCTACTGTATTTAATAAAATTATACTCTTTCTGATAATTTTTTAATTATAAAAATTCTTCTGGTAATAACTATCTGAACATTCATTTATTTAAAACTATTTTTTTTATAAACTCTTCTCTAAAAACTATATTCTAAAAGCTATATAGAAATCCTAAAATTTTATTCAAACAAACACTAAATCTCCCAACAAGAGTCTTTCTCGGGATTTGAATTTATATGTTTCTCTTTAAGTGAGTGAGGTTGCTTATTGCATCGACTAACAACTTGTCGGTATTTGCAAATATATTATGATTACTATCATTATCTTATTTATCATATTTAATCCATCAATATCATTATATATTTTAAACATGTACAAGGTAATAATAAGTTATTTTTTATATTTTTAATATGCACAGGAGTAATAAATTGTTATTAAAATTTAAAATACGCGGGGTGCATCGTACAGGAGAAAAATCTAATTCTAATTTTGTTACTTTTAATTTGTTGTATGCGTTCAATAAAACAGATGCAAACTCAAGTTAATGAAATGGTTTACCCGCGGCAAAGAGAAAATAACAGTTAATGAAACCGTTTACGTATACTTCTTCGGGATAATATGAATATAAAAATTTTAGTTAAAACCAATAATAAAACTGTTCGTTTCTAAAGTTTTTGGTCCATTAATGCTTAATCCAATCAGAAAATAATATTGATATATGACTTTGTATACCTGCTTTCGTGCATGAAAATATAAAATAAGATTTTAACCTCTTAAATTAAAATATAAAGTGCTAATATTTTTTTAGAATAATTATTATGAGGTCTAAAATAAAAACAATTTAAATATTAAAAAAAATCTCAACGAGTAATATATAATAATAATTTTTTATACAGAAAATTATAACAGATATATTGTTGCTTACTTATTTTATAATTTTTTTATAATTATACTTTTGTCTAATAATTTCGTAATAAATTTTTCTATTTTTTTGGCTAAAGCATTTGCTAGTAATTAAAATGTTCGTATGTAATTAATAGGGGTTAGTCCGAGTAGTAAGTTACTCGGTATCGTTTAAATAAGGTCTCGAGTTCAAACCTTAGCGTATATAGAAATTTTTTGTTGGGAGACTCACCTGCTATAGCTAGATACGTGACGTGAGTCAGATCTAAATATAATTTGATAAAATTTTGATAAATTAAATTGATAAAAAAATATTTGTATGTAGTCATTATATATATAAGGACTCTGCGATTAATAAAAGATTAGGGCACTGGTACGTATGTTTTTATTTATATAATTAAGAATGGGATAGTGACTCGAAAATCAAAATAATAATTTTCTCAGCGGTCAGTGTACGTTACGTTGTATGCAAATATGCTTTTTTGAGCACTCTTCATCTGTTTATTTGTCTCAATTAAAAACTAATTATTTGATCAGATGAAGTCGAGATGAGGGCGAATACGCTTATAGGCGTACTTGAAAATCTTTATAATCTAAGTTTTGAAAAAACTATTAGTCTAAAATTTAATTTTAATTTTTTTAAAATAAATAATTATATTTATCTATAAATATTTTTAAATTAAATTATAATTAAAAATAAGATTTTAGATAAGTTATTGGATTAATTTCTAAAATAGTAAAAGAATTTATGAACTATATAATTACTATTTTACTTTTATTTTTTCTCACTTCCTCTATTTTCTTCTCTCTACCCTCTATAACACTCTCTCTCATCTCTTTTCTATCTTCTCAACTCTCTTTACTATTTTTATTATTTATTTATTAAAAACTATTTTTTTTCCATAACCTCTTCTCTAAAAATTGTCTAAAATTTTTTTTATAAGTAAATTTTTAAAATTTTATTCAAACACATACTATATATATCCAAAAAAAATTAATCGTTATTCTTGAGTTCAATCGGTGCACAAAGTTTTGATTAATTTAGCTAAGTAATTAATTAATAATCACATAGTCATTCAAAAATAAATTAAAAAAATAATTAACCACCCACGTAGAAAGATAGAAGCAAAGGAACAGAAAAAGAAGAGGACCCTCATTGTAGGAAAAAGGGAGCACAAAATATGTTGTATTGTGTACCTTAAAAGGTTATAGTTTTTTGTAAACTTAATCATTAATTGGTACTATAATCACTGGCTTCAACCCCTTCAATCATACCAAATCTATCTTTATCTTGAAGCTCGTTTTTCAATTAGGATTTTTATATTTCTCGTCGTGGGCTCTCATTTTTCATCTTTCACTTCTCATTTCAAAAATTCCAGTGTTTTGAACAGAGTTCACATTCTGTGTTGTTGGTATTGTGTTGATTTTCTTCTTCTCTTATGGCTACACTTTCATCATTTTTAATAATTGTATTGAAATTCAGATTATATTAATCACTCATAATAACTTACTGGATATTTAGTTAGTTCAAGCAATATATCAACTAATCTAAAAAACAAGCCATTTGGGGGATCAATCTGGATGGCCCTGAGATTAATCTACTACAACTGGATGGACAGATTGAATTCTATATATTTTTCTTTATATTGAGTTTGAAATAAATATTGTTTTAACTTTTAAAAAATAAAAATAAATAGTAATTTATCGTATTTATACTTTAATAACTCTGTTTTATTTGATTAACGGTTGATCCAAATTTAACCTAACTTGCTTAGATTATTAACCCTTGAATAACTGGGTAGGTCGTTTCAATAACTAATCTAATTTTTAGGACCATGCAATTTTTCATTTGCTCCATATTTTGCATTTTTCTTTTTCTTTTTCTTTTTTGAAGGGGATTACTTTATCTCTCCTATCTATCTATGTATGCTTGAAATTTATCAAAAAAAAAAAATGTAGAGAGATGGCCACACAACATATCAATCAACAGAGAATATGCTTTGCAGAGAAACCAAACCTATTTTATTTGCTTTAGACATTGAACTGTCTCCTTGATGCTTAATTAAAAAGATCTTATATTTGCTTATTAAAAAGTATTTTATATTTGTAACACACACAAAAATGCATATAATAATAATAATATAAATTTTCTAAATATAATCATAAATTAAACTGAAGGGAGGTCGCTGTAATTCCAAGAATTGTGAAGTATGGAGTTGGCTGTAACGTAGGGCCCATTTAATAATATTTTAAAAAATATCTTATAAAAAAAATTAGGTAGTTTTTAAAAAAAAATTGGAGAAGAGTTTATGAAAAAAAAAATTTTGAATAAATGAGTGTTTAGATAGTTATTTCCACAAATACTTTTATTATTGGTAAATTATGAAAAATAATATGATTAGTAAATATAAAAGAGAGGAGATATGAGAGATGTCATACAAGAGATATGAGAGAGGAAAAATAGTATAAAAAAATGAGACATGAGAAAAAATATAAAAAAGAAATGAGAGAAGAGAGATATTATAAAAAATATATATATAATATAATAATTAATTAGTCTATAAATTTTTTTACTGTTCTATAAGTTATTCTGATTAATTTATTTAAAATTTTAATTTTAAATTATAGTTTAATTTAATTTTTTTTAAATAAATATAATTATTTATTTTAATTTTTTTAAATCTAAATTTTGCTAAAATTTATATTTTAAAACTAGATTTTAGTTAAAACTGAATACACGTCATATAGCAGTGGGAGTTATTATGAAGAGTTTGAACTTTTCTACGTATGGGAATATTACAAGACATGTAAAAGTCAACAAGAGAGAGTGATCATTGGACCGTATGAATGATGAATTCTAGAAGGACAAGGACATCATCAGATTCAGTATTCACTCATAAGTAACACCACTATTATTGCCTTGCTCCAAAATATAATAATATATATATTTTATGAATTAAAATATTTATATATACGTGGAGTTTTTTTTTTTAAATTAGAAGATACATTAATGATTAATGGATGTACGAAGCCAATTCGTATTTTCCATTTATAGATGAATTTTTATGTGGACGAAAATGTCATTAGCATTATTGATTTACTTTAATAAAAAAATATAATATTTTTATATATTTTAAATTATTTATTATATTTTAATATTTATTAATTATACTTGATAAATAAATAACAATACATTGTTATAAGAATTCTTAATTTTATATTTTAAAATTTAAGTGGTATTTTTATAAAAAAAATCAATTTCAATATAAGGAAGACATTTAAAAAATCAACACACATTTTTATAAATAATTAATTAAATTAATTTTTTAAAAATTTATAACTTAATTATTTCTCTTTCATATTAAGTATAGGAAGGGGGCATTATTTAAATTTTTTATCAATATCTAGTGTTAGAACAAAAAATCAATATCTAGTGTGAATATACCAAGCTTTAAAATAAGTTATAATATTTATAAATAGCATGATTTATTAAAATTTTATATTCCATTCCATCATAAATATAATATCTATAGAGAATAATCTATTTTGATCTTAAATATAATATTTCAATCTATTTTATTTTTTAAAATTATAATTATTTTTTAAAATATTCTTATATGATTATATATGTTAATAAAATTTTTATCATAGATAGTTCACATAATGAAATGTGATATTTTAAAAAAAATAATATATAATTATTATAAATAATTAATTTAATTATTTTTTAATTTATTTAAATTAATTAAATATATTTTATATTAAGAATATGAAATAGTATTATATATCTATAATAAATAAAGACATAGATAAAAAATAAAATTAAGAATTAAAATATATACACGCAATACTCAAGGTCTTTTTTTTCTATTTAAATGTATTTAGAAAAAGAATTACAAAAATCTTATGAGGAGAGAATGTAAATGGCGAGTGATGTCCTGGAGTTCACGGGCATGGCACCTCGACTGGCACTGGGACCACACATTATCATTTCAAAATTTAGGTGGCCCACTCTTTTATTCCTTTCTCAAAATATCAATTTTATTATTAAAATTTTAATATCAATATGTAAGCATAATAATAAAAAGTTTGTAAAATATGTTTATTTATATTTAATATATAAGATTAAATTTTGAGAAAAATCCCTAAAAAAATACCTTTTTGCTTTTTTAAATTTTAAAATGATTACACCTATTTCTAAAATTCTAAATTCTTACTCATGGTTAAATAGGGATTTCAAAATTTAAATATTTTTATAATTTTACCCTTTATTTTAACTACATGCAATTAACTATTTTTTCTAAAATAATTTATTATATTTTATTAGATATTTATAACAAGTAATATAATTGATAATTATATTTTTATATCTTAAACATGTCAAATTAAATGTATTCTTTAGGAAGATCTACTACTTTTTTAACTAAATTTACTACACTTTATTAAATATTTAGTACAAGAGTAAGAGTAATGTAATTAACAATTCCATTTTTTAGATCTTATATATATCAAAATAAATGAATCATTTAAAATATTTATTATTTTTACAACAAAAGTTATTAAAAGTCTAAAAAATTAATTATTAATTGCGTTGTCAATATCTAATAAAAATAATAAATTATATAAAGGAAAAATTGTATTATTTTTATTATAAATATCTAATGAAGTGTAATAAATTACTTTATAAAATAGTAGTCAATTACATGTAATTAAAATAAAATATAAAACTATAGGAATATTTAAAATTCTATTTAATCATGAGTATAAATATAGAATTTTAAAAATTGGTTTGATTATTTTAAAATTTAAAAATTTTAAAAATATATAAATTTTAAAAATATCTGGTAGGGGTTTTCCTAAATTTTACTGCCATTTACTTCTAAGTACTTTTTGGGCCGACAAGATGCCCACGTGTACGGCGAAGATTGATTGCTCGGTGAAAACGTTGGGACGATCATCAGAAGTCCCAATCATGTCCCCACCGCTGACGTGGATTTTGGTTTTTCACCCAAACAAAAATCTGATTTCTTAAAAAAAATAATTTGAAAGCCACATTTTTTTGGGTAAACCTGGGAAAACCACATTTTTTATAATATTCAAAATTCAAAATTTTAATTTAGTACTATAAATTTTATTTCTAATGTAGAATTGAGAATATTGATATTAATAAGGTGGGAAATCGTGTTGACATGTCAGGAGATGATTGGCTCATGTGAGACATGCTGCGGAGGGCAGGTGATTGAGAATCTGACAGGCACGACTGAAGTGGACTTCATTCTCAAAGTAAGAAAGGGCGGCAAAAGTTGGTGGCAACTTGGCATCGTGTGAAAAGCGATGGTGAAATCTCTCTGGCTCAAAGTCGTCTTCTATGCCTCCAACAGATTAGGAGGATGACATTCTGATGAGAAGTTCTAAAAAGATTAAGAATGGTGGAGCAAACAGAATGAGAATTTACTATAAAGAGATTGGTAAAGGTAGGAGACACTAGGATATGGGGGAACAAAAGGGCAGTTTAATTCGCTGACAAGCTCAAAGGAATTGATGGTAAAAATGAGATGCATGAAGAGAATGTTGAGCGGGATGAAGATGTAATATCAGATCATGACGGGGCAGATATCCTTGGTAAATCAATGGAGAAAGAGGAAGAGGAACCACTTGTCAAAACTATTGAGGCTGAGTGAAACTTTCCAACTTTTTGTTTCTAAGAAAAAAGGAAGAAGCTTCAGTACAAGGGCATGAACGAAAACTGTCATTGTGAAATTATTGCTCCCAAACATACACTTACCCTCTGCTTGGAATGAGGGAAAAGAGGAGAGAAAAGAAAAATAGGATAACAAAATAGGGAAGAAATGACTTTTTCCCTGCTTGGATAAAAAGGAAAATAGGAGAGAAAGAAAAAAGAGAAAGAAAAAAAAATGGGTCTCACGTCCTATTTTTCCCCAAAATTTTCACTCCACTTATGGAGAGATTTTGTTATTCAACTATCTACCTTCCTATGCACCAAGTTTTTATTTTCTTTTCTCTCATTCATCCAAACAACATGAAGGATTATATTATCATTCAATTTTTCTATTATTATCATTTTCTTTTTTTTTATTTTCTTTTCTTCTAAATTTTCTTTCAAGCCAAATAGAGCCTTAGCGCCTATTTAGAGGGCTCTTCAACGGCGATTTTTAAAATATTTATGGCTAAACTTTAATTTAGAAATTTTTTAAAATTGATAATTATATTTATTTAAAAATATTTATAAATAAAATTATAATTTAAAACTATAATTTTAAATAAACTATTAGGAATAGTTTATAAAATAGTAAAAAAACTTATACTATCTAATTATTATTTTATCACATATTTTTTATAATAATTTATCAATCATAAAAATTCTTTTAATAATAATTATTCAAATACTTATTTATTCATAATTAATTTTTTCTATAAATTTTTTTCTAAAAATATTTTTTCAAAAACTGCTAAATTATTTTTTTATAAATTATTTTTTAAAATCTCATTCAAACTTTACAAACTGAATTTGTATTTATCTTTCATCTTTAATTTTTTGAGCAAAGCTCTTAAAAAAGTATTCTTGATATTAATTTATTGTATTTATATATTAATTTTAAATATAAAATATATTTTATATATTTATTATTATTTTTTAAATTATTGACTAGGATTAGGTTATGGGATAAGGTTGAGTTTATTCATAAATGTTTGGAAGTATTAGTTCAAAGGTAATAACCCACAGAGTTCCTTTTATTACAATAAAAAAAAAAGGATACTCAATTCATATATTTCTACATATCAGAGCAAAAATTTATAAAAATAAGACTATGTTATGAACTGAGAAAACCTTAAAAAAAGCCACTTAAATTTTAAAATTCCAAATCAAAATTTCTTATAAAAATATATTATTATTTGCTTTATCAGATTAGTAAATAGTTTAGAAAGTGTAGTAATCAAATTGATTTGGAATTTTTAAATTCAAGTAATATTTTTTTAAGATTTTCCTTTATAAATTTAACCTGACTATTAACTACAACTCGAGAATTACAAAAGAGAAAAAAAAAAGTATTTAAAATTTTGCTTTCCCTGTAAAAAGTACAAACTAATCCTATAAAACCTCATGTACTAGAATATCCCAATCCTTGACTAAAAATCTACCATGTACCCCCCACTACTCATCTTTGTAAAGCTTCCATCTGCTTCTCCTCCTCCTCCTCCAGGAATAGCCCATACCTCTGTGCAAAGCAAGTTTGAACAATCTAAAACAAGAGAATCAAGTGAGTTTGACACTCCACAAATAAGAAAATTCATTATCAACAATGAACAATCATAATATCATATTATTAAACTAAATCAGTCCCCCATCAAACAAACCAAAACCATTTTGTAAGTATGATTCTACTTCCCCAGCATTTAAAAAGTTTTTAGAGTTTGTTTTCTGCAACAAGAACATTAATGAAGAAGCAGATGAAATGAGACTGAAAGATGTGTTCTTGGGGAAGAGTGTTTTGCAAAATGCTCACAGGTCAAGTCATCAGAGCCGCAATTCAAGTGCAGCAGAATTCACGTTTATTGACCAAACTTGAGCCTCGAGTATCATGAAATTCATAGTTTTATACAATAACAAATCGTATCCTACTAAGTGGGATTAGCTACATAAATCGCATGACGCTATTATGCTCTATTAACAATCAAATTTTTATATAGATTATTAATAAAAAAAATCCGGTTCAATGATTTGACTGAGCATTCTCTTCAGTCTCCGTAATTATCAAAATATCTCTTGATATGAAGTCCAGCAAAATCCAATAAACTTCACTAACATATCCAATGGTCATTGAGATATGTTCATGATAATCATTAATTCAATATTATTACTGCCCAACAATAAATACAAATTTTCATGTTAGCTCTATTCATGTGTAATTTAAGAAACAGCTCTGCTGCCTCTGTCATGCTACTTCACATCGTAAAGCATCAAGTTACTCTACAAATGAATTCAGACTACATTATGGGCTTGTTAAGTAATAAGAAACACCAAATCCCCTTCCTGTTAAGATGAGTAGATTGCATGATTAATACAAGTGCTTAATTAACTAAATATGCACGGCAACATGCAGGACTCAAAAAGCTTTTAGTTCCAAGTAAATTGAGAGTTTACTATAACTATCCACACAATCCAAAGAAGAAATGAGTACAAGTATTCCCTCAATCAATCCTATGCCCCAGAACAAGTCATGGTTGACATAGTAGATACTAGAATCGCTAGAATTGACTTAACTAAGTTGCTCCTTTATATACTTTAAAGTTCCTTGTCCATCCCTTTACAGTTAACCATAATACTCATTCTTACCCGTCAAGGCGTGTGTGCTTATAATATTGATCAAAATCAATGGCATCGTCAGATTTTTTTCCAGACAATATGTATGGTTACCACATAACTTCAAACAATTCTTATATCTTCACCAAGTTAGCAAGTCAAATAAATTATATTAAATGCACAATTTAGATTGTCAATATTAAACAATAGATGGAAGTTGGTAATTTCTATATGAGGAAAAACTCTCCTAAATTTATTGAGAGCAATTGTGATTATGCAAATCGAGAGCATATTAATTAAACCCTGAACAGGCAAATCAGCGTTTCCAAGCATGAACACAAAGTAAAAGCTTTGAACATAGATCTTTGTCTTAAACTCTGAAGTCAGTCAGCAAGAAGATTCAAAAATTAGGGATGTAACAAGCACAGGACTAAGTTTCTGAACCTAATTATTATTATCATTATTAATGTCAAAGTTTGGATAACTTAAATATCAATGAAAATAAGTAAATCTTGATCACCTTTAAAAGGTCGAAATTTCAAAGTCTGCATGCTGAGAGCAACAGCGATAGTAGGCAGTTATGCGGTCAAGGTCGCTAATGAAGATTTTATATGCTGATCCGGCTCCTAAAATCAATGACTTTGACTTAATAAAGGATGAATCCTCACACTTTAGCAAGGCAGCAGCCCCACAGGTAGCCTGAAAACGCATAAAAATAAAACCTTTAACAACAAAACTATAGTTTACCAGACAATTCAAAACAGAAATGTTTCTCTCTCTCTCACACACACGCACACGCTCTCTCTCTTTCACACACACACAAAAGGACGTGCTCTACATGTGAACAAGAATTTTCTCCATACCATGACTGTATGAAAGGATAGCTTAACAGCTTCAACATTATGGTGTCGCCGTAGAACATTGATGAAACCATGTAAAGTCTCTTCTTTCTGCCTCCGTTGAGAAATTTCCATTTGATCATGCGGCTCATGAATATCAAGTGCCAAGTCATCCAAAGAAGGAAGACCAAAATCAAAGAAGGCACATGGAGAAGAATAAATGTAGCTGAAATTGGTAAGCTTTGGGGTAGCAATCACAAGTTTACATTTAAAACGGTTGCACACTAGAGTAAGGTTATTAAGTTGGGGTGCAGATATCACAAAATCCCTTGGGTTCACATCTGACTTAAAGCAAATTTCACTTAAGTGCAAATTCTTCAAATTTACACAATCAGCGAACGGATTCAGAGGGGCAATTCCTGTACAACTTAAAGTAAAGCTGTTGAGATGCAAAGTTGTTAACTTTGTAAAACCAAAAAGCTTCTGCATACTAGAAAATGGATTTGAAGAATTAGCTTGATCAGGATACAATGGAAAATGTTCAAGATGCAACATTTCCAATGATTTGCAGCCAAGAGATGTTGGGACATTCGTAGGATAGCAGTCTTTTAACTCAATCCTTTTCAAGGATCGGCACGCAAATAGGGAGTAAGGGATTTCAAAGGGTGGGCTGCCAGAGCTTTTCCCACAAAGGTTGATCCGGATTTCTTCAACACCATGTGAAGTTGCAAATTCAATAACCTTATTCAATAGGGATTGATCAGTTGCATAATCCACCCCAAAGCGACAGTAAGTAAGAGCTTTGATATGAGAAGTATCACGTTGGGACAGGATCCGTTTCACAAATCTTTTAAAATCAGCCAGCCGATAAAATGATTTGCTGTTGAAGTTTAGGCAGGGAACTGAAGCCCACATATACCTCCACCTTCTTGATAAAACACTAGTTCGAATTGCATCCTTGGTCTCCATAAATGACAATATGTGATGGATAAGGTTGTCTGGTAAATCACCCAATTTGCCTTGGCTTTCTGCTGCATCATTATCTACCTTATGAGAAACCAAGGTTGTTCTTCTTAACTTCTTTGACATTCGACTAGACCCTCGAAAATAAACTCTCTTAATTCTGGCTTCAGAGAAGTCTATTGAATTGGCCATGCCAGTTCTTTTAATCATATCAATTGATTGATTAAACCATTGATGAGCCTATTAATTCAACAGGAGCAATATTCTGCATAGAATCTGAAAAAGCCATCATAACTAGAGTTAACTGAAGAAAGAAATCAGCACATGAAGGTAAAATATTGCTATACATCAAAGAAACAACTAAAAGTTTTCCTTTTTAATAATCAACGAGAGGAAACAGACAAATCAATGAGAGATAAACTGTGTCCAGCCCTTTGAAATGAGAGATAAGCAATACTCTATAAAAAAGAAAAAAATCAATGAGAGGAAACAGAAACAGAGATAAGCTGTGTCTAGCCATTTGAAATAGCCCAAACAATTACAGAACTCATCGACCGCTTCCCTGAACATGTTGTCCCATTCTTCTTCAACAGAAAAATCCAATTCCCCATAACCATATATTATACTTAACCATTTTTACCCAATCAAATCCTCAGACAATTGAAACGAGCTAAACTTTGACAGACCACTGGCGAATTCGCGTAAAAACCAGATTCGGTACAAAATAAAGCTAAACAGCAACCCAATTTCAGATGGTCCATAACAATCAAGTGGACAACTTTTACATTGCGGGGATCAATAAGCAGGTAGAACACAGTCGTAACAAAATCGGGGACAAGAAAGGATTTCTTGGGGAATTCAAGAAATGGATTTCACAACCGGGGAGGATCCGAGCTGGAATATACCTCAGAAGACGATTAAGGGTACAAGCGTTGACACCCCTCGTACTGCGACGAAAATCATCAGAAATTGATAGTAGAAGCAGCAGAGTCTCTTACAGTATCCATGGCTGATTTTTGGAGTCTGCCTGCAAGAAATTGGCGGCGCACAAAGTGGGTGTTGCAGTGTCTTAATATCAATTTTGTTGGCTCTTTTTAATCTTCTTCATCCTCCAACAAAAAGGATGCCCGAAGAAGAGAAGGGGGAAAAGCTGAAAATCACGCGGATGGGAAGAATATCTCTCTTTAACGCTATTGAGGACTGATTGTTAGGTTTATTTCAATGATTATATCTCTGTTTCACTTTTCCCCATTGTTGTTAGAGCCTTTTTTGGTTTTCTTACAAATATCTTGATTGAATTTCTAAAATTGAAAAATAAAAAATCGTAATTAGATCCGAGACTTTAACTCTAAACAAAATTAAAAAAATAGTAACAATTAATTTATTTTTATCCGTCAATTAAAATATGAGTATATAATGTCCCAGTTAGAATGGTTCTTAAAGTTTTAAAAAATAGAGCATTAATTTATTAATTTAAATATCCAATGTTAAACCTTATCTGTTATATGTCATAAAAATAGCAGTAAATATTTCTTTTTGTTAAGTATAGTTATGTGGTAAAGTAGATTTTCCCTATTTATTATATAGTACTTATACATTTATGCATATAGTATGATCATTATTTATGTGTAATTATATCAATGACCCATGCTTGTACGGAGTACACAAGTTACTCATATATATATATATATATATTATTTATTAATTTTTAAAATCTAATTTGGCACAAAAAAAATTAAAGTTCAGTAATAAAAATAATTGAAAAAAGTAACAAAAATTGAAGATGAGTATTAAAAAAATATGAAAAACTTGAGTATTGAAAAGTTATAAAAAGTGTATCAAAGTTAAGTATATAAAAAATTAAAAAATTGTTATAAAATTAAAAGGGGGTTAATTTTAATGCAACCAAAGACTTTGATCATTCATTAAAATTTATAAAATTTACAATCTTTAATTATTCCAATTCCTAGTTATTTCCTGTGAAAACAACATCTAGAAAAAAATAGAGCATTAATTTATTAATTTAGATATCCAATGTTAAACCTTATCAGTTATATGTGATAAAAATAGCAGTAAATATTTTTTTTTTTGTCAAGTATAGTTATGTGGCAAACTAGAATAAGTTTTCTCCTTATGACATTTTTTTCTTAATTTAGAATCTTCTAAATCTAAATTTTTTCTCAATTCCTATAATTCTAATTTATATCCATTAGACTGATTTGAATTGTTATTGTCTTTTTTTGTTTTTTCCTAAATTAAAAAAAACCCAATATCTATTTATTTCCAATTTTATTTGAATTGTAAATCTACAAAGAATCAATCCAAACAGTGAAACTAATCATAGTAAAGTAGTAACAACAAGAAGGATAATTAAGTAAATTTTAAACTGAGAGGACCCAAATTTGATTATTTGATGTATAAAATGAAACCATTGGCACTTATTATTCCGATACCATTATATAGTTATTAAAAAAAACTTTGCTAATAATCAATATTAGAATATCAATACAAAAAAGCAATCATTTAATTAAAAAAATATCATATTCGAAAATATAAATCATATTATAGAATATTTAGATCCTTCAATGATTTTTACAAGAGATTGAAATTTTCTAATGCACCGAGTTGCATAGATTTATTTCATGACAAAATTGTACTAATTATATATTGAAAAATGAGATGTACTGGTCTAATTATAAATATGCCTTGAGTTGCTTTCCTTTGTTATAAATAAGTTCAAGCTTGAACATTCAACTTTGAACCTTGACCATCAATTATCTCCGGAAAGTGCAATATTCTAAGTGTGTTTTCCGAATCTTTCATACTCTTTTTCATTTTTGTTTTGTTCCATTTTGGGTTATAGAAAAGCGATGCCCTTCCCCAAAGTCCCATTAACAAGCGGCATGCATCCATAATATTAGCCATACCATCAATCTTGACCTAAATTAAACAATGTTTCAAATTTTCTTTCAAAACTCATAATGTGTTAAACTAAGATTTGAGTCATCATCAAGAGATATGCTTATATTTAATATCTGACAATATCTCGAATATAATTAACTCCAATAAAATTAGATATACCCAATCCTTGAAGTTAGTGCCACTGAACTTTGAAAATTCCACATGGATATGCTTCGTCGGAGGAGTGTAGGATGTTTGAGTTTCAAAAGTACTGAATTAATGAATGATCTGGTTATGAGTTAGGGTTGCCAATGTTTGTCACGTTTGATGTTGCTAAATGGATCGAAAGATCGCATCTCTAGCATTATAAGACAGTGAGAGTAGCTCTGATATCAATTGGTAGACAATATATAAGAGAGAAAAGGAATTGTATATATTATTTCTTACTCAATGCTAAACAAGTAAATGTGTGTATATTTTGAACCCTCTTCTATCTTGTTCCGACTATCTATCTAATAGTTATTTATAGTTTAATATCATGCCACATATACCTATTGTACTTATGCCACGTACCAGCGGACTCAAAAGGAAATTTGGCATCCCTAAGGGAACAAGGATGCATTTTAATATGGGGCATCATCTTCTGACCTTGAAAGTGAACTGATTGAAGTATTGGAAAATCTACAGAGAGAGGCTCCATTTCCCCACATCCTTTCAAAGTTAGATTTTTGAAGATGTGGGTTTGAATTCATTTCAAACGATCCAATGTATTGTGGTCTAACCTTTCAAGAAAGAGAAAATCAAGATGAAAAAGTTCACAAGTACTTGCTAGAGTCTAAGATGAAAATGTTGTTGTCATTTTATACGAGTAAATTTGTTAATTTCTAAAGTGAATTAGCCATTTTTCACATCTAAGTTTGATAGTTATCAACTTTAGAGTCACAGAGCCGCACTAATCACTACTAGAGGAAAATGGGTCTGAAGCCTTATCCTCTTTTAAGTAGAAAATTGATATATAGTAATGTGAATATTATGATAATATCATATAGATGTAATAATTCTCTTGTACCAAAATAGCAATGAGTTTGACAATCATGATATAACTTAGAAGGAAATAGTAACGACATTAATGAAAGATAAAATAACATGATCATACTTTTATAGTAACTAAGTTTGATAATGACGACATGCGACGAAAACATTAAAAATAATAAAACTATACTCTTTTAATAATGAGATTCTATGATGATATAGTGACTCCAATATAGATAGAAAAGAGATTCCATTCCATAACCTAACCTATTAATTATCAGTCACATTTGACAGCAATATTGATCAGCAACTGTACAGGATATCATATCTTATGTACATATGTCAAACATTACCACCTTTCGTATCTGCCCATTTCATGTTGTCTCTCACGTAATTATTATTTTCTTATTTTTAAATTAATGAGATTTCATTTAGTTATTTGTGAAAGTATTCAGAAGCCGGAAGTTACCTGAGAAGAATTAGATTTTCTCATCTATCAGATAAATTTGATAAGACTTTAAATTCAAATTATATATAGTGATATGAGCTTAAACAGAAGATGAAATTAGTCTAATAATAATAATAAACGTACGTAAAAAAGTAGCATATGGCTCCCTGAAAAGAGCCGCCTAGAGAAAAATAATATATTTGGGTATTTTATTGATTCTTGAATCGTAAGTTAAAGCTCTCATCACTCTTCAATATAGTTGACTTGTATTATCCATAAATAATATAATAATTTTTCCTTGATGCTAGCTGATGATCTTCAAGTTTTCTTGTTTCTTGATTCGAACAAGTTGGCAATCTTATATTGTTAACTTATTTTTCTCAAATGCCGCCATCATTTTTTATGAATCATCACTGGTTTATCTCTCTCTCTCTCTCTATAGCCAATCAAGGTCAAGCTTCTATCATCATTCCCACAAATTTTTACAAACCCTATAACAACATTAATGGCTGTCTCTGGAATCTGTGTATTGGCCATCTTCTTCTCTTTGGTTCTTGGCCATTGTGTTGTTAACATTGAAGCCACCCACCATGATTACAGAAACCTTCAAAGTGTTTCTTGTTCTTCCTCAGATCAACCTTACAGAACTGGTTACCACTTCCAACCTCCCAAGAACTGGATCAACGGTATTCAACAATTTTCTTTTCCTTAATCTCCACCACCCAACACCCCCCCTGGGGGGCGGGTTTTAATCATGTTTTGTCATGTCTCTACTAACATTTTGTTCTCCTTCCTTGTTTCTTTTGTCATCGGACACGATATGCTGAAAATTGAACTCTGCGTTTGTTTGGATCTGCAGATCCTAATGGTTAGTTTTGTCCTCTTTTACTCCTTCCTATATATATATAGCAGTTTTCTTGATCAGGCTCGCTAGTTGAGCAAATATATGAATGTGACTGTAGAGTTCGAATATTGCTCAGTTAAAATGTTTGAAACGTATTGAAATTTGCGATCCAACAAGATGAATATTATAAAATTATCAAAATGTTCAGTTCATTCAACGGGAGTTCCAATGCAGTAAGTTAGAGACAAAATGAATGAAATGGATTTTGGTGGCCGAATGATATTGAAAGGCCTTTCAAATTATTCTAAATAAGGATGTACACATAAATTAATTTTGTATATGTGTATTTCTAACAAGAACTTTATTTAAAAAATGTGTACTATGTGTTTGTATCTTTTTTTCTAAAATTAAATTACCAAATGGTCCTTACAATATTTAGTTTATTTTGATTACTAAAATCCAATTAAAGTGTTAATAATAAACACAAGAAGAACTATAAATACTTACTTTTACTCCCCCGGCCAAAAAGCAAAAAGAAACAACGGATCCTATAGTCGATCTGTTTCATTTTAAAATTCATTTTCTAATTTTTTTTCCTCCTAAAAATTTATTTCTATTTTAGACTTTTTGTTGTTTTAAAAATTTATCATTTTTTTGGTGCAATCTTCATAAATTTTTCATACAGAGTTTTTGCATTTCCTATGTAACTTTCGTATATATACAAGTTAGACATAAAAATATATGCTTTTCATGATTATTATTATTAATAAAAAAACTATAACAAAAAATATAAAAAAACTATGCTTAACCAAACGCATAGTTTTTAAGTTATTCATTCAAATTATTTTTGTCATATATATGTGAGTGGGGGTAAAAGTTGACTTTATACATGACTTTGATGTGCAGGACCAATGAGATATAAGGGGCTATACCATTTGTTCTATCAATACAATCCCAAGGGTGGGGGAACATTGTTTGGGCTCACTCTGTATCAACGGATCTTATAAACTGGACCCCACTTGACCCAGCCATCTACCCATCTCAGCTGTCCGATATCAATGGGTGTTGGTCAGGATCGGCCACAATTCTTCCAGATGGCAAGCCTGCAATCCTATACACAGGAATTGACCCAAATAACCAACAAGTCCAAAACTTGGCCCACCCCAAAAATGCCTCAGACCCATACCTTATGGAATGGGTTAAGATCCCACAGAACCCTTTAATGGCTCCAACCAGTGCTAATGAAATCAATTCAAGCTCATTCAGAGACCCTACCACTGCTTGGTTAGGCAAAGATGGGCACTTTAGAGTCCTAATTGGAAGCAAAAGGGGCACAAAAGGGAAGGCACTATTATATAGAAGCAAAGATTTTGTTCATTGGGTTCTAGCCAAACACCCCCTTTATTCTTCTAAAGGCACTGGAATGTGGGAGTGTCCTGATTTCTTCCCAGTTTTGTCTAAGTCCAAGTTTGGTGTTGATACTTCTGTTGATGGACCTTTAGTTAGGCACGTGCTTAAAGTTAGTTTGGACGATAAAAAAAACGATTACTATCTAATTGGGACTTATGATTCCCAGAAGGATAAGTTTATCCCGGATACAGGATTCCAAAATGTTGATTCTGTGTTGAGGTATGATTATGGAAAATATTATGCCTCCAAAACTTTCTTTGATGATGCAAAGAAGAGAAGAATCTTGTTAGGCTGGGTCAACGAATCCTCAAGCGTTGCTGATGATATCAAGAAAGGATGGTCAGGGATTCATGTAAGTTATAATATATTATGATTTATATGGCTTTGTAACTATGTAACATATTTATTGATGCATTCAAGAATGTCAGTTGAAGACAAAGATACATAGATTAAAAATATGAGATAGCCAGCTCATGATAGTTGAAACGAGAATCCATGCAGAGTCAAAGTTGAATGTAATTGCAAATAGTTAGTACGTCAAGATCAGAAATTAAATTGCATGTTTTGAATATATAATATGTAGAATAATGGAGATACATGTGGTTTGTAGGCAATTCCAAGGGCAATTTGGCTTCATAAGTCAGGGAAACAGTTGGTGCAATGGCCTGTGGCTGAAATTGAGAAGCTACGTGAAAATCCGATCAGCTGGCCAACCAAAGAGCTTATGGCTGATCGACGCCTCCAAGTTACCGGAATCACAGCTGCACAAGTAAGATCTAATTAGAAATCTATTTCTTTGTTTACTTTTTGGCTGCTATTGGTAGAATAATTCATAAAAGGACAAATAGGATACTATCTTTAAATCATTATTTGAGCACTATGGATATTCATTCCCACATGCACAGGTAGCTGTAGTTTTGGAGCCATTATGAATTCACATGAAACTTGTTCTTCTTTTTATGTAGGCTGATGTTGAAGTCTCATTTGAGGCAAAAGAGTTTGAGAAGGCAGAAGTATTGGACTATTTGATGAACCCCCAAATTTTGTGCAGGAAAAAGGGTGCAACAGTAAAAGGTGGATTAGGACCTTTTGGTTTGCTTGCTTTAGCTTCAAAGTACTTGAAAGAATACACTGCTGTCTTCTTTAGAATCTTCAAATACCAAAACAAACCTTTGGTCCTTTTCTGTAGTGATCAAAGCAGGTTTGTTCCTCCTTCTCTTTCCAAAACTTGTTTCAATTCATTTGTCATTTTCAATCATATATCCTTTTTCTCACATGCAAACGCATTACTACTCTGACAGGTCTTCATTGAATACAAATAATGATCTCACCACTTATGGAACCTTCCTTGATGTCGACCCCTATCAGGAGAATCTCTCACTTAGAAGCTTGGTGAGTCATTAAGTTTACAGGCGGAATTGCACAAGATCATTGAAATTTCATGCATTGTTGTTTCAAAGTCCTTATATAATGCGTGTTTGTTCATTTTCACAGATCGATCACTCAGTAGTGGAGAGTTTTGGAGGAGAAGGTAGGGCAGTTATGGCAGCCAGAGTTTACCCCACACTGGCAATCAACAATGAGGCTCAACTTTATGCGTTCAACTATGGTGATGCTGATGTCAAGATTACTAGATTGAGTGCTTGGAGCATGAAGAAAGCACAAATCAATTGAAACTGATGAGCACAAAAAGTGGGATACCAAATTCATTACAAAAATTATTTATTTAATGTACCAAATTTGATAAATGTTGTTTTTGTTTGTGCTTCCTAGAGTATGGTAAACAAGAATAAGTTGGATTTTTCTGGGCGATTTGTCACGTTCTAATATGATTTGTTCCCTCAAAAATAGTTGAAGTTAGGGTTTGATCCACACCTTGGCTCGAGTCATACGGAGTCCATTGCTGAATTAATGAGCTGGTTGTGACATTCAATCAAATGAAGAGTGAATGTCTTTCAAATTTCTGAAACTAACATGGTCATGGCAATCCATCTTTTATCTAGTGATTGCTGATGATGTGTTCTATCTTTTCTTTTTGATAGATTCATCGTCACTAGATTAGGGAGCGCCAGCGTATTTATTTCAGTTCAAGCATATAATTTAATTAACAAAATATACACTGATTCATAAAAATTATAATCGATTCTGTAATAATGAGAGCTAAAAAGATGTTTGATTAATAGAGGAATATGATACTTTTGAGTTCATATTTGATGGGTTTTCGTCTGTGCCTGCATTGAATCTTGAATGTGTTTTTGTTTCCTCTCACAAATCTCTCCTCCATCTCTTCTTACATATGCTTCATATTTCTCCTCTAGGTGGAATCAGATCTCTCCTCTATCTCTCTTTTCTCTACTTATATGAGCACAAAAAGTCTCCGTATTTATCTGCCGTTCATTATTCTAATTCTTCCATAGTTTTAGTAGATGACTTGCTCTGGTTGTGAGATTATTTTTTTTTTTTTAAAAAAAAATCTTAACAAGGGGTTGCAATCGTATGGGTTTTGCTAGGAACTTCTGTTTTGGTATATCATCAGTGGAGTGTGCGGCCGGCGGTGAGTGAGGGTGGGACTGTGGGAGGGAGGGAGGGAGAGTTTGTGGGAATATTATAGGGAAAATGTGGACTCAATGAAGCAGTGACACGTGGAAACTTGGGGGGACTACAAAAGTGAAGTAACGGCGTTTGGGCCATTGAACGGACATAGTTTTATAACGTTTATATATATTTTTTTGCAACCGTAAAATTTTATTGTTAAAATTACAGTTTAACTCAATTAAGGTTGATGTGTTGAGAAAAGGAGGGGAGAGAAGCTAAAGAGTGTGTTTGGATTAGTTTTTGAAGAATAAATTTTGGGAAGAATAGATTCTGGAGAATAGATTTTGGGAAGAATAGATTTTGGGAAAAAGTAATTTTTAAAATTGGAGATGTTTGGATGATTAGTAACATAATCACTTTTCTATAGACAATTTATTAAAAAAGACATAAATTAATATAATAATTACATAAAGAATAAATTTGATTTTAAATTTTTTAATTTAAGTGATTAAAAAATAATACATATACATTATTGTTTGAGCAAGGTAAAAATTTATAATATTCACCTGAATTTTAATTTTTTTCCTACTAAAAACTTTATTAGAGTTAACCAATCTAGATGACTGTCAAAAAGTATGGAAGATTATAACTTTTATTGGTAAATTCATCTTTTTTTTTTCAAAATTTTAAAATAAAAAATTAAAATTTTAAATTTTAAAATTACTGTGGCAGTGGACCGAAATTTTAAATTTTAAAATATGTCAAAAAAATTTTGGACCGAAAAGTTACACAGAAATTGACAAAAAAAAAGGAAAAGGAGTGAATGATGTCAACAATCACACAGAAAAGCTGCTATGTAATAAATTTTTTGAAAACCATAGTTTGAAAGCTCAAACCATGGTTTGCGTGGATAATCAGTTTTAAAAAAAAAGTTGTGTTTGGTATTCATTTCCTCAAACCATAGTTTTGTTTATAATCTATTCCCATAATCGATTGCCAAACACACGCTAAGTCATAGTGCCTGTTTGATTTTTTTTAAATTAAGGTTTTAAAAGTTTTTTTGGATAAAATTTTAGTTTAAAAAAATTTAAAAAAAACAGTCATATTTATTTAAACGGATTTTTGAACTAAATTATAATTTAAAATTAAGAAGTTAGTCAGAGTAATTTATAAAACAGTAAACCACTTATGAACTAACCAATTATTATATTATCTCTATTTTTTCTTACACCCTCTCTCATCTTTCATACTTTTTCTCTCTTTTCTTTTTTACACCTTCTCTCCTCTCATCTCTTCTCATTTAATACTCATACCCTTTTTCATAATTTACTAATAATAAAAGTATTTTTAAAAATAATTATTCAAATAATCATTTATTTAAAACTATTTTTTTATAATCTTTTTTCTAAAAATCTTTTTTTATAAGTTATTCAATTTTTTTTTATATAAAATCGTTTCTAAAATCCTGGCCTTATAATCTGCAAGCACCCAGAATGGATTCCTTCTCCCTGTTCCACTTTTAATATGCTTTTTAGGAAAATTTACTTCTAAATGTTTTTATAGCAGAAGGTTAATTAACCATTATAATTCTAACCGCCACTGTAAATTACCCAACTTGAGCCGGAGTCAAGATGGAGTGGCTTCAAACTGGAAATCCATGAAGGTTGAGGTCGAAGGTGAAGATGGTACCAAATTCGTGTTGGGGACGCTCGGTGAGATCCTGTTTGGACGAGGCTCAGGGTTTAACACCAACGACCGCACCGTTTCTCGCCGTCACATTTCGTTCCGACTGAGAAGCTCGCTCGATAATAGCGATGCCGGAGCTGAGCCTAGGGTTTCGTTTGAGGTTATAGGAAGGAACCCCATTTGGGTGTTAAGCAAGAACCATGTAGAAATTCGAATTTTTAGGAAGTTCGAGAAGGGTGAGATGGAGGTTGGCGACAGTTTCTGTTTGTCGGGGAAGTCGCTCGTTTGGTTCGATTTGAAAGACTGTAAAGTTCAACTGGGAAAGAAGACGGTTTCGGGTATTGAGAAGGAGGTTTCGGAGTGTTCAAGTAGTGGTCTTGACATGGAGGACATTGATGTTTCAGGAATTGATCCTGCTAAAGGTGATGAGCTGTTGGCTAAATCTGTAATTTCTCCATACTCTGTTTACTTGGTGCGAGATAGTCATTTTTTTGATTTGGCTCTCTGTGTTACATTGATAATCTTTATGTTTATCCTAAAGCCATTAGCTTTTTTCCATCAAGTGAACAAATTCGAAGGATGCTGTATTAACTCTGTTATACATAAATCTTTGAAATGAAACTGACTGTAGGATATATATACATGTATATATATTGTATGAATTTGTTGATAAAGGAGCAACCCTACAGAAAACATGCTTAATTAAAACTTGGCGTGCACATATTTTACTGTATTCTTTGGCCATTTTTCCTGCTTGAATACTTGCCTTTTTTCCCCTGGATAATCGAATGATGATTAACAATTTTTGCTTTTCTTCGGACAACTTCCTGGAAATAGCACAAGCAATACATTTTTTCCATTGGAAAAAATAATATGGTGTTGGTGATTGATTAACAATATAGTGGAATGTAGTTATTTCCTGTGTCCAACTACTTTAGATTCTCATGGCAAATTTTGGAATTACAGAGTTTGGTTTTGTTGTGATGGGGCATGAGTTTGATCACTATCCCAAGGACATGATTCTCAATGTGAAGAGTTGGAACTGGTTCCTGGAGGAACCTAACAAAGATGAAGAAGATGAGGATGATTATGAAGAGAAGGGGACGGCCATCAGAGGAAAGCGAAAGAAAGGTAAAGACAACAAAGATGAAGATGGTGACTGGACTGTGGAAAGTGAAGAGGATACAGACATTGTTGCAAGTGTGAGTAAAGTAAGAAGATCTGGGTACTCTACTCGGTCACGAGACCAAAATAAACAAACCAAGGACAGCAAAGGTAGTAAAAATTATGGACGAAAGAAAGCTCCTAGTGTGGATGAAACCGTTGAAGATGAAGAAGATGAGACATTGGGAGGCTTCATTGTTGATGATGAAGAAGATGATCAGGAAGAGGAACACAGTGAAGAGGAGTTTGAAGAAGATGAAGTGGAGGATTAATATTGAAAGAGTGAACAGACTCCCGTACGGCAAATGCATATTGTAGCTTTGTAATGTCAATACTACTACTGATATGTACTTTTCTGTATCATAACATCAATTTGTGTTTCATGTTTTGGTTTGAAAAGAGTGGTGTATTTTTTAGTGATCTGTTCAATATGGCAATATATTTGTTTAGTTTAATAGTGGGCAGCATTTGTTTTTGATATGAAATTGTCATATCAGATTGATTTGTTATACTGCTGAAGGATTCCGTGCTTGATTTTCCAAAACCCTCAAGGCTCCCAAAATGATATGGGTTTGGCTGCATTGGCTTGCCTGAGGTGTCTATCAGATGCGAGAAACAGAAAAGTAGATATATGTTGTTTTGATGGATTTTGCTGAGCATTTATCTCTTGAAATGCGTGCCTGAGGAAGCAATGGAGTTTCCTCAAGGCACTGCTAAATAGGAAATCAAATTTTCTGCAGCTCCAATCTCTCTGATGGTGTATATCATCTATATTCTAATGTCTCCCTAAGGACACGTACTTAGCGGAGTCATGGGCTTATGGGTGATGTGTCCTATGGTGTGGCTTCCGAATCTGCTGATGACTAGGATTAGTGTGTTGACGTGGCTTGTGATGTGGCTGCTGTGTTGGCTGGTGCTAGCATGAATGGGTGACGTAGTTGGTGATATGGCAGTTGAGTGGGCTGAGGAGTAGGACAAACGGATGGTGGGACACCGGATACAAGGATTG
Organism: Leucaena leucocephala; assembly: GCA_037074615.1. Taxonomy (NCBI): domain Eukaryota; kingdom Viridiplantae; phylum Streptophyta; class Magnoliopsida; order Fabales; family Fabaceae; genus Leucaena; species Leucaena leucocephala. The sequence continues at coordinate 3,017,874 of CM073558.1, read as the reverse complement.
TGATGACCGGGAAAAAATGGCATGTGGCCCACGATCTGGCTGCTCATTGGATGCCTAGCATACACAGCTAAGTTTTAAACAATCATTGTTAAAAATTCAATAAATATTTAAAACATGTGGAATATATAGGAATTGCGGGTTTGTTCGGAATTAATCAAATCCATGAATATACATATAAACAAGCAACAATGATAATAATATTGAATGATTACATGCCAATATACTCTGTATTTATTAGCAGGCAAGTGTAGGGGATGACTCGCCATCCTTTGGATTGGAGAGATGGCTATTGCTGTAAGTTTTTCTGATTTTGAGAGATAGATGAGAAACGAGACCGTATATTGGAATCTGTTTAATAACAACAAAAATTGAAGCTTATATATTATATTACACAACCAAATCAGTTTAAGAAAATTAAATAGCAGCCATGGATATATGAGAAAACTAGAAATGGAACAAGGCTAATACTACAGAATCCCAATACCCAACTCAGTGAGCTCAGAAAAGTGACAGAAATGCAAATTCGATCTAAAGGGGCTTTTGTTCGGAGAAGCAAAGCTGGCTGGTGGTGCTGTGAATGTGAATATGAACTGGAACACAAGGGGGAAGATGAATTTATATGAGGGGGGATAAGAGGGCATGCCATAAAGAGGGTAGGTATATCAGCCATTTTAACCATTTTTTTTCATTGATTTGGTCCTTAATAAGCTAAATATTCTTAAATCTCGATTGATCCTTCAACATAATTCTCCCTTATTTTAAATATAGGTACTTTTTATATGAACTGGAATTTAATGTTTTTGTTAAGAAATGCCTTTATGGCAATACTCGACAAGTTAATAGAGAGGGATATTTTTTTTTTCAAAAAAAATTAATGGTATTAATTAATTAGAGCTGAAAATAAAAGAAATATATCTTACTTTAATAGTGAGAGTCCATTTAGCTATTTGTGCAAGTATTCAGAAGGCAGATGAATTCCAAAATGCCCGCATTTAACATATAGTCAATTCCTTATGTGGGTTCTGGAGAACTGAGGAAAGAAAATTCCAGCGACTTCTCTGGGGGTGAACGTTGAAAGGGAGAGAAGAAATTTCTAGAGGTTCTCTATCCAATACCCAGGGTAAAACATTGAAGGTCACCGGGTCCCCGCTTACTTCCTTTTCTTTGTTCTTCCTCTTCGCCGGCAGTGTTTTGCAACGTTTTTCTCTTCTATGTTCGATGTGTCTTGTTGGTTTGGGAGTAAGTCAAATTTCATCTCTTCTATTTTCTTTGTCACTGATTATTCTTCTCCCTTGTTCTAGTCTATTGCTGCTACGCTGTAATATTTGAAATATTTTTCTTCCTCTGTTCGTGCGTTGTGCTGTGGATGTGTGGAATTGGATGAGAAAGTTTGGAGAGTATGTCTAAATATTGAAGAAAAAGGTTAGTTTGATAAATTGATGATTAGGAAGTATGGTAAAGCTTCGTTGATGAATAGATTGGCTTGAAATAGTGCTTTAAGGAACCATGAACGTGTTATGTAAGCTTGAACATGTTAAACCTACAATGTGTGTCAAAATGCCTGAAAAGCCATTGTGTCCCAATGAGTATCTAAAGTTGATGATATGATTTTCTCTTGCTTTGTAAGTTATAATGAATTAAAAATCTATGATTTTTTTATTGTGTCATTGGTAAATCGGTTGTTCAAGGTTTGGTAAAGCTTGACTCATGCTTGTGTATATTTGGAGGAAAGAATTTAAAGGTTAGAACTTTTGTTGTATGCCAATAATTTTAGTTCCCCTTATATATGGGATAAAATGTTAGAAAGGAAATGACTGAAAATTTTACCCTGTATTCTTGGTTGTTAGTAAGTTAGGGCGTGACAATCATTCAGCACTTCAAATAGCAATTTTTACGCAGCGTGTTGCCTTGAAAAATGTGGTCTGACTTGCTCGTTGCCTCGACGGGAGATTTTCCGGTTGGAGAGTTCCTTTGGCTTCGGTTTCTCGAAGATCGGCGACCGAACTTATGCTCCCCAAATTCTTCGGTCGGCTGGTAAGTTGCTACTGCCCTCCTCCATTGGCTGTGACTGATTAATGGCCGCCAGTAGAATGTTTAATTTGAATTTTTATATTAATGGTGAAAGAAAATTCACGTTGTTGATTTTGAATGTTGATTATTGGTGAAAGAAAATTAAAGTTGATTAATTGTGGCCACAAGAACAGCTAGGATAACATTACTTAGGTGACACTGTAATCTACAGCCGCCATTTTAGTTCAAGTGTTGAAATCCCAGTTGTTCTCGTGATCAGCAGTGCACGTTATTTCATTAAAGGGAACAATGCCATTTTGGAGATCTTGGCCTTTGTCTCATGTATGATCCTTGCTGTCGGTTCATTTTAACTTAGATTTCTTCGTCCTCCAGCAGCTTGTGATTTTCTAGGACTAATACTTACAAATTATATTGTACTAATTGTTTCAACTCAAAACCAATAGAGTTTCTCTTTATAAATTTTTTTGGATCAATGAAGAACTAATTCAAAGCCGGAATCACAATCTAAAAATTGATATTGACAAACAACTTGTTATTTTGCAGTGCGGAGGTTCTAGAAGCTGTTGTCTTACAATTTCTTTACGTGAAAAACTACTCCTACCATTGGCACTGTAGCCTTGACGAATTACTTCTTCACCACTTTATCAATGGATCAAACACCAAAGCTTATCAAAGCTCTTTTCAAGAACACCAAGAATCCCAGACTTGCATGGCACCTCTTCAAACGCATTCTGTCTTCATCTTCCTCCTCCTCATCCCCTTGTTATCTTCGTTCTGTACCTACCATTGTACGTATCCTTATTGGTGCACAAATGCACAGGGAGATCGATGAACTCCCACAGCTCATTTTTGGCTCACAGCACGTTGGTGTTGCCCTTGCGTCTCTCACTTCCTTTGTTCAAATCTTGGCATCATTGGGCCACCTTGATAAGGCTGTCTTACATTTCAAATCCCTTAGAACTCAATTTCCAGCAACGCCTCCATCAGTTTCTCTATACAATCTACTTCTTCAATCTAGTCTTAAAGGAAACCGTCCAGATTTTGTTAAATGGTTATACACAGACATGATTGCTGCTGGGGTTAAACTGGAAACTTATACATTTAATCTCTTAATTCAGTCGCTGTGTGACTCTGGTCGTTTAGATGATGCTCGAGATCTGTTTGATAAAATGTCTGAAAAGGGATGTCAGCCAAATGAATTTAGTATTGGGATTCTTGTTCGTGGGTTTTGTAGAGCTGGACTCACTGTCCAAGGCTTAGAGCTTCTCCACCAGACAAAGAATGGTCATCCTGCCCCGAATAAGGTAGTGTATAATACTCTGATATCTAGCTTTTGTAAAGAAGATCGAATTGATGAAGCTGAAAAATTGGTTGAAAGGATGAGAGACCAGGGTCTATTTCCAGATGTTGTTACTTTTAACTCTAGGATATCGGCCCTTTGTAGAGTGGGCAAAATTTTAGAAGCGTCAAGAATTTTCAGGGACATGCAAATGGATGAAGAATTAGGACTTCCAAGGCCCAATGTCATAACTTACAATATAATGCTCAAAGGATTTTGCAGGGAGGGCATGCTGGAGGAAGCAAGGGCTCTGCTTGACAAAATGAAAAAAGATGGTAATTTTACGACGTTAGAAAGTTACAACACATGGTTGTGGGGTTTAGTTAGAATGGGAAAATTGTCAGAGGCTCGGTTAGTTCTCAATGAAATGCTTGGTAAAGGAATTGAACCAAATATATACTCCTACAACATTATAATGGATGGGCTCTGTAGAAAACATATGCTGTCAGATGCAAAAGCATTGATAGATCTGATGAACAGTAATGGTATTTGCCCCGACAAGGTTACTTATAGTATTCTCCTCCATGGGTTCTGTAGCAAAGGGAAGACTATTGAGGCAAAAAATATTCTTCAGAAAATGATCAGGAATAATTGTTCCCCAAATACTTACACTTGCAACATATTACTGCACAGCCTTTGGAAAGAAGAGCGAACATCAGAAGCAGAGGAAATGCTGCAAAAGATGAGCAAAAAAGGATACCAATTTGATACAGTGACCTGCAATATTGTGGTCAATGGTCTTTGTAGAAGTGGTGAATTGGACAAAGCGGTTGAAATTCTTAATGAGATGTGGACTAATGGACCTGCTTCCCTAGATAAAGGAAATTCAATTTCCAGCCTAGTGAAGGACATCCAAAATGTATCAAATAGATCTCCAGATGTGATAACGTATACAACCATAATTAATGGGCTATGCAAGGTTGGGAGGCTTGAGGAAGCAAAAAAGAAATTTGTAGAAATGATGGCAAAAGGTTTGCGCCCTGATTCTGTGGTCTATGATTCATTCATTCAAAGTTTCTGTAAGCAAGGAAAGATATCATCCGCCTATCGTGTTCTGAAGGATATGGAGAGAAATGGTTGCAGCAAGACTCTTCAAACTTACAATTCATTGATTTTGGCCTTAGGAAGTAGAAACCAAATATTTGAAATATATGGTCTGATGGATGAGATGAGAGAAAGAGGGATATGTCCAGATGTTGGCACATATAATAATATAATTAGCCAACTTTGTGATGGAGGGAAGATTGAGGACGCCACTTCTCTTTTACATGAAATGCTGGAAAAGGGCATAACTCCCAATATATCTTCCTTCAAATTATTGGTAAAAGCTTTCTGCAAATCCAGTGACTTTGGAGTTGCATATGAGCTATTTGAGGTAGCTTTGAGTGTATGCGGCCAGAAGGAACCCTTGTACAATTTGATGTTCAATGAATTACTAGCTGGAGGACAAGTATCTGAAGCAATGGAGGTGTTTGAAGCTTCATTAGATAGATCTTTTGGACTGAAAAATTTCATGTATAAAGATCTAATCGGCCAACTTTGCCGGGATGATAGGTCAAATGATGCTAATTTTCTTCTACATAAATTGATTGATCGAAAATATGAGTTTGATCATTCGTCATTCATGCCAGTGATTGATGGCTTAAATGAAAGGGGAGACAAGCAACAAGCTAATGAACTTGCAACGAAGATGTTGAAATTGGCTTCAGAAGATGGATATGGAAATAAGAATTGCTACAGTGAAAGAAGTAACACTGATGGAAAACTTAACAAGGCTGGTGGAAGTGACTGGCAAGATATATTGCATAGGTATTGTGATGAGGACAATCTTTTCTTTTCTTTTCTTTTTTTAACCAATTTTATCATCTCTGCTGAAACAAGGGTTTTCCATTTGCTGTTATATGAATTGTCTGAGGACACATACCTTATTCATGTATAATAATCTGTTAGCTGTTTTTAACAGGCATGACGGCAGTGGAATTGCGTTGAAATCTCTCAAGCATGTACAAAAAGGCTGGGGTCAAGGAAGCATATCAAGCTTGCAGCCTCTGAAAAATTATTTCGACAATTACTATGATACGAGGGGTTAACTTTCTGTCAAGTTCTTTAATTTTATTTTTGGCAGGTGGAGGGAGATGCATGGGAATGTAAAAGGTTAAAATATTACAAAGAAAGAAATGGAATCCACCGCCGCCCCCCCCCCCCCCCCAAAAAAAAAATGCGCACAACAGTTCATAAAAGCTGCTGAAAAAGTTCAATAGAATGCCTGAGCTGCGTTCAAATTCTTCATATGTAGTCTTGCAGACTTTTTCCCCCCCCAGAAATTAGGTGATATCCTAGCCGAGAACTTAAAAACTAATTCTTCTGATTAGAGATCTCTGAAATAGTTTTTGTTTCTTTTATAACGTGGGTTTTGTCTCATTTATGACAACTTGGTGATATTGTTGAGATAATATTTTGACCATCTAAATGTTTTTTTCTCTCACAACATTAAGAATAGTAATTTTACTTTACATTATGCATATATTAAATGTTGAAGCAAAATTGATTAAATGTCTTTAGACTGATGAGTGCACCGATTAGAAATTGAAAATTCCAATTTACGTTAGTTTAAATTATCAATACATACTGTTTAGTAAAATAATCAAGTTCTCTTAATAATGATTACATCCACCTCGACTACTTTATTTTTTTTGACCAGAGACTACTTTTTGTTAATGAAACGAAATAAATCCACCACAATGAATCATATATTTTACACGATTTAAAATAAATTTAACATATTTAATAAAATAAAAATATATTTTAGGAAGAATTTTATTTGAGTCATACCTAAGAAAATTTATTTAAATCCTATGGGACTCACGGAGAGATATTTCAATTGTAAAATGTCTATATTACCATTATTTATTAAAAAATTATAAGTAAAATGGCATAAATAATAATTTTATATGATATAATTGATAAGTTAATCAATAATGAATAATAAATCTATTTCTTTTAAAATATTAGGTCTAAGATTATATTGCTATATAACTTATTAATTGTAACACATAAATTTGTTATTTATGCAATTTCAGTTGTTATTTTTCAATGAATTGGATAAATGACAATTTTATGTGTTGTAATTGATAAATCAAATAATATATCAAGTCTATGTTTGGGTAAATTCTAAATCACAGTTTTAAAATGGCTTATAGCCTAAATTTTATTTTGGAAAAATTTTAAAATAAATAATTTATATTTGTTAAAAAGTGCTTCTAGATTAAACAATTGTTTAAAATCATGATTTTGAATAAGTTCATACAAATAACTTCTTGATCAATAAAAGAGTTTATAGACTACCTATTTACTATTTTAACTTTACTTTTTCTTACACTCTCTCTTCTCTTCTCTCCCTTTTTGTCACTATTTCTACCGTTGTCATCACGTCGCTAGGAGAGAGGAAGGTCGTGTCACGAGTTATTCTTTCGTTTTCTTCTTCTTCTTCCACTGTGGAGGCCCCGTTGCTAGGTCGGGGCATGTAGGTCAATGAGTGGAGCATCGTTATTGGGCCTTCACAAGTCTTCCATCATTAATGCCGCTTCTTCTTTTGGTAGCTATGGTCTTTGATGATAGAAGTAGACATTGCTGGAAAGAACATAAGAAAATGCTCTCTCATTGCCAGAAAGAACAAGAGAAAAGAGGGAAAATAAAGAAGAAGAGGGAATTATGTTTTTTAATTTTATAACATTTCTGATAATTTAGCAATCACAAACGTTATTCTAATAATGACCATCTAAATACTCATTTATTCATAATAATTTTTTTTCCATAAGTTATTCTCCATAATTCCTTTACCAAAAGCTATATAAAAGCTATTTTTTTAATAAATTTTTTTTCAAAAATATATTTAAATAGGTCCAAAGGTAGAAACCCTAGAGTTGATATTGTTTAGCCATGAGTTGTACTTGTTGCTTTCAAATTAATTAATTATAATCATCTAGCTTCACTACCACTTTCTTATTTATAAAGAAGCGAGATGTCTATAAAACAAGAGTTACTTAATCACGAATCGCACTGTTACCACTAAATATTGACATTTGTTGAACAGATTGGAAGCAAGATATTGAGGATATTTGATTTAGGATCGATTTATAGTGATGTTAATGAGGCATGGCTCTGATACCATGTAAATGTATAGGAAAAAGAGAGAATCCATAAAAAAAAGTGATGAAATTAACCATTGTATCTCAAGGAAAGATTTACTTTTATATTATCTTCTTATTATCATATAACTGAATTTAGTTATATTTAATGATAACAAAATTAAATCTAATTAGATTATGCTCAAGGCCCAACACATCAATACATGCCAATGATCATAATACAATACCAATCAACAATACATATCAAATATCATAATACAATACCAATTAACAAATACAAATAGAAAATAAAACTTATATTAGAGTGACTAAACCTTCAGTTAAACTTTAAATATTTCACCGATCACCCTTTGATGATCGTAAAGGTGCATCCTCATTTCCTTTCTCCAACTAGATCCTTGGGTTGTGTCCTCTTCCTTTTCGAGTCTTAGCGTATATAAAAATTTTCTGTTGAGAGACTTATTTACTATAGCCAGGTGCATGATATGGGTCAGATTCGGATATAGTTAGGGTAAAGTTCTAGTAAACTATATGGACAAAAAAAAAGAAGAAGTAAGAAATATTGGGTTTGCTACGTCCAGACCGTATATGAAATTGATTGTTACCATAATTCAAATTCACATAAAATAGAAATTATTTTTAAATAATTGATAGCCATATGAATGAGAGAGAGGTACAGCGTTTTGACCGTTTTATCCACATAAAATATTAATTATTAATTAATTGCATGAAAACAAAAATAAAAATATAAAGCATAATTTATATTTTTTATAATTATCATATTACCTTATATTATTTTTAATAATTTTTATATTAAAAATAATTCTGTTAACAATAATACAAGCATCACCAATTTAAGTGCATAATTTTGAAGGTTTTATTCACATAAAATATAAATTATTAATTGAATGAAAACGAAAACATATATATATATATATATATATATATATATTAATTATTTACATAAAAACAAAAATATAAAATAAAATTTATATATTTTTATTATCATATAAGCTTTTGTCATTTTTAGTAATCTGCTTACAAAGAGTAATTTCGATAACAATTATCTAAATATAATTATTAATTAATTTCATGAAAACAAAAATAAATTATTTTGTGATTACCTCTTTCAATATAGATATTATTTTTTTAATAATTAAATTTAAAATCTAAAAAATCTAGTGGGATATTATATAGTTAGATAGACTTTATATTGGTAGATCTATGTTTCTTTTGGTTTATAAAAAATGAGTTCTTTAAGTATGAGAATATGAATAATTATGGGAACGGAAATCTAAATATTTTAATTGTTTGATAAGTTATAAAAATAAATTAAATATTTTTATTTTTTATTTTAATTGGGTAAAATAATGAGAAAAAGAAAAAGAAAATAAACATATTGTCCTTCCCTGTGTTTTTTAAGTTAATAAATTAATATAAGAAAAAATTAAAGAGAACCACAATACGCACAAATTTTACAAAAAAGAAAAAAAGAAAAAAAAAAGAAAGAAGCAAGTTGAAAATGGCCTCGCTAGAGGTAGAAATTGGATATTGTTGCAAATATTATTGTACATGTGGATGTCCATTCTACCTCTTGGAATTCCTCTTAGGATTCCTTCTTGTCTTTATACCATGAAACTATAACTTTCTCAATGAATGATTTGAGAGGGGTTTCTTGTGGTTAATGGCATTTTATTCATCTTTAATCCTTTATAACCTTATGTTTAGTTTTTAATGGTTGTGGCCTATAAATAGTGGCTATGTAGAAGGCATTTGGACAAGTGAATATACAAGCATATGAGAAATTCTCTCTTGTCATTCCATTTCTCTCATATCTAAATCTTATCTTGTTATTCTTTCTACTAACTTACTTTCTTATTTTTATAACACGTTATCAGCACGACATTGCTCTGAAAAATTTAAGGTATGAACTCCTTATCAATTCATATACTATTATATTTAATTATATACAAAGGATATTAGTTTTCTCTTTATCTAATTATCATATATATTTTATTTTCTATTATCATCTTACTTAATTATTATGGGCAAATATTATTATATATTTTACCGTTATTTATTATTCTTTCCTATCCATTTTAATTTTTGTTGTTAGATATGTGTGTGTGGGTTATCTTTATTCTTATATAAAATATTGTGTTATTCTAATTTTTCTTCTTTTGATATATTGATACAATATTATGATTAATTCTCTATTTATATATATTTACATATATGTGTTGTTTACATTTTTCCTTCTCCCTATATATTGTTTATATTTCCAATTCCCCCTCCCTATATATTTATTAATTTATATTTCAATTGATTTATTTATCTTCTTTGTATTCTTGGCATTATTATATATTTATTACAATTATATAATATTCATTTATTTATATTATGAAATATTTATACTATGTTATTATTTATATATTTAATTTATGTTATTTCTATTGTAGTATTATTTTCTCTATATTATTTATATTGTTTCCATTATTTTATTTTTTTATGTGTTACTATTATTTATTTTGTTTCTTTATTTATACCATTTATATTTTGTTATTTTTATTGAATTTATATTTATGTTGAATATATATTATTTATTTTATTTATATTTATGTTTAATATATATTGTTTATTTGATTTATATTTTTATTATCATATATTTTTAATTAATTTTATCAGAATTCTAATTATTATTATTATTATTATTATTTTAGTTTGATCCATGGCTAATCTGACGAAACTCGAGTTTACTGCTCTTGATATCTCAGGAAAAAAATATCTGTCTTGGGTTTTAGATGCTGAAATCTATTTAGATGCAAAAGGTCTAGGGAATGCTATTTTACCAAGAAATAAAGCAAGCAGTCAAAATAAGGCTAAGGCCATAATTTTTCTTCGCCACCATTTACATAAAGGGCTAAAAGCTGAATTCCTAACGGTGAAAGATCCGTTAGAATTGTGGAGTAATTTAAAAGAACGATATGATCACCAAAAGACTGTAATATTGCCCAAAGCTCGTTATGAATGGTTACATTTGAGGCTGCAAGATTTTAAATCTGTATCTGAATATAATTCAGCTATTTTTTAAATAAGTTCTCAACTGAAGTTGTGTGGTGAGAAAATAACAGATGAGGACTTATTAGAAAAAACTTTTTCAACCTTTCATGCTTCAAATGTGCTCCTGTAGCAATAATACCGTAAAAAAGGTTTTAAAAGGTATTCTGAACTAATCTCATGTCTTCTTGTGGCTGAACAAAATAATGAGTTGTTAATGAAAAATCATGAGATCCGTCCCACTGGATCAGCTCCATTCCCTGAAGCGAATGTGACTGAAAGCACTGATTTTCATACCCATGGTCGTGGTCGCAGTCGCGGTCATGGTCGTGACCGTAGCCGTGGTAGGGGACGTGGCAATTACCGTCATTATGGTGGTGGAAGTAATTATAATCCAAATACCGACCAAAAGAAGAAATATAATGAAGGGCAGAAAAAAGATAAGGGTGGTCCCTCAAAAACTGTGGGAAATCTATGTTATAGGTGTGGGATGAAAGGGCATTGGTCGCGTACCTGTCGTACGCCTGAGCATCTGGCAAAACTTTATCAAGCCTCCATAAAAAAGAATTCAAAGAACATGGAAGCAAATATGACTTTCCAAGATGATGATGTTGAGGCAAATTTTGCATACAAGAATGATGATACCAATGAGCTATATGATGACCTTGATGCTATGGCACACTTAGAAGTGGCAGATTTCTTTGAGAATCATGATTAGAGAAACAAATTTAGTCTATATTTTATCTATATTTCATCTTAATTTAGTTATGCTTTATGCTTTATTTATGTTTACTTTTATTTTCTTCTTTTAAGAGTATTATTGCTAATAATATATTTTGATACATTTATTTTCTTTTGATGAAGAATATGGATGTTCCTCTCTCTTTTATTGGGCACAATAATGAAGATATATGCCTCATAGATAGTGCTATAACACATACCATACTCAAAGATAAAAAATATTTTTCTCATTTGACAATAAATGGTGCAAGCATCAATACTATAGCGGGTAATACAAAACTAATTGAAGGCTTTGGAAGAGCAATGATAATATTACCCAAAGGGACACATTTTGTAATTAATGATGCTTTATATTCCTCTAAGTCTCAAAGAAATTTGTTAAGTTTTAAAGATATCCGCCGAAATGGGTATCATATTGAGACTATAGATGAGAAAAATATTGAATATCTATATATTATAATTGTTAGACATGGAGAAAAATGTGTTCTTGAAAAAGTACCTGCATTATCTTCTAGTTTGTATTATACAAATATTGGTATAATTGAAACAAATGCTACAGTAAACCAGAAGTTTACTAATAAAAATACATTCATTATTTGGCATGATCGATTAGGCCATCCTGGATCAACTATGATGCGAAGGATTATTGAAAATTCACATGGACATCCATTGAAGAGCCAGGAGATTCTTCAATTTAAAGACTTTTCATGTGTTGCTTGTTCTTAAGGCAAACTAATTACAAGAACTTCATTAACAAAAGTTCGGGTAGAATCCCCTGCATTTTTATAACGTATCCAAGGGGATATATGTGGATCTATTCATCCACCATGTGGACTATTTAAATATTTTATGGTTTTAATAGATGCATCTACAAGATGGTCACATGTGTGTTTGTTATCTACATGTAATTTAGCATTTTCTAGATTACTTGATCAAATAATTCGATTAAGAGCATAATTTCCAGAATATGCAATTAAGACAATTCGTCTTGATAATGCGAGTGAGTTTTCATCGCAAAAGTTTAATGATTATTGCATGGCAACTGGAATAACAGTGGAAAAATCTGTTGCTCATGTCCACACTCAAAATGGTTTAGCAGAATCATTAATTAAATGCCTCCAATTGATTGCTAGACCAATACTCATGAGAACAAAACTTCCCATTTCAGCTTGGGGACATGCAATTTTACATGCATCAACAATTATACGTATCAGGCCAACAAGTTATCATAAATTCTCCCCATTACAATTAGCTTTTGGTCAGGAGCCAAATATTTCTCATCTTAGAATTTTTGGATGTGCGGTATTTATCCCAATTGCTCTACTATAACGCACAAAGATGGGACCTCAGAGAAGGTTAGAGATATATGTTGGTTATGAATCTCCTTCCATAATCAAGTATTTAGAACCGTCAACGGGAGATTTGTTTACGGCACGTTTCGATGATTATCATTTTGATGAAACAAATTTTCCAACATTAGGGGAAGATAATAAGCAGCTGGATAAAGAAATCACATGGAAAGCATTATCGTTATCTCATTTAGATCCTCAAACACAAATATGTGAGTTTGAAGTTCAAAAAATAATTCATTTGTAAAATATTACAAATCAACTGCCAGATGTATTTACTGACCCCAAGAGAATTATTAAATCTCATATTCTAGCTAAAAATACTCCAATTTGAATTGATGTCCCAGTAGGACAAGTAGCAAGTGCAAATGAAAGTAAACCACGTTTGAAGCGTGGTAGACCAATCGGTTCCAAAGATAAAAATCCTAGAAAGAAAAGAGTAAACAATCAAGATGGTCAAATTGAAGAGGCTGATCTTATAGGAGATACCCAGGACATAACAAATCAAAAGACCCCAGAAGAGGTCCAGGTACCTGAAAATAATGAAGAGATCTCGATAAGTTATGTCATTACGGGGAAAAAAGTGGAACCGAGAAAATATAGTCGTCGACGATATTTTTTCATACAGTGTTGCTGTTGAAATAACTAATCAAAGTGAGAATCTTGAACCTAGGTCTGTTGAAGAATGTAGACATAGAAATGATTGGCCAAAATGGAAAGACGCAATTCAAGCAGAATTGAATTCACTTTCAAAACGTAAAGTTTTTGGACCTGTAGTTCAAATACCAAATGGTGTTAAACCAGTTGGGTATAGATGGGTTTTTGTGCGAAAATGAAATGAGAAAAATGAGGTTGTTAGATATAAAGCACGACTTGTGGCACAAGGTTTTTCGCAAAGACCTGGCATTGATTATGAAGAAACATATTCTCCTGTGGTGGATACAATTACTTTAAGATATCTAATTAGTCTGGCAGTGCATGAAAGACTTGATATGTGTCTAATGAATGTTGTTACAATATACTTATATGGTTCTTTAGATACTGAAATTTATATGAAAATCCCTGAAGGATTTAAATTGCATGAAGCATGTAAGAATCCTCGAGAAAATTATGCAATTCGTTTGCATAAATCCTTATACGGATTAAAACAATATGGAAGAATGTGGTATAACCGTCTAAGTGAATATTTGTTGAAAGCAAGCTATAAAAATGACTCAATTAGCCCATGTGTTTTTATAAAAAGGAATATATCAGAATTTGTTATAATTGCTGTATATGTGGATGACTTGAATATAATTGGAACTCCTGAAGAGCTTCAAAAAGCAATGGATTGTTTAAAGAGAGAATTTGAAATGAAAGATCTTGGAAAAATAAAGTTTTGTCTCAGTTTACAAATCGAGCACTTAACAAATGGAGTTTTTCTTCATCAATCAGTTTATATTGAAAAAATATTAAAGCAATTTTATATGGATAAAGCTCATCCATTAACTACTCCAATGGTTGTGAGATCTCTAGTTAAAGAAAAAGATCATTTTCGCCCTCAAGAGGAAAATGAAGAACTCCTTGGTCCAGAAGTACCATATCTTAGTGCTATAGGGGCACTAATATATCTTGCTAATTCGACACGACCTGATATTGCATTTGCTGTAAGTTTATTGGTAAGATTTAGTTCTTCTCCAACAAGAAGACATTGAAATAGAATTAAACATATATTTCGATACCTTCGAGAGACAATTGATATGGGATTATTTTATTCTAATGAATTCGGATCACAATTGATTGGTTATGCAGATGCATGATTTTTAGCAGATCCACATAAAGGTAGATCTCAGACAGGATATTTATTTACTTGTGGAGGTACAGCTATATCTTGGCGTTCGATAAAGCAAACTTTATCAGCTACCTCATCAAATCATGCAGAAATAATTGCAGTTCATGAGGCAAGTCTAGAATGTGTTTGGCTAAGGTTAGCAATCCAACATATCCAAAGAATGAGTGGTCTACTTCCAGAACAAGAGATTCCAACAGTATTATATGAAGATAATACATCATGCATAGCTCAATTGAAAGGAGGATATATCAAAGGAGATAGAACAAAGCATATTTCTCCAAAATTCTTTTTCACTCATGATCTTATGAAGAATAGTGATATAGATGTTCAGTAAATTCAATCATGTGACATGCAGATTTGTTTACCAAGACACTACCAACTAAGCCATTTGAGAAGTTAGTGTATGGTATTGGAATACGCAGATTCAAAGACATAAATTGACAACGTCATCAGGGGGAGTAAACAAGTACTTGATATACTCCTCATTTTAAGAATTTTGTTTTTCACTGGATTTTCCTGAAAAGGTTTTTGATAAGGCAACCTAAATAAATATTGTGTACTCTTTTTCCTTCACTAGGTTTTTGTCCCAATGAGTTTTTCTTAGTAAGGTTTTAATGAGGCACAATATCTATCATGGACATCCAAGGGGGAGTGTTGCAAATATTATTGTACATGTGGATGTCCATTCTACCTCTTGGGATTCCTGTTAGGATTCCTTCTTGCCTTTATGCCATGAAACTATAACTTCCTCAATGAATGACTTGAGAGGGATTTCTTATGGTTAATAGCATTTTATTCATCTTTAATCCTTTGTAACCTTATGTTTAGTCTTTAATGGTTGTGGCCTATAAATAGTGGCTATGTAGAAGGCATTTGGACAAGTGAATATACAAGCATATGAGGAATTCTCTCTTGCCATTCCATTTCTCTCATCTTTAAATCTTATATTGTTATTCTTTCTACTATCTTACTTTCTTATTTTTATAACAGATATTATAGAAACCCAAGCAAGTACAAGCGTTAACGTCTAATTTCTTATGGAAGTTTATAAGTTGTTTTATAGAAGAGCTTTACGCTCTAAGATTTTGTCCTATATTTTATTGTTCCTATAAAGTCAACTAATTTTATATTTAATGAGAAATATTTTTAATATAAGATTTAATTAAAAAATTAATTTTAATTTTAAATATAAAATATATTTATCATATTTATTAATTTTTTAAATTATTTTTATTAATCTTTTTTAAATAATAATTAAATAAAATAAAAAAACAAAAAATTTAAAAGAATATTATAATATTTTTAAAAATATATCTCATATCAATTAAATTAATTAATTTTTTAATTTAACTATAAAAGAACTTGTTACAATTAAGAAAGGACAAAATTAGAAAGGGGAAAAAACTATCATGTCTTTATCTTAGGGCCAGTTTGGATTAGTTTTTGGAAAATAGATTTTGAAGAATAAATTTTGGGAAGAATAGATTGTGGCAAAAAGTGATTTTATAAATTAGAGATATTTAGATGATTAGTAGCAGAATCGCTTTATCATAGACAATTTACTAAAAATGACATAAATTAATATAATAATTACATAAAGAATAAATTTGATTTTAAATTTTTGTATTTAAGTGATTAAAAAATAATATATATACATTATTGTTTGAGCAAGGTAAAAATTTACAATATTCACCTGCATTTTAATTTTTCCCTTACTTAAATAGTAATTTTTAATTTAATTTATGTAGAAAATTTAAAAATTTATATAATACATTAATATATGTATACATAAATAATAAACATATAATACGATTGATTAACATGAAGATTTGATGTTGGATGAATTAGGGAAAATTAAATTTCATTATTTTGATGTTATAGGGGCATCAAAGAAATGTACAATATATAACTATTAGTCTTGTTTATAATAAATAAGTTGATCTCGTATAAAATCACGACAACGGGCCATTTCAGATGAGGAAGTTATGGATAAAGGTATCCGTGAAGAGTTATAGTCCTTATCACCATCATCATCTTGCAGTGGATCATCATCATCTTGGTCCTGTGGCGCAAAATCAGGGTCAGTAATAGAGGTTCTTCTAATGAAATTGTGTATTGCCATTGTTGCACAAACGATCTTCACTTATGTTTGATAGTCATAACTGTGCATGCGTTATAATATGGCAAACTTATTTTTCCATATCCCAAAAGTCCTTTCTATTGTGCATCTTAAACTTGAATGAGCATAATTAAACACTTCATTAGGGTTAACCAATCTAGATGACCGTAAAAAATCAGGGAGATGGTAACGCTCACGCCAGTATGGACCTAGATATCCAATTTGCGTTGGATAACCGGCATCAACCAAATAATATTTACTTGCATGTATTCCAAGTTATTATTTTGAATATTTATATTCACAGATAAAGAGAAACCAATTGAATATATTACAAACATACCTTGAGGCGGATCAGGGAAGTTCATGGAAGGAGTTGTCAAAGCATGACTGAATATACAGGCATCATGTGCACTGCCTTCCCATCCAGCCAAGATAAAGGTAAAGCATATGTCCCAATCACAAACCGCCATTACATTCTACGACGTGAACCCCTTTCTACGAATATATTTTGTTTGTTCATTGGCATGGATGATGCAAGGAATGTGTATGCCATCGATTGCTCTAATCGCATTCTTGAAAAATGGCCAATATCGAGGGCCATGTTTGATTTTGCTATGCACATTTTGAAATGTTGGATCTTAGGGTTTGATGATTGACATTGCTAGTCCAGAACAAGCTAACAAGACATCATGAAAGTGTCTATAAATCGTCTCTCCTGAGTACTAATACCTTTCTTGCATCATCCTACTGGTCTCCCTATGTCCCACAATATTTAAAAAGATCGCTACCTTTTCATATATTCCAATGTTCTGACTTTCTTGAAGCCCGTGTTGCTGCAATTCAATACAAAGGTCAAAGAACACATATGGTTCCATTCTGAACTGTTCAAAACAACGCTTCGGATGACCGTATAATACTTCATCAACCCATTTGCTACCTGTGTGATCACTAGTGCGTATTGGTTGTTTAGACAAATATTGTGTCACATAACTACCAACCAAAATGCCAACTTGTTTCATCCTCTTTACCGCTTACAAGTGTAAAATTCTCCTTTTCATAACAATAATTAATTACCTTAAATCATTTTTACCAAAATGAGTTACACACTAACCAAGATAGAAATAGATTTTATTAACCATTTGAAATTTTATCATGGCTAAAGAAAGAAAACTTTACTTCTAAAGAATTAACCATGATAGAAAAAGATGAAGCTACCCTCAAGCGCTATCATGGTTAAAAGAGTTCAACTATTTTAAAAAGGTTATCCATGATAGAAAAGAGTAAAACTTATATAAAGGTACTATCATGGATATAAAAACTTTACACAATAATTACATATAAAACCATGTTAGAAAGGATTCGACCCCACTAACATGGTTATAGAGTTCAAACACTCTATTAACCCTATCATCACAGTTATCCTCACAATCATCTCGCATTTTCTTTTGGGCATCAAACTCACAAATAACATTACATAAACTCACTTCACAACCAAGATCTAGTAAAATCCTCATTCATAAATCAATTCTCAATATCCCACATTTTAAATAGTGGATCAACAATCAACAAATCACAAGCAGCAGTCTAAGGCCTTAAACCCACTATCAGCACGCATTCCCAGCATCAAATCCAAATAAAATATCACGTCGTATCATGATATGCAACATGAGCTCTACTGTGGCAATATATAATATTTCACACATAAATCAAGAGGAAGAGGCTATACAATCAATATAGCACAACTCAAGCCTCTGAAGCCTTCCCTGATGTCATAGCGCAAAATTATCGCCTGAAAAATGTTAATAACCACGGGGTGAGACAAATGTCTCAGTAACTAACAATCCTACTCATCATGCATACTAACATGTGCTCGTGATGTGTCAAGTGGGACAATTAATAAAATACACGAGATATAAAATAATACATCATAATATGATCAAATCAAAATATCAACCCAGTTCCTCCCATCAAACCAACCGAACCGCCTTATACCTGCCGACCGAACCCATAGGCTAGTGGAACCCATAGGCTAGTGATAACTACCATATGAATGGCCACTCAAAAAGCTAACCGGTCAAGTGTTATGGATTGGCCAAAATCCACAGAGCACAAGACTGGACCATGGGTTCATTCCCCCTCGGTAAACTGGTGGGGGTGTCGCAGCCCCTCGGTAAACTGGTGGGGCAAGTCCCTCGGTAAACTGGTGGGACAAAAGCCAACCATCGAGCTCCAATGGAGGCTATACCACGTGGTAGAAATACAACTCCATCATCACCAATCCCCAATGCATAATTCTCAAGATATTCATAATAATCAACATCTCAATAGTTCAATAATCAATAACATCAATAAATGACATAATGGAGTTTTACTCAAAATAATAACTTTCTTTAAATTCCAATCTCAAGATATAACAAGTTTTTAATCTCTATTTAAACTTTCTAAATCCCACAAGACAATTTTCAATAAAATTAACAATCAACTTTTCTCAATATAATCATATCATCATCAGTAGATTTATATATATCAAATCACTCACAAACATCATATTAGCAAACACAATGAGTGGAAAGTGGTTACCTCTCGCCAAAGCTAATAAAAGTACCATAAATAAGGAGGCCCGTGCTTAGTTCACAGTTCACTAGTCAATCTACATCATTTGTTAAATGTGTGTCAATAAATTATTAATTGAACATAACATATACTTTTAAATAAATATTTACTTTTATCTTTTAATTTTATTTTATTTATAAATTCTTAGCTCAATACCATAACTTAATTTTATTTATCTCAATCACAACTCTATTATCCAATAACTTCATAACTTCAAATTTTTCATCCAACCATCATAAAATCCCACAATTTGCCAACTTTAATCTAAAGAAAAATAACTACAATTCATCGCTTTCTCAAATTACCATTCTAATGATAATCTTATATTGCCCCAACTTTATTATACTCGTATAAATTCTCATTTAACATCAAATTCTTCAAACAATCCAAAAATCCCAAATTTACAACCCTTAAAGCTTTACTCAAAATTTCCAATGTTCACATTTCATAATCAACCTCAAAAAGCATAATTCATAATTTTCAATTAAACTCTAACTTTAATTTACTTAAATCAACCACTAAATCCTCCAATTATTCAAAATCTTCAAATCCCTTAACTTATAATTAACACTTAATATACCAAATCTTGAATTTCAACACCAATCAAATTGCTAAACAAATAATTAATTGACTTATATAAATTTAAAATTCCTAATTTTTACTTCTAATTTCCAAATCTCACTCACAATATCTAAATATTCATTTCAATAGTAAATCACATCATTCCTATATTTTAATAACTTATTTGCACCATCCATTAACCCATACTTATTCAATTTAATCAAAAACCCCAATTTATCTAATCTAGGGTTTCAACAAAAATACCCATTTTTAATTTACAAGCTCTAACTACAATATAAACCGATTAAATATCAATTACACCTCAAATAAACATAACCCAATCATTAAACTCAAATTAAATTAACAATATTTTCATATTAATTCATCTCTACTCTCTAATATTTAAAACCTAACTCTAAACCTCTTAATAATGCAAATAGAAAAATTCTAAACCGATTAAATATCAATTACACCTCAAATAAACATAACCCAATCATTAAACTCAAATTAAATTAACAATATTTTCATATTAATTCATCTCTACTCTCTAATATTTAAAACCTAACTCTAAACCTCTTAATAATGCAAATAGAAAAATTCTAAACCGATTAAATGCAAGTATTCACTTACCTCTATAATTCTATGGTTCTCATTTGTTGAAAATCTATACTTGTTTCAAGCCCTAATCTTCAAACTTGTTTTGCTCCCAACAAAAATTACATCTCTGAAGAGCTCTCATTGAGTAGAGAAATATTTAGGAACTAATCATTGTAGTTGGAAGATTTTAGGAGCAAGAATGAAGCTCCAAAAATATCTGAAATTTTCTATGGTGGAAAGAGTTGCCGCTGTCGACGACGCTGAAGAGCAAAGCCGAAGAATGAATGAAATGGAGTCAGGAGAGGGAGGGGAGAGCCATTGGGTATTATTATAATGGTGTGGGTCCCACACCATTATAATTATATATATATATATTTTTTTTTCTCTTCCATTTTTTTTTTCCTTTTCCTGAACCGTATACATTGTTCTTTTTTTTTTCTTCTTTTTTTTTTCTCCCCTCTCTTTCTTCTATTTTCCTTTCTTTTGTTTTTTTTTTACTTTTAATAAAAATAATATTTTTAGATAAACTCTCTTAACTTATATAATTAAATAAAAATTTTATCTACTATAAATTAATTCTTTCTAATACTACTTAAATTCTAAAAAAAATAGGGATGTTACAATTCTCCTCTCCTTTAAGGAATTTTGTCCCCAAAATTCAACAAACTATAAGTTTCCTTATTTCCTTTTTTTTTTTTTTTTGCTCTCTCATGCTATTTCTAAGTTTCACTTCCTCACAACTGTATACATCAATTACAATCTCCTATAATTTTATATCCCGAATCTGCTACACCACTCTATTCAATTACATGGTTTTTCAATCTGTGTATAGCTTTTTATTAAGCTATTGTCATTTCCCATACCGATTAAAACTATTCTCAAATCACAAAACTCCATTTACCTTTATACTATTTTATTATACTCCTCGATCAATTTAAATCCTTTCATTTTTAACTTGTTTGTGCTAACCTCAACAATATAGTTTCATATCCACATACTCGTAATTGTTCTTAATATGCAAGTGTACAATCTTTAATCCTCTATGCAAATACTATTAAAGAAAGTAAAGTTAATATTATTGTTAAACTATTTTATCAATTTTACATTCCAACACTTGTATTTCCCCCCTACATATTCTATATTATTAGGTAACTAAGAACCTTATTTATTTATACACCATTATTCTTCACCAATAACTTTTATAGCTCTTGAACCTACCTATAATCTCACATCAAAATTCTATAGATATTTTTTTTTTTGTGCAGACAATTCTAGTCATGAACTAAGATCATAAATAAACCTTATTCTTTACCGCCAGAATCATCAAGAATTCATCTTAACATCTAATTAGTTAAATCTTATTCAGCAATCTTCTAATGCAACTTTCTTATTTTGAATGGATATCCAACAAAAATCAATCATATACTTACTCAATTTCTATATCCTCAATCAAAACATCAACCCCCTCTTGACTTTTGTTTCACATAATCATTGACATTAATTACCCCACTAATGTCTTACCTCAATCTTCTCATTTATCCATCCACTGAGTTAACCTTTCAATCCCTACACATTATGACATTATCAACTGCATCTTACATTATTGTTATCAAAATGTTCCTCAACAATCAACCTTTCTAATAATTTCTTTTTTTTTCTCTTCAATATAATCATGTAATAATCCAACAAAGTTTTTCCAATTCAAGCTTATATATTAAACAAATCCTAAAGATTCTCACAAGACTCTAAAAAGCATAGCACCTATACTAATTAATAATACATCTTCTTATAGTTCATAACTTCAAATATAATTAAGAAACATACTAATTTTTCTTGTATCTAAATTTGTCCACAAAATTTTCTTTTCTTTTTTTTTTTTCCATACAATTTAAGCTCAAGAGTCTATTCATTCTTTTAGCTTTCACTCCCTATCACACTTTAGTATTCATAAAATCTCGAGATGTAGTCTGGCTTTCCACGAGTGAAAGACTTCATATATTTTTCTTTATATTGTTTCCATACTTCTAAATTTCTAACATATAATAATGTTTACAATTTTATTTTTCCATCTTTGAAATCGTGCTTCCAAAAAAAATACAATCTCTTTCTATTATAAAAAAAATTCTCAAGCTATGATTATTCTTTCTATCCACCTTTCTTATAGGTCTTAAATAGTAAGATAAACATTTTTGTTTCCATATATTTACTACTTATCTCATAAATAGTTTAGCCAGACAAACAATTTCTATAAACAATTATTTATGCTCTATAATACAGTATTTCCATGAACAAGAGTTATAGATTTACATTAAAATGTATATTTTCTCATGTAATTTTTTTTTTGTTAAACGTAATATGAAGCTTAACTATTATATTTTGCACACAAGATTCTTCTAAATTTCAATCCCTAAGCCAAATTGCATAAACAATTCTTCATACACTTTATGCTAATAGTTTCTATATATAACTACTAACGCTAATCCTTCAGTCTAAAGCCTTTGTCCATGACATATGCATATCTTTATCATCTATCATCCTCAAACACCATTTTGTAACTTACAATTTCCATTCAAACTTAGGGTAACAACTAACTTTTTAACTATTTATCTTCAAACTTAACACTCAAATCACCCTCACGGTACCCCCAATATCCATGGATCAATCAAATATTCTCAAAACAACTCCAATTGCTAATTTAATCTTAATCACTATATATTTATGCCCACATCACTATACATAATTACTAACCTAAAAACAACCATTCCTCCAAACTCTTATGTTTAATATAATCAAATTAAATCATCATTCCTCTTATCTTAAAACATAATCCAATAACATATAATTCCTATTATAATTTTAACCTCAAGAAACCTAACAAGAAAACTATTCATGTCAATTTTCACTTTCCAGTTCAATCATCAATCATTTTAGAAACCATAGGAACATCTATTCTTTTCAAAATAGCACACTTCAGTCCAAACTATAGCTTTCCTAATTTAATATCTTACAATTTATATTCAATTCTCATCTTGAGTTTTATCAATTATGATACTTTGTACTCTTTACAAATAGAATTTAGACTCTACTAAATACTCACTATATATTTTATTCCTATAACTCAATTGCTTTAATCATGTACCTTTTAAATACATCCTCATCATTCTTTCTTTGGCCTCTCTTTTATTCATTTTCGAACATAACATTTAATTTTTCTCACTGAAGTTTAACATTATTCCCTTATTTGCTACAAAGTTACACTATTTTTAGGCATAAAATGCATAATAATATGTTAAGTTGCTTAGTTTCATAACATCTCTCCCCTCCAAAGGCTACAACCTACCATAAGAGGTAATTAGTAATATATATACTAACAAGGAAGGATATGTGTGAATAATATATATTGCCACAACTATGCAATGCAACACATTCAATAAACCTTGAAACTGATACCAAGTTGTAAAATTCTCCTTTTCATAACAATAATTAATTACCTTAAATCATTTTTACCAAAATGAGTTACACACTAACCAAGATAGAAATAGATTTTATTAACCATTTGAAATTTTATCATGGCTAAAGAAAGAAAACTTTACTTCTAAAGAATTAACCATGATAGAAAAAGATGAAGCTACCCTCAAGCGCTATCATGGTTAAAAGAGTTCAACTATTTTAAAAAGGTTATCCATGATAGAAAAGAGTAAAACTTATATAAAGGTACTATCATGGATATAAAAACTTTACACAATAATTACATATAAAACCATGTTAGAAAGGATTCGACCCCACTAACATGGTTATAGAGTTCAAACACTCTATTAACCCTATCATCACAGTTATCCTCACAATCATCTCGCATTTTCTTTTGGGCATCAAACTCACAAATAACATTACATAAACTCACTTCACAACCAAGATCTAGTAAAATCCTCATTCATAAATCAATTCTCAATATCCCACATTTTAAATAGTGGATCAACAATCAACAAATCACAAACAGCAGTCTAAGGCCTTAAACCCACTATCAGCACGCATTCCCAGCATCAAATCCAAATAAAATATCACGTCGTATCATGATATGCAACATGAGCTCTACTGTGGCAATATATAATATTTCACACATAAATCAAGAGGAAGAGGCTATACAATCAATATAGCACAACTCAAGCCTCTGAAGCCTTCCCTGATGTCATAGCGCAAAATTATCGCCTGAAAAATGTTAATAACCACGGGGTGAGACAAATGTCTCAGTAACTAACAATCCTACTCATCATGCATACTAACATGTGCTCGTGATGTGTCAAGTGGGACAATTAATAAAATACACGAGATATAAAATAATACATCATAATATGATCAAATCAAAATATCAACCCAGTTCCTCCCATCAAACCAACCGAACCGCCTTATACCTGCCGACCGAACCCATAGGCTAGTGGAACCCATAGGCTAGTGATAACTACCATATGAATGGCCACTCAAAAAGCTAACCGGTCAAGTGTTATGGATTGGCCAAAATCCACAGAGCACAAGACTGGACCATGGGTTCATTCCCCCTCGGTAAACTGGTGGGGGTGTCGCAGCCCCTCGGTAAACTGGTGGGGCAAGTCCCTCGGTAAACTGGTGGGACAAAAGCCAACCATCGAGCTCCAATGGAGGCTATACCACGTGGTAGAAATACAACTCCATCATCACCAATCCCCAATGCATAATTCTCAAGATATTCATAATAATCAACATCTCAATAGTTCAATAATCAATAACATCAATAAATGACATAATGGAGTTTTACTCAAAATAATAACTTTCTTTAAATTCCAATCTCAAGATATAACAAGTTTTTAATCTCTATTTAAACTTTCTAAATCCCACAAGACAATTTTCAATAAAATTAACAATCAACTTTTCTCAATATAATCATATCATCATCAGTAGATTTATATATATCAAATCACTCACAAACATCATATTAGCAAACACAATGAGTGGAAAGTGGTTACCTCTCGCCAAAGCTAATAAAAGTACCATAAATAAGGAGGCCCGTGCTTAGTTCACAGTTCACTAGTCAATCTACATCATTTGTTAAATGTGTGTCAATAAATTATTAATTGAACATAACATATACTTTTAAATAAATATTTACTTTTATCTTTTAATTTTATTTTATTTATAAATTCTTAGCTCAATACCATAACTTAATTTTAT
The DNA here is from genome assembly GCA_037074615.1 of Leucaena leucocephala. Taxonomy (NCBI): domain Eukaryota; kingdom Viridiplantae; phylum Streptophyta; class Magnoliopsida; order Fabales; family Fabaceae; genus Leucaena; species Leucaena leucocephala. The sequence continues at coordinate 2,992,286 of CM073558.1, read as the reverse complement.
TTATCTCAATCACAACTCTATTATCCAATAACTTCATAACTTCAAATTTTTCATCCAACCATCATAAAATCCCACAATTTGCCAACTTTAATCTAAAGAAAAATAACTACAATTCATCGCTTTCTCAAATTACCATTCTAATGATAATCTTATATTGCCTCAACTTTATTATACTCGTATAAATTCTCATTTAACATCAAATTCTTCAAACAATCCAAAAATCCCAAATTTACAACCCTTAAAGCTTTACTCAAAATTTCCAATGTTCACATTTCATAATCAACCTCAAAAAGCATAATTCATAATTTTCAATTAAACTCTAACTTTAATTTACTTAAATCAACCACTAAATCCTCCAATTATTCAAAATCTTCAAATCCCTTAACTTATAATTAACACTTAATATACCAAATCTTGAATTTCAACACCAATCAAATTGCTAAACAAATAATTAATTGACTTATATAAATTTAAAATTCCTAATTTTTACTTCTAATTTCCAAATCTCACTCACAATATCTAAATATTCATTTCAATAGTAAATCACATCATTCCTATATTTTAATAACTTATTTGCACCATCCATTAACCCATACTTATTCAATTTAATCAAAAACCCCAATTTATCTAATCTAGGGTTTCAACAAAAATACCCATTTTTAATTTACAAGCTCTAACTACAATATAAACCGATTAAATATCAATTACACCTCAAATAAACATAACCCAATCATTAAACTCAAATTAAATTAACAATATTTTCATATTAATTCATCTCTACTCTCTAATATTTAAAACCTAACTCTAAACCTCTTAATAATGCAAATAGAAAAATTCTAAACCGATTAAATATCAATTACACCTCAAATAAACATAACCCAATCATTAAACTCAAATTAAATTAACAATATTTTCATATTAATTCATCTCTACTCTCTAATATTTAAAACCTAACTCTAAACCTCTTAATAATGCAAATAGAAAAATTCTAAACCGATTAAATGCAAGTATTCACTTACCTCTATAATTCTATGGTTCTCATTTGTTGAAAATCTATACTTGTTTCAAGCCCTAATCTTCAAACTTGTTTTGCTCCCAACAAAAATTACATCTCTGAAGAGCTCTCATTGAGTAGAGAAATATTTAGGAACTAATCATTGTAGTTGGAAGATTTTAGGAGCAAGAATGAAGCTCCAAAAATATCTGAAATTTTCTATGGTGGAAAGAGTTGCCGCTGTCGGCGACGCTGAAGAGCAAAGCCGAAGAATGAATGAAATGGAGTCAGGAGAGGGAGGGGAGAGCCATTGGGTATTATTATAATGGTGTGGGTCCCACACCATTATAATTATATATATATATATTTTTTTCTCTTCCATTTTTTTTTCTTTTCCTGAACCGTATACATTGTTCTTTTTTTTTTCTTCTTTTTTTTTTCTCCCCTCTCTTTCTTCTATTTTCCTTTCTTTTGTTTTTTTTTTACTTTTAATAAAAATAATATTTTTAGATAAACTCTCTTAACTTATATAATTAAATAAAAATTTTATCTACTATAAATTAATTCTTTCTAATACTACTTAAATTCTAAAAAAAATAGGGATGTTACAACAAGCTTGTGTCAATTTTTCACTATCGTCCCCCATACTTGTTTAACTTGTGCACAGAAAAATTAATTTTAGATTGCTCAATGCTAATGAATAAAGTGCTCGTGATTAAATAACTATCATAAAATGAAAAATGGAAAGAAAATAATACAAAAATAGTGAAATCAATGTCTTAGATATTTGTTATTCAATATGTCCATACATACAATAACGGGTACATAAATTAATATGTCCATACATACAACACGCATGCATAAATAGTCATAACATTAATGTCTCAATCTCCATAACATATGATCCGTAAAAATAGTAACAATTGCTTCTTCATTCCCATTTGTGAAGCATACATTTCCCTCATTGCGGGATCTAGCAAGTGTTTTGTGCATCGTGCATACCAATCATCATCAGCGATTACTTCATCAAGTTGGGTTAGGTGTGTCATGACGTCCGTAATTGAGGGTATGTTAGCAGATGCTTCATCTGCCTTTTTGTGATCATGTTCGACCTCTGCCTTAATTAAATCAACAATTTCACTTAGTGCATCTGCTATCCTAGTTGATACAGGTCCTTTCTTCTTCTTTTTCATCCCTCAACTCCTCTTCCTAACCCCTAATGAGCCGCTACTAGACATTGGTTGCTTCCCCTTCACGCTATCTTCACCACTGGTCCCTTGAGATTTAGTGAACGTCATTCGATTGATATCCCCACTTATGCCAGTTGGAGCCACCAAAAATTCATCGCTATCTCCCGACCCTTCTTCCATATCTATATTATCATCATTGTCATATCCTGTTGTCTGTTTTGTTAGAAGTGTCATGGATGATGGTGCCCATGCATTTGGCCCTGTGGCTGCCACATTACTGAACAGTTCATCTAACTCCACCCCGAACGAGAGACCTTTTGTTCTAAATTTCTCATATTGTGGATTTTCCTGCACATGTAACAACAATAAGAAACAACAATTATATGTGATACAGGTTGAAAATAGAGCGTATCATCAAATATCCTTTTCGTACAATTTTTTTCTTTTCCCACCACTCATCTTCCGCTTGTACTGTATTATGCTCCATATTCCAGCCTACACCTGTCTCATTAATCAATTTGTTCCACATCTGCCATTCCTTTCGTAGGGAGTCATACTTGTTTTTAAACTACATTTTCTCATAGACTTTCCCAGTCCTTGTTGTGAACCTATCACAAATGTTGGTCCATGCTTTTTTTGTATACACAGTACCCTTTCTATCACCTTTGCGAAGTTGTTCAATGCAGAGGTCAATGAACACCTTAGTGGTGCTGGCGTCCCATGAAGCTTTACATTTATCCTTCACCATTGTACTACGTAAGAGATGAATTTATCAAAATATACAAAAGTCAATCACAAGTTAAGAACACTTGAGATCATCCAATAGAACAATAGTAGTAAACAATTCACCAATGTTCAGATTTTCACAAGATCAGATTAATTTGCACCTAACACAGTAAACAATTCACCAATGTTCATTCTCTACCAAATTTTGACAGCTGATTTACCAACACATTTTTCAAAATATCAACTTTCAAGTTTAAATACAGTGGCTCAAACTGAATCTAATGTATAGTTTCTGAATTCCAACCTTGTTCAATCAATGATCATAGAAACATAAATTGATCAAATTTGAGTATTTTTCGGATCCATTTTGCATGAATTTTTCTCTATATATATATCTTATAACTATTGTTCACATTCATCCCATTGAAGTTGTAAAAGCTTTGGGGAGAATGTGCTTATGGATAGGTCAATCTGATGATGCTATTGTGTTGTAGTCATACATGTGATTTCATATTTTAATCCTTTCTTTTTTCCTGAAGTAAAAAAAACACAGGGTAATTCACCAGTAGCCACGGAGCAACATACAATCCAAATTTCCAAGAGATCCATTCCAAACTAGAACTGAGTACATCAATTTACAGCTACCAAAGGTTCGTAATATGAAAACTAAGAGAAGCAAATGAAGACGAAGGAAGAGATGTCAATTTGCTTAAACACACGCAAAAACATAGCATCTGAACAAACGCAAAACAATTGAGAGAAGTAGAGATTTGCAGTTACACATGCCTGAAACAATTACCCACGGACGATGAAACCAGAAAGCGAAACAATTACCTACATATGGAGAGTAGAGTGTGAACAATTACCTACGTACGAACAATTACCTGCGGATCAACGGACCCGACCACTGCCTGATGACGGAAGCAGGGTGTCGCTAGAGATCGACTCCCAAGTGACGGCACAGCATGGCACGGCAAGCTTTTGGAGTAGACAGGTCAACTGTTTAGAAACGACAATGGCACAGTAGGATTGACGATATGACGCGAGCTCGCCAGGGGTGGAAGGAACATACGTGTGCGCATGCAGCTGGCCAGATTTTAGAGAAGCAGAGGCCGCCGCTGGTCAAGAGGAGAAGAGGAAGCAGTAAAAGAAAAAGCCACACTGTGCGTGAACGTAAGGGGAGAGAAAAGGAAAGTGAACGCGAGGGGAGATTTTGTAGAGAGTAAAGTGAGAAGCTGTGCCCAACGGATGTTGACAAACTTATGAGAAGCTGCAAATTACTCAATTCTTTAAAAGCATGGTTTCAAGATTGAAATTGTGGTTTGGGTGTTAAAATTGATTTTAAAAAAAAAATAGTATTTGACTGTTATCATTCTCAAACCATGATTTTCTTCCGAATTTATTTTTATAATTGTGGTTTGGGTGTTAAAATTGATTTTAAAAAAAAAATAGTATTTGACTGTTATCATTCTCAAACCATGATTTTCTTCCGAATTTATTTTTATAATTGATTGCCAAATAGGCACTTAATTGCCCTTATGATTTACAAACACCTCAGGAACTTTCCAAAACGCGTTTTATACTCTGAAAGAAAGCACATGGGACTAAACCAGAAGCTTCTTGGTAATTCTTTGATAGCTCTGTTGCAAAGAAGATGGAAAATTTTCTCGAATCTGTGTCCAGTCCATCCATTAAAAATCTGCATATGCAGATCCTTGAGTTTAATAGCTAGCACGTCCTGGTCGTATCATTTTCTTTCTAATTTCTCTTTCTCTGAGTCCTGTATTTGATGGCTGCAAGAACAATACAATTTCTTCACTTGCTTGTCGGATTATGTTTTCGTCTTACTTGACTAATTCTTGTAGCTGTTGTTTTCTTTTCTTTCTTCTTAAACTCAGCCCTTTCTGTTGCTTAAACTATCCCATGATTTTCCCAAATTAGACGAACTTCCGTGCTTGTTCTTTTCTAATGGCATGTTCTTCTCAGTTTTCTGGCATAAAATATGATGTCTTTATCAGCTTCCGAGGCACAGACACACGCCATGGTTTTCTGAGTCATTTGAGGAGGGGATTGCAGCAGAAACAAATTGATGCCTACGTGGACGACAGACTTGAAAGTGGAGAACAAATATCACCGGCACTTATAAGAGCCATCAAAGAATCACTCATATCATTAATCGTATTTTCAAAGGATTATGCTTCTTCAAGGTGGTGTTTAGAAGAGCTGGTGCAGATTATTGAGTGTATGGAGAAGCAGAAACAGATGGTGATTCCTGTTTTCTATAACACAGATCCCTCACATGTGAGGAATCAAAAAGGGTCTTATGGAGATGCTTTTGTCAAACATGACAAAAATCACAAGGAAAAGGTGCCAATTTGGAAATCAGCTTTGAATAAAGCGGCTAATTTAGCTGGGTTTCATTCATCAAATTATGAGTAAGTTCTTTTCCCTCAACAGTACTTGTTTCATTAAGCAGTGGTGTTTCTGAATTTCATAATCGTGCTCTTTTCCTGCTTTTACAGGGACGAGGCTGAGCTTATAGAAGTAGTTGCCAAGTGTTTGTCAACAAGGTTGAATGAAATGTTCCAAAGTGACTTAACAGGCCTTGTTGGAATTGATGAAAGGATTGCAGATTTAGAATCACTAATGAACCAAGGCTCAGAAGATGTTCGAGTCATTGGAATTTGGGGCATGGGCGGTATCGGTAAGACAACTATGGCAACTGCAGTATTTAATAGAGTCTATTTGAAATATGAAGGATATTGTTTTTTGGCAAATGTGAGAGAAGAATCAGAGAATCATGGCATTATGTATTTGAAGAATAAAATTCTTTCTATACTACTTAAGGAAAATGATTTGAATATTGGTACACCAAATGGAATACCCCCTTATGTTAGGAGAAGGCTTCTTCGGAAAAGGGTTCTTGTTGTTCTTGATGATATTAGTGATTCTGATCAACTGGAAAATTTAGTGGGAGCTCTTGATTGCTTTGGATCTGGTAGTAGAATCATTATAACAACAAGGGATAGGCAAGTGCTAGCTAAAGGAGTTCATAAAATATACGAGGTTAAGCCATTGATGTTTGATGATGCTGCTCAACTTTTTATGTCAAATGCCTTTGAGAATAATTATCTAGACATGGAGTGGATTGAACTATCAAGGAAGGTGATTAGTTATGCTAAAGGCATTCCGTTGGCTTTGAAAGTTTTGGGTTCCTTTCTTTATGGTAAATGCAAGGAAGAATGGGAGAGCCAGCTTGAGAAGCTCAGCAAAATGCCACATGCAAAAGTTCAGGATGTGATGAGATTGAGTTTTGATAAACTAGATAGGGAAGAGAAGAATATTTTCTTGTATATTGCATGTTTCCTCAAAGGTTATAAATCACAGCAAATAGTAGTTTTACTAAATGCTTGTGGTTTTTCATCAATTATTGGGTTAAAAGTCCTTCGAGACAAAGCTCTTATCGCTGAAATCAAAGGATCAAACTCAGGAGCATCAAGAATATTTATGCATGATTTGATACAGGAAATGGGTTGGGAGATTGTTCGTGAAGAATCAATTCATGATCCTGAAAAACGTAGTCGATTATGGGATGCTAATGATATATATCGAGTATTGGAACATAACCTGGTAAAAATTTTAACTGTATAATTGTATTCTTTCAAATTGTTTTCTTGCTTTTCCCTTATATCCTTACTTTTGCTTTCCAGGGGACTAAAGCCATTCAAAGCATAACTTTGAATGTGGCGAAAATTGAAGAGCTCTGCTTAACTCCTCAAGTCTTTGCTGAGATGTCTGAGCTAAAATTTCTTAGTTTTTCCCAGAATGATGTAGATGAACAAATCCTACGCCTTCCTCATGGCCTTGAATCTTTGCCAAACGAACTGAGATTCCTTCATTGGGATTGCTGTCCTTTAAAATCCTTACCTTCCACATTTCGTCCAGAAAGTCTCATTGAACTTAACATGACTTCGAGTCGTGTGGAAAAACTTTGGGATGGAGTTCTGGTATGTATCAATCTACATCATAAACAAACAAACATGATATATTTTTTCTTATTTTGTGTCTCTTGTGACAATGTCTGTCTCTTATGAATATTGCAGCGTCTTGTGAATTTGAAGAAAATTGACCTCAGTAACTCCAAGCATCTACTGGAACTCCCAGATTTTTCTATGGCCAAAAATCTTGAAGAAGTTGAACTCTACAACTGTACAAGCTTGCGTAAGGTTCATCCTTCTATTTTAACCGTCGACAAGCTTCTGAAGTTGAACCTGTTATATTGCAAATCACTTACCTGCCTTAGAAGTGATGTCCATTTAAGATCCCTGAGTAACCTTTCTCTTGGTGAATGCTCAAGGCTCCAGGAATTCTCAGTGACATCAGAGAATATGAGGAACTTGAGTTTGGCCGGCACAGCTATCAATGAATTGCCTTCATCCGTGAGTTTTCTAAACAAACTTGAAACATTCGACTTGCAGCGTTGTAAAAACCTTAAGAATCTTCCAAACAAGTCAGCTAACCTGAGTTCTCTTCGAGAACTTCGGATATATGGTTGCATGCAGCTTGATGCATCGAATTTACACTTCCTACTTGATGGCTCAAGGTTCCTAGAAACATTGTTACTTCAAGATTGTCATAATTTATTTGAACTTCCAGACACCATCAGATTCTTATCCTCATTGAAGATTTTATCCCTAAATGAAACTGATATTGAGAGGTTGCCTGCAAGCATCAAGCATCTTCCACAGCTTGAAAAACTTGATTTGAGTAATTGTAGGAGGCTTCAGTCTATGCCTCATCTTCCACTAACCGTTAAAGAACTACACGTCACTAACTGCACTTCCCTGGAGAGAGTAATGTTTTCTTCAATGGCTGCTGATCATCTGAAGGAAAAAATACGAGTTAGCACTAGTTTCCAGAATTGCGTGAACTTGGATGCAAATTCACTCAGAGCTATAGGAGTAAATTCTCATGTCAACATTAAGAGATTGGCACATGAACAGTTATCAACTCTAGGGAAAAGTAAGATCCTAGATGGTCCAGTTGATGTTATTTATCCAGGAAGCAATGTTCCAGAGTGGTTCATCAAAAACAGGACAAGGCAGTCTTCAGTAACTATTGACTTATCTTCTGCTCCACCTTCCATGTTTCTGGGTTTCATTTTTTGTGCTGTTGTCTGTAAGTTCCCATCAAATGACAAGAACCTCGTCGGATGTGACTGCTACATGGAAATTAATGGTAAAAGGGACAAGAACATGGGTGCATGGACAAGCATATCTGCTTGTGAATTTATGTCTGATCACGTATGTCTGTGGTATGATGAACGATGTTGTCTGAAAACTAATGAAAGCAAGGAAGAAGATGAAACTAATAGCAAGAAAATATCATTTGAGTTCTCTGCACAAACTGGGAATATTTGGGAGAAGAAAAAGGATATTGTGATAAAAGAGTGTGGAGTCTGCCCCGTATATGCTTCAGAATATGACAAGTTCATTGAGGAAATGGAGTTGGAGTTGGAGTTGGAGTTGGAGTTGGAGTCAGAGCTTAAAGCAATTGAAATGGGAGTTATTGGAAGCTTTGATGAGAAGAAAAATGAGGAGACAATCCCTTTAGCTCAAAAATCCAATCAATATATCTTCCCACCACTTCCAAATGGAACTTGGAAGAAAGCAACACAAGGCTTAAAAGATCTCATCAACTTGTGACTGCTTCATAGGCTCTCTCTGAAGTTCTCTTTTTCTGTGAAGTTTTTTAGTGTCTGACGTGAGATGATTGGTTGAGAATGTTATCAGAAACTTAGAATGGGGGTTTCATTCATGGAAGCGATCCAAAAGTTGAGAGTAAATGCTCTTCCATAGATAAACTTTGTTATGACTTGATAAATTTAAGATATGACTACATCTGCATTGCGGGTATCATTAGATTCTGTGCTAATATACTCTCGGACTTCATATGCATTTAATAAAGCAATGGTTTTTGTAATTATTCTCGCTCAGAAAATATATTAGGAGAATGACATCCGAGTCCCTCCTAATTTGAAAAAAATTAATACACAAGTCTCAAGGTCTTTAATTGTTAAAATGAAAAAAAAAAAAATTAGAAGACAAAAATGCTTCCACCCCATTAGCAACATACCACAATTGTAAATTTTAAAGAGGATGGGAAATTGTGAAGGGGTGAAGATTTATCTATAATTCTAATATTATTTATTATTCTAAATTATTTTTATTTAAATATTACCAAATTAATAAAAATTATAGAAATTTTAAGGAATGGAGTAATATTAAAATAAGTACTATTATTTAATTCAAAGAAGAAAATATTCTTCAAAAGAGATATCATATGTACTTGTTAGAACATAGAATTATAGTTTTTTATTAAATTTTTTTAGATAAGTTAGATCCTTATAGGTTATGAATTAAACTAACTCTATGGAATATATCATTATATTTTTTAAAAAGTGTTAAAAATATATTATTTACATTTTTACAATGAAGGTAATCTTTTATTAATTATTATATTACTTTTAAATTTAACAAATATTTTTATGTTCAAGTAAAATTATATTTATTTTGATGTTATTACGTTTCTATAATTTATATATTTCTTATCGTTAATTCCTAATATTTTGTTTAAATAAATTATATTTCTATTAATTCCTTAACATTTAACGAGAGTAAATGGTATTCGGTACCGTCTAGTTTTTTTATAAAATATAATAATTGAATTATCTACATAAAAAAGTTCGTTAAAATTGATTAAAAATAATAAATAATATAATTTATTTTCTTAAAAAATAACTTTTTTTATAAAAGGACAAAAATGAGCATGAGCAAATAGTTAATTTTTTCTACCGTAGAAAAATAAAAAAATAATATTAAAAACCTCTTGTAAATATGAGCACCATTACGGGAAAAATTCCAGGACAGTATTGACTTTTTCGCTCTTGACTTAACTCAGGCGATGTGACGGGACTGTTAAACAAACATAGCTTGTTCCACTACTTAACTTGGATCATGGGAGGAACAGACAAAGATTTACTTGTGCTGAGCGAGGTGGGACGTCCAAAATCTGCACATAGAGACACTTCTCTGTTTGTTTCTGTCTGATGGCATCATCATCTCAGTTCTCTCGAATAAAGCATGATGTCTTTTATCAGCTTTAGCGGCACAGATACACTTTCTGGTTTTCTTAGCCATTTGAAAAAAGAATTGCAGCATAAGCAAATTGATGCCTTCGTGGGATGATAATAAGCTTGAGAGAGGAGATGTAATAGAAGAATCATTCATTTCACTCGTCATATTTTCAAAGAACTATGCTTCTTCAACATGGTGCTTGAAAGAACTCGTAAACATCATGGATTGCAAGGACAGATATCAACAGATTGTGATTCCTGTTTTCTACAACATAGATCCATCAGCTGTCAGGCATCAAAAGGGTATGCAGACGCCCTAGCTCAGCATGACCCAAATTCCAAGGAAGAGGTGTCAAATTGGAAAAATGCTTTGAATAAAACTGCTAATTTATCTGGATTTCATTCATCAAAATATGGTTAAGTTATTTTTGTAGCCCAGTTTATCTTCTGCATTTAGTCTCAAGAAACCAGAATTAAATTCTTAAGGAGAAAAGACATGATCTACTTCATTTTTTCCTTACTTTCTTTTGATTATTTGTTACAGGGATGAAGCTAAGCTTATGGAAGAAATTGCCAAATATATGTCAAACAAGTTGAATAATGTGTATCAAAGTGACTTCACAGACCTTGTTGAATTGATGAAAGAGTTGCAGATGTAGAATCACTAATGAGGCGAGGGTTAGAAGAAGATGTCCGTGTCATTGGAATTTGGGGCATGGGCGGGATTGGCAAAACAACTATTGCAGCAGCAGTTTTTAATCGATTTTGTTCTGAATACGAAGGATGTTTTTGGGCGAAAGTGAGAGAAGAATCAAAGAAATGTGGGATTATATTCATGTGAAGAATACAATTCTTTCTATCCTACTGAAGGACAATGATTTACATATTGGCAAACCTTATGGAGTACCCCACCTTATGTTAAGAGAAGTATTCTTCGGAAAAAGGTTCTTGTTATTCTTGATGATGTTGATGATTTAGATCAACTAGAAAATTTAGTTGGAGCATTTGCTTGTTTTTGGATCAGGTAGTAGAATCAATATCACAACTAGAGATAAAGAAGTTCTTGGTAAAAAGGTTCACTAAGTTTATGAGGTAAAGCAATTGGATTATGAAAAAAGCACTCCAACTTTTTAACATGAAAACCATTCTTCTAGGCATGGAATGGGCTGAGCTATCAAGGAGGATGGTTCAGTAAGATAAGGGTCTTCCATTGGCTCTTAAAGGTTTGGGTTCTTTTCTTTATGGGAAAAGTAAAGAAGAACGGAAAAGCCACTTGAAAATTTTGGAGAAAAAGCCTTTCAAAAAATTCCATGATTTGTTGAGATTGAGCTATAATGGTCTTAAAACTGAAGTCATTAATTCATTATCTAAAAAGCCAATGGTATATTCAGTATCTAAAATGCCAATGGTATCTATGCATGATTTGATACAAGAAGTGGGCTGGGAGATAGTTCATGAAGAATCAATAAAAGATCCTGGAAAACGCAGTGGCTTATGGGATCCTGATGATAGTTATGAAGTATTGAAAAATAATAGGGTAAGAATCAAGGTTATCTCATTTACTTTTTTTTTTTTTTTTTGATATTTTCTTGAGCGTTATATGGCTATTGTTTGCCAGGGAACTGAAGCCATTCAAAGCATAAGTCTGGACATGTCAACAACTGGAGATTTGTCCTTAAATCCTCAAGTCTTTGCTAGGATGTACAAGCTGAAGTTTCTTAAAGTATTTAATCATATATCTTACCTTGGAAGCACGTGTGCATCTACCTAGAAAGGCCTTGAATTTTTGCCCAACGAACTAAGAATTCTTCTTTGGCAAAATTACCCTTTGATATTCTTGCCTCCAACATTTTCTGCACAAAATCTTGTTCAAATTGTTATGAACTACAGCAATGTAACTATATCGCCTTAGTCTTTAGTTTATAACAAATGCTTGCAACTTTAATTTGTATCTCTATACATGAATGATTATCATTTAATCATTAATAAAAATCATACTAGTCTTAATTTATAATTGTTCCTATAATAATAATCAACTAGTGACATCTAGAGTAATTTTTTAATTATTTATAAATTTCTATTATAAAGAAAACATATAAAATAATATAATAAATATTTATCTAATAATATTCTTTTTATTAAATAAATTTAATGTCTACCTCAAATTGATTGGCCTAGCGCACAATCTCTAACCGTTTATCCATCTATTTTATCTCTCCAAAAGCTTGAGTCTTTGAATCTATCATATTGTGAAAATATTGTGAAAAGCTTACTAGTCTCGTGAGGGATATCCCTTTGAAATCCCTTTGCTTACTCTGCCTAGCTTCCTGCTCAAGATTGAAGAAATTCTCAGTGACATCAGAGAACATGGGAGAGTTAGATTTATCAGAGACAACTATTGAGGAATTGCCATTATCCTTAGGATGTCTCAGTCAGCTTGAAACTGTATTTCTATGGCATTGTGAAAGTCTCAAGCCTCTTCCAAACAACTTACTTGGCCTGAGATCTCTGCGTTATCTTAAGGTAACTGGTTGCATGAAACTTCAATCTCTACCAGAGCTTCCAGCATCAGTTGAAGTATTCTGGGCCTGAGATTGTTAATCCTTGGCTACAATAGCAGTTTCTACTGATCGACTCAACACAAATATGAAGGAAATATGAACCAGTTTCTACTGGTTCAAGTATAGAACATCTCAGGCCTTGTGAAAGTCTCAAGCCTCTTCCAAACAACTTACTTGGCTTGAGATCTCTGCGTTATCTTAAGGTAACTGGTTGCATGAAACTTCAATCTCTACCAGAGCTTCCAGCATCAGTTGAAATATTCTGGGCCTGAGATTGTTCATCCTTAGCTACAATAGCAGTTTCTACTGATCCACTCAACACAAATATGAAGGAAATATGAACCAGTTTCTACCGGTTCAAGTATAGAACATCTCAGGCTTCTTCCATAACTATTCCTCTACAATTCAATAATATCATTCCTGAGACCTTAATTTTCTGCGTGGTTCTTTCTCAGTTCCCATTAAGCAGTTTTCTTGACTCCATAACTGTTCACTGCTTCAATGAAAACAATAATAATGATGGTGAGAGGCTTCATGTTAAGTCTTTGGACATTGTGTTACCTGGTAAAGAACTTAATTCAGATCATGTGTGTTATATGCTATTATAGAGTAAGATTACTCTATAATAGCATATAACAATGTGTGTTTGTTTTACGTAGAATGTCTGGGTTTTATGAAAGGAAGGATTAATGAAGAAAGTAGAGACAGTTAAGAACACAAGGTTTCATTCGAATTCTCGGCTCAATCCGAGGTTGAGCAAGAAGAGGAGTATAAAGAGATTGTGAAAAAAGGATGTGGGGTTTACCTGATATATGCCTCACAACAAAGTTTCATAAAGGATATGGAAGGGTTGAAAACCAGAAAAGCTCCATTGTTGGAAGAAGCCAGTGAAGCCATTGATGATCCTGAAAGCTCAAAAATTCAGTGGATAAATATTATTTTTATCATACTTCTCAATGAAAATATTATAACTCAACTATATTTGATTTTTTAAAAAACTTTGTTTAAGCATGTTATAATTTTATTATACAAACATAATAACAAAAATATACAAAACAGCAAAATCAATATAGTTGGTTCTAACCCTGACCTAGGAATAGTCTCCCTGGTGAAAAATCCAGTTTCAGATATCTTGATTTTTCCTCTTATTCATACCATTTTTCTATCTTTTGTAAGATAAAAGATAGCAAGAAATTTGAGAAAAAATTCAGCTTTATCTTTTATTACTAATTTTGTGTAACTTTAGAAAGTAATTATCTCTCTTTTTAATTTAATTACTAAAAGAAAAAATAAAAAAGAAATCCATTTTCTGCTTTACAGCAACATGCTCCACCGATTGTCGTTTTGCCAGAGGGAGATACGACTTGCAATTTCATCTTCGCCAAAAGCAAAAGCATCAAAACGATGAGGGCAAAGTGAGAGTCGTCTGCTTAACTTCCATCTCACAAACCTTAACTCAAGGGCTATAAAAGCAAAAGGTACAAATTTTTCATGATTCTCTCTTCCACTTACTCGCGCTGCTTTGCAAACGTTGCTACTACTTCTTCTTAAAGCAATAAACCTAAAAACAAATCGTTTCAAACTTTCAGCAGAAAACTCGGGACCTTATTGGGGTTTCTGCAGTTTGAAATGTGGAATGGCAGAGTTCAGTTTGGTTCAGTTGTTAAACTTCATTTCTCGCAGACTGGTTTGCTTGGCTGTTTTTCGTGGAAATCTAAATTTTTTCTTCTTTAAAAGTTCCTTAACTTCGAATTTGTTGCAACTTCCCCCCTGGTTGAGTTGGTTGAGTCGTTATTCTTTTCCTCAAATTCCCGAGTGTTATTTTAGCTTGTGTTCCTTTACAAAACCTTCATAGCATGAAGAAACTTTACCGTGTTCAACAAAATTGAGCCAATGTATTAACTGAGTCCCTGAATTTGTTGTCAATTGGTTCTGACATGTGGATTTAGTGTAGTTCGTTGTCCTTGTGTTCGGCTCTAGTCATGGACCCGGAGAGAGAGAGAATTAAAAGTTGATGTCAGAAGATTCTGGAAGGAATAGATTCAATGTCTTTGGTAAATTTAGATGACCAGCAAGTGCACTCATTGGTGATGATGAGAGAAATAGCCCGTGGGGTTGTCGATGATAGAGATAGAAAGGTTAGAGAGATCAATGGCTGCTGAAATTTTAACAATAGTTTTCCTTGTCCGAGGAGCCACCCTCCTAAATTGTATGTTGTTTACAGGTGACAAAGAATGACGTGATTAGTGCTTTGCGCAACAGTATCGAGAAAATGGTTCATAAAGCTTCTTCAATGAATAAAACATTATGGACCATATGCCAATCTGGTGTCTCAATTGACTTAGTACAGTTTGCAGGTGTGTGCATCCAGGGATATTATTGAAGTAATAAGCAGGATGTCGTTTGAAGGCTTAGATGACCAAAGCATGCATTTAGTTTTGAGGATGAAAGAAATTGCACATGGGATTTCTGATAAACAAGCAAGAGGAGCAATAACTAGGCGTGCCATAATTGCAGAACAAGTAAGGGGTTAATACATCTTAATATTTGTTTGAATTTCCATTCTCTGTGTAGAATTCTCTTAAGGTAAATTGTTCAGTTTTACAGGTTGGAGTTGGTTATGATGGGATAGGATATAGTCCCATGGCTGAGTCAGCAAAGACCAGCAATGGTGATGTCCTGATAGATGAGGGACAAGGCATGATAAATGAAAATGAGATGTTCGAGGTAGAACATGTTTTAGGACTTGAAAATGGAATAAATGAAGTACAGGAGTCCCCGTTGCAATCTTCCTTTCAGCAATTTCTTCTGTGGCCTCCAGATGATTGCATTACCTTAGAGTGGGTTCAAGACATGATGTTCACCCTTGAGCAGGCTTCACAGAAGATGTTGCCATCTGAGTTCTGCCACGTCATACCATCGATGCTGGTAGATAAATTGACAGATTCTGCTCGCAGCATACTATGCAAAGAAACTAACTGTGTGGAGATCAATTGTCAAGGAGAAGATTCAAGGGTCATTGTAGTAGGCGACATCCATGGGCAGTTTTATGATTTACTCTTTCTTTTTAAGCATATTGGCATACCTTCTGAGAGCCAGATCTATGTTTTCAATGGAAATTATGTAGATAAAGGAGCATGGGGCATGGAGGTTTTTCTGGTCTTGCTAGCTTGGAAGGTTACGTGATGGCAATGATTTTTCTTACATTTTGATATCCCTAATAATTTTAGTGATGGTGATGTCTGTATTCCGATCAGGAGAAATAAATAAAAAGAATAATGCCTTGTGGTATTAATTATATAACCTATTAGCTATTACTAAAGAACATGCTGAAATATGTTTTACTCACTCAAACCTAATTATTGACTAAAGCCTATCATGTTGATTCAGGTCTTGATGCCTCACAGAGTATATCTACTCCGTGGAAATCATGAATCAAGATATTGTGCTGCAAGATATGGTTTTAAGAAGGAGGTGCGGATGAAATATGGTGGCCAAGGTGAAGATGTATATAACAAATGCCTAGAGTGTTTCAAGGAACTTCCATTAGCTTCAGTTATAGGCGGCTGTGTTTATACTACTAATGGAGGGCTTTTTCGTAGCATAAAAGATGCTCCTTTGAGAAAGCCAAAGCGAAAGAAAACGCAAAGAGTGGATCTTGGATCTTTAACTGAGTTATCTGAAGTTAAAAGATCTTCTGTAGATTGCCCTTATGAAGGTCCTAACATATTGTTGAGTGACATTCTTTGGTCAAAACCATCTAATAAGGATGGCCTGAGGGATAATACAGGTCGGAAATTAGGTCTATTGTGGGGTCCGGATTGCACTGAGACTTTCTTAAAACAGAACAAATTGAAGGTAAGTAAACTCCCATCTACAGCCTTGCTTGATACACTACAACTACCATGGGTGAAATTATTAAATATCTAAAGCCAGTCATTAAATTTGTCATGAGATGTATAGAAATGTTTATCGCATATTATCGTTGGCAATGCTAATCATTATTCAAGACAGATTTCATGTTAGATGCATAGCATAAGCACATTTTACATGCCTTGAAAAGCTTGTAAACATTGACTGGCTTGACAATCCTTTTCATTTAGAAAAGCATTTTTTTAATCTTCAAAGTATCCAAATTCTTTAGTTTCCAAACTGTTCTCGCAGATTCACTTTGCTTATGATTGTCAGCTTTAAATTCTTTTTCTGCTAATATTCTGTGGTGCATTATTTTATGCATAGCTGATCATCAGATCACATGAAGGACCCGATGCAAGGGTTGGTCAGGATGATTTTGGGGATATGTTGTGTGGATACAGCTTGGATCATGATGGAGAATCAGGAAAATTATATACACTTTTCAGTGCTCCTGACTTCCCTCAGGTTCATCTTTTCAGTTGTAACTTTCTATATCAGTAGGCAAAGATTAAGCATATTTCTTACACCTGTGGCAGTTCTACTGGTGATATCTCAAAAGAAGATCTGTAGAAGTATTTTTTTTTTTCACATAGGTCTACCATCTATGAATTTTGCAGTTTGATAAGAGGAGATATAACAATGAAGGAGCATATGCAATATTGAAGGCGCCTGATTTTCAAAGTCCTAGTTTTCACTCATTAAAATCTGCAGATAGACCAAAGGTAAAAATCGTGTTGTCATCACAGTTGGCATTATTTTATTTTGACGAGATCAAATGCAAGGTAAAATACAGTTACAAAATGATTTTTTTATCAAATGTCTCGTGCAAAGTTTAGTTTTCATAGAATATATGCATTTACCTTCTGATTTTGAACTTATAAATGAATCAAATAACTTCTACCATCTTTTGTCATCTGTTTGGACGTATATGACTTATATGCTACTTGCTTCTCAGGTGGATCCTTATATTGATTATGATGCACTAGACTCTCCGCAAATGGTATGTTATAATATAGATTTAGAAAAGTACTTCCTAACTTTGATTTCCATTACATAACTATAGATAGATGAGTATAACTATAAAACTGAGACATTCTAACTAGAGACTCTGATATTTTTTCCATTGCTTCTTGTTGTATTAGGTATAAAAGCCTGGAAATGCTGACTCAGCTTACTTTTGTGTTAAAGAATGCACAGGCCTCAACCTCTGGTATTTCAGCTTCTCAAAGATCTTATCCAGCAGGGGTGATGCCGGAGTTTGACTTTGCAGCATTGGGCATTTATAATGCCCCATCTTGGAGTGTTCAGCTTCCTGATGGTTCAGGGGGTACCCAAGTTGTGCAGGTTCCAAGGGCTCCTGTGGTGGAAGGACTGCCTCTTCCTCAAAACATACAGGTTTGATCGTTTGAGTCATACCGACATTCTCTGTAGTACTGCTGTCCTGATACCAAATTTCTTTCTGCAGGAACCTCACAAGGCTGCTTATGAGTATTTGTTTGAGCTCGTTGCTTCCTTAAAACTTATGCTTATGACAAGGGTGGGTTTAGATGTTTCTTTATAAATAAAGAGAAAGAAGTACAGACGAAGCCAATAATAACTAGGCATACTGTCAAAAAATGACTTTTATTAACAAAAAATACGCCTGAGATACTTGTATGCCTCTATAATCTATATGATTGGTTTGGTCTGGGGATGAATTTTTCTCATATTTTGAGTTACTGAAATAATGATCTTTTAATTGAGGAGACTGATAACAGGTCAAGTCAGTCAGCTTTGCGAAGTAGAGCTAGGAAAAGAAAAGGAGGAAGCAGTAACTAAATAAGGTAGTGGCCAAACCAACATTGTACTCGTGGTCAGGCATTAGGTTCTCTTACTCTATGTTATTTGAGGGTGAGCCTCGCTTGTTACCATGTAACACGGAGGTTATAGGTTTAAACCTTAGAAATAATTCCTTCCCAGATCTCACTTGATAGAAACTTTGTGCACTAGGTCACCCTTTACTCTATGTCATGCATAGAGTATAGACTCGTCTTCCATGGAAGTTCTAGTCTTGACTCAGTAGTTCAAGCTTCACAGGGACAATGATTATTTGGGTCATCAAGTTGAGGTGTCTTTGGAATAGGAGAGAGTGATATAGCAGTGAGAGAGTACATAGAATCCACTTGAACTCCTTGTATATTCATTCTTCTCTCTGACAACAGAAGAAATTTTTCGCATAACTGACATTCAAACTGATGATCACAAAGTGCATAATAATCTATTGACCAATGGATGAAAATGGGAAAGTTTCCAAAATACTAAAAATCATCAATTTTAAATATAAAAAGTTAAACAAGTTGTAAAATTTTAGTTGGGAATAATGCCAAGTTAAAATGGTCTTTGGTCAAAATGTGGTCTTGACCAAAGCATGTGTTTTGATCAAAACAATGAAATGCATAAGCTCGTTTTCAATGCATCTTCAACTCAAATTCTTTATATGTATATGTATGCATGGCCTCTCAACAGCCAACAGTTAACCATTTCAAAAAAAAAAAAAAAAAAAGCCAAAGCAAATGCTTCAACTTCTTGTTGAACAATTGGCTTTGGATATTGGATCTACCACACACAAAATGACAAAAACATTATTTCTTGTCTTCCAAAAGTTTGACAAATTTCTTCTACTACTACTATTATATTCGTGTGATTTGGAGCTCTTCATCCAAAATTTTTGTTACATATTCTTCCAACTTAATATAACGATTAAAAATCATTTTTAAAAATATATTTAAAACTGAGTAGTCTCAAAAAAAGGTTGAAATTAAACAAATAAACTAAAATTTAATTTATGTAATGTATGAATTATGCAAAATTTAATACAATAAATGACAAATAGAATATTAAGGTTAATAGAGATGTATTTAATTAATATTGATTTTGATTTTATAATTCAAATGGAATATGGTGCCGGGATATTTGAATTTTATGATGCGGGAATATTTGAATTTTAAGAGTTTGATAAAAAGAAATCTGACTAAAAATCAAAAGAATATGAGATCCACTACTTGTATTAATATTAATATTTGGGGAAAAACCCATGCCCTTTTATATTGATAACATAAAATACTATAAATCTGTAATTTATCCCTAAGATTATTTATAGAAACATTACTTCATTTCCTAACTCCTAAGTAAAAATTGGCACAAAAAAAATACCAATAGTAAAATTGGTATTTAAATACTATCTATATAAAAGGAAAAAAATTTACATTGGTACATGTATAGTTATTTAAGAGAAAACCAATAAAAGCAGAAGGTTTTAAGATGGTAGTGGAGTGAATCGGCAGTAGGATGGAAACAGGCCAGGTGGCCTGTCAGGAGCCTCTGGCCTGGCCTGACCTGTTTAGAAAAATATACAGGTTCAGGCCTGTTTAAAAGTCTATTTTTCTTAAGAGGTCAGGCTCAGGCTTCTTACGAAGCCTGTTAAGCCTATCAGGCAGTCTGGACCTATTAGTCAAAATTTATTTAATATTAAAGTGTAATAAATGAGTGTTAAACTTACCACATATTGAACACAATACAAGAGTCAAACCATTAAACTAATATGTATTATTATACATTTTATTCTTGAATTTTATTTTAACAGGCCTGTTAGGGGGCCTGTTATGAGGGCATGTTACGAAAGCCTGTTATGAAGGCCTGTTAGGTAGCCTATTAGTATAATTAAAAAAATCAGGCTTTTTAAACAGGCTTCAGGCCAGGCCAGGCTTAGACAAAAAAATAGCATATAATAGGCCACAGGCCAGGCTCAGGCCGAATTGGTACTTAATAGGCTAAACCTAGCCTAACCTGTTTTTATCCCTAATCGGCAGGCCATGGGAATAAACATTTACTTTGTTTTGGTAATATTATATTCATTTTTAGTATCATTTTTTTTCTGGCACCAATAAAATTTATGGCCCACTTCACTTCAAATAAAAAAACTAGGTCGCATAACTTTCATGGATTTAAATCAATTAAATTGAGTTGGGAAATATAAAAGATTTTATTTTTTTAATGAAAAAAGAATTTATTTTAGACATAAATGATTGAGAAGAATACCCGTTAAATCCATTCAATAATCTAATACAATGATTATCTAAGTAATTATGTCTTAATTGTCAATAGCTGGCGGTCAAGGCTAGATCAGCAGAGAAAAACTGTGTCAAGAAAAAAGATGAAAGATTCAAAACCATGAAACTGTGTCTGAAATTTAATCTCTTTCATTACTGTTTCTTCTTTTTTCCTCCTAAAGATCACATTTTCACAAGTAATCTCTCTCTCTCTCTCTGTTTCAGTACTTTGAAGCTTTTCTCTTCCCTTTTAGGTTGTCTCTCTGCACTTTCCCACGTCACGCCGTTACAACCGCGCTATCTATCTCTATCCGTTTCTTCCTCCATTTTTTTTCCAGCTTTCTTGCTCTTCGCTTAGGGTTTCCATTTTGAATCTTTCATTTTTCTTTGCGATTATCGTTCAGCTTCCGTTTCCAGGAAATTTTTGCCCATGACTTCTACTTCTGTCAAGAACAATTTGATGCCTCCGGGCCTCGTTTCCAATCTTCAAGAAGTTCTAAGCAGGAAAGGCGCGGATGAGGGCGACAAATCCAAGGACGTTACTGAAACTCCCGAACCTTCTTCATCTTCGGTTCCTGATTCCACGGAAGTGAATGATAGTTCGAAGCCCATTGTCTTACTCACCAATAGTGACGGGATTGAGTCCCCTGGCCTTACCTACTTAGTTCAAACTCTTGTTCGCGAAGGCCTTTACAATGTTCATGTCTGCGTTCCTCAATCGTGGGTTTTTCTAATATTGATTTATTCATTGTGCTCTGATTTTTGTTGGATTGTTCATCGATGTTTTCTAGTATGCCTCTTTTCCTCCTACATTTCACCTTCCCGGTTTATTGGTTTACTCTGCATTTGCATTATGTTTTCTGTCTTCGCCACCTATGTCTCGCGTTGTTATTGAATCGGGGTTATCGTTGTAATTGGTTACTTGATAAAATGGTTGCTTTAGGGACAAATCAGTTTCGGGGCACTCTATAACTCTCAGAGAAACGGTGGAAGCAAGGTCTGCTGAAATTGATGGTGCCACGGCCTTTGAGGTTTCGGGTATGACATATTTTCTTTTTGCTCCTATTTCTCGCCCTCCGCTCATCTAGGGCTCAAAAAGACTTGAGGAGGCTATGATGAGGCTTAATTTGTTTGGGGTTTAAATTTGTTCGTAAACCGTGCCTTTTGAGGAATTTAAGCTTAGTTTGATCTCGTGCTATTTGTCGCATTTTCTCAGTGCTAATGAGATTCAACAAGTATCATGTTCATGGGTGTATTGATGTGAATTTTCTGGTATTACCCTATTTGGCAAAAAGAAAAAAAAATCGTAATAATCCTCAATATCATTAAAGAATAAATCTGACTATTGATTTTTGTATGATCGTAGCTGAACCAATAATTTTAGACTTTCGTAATCTCTTTGCAGGTTTGCCGTTTTGTAGTTCTGGCTTTCAATACATAGGAGTTGCGCTATTATCTTATTCTTTTTTAATTTATCCTTTATTCAGGAACTCCCGTGGATTGTGTTTCACTAGCATTATCCGGGGCCTTGTTTGCATGGTCAAAGCCTATGCTGGTTAGCTTTTATATCATAACATTATGACTGGGCTTATGACTTAATCAACATGCTGAAGATTTATGTATATAACATGGTATGCATTTTAGGTTATTAGTGGAATCAACCGGGGATCCAGCTGTGGTCATCACATGTAAGTTATTTGCCACTACATATAGAGGAACTTTTAAGTACAAGTTAGAAAGTACATAACCACCCCTTTTTTCCATTCTGTTTTATGGTATCATTTATAGCTTTGTATATATCTTCAGCACGTGTATCATTAATGCCCTAGACCAACGTTTATCTCATGCTTTAGAACACTCCAGGTTCTACTCAGGTGTTGTTGCTGGAGCTAGAGAGGCATCATTAAGTGGTGTACCATCGTTGTCAATATCATTGAACTGGTACTTTGATGATTTGCTTTCGTATCTAGTTTGGTCTGAAAATTTCTACTGGAGGTTTATGAATTGGTATCATATCAAGTAGGGAGGAGGAGGAAAGTCAAGAAACAGATTTCAAGGATGCAGCGGCAATCTGTTTGCCATTAATAAAAGCAGCTATCAGGGATATTGAGAAGGGGACTTTTCCCAAAAGTTGCTTTATGAATATAGAAGTTCCCACGTCTCCTTTGAGAAACAAGGTTTAGAATGTTGATTGTTACATGGATTATTTATTCAAATATTTCGATGTATTAGAGTGTGTCGTGATGTTAGTTTATGATCTGAATATTACTGACTGTTTCCTATATGTGTTGAAGATGCAGAGTCACTTTCCTTTCTGTGCTACAATCAACAATACAATTGTTTGAGTTCTGAAATGTTTAAGTAGAATCTTGCATTTTCCTTGGATTATCTGTCTACAATATATGATGTTTGTGCATGTTATTAGTTGTGCATAATATGATGCTTGTGCCCAAAATTGATATTTAATAATAAATGTATATTAGCTCAATTAGTGCTTGTCATACGCTAAATCCTTTACTTCTGCTTCCGTTGCACAATTTTCTGTTTTAATGCGCTGCTACTATATCATCAATTTAGACATATCGCAGCATAATCATTTGCTCTAAGTTTATGCATTAGATGTGGAAAAGGGGATTAGCCCATAATGCTTGTGCATCATTGGTTAGGATATTTGTGATTCTATCTCAGTGTTCAATCCCTTGGTTGTTTGAACTTATGCTATTAACTAAACTGCTATAAAGAAGCTAAGAAATCATGTGCCTCTATTATGTTTAGGGATTCTAATATGAATTTGGTATGCAATAATTATTCTGTAAAGGGCAATAGTCTATATCAAGTATATTATTCTCGTTCATCTTGTTCTTGAATTTTAAGATTCAAGGTCATGGATTCCCTTTGTTGGCTGCATTATTTTAATCAAACATGTAGATTATCATATCTATTTATTATGCTTTACTTTGACGATTTGACCTATATGGTGAGCTACTTTTGTCCCTTGGAGTTAAGATATAATTATAGTTCAAACCTAAGCATGCCATTGTTTCCTGTGTCTGCAAGTTTGTTTTTTACATGGATGGTGTGTTATTTGATCGGCAGGGTTTCAAGTTGACCAAGCAAAGTAACCGAAGATCCACTGCAAACTGGCAAGCTGTTTCTACTAGTCGATATCCTGTTGGTCATTTCTTGAACAACCAACAAGGCCTTGGCCTTAAGTTTGCGCAGCTTGGTCGAGATGCCTCTGCTGCTGTGAGTGTCCAAAACATTTAATATTTATGTTACGTGTACCCATCTGGTATTATCTGAAGGGATTCCGTCTGTTGATTTTGTTATGCTAATATTTTAGCCTTCCTAATCTTGATATGCTTCAGGGTGCTGCACGTAGACTGAATACACAGAAAAAGAATTTGGAGATTGTTGAATCTATTGGAGCTGCAGGAAAACCTGATTTCAACAGGGTAAAGAAGTACTTCAGACTAGAGGTAAATAAAAGGGAAGAACGTCATCTTGTGAGAAACTTGTTGGTAATAAAATCAGATATCTTTTTATATGCTGAACATGGAAGATATTAATTCATGGAGAAGAGTTTATTATAGAAATGTTGTCGTTTTTCATGTTTTGGCCAACGTTGCCACCCCCATATATATGATTCACGTTGCTATCTTGGCACCAGTGCATGTTTAATTATGGCTCATAAGATTTCTTTAAAGTTTATAGCTTGTTCATTTCCTCGAGGTAAAAGAAAAGATATTTGTAGGGCCATGAAATGTTTTGACGCTGCTTGTAGAAGTAAACTTAGTCATACTCTACTTGTATCTGCAGTTTTCGGATAAGCAGCATGAAGATATAGACGAGGGCCTCGATTTCCGAGCACTTGAAAGTGGATTTGTAAGTTGGAGCATTAACTCATCTTCATTGGTTAGATTGTCTAAAGTGTCCGCCATGTTCTTTTTAGAAAAACTAAGTGTGGATCTTATGCATTACATGTTAATGGCACAGCAATGGTGTTTCTATATGAGATAAGCTCATATAAGGTGGAAGGAAAAATATAATTTTTAGTCCCTAACTTTCTCTTAATTATCAAGTCAGTCCTTAGACTTGGACTCAAAAGTCAAGACAACTTAGTCCCAATAGTTTATTAAAGACCAACTTATTTTGAGTGGAGAAATTATAGAGATTAAGTTATTCTGAATTAAAGTTAAATAACGAAATCAATAATTAAGGAAACATTCATAAACCAAAAATTATAGTTTCCCAAGATAGAACAATCAAACAAATCACATAGAAACATGAGTAATCATGTCAGAAATGTGTTCCATAAAAAACTCTGCCTTGACATGTTCATGCATGTTCCTATGTCAGTTTTATAATGGACTACTTTTATCCAATATTCTGTCTCCTTTTGATTGCCTCTGACTAATTATTAAATCTGTGATTTGGAGGAGCAGGTTGCTGTGACTCCCCTCTCTCTTTCTCCTCATATTGAGACTGACATCCAAATGGCAGCTTCTGATTGGATCTCTGCCGTGTTTAACACAGAACAATGATCTGAAATTTCAGCATGATTGTGTACATTTGAGAGTTTTGAATATTCTTTCTCTATTTTTGTTACTTTCGAAAAAGCAAAGATGGAGTGGGAAGGGATAGTGACGCCAATTCAATAGTGTTTGATTGCAGTATTATTGATCTGATTTATTTTGGTTTTTTGTTTCCCTTGATTCCTCTCTTTCATTTGTTTCAGTTCGTTTTGGTCACATTTGATGTGAAGCCAAATGCTTCCTGAAATATCATAGCCATGGTCATATTATTTTAAGAATGCCACCTGTAACTTCAATCTGTATTAAAACTTTGCAACTGTTGTAATATGTAGTTAAAGTTTGATACTTTATGTTTTTATTAAATTCCCTGTATGGTTTTTTTTTATATATATATATGTGAGAACGGTCAAAATGAGCGGATAAATAGTTGAAAATAGGAAATCTTAACACGCGCGTGTCTCTCTTTTATTCGATAAAAAGTTTTTCAAATTTAGAAGATTTAAATTTAAATCTGAAAATCTCATATGAAAAAGAAATTAAATTTGAAAATATCATCTTAACATTATTAAAGATAATGAGCATACTGCATAATACTTAAATGTAAAGAATAGATAATTAATTTATATAAATTAAAAAATTAGTTATAGTAATTATTTATAGGAGATGTGTGTTGATCTTTTTAATTATTTATATTAAGAATTAATTTTATTAATTTTATATTAATATTTGTAATTAATAGAAAAAATTTAAGATAAAATAATAAATATGGAAGATAAAAAAAATATGAAATCTTCAAATTGAGATTTGTCAAAATTATTTTCCAGGGAAGTCTGTTTTCACGGGGCAAATGGAGGAGTTCTTTTGGGTCGGACCGCCCAACCCGAAATTGGGTACCACATTGCTCTATTCCAATTTCTTCATGCTTCTTCTTCTCAATAGGGTTTAGGAAAGCTTGAGGATTTTCATACTACTATGGCGTCGAAAACGTTTCTCAGAATTGGCACTTCAATGTTGAACCGGATTTCAAACTCATTTCTTCACCAAGAGCCGTACACGACTCAGCAAGTAGTTTCTCGTGGCCTCGATATCACTCCCAAGCTATTCCCTTCCGTCTCCAAGCTCCCCAGTTCTTTCGAGTTGCCCAACAGCGACCTCGAACATCTGAGCAAGTTCTCCTCAGGTGGCATCGTGTATCCTTGCGGCCTGCCCTCACTTCGGTTCTTCTTACCTGACGGTACATTTAACCTCAACTTCTTTTCAAATTTAAATTTCATATTTAGGTTTCATGATTTGTTTATAAATTCCATTGGCATGCGATCTTAATGATCTGATAAACCTTCCTTGAATAAAGTTTTTTTTTGTATTTCCTTTATTAATGTTTTTCTATCTTTAAGAATTTGTTTGAGGTTTCTGGAAAAATAAAAATGATTAATTTATAGTAACCTTCTTGCTTTATTATGTCGATTGGATTATTGGCAGCTTCTATTTGAGTTGGATAATTCACCTGTTTATATAGTCATCAAATTAACATTAGCTTTGAGAAAGAAAAGTTGATGAGGATGGAGGCTTTATTCGATTATCTGTAAGTTCTTAATTCACTTCATTTGCACTTGCAAGATACAACTTTTTAGCAAGGAATAAGGATATTTCAAGGTGAAATTTATTGGTTTTTGTTGTTGAAATAGTGGCAACATCAACATGTGTTGCTTGAGGGCTGTTTTTTGTTGTTGCATTATGTATATTGAGGTCAAATATTGCTTTGCACGTTTGGTAGTTACGAGACACTCAAGCAAAGTTTCCCATGCTAGCCAACATATGTCATGAAATGAGAAGATAAAGTATCAAGAAGGTGACTTTGTTTTAATTCTTCATTTTTCCCTTCCTTTTCATTGTTCTGCAGGGCCTGGTTCATCAGAAGAGCCAATGCTCTTATTTCCAAAAAGGACATTCCAACCTAGCCTTATACGGCGAAAGAGAAATCATGGATTTTTTGCTCGGTAAACCACTCAAGTCTCTTTGCTACATTCTTCCTATATAATAAGATGATAAGAATAACAACCTCTAATGTACTGATTAAATTGGAGTGATCTGGTAGACACTGTAACGTCACTTCAAAATATTCTATCTAAAGGACTATAATTATACTGGCAAGTAGAAGGAACCATATGGTTGCTAGAATTTGAAACTTTTACAATTATGTCTTACCTTTGACTTGTTAGATCATTGGACACAGGCTAACATAGATGGGAAGATAATCTGGGACAAATCAAGAGAATTGGAGAACCTTTAGATGAAGAAAGAAAACATATGCCTGAACTGGATCTAGATATCCAAACTGTGTTTGCTCTGAATTTTTCATAGGCATAAGTAGATAATGTCGTCCTACAAGCTTTATATGACTAAGGAGTGATAGGCGGAATGGACATGGACTTTTAACTGTGACCCGTCAAAATGAGTGCATGCCATTAGGGCGGAGGACTTCTTGCTTCATTATGTTTTGAAATGTAGGAACTGGTCTGTCATGCTATGTATAATTAAGCTGTAGAAGAAAATAGAATCTGTTAAATTTGTGTGGCTGATGTACAAACATCAGCACAGCTTCAAATACAGTACTGTGCAAATGGAAATGACTCCATGCTATTTTTTTTCGTGAGCAGCAAGGCAACCAAGGGTGGCCGAAGAGTCATTGCTAGAAGAATAGCCAAGGGCAGGTCAAGGATTACGGCATAGTCAATCTGATGTTTCCCCCATGCCCTGGATCTTTAGATTTACTTTGAATTTTATTGCATTCCATGTTAAAGACCCAGCAAACCAGGGCAAGCTGAGTTAGGCTCTAGTGCCCTTTTTTTATCAAGGGGTGGGGGTTCTAGTTCTAGCGCATTGGTGAACTGTAATATATTTGAATCTTTGAGAATCTGTCGATTTCCCAATGAGCATGCCAAGAGATTCTTGAGTTAATCTACACTTGTGTTCCTAACAGATACGGATTGCCTTTGAATAAGTTCAAATTCACTTACTCATCTTTCATGCCTATTAGTACAAAATGGTCCGGTTTGGTGGGTGTTTGTTAAATTTATACTCTGAAGACTCGTGAGAATAACAAATAACTGCTATATCTTGTGAAATTAAAAATACATACCAAAAGATGTCAAAAATGGCAAGAAGCAAGAATAAATGTTTAAAGATGTAAGAAAATAAGATAACACCCACCATGTGGTATCTTGAATGAAATGTAAAGGAGGGAGTGATGTAACAAACAAATTAGTATATCTCAGTACTTAGGTGGAACTTGAGTATAACAAGAAAGATTGTGTGCTTGTTTGGATTTGTTCACGTATAAGTTGAGACAAAACTATCTCATATACTTACCTCGTAAACCGCACCGGTTAAAAATTAGGAGCTTCAAATCACCAATCTAAATAAGCACCATATGTCTATGAAGAAGGGTGTAAAAGGGATACATAGAAAAAGGAGATTTTTGAGAGATGAATGTGGGGAAAAGAAAGTTGAGTGTGAAAGATACAGTTTCCATGTTCTATTCTTTTGTCATGATTTTGCGTGTCAGGATGATTTACAAAGAAGAAAAGACTGGACTAAACAGTGGGGATTCCCCAACATGACCCATGAGACATTGATTTAAGATTCTAAGTGATGGAAGCAGAGAGAAAGGGTGAGAGAGTGATTTGATTAGGTGCAAAATGAGGGCACTTTCTGTTTCTGTCACGAGGCAAAGTGTTGGCTGAGATTCCATGGACAAAGAAAAGAAGCAAAGAACTCCCCACTTCCATAAATATGGGCCATTCCATTACTGATAAGACCGGGACACTAATGCCCTTTATTCAAACACTTCATTCAAATATTATTACTTATTTCCTTGTAACTTTTCTCTCTTCTTTATTCTTCTCCCCGCTGATTGAAAGTTAATTATCTACCCGGGTCTACTCTTTTTGTTAGTTTTCTTTTCCAAAATATTTTGATTTGAAAAGAAGTAATTTTAAATTTTTCATTATAATATTTTTTAAATAACCATATCATATATAAGAAAATGTATTCTCGGACCCATTAATTTGTAAGGAAAATCCTTTTAATCAATTTTTCATTAAGAATTTTGAAAGAAGCATCAGTTAATATGCGTACTTTTTAAAAGGAAAAAATAATTTTTAAATCTTTATAATTTTTAGTCGATTATAACTAAATATTTAAACCTTAAATCAACATAACACAGTCATATAATTTTGATTCGATCTCTAAATGGAAGTAATTAATATTTAATGAATTTTATTTGTAGCTATATCTATAACCAAAAGTGCTGCCACAGATGTTTTTTTTATCCATTATTTTTTGTATATTATATTACTGCTCCTAGTTTAAAGAAAAAATTCAACAATAATCAAAAGTGGCTATGTGTTAAATCATTTACAATAATAGCAAATGAAATTATTTAATACATCTTTTTCTTTTCTGCCTTTTTATGACAATAATTGCTATCAATAAAGAATGCTTAATTAAATTCTGAGAATCTCTGCTTTTGAACATAGAACACGTTATTTTGACCAGATGGTGGATTGGCACCATGAACTAGAGAATATTTATGTTTTCTAGTCATGTACAATTATTAGTAAATATTTATTTTATAATTTATTATCATGATTATGCTCTTTGATCACTCAACAGTTGTATTAAGATAATTCTTTCCATAGGATTCATCATTACATAAATTTGTTTTTAGCATATGATAATTCAAATCCATGGTATTTCTGATGAATCTATGATATATAATATCCATATTCTAACAAAATGCTATATTATGCATATCTGCATTGGAGTCATTCGATCTACCTCAAAGGAATTTAATTACTTTCGATTAGTGACTAAATTTATTACTAATTTAGTTATGGATTCTCTGCTGTTCTTAAATTAGTGACGCGAATATATGTGACAGAAATTAATGGCAGATTGTCTATCACTAAATTTGTAATTAATGACAAATTTATCTTACATTAATTTTAAATTTTCTAACCGTGCTCACATGGTTAATATATAATGAAATGAAATTATTCAAAAACCAATCAAAAGAAGCTTAGTTTGTTGTGTGTGTTTGGATATATTTTTAGAAAAAGATCTTATAAAAAAAGGCTTTTGGTAGCTTTTAGAAAACAGTTTATGAAAAAAAAAAGTTGTTCTAGATAAATGAGTGTTTGAATAATTATTACTAAAAATAACTTTTGTAATTAGAAAATTATTAAAAATGATATAATTTTATTAAAAATATGATAGATGAGAGAGGGTGGAGAGGATAAATAGTAAAAAAGATAAAAGAAAAAGGAGAGATAATTGAAAAGATAGAAGAGAAATGAGAGATAATTGAAAAGACAGAAGAGAGAAGAGAGATAGTGGAAAAAATAGAGGAGAGAGGAGATAGGGTGTAAAAAAGTAAGGATAAAATAGT
Source organism: Leucaena leucocephala (assembly GCA_037074615.1). NCBI lineage: Eukaryota > Viridiplantae > Streptophyta > Magnoliopsida > Fabales > Fabaceae > Leucaena > Leucaena leucocephala. The sequence goes on along the minus strand of CM073558.1, from coordinate 2,961,693 downwards.
AATTGAATAATCTATAAACTCTTTTACTGTTTTAAAAGCTACTCTGACCAGCTTATCTAAAATAATGGTTTTAACCATAGTGTGATCTAGAAATTTTTTTGAATAAATATAACTGTTTGTTTTAAAACTTTCCTAAAATAAAGATTTGTTCAAAAAAAATTTTAAAACCATGTTTTCGCCAGCAACCAAACATGCCTATAGTGAAACAAGATGTCCTATAATGATTTTAAAATAAAAATTCATAGTCTTGGCAAAAAAGAAAACAAAAAACTTCATAGTAATTGATTATAATAATCTTCGGTAAAATTGTATATTTAATCCTCTAACTTTACAAGGCTTTGGTTTGGTCCTTTAATTTAATAAAATATCTTCTACATCCTTTATCTTAGTTTCAAATGATGATTTCTTGTAATATTCATTGGAATAATTTAAAAATTAAACTTAATTGTCAACATTAACATTTAAAATTTCAATGTCAACATTTTTTTATTAACGACAGTAGAGTTTTTTTTTAAATGACCAAAAATATACTTTATAAAATTAAGGAGATTATGTAGAGTTAAAGAACTAAAACTGTTAACATTTGATATAACTTATTGCAACTTTCTTATATATATATTTACTGATTCTAAATTTAAAAAGTGGAATATTTAATTTTCATCATGAAAACATTCAAGTCGTTCTAGTTCATTTTATCTTTTTTGTTTTTTTTTTAAATTGCATTATTGTAAGAGTTGAAAAGTTAGTGTATTTGAATGAAAAATTTTCCAACTTATAACCCCAACCCCTCAATTCTCTTTATTCCATCTACACATTGGAAGTGACATTTTGTATTTATTCTCTTCCATATAAAGTTGAATCAATTTAGAAGCAACATTTGCTCCAAATAAAGCAAATGCCAAGAAAGCACTTCTCCTTACCAAATGCACAAGAAGACGGTGCAAAAGTTAATTAAAAGCAATAATTACTGTTGTGGAGGTGAATTTTAATTTATTTGTTTCAACAAAAAAATTATTTTCATTCAAAGTTCAAACTCTTTTACGTTCAGTTCAATAAAAACAACAAGTTTTGGTTACCATCATTTGCACAATTCTAACGCCAGAGGAATCTTGGTAACTTTTACAGTTTTACTTTCACTTGAATTAATGTTTTCAAGGCCGCCTACGTACCGTTTCAAAATGATGAGTATCACTTTGAATTTTTTTTTTATTAGGACACTTTGGCATTGTAGGACACTTTGGCCTCTTGCTCTTGAGCGTTGACCATTGTGTCGTTATGTACGGCTTTTGTCTTCGTTCATCGTCGTCAGCCAGCCATTAATGTCTCAGAGAGATTTGGAGCGTCATGGTTGAACTTCAAGTACGTACACATCCAGCTAAGGACATGATTGGCATATCATATAAATAAATATACTATGAAGTATAGTAAGAGAAGAACTCAAATTAATTCATTGAGCTGACAAACATGTGAGATGAAACAACCTAAGACATGTCATCATCGATAATATGAAGGGTCCTGAACTAGGAACAAACTACTAGGTTTGTCCAGTAGAGAAACAATTAATTAATTACTTCACCCTCTTATACGCAAAACTTCAAGACACCTTGCTAAATGCATGGCAATAATGATTACCATATATAAATAAAAATATAACAACAAACAAACACACAGACAGACGGACAAAAGAAAATTATGAAACAACGAATCTCCCATATTATTCAGCTAGCTATATATGTATTTTAATAGACAAGATATAATGAAAAGCTACTATTCTCATCTCATGCATATGTTATACTCATCAAGGCTCCTGCAAGCTACATGGAAGAATAGGGTTTGTTGTCGTCGTCGGCAACGATGATAGGATTGCATCAATGTACTCCATTTGATTGGCTGAGAATAAAGTTTGATGATCTTGTTGTGGACAAAAACCAGATGACGGTGTGTAACACTGGATTCTGGCAAGAGGGTCCTGTAATAACAAGTCTTGTGAATAAGAAGATGAAGATGATGGCACTGTACTAGTACTGCTCAACACACAATCCTCAAAGCTAGCATCACAGATTTTGGGCATCAGCAAGTTGTCATCAGGATCATAATGCTGCTGCATTAACATCGAACCTGCTGGTGGGTTCATGGATTTCTCTGCAACAAGATGACGAAGATTATCATTTTTGGTAATTTGATGATTATCATCTTGATTTGGATTACTCATCAGACCCAATATTGATGACAATGTATCATTATTGTTATTATTATGGGCATCTTCACATGAAGATGGAATAATAATATTGGGTGGTGGTGTGCTTTCTGATGAGATGGGATTCTGGTGGACATGAAGGAAACTGTTGCTATAGGGGTTATAATTGGCAATGTCGTCTACTTCAACATGATCAGATTTATGATGGAGGCCATTGTTGAGAGCTTGTGGGATTATTGATGATGGAGTAGTACTGGGAAGGTATAGCTGATCAGGTTGAAGATAATGAGAGTAGTTAAGGAGGAGATTATTAGGGTTTGAAGAAGGAGGGAAGAAGGCTTCAACAGGAACATTATGATGATGATGGTGAAGAAGATGATCAGAAAAGGTGGAAAAAGAAGGAGGAAGAAGATGATCATGATGAGAAAGCATCTTCTTCTTGATGCTTGAGTTCCAGAAGTTCTTGACCTCATTGTCAGTTCTTCCAGGTAGGTGCTTGGCAATCTGAGCCCACCTGTCAAAAACAACATCATCTCTTGCCAAAAGAAAAAAAAAGCATACAAAGAAAGAAAGAAAGTAACCTTTTGATCATTATTATAATATATATAAAAAAACAATATGAGTTACATTTAGCAGACATGTATACATATATGTATATACCTGTTGCCTAGAATGCTATGGAGCTCTATAATGAGTGCTGCTTCTTGAGAAGAAAAGCTTCCTCGTTTCAAATCAGGTCTTAGGTAATTGATCCATCTCAATCTGCAACTTTTCCCACACCTCTGCAGACCTTCATATATATTCACTCCATCAAAACTTGTCAGAACCAAAAGGATGAACAAATCATTGCACTTAATTAATTCTAACAACAAAGTTTCATCATTTCCAGCAGCAACAAGGATCTAAAGATATATATATATAATAGTGGAAAAGCCATACTTTGGTGAAGATGAGCAGAAAAGAGATCAAAATTCCAATTGAGAAAAAAGAATACATTCCACTTTATAAGAGAGAGTACTATTAAATGAAGATGATAAAGGAGAGGAAGAAGCAGAATGAAGAAGATCAGATGAAAGAGAAAGAGATATGTACCAGCAAGTTTAGGGACAGAGCTCCAGCAACCATGACCATAAGTAGTGATGTAGTTGATGAGCTTTTCATCTTCTTCAGGTGACCATAACCCTCTTTTCACCTTCTGCTTGTTGCAGCAAGAATGATGCCCCATCGTTGATCTCTCTCTTTCTCTTCTTCTCCTTCTCCTTCTACTTCTTCTTTGTTACTTCTCAGAGCGAAAAACAAGTGGCTAACACAGTACAAAACAAGCCATTGGAAAACAATATATGCAGGAGTACTTTTGGTGTTATTTGAAAAAGAAGCTGATGAGGGGGCCTCTCTCTTTCTTTCTGTGTCTGTCTCCCAAAGCTTTTTTTGGCCCTAGCTGATGAGAGAGAGAGAGAGAGAGAAGAGATTCCAGTAAAAATTAATAAAAAGGAGATCGCTGAGAGAGGAAAAGAATGGGATGAGGGGCAGAGAGAGTTGAGGGTAATGAATTTAATGAGGGAGGGTGTACCATAAGGTGGCCACTTAGGGTTTGTGGCAAAGGGATAAAACCTGCTTTGTCACCCCTTCCTGCACCACTTGTACCCCTTTTAATGGCCCGTTGCCTTAATTGTCCACGTGTCACAATGCACCCCCTGGTGGGTCCCTCCTCCTATTTTTTCACTACTACGTACGTTCCGGTGATTTCTCAATTGATTACCCTTGTCTTTCACTATCCTTCTTTTGAAACCATACATATATATTTATCAAATTCTATTTATAGAACACATTTAGTATATTTCATATAAATTAAAAAAAATTTAAATTTTATTAATTCTATCTTAAAATTTAATAAGTTTACAATTTTATCTCTATTCAATATACAATATACCTAATAAAAATAAAATTAAAATAATAATAAATAAAGAATAAAATTATACAATTATATAATAGGATAAGAGGAGTATATGGGTCAACAAGTTTACGTAATTAATTTTTTAGCCTCATCATGAATCATGCATGTAATTAACTAATTAATACATGAGAAATATGCTAACAATCTTACATATATAAATTCGTTACTTATCAAATTTAGCCATTTTATATAATGAATGGTTATGATTAAAGAGACAAAAAATCACATCAGTTTCAAAACCAAATAAATAAACATACAATATCTGACCTAATATATATATATATATATATATATATATATTGAAGTCGTGAAGTTAAGATTAAACGTGGGTGGCCAGCCTTCTAGATAAGATAATATAGTCCCTGTTTGGTTTACCCATAAATTTAAATTTTAAAAGTACTTCTGACATAAATTTTAGTTTAAAATTTTTTTAAAATAAACAATTATATTTGTTTAAAAATATTTTTAGATTAAATTATAGTTTTAGATAAACTATTAGGAATAGTTTTTAGAACAATAAAAAAACCTATATACTATATAATTATTATTTTATCTCTACTTGATCTTACACTATCTTTCCTCTCTACTATATCATCTCTTCTCTCTCCTCCCTCTCTTCTCTTTCCTCCCTTATCTCTTACGCTCATTGCAATTTATGTTCATTAGGTCGTCAAGGCTTCGACTTTTAGAAGCAGACCTCATAGGTTGTGGAAGATGTTCTGAGGTCGCTGGGCTCCTCTCGTCGTCATCGCTGGTGGTTTCATCATTGGTGGCTGTCACTGTGGTCTCGTCTTTTTACTGTTGTTGTTTTTTCCTTCTAGATCTCCGGTGTCTCTCTTTATTGTTGCTTCTTCTTGCTAGGAAAGAGTCTAATAACAGGGGGAAAAGAAGAAGAGAGCATTATTGTTTTTTATATTATAACATTTTTATAATTTATTAATTATAAAAGTATTTTTAATAATAATCATTTAAATATTTATTTATTTTAAACTATTTTTTCTCATAGACTCTTCTCCATAATCTTTTTTTTTAAGTTTTTCAGAAGTATTTTTCCTAAAGTCTATCTATACGGCCCATATATATATGTGTGTATTATATAATATTAAATAATTATGTCATCTTTACAGCAAAAGTGTGTATCTGCTCTTCTAGCAGATTAGCCATATGGTCGTATTATCATCATGCATCCACTACTTTATTATCTATATAATACTGTTTACCCTTTTATAAAGATTTTCCCCACAATACTATATATATAGGTGATAGCTAGGCAACTTTAGTTTGCGACGTTTCATTAACCAAAAATGTACTGTAACAGTAATATCAAATAAATTTTATTTTACTTTCCAAAAACAGAAGGAAAAAAAATACAGAGAGAAAGCAGTTGTATAGCTATCTAGATATCTAGTTTTATATGAATTCGTTTTTACTTAAATATTTCTAAAAAGGTTAAAAACTGCCTGTGCGTGTATGTGTGTTTAGTTTAGGCTTAATCCAAATACAACATTGTCATCATTTTCCAATGCTTTCTATTAATTAATAAAGTTAATTTAAGGATGACATGGAACCACACTTGGTCAATGGAATATTATGATTATTCCGTTGTCTCTTATAATTAAGCATGTTTTAGCCCATTATCTTCCTTAATTAACAGCTAATCTATTCAAATCTAGCTCATAACTCTATCCTTCCATACATACATACATACATACATACATACATACATACATACATACATACATACATACATACATACATACATACATACATACATACATACATACATACATACATACATACATACATACATACATACATACATACATACATACATACATACATACATACATACATACATACATACATACATACATGCATGCATATTCATTATTCAAGTTTACAGTTTTCCATGAATTATATGTGATATGACATCGTACAGTGCTTATTGTTCTTTAATTTTTCATAAATATAAAGTGTAAAAAACATGGTTTTTTGTCCAAATATCGTATGGGTAAATTTAAACATTTGTGGCCATATATGTGTGCCAAGACATATAGAATAAATTTTTTTAATTGTATAGAAAAAACATGTGCGTTAGAAATAAAATTAATTTTTCTTAATTAGTTTATATTATTGGGGAGAAATGTATAAAAGAGGTTGATATATTTTTTCACTCAATCATTAAAAGGATTTTTTTTACTGAATTTCAAAAGCACTGATTTTTAGAGAATCATTAGGGTAGGATGTGTCCAAAACAAGCCACTATATCTTAGCTAGCTAGAAAATTGGGGGCAATTTTTGTTGGATTTATTATTTAACTTTGCATGTGTTCTTCTACAAGGGAAAAATAATAGATCCAAGAACATGAAAAAAAAATCTGAAGAAATAAAATACATAATATAATGATCTGAATCTCTTTATTTTCACAATAATAACTGATGAATATAATGCATTTGAAAAGAGATAGAGAAAGTAAAATTATAAGTGTAATAATGAGATATGGATTTAATATTAATATACCATAATCATACTTTTTTTTTTATAAAAAAAACAGTATGATTGTAAATGGCCTATGAATGCAAGACTGTAGGAAATATATATAAGACGGACACATTTAAAACAATGCAATAAAGTAATAATAAAATCATTTTTTGTCAAAAATAAAATTATTAATTTATTATATATCGACATATATTATATATGATATAATAGTTTATTAATTGTCGCATTATAATTTTATTAATTGGCGTCATCAATACTCTATTACCAATGAGCATGGTAAAAGATGATATGTAGTGTAAAAAATATACTACTATTTTTTTTCTGAATCTTTTTTATTGAAGATAATCCTCTTTAAGACACTGTCTAAGCAAATTATTGAAGCACACAATGAAAAATGAGACTTTGTTTTACTAGCTGACAAATGAGACTTTGATCAATTTGAAAGCATTTAAGTTTTTTTTCTTTCTCTTTGAACATAATTGGCTTGTTGTACTGAACGAAACAAGCTTGACTAATTAGGTGAATGACAGTTCTTGAGTAATGATGATTAATTATTCTTATTCTTTCTAGACAAACAAGGTATCATGGACAAGGGACATGATAATGTACTACTTGTTCCAAATCCATCCTATAATTAACATCTTCAACTTAATTTTTTTACATATATATATCTTTGATGAGATCAAGAAAATTAAATTAGAAACGTGCTGTGTGTCTCGACTTTCAGGAGTTAGTAGCATCACACAGCATTCAATGAACTTATATATTTATTAATTATTAGTATTATTGTATTAATATTAAGGATAATGATATTAATTAGAATGTCTTGATGAATAAATAATCATATGGAAAGTAAATCACGTGAATCATATCATTTGAATAGATGAGCCACGTTTCATATTAGTCAAAATGAGTGTTGATGGCTTATTGCGTGCATAATTTGCATAATAAGTGAGGAATACAAATCAATACTCATTGGGAGTCAATTTTAATGATGGATACATAGAGAGATAGAGAGAGAGAATATTAATCATTATTTATGAAGATGTCATTTAAGTAATTAACAATATATATATATATATATATATATGCATGCCATCTCCCTAGCCAACCAAATAATCTCAACTTCTCCAAACACTAACTTTTCTACTTCACTGCAATATTAATAACTCCTCCTGCACCTTCGCTATTAGTTCTTGCATGGACTTATACATACATACATATATATATATATATATAACAATAATTAACGATAAGAACAATAAATTTTATTTCATTATATAGAATTGACTATATAGATTATATAACATCATTATATTTTATCAATGATTAAATTTTTAGATAAATTATTAATAAAAAAGTTATACTTACTAATTTTATTGAGACTGTTCTCTTCAATTTTTTTTTTGTCTTTTTCAAAAATTACTATTTGATCTAATATACCTTTTTTATTCTTTAATGTGTGTATTTAATAGTTTTATTTGTATATATATATATTTTTTTTTCATTAGACAAATGAAGACTAAAAAATAATCTTATGGTATAGTTATATATGTGTATGTGTGTGCAGTAGCTAGGGTTAAGTTAAATAGATGAATACTTGAATATTTTGGGATTGATTTCCGGAAAGCTTGTAGTTGAGTTACAGAGAAAATGGTGCTGGGACAAGGATCGAGAAGAATCTAATTGCCGGCCACTCGTAGGGATATTCGTTTCATTTCACGAATTTAGTTGGGAAAAAGTATTATTCTCTAAACCCTGTTCTGGGATTCCATCAGAAGCAGTACTCGACCAGATGATGAACAAATCAGAATAATCAATAGCACATACGTCTTATCATCATTTTATTGGGATCGGTGACGATCCATCCATGATGATCTTTATCTGCAAATCATCCAACACGGTATTTAGTTATCTCTCTCTTTTCACTTATTCTTGAGCTGGTTTTTGATTAGTGACTAATGATACTTACTGGTTAGTTTGTTAATTAATTAATTCGGAATGAAATAATCACTTTTGAAAATTCTAGTTATTGTGATTGGGTAATTAAAAGCCATGCATGACTGAACATTCTCGATGCATGATTGGCCATCTTCGTCTTGCAAATTGCCTTCAATTTATAGCTAAATGAGATAACAAGTTTGCTTATGTAGACAGCATTCAGGTGAGGAGTAATTAATTCATTCGGTACACAGTAATATAATATAATTCATTTCACTTTAATTTTTTTCTGAATTAGCATATTCGTTTTTAATTATTCTCTGTGCATGATCACTTTATCAAATTGATTCCCATTGATCCAACTTTCATGCAAAAGCGTGTTCATTAAAAAACTATTGATCGTGAAAATTTTCATAACCAAACAAGAATCAAATTTGCCTTTAACATATTCCATCAGCTCTTGAAACAATGCAAAACCAAGCAAAAGCCAGCGACGGAATCCATTGTAATTTGTAAAATATTCAAAAAAACTCAAACCAGAGATAAAGTTCCTCAAATATCGATATATATATATATGTATGTATAAATCAAGTTCTCTAATCTATCTATATCCACACGTTAACTATAAGTGCCCGTCTGGTTCAAAGAACCTTAAAAAAATATAATGGTAGAGAATGTAATGTAATGAAATAATGATTACACAGTATTTGTTTGGTATGCTATATATCAAGGAATCATGAAATGAAATTTATATTACATGATCTAGGAAAAAATATAAAAAAGATGTAAAATAATCTTTTTTTAATTTATTAAGGCTAAAAATGGGATGTAAATGTCTAAATGTTAATTCATTAATAGTATATATATATATATATATATATATATATATGTTGATTTGGGTAAGCATAAATCCAGATAATATAATCAAAGTTATGTAACAAGGATCATTTTTTTGCTGTAGTAATCAGGATTACATTAAATTGTCAATTATTTTATAACATAATATCATAAAAACTTCTTTATAAATATGAAGTTATATATTCGATGAAATTAAAGAAGATTATATTGAATTGTTTTATAATGTCAACCAACCATCCCAATTAACATATTGTATCAGGAATCTCTATTCATAGAATTTATCTAACTAAATGTGCCGTAACTATATATATATATATATATATATATATATAATGTATGCTTGCGTGTGGTAAAAGTGATGTAAAAAATGCTTGCTTGAGAAAGAAAAAGGGAGGGAATGAAGGGAATGCTTATAAAACAAGGAAGAGGGGGTATAGGGGGTAGTGTCCAAACAAGAATAGTAATTAATTGAAGCACATGCAAACATTTAATAGGAGGGGCGGCATCTTTTGCTTTTTTTTTTTTTTTGTTGAGCCATCAAAAGGACTCTTGTTGTCAGATTCTTTTATTTTCCCCCTTCTAATTCAAGTACATTTATATATTATTTGCATTTTTATATAAATATTTCTCTGTTACTTCTTTTGTCCTTCTCCCCTTTCTAGATTGGTTTTGGTATAGGTCCTTTTCCGTCAACCTGTTCCTAATTCTCTTATTTTCTTCACATTCTTGCAGAGGGAGAAAATTCATATTCCCCATTAAAAAAAATTAATTACTCTCCAATTATAAATATAAGAGTTAAATAATTAATTTAAAAATATTAATACAATTATTTTAGTTAATTATTTATAATAAATATATATTAATTTAATTTTTTTAAATATCCCATTTTAATAATTATTTCTATTGATAAAAATCCCCATGAATATAAGCAATTAATAGATGGTTTGTAAAAAAATATATAAATTAGATAGATAAAGTGGACTATAATTATACCTTTAAAACATAATTTTGCCACCACAAGCTTAAATCATATATTTAAGATAAGAGAGAGTAACATATATATATATATATATATATATATATATATATGTATCCTCCCTTGGGACAAAAAACCTAAAACAAAACAAGGATACCTTGTAGCTTACCTAAATTAACTTATGTTCAAACCTCTCACAAACACGCACAATTGTTTCAGTTGTTCCTGTATAAACTGTTGTATTGATTTGTTAGAACTGGCGAGAGCTAAAACACACACAGAATAAGCTTGAAGAAGACTATGGTTGGTTGCATTATTCCGATGTTTAGCTTATCATCATCTTCCTCATGATGAGTAGATTATATAGTATTTCACGAATAACTACATAACTTTTAGTAATGATGAAAAATATTCCCAGTTCTTACTTGATTGATTAATTAATTAATTAATTAGCCTTGAAATTCCAAACCAGTAGTGCACTTTATTCCTTGTAAAAAATTGATTGCTTTGTTTACTTACTAATTAATCATTCTTCTCAGTACAACCACACCAAATTCAATATATTTTATTCCAGCTGGATCTCGATGGAAAATCTAAACTCAAAATAAAAGACAAAGAGAGGGAAAGTCCTACATGAGACATAAAAAGTTGAAAAAATGAACCGACTTAATTAAATTCGTTTTATCGGGAGAGTCAATCAATAATTGGCATCAGTATATGGCATATAAGGGCCACACTGGTCTCATCATATGCCCAACACAAATAATGGCTATATATATATATATATATATATATATATAACAACACACACACACATATATAGGTGTTGTGTAAAAAGCAAAGAAACAAACTAGGGATGGTCCACAGAAAAAGGGAAATCTCAGAGAGAGAGAGCATGGGGACGTGGTTATTCTTCCTTCCTTCCTTCTATTCATGGCAACACCCCATGAGAGGAAGTTTGAAAACTTACTCCAACTTAAAGGAAATTAATTAAAGCTAAGCACAAGCTTCTCTCTCTCTATACACTTTTTATCTCTCTTTGCTTTCTCTCTCTCTCACTAGCTTGATGAGATGAGAGAGAATCTTCCATCTATTCATCTCACACATTCACTAAAAACATTTCAACTTTTGGTGGCATCCTGATTTCTTGCCTTTGTTAGCGCATTTTACCACGTGGAAACTCTGTCTACAGAGCCAACCCCAATCCCAACAACAAGTGACCTAAGTTTGGATAAAATCAGTATGTATAAAGTTAAACACATGCATCACACTTTACTTGTTGTATGTTTACTTGTCTTATCTTCAATTCAACTGGTTTAATTTCTTTATGTTATTTGTATGATGTTGAGCAGTGTGTTTAAAAACTTTCACCTTGTACCTATGTGTCATTTAATTTTTTCACAAGTAGGAGTTCCCGTGTTCAATTCCACTTGTAATCTTAAGTAATTGTTGTCTGCCTTTTTATAAAAAAAAATATTATATATGAAGTTATGTATGGCTTATTTATATATGTGCATGTCTTTGTCTCTTTGTCTGCATATTGAATTGATTAATTTGCTGTAAAACTTGGTTTATGGGATAGAAAATATAATATAATGGGATGGAAAAAAATGACTTTATATGTATATAGATGTTTCATATCTCAACTATCATGTAATGAAAAATGGTTACCTTTCCATCATGCTGGTTAACAGAAGTCTTGCATGATATATTTATATATCTAACTCTAATTAATTAGGTATGTTTATCTTATTATTTATATATTGGAACTTGCCTGAAAATCTCTCATAATTATCACTTGCAACGCAATCTCTCTCTCCCCCTCTCTCTCCCTCTCGTGTGTGTGTGAGAGAGAGATTTTGCATGTTTTTATTTCCTTTTTACTAATTATAATAAAAATGTGATATATATATATATATATATATATGTGCAGTATGTTACTACCGTTCTATAACATGAAAGTCATATATCTGAATATGTTTCATTTCACCTAATAGTGGTTCATCTCATTTATGGCTAACCTTCTATGATAAATGTGCATCATTTCAAGGGATACAAATAAATAAATTCCACTAATAATTAAAATAATAAAATAAAACCATTAATCAAACATATGAAGGAATATATGTAAAGATCAAAGAAACCATATGTAGTTTTAGCTGGGATTATATGAAAACTCAAATGGGCCGGGATCAAATGTGAAGTTTAACAAGAAATTCTGTATGGAAAACAGATTTAGAAAAATAGTGTGGCGAATATACAAAATCCATCAAATTAAGGGAAAAAATGATAGCTCGCAACAACCTCATTATAAATGAACGTACGTAGGCCATGCAGTAGAAGGAAGTCAAACATTAACGGATTGTAGAAACTGTCCAAATTAGCCCTTATCAGAAAAATGGCCACCCTTCTGAAACTGACCCGCGAACTATTTCATCGTTTAGTCTATTTACAAACTGAAAAATAATAACTTTAATTAATTAAATCCTTTATTATTCATCAGCAAGTTATGAGTGATGTACAAATAGTTAAAGGATATTGATGAGGCTGATTACATAACTGTGTGGTCCTCTCTCATGGGCTCTGGACCAAGTAAAGATCCTGCATGATTAAATATATATATATATTATTTCCTTCATGCATTTGGACCACATGGTTTACTATTAATTATTCTTTCTTTCTTCTAATGGAAAAAGATATGCCCTAATAAAGCTTTACTTGTTTCTAATCTTGATGATGTTTGCAGCAGTTCTTTTTCTTTTTTTTTTTTTTTTTCCTTTTCTCCTTTAATATAAGAACTGATGAAGCAACACCATTAATGCAAATATATGTTGTCTGTTAAATAAACCAAAGCATGTAGCTTTATCAGTTGCAATGTGATTTTCACTTAAACTTCATTTGTTTTGACATGAACATTCCTAAGCAGTGAAAGAATGCTTTCAAGGCAATGAAAACAAAAATTTGTTTTATAAGAAATTAATGTGCAAAGCAATTTTTTGCCCCACTGTGAAGTACTCCCTCTTGTCCTTGTTATTATAAGGCATCAACTAACTCATTAATTATTATTTTCCTATTTTACCTTTGTTATTGATCAAGAATAGGGGTGAGAAAATACAGAACACAGAACATATAAAGGGTGAACTTGAAAAAAAGTTATTAATTTAGAACAAATTTAATTATTATTATTTTTTGGTATATGAAAATTAGTTAGGGATGCCTATAATAAGGACCAGAGGGAAAAATAAAACTTTTGTAGATTATTATTGATAATATATAATGCCATATTGCCATACCACTTACTCACTAATAAATGCTAATAAATTATCTTCAGCCCAACTGTGTTGTTGTACTTGAGGTTTTAATGAATAGTTGTCATAAATGGATTTGATCTTAAATAGTTTGAGTTCTTGAACACTTGTTGTTCAAGCTTGTGAACATATATATATTCAATGCTGGCGTCCCTGAATAGGGCAAACATGCGTATATCCATTAATAATATGAAAGAAAAACAACAAACTGGAAGTAATTAATGTGCTATATATGATATGCAAAAACCCACTTTTGATATATCTCTACACTAAACTACTAAAATCAGCTCCTAACTATCTGCAAACTTGTACACTCATAATTCATCTCACTATGTCAATGTGACAATGGACAACAAGCTGTTGGACTAAATAGAAATAGACACATCATCGGACTTATATATAAATATAAGTGTGCCATTGTCGTGGAGACAATACTTAGGTAAAGTCTTCTTTAGGGGATTGTAACCAAGTTCTCCAATAAGAACATAACAAGTGAAAGGATTTTTTTTTTTCAAAAGTTTCAATCATATTGTGTTGAGCTGTAAAAGACTTTCACTTGTTATGTTTTTTGCTTGAAATACTTAATAACAAACACTTGAAATAAATTTTACCTAAGTTTTTCTCCATGGGAATTAACCTTTCATTTCATCTCCTGGAGGATCTTCTCTGATAACTTGCCCTTTGAGGAGTTGCATAACAATCTCTCCAAAAATTAACAGAAGGATCAGGACCTGAAGTAGTGCTTCTTGCATCTCCATTCAGCGAGGAACACTTGCAGGCTCTCTGTTTAGCCTTGGTTGACTCGGTGAAGTTCGTGAGGCTCGATTTAGGAACGCTCTTTTCCACGGGGGATGTGCATGAAGCTGAAATAGGGCTATCATCATACATGCATTCAGAACTTATAGCAGAAGATGAAGATAATGATGATGGTGCTGATAGGCTGGTCATGGGAGGTTTTAGTGAAACCCTGGTTGTCACAGCATTCTTTCTTGCTCTGGGAAGAACAAAGTTGTCACTTTTCCTTGATAATGGAGTCCGGTCCGGCGAATCAAAGTATCTCTCCGACTTCAACCTGTTTTCCCATGGCTTCGCTGCCATCCACCGCTCTAACAAGCTCCTACTGTCTAGACTGTCATGCTTAAGTGGAGACACTGGCCTTGATGATATTCTTGAGTTTGGACTAGCACTCCCTCTTGATTGCTAAAAATATTATAAGGACTACATTATTGATTCCGTAAGAACAAGTTTTTTCCAGTGTCATAACTCATAATTCTATTTAAAAAACACTATCCCAAACACTCAAGAACTGCTGAAAATGTTGATCAATAATGCTTGTGAACAGATCAGCCATGTTCATTACTCCATGTATCTCACCAATGAAGCAATAAGAGGAATGTTAAGTTAGAAGTAAATTCAAGAATGTTTTAGACATAGGGCATGGATTATGAACTAGGATTCCAAGCACGCGACCATAAAAACAAAGCACTATGTAATCTGGCACCAATCCAACAAACATCTAAAGTTCGGATTACCTGTGTAGAGAGAGAGTAAGCCATTGCTCTTTCCCTTTTGATGGCTGCTTCTTGTCTCATTTGAAGCTTCGCTTTGATTTCATCCACACTTCCTGGAATGTCACACCATCCTCTCTGACAGTTTCATTGTACAGACAATTACATGTTAAAACATTCTTAAAAGAGTAAATATATCAATGTCAACAACATGATGAATTATATGTAATAGGTACCTCAGACTGCTTAGGAGAATTAGCTTGAGTGTGTTTCCTGTCTGGAGACAAGCTCACACTCCTTGCTTTCACACGAGCCTGAACTCTGACAAGAGCCTGCATGCATCTGAGAGTTACTGCTGCTTGCTTCCTCACTTGCCTCCCTCGAAATATAGCTTGAATCCTCACCACTGCCCTTAAGGCCCTCAAAGCTCGTCTCGCCTGCAAATTCAAACACCAATGCAAAAGATGAAATCATCATAAACACGTGTTTAATGTATTAATCTTTCGCCCTCATGTCATACTGGACAAGAGTAAAACACAAAATCTGATCCAATTTATCATAATTGATTAGTTAAATGTGTTGGTTATCAGTATTTTTACACAGGGTAGAATATCTGCAAGGGTCGATGCTGTTTTAAGAACTCAATTTTAAACTGAATTCCTATAGAACGGAAGCTTAATACTAATAAATAAAGCAGTCAGCTTAGATCATTCAAACAAAAAGGGAAAAGAAACGAAGCTGACTCGCCATAATTTTCGCAATTGATATTAAATTCACTGCGCAGGAAAAACTTGCTTCGCACAGATTGAAGCTTCACTATGATTAAACTCACTTTAAATTTGAGAAAAACAGAGGTACTATTCCATCCATATAGTGTCTACAACAAAAGTCATAGACAAATATTGGTGAAGAGATCACGCTAGCATTTCTTCCATTTGGTTTGGGCTAGAATGTGAAATTCCTCATGGGCTAGAAGAATGAAAAGCAGGATTCTAGACTACAGACTCAGAATAAAGCTGAATATATAAACAATTTGAATATGAGAGCACATACCAAGAATCCTCGAAACAGGGCCTGAATGCGAATGGCAGCCCATTCCTGTTTGATCAACAAGAAACCTTTGGGAGGAGCTCGGACCACAGCAGCCATGGCAGCAGTAAATGCATCATTCGACAGAGAGTCCGACTTGTCTGAAACGACCCCGTTTTTCTTCTTCGTTGTGCCCTTCGTGGATGATCCCATCCCCTCAGAAGAGTTCCTCCATAGCCTCCATTTCTTCTTGCTCTTATCAGCACCAGTGTTTTCCTGGGGAAAAAACCCAGCAACAGAAAGATATTAAAAACATGATGATCAAACATAATGTGAGGTTTAATAGGCAAAGTTCCTTACTCGATCGTTTGGGGAGGGCTTTTTTGAAGAAATGAGTGATTTCAACCACTTTCCGGAACCACCCATTGGAGAAATTGGAAACGGAAATGAACGCCTTTTCGCAGAGCAGAAGAGCAGATGAAGGTATCATGTAAATTGGGGGTTTTGAAGGTTAGGGTTTTCTCATCATGGTCTGTTTTCTGGCCGGGTTAATTAAGGCATTAAGGCAAGCAATGAAAGTTATAGAGAGGGAATGTGAGAGAGAGGAAGAGAGTTTTTTGAAATTTGAAATTTGTAACGCAAAGAAGAGAATAAATGAAAGAAAACATAACGGATACAAATTGACTTTTTCTTTTTCCTTTTCTGACGTCACATCCTGCTCCGGTGTTGACAAGTCGTAAATGCGACCGTCGACAATAGCAACCAAACGATGTCGTTTATGTATTAACGTGGGCCAAGTCTTTTACTTTTTGGGGCCCGTAAAATCCAAGCCTTCCATTTCATTTGGTGCACAATTTTTTAGTTGTTCACCTTTTTGTTTTTGGGCCAAACTTTGGGTTAACTGAGCAAACAATATTGTTACAAAAAATTTTAAGGTTAGTTTTTGGGAGTGAGCCACACACGCACCAGTATTGTTATAACAATATTGTTATAAATGATTGAACAACGAAGGATCAAATAGTATGATTGTATTGAAAATCTGAAATGAATTTATATTCCTGCGATTTTGATATTCATCAACAGCTATAGAAAATCAATATAGAATGCCACCATAACAGAAATGCAGTACAGAAAAGAAGAACAGAAATGACAGAAGAAGTGGTCCAGAGAGATAACAGAATGCACACAAAATCCACACCACTGCAATTCTATTTTCCCCATTTAAATACTAATTTCCCATCACTTTTCATGTTGGTCTCCTCTGGCGGTTACTCCTTCGTATAGGTTTATCTTCTAGTCCATGATCAATGGTATTCTCTTGGCCCATCACAGTTGGGCCCATTTCAATACCCCTTTGTGCGAGATTGACCTTGCCCTCAAGGTCAAATGAAGGATACCAACATTGAAACTCAGAAACAAATTCCCAGGTAGGATCATCAAGACCTTCCCATTGAACCAGAATCTGTTGCAACCACTCATGGCCTTTCTGCACAATACGTGATTCAATAACGTCAAGTGGACGTAAAATGGGTCCCTCTGGTTCAGATAATAATGGTAAAGGCATATAAGGAGTGGTTACAGGCCCATGATATTTCTTTAATAATGAGACATGAAACACCGGGTGAATCCGCGCATGATCAGGGAGTTGTAATCGATAAGCCACTGCTCCAATTTTGTGAGTGATGAGAAAAGGCCCAAAGTACTTCATAGCTAATTTACTATGTTTCCGCAAAGCAACAGAATGTTGGCGATAGGGCTGTAATTTCACAAAAACAAAGTCACCCACCTCAAAGTGAACTTCTGTGCGCTTAAGATCTGCATACTTTTTCATTCGGTCCTGAGCCTTCAACAAATTTTGCTTCAACTGGATCAATAATCGATCTCTATATTGTAATTGGTGAGCTAAATCAATAGGCATATCTGTAGAAAAGTCAGCCGATAAGATGGATGGGGGATCACGTCCATAAACAGCACGGAATGGTGTCATACCAATAGCTGTGTGGTGAGATGTGTTATACCAGAATTCCGCCCAAGGTAAATAGTGGAGCCACTGACGAGGAGTATCAAATGCAAAACATCGTAAATACATTTCCAGGCATTTATTCATATTTTCAGACTGCCCATCCGACTGGGGATGATATGAAGAAGTCATGTGAAGGATACTACCATGTACTTGAATTAATTGTCGCCAAAAAGAACTCACAAACACCTTATCACGATCAGAAACTATTGTCCTTGGAAAACCATGCAGTTTGACGACAGAATGGATAAAAACCTCTGCCACTTGCGCACTTGTATAAGAAGCCTGTAATGGCATAAAGTGAGCATACTTGGAGAGGCGATCAATGACCACAAAGATGATAGAATAACCCTTGACAGGAGGCAAAGCAGTAATAAAATCCATCGCAATGTCCTCCCATATTCGAGAAGGTATGGGTAGAGGCGATAATAGACCTGCCGGTTGTGTCTGTAGGGACTTGGCCTGCTGACAAATTAAACATTGACGGATAAAGTCAGTAACATCTCGTCTCATATGTGGCCAATAAAATATGGAAGCCAACCTATGAAAAGTTCTTAAAACTCCAGCATGCCCCTCAATGGGAGAGGAATGGTATTATACGTCGTTTGAGCTCAGCATGATCAGCAGGTATAACCAAACGACCCTTCCAATACAACAAGTCATGTTTTGCCTTAAAACCTGGGAATAAAGAAGGATTCTGTTGTAGCTTAACAATTGTATCTCGAATATAAGCAGAAGCTCGCACACAAGGAACTATATCATCTATAATGGACGAATGGATTTGAACTATTGCCATACAAGCTATCCTTGATAACGAATCAGCGGCCACATTAGACTTGCCTGGCTTATATTCAATAGTATAATCATAACCCAGCAATTTAGGCAGAAAAGCTTCCTGTTCCGGTGTTTGTATTGTTTGATTGCAAAGATGTTTCAAACTTTCCTGATCAGTTCGAATGACAAAACGATGCCCAAATAAGTAATGTCGAAACTTTGCCACTGCTTGAGTAATAGCATATAATTCCCGAGCATAAGTTGACTGAGCTTGCATTCGGTTTGATAATTGTTTAGAAAAGTAGGCGATTGGATGGCCATGCTGACTTAAAACAGCGCCAATTCCCATCCCAGAAGCATCTGTTTCTAACACAAAAGGTACAGAAAAATCTGGTAAAAACAGTGTGGGAGCCTGTATGAGAGCCAATTTGAGTTGATCAAAAGCAGTTTGCGCTTCAGAAGACCACAGGAACGAATCTTTCTGTAAAAGTTTAGTTAATGGGCTGGCTAACAAAGCATAGTGTCGAATAAAACGACGATAATAACCAGATAACCCCAGGAAACCTTTAAGCTGGGAAACAGACAAGGGTGTAGGCCAACGCTGGACTGCTTCAACCTTAGAATGATCCATGGTAACCCCATCAGCAGAGACAATATGACCGAGGTAGTCCACGCTAGTGCTGCCAAAAGAACACTTGGACAATTTGGCAAATAAATGGTGCTGAACCATGAGTTTAAACACTTCCTCTACATGAAAAAGATGTTGAGACCAAGAACCACTATAGATGAGGATATTATCAAAAAATATTAAAACAAATTTCCGCAGGAAGGGCTGAAACACAGAATTCATCAGAGCTTGGAAGGTGGCTGGGGCATTAGTGAGCCCAAATGGCATTACAAGCCATTCATATAACCCTTGATGAGTGCGAAAGGCAGTCTTTTCTCTATCACCTGGAACCATACGTATCTGATGATAACTGGAACGTAAATCGAGTTTGGTATAGTAGACTGAGCCACCCAGTTCATCTAGAAGTTCATCAACCGTAGGTATAGGGAAGGAATCCTTGATAGTCACCGTATTTAAAGCCCTATAATCCACACAGAAGCGCCATGTGCCATCTTTTTTTTTAACAAGAATCACTGGAGCCGAGAAAGGACTATTACTAGGCTGAATTAAACCTTCCTGTAACAGCTCTCTAATCATTTGTTCAATCACATCCTTTTGACTAAAAGGATAACGATAAGGTCTAACCTTAACAGGGGATGTATCCGGTTGTAAAATAATGGCATGTTCGTGAGCTCTGATAGGAGGTAATCCAACAGGTTTTTCAAATAACCCTTTATACTGGTGTACCAGAAGTCGCATATCCTGATGAGTTTCAGCTGGTAATTGCACTACTTCACTGCCATTAGACATATGGATATCCAACAGCATAAAGAACATCTCTGCAACTGCTCCTGTAGCGACCAACCTCTGAAATTGGTGAAACGCTGCCTTAGAAACAGATAATTGGGTAGTTCCTTGCAATGTTATAAATATTCCATCATGCAAAAACTTAATGTAAGCATTCCCAACCGTATAATCAGCGACATGAGGACCCAGAGTTGCTAACCAAGATGCCCCAATAACTACATCCGATCCTGCTATAGGTAATACATATGTCGAGATGTGGATTGGATGGCCCTGAATGCGAAGAGGTAAAGAATGAACAATACCTTCCCCTTTCATCGAGTAGCCGTCCCCTATCATCACTTGTATGTGACCTATTGGTTCAACTGGGAGCTGCAGATGCTTAACAATCCGGGGATGGATGAAACTATCAGTACTGCCGCCATCGAGAAGTACTTGCACTTTGAGGCCTGCGATGCATCCTTCAAAACGAATTGTAGCCGTGCCCTGGTGTCCCTAAAATGCATGTAAAGAGAGATGATGGAGATAAGGTCTCTCAGTATCCTCACCACTTCCCTGTTCGTCCACAACGGTGGCCGTGGGAATCTCGTCTGAGTCGTCCTCCCATTCTAAGAGCATATACTGTCTATTGGCACAACGATGGCTAGGGGAAAATTTCTCATCACAAGTATAACAAAGACCCTTCTCACGTCGAAGAGCCATTTCTGCTGGTGACATTTTCTTGATCGTTGAGAAGGGCTTCATCGGTGGTGTTGGCAACAGTGGGGAAGCAACCGACTTAGCTGAAGTGGCCGCCGATGTATTTGCAGGAGAAAAACCCTTCCCTTTGACACTGGAACGAAACGGGTTAACAGTGTTGGACCTGGACCAACCTCCTGAACCCGTCGATGAGCCCCCAGCCACATCAAACAACTTAGCTAATTCTGTGGCCCGTAAAAGAATGGAAGGGTTCTGGGCCATCACATCACGTTGAACTTCCAGCTTCAACCCACCCAAAAAACAATCAAGCAAAGCCTCATCTGAAACACCCTCTGTTCGATTCGCAAGTGTCATGAATTCGCGGCAATAATCCTCAGCAGGACCTTTTTGTGTGAGTTTAAACAACCGAACCCGAGGTTTATCAAACAAGGATGGCCCATACTCATTCTCAATAGCCTTGGTAAGGGAGGACCAATCTGTAATAACGTGTGATCGCTGTAATAACTGAAATCACGACACAACATCGCCTTCCAGATTTATAGAAGCAATGAGAACCCGTTGGAAATCAGGAGTACCATAATATGTAAAATATTGTTCAGCCCGAAAAATCCAAGTCATCGGATCAGTGCCACTGAATTTAGGAAAATCCATTTTTAGATGTGGTTGGTGATGACCCACCGTCATGAAGCTCCCGCTCTGGTCAGTACTCTGACTTGAAATAGCCAAACTCTTGGATAAGGTTTCCAGCGTCGCTTCCAAGCGATCAAACCGAGGATTAGGAGCCCGAGCCAATGCCTCAAGTCCCGCTTGAAGTTGATCAAAACGAACCTTGTTATGATCTTGAATCTGCTCAAATTTGGCAGTGGTCGAAGACTCCAACTGTGCGACATAGTCCGTCATATTTTTGACATCAGCCTGTAAATCCTTGAACCTGGTAGCTTCGGCCATATAGCTAATGATCAAACTCAATGAAAGCACCAAATGTAATGTTCACAGATATAAATGATTGAACAACGAAGGATCAAATAGTATGATTGTATTGAAAATCTGAAATGAATTTATATTCCTGCGATTTTGATATTCATCAACAGCTATAGAAAATCAATATAGAATGCCACCATAACAGAAATGCAGTACAGAAAAGAAGAACAGAAATGACAGAAGAAGTGGTCCAGAGAGATAACAGAATGCACACAAAATCCACACCACTGCAATTCTATTTTTCCCATTTAAATACTAATTTCCCATCACTTTTCATGTTGGTCTCCTCTGGCGGTTACTCCTTCGTATAGGTTTATCTTCTAGTCCAGGCTCAATAGTATTCTCTTGGCCCATCACAGTTGGGCCCATTTCACACACATTATTTCATATTACAGTGTTGAGTATTATTTAAATGATATCTTAAATTTAAACTCTAATATATATAAAAAAATCTTTATTAGAAAACTCGTCCACCATAACTAAGTACACGACGTGAGTCAGATTTGGATGTAGTCGGGGTAAAACTCTGGTAAATTAGGTAGGTAATTAAAAAAAAATTATTGTGATCTTTAATTAACATTACTTAATTCCAGGGAAAATTAGTTTTAAACCACGTATTCTTAGTCTTCCTCCTTTTTTGGCCAAAAAAATTTAGTCTTCCTCATCTTGTTTATGCGGTAGGCCTTCTGCCTTCTTACTTGGAAGCCACATCAGCAATTTTTAATGATGTCAGCAACCTCTTTTAATGATTGGATGATGATACGAATTAATTTATTAAATACTTCCTAAGATATTCGCTTAGGTTCTCACTCTAATCAACTTTATTTAATATTTTATCTAAAATATCTTTATTGATTATAAATAATAAGGTAACTCAATCAAATAGTAGTTTTAATATATATTACTAAAAAAAAGGTAATTTAGAGAAATTAAAATAAATTTATTATAAATAATTAATTAATTTTATTTTTTAAATATTTATAAATTAATTATTTAAATTTTTATATTAAAGAATAGATGTGATAAAAAAATAAAGATTAAATTTTAAATGAGTTAAGAGTTTAAAAACCCAGCCATAAAAGTGTATTGAAACAAGCCGACGATATAATGAGATTTTAGTGACATTTGGTGTGTCATCACTCTCTAACTCCATACTTGATTGTTATTGGTTGGATTTTCTTTGCTTGTTTTTTTTTATTCATGTCGTCGGCGTAATGTCACTAAAATCTCATCATATAATCATCATGACGAAGGTGGAAGAATATATATATATATATATATATATATTTGCACTAATATATAACTCTACAAGGTATTCATCTGTTCTTACTATAAGAGATAATTATAAAATTAATTTTAATAATAAATATAAAATATATTTTATATATTTATTAAATTTTTTAAATTATATTTATTGATATTCCCTCAATAACAATTAAATAAGTGATAGAAAAAAAAATTAAAAAAATAATTAAAATATTTTAAAAAATATGTTATGTTAACTGAGTTAATTAAATTTTTTAACTTAATCAAATTAATTAAATAAATTTTATATTAATTATTAGAGGAGTACTATTTTTTTTTACAAGGTAAAATACTGCAACCTTATGTAAAGAGTCCAAGTCATATACTCGTATATATCAACAGGAGGTTTTGACTCCAACCGGCCATTGATTTAAGGCCCCACTTTTTAAGAATTTTGGTCAGTACGAAGTTTCGAACCATCATCCTCAATTTGCATTTAGTTTTGTTCTCTCTAACCAAACCATATCTTAACTTAAGAAATTCCTCAACGAATCAAATGTGCCACCTCATCACTCTTGCCACTCAAACCATTATATGACACTTCAAAACTATGCATCCAGGATTCGATATATATATAACCAAAAAAATCATATATATATATTTAATTAATTGATAAATTGATGTTTCAATATACTTTTATGAAAATATGTTGGTTCAATCACGTGAAGTCAAGTTGGTAGATTCATGTAATATTGAAAATTCTCTCAAAGATTCAACTTAATGAAGTTAGCATGAGTTGTAATAGATTTGATTCCTTAAGAAAGAGGTTTTGGAGGTTCAATTTAATTATAACCTAATATTAGAAAGAGGCTACTTTTTCTTTTGCTATATCTTCAAAGAGATTTTCTATATTTAAAAAATTCAAATTTTTAATCTTCTTCAAAGAAAATCAAACTCTTTAATTTGAATAATATATCTAAGATCTCATAGAAATGATGCGTTTGAACTTCTTCATTATATCATGACTCCTTAATATATGGGCGTTGAAGACATCATGCTATCTCATTTATGTCCAAATTATCTGTATGTTGAATATGATGATGTGGGTCAGGTGATTGCTTGGAAAACTCAATTTGTAGAAGGAGAAAAAAAAACAATGACAGAGGTGGAAAGTTAAATTGAAAAGAGAAAAGGAAAGAACTATATATATATATATATATATATATATATCATTAACGTTATTTGAATTATAAGAATAGAATGTTGACTATAACCCTAAAAAACTATTGGGTATATTGAGAAGAGAGATAGATGGTAAATGACAGAAAGATGGGGCCAAAACGGCCATTAACCAACAAAGAAAGAAAAAATGAAGTAAAGAACAAATATTGGGTTAGCCTCTACTTTCTTTGTGTCCTTTCATGCTCCTACAAGTTCCTGTAAATAAATGGTCCCAACTTGTAAAAAAGGGGCTGATCTGAATTATGAGTGCTTATACACCTAACCCACTTCAAAACATTGAACCCTAATTAATAACCTCACTTCATGCACAGACCTAACAATTGTAATGCTATCCTTAGCTTTGAATTTGAATCTGAAGGAGTATATGTATGGAGGTTTATATATATATTATCATGAACCTAGCTAATTAGGAGTGTTATCACGAAGAGGGGTAGGAGGGCGAGGAAGACTGAGATGAACGAGTCTAGGTGACAACAGGAATTGGGAAGAAGGTCTTGGAGAGGGAATGGGTAAGTTCATGAAATTAGGGTTAGGGTTTTGAGTGAGTCTGGGAGAGAGATGAAGCTGTTGAAGGGCTTGAACTTGGAGGTTTGTTGGGTATTCTCTGACACAACCAATACGAGGACCAGCTCCTGTAGTCCATTTGCTGCTGCTGCTTGATACAGACTTGTCTGCAGTTTTCTGTTGTTCAGAAGAAGATTCCACGGCCACCTTGGTGGTGGATCCATGGTGCTGGTGGTGGTGACCCACCACTTTTGCTTTGTCACTGGGACCCGCATTGGCTTCTGGTGGGGACTTGGATTGCTGGCCCAGCTCATCATCAACTGGTTCAGGAGGCACATCCTCATCTACCGCATATGTCTTCAAATATAAACCCATTTCAAACAATTATTATCATTGGAAGTTGCAGGTCAAAATTTTGGAAGAGGGGATGAATGACTAATGACCCTACTTTGGGAAACCAAGAAAGAAAATGAATCACGTCACTTCATGTGACTTCTATATGAGGACGGCCATGTGCATAAGGCTTCTATTAGATGGATATGTAGAAAAATATTTACTATTGTTCTATGAGGATGACTTTCATATAAATAAATAAATATTTATCAATGTCAAATATCTATCTAAAGTACAAAATCTGACCAGGAATAGCATCCATAAGTTATGGATATGAAGGCGTACATTGTACAGTAAAAGGCAGCTTGAGATTGTGGTTTTTTTGTTACCTTTACATTAGTCAAGTTCACATTGTGCTCTTGCAAGAAGGCAAGAAATTCCTCAAAGTTCTTCTTGGTTGGACGGTAATGACCACTATAGGGCCATATAGCCTGATGATCAGCAACATATTCAAATGAAATTACATCAGTATGTATGATCTTTGAATTTCTGCTCTATATATATATAAGTGTGAAGCATTATATTATGCATATAGAGTCTTACTTGAAGAACTCCATCGAGAGCAATCAATCTTCCAGAAGCAATGGTGGCGCCACCAGCAAGAAAACTAGAGTGTTGAAATTGGCCTTTCTTCTTGTGGCCAATGTACAAAGTTCTGGACGTACTCAGCACAAAAATCCACTTGGATCCTTCATCAGTGTGTACTACTTGTTGGCTTTGTGTATAAACCAGCCTTCCATTTTTCACACTCACTTCATAAGCCTCCCTCTCTTTCTGCAACAATATTCCAACCAAACCCATTATTACTTACTTCAATTCCTTTTTTGACAAAAGTCTTTGAAATGAAAAGCTGATCATTCGGTAAATCAATAGTAATGATATTGATATATATATATGGCAAAGTCAAAGCAATAATATAAAGCACATATAAGGTTGGTGGCTTTACTTTCAGAAAAGAAGAAAACTTCGAGTACAGATGAGTATATGTGGATGTTGAAGAGATAGACTTACGGGTCCCAGGTACTTTATGCACTGCTTTGTTAATTTGGTTCTAGGGCACTCTTCCAGATTTACTTCTTTCCCATCTCCAACATCCAACCTTACAAATTAGAAAAGCAATCAATAAAATTATTATTAAATTTAGTATTATAAGATTTTTTAAACTAAAACATAAATTTTAAATTTCATCCAAACAGTTTAAATGAAATGTAGTCCTTGTAGTTGTACAAGATCTCCAACAGATACAGAATTTGTTATCACTAAATCTTCATTGCTAGTTGTTTATTGACGTATGTGTCACGTAATCTTACAATACATGAATTCAATATATATATATATATATATATATATATATGTATGAAAATATTTATTTATGAGTATATTTTTATAAAACAGAGTTTAACAATAGCCCGTATAAAAACTTGTGTTGTTGATATATGCTTACCAGTAGAAAAAGGGTTGAGAGATCTGGCTATGAAACCAGACATCATAGTAGATGTGAAGGTTGTGGCCATAACGATGACGAGGATCAATCTGCATATATAATAATACCAAGAAAAGTCTTAGCCCCTTGATCGATCTCTGTGAAGAAATTTTAGGAAACGTGGGCTTTAAGAATCAGATAATAATGGCAACACTGTTTATTTGAATGAACTCACAGCTTCAAGCCAATGCCTTAGAGCTAATTTCTGGGCCATCTCATCTTTGGACAAGCCTTTTCCCACCTACCAATCACAAAAATCAAGGCTAAAAAATTCAAAAAGAAATTACGTCCTCTTAAGAAGAGATTGAAAATTTGGAATTTGTCTCTCCAAAGTTATTATTAGTCTTTAGTCAAAGATCCAACCGGAAAGCCAGAGGGATATATATGTGATTAAGTTTAACTACATATGTTTGAAGCAATAATGAAAAACATGGCTTAAAAAAATATATGAATTATTGTGAATGGCGTCAAAAGGCATTCCAGTCTTGGAAAGTTAGTCAAAGTGCTAAAAAAAAGTTTGAAACTTCGGTTCTAATATGCAAAGGGGTACCTTAGCAGCCATGGTCCTTGCTCTTGCCCATTTTGAAACAGCCGGTTCTGATTTGTCTGAGTCAAAGTATGATATAGAACATCTGTTCAATGTTGCAAAGTCTATAGCTTTCCACCTGCAAGAGTTTAATTCAGTTAAACCCACTTAGTATATCAATGAATAATAATGATGAACTTGAAGTAGGGGAAGTTAAAACACGAAATAGTTAACACAAACGAGAACACATTTTTACTGTACAACTCATCCAGCCATTTGACGTTTTGTTTATTTATATAAAAACTAAAGAAACCATATTCAACTGTAGTAAATATATGGAAATAAATGTTTTAAACATTGAAATATAAACCAAAACCTATGATAAATCGGAAACAAGATTTTCAAATCATAGTTTCAACCGAATCAAAAGTTATGATCTCTCCAAGATTTTTTTATCACTAAATTCTCAAATTATTCCACGAAGACTCGTTCAAAAAAGAATAGGTTTCAAGAATCCTCCGGTAACAGAGTTGGAGGAGTTGACCACCAACTCAAGTCCGTAAGATATCACTTTTAGTCAAGTTAGTCAACCGGGATAGGCCCCAACACATTACGGAATTAACAATTATAACATTTTGCAAAGAAAATCAGAGAAAGAAGCATAAGTTTTGTATAGAACAAACATACCATAGTTCTTCACAAACAACTGCACAATCTGCTAGATTTCTTCGAGTCCTATAACTCTTGTAAACTTTCTGCACCTTAATTGCAGCTACATCAAGCTCTCCAAAGGACTTCGGAGAGAACCATGTTGTTTCTGGTTTGGGTAACAGAGCTGTTGTGGAGTTTTGTTTATTGAACAGGTCCTCAAGTTCCCCCTCCAAATGGGATTTCTCTGAAACTAGATATTTGAATGACATTGTGGTTCGGAGCTTCAGATTCGACACCTTCCTTTTCTTTGGACATGTTGACTCCTTAATAATAACCTCATCTAGCTTATCAGGTGTATAGAAATCACTGCAACTTCGCTTCTTGAAGCTGCTTGTTCTCAATGGGATCTCTCCTTCCTTAGATTCAAAGCCCATTGGTCTAATCGCTACTGTTTCCATTCCTCTGTAAAAAGAAAGAAACATGGCAGTTTAGAATTTTCTTCGATGGTTGAAATTTAAGACCAAGCCCATTTCCTATAGATTATTAGCTTTGACCATTAATGGTGGACTTAATCTTATATACAAATGCAGGTTGCAGAACATTCAAATCACATGCAAGCAATTCTCAGAACAGAGATATCATTTCTAAATTTGGGTCTTCTTTCTATCTGAATTCTTATGAACTACTGCAAAATGGCTCAAAATAACGAACAGAACAGAAGATAAACTACTTCATCATACACACACACATGAAGGTAGCAGACCATTCAAATCACGAGAAAGTAATTCTTAGTACAAGTTGAGTCATCTTCTACGTTCTATCTGATATCTGATATACTTAATTGCAAATAGAACAGAGGCATAAAAATACTGATAACTACACTACAACTACAAGTCTCTAAAGACTGGGAAACAGAGGATTGAGAAAGAGATGTAAAGGTCACGTACCTTGTGTGCTAGGAGAAAGAATCTTAGTTATGACTCCAAAATGGGAAGCGAGTGCCCTACTTTTATAGAGCAAAAGGAGTGGAAAAACATGAAAGGGATGGATGGAAGTTTACTGAATATAATTCCTTCCAACAAGTAGAAGACAAGAACTGCAGAAAATGGAGTCCCTCTCTGGGAAGTCTGATGCTTAAATCCCGGTTTGGTTTTGAATGGGAAAGAAAAAGAAGAAGGGTGTGAGACTAACAAAGTCCCATGAATTGGGTTACGTTGAATAGAAAATTGGAAACTGGGGCACACTTGCAGAAGCGACGAGGGCTTTCAATTGAATTCAGTTGAAGAGTTCAAATTGAGGCCTGAACATACTCGCGCGAGGTAGAGACCATTGATGGTTATGTTACTTTCGTAAGGAATCAGAAATGGTAACGCGGTATAAGGCGGAAGAAAGAGAAAGAGTCAAAAGAGAGAAACTTTGGCTCGCTACTTACTATGTATTTGGTAAGTTTTCACAAATATTTTACTGGTGGGCACGAGACCAACAGAGATGAGTTAGATAATACTATCCATTTACTAATTATAAGAGCTAAATTTTTTAAATATACTAAAGCAACTTAAATAATTTAATTAATTATAATTAATATATTAATTAATTGATTTTAATAGATTAATAAGTATATAATATAAATTAATTTTAAGATATTACATTCAATTATAATTAATCGATTTTATTTAATTTTTTTAATTTAACTAAAAAAAATTAATTATCTCTTATAATTATGAATAGAGGAAGTAGGATAAATTCTCACTTAACAAATTAATTCGGGAATAGGATCTAAAAATTAAACGAAAGATAGTTACATATTACAAAATGCTAGTTAGGCCTGAGGGAAGGTAATACATTATGGAAGGCCACTAGCATATTGATACTAATTGCATTTTATAGGATGTAGTTACATATTGTAGGAGATCTATTGCACATAACAAAAGGTAATTGTACCTTGTAAAAGTTTACTTATATATTGGTCAATTGCATATTGTTTAAGATCAATTGCATATCATGGAGGGTAGGTTACATATTACACAAAGTCTGTTGCAAGTTCTAAAGGCCAACTAATTTCTTAATCAGAGATTTTGACCAATTTTCCATAGATAATCAATATTACAAAAAATAAAAATTAGTTATAAAAAATATATATTGATTTTTTTTAAAATATCCTACAATCATTTATATTAGAAATTATTCTTATTGATAAAAACTTTTTTATCAACAAGAGTGTCTAGCTCTCCTGTGTGTTTTAGTTTCAGGACTATTTCCTAATTATAAATAGCATAAATTTTGATATTCTAAATATCCCGAGCTTATTTTTCTCTCTTATCTCTTCCATCCCAAGCTCGCGTTATGAAAGAAGGAATTGAGAAAAAAAATATTATTAACAACTAGTTCTATATTATATAACAGTTCATAATATTTATATCGATCTATTTCATTCTAATATTAAATATGAGAATATCTCTTAATAAATATTCATAATTTACTTAAATTTATATCATGTGTTGAGTGATAAAAACATATAAGGGTGACAATCGGTTATGCCCCATTCATTGAAATCAGCAATATCGAGTATTAGATAATTTGTGTAATATAATTATAATTGTTCGGCCAAAAAATATAATTATAGTAAAAAATAGAGAGTTGCTAGATAATAAAATAAGGTTTCGCAATGTCAAATGTATTTTCTTGTGTTGCACTTCTATGCTAAGTATTTTATATTTACAAGTTTAAATTCAACATTTACTAAAACCAAACAAATCTAACATTCAAATAATTTTGATCTTCCATTTTTTTTTTCAAATGATCTTCTATTTGATTATTGAATCTCATTCTCATCTGTAAAATATAGGGTTATATAATACTTAATATCTTAATCTTATTTTTTATATGTGTCTAGTATCCTAATATTATTTATGGTATAATTTTATCTATAATATTTTTAATTTGATATAATTTTACACATAATTTTATTTTTTAAATATTAAAAATTACACTAAATTAAAAATATTAATAAATTTGTATAAAATTAAAAAATTATCGATAAAATTATGCTATAAATAATATTAGGATATTAGATATATATAAAAAATAAAATTAAAATATTTGGTATTATATAATCTTAAAATATATTTAATCAGTTATTACGTTTCATCATTTTTTTACTTTGTTTTACATAAGTATATGATGTTTGAGATCCATTGATCCAGACTTTGGTCATAAAAAGATTGCTTTGCTTAATATAGTTTTATTAAAGAATATAAATAATACGATATTTTTCACATATGTATAAATTTCTCAAACCAGTCAATGGGGCTAAATTAATAAAAACAAAAGAAAAGGTTGATTTCCAAGCAATTGCGCGTCTAGAAGTTCGTCTTCAAGTCCGGTCGGGAAATGTACTCCCAATTAATTATTAATATTTTTAATGAATTTTTTATAAAATACTTGAGAAAAAATTGATGGATCTAATATTTTTTTAAAAAAAATAAATAAATATTTGTTGATAGGAAGCTATATTTAGATTTGACCTTCATATCTGTCTAGGTGGACGTCCTCAGGATGCGTCCTAACCCTTAACTTTTTATTTTTTATTTATCCTCTTTTCTCCTTTTAATAAATTTTGAAAAAATTTCATAAAAAAATATTATTTAAATTTTAAAATCTTAAATTGATTTTGTTTCCTACATTTTAGATATTAAAATTTAACTGATAATTTTAAAAGGCTTTTTATAAATCTTTGAATTTTATTCTGTTAAGTTAATAGAATAACAGTATTAACATAATAGAATTATAAATTAATAATATTAATAAAATAAAATTAAAATATTTACTAAAATATAAATATTAAATAAAAAATTAAGAGGAAATATACTACATAATGGTATTAAAGGAGATTTGTATTAATAATTGAAAAACAATCAATAATCAATAAATGATTTGAAAATCTAAATTAGAAAACATTTTGAATTGAATAGTTGTTCTTGGTAATTAAAAAAATGAATTAAAAGATCATAACTTACAGCAACTACCTACTCACAATACTTCTACCATGTGGAAACAAAAGTACTATGAAATTTTTGTTAGATTCTGTTTGGAAATAGTTTAAACTAAATTTTTTTAAAAAATTTTAGTTTAAATTTTAATTTTAAAAAATTTTAAAATAAATAATCATATTTATCTAAAAGAGATTTTATATTATATTATAGTTTAAAACTAAAATTTTAGATAAATTATTGATATTAGTTTATAGAATAATAAAAATATTTATAAACTATTTAATTACTAGTTTATCCTTATTTTTTCTTACATTATTTCACTTTTCGTTTCTCTCTTCTCTCTTATTTATCATATCTCTTGTCTCTTATCTCATCTCTCATATTTTTAATAAAATTATATATTTTTTAATAATTTTTAATTATAAAAATTATTCTAATAATAATTATCTAAATATTCATTTATTTATAACTTTTTTTATATAAACTTTTTTAAAAGACTATATAAGAAAACCTTTTTTTTTATAAATAATTTTTTAAACTCTTATCTAAATACGTTCTAAATCAAAAGCTAAACGAACGGGCTCAAAAATTGATTTAAAGTTATGTGATTGGTAAAATATGAAGCCACGTGAAGAAGGGGTGATGTGAAGAACAAGAGCAAGAGTGTGTGTCCGGTGGACGGAAGACATCAAGACAACATCGATATTTTTGTGTTTGCTTTAAGTGTAAAATTAAAGTTTCAAAAAAAGTTTTTTGCCCTAATTTATTTTTTTAAAATAAATAACTATATTTATTTAAAAATAATTTTAAATTAAATTATATTTTTAAATTAATATTTTGTATAAATTATTAAAAATAATTTTTAAAAGAATAAAAAAATATATAAACCATTTAATTATTATTTTATTTTTATTTTTTAACACTCTTCCTTCTATTTTCTCTACTTTTTCTACTCTTTTTTACTTTACTATTTTTAATAAAATTATATTATTTTTAATATTTTTTTTAATAATAAAATATATTCAGATAATAATTATCTAAATATTCATTTATTTATAATTATTTCTTTTTAAAGTTATAAAAATTTTTGTTTTCATAAACTATTTTTTAAAAATCTATCCAAATTAGCCCCTACGATGAACATATGGGATTATGCAATTAACACCTTCAATTTTTTTTTAGTAAAAATTTTTTTAAAAAATAGTTAGATTTATTTATAATATAAAAATAGAGTAAAATTTTCATTCTTTCTAGATAATATTACTATTAAATAAAATAAACTATCTATTATACTCATATATAAATCTAAATATTTAGGAATTAAAATATTGTTATAAATAATATGATTAAAACTATAATAAAATTATATTTTTTTAAATATTAAATATATTTTAAATAATTATATATATTATTATTTCATGAGTTAATAGTAGATGGATAATTAGCACCTTCAATTTGAATAAGTTGCCACTCACGCACGGACATGATGTTGCCCCTTTTTCCAGGTAGTTTAACTGTTGATTCTTCCAATGTCCAACGCGGTTCCACATCTATGACTTTGAGTTTCAAAACTCATGCCCCTTGAATTTATTCATACATTTATAACTCACTCTTGCATTTATTGAATATATGTTAAATTGATAAAAAAAGAATTAAATTTAAATATTATAACAGTCAGAAGTGGTATATATGGTTAACATATTTTGTCTAATCAAATCAAAATTCAAAATTCAATAATATTAACAACTTAGAGTTTTTATACAAATAAATATCATATAAAAATTTCGCATGTCTTTATTTAATTGAACACAAGCACATATATTCATCCAATCTTATTTATAAATTATTTTTAATATATTTTATTATATTAGAACTAAAAAAATTTTAAACTCCATTCATTTTATCTTAAAATCTAACAACTATCTAACTTTACCCTTTAATATATATTATACTTTATAAAAATAAAATTTACACAATAATAAATAAAAAATAAAATTATATATTTATATAAAAAATTTAATGATATAATTTATAAATAGATCTAAAAAAATTATTCTCTTTTCTTTATAAATAAAACTAAAAGATTAATTAAATTTAATAAAAATATATAAATAAATGTGAAAGGTTAAAAAAACTTGATCGTTGAAGTCATGAATTAAGATACATTATTCTTGTCCTCCTTTGCGCATACATATTTGCTGGCGCACACAATTTCCTCGACAAGTTATATAAATTTGGTCAGCGTTGAAGCTGAAGAGTGGGTGAGAAAGGAACAGATTTAGAAGGGACAGACCACCGGCCATCCGTCCGTCCATCGTGAATCATCAACATCTCCTAGGTATTGTTTGCGCTTGACGCAGTTCTTCGCTGCCTTCCATGTGCTGTACTAGCACGTACCGGATCCGCCACTCATTTCCTTATTTTCTTAATCTTATATCCTTCTCATATTCATACTTATTCACATAAACCGCCGCTATCTTTTAACTATTCACACTTTGTGACCTTTTGTATATACATCTTCATTTTATTTTATTTTCATTTTTAAATAAACAAACAAAACCAACTGGTCTCCTGCTCATTGAACAGCCTTTTCACATGTAGAGGGATTTGGATGCTTATTTTGAAATGTTAGAATTAGATTGAATTCCATTGACTTTTCAAATAATTAATTATATTATATTTAATATATATATATAATATTTAACTCTCATTAATCCTATTATATCTATTTCTCAATATAAAAATTAGTTAACTTTTTTAAATAGATTAAAAATTAAATAAATTAGTTTATAATAACTAATATAAGAATTAATTGATTAATTTAGATAAATTAATAAGTATATAATATTAAATTATTTTAAAAAATTAAATTTAATCAACCATTTTACTTGACTAATTCACACGAAAATAGCATAGAATGTGTGGCACAGTTTTTTTGGTCAATGTATGACAAATTAGATTTGTCTTGCCTACATCATCAATTCACCATATGTCGTGTTGGGGTATTTGGATTGAAATGCTACATTGAGTCTACTGAAAAGGCCCAAACATATTGGGCCTTGAAGGCCCACTTCTCCAGTTCATTGATAATGAGAATATGTGAAACATTTAAAATAAAACATTGTAACTATCATGGTTAGTCTAAGTAATAAACAATTTAATAGTACTTAAATGATGTCTCGAGTTTGAGCCTTGACATATATAGAAAATATCCATTGGGAGACTCACCCACTATAGTCAAATGCGTAAAACAGGTCAGATCCGAATATAATCGGAATAAAGTTTCAATGAACCGGGTGAGTAAAAAAATATAAAACATTGTAATTTAACTAGTGAAGAGTAGAATTAACTTTGCTCGGCATTAATATCATTTAAGAAGAATAATGACTTTACTCTACTCTTAAATTGTAAAAGAGCTGGACCTTTTTTAAAAATTCTTATAACAAGAAAAATAAAAAATAAACCATTGTCCCAAAACAATACTAAAATAAAATAAAACAAATAAAAACGCGCACATTGCTTTTCCGCAGTCTAGTGGCGTCGCAGATTTTCAATGGCAGAAATGGATCCGAAGAAGCCTAAAGAAGACTCGCTTTCAGGTATCAATCATCATGGAAGCGTCATCTTTATATGTTTACAGGCATCTTGTGTGTGTAGTTATATTAGATTAAGTATTGCTATTTTCATCTATCAACCATTGATCTATTCTACATTTCATCTGCATCTTTGTCGTGGATTTTCCGTAAAAAGCTCATCATATTCGATGACGAATAGAAATTTCGATTCAAACCGATAAGAACAATCCACTGGCCATTATCCTGATAGACAGTCATAGTTTTAATTACTACTGGGATTTGCTCTCTTGAGATTGTCCCCGTGTTTTACCCTGTTGTTGATGTATTTGTGACATTAGAATTTTGTGGGAATGGATTTCTGAGTTTTGATTCTGCTTTGTGGAAGAAAAAGAAGTGAAATCCCCAAACATTATTGAGCGAGTGAAGGAGGAGGTTGAGGCTGTATTTCACCATGATAAAACGAATCACCATGACAAGGAAACTCACGGGAGGAGTAATGACATTGATGAGAAAACTGATGTTGATGAGGTGAAAGCACCAGGAATCTTTGAACGGGTCAAGGAAGAGATTGAGGCAGTAGTTGAGGCAATTCATCCCAAGAAAGAATCTGACAGTCATGACTCATCAAAGTGAAGGGTGGATTTTACCTCATTTAAACTTAAAAACTTGTTTTTTTTACTGCAATTTTTTCGTTATTCCAATTTAGATATGGAAACGAGATGATTCTGTAATTTATTTTTCTATTCTGTTCCTATTTGAATGCTGAAAATTGATTGTTGAAGGATTGTATGTGATCATGAGCTTGGACAATTCCTTAGGGTAATCCTATTGATGAATCTCTCTCTCTCTCTCTCGAGGTTGGAATGTGAAATGCATCAGCAGGTGAAAAGGCTCAATCTCAATCTTTTGAGAGGCAGAGCTTTGCATAGAATCAACCTGAAGGATTCTTTGATCTAGCAAAGAAAATGAGCAGCTTATATTAATCGAACTAAGTTTTCATTTTCTTCTGCTTCACTGGATTGTTGTTGATAGAGAACAGTGTCGCTGGGGGGAAGATTTTGAAGCTTTCAGCGAGAGGCAATAATGGTTCCAGAGGTTCTCTTGGTGAAGCTGATCTTTAACAGCGTTAATAACGTTTTTACAGGTGGCATGATGAGTTGGGCTGACATGGATGATAAGAATCGTTCTTTTAAGAAAATAAAAAGTTCAAGAACTCAGTCATAAATGAGTCAAAAGTTATAAAAAGAAAAAATAAGTCAAAAATTAAAAAAATTAAGTTACACATTAAAGAATTAAGTTATAAACTAATTAAAAGTTAAAAAATTAAAGATTAATCACTTTTCTAAAAGAAAAAAAAATCATCTCACTGATGATGATGAAGAACGACTCAAAGCCCTACTCTCAACTAATGTTGCTGAACAAGGAGAAACTGAAACACACAAAAAAAATGTTACTAGTGATTATGATTTAATTACTTCCATTTAAAACTCAGTAACCAATAAAGTGTGTAATGGCAGGTGTTTCAGACCCAAAAATATTGCTGTTATTCTGCAGTCTGCTGCAGACAATCAAATTGTCGTACTTGTTTTTATATTTTGATTGAATAATAATAAAGAGAATGAAAATAGAAAGAGATACTTACTTGTGAGGCTTGTATTGAAAGAAAGCCCAGCAAGCGAATGAATTAATGTCAGGAGAAGAGAAAAGCCGCAGGAAGAGAGAGAAAGAGCTGCTCTCCTCCAATAAATCCCTTTTTTTCTTTTTCATTTCCTTCTTCTTCTTGGCGAGCTGTCAAAAATGATAGTGATGAAACTTGCTCATGAGCTTTTTAACAGTGCCACAAGAAACCAGAAAGAGTCACTTACTTGTGCAGCAAAAATAATCTCTCCTCGCCAATCCAAAGATTGTAACAAGAGTAACGCAATCTAGTCCTGCAGTCTTTGGGAATCGTAGGCCTCCCTTTCTCTCTCTTCCCTTCTTATAAATTCGACCCAATAATGTTAGCTCCAAGTGTCATCCGTAGCTTCCATCATTATCGTCACTTTCATCATTAGCCCATTTGAAAAGAAACTCAGAGAACAAACATGAAGGGAAGATTTTGCTGTTTCATGCTAGTTCTGCAACTAGTGAGTTTTGTTTCTGCACCTAGAACAAGACCTCATTCTCTTCCGGGTTAGTTATCACTTAAACGACCTTTTCAAGATTCAATTTTCTGTTACACTTGTGGAGTTGTTCATAATCAAGTATTATCTCCTGGCTTTTAACAGGTCCAGATCAAAAGGCTCCTCAGTCTCCTCCATATACTGATCTAGAGCCAAAACAGGTATATATACTTCTTAGCACTTGGAATTTCTTGGAGCAGCAATCTCAGACTGAATGCTAAATCTGGGTTTTCTTGTCGTACAGGATTTGATATCAGAGAGCATGAGAGAGAAATATGATACAGGAGTTAGCAAAATAGGATCAACTCCACCAATTTGTGAGCACAAGTGCAGTGGATGCACGCCATGTGAAGCCATTCAAGTGCCCAGCACCAGCAGGCAACACAACCACCATATGGGAATCCAATATGCAAATTATGAGCCTGAGAGCTGGAAATGCAAGTGTG
This sequence comes from Leucaena leucocephala, assembly GCA_037074615.1. Taxonomy (NCBI): domain Eukaryota; kingdom Viridiplantae; phylum Streptophyta; class Magnoliopsida; order Fabales; family Fabaceae; genus Leucaena; species Leucaena leucocephala. The sequence goes on along the minus strand of CM073558.1, from coordinate 2,923,316 downwards.
GCCCTTCCTTCTACAGCCCTTAATGAACTGAACATTTTGTTCATACATATTAATCACTCTTCTTTGTACAAAACCTCCAGTTTAAAAGCAATCCAAAGCATTTTCAGAAACTCATCATTGTGACTGCTAGTCTGCTAAACAATGCGCCTGCCGTTCAAAGACTCATTTTTGAGATAGAGCTAGATGCAAATGATATGCGTTAACAAATACTAATACGACATGCATCGATATCTATGGATGTGTCAGGTCTGAAAATGATTTGAAAGAAAAATGAGGAAGATGTCGTGATCCACGCTACTTGACATGGTTTGTTATTCATTTTGCATTATTGCATCGCACACATTCTTTTCTCTCCGAATGAGTACGAATGTAAAAGGAAAAGACTTCTGATATATGTCATTGTACTTTCAAGTTTCATTAACCGAATCAGAACTTCTAACAGAACTGACAAGACATCAGAAGAAAAACAGAAAGATGATCGTTTTACGTTACCCGGAAGAGTTATGCTTAACGGTTGGTGATTGTAATTAACTAGTAGAGGTTAATATTTTAAACTGGTTTTTTCCATCATATATTATGTGGGTGTGTGAATTTAATATATCAGTAAAAAGTGTAAGGCAACATATATATTACATCACCATCTATATTGCAAAATACGAAGTTACATTGTTAAGTTCTGACCTATATCGTTCACTAGACCTCAGTGGGTACATCTTTGATTAAGGAGAAAGTTTCTTGGAGAATGAGCTTACGATTTTCGAATCTTTACCCACTTGACTTTAACACCAATAAGTTATACAGCTTCAATGAGCTTAACTTCATTGATGAGAGAGGGAAGCCAATAGATGAATGAACCAAAAACATTCTTTCTCCCCCTAAGCGTCAACCAAAACATTCTAAAACTAAACAAAAGCGTCCAAGTTGTTAGAGGCATTGCTGACCATACTTGTAATGCTTCCAATTTTTTTGAATTATTTTCATGTTTCTAATAAGCTTTGTCCATATTCAGTAAGGCTACTTTTTTGGCTATGGATAGCCTCAGTTTGTATTTCATTCTTTAATGGGAATTTCCCTTTTCCTTCAAATAAAAAAAAAAAACAAATGCATCCAAGTTTAGCTAGAAGCTCGTTTCTCTCAAACATTGGCACCGCATAACCATAAACATGAAGCAAAGGGCCTTTAATTTCAGAATTATGCTGCTCTTAACATATATTTTCAATAAACAAAGCTTACAAATTGTAATCTCATAAAACATCCCAGGTAAAGTGAGATTGAGAATATAAACGAAACTAGAGACATTGTTAAAGCATGTCTTCATTTTATGTTTTTCATACACTACAATCTCTATAAATGAAAGTTCATCAATGACAAATCCCTGAAGACAGATTCGAAGTACTTGAACGAAAACGTCCCTTACACTCTGCACTGTTTTTCCTATTTTAAAATCAGTTCTTGGCCTTGATAGAGTTATTCTCTTTAATTCTAGCTCGGTTGTCCAGCTTAACAAAGCGTTTTAGATCTTCATAAGGGAGTGTTTCAATATTATTCCTTCTCAATTCACTGAGCGCTGGGCGTTTATCAAGCAGGTGCCACAACCAATCAGGGTATTCAGAATCAGTCAGTATCTTCGAATCTGTTCCTTCCTTGAGGATGTTGGTGCCAACTACAGTAGTTGACTTGACTTCTTTGCTAAGTGTTGACGCTTTCAGTGCATCGGCTGCCGCACTCCCTTTAGATCCTTTCTTTGCCTTACCAGTAGCAAATGTTCGATGGGAAGCAACTCCAACAGCCTCCTTGCTAACAAGGATGCCTCTTACCAACCTGGCATGGTTCATTGCGATGACTCTACCTATCTCTGCAACATTACTTACATAATCAATTTTCAGAAGGAAGAATGATGCATAGATAACTTTGGTTAAAGATTAATACATATCTGCATAATGAACCAAACTTTGAATTCATTTCATTCGCTAAAAGTAACTTTTATATAACTACTTGCTCAGAATCCAAAATCTTACTTTCTCAAAATATGTACAGGGAGCATCCAACCTCAATTTCCGCATTGCTTATAAATGGATTCTACTAAAGGGCGGGGGTTAAACTAAAAGAAAAAACTCTTTGGTATTTGCCATCAAGTTTCTTGAGGCCATTGTAACATATAGAAGGGCTTGTATTAAAAAGTCAATAACGTGGTGTCCAAACTAAATATTTTTATTGAAAAATCTCACAACAAATGCTCAATTAACTCAGACAGTTTTATTGGCTAAAAAAAAAACTCAGGCAGTTTTGTCCTAAATTAAAACTATAAGCTACGTGCCACTTCAGGAAATGAACTTGCAAAGTACAATGAACCTGTGGAATGTCATGACTTCATAATAGCCGTTTCCTCATGAAGATAAACTGATTTAAGCCCCATCTCCCTCAATCCCAACAATAGGTAACAGGAAAGATATCCCCTCTAGGCCTCTATAGTAGTAATGTTATGTGCTATACTTGTAAAACGTTCACTTAATTCACAATTAATTCTTCAGCAAAGTCTGAGAAACACTATATGCATTCTTCTATATATGTATTTAACATTTAACAACAGTATCATGTTGAAAGGGATAAAAATTCCTAATGATTTTGTCAGCAAAATCCAACAACCCCCCCCCCAAAACCCCCAAAAAAACTTTTTCACAACACACCTTAGTTACAACAACATGCTTAAAAAATGATACATGAGTGCATATTGCATGAAAGAAATAAATCCCAGTTAACACATCAAAATGTAGAAGGCGTTTAATCATAAACGAAGTGTAAGAAAAATGTTTTTAACTAAAAATTACCCTTAAATGTTATGTGGAACACTGCAGCAAGATTAAATTTTGGACCCACTAACATAGGCAGGGTCATCTGCCCCTACTAAAATCTTTGAAATGTGCATTAGTTGATATCATATCCATTAAATTTTTTTCAAGATATTTTAAACGATTACACGACCAGATTCAAAGCCAAATGAAAATGGAAAATGTAAGACAAAAAAAGAAACGATGAGACGGCGTTCGACACAGGGCTGAAAACTCCACATGGAACAGATGACGCGGGGAACAAATTCAAAGCCAGATTGAACGAATCAAACTCACCAGATTTTGGAAGAAGACAAAGCCCTAGGGTCCAAACCGTCTTCAAAACTTGCCGGAGAGCTGACAACGATGGACGGCGTCCGACGGCGAGCTCAACCAAGTGTGGAACTGGAAAGCTTGCTCGCTACAGTACCAAGGGGAGGCTTTACTTCTTCTTTTAATTTTGTTTTGGGCCTATAACTCGAAATTAACCAAAACGGCCGCACACACTTGTTTCTCATTTTAGGACTTTGGGTTTAGTCCATTCTGGTTTATAAATGTAGGATGGCCCACACAGATACTATATTCGATTTATAAAAAATATTATTTTATTATAAATTTAACTATAATATTTAAAAAAATATTTTATTTCTTAAATATCTAAATTTATATCTAAAAATAATAAAAGGTTCACCTTATTTGATATTACTATCACTTAGGAGAAGAAAAATTTCACTTTATCTTTATATCATATGTGAGTCTAATCCTTCTAAAACAATTTATAACAAAAAATAGAGAGAGAGAGAGGTCTCTTGCCAAAATAATTTCATTTCTTCACTTATACTAAAAAAAATTTCATTTTTTCGCCCCAATAGATAATAAAAAATAGATTTATTTCTTATAAGGATATAAGTTTAATTTTTTTTATTGTTGTAAGTATTTTTTTAGTAGGCGATTTTATAAATTTCTTATAAGTACTTTCTGAATTTTATAATCGTATCTTGATCTTAGTAGGAAATTAGTAACAAATCAATCTAAACTATTTTTTTATTAAAAGCAATTCATTTCTTTGTTGAAATTACAAATTTGACCTTTTTCCGGGATCTAATGTTCCCTCTATATAGTCCCTTGCAAGTTGTGATGTATGGTGTCTTTTTATTTTCGTCATGTTCTATGTATAGGTCTCCCTACTTGATCATTTACTTATAGTTTTGATAGTGGCTTTTTTTGCATGTAACATTTTATTCATTGTTTAATAAAAATTGACTGTTTATATAAAAAAAATTCAGGTTTCAAAGATAATTTTTAACAATTAGTTAAATTTTATTCATTCAACAATTCTATCTTGTCGCCAATTTTTTTAACTTCATATTCACAACAACAAAATTGCCCTTGCGAGTTTTGTTTTACACACAGAAAGTAATTATTTCAAATAACTAGTTAATTTTGTAGGTAGAATAAAAAAATTAAATTAATTAATTAATTATAATTAAATATAACTTTTAAATACAAATTCATGATATATATATTCATTAATATGTATTAGTTACTATTCTAATCTTAAATATATAATATAATTAGGAAGTTGATCTTAATCTTAAATATAAATTATATTCCTATAGTTATTAATATTTTCTAAATTATCCCTATTGATACTCCTTCAATATTAATCAAGTAAAAGAGAGAGGGGGAAAGTTAAGAAAGATGATTATAGTATTTTAAAAAAACTATGTCATATTAACTAACTTAACTAACTTTTTTAATCTAATTAAATTAGTTAAATATACCTTATATTAAAAATTAAAATAATATAATTTATTTATTTATTTTATTTCTTTAATATATTGAAAAAAAGTAAATAACTCTTACAATTAGGATCGAGATAATATTAACTAAAAATCTTGTTTATGTACTTTTTTTTATAGAAAATTGAATATATAATAATATAATATTATCTTATAAAACATTGATTTGATGGTGATCATTTTATTAAAAATCTTGTTTATGCACTTTTTTTAGAAAATTAAATATATAATAATATAATATTATCTTATAAAACATATTGTTTTGATGGTGATCATCTTATTAAAAATGATTCATAAAACACACTGAAAAGGGGGAATGAGAAAATTTTGTGTGCTTATTATCTAGACATTTTGTAGCAAAATGTATTATTCTATTTTTTTTTTCTGATTTTTTTAAACTCTGCAAATTTGCTTTTTGCGTTTAATTAAAATCGATCCCCTCTAGGCTATTTTCAAGGTGAAAATTAGACCAATTTACTATTTTAGAGAAACAATTTTGTATTTACCGAATTGCCCTCCTTCACTAACACGTAAACGTAATGATCCCCAATTCCATCGCCTCAAAGGATCTTCCGGGGTCACAGAAACTGTAACTCTTCTGCTCTCAGAAATGGCGTCCCACGTAAGTGGACATTTATCTCTCTACAAAAATTTCATGCAAGTTCTGATAATTTTCATATGTTTCATGCCTTATTTCTCATCATGATCTGCACATTAATCCATGCGACAGCTGAAGATTGCTGATGCTGATATTTCTTGCCTAGTTCCGTTAAACAAAGGAATGATAATTTCAAGTTTTTAATATTAGAATCGATCCTCAATACAAAGACACGTTCATTTTATTCCCATAAGTTAGGAATTCATCGTCATTTTGATTATGCTATGGTTTTTCTTTTACACTCTTCATCGCCTGACAAAAGGTTGAATGATGATATTTGTGAATGGGGTTTAAATTTGAAATGTTTTGTTTTCAGAATTCAGATCGCTTAAAAACATTCATCACGTGTTCGACAAGTATTTGATCAATGTTTGATTTAACGCATTGGCTCTTTAATTGAATCAAGGTTTCCCCCATTTATAAAGTTGTGTCTGGGGGTTTTTATCAATTTGTGCAAGCTGTAAGCATGGCACTGGGTAATAGGAGAATTTGTGATAGAGAAAGATATTCATTCTTCCCTTCAATGCACTTAGTTATAGCTAGACACATGGAATGACATAATTTCAGGTTGTTTTGTGTATCTTGGATCTAATGAAAAATTCATTTGTTGCAACTTTTTTGGATGTTGCCTTTATGCTTATTGTTTTATACTCTTTTACATGAATTGGTGTAGTTGTTAATAAATCATATTGCTACTGTGTAATCTATATATGAACCCACCTAATAAGATAAGATTTCTTGTTATTGTCGTTGTGCATGAATTGGTGTGTATTTTCATCTATAGGGAACGTGTCCAATCATCAAGAATATTCTTGTTCTAGACGCAGAAGGAAAGCGTGTAGCGGTCAAGTACTATACGGATGACTGGCCAACCAATAGCTCCAAGTTAGGATTTGAGAAGTATGTGTTTAATAAGACTATAAAGACAAACGCTCGTGCAGAAGGTATGCCACACAAGAGTCTTTCACATTAAATGTGGTTAGAGAAATTGATAATACTTCGCTAGTTCGCTTGATTGCATAAATTCTTGGACTGAAACGATCCTTCACAAAAACCAAAGTAGTTATGTTATCTGTTACTATTGTGAGGATCGAAAAAATCAAGTTGTTTTCGTTAAAGACGATTCCAGCAACATTTTGACATTTGCCTCTTGAAAGAATCTATGAATGTCAAGAAAAGTTGGCCTTGTTTATCATGGTTTTCATGCCTGATGTATAATTTACAATGTCTGCAGCTGAGATAACTTTACTTGAGAACAATATCATTATCTACAAATTTGTACAAGATCTGCATTTCTTTGTCACTGGAGGTGATGATGAAAATGAACTCATCTTAGCTTCAGTTATTCAGGGTTTCTCTGATGCAATCGCTCTGCTATTGAGGTTTTTTCTTTTGCTAGCCATATTTAGCTATCTGGTCTTGATCATGCTGCCATTTTTCCCTTGGCTCATGCTTCTTCTTTCTGTACATTCCTCTCTGGCACTTCCTCAGGAACAATGTTGACAAAAGAGAGGCCCTAGAGAACTTGGATCTTGTTCTTTTATGTCTTGACGAGATTGTTGATGGAGGGTATGCATTATAAATTCCTTTTCTGTTTCATCTGAATTCTGATGAAAGTCTGATATTTGTTCCCCCTCTCATTCAAGGATGATACTTGAAACAAGTGGCTCACTTATTGCTGAAAAAGTGACTTCCCATAACTTGGATTCTGATGCCCCCCTCTCTGATCAGGTATCATAACAATCTTTCAGCTTTAAATCTTCATCAGTTACTCTCTGGCTACTCGATTATATGATACTGACTTATGATTCCATGTTCACGTCCATGTTTTATATGTTTATTGGAGAACTTGATGAAAAAGAACAAACACTTAAGCAACTTCATGTTAGACTTGTCCATTAAATTTACATGAAAATGATACAAAAATTGCCTGATAAACCAGAAGTTGCTAGCTTACCTCATTATGGTCATATAAAAATGTTAGGATGACAGAAGACAAGTTTCTTGAATTAGAGATGTGACCGTGAATTTCTGATATTGCAGACATTAACTCAAGCTTGGGCTACAGCTAGAGAACATTTGACCAGAACCCTTCTAAAATGATGTTGTCACTTGCTCAATTGTAGCCGGTATTTTTCTTAATCTAGAGATGCAAGAGAAATTTCTCATCTACAAAATTACTTTTGTTAATTCTATTTTATTCTTGAGACCAAACAAACCTTTGCTAATCAATCAAGTTTTACTAGTTAATGTAAAATGAAAATGAGAAAGCTCTCTCCTACAAAAATGAGAAGCTTTCCTTTCCAAAAGACCATATGTTCATTCATCAAACACAACACAAATACCTCTCCTTACATTTTCCTTTTCTCAATACCAACAAGTTGTTGGTTGAAGTGCTAAGCGCTCGCACCCGTAAAAAGAAAAATTCAAGTTCAAATTCTATGAAACGCGCTACTCCATTTAATTTTTAATATAAGAGTTAGATAACTAATTTGGATAGATTAAATAAATTATTTAGTTTAGTTAATTTGTAATCAATATGTATTAGTTTTCCTATAATGCCTATTCTAATAATGTGCATTGAAATTGCCTTTTGATAGAAACTATTTACTATGTTCAATCAATAGAAATATTTAAAAAAAATTATTGAGAGACAAAGTGAATTGTGACCTTATATTTAGTATTAAAATAAACCCTTTGTCTATATTATGTATTTGGGGCTTAAAATTACAATGCTCAAAGAGACTTAAATCTTTTGCCTGCCCCTAGACACTACAGTATTGGGCTACAAACCCACAAAATTACAAGTTTACAAATAGGGCCGTATGAGCAAATGCAACACTTATTCAGGCCCAACACGTTCCAAAGATGACTGATACAGAAAAATCAGCTTGTGTGATATACAGTGCCATGATTGAGCTATTTTATACTTTTTCTATACATAAGAAATGTGTTCACTTAAAAAAGGGAATGGAACAATTGTGAGGAAATTGGGTGCAACGGCCGGTTGTTGACCAGCCCACAAGAGAACTTTATTGTTAAAGAAGTTGAGCCACATATAATTAGTTGATGTTCATTGTGATTTAGGTTCGACTTAGGAAGCTCCTTCTGTCCTAATCACAACAAAAAGAAAAACAAATTAACAAATATTGTTAATAATTTAGTAAAATTATTTCTGAATTTGAAAATTGAAAAATGCCATCATTTGACTCTCAATCATTTGCTTAAAAAGACAAATGTTTTTTCTTAAAATGCTAATAAATGTTTAAACCTTTAGTACCAATACTTATTTAAATATATATATATAATAAAATAAAATAAGCAGCGTGGAAAAACTATCAATAAATTAAATATTGGCACAATGGGTAGTTGACACTTGACAACAAATAATGCCAAAGAATTATTTTTAAATTTCAAATTGGCCAGTTTGCAAGGGGGCCTGCACTTTTGTTTTCAAAATTCAAATCGTTTTTACAACACAGACGGTTAATTAATCAATTAACTACTTAATTTAAAATATTACCACTTGCTTTTTTTGGAAAAAAAAAAAAACATCAATATAGCGTAGACTGCATGGTTCATGATCGTTCTCTCTTACAACATATGGTGGGCGTTTGGGAAGAGCTAAAATTTAAATTTTAATAATTTTTTTAAAAAATAATTATATTTATTTAAATAGATTTTTAGACTAAATTATAATTTAAAATTAAAATTTTATATAAATTGATCAGAATAACTTATCGAATAGTAAAAGAGTTTATAAACTAACCAATTATTATATTACCCATACTTTTTCTTACACATTCTTTTCTCTCTTTTATTTTTTCTTACACTCTCTCTCATACTTTTTCTTATATCCTATCTCTTTTTTTTATACCGTCTCTCCTCTCATATCTTATTTCTTCTCATTTAATACTTATACCTTTTTTTATAATTTATTAATAATAAAAATATTTTTAAAAATAATTATCAAATACTCATTTATTTAAAATTATTTTTTTTATAAATTTTTCTCCAAAAACTCTTTTATAAAAATTGGTTAGAAATTTTTTTTATAAATCTATTTTTAAAATTTATCTAAATTAGTATTCGGTGCCTTAAGGAGAAGGAGCCTTAAAAATCTATCAAAATTGTCTTTTGTATTTATCCAATTTTATCACTTTATTCCTTCCGATAATCAACCGGCTCTAAATGACAAACATTACTCACCATTCAAATTAAAATTAATTTATATGATATATTTTTTTAAATATTATAATTTTCTTTAACCTATTTTTCTTTTAGTTTAGTATTGTTGAAGGAGTATTTTAATAAAAATAATTTTAATAAAAATAATTTTAAAAAAATTAATAAATATAAAAAATATTTATTATAATTAAAATTAAGATTAAATTATCAATTATATCAAATTCTTTTGAGTAAAATTTATTAGATTAAAAAAATAATTAACTTAATTAATTTAATATATATTTTTTAAAATATTATAATAATTTTTTTTAATTATATTTTTTATTTTATTTTATTATTATTGAAAGAGTATGTATATAAGTAATTTAAAAAAATTAATAAATAAAAAAATATTTTTAATTATGATTAATATTATTTTTTTAATTAATTTTTATATTATAGATTGAAAGAGTAATATTTTTTTTCTTTTTTTTGGGGCCAATAAAATGCTTTATTCCAACAGTTTCGTCTTTCCGGGGGAAAAGAGAATAACACCTTTTTACAATTTAAAAAAAGTTGATTATTCTTTATTCTAGTCATCATTAAATCAGAATATAAAATTAAATAAATTTAAAAAAAATAGGACGGATTTTAATCCTAAAGAAAAAAAAGGCTGAAAAGTTAAAAAAATCCATAATATTGACAACTAAAATTATCATATATATTATATGTATATAATTATTTATATTAAATTTATATTGAATTATTATGTCACCTTTCAACTTAATAAAATCTTGATCTAATGATCTTTTCAACTTTTAAAATATTGAGGCCAAGTGATTTCAAATTAAGCACGGGTATCTTTTTATAGTTTCCTTCAATAATACGAAATGTGAAAGAAATATTAATTAGAATTAACACATATAATAATAAATAAATTTATATTTTATAAAGATATAAATTTAATTTTTATTAATTTTTTTATAAATAATTTTATAAATTATTTATAAATATTTTTTAAATTATATAACTATATCATAATTTTAATAAAAAATTGATATTAAATCTATTTAAATTTGTCTGTACACAACAAAATGTGAAAGGAATTTGGACCCTCTTTAATTCATATCTAAAGGAAAATTATTTTTTTGTTGTTGAAAATGGAATCCTGCTTCTCTTTCTCTCACTTTCTAGTCCGAACTTAGAGCTCAGAATTATATAAGACGTGTTTGGGTGTCTATTTTAATAATGACGTGGAACCCATTATCCGCTTAAACATGTTATAAAAAGTTGTTTAGGATCTTACTTTGAACATACCGTTTTGCCCCTCACAAATATGCCTAACCCTCATGACCAAAACACTGGATAGTCGTAAAGAAATTATTTTTCAATTCGTTTTTTATTTTATTCTCAACACAGCAACAAAAAACTTTCCCTAGATTATTATATTTTTTTTTGCAAAAATTGATTTTCATCTCTTGCATTGACTTAAATAGAGTATACACACCCCCTATATTTGATAAGAAATATAAATAAAATAAATAATAAAAATATAAGAGTGTGTTTAAAAACTTTCTAAATATAGACTTTAATGACAAAATTTAAATTTTAAATTTTTTTAAAATAAATAGTTATATTTATTTAAAAATAATTTTAGACTAAATTATAATTTAAAATTAATATTTTAGATAAGCTAGTTAGAGTAACTTATAGAACAGTAAAATAGCTTATGGACTAAACAATTACTATATTACCCTTATTTTTTCTTATACCCTCTCTTATCTCTCTTTTCACCCTCTCTTATCTCTCGTATATTTTCTACACTATCTCGTCTCTATTCTTTCTTTTTTATAATATCTCTCATCTCTTATTTATTTTCTACAATATTTCTCATCTCTCATATTTTATGTTTCCTCTCTTATATATTTAATAATTATATTATTTTTTATAATTTATTAACAATAAAAGTATTTTTAAAAATAACTATCCAAATATTTATTTATCTAAAATTATTTTTTTATAAACTCTTATCTAAAAGTTATTTTCTAAAAATTACCTAAAAATCCTTTTTTTATATAAACCTTTTTTTAAACTATTATCTAAATAAGCCTTGAAATAAGATTATCTGGAATGACTTACTGCCTGTTTGGATACACTTAGTGCCTATTTGGATGCATGGTTATAAAATTAATTTTGGGCAAAATCTCAGTTTGAAAAAATTTAAAACAAATAGCAATTTTTGTCCAAAATTGATTTTGGCCAAAACCTTGGTTTGAAACTATGGTTTTGAATAAGCTACTGAAAATATATTTTGGATCAGTAAAAGAGTTTATAGACTATCCAATTACTATTTTACCCTTACTTTTTTTTATACCTTATTTCCTCTCTATTCTCTTTCATCTCTCTTCTTTCTTCTTCACCATATCTCCTCTTTCATCTCTCTTCTCGACACTCTCTCATCTCTCCTATTTCTTCTCTACCCTCTCTCCTATTTATTTTTTACCCTATCTCATCTCTCATACTTTAATCAAATCATACTATTTTTGGTAATTTATCAATATAAAAAATAATTCCACTACTAATCATCTAAATATCTCTATTTTTAAAATATATTCTTTCCAAAATCTATTCTCAAAAAGCTAATATAAACCTACTTTATATATGGCCCATTTGGATAGAATTTTAAAAACGGGCTTATGAAAAAAAAGGCTTTTGAACAGGTTATAGAAAATGGCTTTTAGAGAAGAGATTATGAAAAAAAAAATAGTTTTAAATAAATGAATATTTAGATAGTTATTTTCAAAAGTACTTTTATTATTGGTAAATTATAAAAAAGTGTATGAGTATTAAATGAGGAGAGATAAGAGACGAAAGGAGAGAGGAGAGAGGGTGTAAGAGAGAAAATAGAGAAAAAGTAGGAGAGATGAGAGAGGATATAAGAAAAAGTAGAAAAGAGAGTGTAAGAAAAAGTAGGGGTAATATAGTAATTGGTTAGTTCATAAGTGATTTACTGTTCTATAAGCTGCTCTGACCAGTTTATCTGAAATTTTAATTTTAAATCATAATTTAGTTCAAAAGTCCGTTTGAACAAATATAACTGTTTATTTTAAAAATTTTTTAAATTAAAATTTTACTCTAAAAAGCTTTTAAAATCTTAGTTTCCCAAAAACCAAACAGGCACATGAAGTTCCCAGAGATTTTTTTAAAAAATAATTTAATTTCTTTCAATCAAATTTAAAAAAGAAAAAGAAATAATTGAAATATTTTTGCCGCGGAAGTCCCACTGCCAGGTCTCTCTGCTTGCAGGCCTATTTATTTGATAAGGTCAAATATAGGTGGAGGCTGGAGCCACGTGGCAATAAGTGGGTCCCAGCAATCCGAAATCTGAAAAATGGCAGGCCCTGCTCTGTCGTTTTGCTGGCACAACGTAATCTGTGTAAACTTTTTTAAATCATACCCCTTTGTTTTTGGTGCATTATAGCGACCTCCTTCAATTATGTATCTGAAATATATACTCACCCTGGCATTTTAAGAAAAGTCACGTTTTAAATAATTTTAATATTTATAGAATATTTTTATATAGCTTTTTTTTAGATAAATTGTATAATTTTAATTGTTATTTTAGTTTATAGTGACTTAATTTACTTTTATAACTATCATATTTATTGACTATTTTAAATGAGGAAATTTAATAAATTTTGGAAGTATCATCTTCCTTCTCTAATATTCATATTAAAAAATAAAAGTGAATTATTAATTAAATTATTAAACACATTGATTTATAATTAAGATTAAGATTAAGATGCTAAATAAATTCTTAAATTCTGTGTTAATATTTCATGAATAAATTAATATATCTTAAATAATATAAAACTAAATTTAGTAAAAAAAATAATAATTTATAATAAGAAAAATAAAAAAAAGTGACATAAATACTCTAAAAATAGTAAATATTAAAGCAAAATTTTATGTTGTTAATATCATATCTACTGTTATTAATACTATATCTATTATTGTTAATAAATTTGATTTAAAAATATATTTTTAGAGTTTTTTTAAAATAAATATTTAAATAAAAATAATATATAAAAATACACTATTTATTAATATAAAAAATAAATATTTGCCGCCCCGTGATGTGTTATAGGAGAATAGCGATAGATAGGCACGTTCTGTTCAAACCAAAAAGCGGTCGACGGTGAAATTCTCATTCTTTTTCAGCACGTTCCGTTCATAGGAATAGGACCGGAGTGAACAGTAGAGATAAGAGAAAGAGAAAAAAAGAAAAAAATGATATCGTGGGACCCACCATCTTCTCTAATTGACCTGACAACTTCTCTATTCACTTTGCCAGCGTCTTCAGTCAATCATAAAAATAAAAATACGAACCAAATATAATATTTTACTAAATATATTTTTTTCATCAAAATTATATTTATAACATAAAAGTTCCAAAAAATAAAAATTTGAGGCTATAGTTTCTAAAAATACATCTGATATATTATTGTTGAGAGTAAAAATAATAAATAATAAATATATTATTATTTATATTCATTAAATAAAATTTCCAAAATTTGTGATAAAGTTATGAGATTATAAATCATAAAGACTAAATAGATTTTGTTATCAACAAAATATTTGAAAATGAACCACATTATTCGCCCATTTAGTAATTATTAATTTATTATATATTTGATGTTCATGTTATTATTTTAAATGAAAATTCAAATCTTAAAAATCTAAGATTGGTGTCTAAATTTAGTAAACAAAATCTTTTAAGAAATCTGGTAATATTGTGGAACATTAAGCGGATTTGTCTGAAAATATAACTAAATAGTAAAAAGGAGGCTACGGAAATTTCTGACAGTGGAAATTTGGAATTGAACGAAGGAAGGAGGTCAGGAACTAGAGAGAGAGAGAGTGAGTCGCCTAAAGGTTAAAACCCTGTTTTCTTTTTTATCAAAAAAAAAACCTGTAATTCTCTCTCCCCATCGAGACTCTCCCTCTACTCTGTCTCCTTCTTCCTCTTCCTCGATCTGCAACTCCTCGCAGCTGCCTCCACCTCTCCCACATTGGTCGGTTTTTGTCCGTCCTGAAGATGGACGGGGCCCCCGAACTTCGGTGCGTTTTACTTTCGTGATTTTGAGGATGATTTTTCGTATTTTCAAAATTCAAAGTTCTGCCTTCTGAGTAGAGCCGTGTTCTTATCAAATGTTATTCTTTTTCCAATTTGAAGCGTTTGAGTACGGGGAATATAAGCTTGCATTAAGGATCAATTAATTGCTTTATTTGGATTTCTTTTCTTTCTTTCTATATTTGTTTTTTTTTAAAACGCGGTTACGTTTCAAAGACATGTCTTTGTTTTTTTGTTTAAAGGAATTAGCTCACCAATTTGATTTCTCCCCAGTTGTAGACCTGGAAATGGAAATGGGTATCAAAGGGTTTGGAATTGGGTGACATTGACCTTCCTTACGATCTCGGTAGTGGCAGTAGCTGTAATTGCTAGCTTTAGCTCGTTAGAATTTCCTGGTTCTTCTTGTCATTTTCTTTTAACTTTCTAGATCATCTTTCGTAAATTCTCGTATATATGGGAGGAATTGAATGCTAATTTCAATAGGTTCTATTTGATCTGATTTGACCAATTTCAGTTGTTGCATCCGAAATTATATTTCTTTATATATATATATATTGAATTTGACATGTTGTTTCCTGCAAATTCTCATGTTTCTGCGAAAGTTAATGGCATCAATATGTTTGTGACTTTTTAGGTTATAGATGAAGAAATTTGGTACAAGAGCACAGTCAATTGTTTGTTGGAAGCAAGATTTTAAGGGAATCCTTGAGCTGAAATTCAGCTAAATGGCTCGCGGGAGAATAAGGGCAAGAATACGGATTAGCAATCTTTACACATTTGCTTGCCTTCGACCCAGAACCACTGAGGAGGGGGCCCATTCCCTTGAAGGCCCAGGGTTCTCACGAACTGTGCACTGCAACCAACCTCACCTACATGAAAAGAAACCTCTCCGTTACTGCCAGAATCATATATCGACTACAAAATATAATGTTATCTCATTTTTGCCCAAGGCTCTCTTTGAGCAATTTCGACGGGTTGCTAATATATATTTTCTTTTGGCTGCTTGCCTATCGGTCTCTCCAATTTCACCCTTTACACCAGTGAGCATGATTGCTCCTTTGGCATTTGTTGTAGGGCTTAGTATGGCAAAGGAGGCACTGGAAGATTGGCGGAGGTTTCTTCAGGATGTCAAAGTTAATCGTCGGAAAGTTACTGTCCATAAAGGGGATGGTGTTTTTTATTTGAAGGCATGGCAGAAGATAAGGGTTGGAGATGTGGTAAAAGTAGAAAAGGATCAATTTTTCCCTGCTGACTTGCTTCTGTTGTCATCAAGTTTTGATGATGGTATATGCTATGTGGAAACTATGAATTTAGATGGTGAAACGAACTTGAAAGTGAAGAGATCTCTGGAGGTTACCTTGCCTCTTGACAATGATGGCGCTTTTAAGGATTTTACAGGAACAATAAAATGTGAAGACCCAAATCCCAATCTTTATACATTTGTTGGTAACGTTGAGTATGAACGTCAGGTTTATCCCATTGATCCTATTCAAATTCTCCTCCGAGATTCAAAGCTGAGAAACACTGATCATGTCTATGGGGTGGTCATTTTCACTGGTCATGACAGCAAAGTGATGCAGAATTCTACAAAATCCCCTTCAAAAAGGAGCATGATAGAGAAGAAGATGGATTATATCATATATCTTCTTTTCACGGTCCTTATTTTAATATCTATGATAAGTTCCATAGGATTTGCTATAAAAACCAAGTTTCAAACTCCAGACTGGTGGTACTTACAGCCCAAGGTAGCTGAGTACCAATATAATCCCGACAATGCTAGCTTGGCTGGGATGAGCCATCTTATTACTGCGCTCATTCTTTATGGGTATTTGATACCCATATCACTCTATGTGTCAATTGAGCTTGTGAAGGTTCTACAAGCAAGGTTCATCAACAAAGACTTGCAAATGTTTGATGAAGAAACTGGGACTCCAGCTGATGCACGAACTTCAAATTTGAATGAAGAGCTTGGTCAGGTAGACACTATCCTTTCTGACAAGACTGGCACTTTAACCTGCAATCAGATGGATTTTTTGAAATGCTCCATTGCTGGTACAACATATGGAGTACGCTCCAGTGAAGTTGAACTTGCTGCAGCAAAGCAGATGGCCTCTGACTTTGAGGAGCAGGAGTCAGATCTCTCAAATTTTCCCATGCCTAAGAATAAAACACGTGGTTTGAATGAAAACAATAGAATAGGTGATGAAATTGAAATGGAGCCTGTTGTTACTTCTAAGAGTGATGAAAATAGAAAGCCTTCCATAAAGGGATTTAATTTTGAGGATAACAGGATCATGAACTGCAACTGGTTCAAAGAGGCCAATTCTGGTGTTCATTTGTTGTTTTTCCGGATATTGGCAGTTTGCCATACTGCCATTCCTGAGCTGAATGAGGAGACTGGCAGTTTTACATATGAAGCTGAGTCACCTGATGAGGGGGCTTTTCTTGCAGCAGCCAGAGCATTTGGTTTTGAGTTTTGTAAAAGGAATCAGTCGAGTATTTTCATCCGTGAAAGACTGTCTCCTTCTGGACAACCAGTTGAAAGGTGCGTGGTCATATATGAACTCTTTTATGTCTGCCATTTTCTCTTAATCTCTGCTTTTCTACAGACAAAGGAGAGGGGTGCTGGCAGGAGAGGTGTTCAATATATTCTCATGCCTTTTCAATTTTAATTGTTATATCACCACTTTTTTTAAAAACTTGTTTTGTCTGGTTTTTGATGGATTATGCAGGGAGTACAAAATCCTGAATTTGTTGGACTTCACCAGTAAAAGAAAACGGATGTCTGTGGTTGTACGTGATGAGGACAGCAACATTCTTCTTATGTGCAAGGGAGCAGACAGGTTAGATTATGGAATCTGTGTTTCCTGTCCTAAATACTGAGCTGAATATATGATGTTTCCAATCAAGTATGGCCTATGATCAGCATTAACATTATGATGGGGGAAGTTTGAATCCTCTTGAAGCTTGGCCGAGTTTAAACTTCCCTTGCTACTAGTTTACATAATTAATCACAGTAACTCCTGACTTCCCGATGAGAAGTTCGCGGACACGTACGCACACTTTTGCACAGATTTTCAACAGTAACTTTAATCTTCGCCATTCATATTCTGTACCCTTTGTGGCTATGCAGTATCATATTTGATCGATTGTCAAAGAATGGAAAAACATATTTGGAGGCTACTACTAGACATTTACATGAATATGGAGAATCTGGTTTGCGAACACTAGCCTTGGCTTATAGAAAACTAGATGAGCAAGAGTACTCTGCTTGGAATAATGAATTCCAGAAAGCCAAAGCAGCTGTTGGGTCTGACCGAGAGGAAACACTTGAACGATTATCAGATGTAATGGAGAGAGAGTTGATTCTTGTTGGAGCTACTGCTGTTGAAGACAAACTGCAGAAAGGGGTAGGTTTTATCATTCCTTATGGTCAATGTGCTTATGTTACTGTTGGTCTACTTCAACCAATTTTCACTGTATTGTCCTTGTCAGGTGCCCCAATGCATTGACAAACTTGCACAAGCTGGTCTTAAGATCTGGGTGTTAACTGGAGATAAGATGGAAACTGCAATCAACATTGGGTCAGTCTGCTGCTAATTATTTAATTACATCATACGACTACATCTCAGTTCTGAACTTAATGAAAATTGCCTCTATAAACAATTACAATTAACTTTTTATCTCTGTGGTGCAGATTCTCTTGTAGTTTACTTCGACAGGGCATGAAGCAGATATGTATAACTACTATGAACACAGATTCATTAACCAACAGTGGAAAAGAGGTAGTTGTCATTGAGAAAGAGTAGAGGAATTAAATTAATGGACTTAAGATTCATCTGATCTTAAACTCGGTCCTTGTTATTGCTTAGGCCATCAAGGAGAATATTTTGAACCAAATAACCAATGCCTCACAAATGATCAAGCTGGAGAAAGATCCCCATGCTGCATTTGCATTAATTATTGATGGTAAAACTCTGACATATACATTAGAAGATGATATTAAGCACCAGTTTTTGGGATTGGCAGTGGAATGTGCATCTGTCATCTGCTGTCGCGTGTCTCCCAAGCAAAAGGCGCTGGTAGGATCTTTTCTCCTTTCCCACTTTTGCTTATGAAAGACACACACTCACACATGGATATTCTGCATCTGAATAGTTGATACTTAGTATGAATACTGCTACTACTATTACACTCGTTAGGGTCACAATTGTGTTCAACTACAACATTTATTTATTTGAGATGGATAGGAAAAAGTAAGGCCAATGAAAGCAAATGTACTCAAGAGTTCAATTGTGCAGAATCATGACTGCAATAGCTAATAATCCTTTGACTTCAGGTAACAAGGTTGGTGAAGGAAGGAACTGGGAAGACCACTCTAGCAATAGGTGATGGTGCAAATGATGTTGGCATGATTCAAGAAGCAGACATTGGTGTTGGTATTAGTGGAGTTGAAGGTATGCAGGTTAGTAACATACTTGACTGGCACCTCTGGCATGATTATGTTTCATGGAGATTCACTGCATTTATTTGTGTTATAAAATCTAACTGGTATTGTTGCAACATCATGTGCTTTACACGATACTTTTAAAATGGGAATTAGTCAGAGAGAATACCCAACTATGATGGCTGTTTACATGTTTGGGATATGTGAGTTGAAGGAGCCAGAGATAAGTTATGGCCATTAATAGGAAATGGTATTGGGGAGAGGGAACCTGTCATGTTCCTTCACATGCTTCCCCTTAAACTATTAACCAGACTTTTTGTTAAACAAAATTTGTTATCTACTTGGATAAACAATGCCGTACGGAAGTGAACATCTCTTTGCATTGCCAATTGTATCAATTAAGTACAAAACAATTGAATGGTGAAGTTGCCTAGTCATGCAACAGGGAGTTTTGAAGGAACAATATTTAGCTTTCACAGTCAAGACCTGATTAGCGACTTCTGGACATATGTATTTTTTTCTTTTTCTCTTTTGGAATATCAAAAGATTCATTTTCCAAAGTTTATTTACTAAATAAATATTCAGACAGGCCATGAGCTAATGATTAAAATTTTGATAGTGGAAAAAAGCAATATCTCTTTATACTGTTTACTCAATATTGTTGTTCTTGCTCTGAAATGAGCTGCATGGAAAGTGTCATCTGATCAACTTTTAAATTAAGTTATATGTTTTCCTTCATAAGAGAACTGGCTAGCTTTTCTAGAAGCATGTTTCCGTGTTACCTTAATAGTCTGTCTCATGTAGAGTAAGAGTACTATAGTTCAAATTTAGGACCCACTCGTGAATATACTCTTTAATTCTTACTTTCATCCTTGCCTGCCTGGTAAGAATATGCACATAAAAGTTTTCTGTGGAAGCATGTGAACATTTGGAATTTGTGAGACTAAAATTTGGAACTCCTTTTCAGGCAGTGATGGCCAGTGACTTTGCCATCGCCCAATTTCGGTTTTTGGAGCGTCTTCTGGTAGTCCATGGACACTGGTGTTACAAGAGAATTGCACAAATGGTATTAATTGTTTATTCATCTTTCTTTATATATCCCCCCCCCCCAACCAGTTTGTTTTGTGTCTTTATGAATTGACTCCATCTCTCCTCTGATTGATATGTTGTCCATGCAGATATGCTACTTTTTCTACAAAAATATAGCATTTGGCCTGACCATATTCTATTTTGAGGCCTTTACGGGTTTCTCCGGGCAATCAGTTTACGATGACTGGTACATGTTACTGTTCAACGTTGTTCTTACGTCATTACCTGTCATCTCACTTGGTGTCTTTGAACAAGATGTTTCATCAGAAGTTTGCTTGCAGGTTCGTCCCCTTAAAATGCCATAATTGTATTTCTTCTAGGTTTTAGTAACCCTACATCCTACATTCTCTTGATGCACTTACTTTTTGCAGTTTCCTGCACTTTACCAGCAAGGACCCAAAAATTTGTTCTTTGACTGGTATAGAATATTGGGATGGATGGGAAATGGTCTCTATTCCTCCCTTATCATCTTCTTCCTCAACGTCATCATCTTCTACGATCAAGCATTCCGTGTCAATGGCCAGACTGCTGACATGGCTGCTGTCGGTACGACAATGTTCACTTGCATCATTTGGGCTGTCAATCTTCAGATTGCCCTGACAATGAACCATTTTACCTGGATCCAACACCTATTGGTCTGGGGCAGTGTAACATCATGGTACCTATTTCTCTTGCTGTATGGCATGATTTCTCCATACTATTCCAAGAATGCCTACCAAATACTAGTTGAAGCTCTTGGCCCTGCACCTCTTTATTGGATAGCAACCATTTTAGTAACAGTCACTTGCAATCTTCCTTATCTCACCCACATTTCCTTCCAAAGATGTTTTAATCCCATGGATCATCACATCATCCAAGAAATTAAGTATTATAAGAAGGATATTGAAGATCAAAACATGTGGACTAGGGAAAGGTCTAAGGCCAGACAAGAGACAAAGATTGGTTTCACAGCAAGAGTTGAAGCCAAGATCAGGCAGTTGAAAGGAAGGCTGCAGAAGAAGCAATCATCTATGGGCGCTCTGTCGCCATCAAGAAACTTATAAATATATTTTTTTTAATAGGATAGGAAATTTTTAGGCTTGCTCAAATTTTTTTCCCTGCTTTTATTGGTTTGCCTATTCATTGAGGAAAGCTAGGGAGCTGTTGTATGTAACATCCTGCTTATACCTGTTTGTCTACAGGCTGATAGTTCCATTTATGACTGTGGAAAAGCAATAAGAGTTGTTTGTATATGTTAGTTAAAGAGGTTGACATTTTGATAAATTCTTGATTCATCAGATTAGATTTATTTAATTCTCCGGTCAGATTGTTATGATTCAATTACATTAATAAAGTAGAAGGAAGAAAAGTCTCTCCTGAAAACTTTAGGGAATGATGCTGTGGATGCCCATTGAAAGTTGGTATTAACAGTAAAAGTAAAAAAATAATAGGAAAATTGCTGTAAAATACCTATTAGAAATTTTATAGAAAAAATTAAGAAAAAAATACTATTTAAATTTAAAAAATATAAATTATTTATTAGATTTTATGTGCTATTGACTACTCTTGTAAAGTAAATAATAATATATTTTTGTAATAATTTTTATTTTGTGATTTTGAATTTTAAATAGTTTTTTTTAAAAAATACCTAAAATTAAAATTTGTTTGAAGATTTAGTAGGGGCAATCCTTTTTAATCCTTTTTCAACTATAAAAAAGTGATATTTGTGCAACACAAATGTTGCCCACTTTGCACTTATCCTTAAAGAAATTTAAGATATTTTTTGGCAATAAAAATTTCAAGGAGGATGTTTTAATTTTAGCAATTTAGAGCAACCTAAATACAAAGACTTTTGTTTAGAAACCATGCAAATTATAGTTTTAGAAGAATTTTTAGGCAAAACTTTGATTTAAAAAAAATAAAAAATAAAAAATTATATTTATCTAAAAGGGCTTCTGGGTAAAATTATAGTTTCAGATAAGTTTGTAAGACTAACCTTTAGAATAGTAAAAGAGCTTATAAACTACTCATTTACTATTTTGTTCCATTTTTTTCCCATTCTTTCCTTTTCTCCTCTTTCTCTTCTTCTCCTTCGCGTCAGCATCATTGTGTTACTCCCCTATGTGTCACCATCGCCGCATGTGGGTTACTGCAAGCTGTGGGTTGTCAGTCGCCGCTTGCTATCGTTGCTTGTCGCAGGTTGCCGCTCATGGGTCGTCAATCGTTAGAAGTCGTAGATAGCGTCTCTCTATCCTTATCTCTATTAGTCACCTCCATCTGTCATCACTCTCCGTCTGTTGATAGCATTGTTATTGAGTCACTTTGTCGCTGGGTCATTGTCGTCCCTAGATATGGGAAGAAGTAAACAATAGTTTTAAATAAATACAATTTATTTTTTATCTCTTATTCTTTTTATTAATTTATTAATATAAAAAATTATTTTAAAAATAATTATCTAAATATCTATTTATTTAAAATTATTTTTTTATAAACTCTTATTTTTTTTAAATCTATCTAAATAAATATTAAAAAAAATAAAGTTATATAATAGGGGGAGAAAAAATATCTGCTTGACCGCATCTTTAAAGCAGCGAGAAATTTCGCATTAGCATTGTCTTCTTCTCTCTCCCTCTCTCCCCCCCCCCCTCTCTCTCCCCTTGGGACCCTGTTTCTTCCTTTTTCTTCCTTTTTAATACGACAGACCCTATTTCTTCCAAACGATCCTGTTATAGAAAAAGAAAGTTCTTTTTTCATTTTCCAATTTTATCCTTCACTCTTTCCCTTTTCTCACTTCTGTCCTTTTCCTTATCCCCATACCTTCAATTCCCTTCTATACCTGCTACTCGGAGTCGTCTCTCAAGTCTAGCTGCTAATCCTTGATTTTGCATTTTTCAGTTTTAATTTTTCTTTCTAGTGTTTGATCTTCAAACTTCTTTTTCTGTTTTAGTTGTAATTTAGTTCTAGGGTTTAGGCTTGCGTTGATCAAATTTTGTTGAATGGAGCCTCGAGTAGGGAACAAATTTCGTCTTGGCCGGAAGATTGGTAGCGGATCGTTTGGAGAGATCTATCTTGGTGCTCTGTTTTTTCTGCCGCTTTTTGGTTTTCCCATTTTTGTTGTGAATTTGTGTATTTTTTGTTGACATGTTACGATCCTTTTGCCAGGTACTAATATTCATACGAATGAAGAGGTCGCAATTAAGCTCGTGAGTACTTTAACCTACTTCAATTCGCGCTGTTGCAGCGTACTTTGCCATTTGGCAAAATTAAGAACTTACTTTTCATAAATGGCTGATAGGCAATAGTTAGTCTAGCTGTGTCTTGGACTAATTAGGATGTAATTTTGCTGTTTCTTACATTTGGTTCTGGGAAATGTAAATCATGGTATTTTATCGTACCGTAAAAATAGATGCATGTGTAAAATTGAAGCAATCAATGCGCCAAATGCTGATGATAGATAATTGTGCTTAACTTCTTCGTACATTCCCTTAGAATCTGCCCGCGCCTCATGGTTCTCTGCTGTGATTTCTTAATTGAGCTACTCCAGCAACCAGATGGAACATATTGAAGTTTAATAGTTTTCGCTTAGTCTGCAAGCTTGGGCCATAGTTGGCTTAGTTTAATGAATCTAGTTAACCTCGAATGCCAAGTATTTTAATTTTATTAAATTAATACCATTGTAGTTCAATGATTTTGTACTCCGATGGCTTGGGCATCAAACATATCTAATAGCATCCTCAAATCTAGTAGTCTTACATAGTTCAGGAACTTTAAACTTTCAATTATTTGTATTTTTTCTTTGACAGTTCAATATATTTACACCCTATATCCAGTATCTGTAATTCTTGAATTAATCA
This sequence comes from Leucaena leucocephala, assembly GCA_037074615.1. Lineage (NCBI taxonomy): Eukaryota > Viridiplantae > Streptophyta > Magnoliopsida > Fabales > Fabaceae > Leucaena > Leucaena leucocephala. The sequence continues at coordinate 2,899,358 of CM073558.1, read as the reverse complement.
TCCATTGCTGTAATTTGCTTCTGAGGCATGGACTTGTGCTTTTTCTTTATTTTGCCTTTTAAAACAGGAAAATGTCAAGACCAAACACCCTCAGCTTTTGTATGAATCGAAGCTGTATAAAATACTTCAAGGAGGAAGTAATTACCACATTCTGCCTTCTATAATTTTGTTTTTGTTTCTTATTGAATTCACTTACAAATTTTAATCTCAAATATTTTCTGCTTGGCCTCTATTAACAGCTGGAATCCCAAATGTTAGATGGTTTGGTGTTGAAGGAGACTTCAATGTGCTTGTGATGGATTTACTGGGGCCCAGTCTTGAAGATTTATTCAGTTTTTGTGGTCGGAAATTGTCCCTGAAAACTGTTCTAATGCTTGCTGATCAGATGGTAGGATTTCCAGTGTTTTGTGGACATCTTTTTGACAACTTTTAGTCACTCATTTCTTTGCAATGATACAAACGGTTTCCAGATAAATCGAGTTGAATTTGTTCATTCAAAGTCATTTTTACATCGGGACATCAAGCCGGACAACTTTCTCATGGGTTTAGGAAGGCGTGCAAACCAGGTGTTGGTTCAATGCTTGATCTTTTGCAGTTATTCCTTCTTTCAGAACCTATCATCTTTTATGTTATGTGTATTGAAATTTACCTCACTGGTAGGTATACATCATCGACTTTGGTCTTGCAAAGAAATACAGAGACACTTCTACCCACCAGCATATTCCTTACAGGTAGTTTTTCAGTTAATTGTTCTTTTGTTTGATTTTTCACTTCTACAATAACAATGTATATAATCAATATATAAAATATGAATCATTTCAAATTATTTGTCAAGTTTTTAATGGTAAAAAATATGTATTGGCTTACAATTTACTTTTGCGGTTTCCTGGATTTTGACATGCTCGTAATTCTACGCAGAGAGAATAAGAATTTGACAGGAACTGCTAGATATGCTAGTATGAATACTCATCTTGGAATTGGTAGGGCTGCATGTATTCCTTTTTTTTTTCCTTTTTTCTGTTATTCTTTCACTAAAATGTGGTAATTTATTCTGACCTTTGAGAATATGCTGAATGCTTTAATAGAGCAAAGTCGCAGGGATGACTTAGAGTCACTTGGATACGTTCTTATGTACTTTTTAAGAGGAAGGTAAAGATTCTTATGCTTGTGTTATCTTAAATTTCTGCCACCTGCTATGCAATCAGCTTTGACATTGTACTTTATAGTCTTCCTTGGCAGGGACTGAAAGCAGGTAATAAGAAGCAGAAGTATGAGAAGATCAGTGAGAAGAAAGTTTCTACTTCTATTGAGGTAAAATTGTGAGTTAAACTAGTATTTGATGCATATTATGTACATTTCTTTTGAAAAATAAAATTATACTGAATTTGCATTGCTTTTTTGCTAGTCTCTCTGTCGTGGGTATCCCTCGGAATTTGCATCATACTTCCATTATTGCCGGTCTCTGCGTTTTGATGATAAGCCAGATTATGCTTATCTGAAAAGACTTTTCCGTGACCTTTTCATTTGTGAAGGTTCAATTCTTAATTGTTTTATATCTTCTATCTTACTTGATTGCACAATGATCCTTTATGACAGCATTTCATTTGTGAAGTAGATGGTTGTGTTTTAACAAGACTTTTTCCCCCATACTCCAGGATTCCAGTTTGATTACGTCTTTGATTGGACCATTTTGAAATATCAGCAATCCCATATTGCTACTCCTCCTGGACGTGCTATTGTAAGTAATGTTTGCTATCCGGTTTCGTTGTCTCTTTCATGTTGAGGTTAGTTTGTCTTAGTAGAAATGACATTTGCAGGTTGCTGGGGCTGGACCAAGTTCTGGCATGCCACCAGTTGTTGCAAATGCTGATAGACATTCAGGTATATATTTTCTACCCTTTCTTTCTACATTCCCTATGTGTTATCTATCTGTCTATCTTGACAAAGATGTTTTCAGATGATGCACTTTGTTAGAAAGAGTGAAATAGCTTCTGTTTCTTAAAATCTGTTTCAGATTTCTTTTAGATACTTGTCTAGCATGCTACTCTTGTTTGACTCCTTATAATGCAAGTAAATAAAAAATATTAAAACATCAGCAGAGTGAGTGTAGACATAAATTACATAATGATTGTTTTTACTTCACTTAGCCTTTGCATGCCCTCTTGTTATTACTTATTGTGTTTTTGAATTTTTTATATGGTAAACTCAATTATAGGCGGGGAAGATGGCAGACGCACTGGTTGGTCTTCATCAGATCCTACTCGTAGGAGAAATTCAGGACCTATTGCAAATGATGTCATCTTATCTAGACAAAAAGCCCCAGTTCCAAGTGACTCAAATATATCAAAAGATGGAATGGTGCGTATATTTTATTGTGGACTGTAGAGCATTTTTTCTGTCTTTTTGGAAATTTGGAGGGTGGCAGTTTCCTTCTCTATAGATTTAATCTCTTCATTTTCATTAATATTGCTTTCCAATTGATCCACGAATCAAATTGAAGAAAATGAGTATTTGCTAGGAATACAGATGTCTTCCAAAGAAGAAAACCATATGAAGGTGTAAGTTGCAACTTTATTTTTTAGCGATGATTCGGATGATAAAGTATCATCTGTTTTGTCATTGTGGGCATGTGCACAGATGAAGCTCAAAACGTGCAAGTGATATATGTGAATGTATTCCATGTTTTCTGGACAGAAAAGGAATGCAGTCTGTTTAATGTTTAGTATAAGTAATCTATCAAATATTTGAATGTGATATCAGGTTAGTTGGATTGTGATATTTGTTAGTATGAAACTTGGAGTCCTGCTGGTTAAGATTAGAACTTTTCTTAAAATACATCACAATTAATGTCTCATACCGCAATTTTGTGTATTTTGCAGTTGTCTAGTTCTAATTTTTTACGCCCAAGCGGATCTTCAAGGCGAGCTGCTGTCACTAGCAGCCGGGATGCAGCTACTGTTGGCAGTGAGACTCAGCCCTCTCGCCCTCTTGCTGTTGATGCAAGCCCAGGAGCACTCCGTAAAATCGCTGGTGCTCAAAGAAGTTCGCCTCTCATATCAGTGGAGCAGAGCAGAACATCATCTGGCAGGAGCCCGGCAAACATCAAGAACTTTGAGTCTACTCTGAGAGGCATTGAGAGCCTGCATTTCAATGACGAAAGGGTACAATACTAGCAGCTGCCTCCTTGTGGTCTCTGATCTCTGTAAATTCTGATGAGTTTCGTACTTTCATGCTTTCAAATGAAGTGTTGTCTATGCTTTGCTTTGGAGGAAAGCTGCAACAAGTGTGAGTGGTCACTATATGAAGAACACAATAAAGAAACGCTTTTTGTGGCTTCCTGAATCCTGATTATACTGATATTTTGGCCTAGTAAAAAGGCTTGTCTTCATACCCTTTATTGTCAAGTCACTTCTCATGCTTTAAGATTGTTCCATGGTGATAAACCACACTGTAAAATGTGGTAGGAGACATGGTAAGATTTTGGGGAAATTATAACTTGGTTTAGTGAGATACTGCAATATTACAGCTATGATTCTTTTCTTTTTATTTTAATATTACAGTTAATACTTTGGTTACTTGGCACTACCTAGTAGAAATCTATTTTGTTAGCAGGAAATCTGATAATTATCTTTAGTGTACATGTGACACTTAAATGGGTTGAATTCAAAATTTGATGGAAATTGAAGTGAATTCTATAATGCTAACGAACACATAGAAGTTACATTTTACTTAAATCCATAAGTAAGAATACAACCTTAAATTTTGACGTTCTTCCCTGTTATCCTCTCAAAGTAAACTGCCTTTGGTTTGCAAATTAATATTAATGTAATCGACGACGAACAAAGAATATATGCAATCGACTTGATATTTTTAATTATCGGTATCAATTCAGTATATTTTTATATTATATTGCTATATGTATCATAGATACCGCCTCTTTCAATATTATTCAGCATTGACTTGATATATGCAATTGAACCAGGTGAACTAGTTGAATTAATTGGTCCGAATTTATTTTTTTTAACTCCTTGTTAGTCAAAGTCCTCGTGATTTCACATGATTGTTTATTTTCAAGAACATTTTTACATCTCTCGCTGTACAATTGTAGATGATCTAATTGGCATGTTAGACAAAAGAATAAAGTTTAGATTTCCCCATTTAAATGTTTCATTATACTAGAGAAAGGAATAATGGAGAGGAAGACAAACTCTGCTTTAAGCAATCTTTGTGAGATCATCAAAAGAATATGGTCATATTTCCTTGAATTTGAACTCTAAAGGTGTAGAAAGAATCTCAAGAAAAACAAATACTCGTCAAAAAGTGAAATCCTGATGAGCTTAAAAACAAAACAAATAACAAAATTGCTAACTCATCAGAGCAGATCCGCAACATTTGATGGCAACTCCTCTATGGTTACGTTATAGAACTTCTGAATGTCAGCCAGCATTCTTGCATCATCCATTGTCACAAAATTTATAGCCACACCTTTCCTTCCGAATCGTCCACTTCGACCTATTCGATGAAGATAATTTTCAGGCTGGGTTGGCAGATCATAGTTGATGACAAGAGAGACTTGCTGCACGTCAATACCACGAGCCAAGAGATCAGTAGTGATCAAAACTCTAGAAGAACCAGATCGGAATTCACGCATAATGATATCCCGAGTGTTTTGGTCCATGTCACCATGGGTTGCCGATACTGTGTGGTCGTTGCTTCGCATCTTATCAGTGAGCCAGTCCACCTTGCGCCTTGTGTTGACAAAAATGACACTCTGGGTGATGGCCAGTGTTTCATAAAGATCGCATAGTGTCTCTAGCTTCCACTCCTCCTTATCGACATTGACATAAAATTGCTTGATACCTTCAAGGGTCAGTTCATCACGCTTTACCAAGATTCTCACAGGTTTGTTCATGAACTTCCTGGTAATATCAAGGGCTTCTGGAGGCATTGTAGCAGAGAAGACTCCAACCTGAATTTTACCCGGCAGCAGCTGGAAGATGTCATAGATCTGCAATACTAATTAAAATGTTAGTCAAGACAGGTAAGAAATTAAATCTCTAAGCTTACAAATTTCAAAAAGTGCCAGCGATTATGGATACAAACTGAAATAATAATAGCCTGTATATGCATATGAAAATGGAGACAAGGATGCCCCCGGCAAGTTGAGACAAACAAGTGAGAATAAATTTACAGACCTGGTCCTTGAAACCTCGAGAAAGCATTTCATCAGCCTCATCCAGAACAAACATCTTTATGTAATCTGGACGAAGAGACTGTCTCCGCAGCATGTCAAACACACGACCAGGAGTTCCAACAACAACATGAACACCAGCTTGGAGAATGCGCTGATCTTCACGAACACTTGTGCCACCTACACAAGCATGAACCTTAACCCCAAGGTAATCACCAAGAGCTCGCATAACCTTCTCAATCTGCTGTGCTAGCTCCCTTGTTGGTGCCAAGACCAAAGCCTGACACTGAACTAAACCATAATCAAGTTGCTGCAAAATTCCTGAGCAGAATGTTGCTGTCTTGCCAGTTCCAGACTGGGCCTGTTGAATGACATCAAGACCCTTGCAAAAAGGAACAATTCCCCTCTGTTGGATGGCAGAAGGCCTCTCAAAACCTTCAGAACAAGAATCAGAAATTACACATATGATCCTGTAAACGAGTTAAGCACAATTCTAGAAGAACAAAAAATTTCTTGTTTTCCTAGAAGAATACATCACTAATGCTCATTAAAAAAAAAAGAAACATCAATTTCCGTTCCATCCCACTGATCCACTTTGCATTCTTCTAAAAAGTGAATAGCATAGAAGAATTGACTGAAACAAACTGAACAAATAAAGACAGAACCCAAGCATATGTAGTTAGGAAAAAGTATTCCATGCCCTCTGTTTAATATCACTAAGGCTACAGAATGGGAATGTTCCAGCGGAATAGATGAGAACATGCAAATGTAACAGCTTCAAGATAACTGCAAAGGCAAAAAACTTTATTACCATAAGCATAGATGCCTCTCAGAAGATTTTCTTGTAATCCCATCGCATCAAAAGTATCATAAACCTCATCATATGAAGTAAAAAATTCTTGCCCATCAGCAGAAAGCCTGAGCAATTGTGTTGCCGTAAATCAAAATCCCAGTAAAGGCACATGAACGATGAATGCAAGTATACAACGTATGAATATGAAGTACACTAACTCACAATTCACTCATTTTAGCATCATATTGACGGGCATCAAATTGTGTTCCTTCTGGAGCCAAACCTGCCATAACTGCAATGAGGAAAACTTGTGTAAAGGAATGTTCCAAGAAACTGAGATTTCAAGTGTAACAAGTTGGCACCAATAAAAAATTAGATGGGTCTTGTCTTAGCTAAAATTAGATAGATTATTGGGGAATTGAAGAAGGATAAAATGGTTAAAAGTTATACAGAGTTCAAAAAATACCACAAAAGTATCTTTTCAAATGGTTACTCATCTTTATAAAGATAATACAAGTACTCGCGATAAACTTATAATGTGATGATGAATATGTAACAAAAGAGCCAAACTAGCAAAGGAGTACAAGCATTAAACTTCTGCATAAATAATATCTGGAGGCGAGATTTTAGAGGGCCAACAGATATCACCAATCATTAATATAAACCTTTCATTGTCAGACACTGTTTTGCCCACTCCTCCAAGGTTTTAGCATATCTAACTCATGAAATGTGTCCACAAAAAGCCAGAATCAAAGGGTTGCCCCAAAATAAGATGTCCATAACACATCTCGAGGTCGCATATATTCATTTAGCGCAATTTTCATAAGAATATATAGCAAAAGAGCCAAACTTGCAATCCACTTGCACTGGAGTGCAAGCATTAAACTTCTGCAATTTTAATATTAGGAGGTGAAATTTTGAAAGGCCTGCGGATAACGGAAAATTTCAGTATCTGAGACCGCTTCGCCCACACCTCCAAAGTCCATCATAACTCATCTATGGAATGAGTCAGATTAAGGGGCAACCAAAGAAAAAGAAAGTACAACAAATATTACTGTTCACCTAAATTTCGACATAACAAAACATCTTCCAAGCCGCTCTATCCAAAAAATGTCATCATTCCCATAACGAAATCTTTTTTTTTTTTTTTTACTTTTTTAAAAAATATACCTTTCAGATTATATTTTCGTTCCAATTTTTCTAATAAGAAACACATCACAAATATCAAACAAGGAATCTTAGGAGAGATTAAAGCTCACAAAAAAAATGCATCAAATGAACCAAATCTTGCAGATGCAGAGCACACATTTCTAATCAGACAAGTGAGTTCTCATACAAATATTCAAACTTTGGGGCAAGCTAACGAGCAAATGGCAAAATGACGATGCCCATAACACTAAAATGTTGAGAAGAAATGCTACCTGGAAGAGTGTTGAAGTTGAAGGCTTGCTAGTAAAGCAGCGATAGAGACACAACAGATGAGCAAAGAAGAGAGACTAGAAACTTGAGAGCAGATTCCAAAGGGAAGCTAGGATTTGCCAAACTCCTCGGATCTGAACCGTGGAGTTGGAGGGAGGCGAATGAAGTTAGGTTTAGTTTTTGTAGCCAAGCGGGAGACTGAATTGGGGACAAAAAAAAAACACATTAAATGAACAGAGGTTTCCACATTTACCCTTGGGTCACAACACCCGAATACGCAAAACGGCAAATGGCCAATTATAGTATGATTCAAAATTAGGCTTGATCTCAAATTATGATTTTATGACTTAATCAAATCTAATATTCTAATATCTAATATTTAATTGATAAAACTTATATAGTGTTTTTCTTGGCAAAAAAAAAACTTGTATAATTTGATCGAATAATTATATTACTAATTAACATTAATTTTTCCATATGAGTTATCAATATATATTTATATTTCTCAATAAATGGTGGCCTTCACATTTTGTCCAAAAAATGAACATTTTATTTTTTGTTCAAATAAATTGAAATATTATTGCATCAAAACCACCAATTTCACTCTATAAAAATTGAAATATCATGAAAAAGTATATTGGGTAGCATTTTAATTCTCATTAGCAAAAATTAAATCCCTCATTTTGTTTTAATTTGTTTGCTTGATTTCCAAATTCATTTAGGGTTCAATTAAATGTAGTTGAGGCATATATATATATATATATATATAGACACACATACATACTTGAATATGGTGGTTCCTCCCTGCCCTAGCAATTATAAAATTTTATAGTAAATTATAGAACTTTCTGTAAATCATTAGCTAACTATTAATTAATTAATTATTTTTTTTCATTAATATACCATAAAAGCTGTCTCTATCTATCAACTTTAATTTTTATGAAAATATTTTGTAAAAATTTAAATTATATCTATTTTTTTTTTAAAAAAAATATATCACTACTTAAAGTTTTGTTGTTATTTTATGTAATTAACGCAGTTATTTATCTCCAAGCTATTCCTAAAATTTAAAACTTCAAAATAGTAATTTTCTCCACTTGAGTTTTGCTGTGACTTCCTATAATTAAAATTGTTATTTCTTAAATTGAATTAGTCATTCCTGTCTAATACTTTGTTTAATTCAGTTGAGGGGAGGGTAAATTAGATTAATTTAAGATAGCGTAGGGAAAGATATGGAAGATTAATTAATGATATGTTTTATTTAGTTCAGAAGGGGAGGGGAAGGGAGTTAATTAAAAATTGACAAATATATTATTATCTCTTTATTTAAATTTATTTACTCTTTATTTATAATATTCATATCAAAATTATTATTTTTTTAATTTATAAATCTTAAAATTTTTTATCTCATTTATATATATAATAAAATTAAAAAAATTAAAAAATATGATAAAATTTTAATATTATTTCATATTAATTATATAATTATTATATATTTTAATATAATATATAAATAATTTATTATGTTTATTAAATTTTAACAATTAAAAAAATTAGGTGTAAAAAAAATAAAAATAAAAAGGCTTAAAGGTACAATTGTAATATTAAATAAACCTCAAGAACAATTTAGTTATAAAAGTGGAAAATTTTCTCTCCCCTCCAAAAACTCCCACTTTTAGAGAGGAGGTGGGGGAGGAGACCATAAAAAGATAAAAAATCTCCCATTTTCTCCCCTTCCCTCCATTTTTCCCAACCAAACACATTTTTCTCTCCCCTCCAAAACCCCAACCAAAACAACCCTAAATCATATCTTTCCATAATTTTCTAGTCTTCCATATCAGAGTTTTGATGGTCCAAGTCGGAGCTCCAACGGCTAGTGATTTTTTTTTTAAATATAAGAACAATAAGATCATTTGATAAAGGAACGTAATTTCATAAAAGTCTCTAAAAACCTCAGTAAATAGGCCATTTTATCATTTTTATATTTTGGTGATGCTTTATATGTCATTCTGCCTATTTATTTTGAGAAAACTTGCATGTTTATATGCTTAATGTACTTATTTCCCATCAAATAAAAAAAAGTGTATTTTTTTTATGAAAATTCACTTAATTGTAAGATTAAATACCTCTCTTTTCGTTTCCTATTTACTATAAAGTATACTCCTTGTAAGGACGGTTTAGTTAGTTACAGTGACAGTTTTGTTGAATTTTCAATTTCAATTACTATAATGATGATCCTACTTGATATGAGGAGATATAGAGGGAACAATAATATTAATTGAATAATAATATAAAATTTCTTATACTCAATTTATAATTTAATTATTGGTTAATTTATATTACTTTTAATTATAACCTTTGTATTTATTTTTTATTGTAGTTTTATTTTTATTTTATATCAAATAACACTTCACAATTAGCAAATAGTATTTGAGAAATTTATGTTTATATTTGCATAATATATATTTATATTATAATTAAGTTTACAAAAACTTATAATCTTCACATTTATAATTAGGAGAAAGGAGGAGGCAAGAAAGAAGGAAAGAATATTATAAAAAAACAAAGAGAGAGAGAAAAAAGAAAAAACCTCCGGCAACTTGCAGGGTCACACTTCTCAGCACCCTTGACGATGGGGTTATTCCAAAGTTTTCCTCCTCGCTTTAGTTAGCCTCCGCCTTCTCTCTCTAACTCTCTTCCTCGCTAGCTATTACGGATCATTAGATCTTACGGATTCGAGCCAGAAGAAGCTTGGACAGTTTGCTCTGAATGTATTAATCTTCAAACCAGCTGCAATTTGTGGTAAAAGTTAACTCTTTATTTCCTGATTAAATTATTTCCGTCAGCCTTTCATTTGGGTGCTTTTAAAACGAAGGAAATCGTTAGACTTCGTATAACGTGGAAACAATTACAGCTTCTGAAGCTACGTACTTTTTGATGTGTTGGGTTTGGCACAGTGCGAGGACCACACAAATCTTGTTTTTAGAAAGGGGTTTATGTGTTGTCTCCGCGAGCTCTTGCTGCTTAGATCTTGAATACTTGTCATTGCTGTGTTTGTGGGTTGTCTAAAGTTGCCCCCATTCACGGCTGTAGCTTATGTTAATGGGAAGGGTTATCATTTCTTCTTCCGCCTGCTGCTGTCCCTAATGCCTGGCTATTACGGGGCTTTAATAGGGTCAATCCTCTTAAATTATGTGGATTGTTTGTTCTTCTCACGTTCCTGGACCCACTAACACCTAATTTGGTTGATGAAGCTGTTTTAATAAGTTTCAAAGGGCAGCACATTCCTTCCACACTAGTAGTATAAACTCTGCTAGCAGAATAAGATGGAAGTTATTCTTTCGTTTGAGCTTTGTTTGGGTGTTTGTTTGGCCCAGGGAAGAAAGAACTCAAAATTTCTTCTCCACCTCTGAATTGGTACAAGTCTAAAAAAAGTCTCTTTATTCTTCTCAACCCCACAATAAATAAATGATTTGATGCCAGATTGGCAAAATCGAATTTATAATGTTGTAGGATTGGGATTCTCTATCAATTTGTTCCATTTCCTTTGAGCACAGCTATATGATGTTGATATTCACGATATTGTATTTTTGGTGGTTTATTATGAATCCAATGCAAATAGCTAAGGGTTGAAGTTGTAATTGTCTTTGTATTTCCCAATTACTCATACATATAAGATTATCAGATTCTATCATCTGTAAGTTGGCTTAAAGACCTTGTTATTTTTGTTTGTCTGTATTATAATTTATCTTTATGGTACACCTTCCTTTCATTGTGTTATTCCTCCTAACACATTGTGCAATTTTATCAGATTTCTTAAATTTGGTGATTATTTTCTATAAAGGTTGAAACTCGGTTTTTTTGGGTATATCACCTCAAAATGCTTCAATCACTTTTGTATCCCTAAGTAGCTTTGAACATGTTGCTTTGTTGTAATTGAAAAAACTGATGCTTCACTGGACACTAAAATAGGGGGAGTTGTGTGGGACTGGGAACAACTAACTATAGATTCGGTAGACATATTTTGGCTGGGTTTTGAATACTTTCTTTTTTATGCCCTTCAGAACCATTTGATCTGATGTAAAAACTTTTGCTTCCTTCCATCATTGTTTATTTTAAAAATAGTAGTATTGTCTTTCAGATAACTTTGTGGAAATGGCTGATAGCAATATATCTTCTGAATTACCCGAAGAGACTCAAAACCCCAACCCAGATGGCAATGCACCATCTGAAAGTGATCTTCAACTGGAAACTCTGGCTCAAAAAGTTCAAGAGTCTCTCTCTCTTGAAAAAAGACATAAATTTTGGGAAACCCAACCTGTTGGGCAGTTCAAGGATATAGGTGACACTAGTTTGCCAGAAGGTCCTATTGAAGTTCCAACTCCCTTATCTGAGGTCAAACAAGAGCCATACAACCTTCCTAATCCCTATGAATGGGTTACTTGTGACATCAACTCTGAGGAGACATGCCAAGAGGTTTATAACCTTCTCGCTAACAATTATGTTGAGGATGATGAGAACATGTTCAGATTTAACTACTCGAAGGAATTTCTGCACTGGGCATTGCAGCCTCCTGGTTTTTTCAGGAGTTGGCACATTGGAGTCCGTGTTAAAAGTTCCAAGAAGTTGGTTGCCTTCATTACAGGTGTTCCAGCTAGAATCCGAGTTCGTGATGAAGTTGTCAACATGGCAGAGATAAATTTCTTGTGCGTTCATAAAAAGCTTAGATCAAAGAGGCTTGCTCCTGTCATGATCAAGGAGGTGACCAGGAGGGTGCATTTGGAGAATATCTGGCAGGCAGCCTATACTGCTGGAGTGATTCTTCCTACACCAATAGCAACTTGCCAATACTGGCACAGATCTCTGAATCCCAAAAAGCTAATTGATGTTGGCTTCTCTAGGCTTGGCGCACGAATGACAATGAGTCGCACAATTAAGCTTTACAAGTTGCCAGAATCAACAGTCACCCCAGGATTCAGAAAGATGGAGATCCATGATGTTCCTGCAGTTACAAGGCTCCTTAGGAAATACTTAAGTGATTTTGTTGTTGCACCTGATTTAGATGAAAATGATGTTGAGCATTGGCTTCTTCCAAAGGAGAATGTTGTCGATAGTTTTCTGGTTGAAAGTCCTGAGACTCATGAGATCACGGACTTTTGTAGTTTTTACACTCTTCCTTCTACCATCCTTGGCAACCAAAATTATTCAATTCTGAAAGCAGCTTATTCCTATTACAATGTTTCAACAAAGACCCCATTGCTTCAGCTGATGAATGATGCTCTCATTGTAGCCAAAAAACAGGACTATGATGTCTTCAATGCATTGGATGTTATGCAAAATGAATCATTCTTGAAGGAACTGAAGTTCGGACCAGGGGATGGGAAACTTCACTATTATCTTTACAACTACCGTATAAGACGTTCCCTGAAGCCATCTGAGCTTGGTCTTGTGCTCTTGTAGTTTAAAATTTGGAATTTGAGTGTGCAAGGGATTAGTAAGTGGATTTTGGTTTGCTGCTGGACTTTGTATGGTTGCATCACATGTGACCAACGGTTAAACCTCAAATTTTACCTTACTTTTCAAACAAATGAATTTGCAAGTTCCTTGAAGGCAATTCTGGGGTAATTAATGTTTCATTTTGTAGAACTAAAGGAATTCCAATTCTTGTATCATTTTTTTTGTCATGCTGACTGCTATTCCATTTTCAAGTTATAATGCTTCTCTTCTGACTCTTCTGAGTTCTGAGCAAGGTTTATTATTCTGTGCTATGAAAATCAACATGTAAGGAATGGTTTACTCTTTGATAATTAGTATGTTACTCAGCCTAATGTAGAATTAGGATTAATCTTGCATAGAGCTCTTATTTTCTTTTTTTTAAAAAAAAATTACTTAAGTTTCCAAGAGCTTGTCTATGTATAAAATTTGCCTTTTTTGCTTTGTTCTTTAATGCATGTAATTGGTATTCGAAATTTTTGGCCAAAAAAATTGGTATTCGAAATAATAAAATAATAAACCAAATGTCGCGTTCATTACAAATGTGTTGGAATTTGGTGATTATAAACCCATTATGAGCTCGTTAACGTTTAATTATAAACTTGTAATTTTAATAATTTATCAGCATCATTATCAATTTATTACTTTTTTTTTAATTTCATGTGTCATGTTATCTCTATCAAATATTTATTATTTATAGAAGAAATGACAGAAAAAAGACTCTAAAAATTAATAAATTACAAGTCAGGTCTGCTATCAACAATTGATCAAATATTATTAAGATAATGTCTTACTTTGATGTTTATTATTTTTCAAAATATTTTTCTGTTACTTTCCCTTATTTCTATGTCCTCTCTTAAGAATTAGAGGTTGATTCTGAGCGCCAACTAATTATTGCTCCTATTTCATAAATTCAAAACAAGATAAATTAAAATGGACTTGTGACTTCCAAAATTCTCAAGAAAGTATTCAACCGTTTACATATGTTACTATTACAATCTTAAACACGATTAACCCATTCCTTATTTTCATATCAGGAAAAAAAATTGCCAAAGACTAGGCATTAACAGCCTAAGACAAACTAAATACTAACTTGCAGCTGTATGATTGTAGATAACCAACCTCTTGCAAGAGTACATTAGATTCTATAACTACATTTACAAATCATGAATTTTGTAAGTTAAAAAAAGCTGAGTAATTAACACATGGTAGATGCCAGTGTACATAATGTATATAATATATAATATGCATTTTACTGTAAGATTTTTGTCAACGTCATAATTTGCCTTGTGTCATACAATAATGGAAGATTCACTTTTACACCTGGCATTCTCAAGTATAGCATGGTTAAGGATGACAAAACTTCTATAAAAAACAAAGGGGTAGCTACAATCGAGACACCCTCTTTCCAAGTGATAAAACATCATTTATCACATCATATATACTGCTTCCACCGTGGAACTCTAGACGAATTTGGTACAGAATACGTCAGCCTAATATAAACATGACGTATGATGTAACCCATAACAAATAAATGTGCAGGAAGAGGAAAAAGAATCTATCAGAAAACAAGGTAAAAAACCCGATGCAGAGATTCAAATCTATGATCGACCTTGTATTCAACAACTTCAAGCCAAGACAATAGTTTCACCACGCGAACCTGCATCAACAAATCCACAAGAACCAAGGTTATTTTACGTTAAACTATACGTAATTAATTTTGTTTTTTTTCTTAAAATAATGGGTATTAACATGTAGATAGAACTGTTTATCAGTACATTGGTCATAAATCTCTTTCACTAGTTGTAATACTGCATCAGCTTCTTCGGCAAATTTTGCGAGTCTTTCTGCTTCCTTGACTGCCTCAGCAGCCAGAAATGATTTGTTTTCGGCTTCTGCAAGTCTGTACGCTGCAGTATCAGCAGCATCCTTAGCGCTCTCATAAGGCGGCACTAAACTAGAGGTTGGTGGTTGATGTTGCCAGATGTCCTTTTGTTTCACTGGAAGTGCTTTTGCCCCGGAAGGACTGTCCCTTTTTATCCTGTAACAATTTTGTACCTGCAGGGTTGGGTAGAGTTGAGAAATCACCACCACATGAACAGGAAAACAAGCTTTAAGATACTAGCAACTTGAATTTATTTATAGGTTTGCTTATGTGACCAGACTATATCACAATAAAGGTGAAGCTACAGACAATGCCTTTGTGGCATAATGCATGAAGATCACCCTTGGTGGAAGATCACGGTTTTGATCTCACTGCTGCTTCAACAAATCCCATCAAACCAAAGCAGTATTGCAGGAAGGGATTGCAACAATGAGATGTTGACATGGCAAAATTAGTCAGCCTAACATTCTTCTATCATGTTAGGATTATTAGGTAATATCATAGTTGAGGATCAAAATACAATGTCAATCTAATTCCTGAATCATGAAATTCAAGAACAAGATGTCATAGAGCACATGTACTAAGAGAAGCTTCCCGAAGTTTGGGGATAATTCACGAAATAGTGTATTAAGCTAGACCACTAAACATGCATACATATTCCATAAAGAAAGAAAAGGAATCAATCATCATTTGCATGACATGAATCGAAGTCAAATCACCCCAGTAACACGCTTCAAGAAGGATAAGTAACCAGATGAAAAGTTTCTTATATATTGTAGAAGTGAAATTATCTATTCCAAGCAAGAAACCATCGCACAAAAGAAAGACAGTATCAATATTAAATATCATGCATGTAAAGAAAAAATACTCGAAGGCTATATGATGAAAATTTTAATCCTTTTACCTTCTCAAGTTTCCCTTGAGCAACAAGCCTCCTCAACCTCATACTTAACGCCCTTCTGCAATTTGGAGGTACCTCGTGCCTTTTCTGCAGTATTATACACAATCACCATCCTTAGTGGACTCAAGCATAGAAAACACACTAGAGTTACTCAACTTAGACTTAATAATTAAGGACGACAAACACTTCATATTACTTCATGCAGCAGCATCAAAAAGAAAAAGGAAAAAAAGCAGCGGCTGTAACACAAACTTAACTGTATGGCTAAATGTAAATCAAAATGGTCATAACAAGAGTAATTAATCAGAGTCAGATGATCCATGATAAAACGAGCCAAATACAGGTATTACTGGGGAAATAAACAGCCTTTGACTAGAACCATATTGTACAATATCAAAAGTTATTGCGACCATTAGACCTTAACTGTACCTCAATGAAACTAACAATGGTATTTATGTCAGAACCATTAGTATCTTTTATTGTTGACAGGGCTTCAAAAACCATTCCATTATACCTGGCAGAAACGACAAAAAGAAAAAGTAACAAAAAATTCCTTAGGATATGATTTTCAACAAGCCGAAAAACAATAATTATACAAGGGCATGTTAGATTGAACAGTAAGGATTATTTGCCACTATCGCAGGTTGAAGGAGCTAATTGTCAGTTGAAGGTCTTTGCCAAATGTTTAGTGCTGAAATTGTTCATTTGCATTTTAGCATAATTCACAATAAACCTTTAATAGAAGAAGAAAAATATTTTTAAGCAAGAACAAGGTTAATCAATGGGACTATGGGAAAATAAGGCATCCTCCAAATGGAAAATAAACTCTGCTTATCATTGTCATTATATGCCACATTCATTCCAATACAAATCAACATAAAAGATAAAATCTATGAGGAATCGCATTATTTACAAGCCATTAATAGTGCAGCTCAAGCTCCTGCTTCATGAAATCTTTTTAATTCTTTCAATTTTATGCGCACATTTTACGGGTCACCATGTAACTTTGTTTTTATTCTTTTAATATTTATCTATATATTTCAGCAGGGTTTAAATGTTAAAAGCATGAGTTCAATCAAGAAACCTTTAAATTATTATTTCAGTTATGCATCGCATCAGACTATTTGTATATAAAATAACAAAAAGGAAGAATCACTAGAATTCAAAGAATCCGTTATTTTCCATGAACAAATCTATTTCGTATGAAAGATGAAAAGCGCAGATAGTGAGCAACATACTGTACTGGTCAACATTCATACAATAAAGAATGGTTAAATACTTGAAAGAGTGAAAAATTAGGAAAAGACGTGAAAGTATACCGAGGAGCATTCTTCACATCCTGTGCTTTTTGAGTTGCGTCATCGATGGAGGTATTAGAAGCTGCACTTTGACGAACTGGAGTAGCAGGAGTACCATTTTGAAAGTTAGCAGCTGGAGCAGGTATAAGAGCTTTAATCTTTGGATTCCTTGCTTTATCTTTAGAACCTTGAGCAGCAGTATTAACACTTAAGTTCCTCCATTTATCCTACTAGGTCAAAAGAATAATAACAGAGGGAGGATGAAATATATATTTGGATTTAACTTCTTCCGGGATACAGAACCATTAAAATTAAAAATACACTAGTGTGGATATTTTAAATTTGCCAAATACAGAAAAAGAAGATGGTATGGGATAATATAAAGCACGGATGTCAGGATAGTTAAAGTTTTTCTTATTTTGTTTTTCTTGTTCATTACTTCCATGATTTTTTCCATGAAAACTTATTCCGTTCTTCAAGAAGGACCAATCACAAAAGGAAGCTGTCTTTGTTAAGTGATCATCATCCCTTGGTTCATAAAATAGAAATTACAAAATCCACCAATGACTTTTACAGTAATTATTTCTTCAACAGTATAAAAACAAGTTACCATAATGATCAACAAAATAAAAACCTCAAAAGATAACCCTTGCCTCAATATGATCCTCAGTTTGAATATTCATTAGAATTTTCCAAAGAGTAATTTGTCTTCTATTTCTATATGCACTCACATAAAGCCATACAAAATAGTTACAAAGATGAGTGCTATTATTAAAAGTGAAGCTGACTGGACAGTCAAGCATTTATTTCTCGCCGAAAGCATGCCATAACAGAGCATCATAACACTTGAAATAGCCAAACACCATAGTGTTTTGGTACCCAGCTTATAGAAGGTTCAAAAATATAGCTACAAACTAACTCAAGCCTACAGTTTGCAAAGCTATTGTCTTCATCAATCATTTCCGGGAAAATAATTTACCAACCAGCAACTACAGGGAATGAGGAACCCTAAGAAATCCTGCCATGTCATAAATTTAATAGAATAGTCAACTAAGGCAAGGAAAGAGGAGTGAAAGAGTAAGGAACCTTGAGGTCAATGTTGGAACGGCTAGTGAGGAAAGGCGCAAACACGGGGTCCTTGAGAATGTTCTTCCACTTGCCGGGACCGTGCTTCGCTATTCCGGCGAGTAATGCTTCTTCTTCCTCCGCCGTCCATTTCTGCTTCTGATTTCCCATTGGAAATTCACACTTCTTGCGCTCTTGCTAACGGTTTCTGTGTCAGCTCAGTCTCTGGAACTGGAAGAGTGTGGTTCAATGGAGAGAGAGAAAAGACCGGAATCCCTCCTAGCTCTGTTTCTTACCTATTTTTGTTTCTCAATATGTATATGAAGTTATGAACTTATAATTAAATGATTAACTTTCTCTTATAAATATGTAAGAAAATTACATATAAACATTTTTTTAAAAAAAATCCATTTACACGTAAAACTTATATATTTATAAGTTAAATTAAAAATTTAAATTCCTTAAACTTTTCTATATTTAATATTTTTAGATGAGCCTATGAATAACTTTTTAAATTTTTTTTGTATGAATCCTTATATATATTTTTGTGTTTGATTGGAAATTTTTGTATATGTATTTTTTTTTGTTTAAATATAAATATAATATACTTGATTGGATTTTTTTTAATACTAAGAATATCATAATTGATAGTTAAGAACTAATACTGATCACAAAAATGAGTTTTACTCTTTTAAAAAGATTTTTTTTAAAACACAATCAGGAATTGAATTCTTAACAACATGTTGGAAAGATCTAACTATTTGTCAAAACTATGCCACACCTTGTAACTAATTTTATTGGAAATTTGTAACCTTTTAAATTTTAATTGATAATACACTTCCCTCAAAATTTAATATTATCAATCTATCATATTATTATTTAATTTCTAAAATTTGGAATGAGATTTGCCCACAATTAAAATAGTGACCACAAACCATAATGTTAAAAGATGTTTTTAATATCAACAAAGCTTAGTAAATTTGTTGGATAGCTAGGGAATATTAAAAGGGGAATATCACATGGATTTTATTAAAAAAAAAGAATTTTAAAATAAAAGATTATATAGTATTTTAATATTTTAATCTTATTTTTTATATATGTCTAATATTATAATCTTATTTGTTATATAATTTTATCTATAATATTTTTAATTTAGTGTAATTTTATCTATAATCTTTTTAATTTAGGGTAATTTTTAGTATTTGAGAAATAAGATTACATGAAAAATTATATCAAATTAAAAAGATTATGGGTGAAATTATATCAAATTAAAATAATTATAAATAAAATTATAATACAAATAAAATTAAGATATTTGATACATATAAGAAATAAGATCAAAATATTAAGTGTTATATAACTCTAAAATAAATTAAAAATATTTTAAAGAGATCAAATCAAATCATATATATTATAATTAAATAATTTATTTAAATTTTTAATTTATCCAAAATTAAATAAATAGTGTGGGAGAAGTAATTATTTAAGAAGTAAGAGTGAGAATAGTAGGAACATAATAATTATTGTTATTATTTATGTTATTTCCAAACATGGAAACATCCAAATACTACAGAAAACCACAAGCGTCCAAGGGGAAGAAGGATTTAGATAATCCCATCCAAATACTACAGAAAACCACAAGCGTCCAAGGGGAAGAAGGATTTAGATAATCCTTCTAACTTATTTTCATGCATCGAAATACAGAAAACAAACACTCAGATTCTTCAGATAGAGATACTATTTGGAATTCCCTTCCCAGTGAGGCCAACGTCACTCCTGGGAAACAGCAAAGTGTAAGGCATATCCACTGGCCCATATCGGTTCCTAAATTTTGCATCTTTGTTCCTGCTCGTGATCTTCCCCTCAATTTCTTCCAATTTCTTCCCAAACTTCTTGAAAGCCTCCAGTGGCTTCGTATCGGAGGTCCAATTAGGGCTTTCCCTCTCTCCCAAATAGAACTCATCAGAAGTGTGCCTCGACAAGATTTCTATGGTTGAAAGGTCAGTGATCGTTTTGTTCTTTGGAGTTATTGTTTTCAGGAAAACCTTATGAGGATCTTTCGCTAGTTCATCGTATTCTGGAGTTCCTTTCTCAGGCATGAATCTTCTGCTCAGAGTTGGGCGATTCAGAATGTAGCCTCCATAGGGATATTGTCCGAAATTCACTGCTGCATGAAGTGCTGAAGATACCCAGATGATTATAGTGCAGGTTTCAATTAGCTCTCCGCGATTCTGCATCTTGAACCATGTTGGATCATCTTTCTTGTCCCCATGACCTACCTCCACAGCTTCTTTCCACCATGATTGAAGCTCAGAGTCTTGTTTAATAGCTTCATCAGTCTTATAGTAGAAATTGATATAGTCTTGGACCCATGTTCTGATTGCAAAATATATGTCTAATCCATCTACAGCATAAGGGTAATCTTCAATCACCAGGCGAATTCCATTCGGAGATGCAGGATCTGACTCTGCCATTCCCCTGAATCAAAAAAAAAATGAATTCATGTCCTGATTCTATGGTATAACATGGTTTATTTACTCACTGTTGGTCTGGTTTTAGGTGGTGAAGTTTTTACCTCTTGAGAAGATCAACAGGAAGTGCTTGCTCATAAAACTTCCAATCTTTGTAAATTTTGGCAGACATCTCTAAAGAATACCTTCCCCACAAGAATGTGTCTTCTATAATGCCTCCTGCATTGATCAAGACCTCACGAGCAAGTGCATTGATGTTCATGGTGTCACGGTAGTGAGGAAGAAGAAGTTTATAAACTGGATGAAGCACACTGAGATGCCTATTTGTTGCAATCACGAATGGCTCAATCACTGCATGAGTGTTCAACCTGTGAAACACAGACAAATTCATCAAAATAAGTTAGATGAAGAACATGATTGATATATATATATGTTTGTTAAAGTTTAGTTGCATCAGAAATCATACCAGTGACTGACGAGTTGGTGATAGCAAGAATCATTGACAACAACATAAGCTTTGGCTAAGAGCCAGATGGCACTCTCAACACCATGTTCTGCAGGCAAGTGAACTTCACTGATAACACCAAGCTGGTCTCCATCAGGATGAGGTTTACTCAATTCAATGGCCAATGGTTTCAGAGTCCCATCATCTTTCAAGAAGAGGATTGTCCTGCTAGCATATGCCTTTGTGGTAGTTTGGTTTATCCTCCTCAAATATGGTATGATTGGATCATGGTGATCCAAAATGAAAAGCTTCTTGTTCATGATTGCCTATATATTCAATCAATTGTCAATTTTGTAATGATTCAATATCAGAAATAATATGTAAATTGTGGAACACAAATTTATTTATTAATTAATAATTAATCACCTGGTCTACAGTGAGTCCACCCATGTTAATCTCTAGTTGTTGTTTGGTTATTTTACTGGCTTGATCCCCATAGACTTGGATGTCAAGTTTGCTTTTTGGTGGAAACTCCTGCAATATTAATGAATACAAGCCAGAATCAGAATCTGATAAGCAATCCATTATATAATCAATTATAAATAAAAAAATGGAAAGTTTATGATGGGTTTGAGTAGATATGAAAAAATACTTGTAACCTTCAAAACTATAGTTTGAGAAAGAGATACTAAACAAATATTTTTTTTTTACAAAAGTATTTCTACATTAAAAACTATGTTTTGGGAGTGAAAACTGTGGCTTTTGGAAAGTCCAAAATTTATGTTTTTCTGGAAGTTATTAATTCTTTTCTAAAATGACTTTTGTTATTTTTTTAAAAGTTATTCTTCAAAAGTCAATCTAAATATACCCTAATATTTTGATATAAATAAACATAAACTCACCTCAAGGAGACGAATTAAGCCAGGATTCACACCAGCAAGCATTTCTCTTGCAAATTCTTCATCTGTCATCCATCCAGATTTGTTTTCTGCTCAAGCAATAAAGAATTGTTAACATCATCTGATTAACACCATCATCATCATCAGAAATATATATATATATATATATATATATTCACACACCTTGAATCACTTGAGGAGTTGGGAATTTGAGGAGACGTTCACCATCAGTTCTGAAAATTTCCTTGAGCATTTGTCCAGACAAAACGTCACTGACACTGTTTAGTATGCCTTCTGGTAATTTGACACCTTTGTCATAGAGATCCCGAACTTCTTCAAAGCTATCAAACTCCCTATCTAACAAGTTGATTGATGGTTGAATACTTTGAGATACAGACTTCAATCCATAAGTGAGAAAATCTGACATCTTCAAGTGTCCAAATTTCTCATCTCTTGGAACATAAATAGTAAATGACATTACTTTGTTTAGTCTGCTCTCAGTATTTGGATCTGTCAAAACAATAACATAAAACATGTGAAAGTTAGCAATTTACTGGTTTCCACCGAGATACTGAAAACTTGACCAATCAATGAAATAGATGAGACAATATTTTAAGGGTAAATAGTTTAAATTAGGGTTAACCCGGGTTAGACAATCATTTAAAATAATATAATTTAATTAAATGACTCAGAAAAGAGTAATTTTTAAATAAAACATGTATTAATTTATGAGTAACTAGAATATTTATATATAAATCATATATAATATAATAAAGTGAGTTAATAAATTATAAATATGATAGCTTGCTATTTTTTTTAAATTCAAAATAATTTAAATTTAAGTTGAATAAACGGAAAGAAAAAATATAAAATTTAACCTCATTGGTGTATTCAAAACTCATAATTAGACTAGCCAGGTAACTGGTTCACTAGCCTAACCCATCCTATGGGTTGGATTTTCATACCATGATTTCCACACAGAAAAAAAGGTCACACCTTTCTTCGTCGGAGGTCTGCCGGTTCTTCCCCGGCGAGGGTAAGGGTATGTGGATGAGCCTCCAAGAACTGGGCGAGTAGACTCTTCAGAACTTGGATCACCCAAATCATTGTAAGTAGCATAATCATATATCCTTTCCCATTCTTTCCGCTCTCCTGTTCCATCTCCTCTCAGACTTACCAATTCTTCTTCTCGGTACTTCACCAACGGTGCTGGTGTTTCACTTGGAAGATATGTCTGCAACATTCATAACAAACTCCACTTTTAAGATCTGAGTTAAACCAAATTAAAAGCCCAGCAGCATCATTATATATAAGATATCATTACCTTGTTTGAGAAGAAAATGCGATCTTTTTTATATTTTCTTGCTGGGTAAACCCAGGAGTTGCAGACAAAGTGAATGTCACCATGATTTGGGAAGTCTTCAATAGTTAAACTCACAAGGAAGAACTCACTCAAATGATTATTCCTTATGATAAATGCTCCTGGAACCCCTATATCATCTTCCCAATTAAAATGCACTGTAAATGCTGTTTGCCCTGATGTTAAACTTGGCAGCGTCGTTATCCAACTCTCTAAACTCGCTGACTTCCCAACTTTCCCCTTTGATCCATTTGCTGAAAGAAAAAAGCATTATATATATATACATATATATATATATATACTGTTTAGTATAGCATAACGTTAAACTTCACTGTCAGTATCAGTATTTAGAAAACCAGAGAAACATAGATTGAATTAATTAAACATTCTCAGATCTGGACAGATACGTATCTTAGTGATTATTTAAAAGATTGAAGGTGTAAGTTGTTAATGACCGAAGTTAGCTGTATTCAAACTTCAGCTTTATCATGTACTGAACTTTTTTTGCCAGCAATCATGATGATGTACTGAACAAGAAAAGGGTCTAGCTTAAGAAATTCTATTTTTAATGTTTTCTCCTCTGTGGTGATCTGAACCACTCAGGCAGCCATGAAATGAGCTTATTTTCAGCAGAATATAACGTAACCTCATTATCCACACAGACAGAGATACTGATATTATGATACTTAGAATTAATCTTAACATTAAATATAAAATATATTTAATATATTTATTAATTTTTTTAAATTACTCCTATGCTCTTTTAACAATATAATCGAATAAGATAATGAAAAGAAGAGAGTTAAAAAAATTATTAAAATATTTTTAAAAAAATATGATATATTAATTAATTTAATTAATTTTTTTAATATAATTAAATAGGTGATATATTAAATACGGATAAGGATAGATTATTGAAACGTCTCTTGTCATGAAAACACAGACACAGATCATAGAGACTTTCTTCTTGTTTCTGATATATACTGAGGAAGAAGAAGATATGAAGTTGAAGAAGAAGGTATATACCAGGATCGGCGTGAACAGAACTGACCAATTGGAGAGTGACACCTTGGCCAAGGAACTCACTGAAACCATCAAAGACAGTGGAAGCAGCGTTGTTGAGGTCAATGTTCAACACATTGTTCCTCATCAACACCACTGTGCCTTTTATCTTCTTCCCCTTATCAAATATGTTTCCGACCACCGGAATATGGGAAGGGTTCAGACTCGGAAACATCTTTCTCTCACTTTCTCTCACACACGCTCAAAAACGATGCTCTTTTATGCAAGTAATATAATGCTTTTTTATTTTGCTTACACAAAGCTTTCTGTGTTCTGAGCATGCAATGAAGCTTTCATGGGTATTTATAGAGATGAGAAGATCTGAGTAATAATTACTCTATATTATATTGCTCGATTTCTACAATCTTCCTTTTATTTTTATTTTATTTTTATCCAGCCTTGTGTCATAGCAACCAACCTTAATCTATGCATCATGATTATTAAATTAAAGTCAGACTTTCTACACATGATTTTTTATCTATATTTATATTTATATATGTTTGGTGTGTATATATATATATATCATATATAAAATAGAGAGTAAGATAATAACCAAAAATATGTATGAATGTATTTTTGTTAACTTTAAGCATTGTTATTTAATTATTGTTTTAAAATTAATAAGATTATTGTGAGATTATGTTTTAATTTGATTGAAGTTTTAAATAAATTAACATCACTTTTTTATAGTATTACTAGATTCTATTATTAGGTATCCAATTTTAGGGTTTATGACTACTCTTTTAGTATAAATATCTTCTCTATAAATTAAATTCGAGACTTACAGGAAATTAATAATATTTTACAATGCTAGATGAATTATATATTAATTAAATTAATATCAGTAGTTCTTTATGATTAGGTATGAAATAATAATTTGGCTTTTTTATTGATTTAAAAAATTCAAGATAAAACATTTACGTTCACAAGTTAAGAAGGGCCAAAAGAAAGGACTCTCTGTATGGTATGGTATGGTATGGTATGAATTGACTAGTCTTTTACCCTTTCACACGCCGAGAAGTGAGAACCACTCTATTACTTCGTTGGGATTATTTTCAGAAGTTATTTTTTAAGGCACATGCATGTTTGTCGTCTAATTGAAATAAAAAAAAATAAAAGAAAAAGGGAAAACAGACATTAAAAGTGTCGTTTATTGATTGGAAATGAATAAATAAATATATAAAACATGATAATGTTATTAATTTACATGTGATTGAAGCTCGTGAAAAACTGAGAAAATTACTATAATATCCTAAATAAAAAATATAATTACTTAAAATTCTAATGATAATTAAAGAGTTAATAATAATAAGTTTCAGTGAAAAAATTAAAAATAAATATATGTTATTTAATTTTTTTATTATTAAATATTTTCTTTAAGATCTCACAATATTTCTTTAAAAAATTCAATAATTATATATATGTGTGTATTGCCAGACAGAAGAGGAGATGATAAAGTTTAAGTTATGGATTTAATGACCAGTTCGGTTGCTCATTAAAATTATGAGCTTTGATAAACACTTAGAGCTTACCATATCTGATCTAAAGAGTCTAAATTTATGTTTCTCTTATTTTTATTTTTAAAAAAATATTTTAATGGGTATAGAATATAAAAAATCTCTTATGTTTTTTTTTTTAAAAAATATTTTCTTATTTAAAAATGTTAGTTAAAAAATTAAATTTAGATCAAATCTAATGAGTTAGCTTTGGTGCTCATCACCTTTATTGGAAATTAAACATTATTTTAAAATCACTTCTGTGTACAAGTTCGTTTAATATTTTTTAATTATCGCTGTTAAGCATAGGTAGATTAATTTAAAATTTTATTACGTACATTTTTATAGTATTTATATGATTTAATTACTTCTCTTTAGTTCTGAGAAGATAAGATGATTAAAAGTACCTTATGTTTAAGACGGAAAAAGCATATTATTAAATTCTATAGATATGTGTCTGTCAAATCTTCTTGTGTGGTCTCTCATTATTTTCCATACGCATGCACATAAATACATTATCATCTCTGTAAGGATCTTGATCCGATTCTGACCCCTCCATACCTTTATAAAAAAAAATTGTATATAAATTTATTTAATATTAAAATATGAGTTAATTAATTAATTTATAAAAAATAAATAAATTAATTAATTATAAAAAATATACGTTAGGTTTTTTAAAATATTCACTTCAATATTCTATATTGGAAGCAACTCAGCATTTACATAAACCCCTTTTTCATGGCTCACCCATCAAAGAGTTGTTCATATTAGTAGAAAGATTAATTTAAATTTATTATCTTATAAATTATGAGTTAAATCCTTATTAACTATATTAATATTTATTTGACTATATAAATCTTTTTAACAAATCCAATCAATAACGATAGTTTTAAAAAATTATAAATTTGATTAATAAAATCAATCAAATCTTATATTTAACGAAACTAATTCTTATATTTATTTTGGAGGAAATATTTATTTAATATCTATCACAAGATGATCTGCATCTGAATAGTCAAAATTATCGTGCTTACTTAGATGATCTGCCACCTCAACCTTCATGAAATTATTCTTTTCTCATTTGGTGAACTAATGTTAAAATAACTTG
The DNA here is from genome assembly GCA_037074615.1 of Leucaena leucocephala. Classification (NCBI taxonomy): domain Eukaryota; kingdom Viridiplantae; phylum Streptophyta; class Magnoliopsida; order Fabales; family Fabaceae; genus Leucaena; species Leucaena leucocephala. The sequence goes on along the minus strand of CM073558.1, from coordinate 2,872,472 downwards.
GCAACGTGAAAAATTTGATGGTAATTAACAATAATTTATTTATAAGTAAGAAATAATATCACTTTAATTTGATTCTTTTTGGATAATTATTGTGAATGCACATGCATACACACACGGTGACGAATTCGAATCTGAGTCCAGGCTGGTTCGTACGCTGTACACGAATTTAAAAATCAAAGCAATGAATTATTGCTTTTCTTGATGATATATGGACCACGTGATCTGTCCGATGCTTATTAATAAATTTCGTTTGGGATAATATAGTATATTTGTCTGCTCATTTATTGATTAACTTCCAATGACTAATCAATACACCCATTTGTTCAATATATATATACGCACACGCACACACTCCTTATGGGGCCAATTTTCATTAAAAAAATTTAGTCTAAATTTAGATAAACTTTTAAAAAATAACTTATAGAATAAAATAGTTTTTAAATAACTTTTAGATAAGAGTTTATAAAAAAATATAATTATGAATAAATAAGTATTTGGATAGTTATGACTAAAAAGATTTTTATAATTATAAAATTATCAAAAATATATTATTTTATTAAAATAGGAGAGATGATAAAGGGTAAGAAAGAGAGATGAGAGAGGGTGAAAAAGAGTAAATAGAGGAGATAGAAGAGAGATGAGTGGATAAAGATGAGAGATGAGAGAATGTGGATAATAATGAATAAAGGAAAAAGAAGAGAGATAGTGTGAAAAAAATAAGTTAAAATAGTAATTGAATAGTTTATAAGCCTTTTTATTGTTATAAAAATTATTCTTATCAGCTTATCTGAAACTATAGTTTTTTGATCTAAAAAATTATTTTAGAAAAATATAACTGTTTATTTTTAAAAAAAATTAGATTAAAATTTAAGCTAATTTTTTTTTTTAAATTATAGTTTGGGAGTAACAACCATCATATAATTGGATCGATTAGCTATTAGTTGTTTGTTGCAGTTTAATCAATAGGCCCTTATTCAAACCCTTAAATATACAGTTATAATAATTATTTAAGAATAGCGAGATTTTTTACTTATAGATCTACATTCTAGCGGTGGATAAAATCCAATATATGGTAGGCAATAATGAGTAATGTCAACAAACTTTCTTTTTTCTCATGTAACAAAACAAAATCCTTTTCTCATACTGCCCCTTTTCTCAATTTTTATAATATTACATTAATGGAGTCAGAAGTTGAAATCCTTCTAATTAACTGTCATATATTGAGTTGCTGGATTTCTTTACTAAAACAAAAAATAAATTTGATAAATTTAAAGAACTAATTGAAATTTAATATATATTTAAAGACTTAAACGTATATTTTAATTATTTTTTAATCTATAGAAACATAAATTTTAAAGTGATTTTATTGTTTAAAAAATATTTTAGGTAGAAGTATTTCTCTTTATTTTTTTTTAATATGAGCATCATCCTATTAAAAATAATTTTATTTAAAATATTATTAAATATTAACTATAAGTAACTATTTATTTATTTGTGAGGACGTAGGTTACGTGGCAGGAAATGTTGTGGTAGGCGTTTTTCACGCGGGGATGTCTATTATTAGTGTAATGAAAATTTCTCAGGGAATATTGGGGTTTATTTGGTTCAAGGTGAATAGGTTAAATTAATTTAAAAGAATATAGAGAAATATATAAGAGGTTATAGGTATAAAGATAGGAGAGGAGAAATAATATTTTTTTATTTAATTTAGAAGGGGAAGAGAGGGGAAATAATTAAAAGTTGATAAATATATCATTATCTATTTATTTAAATTTATTTACTCTTTATTTATAAAATTTATATCAAAATTATTATTTTTTAATCTATGAATCACAAAATTTTTTTATCTCATTTATATATATGATAAAATTAATAAAAATAAAAAATTTGATAAAATTTTAATATCATCTCTCAATAATTTTATAATTGTTATATATATTAATATTATATATATTAATATAATATATTATTTATATTAGCTTTCATTAATCAAAACAAAAATTATAAGTGAAGAGGATTAAAAAAAAAGAGATTTTAGCCCATGATAGTACAATTAGAATATTAAAATAATATAAGGAGTAATTTAATTAAAAATAGATAAAAAATTTCTTTTTTCTCTAAAAATCTTAACTTTTAGAGGGGAGGTGAAAGAGAGGATGCGAATACATAAAGATAAAAAAATTTACCTCATATTCCTTCTATTTTTTTTAACCAAAGCACTTATATCTTTCATCTCTTACCTTTTTTAAAAAAAAATTCTAACCAAACAATGCCATAGGGTTAGGTAGATGCGAAAATAATGCAAAACGTTGACGGAGGTGACAAGGCGGCTACTTTGTCATATTCGAACTGTACAAATTCTCTGTTACCACGTGGTTTTCGGCCTTTTACACTCCCACGCCCATAGCAGTATTTATGAGCACTTTTGTTACTCTTTTAGTTTCTTGTTTATAAGATTTTTCATTGGCATTCTAATTGTGTTTAAGAAAATAGTTAAAATTAATTAAAAATAATAAATATGTATAAAATATATTTTTTACCTTCTTTTGTAGTGATTAAATGAGAAAAAAAATTTAGACAATTTTTAGAAAAAGAATTTATGGATAAAATCTTATGAAAAAAATAGTTTTAAATAAATGAATGTTTGGATAGTTATTATAAAAAATAATTTTATAATTGATAAATTACTATAAGAGTATAAAATAAAAAAATTAATTATTCATTCACCCTCATTGTTCATAGACACTGTTCACTACACTATTCATAGCCACGGTTCAACCATCCACAGTGACTACAAGAAGAGAGAGAAGAGATTCTTCTAGAGCAATGACGGTACACCCATGGCGACAACACACTCATGGTGGCCTGTAAAGCATTGGTGAAGAAGAAGATACAGCGACAACACACCACGGCGATGAGAAAAGAGAGAGTATCAGAACAAATATGAGTATAAAAATAATTGGGTAATCTATAAGTTCTATTATTATTTTAAAAACTATTCACATAAACTTATTCAAAATTATAGTTTTGAACTATATGTGTATTTGGATAGAATTAAAACCTAAGTTTTAAAAAGACTTTTAGCTAAAACTGTAGTTTGAAAAAAATTCATAACCAACAATCATATTTGGCCTAAAGGGTTTTTGGACTAAACTATGATTTTGGATAAACTACTATGAATAGTTTCTGGAACAGTTAAAGAGTTTATGTACTATCTATTTACTATTTTACCTTTTATTTTTATATCACTCTCTCTCTCTTCGTATCCCTTTTCTCTCTTCCCAACCGTTGTCTTCTGCTTAGGTCCTTCGCCATCGCTGTGCCTTTGCCACTGGAGCTCGTCTTCAGGGTAGGTCACTGGGTTGTCGTTCATGTGGCGACATCTCGTGGGTCTTTGTATTCTTCCTCCATATCTGCTTATTATCTTTAGCTCCTCCATCATCCGGTGTTGTCATCAGGCGGCATTACCATCATCTCCAGCTCCAGCTCTAGCTCTAACTCCATCATTTTTGTTGTATAGATGAACAGTAGAAGAAGATAAATGCATAGACCTAGGTTGGTTAGATTTTGTTAAAATTTATCTCATATCCTTTTTAGTAATTTACTAATAACAAAAGTCCTCGTGGTAGTAACTATTAAAATATTCATTTATTAAAAACTACTTTTTTCTTTAAACTATTCTCTATAAGTCATTTTTTAAAAGCTTTCTAGAAGCCCTTTTTTTTTTTCTAAAAGTTATTTTCCAAAAGCCTATCTAAATGGGAACTATAATTTAGTCCACAAGTTTTTTTTAGACAAATAGAATTATTTATTTTTTAAAAAAATAAATATAAATTTAGGCTATTTTTTTTTAAATTTAAGTTTAGACAATCCAAATAGGCACGATAATAATGAGTAAAATAAGAAAAATAATATATATGAGAGAGATGACGTAAGAGGATGGTAAAAAGAAAAAGATGATGAGATAATTATTGAGATATTTTTAAAGGTAGAATAGATAAAAAATAATTTATTATTCAAACAAGAGTAAATAAGATTTTATAAAAAAAGATAAATCAATTCAAAGAAAATAATATTATAAATAGCATGGGTGTAGTATTTTTTTTGTAGAGTTTAAATGATATTCTTTTATTGATAACTAAAGATTAATTCTTTTGAAGTATAAATATTATCTATAAATTTTTTTATGCATGCAAATTAATTTGAATTTGTGATATTAAATTTAAATAATTCAGTTATCTCCCATATTAAATTATTGGCAAGATAAAGGGAGTACTTGATGTGGCCAATGGGGGAATAATTGTGTACGGCAACGTGTTCCACGAGACTTGGTTCATTGGATGAGTTCATATTCAAGAAAAAGGAATGGTGAAAGCTTTCACATTTTGCAGGTCAATCAAAGAGACGTTTTTACATTGGAATTTACTTGAAACAGAATGATTTAAAAATAAAAATAATAAATCAAATTATCTGGGGTTGTTTGAGTTAACATGAGAAAAAACGACTCTTATTCCCATTGATTTTTATAAATTTAAGCTATGTTAAAAATTAATTAGTATAATATAATTTATATTTAAACAAAAATTTTATAAAAAATTTAATTTAACAAAAAATTATTTCAATGATATATCAAAAAGTTATATCAAAAGTTTTAAATATACTAAAAAAGAAAGCAAAATCAGAAGCTAATAAGTAGAAAAAAATATTTAATCTTTGGTCAAAAGACAATTGTCCTAAAAATCATATACCTAGTATAAATTTTTATCCAATTAACTTTTTTTTTTTTTTAGTTTCAGATAACTTTCGAAGCTTTCTAACGTTAACCAAACAAATCATATTTTTATATATTTTTTTATGCTACTTCTCCTAACGCGTCGCATGCAGCAGGCACTATGATTTGAGGGAAAGCGACATAATTGAGGGACCTCTTCAATTAATTAAGTTAAACTGGTATTAAAGGACCATAATTTGAACGTATCGTCTTGACGACTTAAGATCCTCGCGCGTGGGTCTAAAAAGGTTTCTACTTAATTTACTAAAACAGTATCAATTATATTTTTAATTAATAAATAAAAAATTAAAAAATAATAACACCCGAGCTTGCATGTCACATATATAATGTGTTTAAAAACTATGGAAATGTAATTTTTAAAGAGTTTTTAGGATAAAATCTTAATTTAAAGAAATTTTAAAATAAAAAATTATATTTATTTAAATGAGTTATTGGACTAAACTATAGTTTAAAACTAAAGTTTTAGATAAACTGATCAGGGTAACTTATGAAACAGTAAAACATCTTATAAACTAACTAATTATTATATTACCCATATTTTTTTATATTATCTCTCCTATTTTTTTACACCATCTCTCTTCTCTCCTACTTTTTCTTACACCATCTATATTTTTTTTTATACCCTATCTCCTCTCTTCTCTTATATCTTATCTTTCCTCATTTAATACTCATACAATTTTTCGTAATTTACCAATAATAAAAATATTTCTAGAAATAACTATTCAAACACTCATTTATTCAAAATTATTTTTTTTCATAAACTCTTTTCCAAAAACCCTTTTTTATAAGCTATCTAAAAATTCTTTATTTTATAAATTTATTTTTAAAATTCTATCCAATCCAGCCATAAAAATGAATAGATTATGCCGCCGCGTTCCGCTTATGCTTACAAGAAAAGTAGAAATAATGACGTGTAAATTCTTCTGAAATTGCAAATTTTCAACATAAAGTAAACATAATTGATATATGGACAATTAAACTTTGGTCTGCGTGATCAGTGTGCTGATCATACACGGAGCAGCACTTGACTGTGCTCTTCCCCATGACTCCAACGATGCACCTTTGGCTTTATGCTGTTGGATTTTCTGGAAAATCACACAATGCAAAGTTCTTGCTGGGCATTAAGCTATCGCATTCTCTCAGCTTCAAGCTAACTGGGCAGAAGTCCCCGCTTCCATCTCCACAACGCACACATATATAGATGATTTCAGTGGGGAAACCACAAGAGGGCCAGCGCCTTAGACCAGAATTTCCTTGTACCCCCTTATCCGGGTATAAAAGTTATAGTTTATTTATTTATTTGATGAATTTTTTTATAAAAAAATATTTATATACAGTACCATATCATCTGAAATCTATTAAATTAGAATATAATAATTTATCTCAGGGCGCTAACTCATTCTACAATGTTATCATTCTGCAATAAATTTCTGGATTCTTTCTTCGAGTTGTGGGTATGTCCTCAGGTCGCACCACTCTTAACCATCGGACTAGCTACCCTGGTACTTATTTCCCATTAACGCCGTCGAAGATTTCTTCCTCCATACGATGCCGTTACCGGCGTTCTTGCTCAAGTGGCTTCACCGGAAGCTGTACGACGCCGTTTACACGTCCGCCGTGTAGGCGCTGGACGGAGCGGAGCGGATGGGGCTAAGTAAAGAAGAAGCATGAGAAAACTTGCTATTCGTTCTGGGATTTAACACTTACGGTGGGGTTAAAATCGTAATTCCATGTGTGGTGAAGTGGGTGTGGGATTAGCTTATAGCTGGGGAGGGTCTACACAAAGAGCTTGAGGACGAGATAAGAGGTGTAGTGAAGGCAGAAGTCGGGGTGCCATTAGGAGCGTTGGATAAGATGCCGTCGATGAAGTCAGTGGCGTGGGAAGTACTGAGGATAGGCCTGCCGGTTCAGTTCCAGTACGGGAAGGCGAAGGAGGATGTGGTGGTCCGGAGCCACACGCAGCGTATCAGATAAAGAAAGGCGAGATGGTGTTTGGATATCAGCCGTTGGTTACGAAGGATCCGAGGGTGTTCAAGAATCCGGAGGAGTTTGGGGGCCAGAGGTTCGTAGGGGAAGAAGGAGAGAAGCTGTTGAAGAACGTGTATTGGTCGAATGGGAGGGAGACGGAGGAGAACAAGCAGCGTGGGAGGAGGGACCTGGTGGTGCTGATGCTTAGGTTAATGTGGGTGGAACTGTTCCTACGTAATACGTTATGACACGTTTAAGGTGAAGCTTGGGAATCCCTTGCTTGGTCCCACAGTAATGCCTCCCCTGTATTGAGCTTTTCATTAGGCGTCAATCTAGGTTCACATTCTTTAATATCATTACAGTTAGTTGGTTATATGTAGCAAATATTATTTGATTTTTTTAAAACGCATCTTTCATTTACAATCGAGATGGATATATATTTATACCCAAAAAAAAACAATTGCCTAAAATATCTTCAACTTCAAAATGTTTTAAAACATTTCATGCTAATAATAGCAAATAAATTTAGAATTTTTTATTACTAAGTTGTATTAAAATTATGCATAAACAAAAATTATGTAATTTACTTTTTATTTGTTTGAAATAAATATATGTAAAGCTCACCTTGGGTAGTTTATTTAACATTTTAAATTGGCAATAATCATTGTTAAATGGGATATGCTGTAGGGATGGGAATAGGCTGCATCAAGTTAGACTTTGGCTAAATAGGTTAAAACAAGAGCTTACATATACGTTCAAGGAGCCTTGGCTCCACGGGCAACCCCCGGGCAGCTCTTATTGAGGTGGTTTATGGTCGAGAGAGGTTGCTAGTGTATGTAGGTGGATTAAGATAGGTAAATAAAAAAAAAATATTTCTCTCATTTTAATAGGAATTAAATAGGAATAAAATTACAAAATAATACTAACAGCCCTTTAAATGACTTACATTTAAAATTTAAAAAAAAATCTACAAGGGATTTATAATAAGGATCGGATCTGTCCTATTTATTATTTAAACAAAAGTGATCTATCAAATTGCCTAAAATATATTTGTTATGAAAATATATTAAATATTCCATATTTAATTTAGAATTATTAAAGGCTTTTAATTTGATGAATATTTCGCTTCATTTTTTGTTGTGTGCACATACTTTTTATATTTAAAAATAATAATATGTTATTTGAAACCAGCTTTTTAAAAATTACCCCCCTCCCTCCCTCTCAATTTCTAAAACTTGCAATGAAGCTTTCACATTTGCACGCCAAACAAAAAAAGAAGAAGTCAGTTTTGCATTGTTACCATTCTAATTTTTATTATGAGTCCCTTTCAACTAATTATCAAGGGATTATCATTCTAATTTTTCAAATTGCCTAACATATGTTTATTGCGCAAATATGTTACATATTCCATATTTAATTTTAAATTATTAAAGCTTTTTTTGTTTGTTTGATGAATTTTTTTGTTTTAATTTTTTTATCTTGTACACATAGTTTTTTTGTTTAAAAAATACGAATAACATGAGCCTTCATTTCCAGCTTTTTAAAAAATTAACTCTCTCTGTTCGTCTCCCAATTCTTAAAAAGCGCAATAAAACTTTCACATTTGCCCGTCAAATAGGACAATCATTTATGCGTTGGTGCATAAAAGATATATATGATCGATAAAAAAATTAAAGAGTTTTTATATGTATATTTAGATAAGGTTTTAAAAATAGATTTATTGAAAAAATAATTTTTTGACAGCTTATAAAAAAAATTTTGGACAAGAGTTTATAAAAAAAAATTTAAATAAATGAATGTTTGGATAGTTATTTCTTTAAATATTTTTATTATTGATAAATTATGAAAAATGATATAAGTATTCAATGAGGAGAGATAAGATATAAGAAAAGATATGAGAGATAGTATAAGATAAAGTAAGAGAGAGTATAAAAAAAGTATGGGTAATATAGTAATTGGTTAGTTCATAAATTCTTTTACTGTTTTATAAGCTACTCTAACCAGCTTATCTTATCATATTTATATTATTTATTAAAATTTTCGCTCTCTCTGCCACAGTGCCACTACATCTACAAAGTATTAAAATTTTCTTTCTACATTCGCAATCAGAATTAATATTTGGCGTAGACACGGTACATGGACAAGGAGCTCCCTGTCGTTTTCACCCGTTCTTCTGCTGCAACCGATCGAGTGTAGTTTAATTGGTGACAATTCAACTTCCTTAAAGCCTTTATTTAATCTATAGAGCTTCTAATTAATGTCCTATCCTGACTGTCACCCACCTCAATACATTGCTTACGTGGCAGCAAAACGGTGTGGGTGTGCAGTTTTTCACGTTGGCAAACTCAAATGTAACATATATTCGTTAAGCAAGCTCAAATCTAAGCCTCTCCATTGAAGACTTCAGTAATATTTTGTTTTTATTTTTTTTAATATAAAACTGCCTTGCTTGTGTTATGTTTAGAATCAAAATTATGCTGTTTAAACTAAGAGTTGATGGTAACAACCGTGATTAAATTGGTAGTTAATCACATCATTTAATAAAATACCCATCCAATTTATTATTTAGTATATAACTAACTTAAATAAATTAAAAAAATTAGTTATGTCATGTTAACATTCCATAAGATTAAAGGAAGCAATATTGCAACAATAATAAGAAATATAAGAGGAATAACCCCAATTTCAGTAAAAATAAGAAAGAAATTTTGGAAAGGGGTTAGACTCACCCACAATTTAAAGGCAGGACGAAGTCTCCCTTCCTCCTGGGCTATACCAATGTCGGGTAGCACGGGTCGTCTATTACCCTCAGACATAAACCTAGACACCCAGGTGGTGGGATGACTCTCCTAGCGCCTTGACTGGAACTAAAATAAAATAGTACTCCCCAAGAATCGAACAAGCTCTAAATAGTCACATGTCTCATCATTTTACCAGTTGAACCCACGGACTATAGGTAGGTGATGACTTAATATATTGCACCACAGGCTCTAAACTTCACTTTGTTCCTGTATTGGGCTTTTCATTGGGCCTCTATTTATGCTCACATTCTTGAACACCATTACAGCTAGTTATACCTAACAAATATTATTTAGTTTTTTAAAATATTTCTTTCATGGCTATCTTGGTTGAAAACCTCTTGATATATACAAATGATATGGATAATGTGAAAAAATTATAAATTTATAAGATAAAATAGACTAAAATATTTAATTTAAGACCAAATTTGACCCCCAATTAACTCTTATAATAAATATTTAAATTTAATTGAGGTATAAAACATTTCAACATTCATTTACTCCATGCTTACTTTCGATTTCGCCGATTTCATTCTTTCGGCTCGAAAGCAAAATTCCTAGTCGCGGGTGCATCTATAGATTGTATTGGTTGCATTTATCTACATTTACCGTTGTAAAAATTTTGTTATTCATTTCGCCTTATAAAAAAAAAAGACCAAAATACACGGAATTCTTTGAACTTTGGGTCATATACACATCATTTTCCTAATTTTTAAGGTATTTTTGGATCAAGATTAAAGTGAAAAGGAAATAGGAGAGAATACTGAAAAAAATAACTTTCTTGAGATGGTACTCTTTTTCCTATTTGTGCCTAAAGCCCCTGAAAATCCACTCAACTGATATTGTCTCTCTTTACAATGAGCCTCATAATGAGTATGTTAAATATAAATAAATGGGATAGATACCCAGTCCATCCACAACATTAGAGAGATGGGTTTTTTTCCCCAAATGTGGTATGCCCCGGATAATTTGGCGTATATCATACATATATGCCTATATATTTAATTTATACATATATGTCTATATATTTAATTTATACTACTGTATTGACGGGTCAACTGACACGGGACATCATAAACATCCATACTTTTTAACACGAATTAAATATATAGGAGTATAATTATGCATCTGACGAGAAGTAAAATTAAATAGAAGGATAATCATTCTCACTTCTCACTTCTCATTTCTATTTCTCTCTTTTACATATGAATTAAAATTGACACTTTCCGAAAAGGATTTAAGATAGGCTTTGGGATGATAAAGATAATCCCTTAGAATATGGGCAGGCCGAAGCATTGTTGGGCCTTAAGCCCAAGCCTATAAATAGAAAGCCCAAACCTAAAGGATGGCCCAACAATAACCATAGAAACCCTCTCCTCATGTTTTATGGGGTTGAATGTCAAATCAAACCGTATTCACTTCACCTATTATCCATAGATTTAACTAGTGAAGAAATAAAATATATTATTATTTAGAACATGTTTGATTCTTAGGGAATATCACTTTATTGTGATTTTAATCGCAGTAATTGGGGAGGCATCTTAGTTCCTGAGTATCTAGGTTAATGCCTGAAGGTAATTGACGGCTCGCGTTGCTGCTCGATATTAATATCGCTTAGGAGGAAGAGGACTTCGCCTTACCCTTAGATTATGGGTGAGTTCAACCCCTTTTTAAAAACTCTTGTATTAAAGAAAAATGTATTCACTTCATTTTTTTTTGCAGATAACCTCTTATTCTAGACAATCACCTTCAAAATATTGTCCAGTTTTAAATATTAACTTTTTTTTTTAGTAAAAAAATAAAATTTGATTAGTCATATTATAAAACTAGCTTTTTCTACTCAACTTCTCTAATACCCATCATCGTATCATATTATATATCCATATGCATTCCACTAAAAGTAAAATTAGTACCGCCACAACCATCAACTTTCTTGAAGTATTGGAAATCAGAATGATCATTCAATCAGTTGAGATAATAATTTAAAGATTAGTGGTACAATTGTGATTTGATTAAGATCATTCTTTTCATGAATATAGCAATATAATTTAATTAAAATATAAAATATATTTATATATAATTATAAAAAAGTAATATCAAAATTAGTAAAAAAACAAAGTTTGACAATCCGCTATTTTATTTTCATTTGTCCATGATGTGAAGCCCATTATTTAAATAAGTTTTCAATTGGGGATTTATGGCCAATCTCCCTATTTATTTCCATGAGCATTGTTTTGAACATCTACACACAACAATTTTCATGCCACTGTATAGATAAATTGCAGTATTTAATTTAAAAATATCATGGTTATAAATAATAATTTTTTTCAAAACATTGATAAATATTAACATGACATCATCAATTTAAAACTAGAGTGCTTATAACATCATAAGTGTAGTTAATGGTTCCTAAAAAGCCATATAATGATTTACTTATATAAAGCATTACTTCTTATAAATTGTTAATTTTATATTTATTCTATATATGATATAAAATTTGGATTAATATTTATAAATTACTTAAACAAATAAAAGGAAAAGGCACACTCAGAGAAAATGGTAATAAGAAAATAAGCGTTGGAACTGTCTGGGATGCTTTGATATGATTCCATCTTCAACTTCCGATCTGTGACCAAACCCTACGGATTTCGCCACCTAACCAATTCACATCGATCTTTCAACCCTTTGGAACATTCATTTTCTCCCTTCTTACTTCCGAAGGCAAAATGTCTTACGCATCTCGTATAATCAATCACTCCAGAAAGGTATCATGCCATCCTTCTGATTTCTCGTACCGGGCTTCCTTTGTTGTATCTTTGATTATGCATCCATCCCTACATCGTATCGCAACTCGGCAATTCCATTTGGGTTATATTTCTTTATACTTCTTCATCTTGAGATTTTATAGATGCTGCATATTTTCACTCAGCATTGACTTTTTCTGTTATTTTGGAGAAATTGAGCATTTTGATATTCTCAAATGGGTTATTGTAGCATAATTTCCCCCATCTTTATCGTACCAAAGCACTAGTGTTTTGTTGTCATGAATCTAGGGATCACATTTTTTCCCATTGTCCTCTGAGTGCTCAAGCGTAGATTTATGACCAGATAGTTGGAAAACAAACTTCTCCTTATTAGCGCTACCTTTTCTACTAGTCATCGCAGGAGACTTGAGAATATAAATAAAATTAATCAAGACAAAATACATATTAAATATCTATTAAAAAGAAGTAAATGAACATATGTTTATCTCTTAACTTTGGCTTGGCGTGGGGAAACACATAATCATCATAGCCTATTAGAGTATGGCATCTATAAGCTCTTGGTTTCTAGCATCTACCTCAGAGCATATCTTTTTCAACTCTGCTTGATACTCTGCTTTAAGTTCCTCTCGAACCTCTTGCAACTCATCTCAAAGCATATCTGTATATGGTGTGCTTCTTCTTCGAGGCGAAACTAAAAAACTTTTTGCATATAACTATTTTGGGGGGCCTCTCACTCTATCTGGGTGGTTAGGGGTTCGAATAGCTGTCTTCAAGATGTCCATTCCATTTTTTTTTGGAATGAAACACTCTTGAGATGCATGTTGCTTTAGTACATCCTACAACTCACAAGTTATCAAGTTAAAATAACTAAAGAACAAATAATAACATATAAATACTTAGTATTTAAATTAGTTGATTATAATCCTCTTAACAATTATAGCAACCTCTAGAGTGATATATTATCCATTCTTCACCCTTGCATCCTTCAATTTTTGTTGGCGAGATGGACGCTAGATGCTGATGGATGAAGAATGGTATGGACAGTAGGGTCTGATATAGTTGCTTGTTGCGCAGCCTCTAACTGCTCTTGCATAATTTTTCTCTCAAGGACACTATACTTTCCTCGAGACATATAATACTGGTACACATTTTCTTGACTATTTTTTATTCCTCTTATAAATAGCCTATGAAAATGAAATAAAGTTAGATTAGTTGATTAAAATGTACATTCATTATATCCTCCTCTTATCCTTAATAAATAATATAATTAGAGAGTCAATATTGATCCTAAATATGAGGCTTATTTTCTATATTTATCAATATTTTTTTAAATTATCTCATAAATACTCCCTCAACAATAATTAAGTAAGAGAATGAGGGGGAATTAAAGAAAATAGTTAGGTATTTTAGAAAAATTATGTCATATTAACTAAATAAAATAACTTTTTTAATTTAATCAATTTAGTTAAATATGTATTATGAGTATTATGTCATTTAACAAAATAAAACTTGGTGCTTGTAATTTTATATATATTCACACATATACTTCAACCCCTCTTGCTTTCCATATCCTCCCTTCAATGAAGCTTTCACATACACTGGTCAAACAAAATCAGGGTATTTAATATTGAAACAAAAGTGATTTTTATCAAATCCGGAACCAGATGAAGCTATTTTTAAATAAGTCATCTAATGATAAAGCTGAATGTGATCGTGTCATTAGAGATAACGGGTGCAAAGTAATGTAATGTGTTTGAAGCAGAGGGGAATGAGGTCTTTTTAAAGGTTTATTATACTTAGCTTTGGAGTTTGGTTATTGAAATCATCGATCAGATTGCAAGACATTAACTGAACTGCTGAATAGTGGACAAATTAATTCGGACACTTGTAGCTTGATCTCCATCCAAATTAGGAACACGATCCATGCGATATGATTGGGATTTAACAGTGAAGCTTATCCCACGGGAACAGAACAAAATAGCGGATAATTAGGTTAAGCCAGATCAATATTTACAACTGATCTAGATATCAATTGAAAAAAATAACACTGACATTGTTCAATTTTAACAAAATTATAGTTTTATTTTTAAAAGTGACACAAACTTTAATTGAAAATAAAAAATTATATAACTTTAAGAAAACTTCACATCTTTTATAATTATATATATATAGATATATGTATTAAAGAAAGGTTATACATATGTTAAAAAAATAAAAAAATTGCAGTATAATTTATTCTTATTTTAGAAAAAAATGTGTCAATTTTAAAATAAAAAAATTCATATATATAATGTTAATATATTTTATTAAAATATAAATAATGTAATATATTATGATGTTATAAATGTGTTTAGTTTTTTATTTTATGGATAGAATTTATTTTATATCACATGATATAAATTAGGAAAAACCCTAACGATATAAATAGATAAATATTTATTATAATAATTAAACGATATATTCCAGGAATGTTTGGCGTAGACACGGTACACGGACATGGAGCTCCCTGTCGTTTTCATCCGCTCTTCTGCTGCAACTGATCGAGTATAGTTTAATTTGTGACGATTCAACTTCCTTAAAGCCCTTATTTAATCTATGGAGCTTCTAATTAATGTCCTATCCTGACGTCACCCACCTCAATACATTGCTTACGTGGCAGCAAAACGGTGTGGGTGTGCCGTTTTTCACGTTGGCATGTCTAATAGTACGTATGTATGTACATGATTGTTGTTGCTTCTTGTTTCCTTAATTTGCCACTTGAGATAACTGAGAGAGAATCATCTAATCTATAACCCATACACTTTCAACACACACACACACGTATGCCTCAATCCCACTTGCTATCATAATTACTATTGCCTTTGAAAAGGACAATGAAGCTTTCACATTGGCTCGTCAAACAAAATGATAAAGATAAGTGCCCGTAGATGCGATGTTTTGGGTCAAATTAATTTAATGAATTCACAAGGTCAATACAAATTTTCCATAAAAAATGATCTATCTTCTCATTCCTTGATGGCTTTTACCGGTTGAAAATATAGTTATGATATATATATATATATATATATATATATATTAAATATTACGTTGATTGTGGTAAATAATGAAGAAACCAATATTTGAATTGATTAATCAGAATATAATCAAAAGACTCTATATAGGGTTTGAATTATGATTTTATATATGTGTGTGTGTGTGCGCAAGCGATCCTACGTTTATGCAAGCGATCCTACGTACATATATACTACTGTTATTGTTTCTTTATATGGTTATCTATGAGATATCAATTTTGATGCTAGAACTTGGTTGAATGAAAGATGAGAAGAGTGGTAAAAAGGAAGAATCATGTAACAAACACAACCCAATATTATTGACTGGACTCACATTACATATATGGGAACGAAATAAAAAGCAAATGCAAGACATGAACGTACCATTCTACATGAACGCATGCTGGTTGCAGCACGAAGCTGCAAACCTTATTTGAAAGCAAAGCATCACACATTACATAGCAACACGACAGTAGCAGCATTCTACATGAACGAACACTGATTGCAGCACGAAGCTGCAAACCTTATTTGAAAGCAAAGCACCACAAGGACACAAATAAAACAGCACGACGTACAGAACATGCATGCATTGGCAAGGAATATATAAGGCTACTCAGGCCTCAGGGTTATAATCATTAGGGGTGACGATCCACTTGGAAATCCCATGGAGTCCCATGCTAACGATGTTAGGAACGGCACCGAGGAAGACGGGCGGCGGGACGGTAGACCAGTCGCTGGGTCGGACGTCACTGTGCCCGGCTAAGATCTTTTTTTTGTCATATGATCGTATAAGTTTGTCGAAGACGAGTTTGAGATCATCAAAAGTGGAAATGGGAGAAAGCTCAGTGTGGGTCTGGTAGACCACATAGTCAAAAACTCTATCGTTTCCCTTGTATAGGTCCAAATAGTTCTTGGCGAGAGGAGCCGACACAGTGATGGAAGCTGCGGTGATAGTGTTATCGTTCTTCAGACTCTGTATGACTTTCTGCATTGGCTTGCCAAACTGATGCAGCGCATCAGGTTTTATGTGTTCGTAATAGACGTCGATGCCATCGATGTTGTATTCCTTCACCAGTTTTTTAAGACTGTCGGTGGCATTCTTGATCCAGGCGGCTTCTTGGGCGGAAGTGACGGCGAACGGGAATCTGGAGTCACGGCCTCCGATGCTCAAGAAAAACTTGACCGAAGTGGTCTTCGCACTGTACTTCACGTTTCGGATGGCTTCGGCATTCAACTTGCTTGTATCAAAATAGGGGAAGAATATCCCCGTCTGGTATTTTCCTGCATTATCGTAATCTCTGGCAAAGGCCAGAACGATGTGCACCTCATCATCGAGTTGTGCATATGGGAGAGTTTCGATGGAGATCAAAGTGCTGGCGTAAACACGATAGGCGGACAATGATTTCGCCATTTTGAATCTCTGATTTTGGTTCGAGTGATCTGTGTCCATCCAACTTCCTTCTAGGGCTTATTTATATACACCATTGCCTTCTCCTGACGTCACTCTCCGAGTCATCAAATTAAAATCATTGCGTTGAAGTTGTTAGGAGGAGCATTCATTGCATACGTCAATACAAGTTAAATTAAAAAAATATCGTAAAAAAAAAGCATACTAAAAAGAATGAAAAATTAATTGGAGGGTGACAACATGGATAAGGAACTCGGTGAAACCATCAAAGGCAGTGGAAAGATAGAGAAAAATACAGAATTAAAATAGTTAATATGATTGGTAAAAAAAAGTTAATATGTTTGCCTTCTTTGTCAAATCAACATATGTATATATACTTATATGTAATATAAGATTTAGAGAACCAACACTATCTATTGACAATGATCAATAGCTTGTAAACATAAAGCTGCCCGCCAAAGGATCAGTGGTCCAGTGGCATTCACCTTTCCCCTTGAGATAAGTGGTATGGGTAATTAGGGGGAAGGAGGGTTACTCCCCTCCTTTAGAACATTTAGGAGACCCTTCCCCAACTTTATCTCCCTTCTAAAATTGAGAGAATTTGAAGGAGAAGTGTATTTTTATTATTTTATAATATTAATATATTTATAATTTTTTTAATATCTTACTATTATCCCTATATTATATTTTATTAAAATATCCTATAAAATAATATAAGATAAATTTATCTATATAAAAATATTTTTTCTCCCTTTTCTTCTTAAATTAAACAAGGTAATATGAAAATTCTTTCCCTCCCCTCCCTTAATATTAATATAAACAAAACAATAATAAAATCCCTCATATTCCCTTCCTTCCTTTTCCCTCTATTAAAATTTCTCCCTTCTCCTTCCTTCTATTGAGCCAAACATACCCTTAAGTAAGAGGTCACATATTCAACTTGTTAGTAGTGTATATGAGTATGGTTTTTATGCGTTAACATATATATGTGATTTAATGACTCTTATTAGAAAAATCATAAAGCAGCTCACATGTAGGATACATTTTAATATATGGTGTAAGCATTTTAGAAAGTTATATTATTTATGATTCATGAGCTATGAATGGTATAACTTATTTTTAAACATGATTATAGGTATGAAATAATAATTTGAATTTTTTATTGATTTAAAAAATCCAAGATAAATCATTTATGTTCACTAGGGGTGTTCATAAAGCCCGTGGCCCGGTATGCCCATCTATGCCCAGCCCGATAAATATAGGGCAGGACCGGGCACCGGGCTGCAACATATCGCCTATACTTTTTTTGGGCTGGGCACCGGGCAGGGGGTTGCCTTGCCCTGCCCTGCCCATGGGCACTTATTCTTTTATTTATTTTTTTACTTTTCTCCCTAGATACTACATTTGGAAGGGAGAATATGATAGTTACTGATGACTAAAGGGTCATTTTAAAAATCTCAGTAGTTAAATAAGTAAGTTACGTCTTTTAATATTTATAACTATATTGATTTTTTTCTTTAATTTTACTAATTATAATATTATTATATTATAAATTATAATTATTTATTTTATTTTTTTAGATGCTTCATCTTTATCAATATTTAAAAAATTTATACAAAGTTACAATTACAAATTACTTAGACTTCAAAACTTTTTTTATATACAATGAATTTCAATACTTTAATTATTATCTTTTTGTTACCTTATTTTTAGTAGATTATAGATATTATTTAACTTTTAAAGATATATGAATATGGTATTATTTTAAAAATTTATAATTACAGATTATTTTTTCCAAAACGAGCAGAACATCACAACGGGTACGCCCAGCCCGCCTATGCCCAGCCCAAAATGGTTAGAGCTTTTATCAGGTAGGACCAAATATCGGGCTACAAAATATAGCCCATACTTTTTTTAGATAGGGCATCGCCCTACCTAGCTCTACCTATAGACAGTCCTAATGTTCAAAAGTTAAGAGGGGCCAAAGAAAGGACATTTGGTACGGTATGTTATGAATTGACTGGTCTTTTACCCTTTCAAACGCACTGACATGTCACATGCATGCTTGTCGTCTGATTGAAATAAAAATAAAAAGAAAAGGGGAAAACGTGATAATGTTTTTATTTTGCATGCGATTGAGGCTCTTGAAAAATTAGGGAAATTCTTATGATGTCTAAAATAAAAGATATATAAAAATTCTAATAATACCTAAAAAGCTAATAATAACAAATTTTAGTGTAAGAATTAAAATTAAATTTATGCAACTTCAAATTTTTTAATTATTAAATATCTTTTTTAGTATCTCACAATAGTTTACTAAAAAATCAGTAGATTATATATCTGTGTGGGTATTGTCGAACAGAAGAGGAGATGGTAAAGTTTACGTTATGGATTGAGTAACAGTTTAGGTTCTCATTAAAATAATGAGCTTTGACGAACACTTAAAGCGTATCAAATTTGAACTGTCCACATATGATATAAATGGTCCAAATTTAATTTTTTTTCTTATCTTTATTTAAAAAAATATTTTAATAGGATTGTATTGGTTGCATTTATCTTCATTTACTGTTGGAAATAATTTTGTTATTCATTTTCCCCTATAAACAAGACTAAAATACTCGAAACTCCCTGAACTTGAATTATGTACACATTTCCTTCCTAATTTTAGTAGTTTTCCGGCCTCTTAATATGTTTTCGTTTATAGTTTTCTTCAAATCTAAACATAGGACCAAAATTAAAATCCATGATCATAATGCTTCATGATGTGTTGACTATCAATTCCCCTACTATTTAACTTATCTAAGTTTATAGTTTTTTTATGTCATGTCAAGATTTTTATACTTTTTATTATATGATACATTGTCCTTAATATAAGACATAATTTAAGAGTTAATATTTATCTTAAATATAAAATTTATTTATCATATTTATTAATATTTTTTAAAATTATCTCTATAGATATTCTATAAATAATAATCAACTAAAAGAATGAGGGAGATTAAAGTAAATAGTTAATGTATTTTAGAGAAATTATGTCATATTAATTAATTTAACTAATTTTATTAATTTAATTAATTTAATTAAATATATATTATATTAAGGATAAGATGAATATTATGTGTTATTTAAAAAAATAACACTTCGGTGCTTATAATTTTATATATGTACACACATATATTTCAATCCCTCTTGCTTACCATATCGTCTATTCAATGAAGCTTTCACAATTGCTCGTCAAACAAAAGATGTCGTTTTCGAATTGCTATCATTCTAATTTTTATTATAAGTCCCTTTCAACTAATTATCAAGGGATTACCATTCTAATTTTTCAAATTGCCTAAAATATATTTATTGTGCAAATATGCTAAACATTTCATATTTAATTTTAAATTATTAAAGTGTTTTTTTTGTTTGTTTGATGATTTTTTTGTTTTAAGTTTTTATTTTGCACACATAGTTTTTATGTTTAAAAATAAGAATAACATGACCATTAATTTCCAGCTTTTTTAAAAATTAGCTCTCTCTCTCTCTCTGTCTCTCAATTTTTGAAGAGCTCAATGAAGTTTTCACATTTGCATGTCAAACAAAACAGTCATTTTTACATTGTTGCATGTGGAATAGTTATCAACATTTAATTTCTGATAGTCTTTAAATATAATTATCTTCAATAAAAAGATATTTATATTTAGTAAAAAAAAAAATTATATCGCTATCACTTTAATTCTCTTTATTATAATTTATAAGTTCATTTTAACTAACTGGCATATTAAAAATTGACGGTTTAAAAATTAAATATCTTTTAAATTGATAAGATTTTTTTAACTTTATATTATTTATTAAATTTTTCTGTCCCTTTCCCACTACATGTAAAAAGTATTAATCATTCTCGCCTTTCTCTTTTCTTTATCCATTCCCAACCAGAATTAATATTTGTCGTAGACACGGTACGCGTACAATGAGCTCACTGACATTTTCACTCACTCGTTTGCTGCGATCAATCGAGTATAGTTTTATTATTTTGTGAACTTTATTATTCATCTTCATTTCTTGTTATTTTACAATATTCGATTAATGACAATTGGCGTGCGGCAATTGGTCCTTCTTTTCCTTCTGTTTTTTTTATTATTATTCTTCCTTCAAAATAGAAGGCGACATGAGTGTATTCTTTTTACAAGATTACCTTTTATCCTAATAATTAAATTAAGAAAAAATAAATTAAATAGATTTCATCTAAATACATCTACCCCTTTGTTTTCTTTTTGTTATAAGAATTTTTAGAAAGGGGTTAGGTTTACCTACGATCTAAGGATAGGGTAAAGTCTTTCTTCCTCCTAGGCGATATCAATATCAGGCAGGGCGAGCCGTCTATTACTCTCAGGCGTAAACCTAAACACCTAAGAGTTAAGATGTATCTCCAAATGCCGTGACTGGAACCACAATAAAATAGTACTCCCTATAATTCAAATATACTCTAAATATAATATATTTTATTTTTTTATTAGCTGAATTTATATACGATAGGTACATCTACCCCTATTTAATTATAAAATAAGCACTTTCCAAGATAAGTAATCGTAGATGCGATTTTTGGGTTGGTTCAAAAGAAAGGCCCAAAAGTTAAGAAAGGACTCTCTGTACGGTATTGTATGAATTGACTAGGGTTTTGCCCTTTCACACGCACTGACATGTGGGAACTACTCTATTACTTCGTTGGGACTTGGGATTATTTTCAGAAGTTCTTTTTAAGGCACATGCACGTCTGTCGTCTAATTGAAATAAAAAATAAAAGAGAAAGGGAAAGCAGACGTTAAAAGTGTCGTTTATTGATTGGAAACTGAATAAATAAATATATGAAACATGATAATGTTATTATTTTACATGCGATTGAAGCTCGTGAAAAACTGAGAAAATTACTATAACATCCTAAATAAAAAGTATAATTACTTAAAAATTCTAATGATAATTAAAGAGTTAATAATAATAAGTTTCAGTGAAAAAAATTAAAAATAAATATATGTTACTTAATTTTTTTATTATTAAATATTTTTTTAAGATCTCAAAATAATTCTTTAAAAACTTCAATAGATTATATATGTGTGTGTGTTGCCGGACAGAAAAGGAGATGATAAAGTTCAAGTTATGGATTTAATGACCAGTTTGGTTGGTTGCTCATTAAAATGGTGAGCTTTGATAAACACTCCGAGCTTATCATATCTGATCTAAATAGTTTAAATTTATATTTTTTTTAAAAAATATTTTAATGGGTATAGAATATAAAATAAATATAATCTCATAAGTATTTTTTTAAAAAAAATAATTTTTTATTTAAAAATATTAGTTAAAAAATTAACTTTAGATCGTCCATGTTAGATCTGAACAATGCAAATATAATGAGCTAGCTTTGAGAGCTCATAACCTTTATTGGAAATTAAATATTATTTTAAAATCACTTCTGTGTACAAGTTCGTGTAATTTTTTTTAATTATCGCTGTTAAGCATAGGTAGATTAATTTAAAATGTTATTACATTTTCATAGTATTTATATGATTGAATTACTTCTCTTTAGTTCTGAGAAGATAAGATGATTAAAAGTACCTTATGTTTAAGACGGAAAAAGCGTATTATTAAATTCTATAGATATGTGTCTGTCAAATCTTCTTGTGTGGTCTCTCATTATTTCCCATACATATGCACATAAATACATTATCATCTCTGTAAGGATCTTGATCCGATTCTGACCCCTCCATACCTTTATAAAAAATTGTATATAAATTTATTTAATATTAAAATATGAGTTAGTTAATTAATTTATAAAAATTAAATTAATTATTTATAAAAAAAATATACGGTAGAATTTTTAAAATATTCACTTCAATATTCTATATTGGAAGCAACTGGCATTTACATAAACCCCTTTTTCATGGCTCACCCATCAAAGAGTTGTTCATATTAGTATAAATATTAATTTAAATATATTATTTTATAGATTATCAGTTAACTTCTTATTAACTAGATTAATATTTATTTGGCTATATAAATTTCTTTAATAAATCTGATCAATAACAATAATTTTAAAAAAATTATAGATTTAATTAATAAAATTAATTAAATCTTATATTTAGAATTTAAATAAAATTAATTCTTATATTTATTTTGGAGGGAATATTTATTTATATCTGTCACAAGAGTATCTGCATCTTAATAGTCAAAATTATCGTGCTCACTTAGATGATCTGCCACCTCAACCTTCATGAAATTATTCTTTTCTCATTTGGTGAACTAATGTTAAAATAACTTGGCAACGTGAAAAATTTGATGGTAATTAACAATAATTATATACCTAATTTATTCATAAGTATACACGTACGGTGACGAATTCGAATCTGAGTTCAGGCTGGTTCGTACGCTGTACACGAATTTCAAAATCAAAGCGATGAATTATTGCTTTTCTGGATGATATATGGACCACGTGATCTGTCCGATGCTTGTTAATACATTTTGTTTGGATAATATATTATGTTCGTCTGCTTATTTATTGATTAACTTCCAATGACTAATCAGTACACCCATTTATTCAATATATATATATATACACACACACACACACACACTCCTTATGGGGCCAATTTTCATTAGAAATTTTTTATCCATCATATAGTAGACAACCATCATATAATTAGATAGATTAATTATAAGTTATTTCAGTTTAATGAATAGTCTCTTATTTAAATCTTTAAATATATTATTATAATAATTATTTAAAAATAACGATATTTTTTAATTATAGACTTACATTCCCACCAAGTAAAAGTGGATAAAATCCAAAATATAGTACATAATAGTAATGTCAACAAACTTTCTTTTCTCATCCAACAAAAAAAAGATTCTTTTCTCATGCTATCCCTTTTTTCAATTTTTATAATTATACATTAATGACGTCTAAAGTTGAAATCTTTCTAATAATTACTTTTAATAAATTAATTATGGCATATTTGAAAATACTAATTAACTGTCATATATTGAGTTCCTGGACTTCTTTACAAAAACAAACAATAAATTTTATAAATTTAAAGAATTAATTAAAATTTAATATATATTTAAAGAACTAAATGTAGGGCTGTGCACAAAGCCTGCAGCTCAGTATGCCCTGTCCAACCCGATAAATATAGGGTATGGCTGGGTATTGGGTTGCAAAATACAGCCCATGCATTTTTTGGGCTGGGCATCGGGCACAGGGGCTGCCCTGCCCTACCCTGCCCATGAGCACCCATTCTTTTATTTTTTTTTTATTTTTTCTCTATTTTAAAAAGAAGAATATGATAGCTATTGGTGATTATAAGATAATTTTAAAAATATAAATAGTTAAGTACGTAAATTGTATCTTTTAATATTTATAACTTTACTAATTTTTTTTCTTTTTTTAACTTTGTTAATTATTATATGATTACATTACAAATTATAATTATTTATTTTATTTTTTAGATGCTTTATCTTTGTCAATATTTGGAAGACTGATGCAAAGTTATAATTACAAACTATTTAAATTTCAATACTTATTTTTTATATGCATTGAATATCAAGATTTTAATTATTATCTTTATTCTTTTATTCTTAGTGGATTATAGATATTATTTAACTCTTAAAGACACATGAATATGGTATTATTTTAGAAGTTCATAATTACATATTTTTTTCACATGAGTATGACATCACTACTTGGGCATACCTAGCTCGTCCATGGCCAGCCCAAAATTGTTAGGGCTTTTACCGGGCTGAGTATTGGGCTGCAAAATATAGCCCATATATTTTTTGGGCAGGGCACCAGGTAGGGGGATGCCCTGCCCATGCACACCTCTAACTAAATGTATATTTTAATTATTTTTTAATCTATAGAAACTGAAATTTTAAAGTGATTTTATTGTTTAAAAAACAGATTAGGGAGGAATATTTCTCTGTATTTTTTTGAGTATGGTTATAGCCCTATTAAAAATAATTTTATTTAAAATATTATTAAATATTAAATATAAGTAACTCTATTTATTTATTTGTGAGGACGTAGGTTACGTGGCAGGAAATGTTGTGGTAGGCGTTTTTCACGTGGGGATGTCTATTATTAGTGTACTAAAAATTTGCCCGGAAATATTAGGGTTACGTAGGTACGAAAATAATGCAAAAAGTTGACGGAGGCGACAAAACTTTATCAATCTCATATTCGTACTGTACAAATTATCTGTTCCCACGTGGTTGTTGTTGTTTTTTACAGTCCCACGCCTATAGCAGTGTTTATGAGTACTTTTGTTACTCTTTCTTTTTGTCTATGTTTATAAGATTTTTCATTGGAATTCGAATTGTGTTTAAGAAAATTATTAAAATTAATTAAAAATAATAAATATATATAAAATATTTTTTTTTATATTCCTTTATAGTGGTTAAATGAGATGATGAATAAATTTTTAAAAAATAACTTATACAAAAAATCGTACAACTTTTAAAAGAAGACTTATGAATAAAATCTTATAAAAAAATATAGTTTTAAATAAATGAGTATTTAGATAATTATTATTAAAATTAATTATATGGTTGATAAATTATTATAAATAATATAAGATAAAAAATAATTATCCATTCACCTACATTGTTCATTATCATTGTTTACCTCACTATGCATAGTCAGTGTTCAACCATCCATAATGATGATGAGAAGAGAGATAAGATGTTCTTTTAGAGCAGCGATGATCCACCCACGACAATAGCACACTCACAAGGGCCTGTAAAGCGTTGGTGAAAAAGAAGGTACAACGACAGCATATCATGACGATGAGAAGAGAGATAAGATGAGAGAGAGTATCAGAAAAATTATGATATAATAATAATTGAGTAATCTATAAATTATATTATATTCTAAAAGTTATTCCCATAAGTTTATTCAATACTATAGTTTCAAATTGTATGTTTTGATAAAATTAAAACATATATTTTAAAAAAGTTTCTAGCCAAAATATTAGTTTGAGTAAATTGCATAACCAATAATCATATTTGTCCAAAAACAGCTTTTGGACCAAAGTATTATCTTAGATAAATTACTAGGAATAACTTTTAGAATAGTAAAAAAGTTTATAAACTATCTATTTACTATTTTATCTATATTTTTTCTATCACCCTCTCTCCTCTTCTCCCTTTCCAGTCACTGTCTTCTGCTTAAGTTCTTGGGTGTCATTGGGCCTTCCCCTCTGAAGCTCGCTTTCAAGGTGCTTCGCTGGGTTATCATTCAGGCGACGTCATCTCATGAATCTTTGTCTTTTTCCTCTATCTCTACTTATTGTCTCCAACTCCTCTGTCGTTAGGCAACATTGTCATCATCTTCAGCTTAAGCTCCATCATTATTGTTGTAGAGATGAACAGTGGAATAAGAGGAAAAAACACAGGGGCGTAGGTTAGTCTAGTATTTTTAATTTATCTCATATCCTTTAGAGTAATTTATAAATTATAAAAGTCATTTTGATAATAACTATATAAACACTCATTTATTCATAATCACTTTTTTTTTATAAATTTTTTTTCAAAAACTCTTTTCTAAAAATTTTTGTTAAGTCATTTTTCGAAAGTCTATTCAAATGAGACATATAATTTAGTTCATAAACTCTTTTAGATAAATAAGACTATTTATTTAAAAAAATTAAATTTAAATTTAGAATAAAAACTCTTTTAAAATATAGATTTAGCTAATCTATATAGGCCCGATGATACTGAGTAAAATAAGAAAAATAATATATATGAGAGAAATGATGTGTGAGGATGGTAAAAAAAAGCATGATGAGAGAATTGAGACATTTTTAAAGGTATAATAGATAAAAAATAATTTATTATTCAAACAAGAGTAAAGAAGATTTTATAAAAAAGATAAATTAATTTAAAAAAATAATATTATAAATAGTGAGGCTATAGTACTTTTTTTATAGTTTAGGTGATATTTGATAACTAGAAATTAATTTTTAAAGTATATAGATTATTTATAAAAAAAATTATGCATATAAATTAATTTAAATTTATGATATTAAATTTAAATAACTCAATTATAAATTGTAATAAATTTTATTGGCAAGATAAAGGGAGTACCTGATGTGGCCTGTGGGGGAATAATTGTGTACGGCAAAGTGTGAGAAGCCATATTTCAACGAGACTCGGTTCATTGGATGAGTTCATGTTCAAGAAAAAGGAATGGTGAAAGCTGTCACATTTTGCAGGTCAATCGAAGAGACGTTTTTACATTGGAATTTACTTGAAACATAATGATTTAAAAATACAAATAATAATCAAAATATATGGGGTTGTTTAAGTTAACATGAGCAAAAACGACTCTTATTCCCATTGATTTTTATAAATTAAAGTTATTTTAAAAATTAATTAGTATAATATAATTTGCATTTCAACAGTATTTTTATAAAAAAATTAATTTTATAAAAAATTATTTACATGATATATTAAAAAGTTATCTCAAAAGTTTTAAATATAGTAAAAAACTAAAAGCAAAATCAGAAGCCAATAAGTAGAAAAAAAATTGTTTAATTTTTAGTAAAAAGTCAATTGTCCTAAAAATCATATACCAAGTATAATTTTTTTATCCAATTAACGTTTTTTTTTAAGTTTCAGATAACTTCCGAAGCTTTCTAATGCTATTCAAACAAATCATATTTTTATATATATTTTTTAGGCTACTTCTCCTAACGCATCCCATGCAGGCACTATAATTTGAGGGAAGGCAACATAATTGAGGGACCCTTCAATTAACTAAAACTTTTTTTGGTTGGGGAGTTTTAGAGGGGAGAAAAAGAGATATGAGAAAAAAATATGTTTGGTTAGAAAAAATAGAGGGGAGGAGAGAGGATATTTTTTGTCATTTAGTGCTCCCATCTTCTCTCACCTCCCCTCCAAAAGTGGGGGTATTTGGAGTGGGGAGAAATTTTTTACACTTTTATGATTAAATTGCCCTTTATGTATTTTTAATATTCCAACTGTACCCTCAAACTTTTTTTTTTTTATTTTTTTCACACTTAATTTTTTAATTGCTAAAACGTAATAAATTATTTATATATTATATAATAATTATAAAATTAATAAGAAATAATATTAAAATTTTATCATATTTTTTAATTTTTTTAATTTTATTATATATATAAATGAGATAAAAAAATTTAAGATTTATAAATTTAAAAAATAATAATTTTGATATAAATATTATAAATAAAGAATAAATAAATTTAAATAAATAGATAAGGGTATATTTGTTAATTTCTAATTAACTCTCCTCCCCTCCCCTCCCATCCCATTCCCTTCTGAACCAAATAAAAAATATCATTAATTAACCCCCGCTACTTTTTTCTACTTTCTCTTAAATTAACCTAAAATACCCCTCTCAGCTGGAACAAATAAAACCTAAGTTAAATTGGTATTAAAGGACCATAATTTGCACGTATCATCTTGGCGACTTAAGATCCTCGCTCGTGGGTCTAAAAAGTAATAATTTGAATCATAATTATTTATTTATCTAATAAATTTTTTTATAATATTATAGTTTTAAAAAATATTTATATATTATCATGTCATTTAAACTTTATTAAATTAAAATAAAAATTATTTTATTTTAATTATAATTAGCTAATAACTCATGACTCATTCTGCAATAAATTTCTGGATTCTTACTTTGACTTGTGGGTATATCCTCAAGTCGCACCACCCGGAACCATCGGGCTATCTTGGTACTTCTTCCCCATTAACACCATCGAAGATTTCTTCCTCCATATGATGCCGTTTCCAGCATTCTTGCTCAAGTGGCTTCATCGGAAGCTGTAAGCACCCTGAAATATTTTCTCTAATATATTTAATATCTTAGGATATTTTATAATATATCTAGTACTTTAAAATATTTTTTAACTGCATCTAATACAGTATTTTTTGTGTTGCATCCAACACATTAAAAAATATTTTAGGGTGTTTGATACAACTGAAAAAAAAGATACTAAATATATCACAAAATACTTTAAGATATTAGATATAATTGATAAAATATTTTAAGCTATTAGATTGACTTCAACCCTATCATTTATATGCATTATAGTGAAAGAAAAATTAATGCGATATGAAGATCAACTTACTGGCAAACTAATTGAACTAGTTAATTAAAATTGAAGTTGTAGATGGTAACAACCATGATTAAATCGGTAGTTAATCACATCATTAATAAAATACCTATCTAATGTGGTATTTAGTATACAAATTAGATAAACGGAATTAGTTATGGCAGTTTAATGATGTCAACATTCCATAAGATTAAAGGAAACAATACTGCAACAAAACAATGACGGTAATAATAAGAAGAAAGAAACTCCATAGACATTGTGACTTGTTCCTGTCTTGGGCCTTTCATTGGGCCTCTATCTAGGCTCACATTCTTTAAGATCATTACAGTCTGACAAATATTATTTAGTTTTTTTATAAAAAAATATTATTTAGTTTTTCTAAAAGGCATTTTTCATCAAAGCTATCTTGGGAGGAAACATCTTGATTTGTACAATCGATATGAATATATATATTTTTGCCAAAACAAAAACAATTGCCTAAAAATATCTTCAACTTCAAAATGTTTTAAAACATTTCATGCTAATAATAGCAAATAAATTTAGAAAAAAATTTATTACTAAGTTATATTAAAATTATGCATAAACAAAAATTGTGTAATTTACTTTGTAGGGATGGGAATAGGTTGCATCAAGTTAGACTTTGACTAAATAGGTTTAAGCACGTAATAAATAGAAGCTTAAAGCGAGAGCCTGCATATATGTTCTTGTTTTAGACTCGTGTCTGAGTCAATGATAGGACAGGCATAAAAGTTTTTTAAAGGTACGTGTAATATGTAAATCTTTATTAAGTAATGCAGTTAAATTCTTATCTTAAAATTTTCTTTGCATGCAAAGAGCCTTGGCTCTACAGGTTTGAGGTAACCCCAGGCCGTAGAGGGATTGATTGCCCATATGGTCGAGGGGAGGTGGCTAGTGTATATAGGTTGATTAAGATAGGTCAATAAGAAAAAAAAATATTTCTCTCATTTTAATAGAAATTAAATAACAATAAAATTACAAAATAATATTAGCAGCCCTTTAAATGACTTATATTCAAAATAAAAAAAAAAATCTACAGGGGATTTATAATAAGGATAGGAGTCCTATTTATTATTGAAACAACAGTGATTTATTAAATTGCCTAAAATATATTTATTGTGAAAATATATTAAATATTCCGTATTGAATTTTAAAGTATTAAAGGCATTTTATTTGATGAATATTTTGTTTCATTTTTTTTATTGTGTGCGCATATTTTTTATATTTAAAAATAATAATATGCTATTAGAAACCTTCACTACCAGATTTTAAAAATTAGCTCCCTCTCTTCCTCCCTCTCAATTTCTAAAAGTTCCAATAAAGCTTTCCCATTTTCACGTCAAACAAACAAAAAAAAGTCGTTTCTGCATTGCATTGTTACCATTCTAATTTTTATTTCAAGTCCCTTTCTTTCAACGACTTATCAAGGGATTACCATTCTACTTTTCCAAATTGCCTAAAATATATTTATTGTGAAAATATATTAAATATTCCATATTTAATTTTAAAGTAATTTATTGTGAAAATATATTAAATATTCTATATTTAATTTTAAAGTATCAAAGCTTTTTTTGTTTGTTTGTTAATTTTTTTGTTTTAATTTTTTATTTTGTACACATAGTTTTATGTTTAAAAATAAGAATAAAATGAACCTTTATTTCCAGCTTTTTAAAAATTAGCTCTCTTTCCCTCTCTCTCTCACACACACAGTTTTTGAAAAGCTCAATATAAAGTTTTCGCATTTGCTTAGGAAACAAAATAGTCATTTTACATTGGCGCATATAGATTAGCTGTCAATATTTAATGACTGACAGTTTTTAAATATGACTATTTTTAATAAAAATATATTTATATTTAATTAAAAATTAAAAAGTTTTTATGTCACTATCACTATAATCCTCTTTATTATAATTTATTATAAAAACTATAATTTAACCATTAAATATCTTTTAAATTAAAAAGATTTTTAAAATGTATTATCTATTGAAATTTTCTATCTCTCTCCCCCTTCATCTACAAAGTATTAATCATTCTCCTCTCTCTCTATTTTTTTCTCCCTCCCCAATCAGAATTAGTGCCGACTTAGAAACTTTATAAATTTTAGTTTAAAATTTTTTTAAAATAAAATATTATATTTATTTGAAAAAAAATTTAGATCAAATTATAGTTTAAAACAATAATTTTTAATAATTTAATGAGATTACCTTTTAAAACAGTAAAAGAGTTTACAGACAATTGAATTATTATTTTATTCTTATTTTTATTAACACTATCTCTTCTCTCTCTTTTTCACCATCTATCATCTCTTTTTTTACCTTCTATCCCCTCTCTTTTCTCTCATTTTTCTTCTCCACTCTCTCTCCTATTTTTAATAAAATCATATATTTTCTTATAAATTTTCAATTACAAAAGTCATTCTGATAATAACTATCCAAACATTCATTTATTTAAAACCAATTTTTTCTATAAATTATTTTTAAATATGCTTTTTTAAAAGTTCTCTTAAATCTATTTTTTTATAAATCATTTTCTAAATTTTTATGCTTAATATTTGGCATATGCCATTTTCACACAGACACTTTTACTGCGATCGAGCGAGTGTAGTTTAATTGGTGACGCTTCAACTTCCTTAAAGCCCTTATTTAATTTATAGAGCTTCTAATTACACGTACGGTACACAAGCAATGAGCTCATTGCCATTTTCACACACACACTTTTGCTGCGATCGATCGAATGGAGTTTAATTGGTGACGCTTCAACTTCCTTAAAGCCCTTATTTAATTTATAAAGCTTCTAATGTCCTATCCTGAAGTCACCCACCTCAATACATTGCTTACGTGGCAGCAAAACGGTGTGGGTGTGCCGTTTTTCACGTTGGCATGTCTAATAGTACGTACGTACATGATTGTTGTTGCTTCTTGTGTCCTTAATTTGCCACTTAAGATAACTGAGAGAGAATCATCTAATCTAATCTAGTCTAATCCCCATACACTTTCAACTCATTCACACACACACGCGCGCGTATACTTCAATCCGTCTTGCCACGTCGATCCTTTTTTGTTCTTGCCGCTAATCACGCCCAATCATGTTGGCATACAATAAAGCTTTCCCATTTGCTCGTCAAACAAAATAGCCAGGCGTTTGACCAAGTGAAGTCTAACAAAAAAAAAAGAGGCTAATTCTTCATAACTAACAAAGGGTCTCTCCATTTGCCTCTCTATTTAATCAAAACGGTGTAGTTTTTTTCATTCTGGATACAATTAATGGATATTTGTTAAGCCTAAATCTTGACCTCTCCATCGAGTGTATTCTTTTTACAAGATTACCTTTTATCCTAATAATTAAATTAAGAAAAAATAAATTAAATAGATTTTATATAAATACATCTAAAATCTACCCCTATTTAATTATAAAATAAGCACTTACCAGGATAAAAACTGTAGATGCGATTTTGTGGTTCAACTTAATTGAATGAATTCACAAGGTCAATACAAATTTTCCATAAAAACGATCTATCTTCTCATTACTGATGGCTTTTACCGGTTGAAAATATAGTTATGATATATATATAATTAAATAGTATGTTGATTGGGGTAAATAATGAAGAAACCATATTTGAATGGATTGATCAGAATATAATCAAAATACTCTATATATGGTTGGAATTATGACTATATATATATACACACGCAAGAGATCCTACGTACATATATACTACATTTTATAGTTTCTTTATATGATTATCTATGAGATATCAATTTTGGTTCGAGAAATTGGTTGAATGAAAGATGAGAAGAGTGGTAAAAAGGAAGAATCGTGTAACAAACACAACTCAATATTATTGACTGGACTCACACATTACATATATGGGAACGAAATAAAAAGCAAATGCAAGACATGAACGTACCATTCTACATGAACGCACGATGGTTGCAGCACGAAGCTGTAAACCTTATTTGAAAGCAAAGCACCACAAAGACACAAATAAAACAACACTACGTACAGAACATGCATGCATTGGCATGGAATATATAAGGCTACTCGGGGTCTCAGGCCTCAGGGTTATAATCATTAGGGGTGACGATCCACTTGGAAATCCCATAGATTCCCATGTCAAGGAGCTTAGGAACGGCACCGAGGAAGACTGGCGGCGGGACGGTAGACCAGTCGCCGGGTCGAACGTCACTGTGCCCGGCTAAGATCTTTTTTTTGTCATATGGTGGTAGTTTGCCGAAGACGTGTTTGAGATCATCAAAAGTGGAAATGGGTGAACGCTCAGTGTGGGTCTGGTAGACCACATAGTCAAAAACTTTCTCGTTTCCCTTGTACAGGTCGAAATAGTTCGCTCCGAGAGGAGCTGACACGGTGATGGAAGCTGCGGTGATAGTGTTATCCTTCTTCAGACTGTCTATGACTTTCTGCATTGGCTTGCCGAACTGATGCAGCGCATCAGGGTTTATGTGTTCGTAATAGACGTCGATGCCATCGATGTTGTAGTCCATCACCAGTTTTTTAAGACTGTCGGTGGCATTCTTGATCCAGGCGGCTTCTTGGGCAGAAGTGACGGCGAACGGGAATCTGGAGTCACGGCCTCCGATGCTCAAGAAGAACTTGACCGAAGTGGTCGTCGCACTGTCCTTCACGTTTTGGATGGCTTCCGCATTCAACGTGCTTGTATCAAAATAGGGCAAGAATATCCCCGTCTGGTACTTTCCTGCATTATCGTAATCTCTGGCAAAGGCCAGAACGATGTGCACCTCATCATCGAGTTGTGCATATGGGAGAGTTTCGATGGAGATCAAAGTGCTGGCGTAAACACGATAGGCGGACAATGGTTTCACCATTTTGAATCTCTCTCTCTCTCTGATTTTGGGGTGAGTGATCTGTGTCCATTCAACTTCCTTATAGCCTTATTTATATACACCATCGTCTTCTCCTGAGGTCACTCCCCACGTCATCAAATTAATATCGGTGCCGTTCAAGTAGGTAGGAGGAGCATTCATTATATACGTCAGTACAAATTAATTAAAAGAAGATCTTAAAGAAGTATTTGTTTATATAAAAGTTTTTAGTAAAAAATTAGACTCATTATAATCTAAAAATATGATAAAATTATCTTTTTTTTTAAACAATATCAATATCAAATAAATAAATTGTCTATTATAATTTAAATATAAATTTAGATACTTAGATACCTTCTAGAGAAAGAAGCATATTAAAAAGAATGAAAAATGTGTTGTTGGGTGTTGAATCGTGAGTTAAATGGGCACTGGATGACGTAACCATTTATCTAACACCAATAAATGAACAAAACTTTGTTTTCTTTTTACATACACAAAAAAATATACAAACTTAAGTGAGTCTGATACTAATTCTCTATTAAGATTAAAATATAATTTTAAGACTTAAAATATTTATACAAAAATTATGAGATTATTTATTAAAATAGCTATAAAAAAGACAATAATAATCAAACTAATATCTTTATAAAATATAAATATATTTTTATCATATGTGATAACTCTTATTAGTATAAATGAACAAAGCTAGTATTTGAAAGATGCCACTGACTTTTCAAAGCTAGCGGCTTTGTAGCCAAAAATTAAATAGGCCGTTGATGAACCCATTTTCCAATAATAAAACATTTTTTTATTATTATTATTCCCATATATAGGTATCAACATAGAGTTAAAACAATTAATATGATTGGTAAAAAATGTTACTATGAATAATAGCTTGTAAACATAGAGCTGTCGCCAAAGGACCAGTGGTCCAGTGGTTCAGTGGCATTCATCTCCCCCTTAAGGGAGAGCTTGTAGGTTCGACTTTTTAGTAGTGCGTGTAAATATGGGTTTATATGGGTCTTAAATATAAATAAATGAGATAGATCCCCATCCCAACAAACCCATCAACATTAGAGAGAGTGGGGTTTTTCCCAAATGTGGTATGGCCGGGATAATCATCAACAAGGTTAACTTTCTTTTACAGTGAATTTATAACAAGTATGACAGCGGTATCTGTTATTGAAAAACAAAGTGATTTATTAAATTGCCTAAAATATCATTATAGTGAAAATATATTAAATATTTCATATTTAATTTAAATTTATTAAATTTTTTAAGACAGTGGAGGGAGCTATTATGATTATATTTGTGAAGTCAATAGAAAAAGAAAAAGAATAAACATTTTCTGGTTTAGTTTCACGAGAGAAAAATTCAATATGTGAAATTAAAAAATTCGTTTACAAAAATTGTATTTATAAAAAATTGAATAAAAAAACTCATGGCAAATAATATAATTTGAAACTGAGAATCTAATTGGAAGTTGGAAGAAAGTGGACACATGGCCTTTTTTTTTTGGTAACTCTTAAACTTATGTTTTAAAAGAACTGATAGCCTAAACTTTAGTTTGATAAAATTTTTAAATAAACGATTATATTTGTTTAAAATAGCTTTTGAACTAGACTATAGTTTTAAATAAACTCTTAATAATAGTTTATAGAATAGTATAAAAATTTATAAACTATTCAATTACTATTTTACTCTTATTTTTTTAGTACTCTCTTTTTTGCTATCTCTTATACTTTTTTTATTCCCTGTTAACATTGTTGTGGCATCTGTTGTCATTACTCCTCTGGTTGCCTCTACTGTTGTCACTCATCCTCTCCATCAGTCAATCCTATCTCCTCCCTACCATTAATGTTTTCGCTTGTCTCCATCCGGCCGCTTGTGTTTAACAATGAAGAGGAGGGAAGAAGATGCTAGGAAGAAAAAGGAAGAAGACATGCGGTGATGGTGAATAGTGATAATGAATAATGAGTATTTAATGATTGTGAATAGTGATGGGTGAGCTGATGGATAATTAATTTTTTTTATATTATATTATTTTTAATAATTTATTAATCACAAAAGTACTTATAGTAATAATCATTTAAATACTCATTTATTTAGAATTATTTTTTTCTATAAACTCTTTTTCATAATATTTTTTTTAAAAAACTGTTCAAAAATATATTTTTTACATAAAATATTTTCTAAAAATATATCTAAACGGTTATATAAAGAGAGATTGGAAAGGAAAATACTTAAAATTGATACTTTTATTTGACGAAAAAGATTTAAGATAGGCTTTGAGGGGATAAAGAGGATAGTTCCGTATATGGGGCAGGACGAAGCAATGTTGGGTTTATGGCCCAACACTATAGTGGACTAACAACGGCCATAAAAACCCTCTCCCCATGGTTTATTGGGTACAATGTCATAAAGGATATCCCAACAACTACGATAAAACTTGAGAGTTACATATGTAATAAGGAGTATTAATTTTTGTATAAAAAAAAAGGAGTATTAATTTATTATAATTTTAGTTATATTTAAAAAATTATCCTAATTTTTAAGTATATAAATTTACATTTAAAGATAATTAATAGCTTACTCTATCTAATATTAATATTGCCTAAAAAGAAGAGAGGCTTCATCCTCCTCTTAGATCATAAATAAACTCAACCATTTTCTAAAAAATATTATTAAAAAAATAAATGTATTCACTTCATCGTTTTTTGTAGTCATAAATTTTTATTAAAGATAATTTTATTCAAAATATTATCGATTACTAAATATTGTCATATTGGGAGGGACTAACTAGTTTTTGCTAGACCTAACCTTATTAGTTATTAACTTCAATGTTAATTTTAAAATAATAATGATATAATGATAACCAGCAAAACTCGACATAGTTATTACATAAGTAAATTTCTTAAATATGATGTCATATATTTAAACTATAATATATATATAATTTTATTAGACACAATTTATTTTAATAATCTTTATATTTAAAGACAATTAATCTATAATTATGATTAGAATATAAGGCTAATTATAACACAAGTGTCAACCTTTGAATTTTTTTTTAAAAATAAAGTATTGACCTTTGCTTTATTATAAGGGCATATAGCCTAGGGGTGTTCACAGTGCCCGGTGGCTCGGTCCGCCCGCCCGAGCCCGATAAAAAATCACCCGGCCCGGTCCTAAAAAAATACTCAAAATATATTTGGGCAGGGCCGGGCCGGGCCAAATTTCAGGCCGGGTCGGCACCGGGCAGGGTATGCTGCCCTGCCCATTTGGCCCGGCCCTATATATATTCATTATTTTTTATTTTTTTTAATTCTTATTTCTTTTCTTAACTTATTCTATTTGTAATTTTATACTTTTTACTTTAGTTAGCAACTCTCCTTACTCATTTTGAAAATATTAAATATAACTCTTATATTTATATAGATACCAAAGTTGGTCATCTACTTTACTTGTTAAGTATTCGATTATTGGTATTATAATAACGTTACAAATATCTGACCTCTACACATTTCAATATTTTTTTTTATATATGCAATATATTTTAAGATTTTAATTACTATCTTTTTGTTACTTTATTCTTAGTGAATTATAGATATTATTTAACTATTGAAGATATAAATATGATATTATTTTATAAGTTCATGATTGCAGATTTTTTTCTCACAATATGAGCAGAACATCACAATTTGGGCATACCCAACCCGCCCGTGCCTAGCCCAAAATAGTTAGGGCTTTTACCGGGTCGGACCGGGCATCGGGCTGCAAAATGCAGCCTAGACCTTTTTTGGGCAGAACACCAGGCAGGGGGGCTGTCCTGCCCAACTTTACCCATGCACACCCCTAATATAGCCTAGGGCATAATTATAATTTGCAAAGACTCCAACCCTAAAGTTTACAGCTTTATCTTTTTCTTTTCCTTCGTTCATGACATGCTGCGATAGACATTTTTTAAAGGTATTATTTTTTTAATTATAACTATAATATTTATTTTATAATATAATTTATATTATAAAATAAATATTATATTTAAAACGCAGAGTAGTAGTACATAATACAAAAACTAATAATACGATAACGATAGCAATTAGCAGTAATGCGAAGGTTTTATAAAACAGAACGGTAAACTGCATTGATATTGCCACTTTGGGGCAGCATATGGTGCCCTTAAATATACTTAAATAATATGTCATAATAAGAATGGGGTGACATCAATCAATTCAGCTCGTTCTTTAAAATATGACATCTGTTACCCATCATCATCGTATCATATTAAATACACTCATGCATTCCACTGAAAGTAAAATTAGAACCGCCACAATTAAAATAGAAAAAATGTTTATATATAATTATAAAAAAGTAATATCAAAATTAGTAAAAAAAACAATAATTTATAAATAACGAGGTCATAAATAATAATAATTATTTTAAAATATTGATAAATATTAACATGACATCATCAATTTAAAACTAGAGTCCTTATAACATCATCAGCGTAGTTAATGGTTCCTAAAAAGCCATATAATGATTTACTTATATAAAGCATTACTTTTTATAAATATGTTAATATTAATATTTATTCCATACATGACATAAAATTGAGATTAATATTTATAAATTATTTAAATAAATAAAAGGAAAAGGCACACTCAGAGAAAATGGTAATAAGAAAATAAGCGTTGGAACTGTCTGGGATGCTTTGATATGATTCCATCTTCAACTTCCGATCCGTGACCGAACCCTACGGTTTCGCCAGCTAACCAATTCACATCGATCTTTCAACCCTTTGGAACATTCATTTTCTCCCTTCTTACTTTCGAAAGCAAAATGTCGTACGCATCTCGTATAATCAATCACTCCAGAAAGGTATCATGCCATCCTTCTGATTTCTCGTCTCGGGCTTCCTTTGTTGTGTCTTTGATCATGCATCTATCCCTACATCGTATCGCAACTTGGCAATTCCATTTGGGCTGTATTTCTTTATACTTCTTCATCTTGCATATTTTCATCCAGAGCATTGACTTTTTCTGTTATTTTGGAGAAATTGAGCATTTTGATATTCTCGAATGGGTTATTGGAGCATAATTTCCCCCCATCTTTATCGTCCCAAAGCACAAGTGTTTTGTCATCATGAATCTCTCCGACGAGCTGTGTTTACATTTGCACTTCATGTTAGCTTTGTACCAAAGCTGGCAATCTATCAGAGTGATCTTTGCAGTTGTTATACTCAAAAGCATCACGTTACGCTTCGTTTCTTTGTCCAGTCCTCTTGGGCGCAACGCAAGGATGATTTTATGTTGTGTAATTTCTGGATTGTATTTGTTGCATTTATCTACATTTACTGTCTTCTGTGGTTTGTTTTTTGGTTGAGGAACTTTGGAAAGGGGTGTATGAAATTCGACTTCATCATGTCTATATGCTATTTTTAAGATCTTGTAACAAACATGATTATTATATCGAACCTATGCATTGTCTACTTGAATTAAAAAAAAAAAAAAAACTATCATGTCATAATTTCCCCTCATCTTTATCTGCTCCATGTTGCTTATGAAATATTAAAGTGGGACATATGTGTGTACTTGCAGTTGAGGAATGCTTCCAACTTGTTACAACATGAACGTGCCCTTCTTGTTCGTTGTTTCTCTACCGAGGCTCAACCTTCTATGGACAGAAATCAAGGTTTTTATTTATTTTTTCCTATTTATTCATTGATTGTTTGAGATAAACAAATGATACCTTATGGTCTACAAATGAATCCTATGTGTTTGGGTTCTGCAATATGTTTAGTTGACCACAGGCTTGGGCATGGTCAGCATAAACTGTTAGGGCTGCGGCAAGTTTTATCAAGCCGCTGCATGGTCTACAAGGCTTCTATTTTAATATTTGTCTTAATTGCCTGCTGTTAATGATTGATGAACTTACAATTCGGTGACAGTACTATCATAGTCAGATGTTGGTTCTATACCAAAAAAACTCTAGTTGTATGTTGGTTCAGTCTGATTACATTATTCAAGTGAAGTGATATTTATCCCTCTTGGTAGAGACCCAAAGCGGATTCTTTCTTGAACAAGTGGTAACAAAGATGAATGTCCAATCTGTTATTTGCTATAGACATGCGGGCTTTAGTTAGTTACCCTATTCAAGATTTACCCTGGAGGGTGGAATTCTAGACCTTGTAGATGCATGTGTTGGAAGTTATGATTTGTCTGTACTTTCTTGAAGTTCCTAAATTTTCATTTATCATAGTTATGAATGGAGGAGTAAATTATTTTTCAGATATTTGGAAAACCCAATTTCATGGTTACCAGTCCCCAACAAGAAAGAGTGTTTCTGAGCCTGCCTCGTACCACGCTGTAAGTTAAACTCAGTTTATGCTCAATATGTTACAAGAAGTTTTTCTTTTTGTGCTACCACCCATTCCTCTCCTTGCCTGTGCTTTATTTATTATAGTAAGCAGGTTTTTCTAGCTGACCTGGAGGCAATTGCCCAATTCTATCTTCTGTAGAAATTGTCATTTGGTGGACAGACTAGAAACATCTCAACGTGTTTCACCCGGGGTTCTTTAAGCAATGAGAATTCATGGTATTTTTTAAAATGTTTTTTGAGTACTTTTCTTGCTTCAACAGGCTAATACATACTTATGTCATTTCTGATTGCTTCCTCCCCCTAAAAAAAGTTCTCAGGTACAATCAAGGAGATCTTATGCATCAGCTTCAGGTACTTACTGTGGCTATTTGTGTCTCTTACTTTCTTTATGATTCAAGTCCTTCTCTTCAGAACTCGTTAGATGTTGGATGTATTGGATTCTTCATCAATGACATATGTTACACGAGTTTTCTCGGTTTTACATTTTTTTAAGGATACTTATATAACTAGTATAATTATAGTGTACTCGTTTCATTACCAATGTTGGCAAATATCTTTCAGACCTTCCTCCGCACCAAGAGATTGGAATGCCCTCTCTATCACCTACAATGACTGAGGTATATCTTTCTGAAGCTTTATGTAGTGGCTTATTGTTTCTGCCTACTGATTCACACTTATCTGTAGGGAAACATTGCAAGATGGTTGAAGAAAGAAGGGGAAAAAGTTTCTCCTGGTGAAGTTCTGTGTGAAGTTGAAACTGTAGGGTTCTTGTGCTATTGACATTGTAGACTCATTTTGTATGGCGTGACCTTTTTATGGGCCTAGCGTCTTGACATCTCAATATATCAATTTTGAAGGATAAAGCAACAGTAGAAATGGAATGCATGGAGGAAGGTTATCTTGCCAAGATAATAAGTGGGGATGGATCAAAAGAAATCAAAGTTGGAGAGGTATTGAAATCTAGTTACAAGTTTCGTAAAGTGTGTCTGTGCATGGAGAAAGTTTATTGGTTTACACCCTAAGCTTTACATGCAGAGGTAACAGTCTCCGTAACATTAACAATTTTTTTTCCGCAGATAATTGCTATAACTGTTGAAGACGAGGATGATATTGCAAAGTTTAAAGATTATCAACCTTCTGCCTCAGGCGCTAGTGCTGCCCCAGCTAGAGAACCATCTGCCCCACCCCCTCCAAAGAAAGAGGTGGTTGATGAGCCTGCCCGAGAACCTGAACAAAAGGTTTCCAAACCTAGTGCATCTCCTCCCTCTGGAGATCGCATATTTGCCAGTCCTCTTGCTAGACAGATTGCTGAAGAGAAAAATGTGAGTTAATGAAATGCCGTGATTGAAAGTTGTTTGATAACTAATAGAAATAAGCCATTTTGAAGATATATTACAATTTTTTATTGACTATATAGGTTCCTCTCTCAAGCATTAAAGGAACAGGACCTGAAGGGCTCATTGTTAAGGATGACATTGAAGATTACTTGGGTATTATTCTGTCTCTCTTTCTGTGTGCCAAGATTTCATAGTGGGTCTTAATGTTGTGCTAGAGGAGTCCTCTGTCTTGCTAGTTCTGGGGTATTGTATTACCCTTAGCTGATTGATTCGATTTGGATAACAAGCTTTGCCATCTAATGCAGCTTCTGGCGCTAGGGAGGTTTCAGCAGCCTCAAAG
Organism: Leucaena leucocephala; assembly: GCA_037074615.1. Taxonomy (NCBI): domain Eukaryota; kingdom Viridiplantae; phylum Streptophyta; class Magnoliopsida; order Fabales; family Fabaceae; genus Leucaena; species Leucaena leucocephala. The sequence goes on along the minus strand of CM073558.1, from coordinate 2,830,640 downwards.
ACCAAGGTTGCAGATGCTGCCTTGGATTACACTGACATTCCTGTCTCTCAGATAAGGAAGGTAGCATCTCAAATCAAATTCCTCTTATAAAATAGTGTTCTGAGATTTCTTGGTTGACACTGACACTTGAGTGCTTTAATCTTGTACCATTCTGTTTAGGCCGTGTCTTTATGTTATGAATACAAGTTACCTTTCTCAAAAAATTGAACCTTGATTATTCATCTGTTGGTACGATTGAATATTTGAATTAGGGATATAAGTATTAGTCTACCACCTGACAAAAGTTATGTCCAGTTTTTGTGCTGCTTCCATTACTATATATTCTTTTAAAAATTAATATATCAGTCCTTTTGGATCATTAAATTTGTATGCATCAGCCTTTGTTTTTATATGGCCATTTTGGTCCTGTTACTCCAGCACCCTTACTTTGTCCTTTACTTGTATTCACCTTGTGCAATGCTGTTCCATTACTATATCTTTCACAGTACAAGTGATGTGTTTGTTTACTTGAAACTAACTCTCTATTTTGATAGATCACAGCTTCACGCCTACTGTTATCCAAACAAACTATTCCTCATTACTATTTAACAGTAGATACATGTGTTGACAAACTCATGAGGTTAGTTTCTCTATTGCAAAGGATCCATATAGCTGACCTTACTTAGAGGGATAAGGCTTGTTGTCATTGTTTAATGTAAGCTACTTATATGCAGTCTGCGTGCCAAACTCAATTCATTGCAAGAAGTATCTGGTGGGGCACGGATTTCAGTTAATGACCTTGTAATCAAGGTATTACATTTGTCTCTGACCAATATGATTGTGCTTGAGATATGTAGATTGTCTTTTTTGAGATGTTAAGTTTCAATTAGAAGTCCATTGTGGGATTAGGCGGTTGATAAGCAAAAGCAAGTTGAATTCTCTGACCTCCAAAATCATTTTGAATGGCTTCTCTTTTATTAGTCTTGAACATGAGTTAGACTCCATGGTTTCTTGGAAGGGTTGTGTCCAATGAGCCTCCGACTTATGATTTTGACCACATTATGGACTTCTGTATATTCTGCTTGTGACATCTTATAAAATCAAGACTCATGAATTTTAGGCTTAAATGATCTATAGAGGAGCAGCAGTTGTTGTGAAAGGATATATAGGAGTACAGATTTCAGATTCTATTAGTTTAGAGGGTAACTTGGTTCTGTCAATGAAAAAGAGAGAACGGGGGTAGTGGGTGGAAAGACAGCAAGTGAACTTGACATAAACTTTCTTTCTTGTGTCAAAACATAGAATACAAAGTATTGGAAGTAAATTTGGCCCTACAATCAAATGATCACGCCTCTAAACCTTCGGGATTCTGGCTAAAAATAATAGTGAATTTCAGCATACGTCTTCAGTGATATGTAGGGTTGAATTGATATGTTCATATCAACTTTGTTTGGTTTATCTTATTTATTTCAGGCTGCTGCTTTGGCTCTTAGTAAAGTTCCTCAATGTAACAGTTCATGGACAGATGATTATATTCGCCAGTAAGTGAACAGTTTTATCTGCACTTGCTGCCATCAAATTTGTATATCCCATCTAATTTAACATGTAAATCTTGTTGTTTGCAGGTATCATAATGTGAATGTTAATGTTGCAGTGCAGACTGATCATGGACTTTTTGTTCCTGTCATCAGGGTAAGCCACGCCCTCTGTTTAACAGAGCGACATTTATGTCTTGAGTTTCAATTATGGTGTCTTACTTGTCTTTTTATTGGTTATATTCGCAGGATGCAGACAAGAAAGGCCTCTCAAAGATATCAGAAGAGGTCAAACTATTGGCATCAAAAGCCAAAGAAAACAGCTTGAAACCCCAGGACTATGAGGTAGTAGAAGTCATGTGAATGCTTATTGGCCTGTGAAAGATGATCTTATTTTGACCTGTGAATTTTTGGCTGATTCGCTCTGCAGGGAGGTACATTTACAGTTTCTAACTTGGGAGGGCCATTCGGCATCAAACAGTTCTGTGCCATCATCAATCCCCCTCAGGCAGGCATTCTTGCAGTTGGATCTGGTGAGAATACTATAGGGTATTCCTATCGATTAATTTTTTAACCAGTCAATGTTTTTATCTTCACACTTGGTACACTGTCATTTACTTTAACAGCTGAGAAGCGGGTCATACCTGGTTTGGGACCTGGAGAATTCAACTTTGCTTCTTTCATGTCTGTGACTCTCAGCTGTGACCATCGTGTAATAGATGGTAATACTTCTTGATTAAAGCTTCAGTCATCAAGCTTGTAATATATGAAATAGTGACGTCAGGTTCTTAATGGTGCATCTTATTTTGTTTGTTCAGGTGCAATTGGTGCTGAATGGTTAAAGGTATTCAAAGGCTATATCGAAAATCCAGAGTCAATGTTGCTGTAAGATTAAACTTGAAGACTTCCTTGACGATTATTTTCAACTGAATATTAAGGCGGGAATGGGAACAGTTCATCTGGCCTCTATCCACATCCCCATTTATTAGGTCTGGTCGATTGTATTACTGACCAATTTTCGATTGAAGTCTTTACCCTTTTTTTGGCCGAAGTTTAAGTCTTTTCTCAGAAGATGAATTTTGCAAATTTTGTATTTTGAATAAGCAAGGTCGGAAGGGGCATTTGATATATTTGAGATTTTCCTTTGATAAGAGGGCACTCCCCCATAGAGGCAGATTCGTGCCTGAGATTTTTCTGCTAGACTTTGTGAATAATTGGCAATTTTCCTTTGGGATATGTTCTCATCTCTAGTTTAGTTTGGTTACAATGGGGTTTCCGCGGCACTTTCCCTGGAATAACTTGTTAATATGAAGGCATTTCATTGCTTAGTCATATTCTAATCATGCTTCAGTTTTTTTAACAGCAGAACAATTATCTAACTACAAAGTCTCGACCTATTTCTATTAATTCGATACAGAACGAATCGCTAATAACTGACATCAAATGAACGCTTTAGTATTTTTCCTAGTTATAATACTAATATGATCTTCCGCCTCAAAAACACAGCATCAGTGAGGCAGAAAGACGAGGCAAAATCCTTCAAGCAAGCTACCAGACAGTACATAATATGGAGACAACCTCCTGGGCCTTTACTCAACGTTTAAAACTTTTAAGTAAGCAAACTTGACACAAAGGCAAGATCTTTCAAAAAAGGCATTGATGTCCGTTACGAAAACTACAACAGAAAATTGCAAGCAAGAAAGCTTTGGCTACTTCTAACAAATTAGAGATGAATACTTCGCCATAATATCAAATGAAATTTCCTCCAACTAGCATGGAAGATAAGAGAGAAGCTGACTTAAACGGTAGCAGCAGCATGTTCATGTGTTCAATGAATTGCTAACCTTAATTCTAAATATAAAATCTAATTTTTAATTTTATCAACTTTTTATTAAATTATCTCTATTAATACTTTTTCAATAATGATTAAGTAAGAGAATAAGAGAATTAAGAAAGATAATTAAAATATTTTTAAAAAATATATTATAATAATTAATTTTTTTAACATAATCAAATTAATTAAATAGGTATCATGTTTTTATTTTTATTGTTTTTAAAAAAGCACTACAAGGGATTGAGGCTTACGCATCATCAACCACAGAATCCACAGTTTTAGGTTAGTACAAGTAATAATTGTCAACCCTAAACACTAGGGTAGATGATTAAGTCGGAGTTCGAGGCAACCTGTAGATGGTGATTGCTAACAGTTCAAATCAATTAACCAAAACCAGAAAGTTCCTGATTTCAGTTTGAGTAAAAAGTTCCTCCTCACCACTACCACAAAATAACGCAAGTAATGCAAAACTAAACCACTGGTGCTAACATTAAATTATTTGGAAATCGGCACCAAAAAAAGTGAGAAGCGACGAGAGGAAAAGAAAAAGGTGAAGGAATTAGCTTATTTCACTAAATAATGTTCGAATTAATTTTTTTGGAAGTATTGGAAAGATCAATCAAGGTAGATCAGGCTTTCCACGTAAGGGAGGGGTATGAGGGTATCTGTTATATAATACAGCTATTTCATGCCGCCCATCAAACAAAGAGAAAATAATGATCCCATTTCCACTAGTAGAAATCAGAAGAAGAATGATACACCATTCATCAACTATTTACTAGCAGCCCATTTAACATCCCTAAAGCAATTTCTGAACTTGACATCATTTTTTTTGGTTTTTTGATACAAGAGAGTACTTGACATCATTTGATTATGATAGCCAAAAATAGAAAAACTATTGAAGCGTGATATCATATACGACGCAGAATTCATGCATACAACAAACTTAACACAATTTGCAAAAGAGAAGATCTTCAATGTGTGCAAACTCCTATAGTTCCTACCTGAGCCTCGTAAATTTACAATCTCATCTGATAATTACGGCATCAATATAATATAAGTAAATAAATAATCATATCCACAAACAAATCTCCTAAGCCCATGAATCTCAAGAGAATGTGCTTAGTGTTCGTATTTATCACAGAAATGAGAAACCAGTTCACAGTATTTTCAAAATCTCTTATGCATTCACAAGCCATAGCAGATGCTATGAACAAAATTGTATCTCTCAAAATTATTCATTACAAAGTAATTCGACCACTTTCAATGGAAGGGTTAGCCATCATCACGATGAAATTATGCATTCAAACAATAATTTGCAACAGCAGATTTAACAAAAGCTGCCACACATTGGTAACCTACTGTCTACAACTTGTACTTCAATACTCACTCAAAATTGATATGAAAGGAATAAAAAATAAGAGCTCACACAAAATAAGCTCTTCATATTGGCACGTAGCGCTTCAAAGCTTGCTTCGCCGTCACAGCCGCTCCCGCCACAACTCCACCAACGGCTCCTGCGACCGCAGCCGATCTCACTCCTCTCGCGGCTCGATACAATGCACCCGTGCCAAGCCCTGCCGCCATACTATTCCAGACATCATCAGTATCCCTGACGGCCTGAATCCCGCTCTCGATACCAGCATACATCAACCCGATCACGCCAAGTCGGTTGCCCCAAGACCGACCCGCATGGCCAGATGCGTTAAGAACACGGTTAATCCGAAGCTTGGTGGTGTCGCCAGATTCAAAGGACTTGACGCCATCGACGAGTCCCAGTCCGGCCCCACCAACGGCGCCGGTGAGGTATCCACAGCCAGTGTAAAAGGTTAGGTTCTCACCCCAGGATCGACGCTTGCGGCGGGCCTCTTCGACGAAAAGGTACTCAGGAGATGTCGGAAGCTGGTAAAGATTTCGAATAGGTACCTCGAGGTCCTTGTAGGGATTGTAAAGGCGAGTTTGATTTTGCATTCCGGATTCTGAGTCGCGATCGGGGGTCTGGTACGCCATTGGAGAGGCTTCCAGACGCTCGGGTTAGGGTTTTGGGGGATCAAAATGAATGAGAGAGAGAGCACGGGCACGCACAGTGGAAGCTCTGAGCTTCCTTGGCAAAAGGTGCGAGAATCTGGGGGGTTAGGTTAGACATTCGGTCCAATTTGCCTGATAATAATCAAAATATGGACCGGGTTCATTGACGAACCGGAACTGGTTTATTCCACAGAATTTGTAGATTCGAAATTGTGACAGTTTTGCGGGGCCCTTGACTTTTTTCGTTTTTTTAAAAGGCGTCGTCCTATCATTAACAATCGTTCATTGAACCAATAAAAATTACACGAGATATATAAAAAAACATTAAAATTAAAAAAAGGAGGTGCAGAGTAAAAGAAAAATCATGTTCAATTGTTCATCACTTGTAAATATATTGTAAATTCTTATGTATTTTACATTTGATTACACTGATATTAATGGTAAGGGTATGTGCCATTTGTAAATTTTCTAGCTTTTATGTAGACAAATTTTGAAAATATAAATCTCCTAAGCATGATCAACATAATAGAAGCTCTTGCATGAAAAGGTGAAGAAGTAAAATAGTAAATTAAATGTTGTTTAATTATTACAAAATAATTAAATTTTCTTTCCACAATTATATACTGTGTCAACACTTTTTTCTCCACTTAGTGAACCCAACTTGGATTAAGGAATAATAAAAATAATAATAAATTGGGGTTCTTCGATTTATGTTGCCAGTAGAAAGTATGATTTGTTACAATTAAGAGAGGCAACACAAGACATGATAGAACTTATGAAGGATGTGGGTGAATGGTGGAACAACTTCCAAAAGACCAGCAGCTTCCTGTCTCATCACTATAATTCTTGTTTGTAACTTCCTCAACATGTTCTCTTGCAGCTGGAAAGAGACCTCCTTCTCTTATTTTACTTCTGCTACTGCTTTTGTTGCTCTGAGACTTCATGGGTTTCCTCTGCCTTCTCTCTATTTCCATATTATGATTGCTACTCGCTGCCTCTTGATTCTACATGTTACACAACTATAACTTAAAAGCAATTTAAAAAAAAAAAGACAGTGCACAAGATTTCTACTAAGTAGGGTTAGAGATTATTTTTAAAATTTGAATATATGACTTTAAGGTCACATGATAATAACTTTACTATTGTTTCGAGACTCATTTTACTTGCTAAATTTATTTTACAACTTGCTACATTAAGGTCACTTGCTACATATATTTTACTTACTCATTTTACTATCGTCCCTTTCCATGTATTTTACAAATTTCAAGCTTTTAGTTATGCAATTCCTTTGGTCTAACCAGGAAGAAAATTCGGAAATGTGAAATTGAAAAGACTCACCATTAGTGTTTCAAGGACCATAGGAAAAAATTAGTGTTTTCCCCCCAAAAGTTATCACTTCACTCGTACTCTTAAATTTACAATAAAATACAGAAAACGATGAGTAGAGGTTGATTGACTAACCCAGCTCTCAAATCTGTCGTTTCTGTCAGGGTCTTCTATCACATATCTGTCTTCCAAATCTTTGAGTCGATCCAGCTCCGGCAAAATGACTGAACCAAGATTTGGTCTGTCTCGTTTCCTCAACTCACAACATTTCAAAGCCAACATAGCAAGTGATAAAGCCTCTTCAACAGGCCAATCTGTCACACTTGGATCAAGCACCTCTGGAAATTTGCCCGTTTGGATAGCCTTTTCAACCAGGTGAGACAAACCCATTGGAGGCTTTGCTGTAATAATCTGAAGCAGCATTACACCTAAGGAATATATGTCTGATTTTACACCCAACAATCCTGTTTGTTGATACTCTGGATCAATATAGTAGAATGTCCCAGCTGCGGCTGTCATACGATATTGTGTGGTTTTGTCAGCTACAGATGGAGGAACAAGCCTGGCCAAACCCATATCACTGATCTTGCTCTTGTAGTTCTTGTCTAAGAGTATATTTGCAGGCTTGAGATCTCGATGCACCAGTGGTTCGGGCCTTGTTTGGTGAAGGAAGTGAAGGCCGGTGGCAATTTCTGCTGCAATCTGGAATCGAAGTTTCCATGGAATTGGTGGGGTGTTATCTTTCTGGAAGAGACGGTCTTCTAAGCTGCCATTTTCCAAATATTCGTACACAAGGCATCCATACTCTGGGCAGGCACCTAGGAGGAGAACCATGTTAGGATGTCTTATGGTGCTCAGAACTTCAACCTGCGTTGAAATAATTACAACAGAAGATAACTCGGCTATGATTCATAACCCTGATAGATGCTAGATACATGAGATTATTGAACTCAACAAAAGAACTTATGGAACAATTCTGACCTTAGCCAAATTATATATTTTGACAAGATAGAAATCTTGTTTTTGAAGCCTATTTATATGGGTGAATACACTAAACTACGTCACCTACTTTTGGAAATGTTACACCTCAGAGTTGCAATGTAGTTGAGGATAAAAATTAACACTCTTTTTATTTGAAAATATAAGTATGTGATATCCGTTACTACCAACTAATCCAGTCAGAGTATTATTAGTACCAAATAAAAAAAAAAATAAAGTTTCATTCTGCCATAAGAATGAAATCTCAAGCTTAAATTTGTCACGACAAGATGTTCATCTCACCAAGAATCTGCTAAAAGAAAATTATGGTTACCTCTTGAAAAAATTGCTTCTCCCCAGATGTTATGTCTGGTCTCAAGACCTTGATGGCAACAACAGTGTGATCTAGCATCCCTCTAAACACTGGTCCATATCCACCTTCGCCAATTTTCTTTGAATTGTCAAAGTAATTTGTTGCAACCTCAATTTCTGAAATATCATATCTTCTACATCGGATAAAATTTTGTGCAAGTGCATTTACTGCTTTCATCTTCTCCTCTTCCTCATGCATAGCTTTCGTTTCTGCCTGCTTTCTCTTCTCGGTCTCCATTTCTGCTAGGAGTTTTGCCATTTGTGCTGACTCCAATGCAGCCATGGTTTTCTCTCTTTCTACCTTTGTCAAAGCCAATGCAGCCTCTTCAGCGAGCCTAGCTCTTTCTAGGTTGCGTCCTTCTTCTTCCCTAATCTGTTCAAGCTCCATTACCTAAATGACAAGATACCAATCATTTTAAGTTTTCTTTTTTAGTTGGTTCTTCTAAAATCCATCGTATAATTAGAAAATATAATATGAAATTACCTTATTTTTTGCTTCAATAGCTTCTTTGCAAGCTAAACTATACTTCTCCATTGTTTTTCTCAGTTCCAGTTTTAATTTCCTTATTTCGCTCTCCAAGTCTTTCTGTTCGATGAACCATGCAAAAGGGGTAAGCAATGTGTAAACAATTCCCTTATGATGGAAAGTAATTAAAAAATCTGTAGGCTATAGGCGTGAAAGTTATGTTCTATAGTGGTCTAGATTGACCATTGGTGACGCACACCTAAGCTTTGATATGATTATGCAACACATATACCGAATTATTATAAGTGCCAAACGATTCTGAACTAGAGTTGTCCTGTCATCCTAAAAAGTGGTACTTACTGGGCTTTTTGAAGATAGGCTCCTGCAACTGTCTAAGTTCTCGGATACTTGGTTTTCATGGAACTTATCATTTGATTGAAAACTATTCGGCCCTGACATATCACTAATGAAGGAATATGGATTTTGATTTGATACTGGTGATGAATCAGCTTCTCCATTTGGTTCATGCTGTACATTTTGTGTAGAGGTATGATTTTGACTATTAGATACTCCATCAAGGCTTGAGCCTTGTCCACTTCCATGGCTGGCTGAATCTCTGTATAAACAAGAGAGCATCTAAGCGCCGTGTAAATATTATTTAATCTGGGAATACGTCACGAACATGATCAGACAAGCAAGAAGTTCTTAGAAACAATTAATTCGAATGCCCTCTGCCATGCTTTCTCTTTCCTTTAGTTGGTAAAAGAATTTAAATCACAACGAAGAAAGTTATCACCCATTTCATACCATCATGCTCGATATGTTTTTGAGTAAAAATTAGAATCTTAGGTAATTCGTCACCCCAATTCGCGATCAAAGTATTAATATTTTTGAACAAAAATATTTCTAAATATCCGGTATATATATACCTGTTTTCTTCTTCAGAATCTGGGATACTAGGAAGCCTCAGTGAATCATCAGCCCAAGAACTTCCTCGGTGACTGTCTTCTATAAATTTAGTCGATTTGATGGAATGATTTTGATTTTGACATGTTGGCTTGATATTTTGTACTTTTCCTTTAGATATAACATATATTGTGCAGGACTCAGGCAAAGACTTGACTAAGCAAGTTGGGACATCTGCATCTTTGAATTTCCTGCAGTTAAGAGCAAGCCACAAAATTGATCAACTGATCTAATTCTCATGTACACATTAATCATATCAACCGTACATTTTGCTTATGTGAGTGTATGAGTCAGACATAGAGAGAAGAACCTCGTAAGAATATTACGGTGAGAAGCACCAACAACAACGTTTCTGATAGAGTTGTTAATGATATAATAAGTAAGGGCGCTTGGGACATCAAGGTCATGCAGAACCAACTCCTTTGCCTGTATCTGAAATGCTCAATGATTATAAACATAAACCAATTATATATAAAACATATGGGTATATACACACGCACTTCAATCTAGTTTGTGGGGAATACCAAATGAGAGAAATGAAAAGTTGGAAGTGTTTAACTCTTACACACCCCTTTTCGAGCACAGAATCCTCGAAAGGGAAGAAAAAATTGATGCATTTCTTCTCCCGAAGCAGGGACGCCTTCTTTCTGGGCAACATCAACATTATCTGCATAAAAAATATGGAAAAAGAAGGTGTCATGGCATGTATCAGTTGGGTAAAATCTATTCACAGATTTTAATCAGACATTTTCACAAACACCCAATGAGCAAATATGAACAAATGACGAAATAAACCGAAACACAACCAATGGGTTATGCTAAGTTTTGGTCAGACGTGATTAGAAACACCCTTCGTGCATCGATTACATTTCGCTAGAATGACATAAACCAAATCTAAGGGATTCTTCACATTGTAGACCGACAATATTACAAACCAACCCATAATAATGGCATCTTACTAAAGCTTATGGGTTTTCTCTAAGGTTCAAATAGGTAAATATTGATGATAATGATCATGATGGTGGGGATGACAGAGAAGAATACCTACGGGGATGAAATCCCTTTGTACGAACATGGATAAGGATGCATGAGTTCTTTACGAGATGATCTACGGCCCATTTGACTGCATGTTGGCAGTTCTTATCCTTATCAATGGCAATCACGGTTCCTCCGACGTCCTCTGCTGCAGCAGGGCCTAATTCTCCTGACTTGGAAGCCTTTAGTGAGAGATCCATCGGCGGCACCAACAGCCCCACCGAGCAAGCCGATGGTGGGTTCCGATTTGGAAACCGCAGAAGAAAATCAATAGGAATAAGTTTTTTCCCGCATTTCCTATCATCCTACGCCTGATGAGACCCCCTATTTACCATAGTTGGCGGGAATGGTCCGAAGAAAAGACCGTTATTAACTAACGCTTAAATTTGTCTTTCCTCTATTTTGACCAGAATGAAGCATTTGAATTATCAATAATCAAATTTAAATTAGCTAAATCATCACTTAATATAGCAGCTTGTATGATTAAATAACTTGTACTTTGCTACTGTGCTCTAAATACTTTTTTTGTTTGCTAAATAGCTAATTTACGAATATTAAAAAAATATAATTTTATTAGTTATTTAGACAAAAATATATACTAATTTTCTAAAGTGGTGTGTCTTAATATTTGAATATAAAATTATTCCAATAATTAAAATAACTCCTTTTTAATATCCGATGGAATCTGATATCCGAACTTGGCAGACCGACAAAGCGGTGATCTGATTATATGACTCATCATAGATTGCATCGATAGCTGGCATTAGAAACATGCGAATTGGCCGCTTTGTAGAACGAACATTTCTTTAAAACATTGGCTCAACGAAGATTGGTTCCTTGTGCTTCAGGCTTCTTTCTTGTTCGTAGGTCAGAAGCATTTTGTTAATCTCCATATCATTGAAGTTTCAATGTCGTCTCTAGTTTCCTGTAGTTCTGCCTTTGTGCTCTCGTCCTTCTCTATGGGCTGAACAAATTCAATGTCTTAGAGATTTAGAAGGAAAATAAAATTGGTCAGATCAAAATATTTGTGTTCAGCTATTCGTATGTGATGTGAATGGGAAGCTCTCATTGCAGTTTTGAGATTTTGAATGTTTAAATAAACTGATTACTCCAAGACTTATTTGTAAAAGAAACATCGCCCTTCTAATTCATTTTCTTTTTCATTTTTCCCAATCTCCTTATGAATATTATGATTTGCAGATAAGGGTTTTTACTATTGAGATTTAAGCAAACTGAAAATAAATCATCGAACAGGAGGATTTGATTGTGAATGAAGTCTCTATGTTATAATTACAGTTTTTTCCCTTTCTCTCTCTCTCTGAATGCATCAAAAATGGCCATTTCTGTGAAGTCAGAGGATCCGGACTTGAAAGGAACTAGTGACTGAAGTTTGAATTGATTCACACAATGCTCTAAATGGAGACAAAGGATCAAGGAACTGGCAAGCATGTTCGTGTTAAGAACTCAGATGACCCACTTTTGGAAAATTTGGACAAGCCGCTTCCCTGTTTTGGGTGTGGAATTGGCTGGATTTCGAGTATTATATGCATGCATGCATATATATATATATATATAGATAGATAGATAGATATTACTCTTTCTTTCATTCTTATATTTACCTCTAGCATAGTTTGATATATAACTGAAGGTTCTTCTTTTTGTCATCAGCCTTATGCTTGGACTTGTATGCTGATAACTCATGGAAATTATTATTATTCTTTCATGTGTTTCTTCTCTTTTAAACATTTTGGATAGAATTACTCGTATTGTAGATATTTGTTTAGGAAAATATATGTATTACCTAACAAATTCAAAAAGATAAATTCTTTAGATAAAATGTGCATATCTTGATTAAGCTGAATCTCATAAAGATTTTTATTAATTTAAGATCTTGGAGATAGAAGAATATCTCAAGTATGGAATTAAAAGATACCTTAAAAAAATGAAAAGCAAAGAATTGACGTTTAAGACAAAAGAAGCAAGTTAGATCTCAAAATATGAAAAAAGGGCGAACTCAAAATATGAAGAAAAGGGCTTTATTGTTCACTGTGGCCAATCATGAAGAACTGATGAATTGTGCTCTTTGTACCATTTGCCACGGTGAGCATGTAGCCTTGTGGGGTGAGATCTCACAACTGAAACTTCACACTTTCTCTATATCGTTTGTTGTGATAAACGTGTAAAAATTGAAACTCTACATTTTATAAGCTTATGCGAAAAAGTAGGGTTTTTATTGAAAAAACCTCATGAGAAACGGCATTCCACCACATTTCAAGAGACTAAGAGTAAGAGATTTTGAGTACGGGAATGAAGTTATAAAGGCTTCGAGATTTAGGATTAGAACAAAGAAGATATTTAGAACTACAATTCTTTATTTTTTTTTCTTTTTTCATTTTCTTACTTAGTTTTGTAATAAATCAGATTATGTTTAGTTTATCTTGAGACTATGAGTAGTTAAATCTTTCATGTTTATAGTTGTCTTGAATCATTTTATGGATTAAACATTGCATTTACTTCCTTTTAGGGAAAAAGACACAAAAAGCCCATTTGAATTTTAAAAGGACAAATTGGGCTTCTCAAATTTCAAAAGGACAGATTGGGCAGGAGGCTCAATCTGTCATTTGCAAATTTATGTGCAAAGACCATATTACCCTTCACTTTCCCAATATTTTAACAATACGATTTACAACTTGGCCAATGGTATTTACAACTCTGACAATGGTATTTGCAACTGTGAGAAATCAACTTTTGGCAATTGGGAGAAACACTGTAGCTGACCCTGTAGCTTATTTGACAATACGATTTACAACTTTGCCAATGGTATTTACAACTCTGACAATGATATTTGCAACTGTGAGAAATCAACTTTTGGCAATTGGGAGAAACACTGTAGCTTATTTGACAATACGATTTACAACTTTGCCAATGGTATTTACAACTCTGACAATGATATTTACAACTGTGAGAAATCAAATTTTGGCAATTGGGAGAAACACTGTAGCTGACACTGTAACTTATTTGACAATACGATTTACAACTTGGCCAACGGTATTTCCAGTGCAACTGGGAGGGTAAACCCGATGGAGGGTACACGTGCAGATACTATTGGGTTTACACTCCTTTTTTGCACGTTTACCCTCTATCGGGTTTACCCTCCCAGTTGCAAGTACTATTGTCAAAGTTGTAAATACCGTTGGCTAAGTTGTAAATCGTATTGTCAAAGAAGTTACAGTGTTTCTCCCAATTGCCAAAATTTGATTTCTCACAGTTACAAATATCATTGTCAGAGTTGTAAATACCATTGGCCAAGTTGTAAATCGTATTGTGAAAATAAGTTACAGTGTCAGCTACAGTGTTTCTCCCAATTGCCAGAATTTGATTTCTCACAGTTGCAAATACCATTGTCAGAGTTGTAAATACCATTGGCAAAGTTGTAAATCGTATTGTCAAATAAGCTACAGTATTTCTCCCAATTGCCAGAATTTGATTTCTCACAGTTGCAAATACCATTGTCAAAGTTGTAAATACCATTAGCCAAGTTGTAAATCGTATTCTCAAAATAAGCTACAATGTCAGCTACAGTGTTTCTCCTAATTGCCAGAATTTGATTTCTCACAGTTGCAAATACTATTGTCAGAGTTGTAAATACTATTGGCCAAATTGTAAATCGTATTGTCAAAGAAGCTACAGTGTTTCTCCCAATTTCCAGAATTTGATTTCTTACAGTTGCAAATACTATTGTCAGAGTTGTAAATATCATTGGCCAAATTGTAAATCGTATTGTCAAAATATTGGGAAAGTGAATGGTAATATAGTCTTTGCACATAAACTTAGAAATGACAGATTGGGCCTCCTGCCCAATCTGTCCTTTTAAAATTTGAGAAGCCCAATTTGTCCTTTTGAAATTCAAATGGGCTTTTTTTGTCTTTTTTCCTAATTATATTTATTGATTTTAATCTATTCTTAATATTTCTTGATATTGGTTGATCACCATCGAGTCATATTATTTATTTGAGTTAGATTTGAGAAAATCAATTTAAGTGTTAAACTTATTTAAAATTATATTTGATTTAAAGTTCTTTTGAGAATTGATAATTTTATTTGGTTCAAATAGAGATTGAGATATTATTCTAAATTTACATTGTCAGAAACATGTTAGTTCTTTTGGTTAGTTTTCATTAATTGGATTAAGAGATTTGACATTTTAATAGAAAAGAGTATTTAATTTTGACTTGAGAAAATTTAATTAAGTGTTATGAACCCTTTGGCAAACACATTGTCATTGTTTGTGATTGGAAGGTAACCTTATGAAAGTTCATGAAGTAAATTGGGGATAGATGGCCCTTATGATCTCTTTTATCTTGAAGCATAGATTTTAATTTAGTTCTAATTAATTAGCTCTTTAATTTTACATTAATTTACTTGTTAAAAACACTATTTTCTCAAATATTTGATTTCTTAACTTAACCAAAAATATAATTATAAGAATACACTGTAGTTTGCCTTAATTTTTGAGAACGACCCGTACGGAGCAAACATATGCCACTGATATGGTATTATGCCGCATTTCTCTACTTTAGCAATTCCTGCATCAAGGATTCAAGAGAGCGAACCGGACTAGCTGCTTCAGCTATAGCTGTAAGTGTATTGCTTGTCAAAAGTTCTGTAACCAGATTGTATTTTGTATATCTGTTGAATCTTTTTTTATTGCCATTATGAGGAAGACCGATCTCTGTATTTTCTCTCATATCAAATGTTTTATGGTTTTTGCAGGCTCTAATTTTTACAATGGCTGGACTGATTACTTTAGGTGTGGTTATCTTATATTTCATTTTTTAATTTAATTGAATTAGTTATCTAGCCTTATCAAAAGATCATGAGGGAGTATATGTTTTTGTCTAAGAGAGCTAGCCTCTGTTGCAGACAAAAAAGTAAAATAAACTAATAGAGTATTCTTTTATACAAAATTCAGATAAAAATATGCAACTGAAATAGAGCTCTTTGATATCGATTCTAACATAACTTATTGCATAAATTCAAACTTCTTTTCCCTGAGAGACCAACACTCATTTTGGAGACGAACAGTCTTTTTCACCACTTGGCCGACCAGGACTTCCATGAATGTCTGCTCTCTCATTCCACAGAAGTCAACATTTATTCGTCCATGGTGAGCTTATGCTCGGCGAGATGAAGATTCTACCGCAATGCCAAGCAACAAGAACTAAAAAGGAAAAACTTGAAGCTAAGAGAAGTCAAAGCAGGCTTTCTATTCCAAGTTATTTTGCCCTGAAAATAAAACCAGCACCACATTCCATTCAATTCATGTTCTCCAGAGGTATTAAATGCTCAACAGAGATGAATCACTAATAAGCAGAAGCTCCAATATAGAGAAGCTTATGAACACTTAGACAGTAAACTTGAAGCTAATAGACAACATTGCCTAATGATAAAAAGCCAGCAAAGAAAGGATACAACAGCAAAACTTGCAAAACTAACCTAGTGTTTTAGCGCCTTACTGTGCAAATACTTCTTCAAAACATCCATAACTGACCCAAAATCCGCCTTCACTTGCACTGGTTGGTTAGCAAATTTGCAAGCCATGCCCTCAATATCTTTTGAATGGTAATCAATTTTCGATTGTGTAAACTTCAACCCATGAGCAGTACTGATTACCACAGTCCTATCTGTAGGCCCTATGGTCCCCTTTTTCCTTAATTTAATCAATGAGGTCAAAGCAACCCCAGTATGAGGGCATATAAACATGCCAGTAGAATCCGCTTGAGCCGTAGCATCCATTAGTTCTTCTTCTGTTGCTTCCTCAACAATGCCATTTGAGTTCTTCAGTGCATAAACAGCTCTATCTATTGAAACAGGATCACCAATTTGTATGGCAGATGCAAATGTAGTGTTGGCCTTTACAGGCTTAAATTCTTTCCACCCTGACTTGAAGTACTGATAGAGAGGATTAGCATTTGCTGCTTGAGCACAAACAAGTCTAGGAATCCTATCAACTAGTCCTAACTCTTTGCACATGTTAAACCCTTTATAGAACGCATAGATGTTTCCAAGATTCCCTCCTGGTACAATAACCCAATCAGGTACTTGCCAATTAAACTGCTGCAAAATCTCAATAGCTGCAGTTTTCTGCCCTTCTAGTCTCAAGCTGTTCAGAGAATTAGCCAAGTATATAGGTAACTCAGAAGTAACCTCCCTAATCAAATGCATACACCCATCAAAATCTGTATCAATGCTCAAAACAAATGCACCATTTGCAATTGGCTGGACCAGTTGAGCAATGGAAATCCTATTAGCAGGCAAAAAAACAATCGATGGGATTCCTGCAGAAGCACAATAAGCAGATAAAGCAGCAGAGGTGTCCCCTGTGGAGGCACAACCAACACCGACAACAGGACGTTTCATTTTTCTTAACCTGTTAACCTGGCTCACTAAAACAGTCATACCCAGATCTTTGAAACTCCCAGTGTGGCTGATCCCACAGTGTTTGACCCACAAATCGTTCATGCCCAGAAACTGCTTTCCAAAACGCTCAGCCCAGAAGAGATTTGAGTTTCCTTCGAATGCACTCACGATGTCGTCATTGTCGATCTCGGGTAACACCCATTCCTTCTTGCTCCAAACACCAGAGCCGTACGGCCAGGTGGTTCTACCCACACGAGAGTCAAACAGGGATCGCCAGTACTGACCATCGTATTTCTTCAGAGCTTCCATGTCGTGCTGAACATCGAGAAGGCCACCAGATTGGGACCGATACACGATCTCGTCAAGAGAGTAGGATTCTGTGGATGAAGGATCCGCATTAAAGGGGACGTACTTGGCGGAGAATCGATGTGTGTAAGTGACAGATTTGCGGCGAGCCTCATCGCGGATGTTCTCGTCGGCAGGGCGGCGGTTCTTTGAAACCGCCCGTGGGACTGGCGGCGAGGCGTTGTTGTTGTTGTGAGGGAGAAGATTGGAGGATCCATTTTGGAAGTGAGCGTTGAATATGAAGTTGGATTTGGGTGATGGGTGAGGAAGAGAGGGTTTGCATTGGAAGGAGAAGGGAGAAGACTGGAATAGTGAAGACGAGGCCATCAGAGAGAGAGGGAGTGAAGCATTCATATTGGTCCAGTGCGAGTGGGTTTATTTATGTAAGATTTTGCCGAGGCTAGCCGCCGCCTGCCAGAACAGTAAAAGACTAAACGTTGTCCAACTCATTTTAAATTTTATTTTTAAAAACTTTTAAAGTAGGCAAATATAAAAGAATGTATCTAGCATGAATTTATTATAAGTGCATTGCTAAGCAATAAATTCTATAAGTTAATATAAAAGTTGATTAATTTTTTTTAAATATATTAAAAAAATTAAATTATTAATTAATTAGAATTAAATATAATTTTTTTAAAAAAATTATATTATATACTTTTAATAAGTTCTAATTATAAGTTCTAATTCATTTTTTGACATAAATTTATGAAGTAAAATAAATTTATTAATTATAATCAAATACAACATCTTAATATTAATTCATCTTAACTCTTATATTAATTATAATTAATTAATTTATTTTACTTCTTATATCTATCAAAAACTGTTAGCTTGATGTTATAAGGACTCGAGATGATATTTAAAATAAAAATGAGGTCTCATTTTAAAAAAGTTTAAGAATTTAAAAATTCAATTAAAACTCTACAATTAAGCACTCAAATTTCGAAAATGCCACTGGACATAATTATGCACATCTAAGCTCAATTTAACCAAACCCAAATTACTTTTGACACTAAATATAAATATATTTTTTAGTAAAAATTTAAATTATAAAAGACGCATTCTTTTTACCTTCCTGAATGTCTAATATGGCCCAGCCTGAACTCTATATTGTTTTAACCACCATTTGGGCTGGGCCAAATTTAACGGGCCAATTGGGCTTGTACGCATAATTAATTTAGATAAACATGGCAAAAAAAAAATTCCCATAAAAAACCTAACTTATAAAATCATAAATTTAAAGTATACTATTAATGTGATTATCTTATTAATAAATGATCTATATATAAATATTTATGTAGGTACTCTGAGTTTAGATGTATACCCTAATCCTAGTAAGTCATCGAAGCCAATCCATTCAAAAGAAAAGTTTATGTGGATATGTACAACTCCTAACATAAAATTATTATAAAAGAATGTATTATTCCATATTGTATTGTAATTCTAAAATGTATTTGATGTAATTTAATATACACCAAAATAGTACGGGCAAGTCTATTTTGATTTTAATTAAGATATATACACCAAAAAATATTTTAATTAAGATAATGCATTGTGACTAATTTAGAAGACTTCATCTTTAATAAAGAATTGATTGAGAATATCTTAAGATTAAACTTAATTAACTCGATTATATTCCACAAACCTTAATTTCAACATAGGTATATAAATTAGGATTAGATTCAATTATTTTATTGATTCCTTATCCTAATTCTTTTCCCCTCAAGATTTATTACCCCACTTAAGGAGTATTTGGCAATCCCTTCACTTTCTTCTTTTGAAAAATAAAACTCCTCTCCGTTCCGTACAATACAAAATGAGTTAGAATAGATTAAACCAAACACCA
Source organism: Leucaena leucocephala (assembly GCA_037074615.1). Lineage (NCBI taxonomy): Eukaryota > Viridiplantae > Streptophyta > Magnoliopsida > Fabales > Fabaceae > Leucaena > Leucaena leucocephala. The sequence continues at coordinate 2,811,510 of CM073558.1, read as the reverse complement.
CTTAATTAAAACATTACGTGCTTTCTAAGAATTTTTCCCAGGGTCAATACTTACCAATTTTATTTCATAAAGCTTAAAGAATAGACAACGTGGCAGATTATGATTAAATGATCTGATGGGACGCATGAGGCATGGCGCATTGGATCAGAACTCCAGGTTGGTCAGGGATAAGGCGTGACCACGTCAATAATCACAGCACGTACTTCTGACATAGCTCAGGAAATAAAAACAAACTCTTCGTAACAAACAATTACCAACTGACACGTGTCAGTTTCCCCTTCCCCCCCTCTCCCTCTCCTTCCGCTTTCTTCGGCTTTAGTTCTTCCGGTTGCCCATTTCTGCTCTCCCTGCACAACAGTCTCCTTGGAGGCGCGCACTCTTCACTCTGCTCGAATGCTTCACCGTCGATAAGTGACGACTTAGGTTTTCCTACCAGATGTGAACTTCCGGTATGATTCGGATTCGGTTGTAGTACTCTGTTTATCTGGAAATGCTAGATCTGTTCATAGTAGCTCATGTTCGATCCAAAACCTGGTTCCACAAGAGGAGAAAATCATGTTACGTTTTTTGATTCCTTGTGATATTTCCTTTTAATTTTCAATCTATGGGATTGTATTTCCAATTGTACAGTTAGATTTTTGGTTTGTTTCCCCGGGGGGGGGGGGGGCGGGTTTATACTTTTATTTCCCTTCTTTCTTTAACTTCCGCTGTGGGGTCGTACGGTTGCACTTGTACAGTTAGGTTTGTACATGATGCGGGTGGGTTGGCAGTAATGTTGGGGCTAGAGGAATTTGAAGGAACTAGGTTTCGTGTATTATTCGGCTGAAAAGCTTTTGAGTGGTTAGAATTCCAAAGTGGCAAAAATGAGTTTGAGAGCGGCCGAGGAAGAATCGGGTCAAGAGATTCATCTCCCGGCCGATATAGATTGGCAAATGCTTGATAAATCGAAGTTTTTCTTTCTTGGAGCTGCCCTTTTCTCTGGGGTATCAGCGACTCTCTACCCTGTTGTAGTGTTGAAAACCAGGCAGCAGGTAGCTCAATCCCAAGTTTCATGCCTCAAAACCGCAATTTCACTGGTTAGGCTTGAGGGCTTTAGAGCATTGTACAGAGGATTTGGGACTTCCTTGATGGGCACAATCCCAGCTCGAGCACTGTACATGGCTGCCTTGGAGGTCACCAAGAGTAATGTAGGTACTGCTACAGTTAGGCTAGGACTTGCAGAACCAACTGCAGCTGCAATTGCCAATGCAGCAGGAGGGTTGAGCGCAGCCATGGCAGCTCAACTTGTGTGGACACCTATTGATGTTGTGAGCCAGAGATTGATGGTTCAAGGTGGGTGTAATAACCCTAACAATCATATGGCTAATTCAGCACGCAATTACATCAATGGGATTGATGCCTTCAGAAGAATCCTCAACACTGATGGTCCCAGAGGCTTGTATAGAGGGTTTGGGATATCCATTTTGACTTATGCTCCTTCAAATGCCGTTTGGTGGGCTTCATACTCTGTTGCGCAAAGGTTGATTTGGGGAGGAGTTGGGTACTACATTTGCAAGAAAGATAATGATGAAAGCAACGATACTAGAACAGCTAACACATTGAGACCAGATTCAAAAACAGTAATGGCAGTTCAGGGTGTTAGTGCTGCAATTGCTGGTGGTATGTCTGCTTTAATTACCATGCCTTTGGATACGATCAAAACAAGACTACAGGTCTTGGATGGTGATGAAAATGGCCGCCGAGGGCCAACGGCTATGCAGACAGTGAGGAACTTGGTTAAGGAAGGTGGTTGGACCGCTTGTTACAGAGGATTGGGACCTCGGTGGGTTTCCATGTCAATGTCTGCAACGACAATGATCACTACCTACGAGTTTCTGAAACGGCTTTCCACCAAAAACCAGGAGGTTTTGACATGATGAAGGACAACAATAAGGAGAAAGTGAAGATCTTTTCCCTCACCCTAAATAATGTTATTTTCTCTTGCCTATGTTTTCCCTCTTTTTTTGGCTCTTTCATCTTTTCCTTTCCCAGCATGGCTGCTTGATATCAATGTAACTCTTTGAAGGTCATGTTATATGTATATCTTGAAAATAAAAGTCTTCTTGACTTCTAACACACCCATGCGCATTATAATATGCTTCTTGTAGATTTGGAAGTTTGATATGCTAACTACTCTGGTTTTAGAGCTGATTTAGCAATTGGGACTTCATAGGTCCTTGCCTCCTTGGTGTTATCAGAACTGTTTCGTCTTGTAATTGGGAGTAAATGTTTTGGTAATCTTGTACTATAACCTAGCAATCCCTGGAACCAAAACTGTCTAGTATAGCCACCAATCAGCCTCTGGATCTGGATTTTCTTTCCCCGAGTTTCAATTTGGGTATACTTATGCTTTTGTCAAAGAGAATTCAATGCATATTTTAATGCTAGGTAGTGGAGTGTGGAGAAGTGGGAGAGGATACTTGTAGTTATCTACTCAGTGTGGGTTAGATATAGTGGATAACTTTAGTTTAATGGTGGGGGACCAAATTGTCTGTTTGGTGAACTTGGAAGTAGGTATATATATTATTTTTTTTATCAAAATATCATTTATGTATTTTTAATAAAAATATGTATTTAAATTATTGTAAGATACCATTACATAAAATTAAAATTAAACTAAAATATGTAGTAGTATTTTGGTTTTGTGAGAGGCCAATATAAATTTAAAAAATAAAAAATTAAATAACTTTGACAAAATATAGAAAATCCACTGTGATTATCGATGGATAAAATGCAAAAAGAATTTCTAAAGCAAGTATCGAAGTTCTTCAATAAAAATATGATAAACGGTATTTTTATATTTCCTCATTATATGATTAAATCTTCTAAATTCTGTAAATATTATATATGTTGTGGAATTTATTAAATTATAGTTCTGATGCTGTACAAAATATTTAAAATAGGAAAGGATCGAATTACAAAAAGAATTTTAAATGATTGAATTTGAAATGCAACAATAATAATAAAAGAAGATTAGGGACGTTTATATAGAACTAAAATGTGAGTTATTTATTTTATACGAAGCCTAATATAAGCCATAAATATATTGTTTATGAATAGTATACTCTCTTTATAATTTTATATTGTGTATATATATATTATACTAATTTTTATATGGTATATGAATACATAGAATAGTGTGTATAGATAACATAAGAACTTTTCCTACTATAAAATATAAAAAAATCAGTATTTCACAAATATAATATGTAAATATATGATATTTGTTGCCAGTTGCACAGTGGTTCAATAGGATCTGTTGCAAAAGTCGCTATTACTCCTGTGGAATCTCGAATAATATTAGAGACCCATACAAGTTTCATCAGAAGCATCTGACAAAGTCATTATTCTTTTCCACCCACATACTTGTGTTTCAGATTGATTTTATCACATCTTGAGATTCGGATTTCATATATATATATGAAATAAAATATGAACCCAACTCTTAATCTTGTATACTTCCAAACAACTCCCATTACACTAAGTAATGATGATTCCTTATGAAAGAGTACAGACAGTTCCAAATAGATGATCAGAGAATCCACACCCCCGATCTTTCTCCATCCCCCAAAAGAAAAAAAATACAGCCTCCTCATACCTCTATTCTTTCTTCTTCTTTTCTTATTTAGAGGCGGCACTTACTGCCTGAAATTATAAGTAGCATAAAATCGGTGACCTCCCACCACTTATAAAAATGTTTTGCTGCTATTAGGTTATAAGACCATTGGTCTGCCCATGCCCTCTTTATTAACAGTAAAAGAGACACAACAGAGGTGCTAGCTTGGATTCCCCTTCAGTAATGGAGGGGTCAAATGAAGAGACAATTAGAAATAAGGTACTAAAAACGCAACTCGTTAGTGCCCAACATAAATTGCAAATAAAATACAATCATCTTCCAGAGGAACCCTGCCTGCAGAGGGGTGATAAATCGAGAACAAGATAGTTTATACAGCAAATATATAACCTATTATGTCAAAGCTCTTTGGGAAATATATAGATAACTGGATTTTGTTCCCAGAGCATGAATCAATAGATGACTACATCTTTCCCAAGTCAACAACACTTCCGTGACAATTACAGATAAAACCCACAAAGGGATTAAAATCTAGACAACCACAGGCAATCCTACATACTAGACAGAAAATCTCAACAAGTGATGAAACCCAGAAACTATGAACTGCATCTAAGGAAAGCAAAAAAAGCTTGAGCAATTAAAGACTCCAATGCTAGTCAGTTAAGGAGCCTTGCTTAGGTCAGGGACGAGCTCTCTTGTTACTGCATGAAGGGCATTTGTATTGTTTGATATGCTCTGCCCTAGCTGGGGTGATCTTCACACATTTTCCATGGAACCATTTTTCGCAGATGTCACAACAAATCCAGAAATCATCAGTACCATAATTCTCACCACATGCCCCACACAAGGTCTCTCCATGTTCATCTTCATCTACATCCAGTCCTTCTTCCTCGTCTCTTGATTGCATAGCCTTGGAATGCTTTCCCACAGATTCTGAACCTCTCTGCTCAATGATTCAATCATTAAATATTAAGACAAACCAGCTCATAAGAGCAAAAGAGCACAAATATGACGATAACACCACCTACTCAAGCCAAGAGCTTATATCACCCCAAATAAATTTGTTGTATGCGTACAGAACCCTGAGTAAATTCAATATCTCTCAGTGAAGCACCCAAACTTCAACCATGTCCGCAGTAAATGTGATATCAATATACAGCAGTGGCTTAGCACAACCAAAAATAGATTTCCAATTTCTAGATGTCAAATAATAGGATCTAGCTTCTCTTAGTTTTCCATCCCTTAAAGGGGAGAGGATGGCTAGAAAGTCTGAGCAGAGTATTTCATCTTAATAGATATTTTTTTTATTCTGAATGAATAAGCATGGTCAATACCTGAGTTCTTGCTTATCAACAAATTGCAAATGCAACGCCCCATTAATTTAGAGCTTGGACAAGGAAAATTATCAACCCATTCTAGCAACTCAACATCTGTTTTAGGTTCTAACCACTGCAGGTATTTACGCTTCTGTTGTTTTCATGATCTCTAGTAGGCCTTGCAACAAGGATGAATTATCTTTGTTCCATATTTAAGGCATTGTTTTGTCTACATTCGGGCCAAAGCAATTTTTTAATTTAATCCTTTTTATATTCTTTATCACATCCAATGCTCATAATTCTTTTGGTCTAGATCCTCGGGGTTTTTGGCGGTGGTGTAAGTGTAACTACAGTGACAAACCTTTTTATCTTGCGTTTTGAACTTCATACTAGAGCCTCAAGTTCCAATTTGTAATGTGCAAATTTATAAATCTTTAAAAGATAGGTAAAATAATCAATCTCCATACTAAATTAGATAGGATATCAGAGTCTTTTTTTTTTTCCTTTTGGTGAAATATCAAAGTCTTTATTTATTCACGAAAACTTCCTAAACATTCTCATCTCAATACTTAGCACCCTGAACTAAAAAAGTAACACCTTGGACAAGGTGATTTGATTTTGTAGTAGAGATGGTTGACATCTACAAGTGGCTAAAACCCAATGACCAACCATAGTTTATTCACCGCAACACAAAACACAAATATCCATGAACAGATGAAAATTTATTTATCATGAGTGGGAACAGAAGAAAATACTATTTACCGCTTTAGAGTTGGACTTTGATTTACTGCCACTGTGATTTGAACCTGAAGACTTCTCCTTAAGTTGTTTCTTTGCTGTACCCGTAACAACTTCAAATATCGTTGGCAGTTCATTAATCATATTGAAAAGCCGTTTCCTACATTCGGACATCAAACCTTGTTCAGGTGGATTAAATAGAAAATTATATGAAAGAACCATTTATTTAAGTGTTTTACATGAAGAATAAGAACTATATTCTGCCGATCCAACCCACATTATAATGTGATAACTGAGACTAGGAAGCAGAATGAGCCCAAACTAGCTCTGTGTCTTCAAGAATCTACACTTCTTAAAAACTTAACCTAAAAAGAAAGGTTAAAAAGAAAAAGGACACTGTTCACAGAGCATGCTATACCTGTCAGCTCTATCAAACCCAAATCTGGCTCCAAAATAGAAAGCGATAGCAAGTAACCATGCATCACTATGGACAGCAACTAAAGATAACCAGTCTTTTTCCTGCATGCCATCCCTAGCAAAGTTTATGCCCAGCACAGGCTCTGGAAGTTCTGGAGGGACTTCTTCGGCAGGTAAATTTACTTCCCACTGCTCACTAGGATAACCATACAAGCACAAATTCTCCTTCTCTGAAAAAAGTTAAACATCCACGGAGAAAACAAGGAATCAAGTAGCTAAATAAAAAAAGCAAATCTAGATATGGAAACATCAAATTCTTCATTCACAATAATTTTCCCTGGCAGCTAGCATAACTACATAAGATCTTTATTTCCAAAAAAAATGCAAATAACATTTCCTGCCAAGAGGTTCTCAAGAATCATCATTTCATTTAGTCAACAAACAATGACTAACACACATGGCAAGAACACAAATAATGGCTCTGGAGCTAGGCTAACATGGATACAAGAATGTCTATTGTACATTCAAAGTTTCCAATATACATATAGTATAGCACAACACTTGTCAAGGCTGGTTGTACTGATGATTATGTGGAATGCAGTTCAAAATGCTGCATGAGTATTCAAGATTATTAGTCTAAATATCAATGAAAGGCATAACCGTGATACCAATTTCAGAAGACCTCAGTTAATATTTTCTTCCACCAAGAATTGTAGTTCTAGCACATATATCTTATTGTACACTTGCAGAGAACAAGTGCATCAGTTCATATATTGATAGGAAGACGTAAGGGAAACAAAAGTACTGAGTGAAAACCCCATAAAAGCAAAATTTTAACCTGAACTAAATGCAAAACACATTCAAAAGAATGATATTAGATTTTTAGTGAGAGGCAGAGACTGTATTTAACCATCTAGCATCAACAAGCTAAAACCCCCATTTATTGTTTAAAAATGCAAATGATGCTGAACACAAAAGACTTTACATGATATGCCCAAAAAATCAGCAACTCATTAAAAAAATGCAGAAAATATAATATAAGAATGGAAGGCTTAGGAGTGTCAGAGTGTAGCTAACCAGGATCACATTGGTTGTAGAATTCTTCAACATCTGCAACAAACCAACAGTATGAAGCATGAACAAGTAGAATAAATAAATCAGAACACAATTTATTTCATAACCTCTATTATGATTTTTAAAAACAAAGCATAAAGAGGAAAATTCTTTTCAGCTAGCACAGAATCAGCACAGACAAAAATAGGAACAACATTTATCATCTGACTCATCTGTAGCACCATTTGGGGCTTTGGAAGCATACAAAGACCCATTTTTTTCTTGCTCTCCCGTTTCCTCTAAACTTTTGGAGGCTGAACTCACAAGTATTGCATGAAAATTAAAAATTTATCAGAAAAAAAAAAGAAATCAAATTTTTTATATTGAGTCTTCCCCCCATTTCAATGCATCTAGCATTTACATGCATCAGATAACCACTGTAGGTTAACATCTACTCCCTCTGCATGAAGTTCTAGGCTTCTAGCTGTCAAGCACAATCAGGAAACTGAAGGGAAGAATATAACAAAATGAAAGAAAACATTGTTCTGCAACTTCATTACGTAGAAATTAAATCTTCTTACTAAGCAATACTATCGGGGAACTGCACAGTTTCAGCTCCAAATTATACCTTCTCACATGTGTACTCAATGCCACAATGCATCTTTTACAAATATAGAGAAGGAAACTTGACTACTGAAAAACATAACACCATGAAAATCAAGCTTGGTCAATGTTACAATTCTCCCGTTTCATCCTTATGCCATAAATTCCCAGTTCACTCCGGAACCATGCCAGAGGCTCAATACAGAAATTAAAGAACGAAATAAATCATGGCCTTCTCCCTTGCCATCCTGAATATTGACAATACAACAGAACAGAAAAATCAGGAGACTCATTGCCAATTATTTACCCGAATTTTCACTCGAGAAAAATATGGACCATGCTCCGACATACCATCGGAGACGATTTAAAAACTGAACAAAACAACAACTTTGCATCCGAAGCACATTACTTGAAACAAAAAAAAAAACAGAATTAAACAAACGATTCAAAACTTTTTCTTCCCATTTCCTTTCATGAGCATTCCCGAAAACCAAACTCAAAACCGACATCAATGAGGAGGAAAAGAAAAAAGGTGAAGCGGGAGAAAGACGCACCGGAGGTAAGGGCTTTTACAAGTCCAGCTCTTCTTCCCTTGAAATCCCTAAAAACCTCTTCCACCGTGCGAGGATTGTACTGTGCTCCACCTTCCATGGCTCCGTCCCTCACTCTCTCCGTCCCACTCTCCTCCCTATCTCGACAGTGCACTCAAATGACGAAAACGATGCAATTAATGTCTCCGCTTAAACCAACGCACTCCTAAACGAAGTCGTTTTCCAGGAATTCGGGGAGATGAAACACTTTCGAGGGAAAAAAATTCTATTGACGCAGTACGTATTCAAGTTTCCCCGTGACTATTGTATTGTATTTCCATTCTATCTTTTATCCATAGAATTTACTAACAAACCTGACCATTTGATGTTGAATTCCTCATGCCTAGTTGAGATAGTAAATAATAAACTCAAATCCCAATTGCTGCCTTTTACTATTTGTCTTGTAATTTGTAATTGTCCAAAAAATAAATAAATATTTCATAAAAACCGCCACAACTATTTCTTATTCTCACATACTAGATTGTTTAAAAATACTAAAAGAAAAATTATATATAACTATTTGATTGTATTAAATTTGACTATTGTGACTCTATTAATTATGTTTTTTTTTTATATTTACAAAAACTCCAATTGCAGACATACTTTGAAAAAAAAGTATTTTCAATCTAAACACAAATGAGATATCAGAGAAGTTCCAGCGAACAAATGCTCAAAACCACAAACCAATACGATATCAATCCTCAAACATAAGACATATTTACAGCTCAGCGTAATCCCCCATACGTTGTTCTTCAAAGGCCAAATCAACATAACACAACATATATAATAAGATGTTCATATCATTTTCCCGCATAGCTGACATGAACACCAGGAGGTCTAGGACTAGAACAAGCCTTTATCATCCACTAGGTGAGGTCACACGAGATTTAGGAATACATAGTATATATAAATGAGCCAAGGATGACTTCCCATTGGGAAATAACACAAGCAGTTTCCATCCGAAGAATAACTGCCATGATGTGCTGAACATGTCTGTCACATGAGAACAGACACATGCTGTTGATTCCCGCCGCCACCACCACAAGTGCCGCGGGGATCGGCTGAGTAGCCTTTCATGTTCCATCCAATGTGAGGAGGGTAACTAGAGAGCCTGAAGCTGGACTCATGTTGCTGGAACATGCCATCGCTATGGGAAGCACTTGTGATGTCAGAACCATCTCTGTAGTTTTCTACATCACCATGATTTTTGGATTCTGACATATTTCCTCCACCTAGGTTCAACATAGTACCTTCCGAAACTTTCAGGCCTCGACTGTCTGTTTTGAGGCTTGCTTCCTGGAGTTGTTTGCTGTTGAGAAAGCGACCCCCAGAACCTCTAGCCCTCCTCAATGCATGCCGATGTCGGGACTCGTGAAGATATGGCTGCAAAAGCATATAATCATAGCATCCTTGAAAGAAAAAAAAATGCTGGTGTTTTATCCAAATATGTTATATAAGATAGGTTTTTGAGATACTATGAAAAAAAGGATAGCCAAGTGTATAAGACTCCCACTAAATGGCGTCTAGGAAGTGACCGATATATGCAAGCCTTAACCCCCCCGCAAGCAGAGAGCCTATTTCCAATATTTAACCATGTGACCTCTAAGTCAAATGGCTGTTTACAATTGTGCTGAGGCTCATACTATGAAAAATTTAAGAATAATAGACTTACTTTCCGAGCTTTGATGAGTCTGTTCTGTGCTTCGAGTTTGGCACGATACTGTCTACGCCTCAGAATAGCATGGTACTGCTTTGCATTCACGTATATCGGTTCTTCTGTCAGATCAAAAGGAAGAGGAACTCGAACAGAAGTTAATCCCATGAGTTGGGCCTGATGAATCTGGTGACATTTTGACAGTATATATATTTCAGAATTTGGCAACAGCGCAATAATTAATTTAGAGAACAAACACGTCAAGCAAGAATCCAAAGAGTTGAACAAAGGAATAAACAATTCTATTGTGGGTGAATAGTCCACCTTCTTTTGTCATTAAGATAAAGGTCAACAGGAATAAAAATTTATATATATAATTGTATCACTTAATATCAAAAGTTACAGTAAAACAACTTCCCCACTAAAAAGAATCATGTTAATGATAAAGAAAAGCAAACAAAGAATCAGAACAAAGGGGCACTTAAGAAAATTAATTAAATGGAAAGTACTTCATTGACCTACTTTATCAACAATAAGAATCTGTAAGGCCAGCAAATCATCTCTTGCACCACAAATTTAAGAAATTAACTACTAACCACAGAAGCTAAGAATCCAGGATTAACTGATTCTTAGCACACTAAGGATAAAGGCTTTGCCCAGAAAATATATTCCATTTGAGAAGGAAATCATATCAACAATCAATAGCATGCTATCCAAGAATGGAATAATTGCATATCTGATGTTAACATTTTCAGGAGGAAATGCAAAGAATAGGACAGCCTAATGCACATGGCTCTCACCAAATGGAGTCTAGGAAGTGACAGGTGTATTCGGCCTTATCCCCTGCAGGCAAAGAGATTGTGTCCAAGATTTGAACCTATGACCTCTAGGTTACATGGAAGCAACCTTATTGTTGCACTAAAGCTCACCCTCTTTTCAAGGGGGAAAGCAAAGAATATGAAGGTAGAAGAAAACAGAGCAAATGAAGGTCCTCATAAGAGAAATTGGAAATTTTACAGGCTTGAGAGAAACAAGAAAAGGGTATTTTAGTTGATCAGAACTTGTATATGTTCTGATTTTGTCCTTTTCCACCTTAGCATAGGAGAAAGCCTTTGATAAGAATTAATTACAATTCCAGAAGGAAACTAGACAAAACCAAAACCATTATCAAAAAATCATGACAAAATAAGGATAACAATGACAATAATAGTATACTATGCCGCCAAATACAATCACAATTTGGAAGGGGGTGCAGTCACAATGAAGGGATAATATTTTTTATCAGCTTGAAACGAATGAAAAAACTTTCAAAACTAAACCATCAATCTGATGCGAACAAATATCTGGAATAAAAAAAATATCCCAACATCTTGCCTTGGACTGTGGCCCATATGCAGCAAGTACACCATCAAAGCATGGTTCAGCATGGTGAAATGCAATATGAGCCTGAAATGCAGATAACCAAAGAGAAATTATCAGTATTACCTATCTTTCATGCTAACCAAAACATAAACATGTGTCTGCATACAATTGATTGGTTATGATCCACTTGGAATGGAGGAAAACAAAGACTCTGACTCCCCAATGATGACCTGATGAGACCCCCTCCACTTGCACTACATTTTGAATGTGCCGAAGAATTGCTATACGGGATAGAAATTTGACCTACCAACCAAAGCAGAACAAAACACCCATAAAGTAACAAGCCAAAGTATTTGAGAAGAGTTTTTCTGTCAAGTTATCCCAAACCAAATTAAACTTTAAAGAAAAGCCTGATATTATATGGATATCATAATTATCTGATTGCCAATACCGAGGGAGGAGATATTATTCAGAAAATAAGATCATGATCATATATTTGCTTTACTTCATTTCCTTTAAGAACATGTAGTAGGTTATCCTGCAACTTCACTATCATATGCATAAAAATTCAGAATTACATATAGACAATTACAATCAAATACCTGATTGAGCTGAATCAACTTCCGGATAAGATTGATCAGTCGATTGAGTAGAAGATGAATCCTGATCTTGAAACTGGAAACTCAATGTCTTGGTACTATGACGTTGTTGTGGCAGAACTCCCATTTTCAGGCTTAAATTCTAGAAGACAGATGATTTCTGGACATCAAATGCAGAAGAACTCCTCCATGATGAGCAACCAAAAACATGAGGAGATGTTGAGTGGGGAGAACATACACCATAATCTTTCTCACTATGGTTCAGACCTTACCTGTTAAAATAGCAATTCCTTGTACCTTCAAAGTAACATGAGACTGGAAATCTGGATTTGGATACAGCCTTTTCAATCATCAGCTACCATTAGTCAGTGCAGTCTACCTGCCAGATGGTTGTTGCAATTATTAATACCGACCAAAATAATGCAGAGCATCACCTAATTGAAGGAGAGTTTTTGACCAGTCAAAGCATACCAAACCCAAAACATGTCACGCTAATGCACCTAAAAATAGTCAAGCAATTTCAAGCAGCCACTAGCCTAATAGCAATCTAGAGTAAATGTGACTAGGCAAATGTTGATTGAGCACAAGCAACGAATACAAAAAAGAAACCGTTATCTCCATGAAAAGATGACTGAAAAAGAAATTAGGTCATAAGGAAATGGAAATGGTGCATAGAAAATAAAAAATCAATAATTACAGAAATGCAACATTTTAAACGATCGCTAAGTAGAATTGATCTTAGGTCTACTCAAAGAAGAACAAGTTGGTATGCTAAAGGAGAATATCTGTTTAGTATTCATAGTGACACCCAAGTGAACCAACAGTCAACACTTTCAAGCTGAAGCACAGACGGATCAACAGACTCGTTAAGGACTTTAAAGGTTCCATTTTTTCCTATTTTACCTTTGACCACTTTCTAGAAAAATTTGGTAAGACGGAACGCGTACTTCATTCAATTAAAAAGACCAGCCAACAATTAACAGTAATACTGAGAATTAAGAGGCTAAGAAATTTCTTGGTAAAGAAACCCTACTAACGTAAAAAAGCAATCAAACGAAAGAACAAAAAGTATAATCGAATAAGAACAAAGTACAAAGTGTAGAATGCAAAGGCCAAAAAGATGGAGTACGAAAATTTGGATGAAGTTATTAAATGAATAGGAATTTCATCTTTAAGGCACCTTGACCAAATCGGAAAAACCTTTCACAAAATAGGCAATCCCAGAATATTCATGAAAATAAGAAACAAAAACTTTTCCTCAGAACAACAACAACAACGCACCAACCATCATTAAACACAAGATTGAACCATAACAAGAAACCCCACTATCTAATAAAAGCTCCAAATCCCACCTGAATGCATATTCACTACCATATCAAGTAAAAACACAATCTTAACAAACGGGGAGAAAAGACATTTAAAAAAGCTCCAAATAAAGAGTTCTAGATACCTCGAAAGCGAAGTAAATTAAAGAGGAAGAAATGGGTTACGCTGAAATCCAGAACCTTTGCATGTCTCCTTCCTCCGAAACTCACAAAGATTGTTTTTGGTTTATTGATCGTATCGGCTTTTGCCGACAGGAATCGTAGAGACGTCGTCTCCTACAACGACTGAATCAGGCTGAGCATTAACACGCCAAAGAACACCCCTTCACTACTCCTCACCCCTACCTCCATCTTCCTGTCATCTCCGTTCTTTTTCTTCATTATTAAAGAGTAAACGTTAAGGGAACAAAGAATCGAGATTTTTTATAATTAAATTACATTATCATTTCTAATAGTGAAAAGTTTTACTTTTTAGTAAAGGAAAAAAAAGAAAAACACAATCCTATTCTTTAGTTTGGTCGTACTCCATTTTGTCGTTTTGTGATGAGTTGAAATTTATGTCGTTCAATTTTCTATTTACCAAAAAGAAATACCTATATATATATATATAATATGATTATAAAAACATCAAGAAATTGTAGATATAAAGTCAGATGGAATTACACATGTAATTATATTTATGCATTATTATAGAAAAATATGTGGGTCATTATGATATCCTTCATCAATCATCATAAAATTTCATTTATGATCGTAATAAATTATACAACATTCATAATCATTCTATTTGTTGGGTTTGTTGACCGTCAAAGAAATGAATATGAAACATAATTTAATTGATAAACTAAAAAAAAAGGTTCTCCAGCCAATTAAAAGCTAAAAGTTTTAAAATAAAAGGTCAACGGAATAATCAAGGAAAGTTCGCATGAAAAAATGTTAGACGAAAGTTAAAAACATCTTAAAATTATGAGTAGTTATTTTCAATAATAAAAATTAATTATAAAATTTTATAGGATTTACTACTAATTTTTTTTATAAAATTTAGATCAATTAGAATTAAAATTATTAAATTTAAATATGTATAAATAAAAAATATATATAATAACTACTTTTTAATAATACTCGAATATAATAAAATTAAATAATTATATATAAAAACAAGAATTATTCTATAATTTAAAATTTTGATACGAATAACGAAAGGATTAGGATGACACTGCAATTTTAGCTTTTTAAATACAGATTACTGAGGTTAAGTAACCGATTAACAATTAATAATGGAGGATTAGGATACCATCTAATCTGCCTTTAAAACTGCAACAAAGTTGACAGGATTTGGTTGTCCTTTTCATTTATCACTTTAAAAAACTCATAATCATATACCTACCTACCACGTCACCCTCACAATATTGATGTTACAACAAGACAATATTGCTTGTCCTACTGTAATTTTTAACGTTGCACATCAAAGTGATTGCATTAATTAATAATTAATGTAATATGTAATTAATATCATGAGGAAGCATTCTAGAAAGTAGATAGACTAACATGCTGAATAGTGACAAACTCAAGCCTGGCGCATGATCTTCTCCTTTTTATCCTTTATTATTTTAAAAAATAATGAAATTAATCTTTTATAAAAACCGACATTGAAAATTATATCAATACCCAACAATAGCTTTCGTATGACTAGCTTTAACATAAATCAACTCAATAATTACAAATCATTTTTTTTAATATAAGGACAATTATATATTACGAAAATATAAAAAGAAATTACAAAGAGCACATGCACAAACAAAGGACAGAAAACCACAAACCACACCCACTTGCAAAGAACTCAACTCAATAATTACCAAAACTTGAACTCACTAAAATAATGATAATTACCGGATCTTATCCTCACCTACAATTTGTCAAAATTTTTAATTTAAAATAATTTAATACAACAGAATCTCATGGGATGCTTGCTATCAGCAGACTGAATCACAGAATGGCAAAGCAACACAATTGTCATCACAAGAAGATGAAACATACATAACTGAGGGGAAAATTATGAAAACTGAAATAAAATGACAGCATGAAATTAAGAAATAAAGAAAGGCAGAGGGGATCAATCTGAGTTAGGCTGTTAAATGAGCGAACTCTAAGGAACCCCCAGAAGATGAATGGGGGTTAATACACATATTCCAGAATGTCAGCTTGCCTGTAAATATATATAAAAGACCTATTCATAAGAATCTCTTCCTATAAGCTGAAGGCTCCCCTTCCTTCAACCCATCCACTGTGAGTTTATTCATTTCAGGCAAGGAACAAGCTTGCCAAGAATGCTGTCAGCCAAGATTGTTAGTATTCCCGTCCCTTACATGGTGTTTCCTGTGTATTATCGTCAACCAAGAAAATCATCAAGCAATGATCATAAACAGATAATAAATATTGTGATAGAAAGGTTCACATCCCGCACTTGACATCGGACATCCAATTAGTCAAGGAAGATAATAATGGATGATATAATTCATATCCCACGATCTTTATTAAGCCATTTCAATTTCACCTCAATATGTAAATATACATACATACATATATATATATATGTATTGTAAAGAGAGATTATTAAGATGATGATCTCAGCAGGTCAGCTTCAAAGACAGACAGCACAGTAAGGCATCGAATAAAATTAAAGCATGATGCTGATGTCTACAAATTGTTTGAAATATTAAAGTTAAAAATAGGGGGGAAAAGAGGTTAAGTGCTTACAGGTAAATAACCTGGCATGTACAAAACTTGCCTGGGATGACTAAGAAACTGTCCGTACTGCAAATCAACATTTACCCGGAAACAGCATTACTCATTTAACATGGACACCAGTAAAAAACGGTAAGTGATATCCTACCTGTGGTCCATTTGGATGGAAATATGCTTGTGATGACATTTGTGCTACTTGCGGATTATACAGGACAGGTTGCGGCCCAGCAAATGCATGTCCCATCTGCACGAAACATGCAACTTGGTCATGGTTGCAAGATACATCAAAGCAGAAAAGAGATTCATCAATTCTTAAAGAACTCCTACTAGGTCTTAGTCCTGAAAAACTAACCAGAAGCCCCTAGTCCCTTAGGCCCGTTTGGTTCAATTGCATACCCTTTTGGTAATGCAATGAAATATTTATTACCGTGGCTTTGTTTGGTATGACATTTCAGAATGTTGCAATAAAATTAATTTTCACATTTAATTATATTTACAAAAGAATGAAAAGACCACCATGCCCCCACACAATTTCTCCCTTCTTCCCTCCTCCTTCCACCTTCACCTTCGGAGGAAGGAGAACAACGATGGAAGTTGGTGGGGGATAAAGGTGGGGTCGTGAAGGAGGAGAGGCTGCTAAGGACGAACTTGGCTGGGCTCTGTCAGCGTTGGAGGACTCTCTGCTGATGTAGGGGCAGAGGTGACAAAGGTGGAGGTGGAACATCAAACAATATGCTGTGTGTGGAGTAATTTTTAGGGCAACTCTGACTTTTTCCGAACATGGTAGAGGATGGTAATGGGGATTCATACAGTGGGTGCTATGAGTGGCAATTACCGTTACCAGTATAAAAAGCAACCAAACAAACTTCCCATGGTAATGCAATCGAGATTACCATTCCTATGATAATCCAGATTTGAACCAAACAAGCTCTGAAGTTCTTTTTTTTGGTGAATCACAGGCTCTTAAGTTGCAGAGGATTGATTGAGTTAGATAAAAAGAGTACTTAAAAACTCTCGAACTTTAGTCAATGAACCATAATAAACCTTAGAATTAATAAAATGTTCTAGCGCAACAATAAAGCCTATAAAAGCAGTATCTTTTGGATGAATGTATGAAAAAGGCAAAAACCCTATCAGTTGAAACCCATTATAAAACTTGATATAATACCTCACCACGGAATACTTACTCCAAGTTCCATGGGCATGGCAGTCATATGCGGTACTGTAGTTACATTAGATGGGTAATAGAAGGAGCCATCAGACACCTGTGAGGGAGGCCTAACTGGTGAATGGGATGGAACGAAACTCTTTGCATTTGGATTGAGCTTGAATTCCTTAGAGTATCATCGAGAAAAAATGGGCAGTTAAGTGATGTATCTTTCGTATAAAATAACAGTATCAGTTATCCCAATTTTTCTTTTAAAAAATTCAATCTTGAACTTTCAGACCTTTGCGTTCGGATTCAGTGTTGATTTTTCAGAAGATAATGAACCAACTGAAGAACTTGGTGATAGACCAGGACCAGAAGATGCTGCAACACCTTTCAAACAATCTGTACGAGTTGAAGTACAACTGGCAGTTATTCCAAAGGATTTTAAAGAATTTGTTTCCCCTTTACCTTTCTCAGATGTTGAACCCTCAATCAAATCAACAGGCAAACCAGTCTTCATAGGAGCCTTTAATGAAATATGAGATGAAGGGGCATGAGAGGTGGCATTTGAAGACAATGCCCCAGTATCGGGGTCATCTTTCTTCAAGTTGTGTGATAAATGTAAGTCTGCAAAAAGTTTTACCCAAATCAGATTAATATACATTTATTGAACCACGTTAATGAAGTTTCAAGTACAGGTGAGTTCTTCCATGCAAAAGTAATAACGAGTGCAGACAGAAAGCTTCAGCGCTTCCTTTATGGGGAAAAGAGACAGTTAACATAACCCCCCAAAAAAAGTGAGGAGTAATTTTAATTTCGTTGACATTATTTCAGGCATAATGCTCTTTAAACTACTTAAACTGCAGAGAGCTCGGATAGAAGGTTCACAAACCCTTGGATTTTGACGGTTGAATGTCCCAAGATTCCTGCATCAATTAAACAAAAGAAAAGAGCATCTCAATATAGAGCCTCTGAACTAATTATCTTGTATGAGGTATTTACAGAGACAAAAAGTAACTTCAACTCACTATCTGATTTTCTTCTTTGCTACTGTCAATGGCTCCATGCAGATCACTAAGTGAGTTCCCCTGAACCCTGAAAGTTTGTTGAATATGAATCCATCACACAGTTATCATAAATACTGATATTTTTTGAATCAAATATAGTTGGGTTGAGTGGTAAATGACTACACACTACTTAAGCAAGGTCTCAAATTTGAATTTTGTGAATTAAAAAAAAAAAATCCCACATCGGGAGAGTTACCTCCCAATTGAGGCCTAATTCTGCTCAACTTTGAATTAGTCAGTCATATCAAGCGCTAATAATTTGTTGCTAAAAATAAGATTTTATTTTCTAGAAAGCCATGGTTGCGTTTTTGTTTTGGACAAAAGCCATGCTTGAGTAAAACAACAATTTTTACAGAGAAAACCAGTAACCATAAAGTTAACCGAAACCTGCATTCAGCATCCGAAGTAGGGTCACTTTTTGCAGGGAGTTCCGATGCTAACTGATTGGCAAGATTGTGAGAACCAGCACGGCCTAAATCCACACCATTACTTGACTGAGATGATTGTGGTAAATCCTGCAGACCCACAAAACAAAGTATAATAAGATGAAACAAGAAAATAGAGAAGTTACTAAGTAAAAGAGAGGGAGGAGGGGGAAGCAAAAATTCAGAAGAAACGGAACATTCAACAGTGAAAGTTGTCAGACACAACTAATTTATACCTCGTAGTAATGCAATTATCTTTTAAAGCTATACTAATTTCATAAGCGTAAGAAGACTTGGAACTTGCCAGCAGAACTAGTTCATTCAAATATCACAAACTCACAAGAAGATTGCCAGCAATGTGCTGCCTTCTTTTTTGTCAAGACTTTCCAATTTGTTTTTGCAACAAAACTATGACTGCAAATAGTTCTAGCCACAGCAGAGACCGTACACTTCAACATCAATTTCAACAGAACTATCAACAACCCATAAAAAATAAATAAGGCATCAACACTAATGCCTAAAAAAGATTATGACAGATACAAGTCTTGTAGCTTCAATTCAAGGCAATTAATCACAACCTTTTAATTAAATTCTCTCTCACTTAGAAGAGATGAATATATCACAATGCATGATAAAATAAAAAAAGGGCATGACAAAATAAATGAATGAGAAGATACCTTAGAGGATGAATTTGATGATGTTCTAACTCCATCATCATCTTTCCCATCACTTGATTCACCAGATCTCATAACAACTGAAGCGAATGTATCTCCAAATGTTTCAGAATTGCCTGAATCCAACAGAATATCCTCATTCTCAATATAGCCACTGTCATCAACCACTTTATCTCTATAGACTGAAGAGAATCTAGTCTCTTCATCAATATCAAAATTCTTATGTTGATAAAGGCCTCTTTCCTGTTGGGAAAAAAATCATTAACGTTATTTGAGGAATTCAATAGATAATGACACGAGTACAGAAAGTCGGAATAGTTAAAGAGAGAAAATGAAAACAAGAAAAGCACTGAAGCAACACTAACCTCAGCCAGATGAAGATTTTGGGGGTCCTCACCCTCGATTTCTCTTGCTATTCTTAAAGCTTGCTTCTCCAGCTCTCTTGTCTGAGGGCCTTTCTCGAGCTTGGTGGTATAAAGTTCCTCATTGAACGTGCTTTTTACACCAAACAACGTTTTGTTTGTTTCAAACTGATCCCAGCCCCTTTAGAAATAAAGGCAATAATTGTCATGTAAAACAAAAAGAATCTTTAAATAAATTGCAACTAGAAAAAAAAAATTGAAGAGAACCTTGATATGGATAGAGATAGTTACAATGTAGTAAGCTTAATTTAGATTCATGTTAAAATGTAAAGAACAGACACAAACCCCCCCGCCCACCATTTCATATGGCCCCTTTTTGCAATGTCAAGAATATACATACAGCCAAACGGTACATATATCATTGACCATTTAACAATTGCTCAGGTAACATTTCTTGGAATCCACAAACACATCTGGACCTACTCTGACAATAACATGAGACACCATGTAGATACAACTGAGCTTTTTCCGTGAATGACATAAAATTGGAACACAGCACCGAAACAGAGACTTTTATTTGAAATAACTTTCCCCCACACTTGAAAAGTTACAAACTGTTGTTTACCAGTAATTTGGATCCTCTCAATTTCTCATTAAAATTGACATGGCCAATTTCAGAGAGAAGGATATAGAATGAGTTCAATCAACTTAAATGGTGGGGGGCCAGTAGAGTAATGAGCTCCACACATTGTGTGTTTATCTCTTTCCAAAATTAACTGTCATTATTGGAGAGAAATTGAAAGGATCCATTTTCATTTATCATACAACCTTATGGTCTAAAAAAACGAAAAGGAACTGACATGCACAGTGGGTGGCAAGTCAAGATCCCAGTTTCCATAAAGTAATCATAATAATACCTTTGAAAAAGAAAATTTTCTTATTTAAGGATAAAACTTAAATAACACCTCTTCCAAGTTTCATCAAAGACATTTTCTAGTTCAGGGCATTGCGGATCATCTTCATCAGGCACCCATGGTCGTAGTTCTCTCTCTAAGTCAACATGGCGTGATTGCGATATTACTGAATCAACAATGATGTCCTGATACATTTCATGGTGAGCTTCACTAGGCAAACCATCCCTAGTAACAGCAACGCCCTGCCATGATTGATATGCATACATATGATCAGTAAACAAGTAGACAACGTTGTCACCTGATTCTAAACTAACCTTATTCTACCACTAAATTAAATGACTATCAACTAGACAGCATTGAAACAAAAATGCACAAGGTGCAGATATTTAACTGAAATAATATAGATTTCCCAATACGCTGCAAATATGAAAAGAGGCAAACCTTTGCTATGACTTGTACAAATTCTTTGCCAGGTATAATTATAGTCTTTGAAGGAGCCTTGCTGACTGATTCTATACCAGACTTCTGCCCTCGCAATGAACCATCCTTCGTCAAGCGAGCCATCTTTAAAATGACTCCTAATGAAAAGTAATGATCATTTAAACAGTACATAATGTTTATCAGTTACAAAAGAAAATGAAACAAAGGAAGCCAAAATCTCTACAACTATACCACAAACCCACAAAAAAATTCTTAATTAGCACCAAACAAATATAAAAAGAAAATTAACAGAACATACCAAAATCTTTCTCAGTATTTGTTGCATGAAATATTCCAGAGTATATAGATCCATTTTTCACATGCACTTCCACCTGCTGCCCAATAAGACATGTTGTAACATATACTAGTCGATCATGTGAAGGACCATCAACTATATTGCCAGTCCCCAAACCTATAAGAAGAAATATTAGCAAAGTTAACTAAAGGGAAATATAAAGTAATCAGGGTCAGAAGTTCACCTGTACTTGCCAGTCTGTTGGCATTTGACTTTCCAGATGAGATCTTATTCTCTGACTTGGCTGCCCCTTCCCTTTCAGATTTTCGACGGCCATATCCATTAGAGGATCTAGACCGTCCAACTTGTTGAAAATTCATCCTCAACTAGCAGGCCCTCTGACCTAGAAACTAAAAATTCAATTCAGAATCTTTCCAACAAGTTATTTCTGGCCAGGACTGCTAGGACCAACAAAACAGAAAATATCAAACTACATTAACCACAGACGCAGCAGCAGATGATTTGCACAACAGTCACTTTGTTTATCTGACCTGAGAATCTATTGGGTTCTTTTGTTGTCTAACAAATTCACAAACTTGTATTTTTTTTTAATTTAGAAGAGGCGAGAATCTGCCACTAGAAAAATTTATATTATCACTAAATTCCTTGTTAATAAAAGGATGGTTAGACTTCAAAATGAAGCAGCAATGCGTTGATAGCACAAACAGATAAAATATTCGATAAAATAAGATGCTACCTCTATGATCAGATCCGCTCAATAAACCTTCAATTCCAAAACCACCTACCATAAAATGGATGTTAGACTATAATTGCAAGGGAAACAAAGCACGTCGGCTTAAAAACATATTAACATAATCAAGTCTGAACACAATTTATTCAAGCATATAAAATGAGCAGAAGATTTTAATTTGATCACCTATCCAGACCAGACATCATGATATTTTCAGGGACACATGCCCGTACCCAGGAAGTCATACCACTAATTCGGAAACCAATTAGTCGCTGAGGATCAACTTATAAAGACCAAAAATGAAGAATAAAACATTTTTTTATCTTAAACCTCCATGTCACTTAGCATTTATTAATCAGAATTATAGAACCGACTCCATTTAGCATATCATAGAACCTACAATCGCCTAATCCAAGATTCATAATTAAAGAACGTTTTTTCCCCGGCTTTGAACCCTCCCAGTCCCCCGTCCACTCAAAAACTAAACAGGACACAAAAAACTAAGAGAACAAACCCGAGTATAAACAAATTAGAAACCAATTGCGTACCTGTAGAAGGTTGATCAATACCCGAAATCCTGATGCCAGTATAAGCTGGACCGAGAAGTGGGGATGAAACACTGGCGGCTAGGGATTGGAGGGATACAAGGGAAGGCCTGCCCGGGAAGGAAGGTGGCCGAAGAAGGCGAAGAAAGCACGAATCACACAGCGACGGAGAAGGGAGGAGGGAGATAAATAAGTAGTTTCGTCCTCTCGGTATGATCGAGATTCAGAGAGCCAAAAAGAGTGACTTTTGGGCAGCGAAACAACTACCTCGAGCGCTATGAAGCAGAAACCCCTCCGCAATGAACAAAGGGAATGATTCGGTGCAACCGGGTTCATTCTTTACCATGAGCTTGCTCTGCTTCAGTTTTTTTTTTTTTTTTAATTTTTCCCTCCCTGTTACCGTTAGGTAATTGCATTTTTCATTTTTTGGGATGATAACCTAGGTGTGTAATCTATGAATTTGCGACAGAAGAAAATAATAGTAATTAGTAAAAAATATTTAATCAAAATATCTATAAACTATAATGTAAAATATACAGCACATTTATGAGTTATTTATAAATTAAATTTTAAATTTCACGCCAAAACATAATCTTCAATTTAGTTAAAATAAATAATAATATAAAATCACAAAAGTTATTTGTTCAGGTAAATAAAATAGAAACCTTTCTACAGAAACCATGTTATGCAGATTATCAAAAAAGAAATCATATCATTCATAATTTATTAATAATGTAATTATATTCATAATTTATTAATAATGTAATTATTGTTAATATTTTCAATGTACTATTATATAAAGATTTCTTAAGAAAAAAAATAATTATATACAAAATATTCATATATTATATTTTCATTCAAAAATTGATAAAATGCATTTATAAGGATTACTCCATTTATCATTTTTATTGATATTTAAGGTGTCTATAATAGTTGAAGAATTTCATTCACCGTGTAGTTAGCATTATATGAACACTTTGCTAACTTAAAAAAGTGCAATAGCCATAACTGAGGCAAATAAAGGTTCGTGGCCACCCATGTAATTGCTGTGTAATGTTACGTTCAACTGTGCAACCTTCAAAATAAATCTTGTGAATAATTGCATACCAACTCTGTTTTTCTTTACCAAATAGTACATACCAACTTCAAAACAAAAAAATTGATGAAGTTACATGCTAAAGATTAAGTCTTTCAAGGAAGTTTTCTAGAAGATCCTTCATGGTAAGTTGGTTGGAGGGAAGTGGTGGTGCATAAGCGAAAATAAGAATAAATGCAAAATCTTCTACTTCTTTCATTTGGTATAATAAAAATTATTTTCACTTCCTTAAGCCATCTTAATTCCATTAAAAAGCTAGAAATTGAGATGATAAAAGTAAAAGGAAAATTTTATAGACTATTTTATCCTGAATTATAAAATTTTTAAATAACTTTAATATTTTTAAATTATAAAAAATTATTTTAGACTATTTTACTCTAAATTATAAAAAAAATATATTAATTTTATACTCACTTGTATTCTATTAAATAAATTTTTAAAGTATATTTTTAGTTTAATTTTAATTTTATTTCAATTTTTACTTTTATGGATAATTCTTCTATCCCACCTACCAAATGTACCTCAAGACTTTCACTGACTGGGGTAAGCTAAGCATTCAAGTTTATCAAGGTCTTCTCATTTCCTCAGGCCTCACGGAGAACTCCTTGAGACTTGAATAGCCACTAACAGAGTTCTTCAAGCAATCTCAAACTCTGTCACTTTTGAGAATCTTCAGCTCGCTGCAGAACTACAGAATCAGGATTTAAGCCTTGGATAAATCTGGGAGCTCAATATATAAACTGTTCAGACCACCTAAGAAGCTTAGATCATTAGGTAGGGATTCAAAGCTTGTATTAAGATTCACTCATGAACAATTCCCTACCCATTTCTTGTATTAGGTCATGCAATAGAGTATTGGAGGGATATACTCCTATAAATAGAAAAAAGTTATTTTTAAGATTTGAATCTGTCATCTTTAATTTATATAGCAATAGCCTTAGCACTTCACACAGCAATTGGAAACAAGAAAAAAGAGCTTCACCTTTGAGATTTCTTAAAGCAGTAAAGGTTGAATAACCACAGGCATCCGACATAAGTTTATCCTCTCTTTTTCTTCCCCTTTGAAAAGACAAGCAATATATAAAAAGAAAATATTCCTCTCTTGGTGATCCAATCCAGCATGACTCAATCTCTCAAGGCATTCTGAATTTCAATACAAGGCATTTTTCTAAGTTTCTCTTATGAAATGCCTTTGGCATAACTAACCCCCCTCATCGATAGCTCCATAAACTCTGGCACAGAAGAATTTTGGTTGAACACATTCAAGCTGTAGAACGTCATCAAAACACAATGGCTCCAATCTTACTTCAGATGGGTCCATATGTTGGAAACCAGGCAGCACAATTTGCCCATACTCTCTCTTGAAATCGATCAATCATTTTCATGATTTGATATCATAAGTTATAATTATTTTTTTTATCTTATACACTATTCATAATTATACGAAATACTTAATTTTTTTAATAGATTAAAAAAATTAATTAATTATAATTAATATAAGAATTAGTTAACTAATTTAATTAGATTAAAAAATATATAATATAAATTCATTTTAACAAATAAAACTTAATATAAGTTGGTCCTTTAAATATGATTTATTAGTCTATCCAAATAAGTCACCTAATTTTTATAATTATAATCAAGAGAAATATATTTTACATTATTTTTGGTAAATATTTTATTTCATTTTGTTTATATATATCTTGTGTGGTAGGCTTAAAAAAAAAATTATGGCCAGAAGCCCAGAAGATGCAAATTAAACCCTTTTAGACAATTTGGGTTAGCAGTAAAAGATAGATTTTAAGTAAAAATAATTTATAGTTATAATTTTGAAAATAAATTTTATTACGCTGGCATGGGCAACTTTTTGAAAATCATGATTTTAGGTTAAAAATAAGAAAATCATAGTTTTACATGAAATAATAGTTTTTGTATAAAATTTATGATTAAGTTATTTTAAACAATCAATCAATCAATTATCAGCTGTCAATTAATTATTAATCAATTATTATTATCAATCAACCATCATACTATTTATTATACCTAATTTAATTAAAAAAATATATAAATTGATCCAATTTAATATTTTAAATTTATATATCTATAAACTAACTAATAACACATAAGATAAATATCTAATTCTATGTTAAAGAGGTAAATTTGTGAGATGAGTTTTATCTCATAAAATGAAAAAATAATCATTTTTTCGAAATACTTCCAAACAACCGGTTAAACTAACAGACACCTATATAAAAAGTAATTTAATTTAGTTATTATCATACAAATAAAATATTAAGAAAACACACTTGCCTCCACATCCACTTTCGCACGTGCGAGAAGGATTTGCTAATCATGTTCCAAAAGATCAGAACAAACGAAGGATTTCCTCAGCAGCTGGCCCGCCGCCACGAGTTCAATCTATATAATTCACTAATCTTCACTAACTAATCAGTCGCTTTTTGTTAATCCTAATCCCTACATAATCTTTCGCTCCACAAATATTTTCCCGTCATTGTTTATGCCGAACACGTTGTCAGGGGTATCCACCAATCAAATTTGAGAATTTTTGCACAAAGTCTTTGAGGGTTAAAACCCTCGCCCCTGACCTGACGCTTCTTCCTGAAAACCACTTTCAGAAGCCGCTCTCTGTTCTTCACTCTCCTAATGCAAAAGCAAAACCCTACCCCGTTCTTAAACTGCCCAAAGCTTTGATTTTTAGTTGGACATATAGTATATTTAGGGATAACTATATACATATATACACCCTGCTGTCTTTGCTGAGTTTTCTTCAGTGTTGCCCGTAATGGTTTCTGGCTCAACAATGGACGGTGGCCCACCGATTATCTCTGCTAAAGTACGCAAAACTATCCAATCCATCAAAGAAGTTGTGGGTGACCATTCTGATGCTGATATTTATTTGGCCCTTAAGGAAGCCAACATGGATCCTAATGAAACCGCCCAAAAATTGCTCAATCAAGGTGGGGCCATACTGGGTTTAGACTTAATTTTTTCATGGCGGTTTGCCTTTCAGAAGTAGCTTTCGTACTTCTTTGATTAATGGGGTTTTTCCCCCTGTCATTTTTCATGGCTGCTAGGGGGCATTTGTCCACCCTCCCCCACATGTTTAATTTTCTGTATCTTGGGGCTGTTTTCAGTTTGAGTTGCTGATACAACGTTCTTGTGCTATACTATGCTTAGTATGGTAGCCTGTATATTTATTGCTTGATTTTTTTTTTGTGATTACTTGACTGCTTTAATTTAATCTCTTGCTTCTACCATGCTTAGATATAATATTTCCATGCCATTATCAGATCATTCCATGTCTACGCTCTTAAATTTTCACAGGAGCGTGGAAGACAAAATTATTTGTTTTATAAAATTTGATATTTCCAATTTATGCGGTAAATCATATATGGTGGTGTCTCTTGTTACGTCCAGTTATATACTTGCTACCAGCATCCGGAATGGAAAAAATAATGCAAGAAATCATATAATTTCATACATTTTTCTTGAACCTTGAGTGTAATTTGCTTTCGAGACTTACATCTTATGTCATACTGCTTACGCTGCAGTTGTTGTATCTATTGACCATGTCTTAGAGTAATAATTGAGGGGAGGGAGGGGGGTTGAGAAGATATATTCTCCTAATGCGCATTTACATTTTTTATACTCAGATCCATTTCGTGTGGTGAAGAGGAGGAGAGACAGGAAGAAAGAGGTATCACTGTCTTGTACTTATTTGCTGCCTTTTTTAATAGATGGAAACACTTTAAAAATGCAGTGGGTTTCCATCACTAATTCATAATTCTGTCATTGCAGCCTCAGAGTGCTGGGTATAATGGTTTAGCTGATACACAAAGACATTCTGAGAATGTTGGCCAAGGAAAGAAATTTCAAGCTCCTTCTGATCATAATGTTCAAAGAAAAAACACTTCTCAGAATGCTTTACCTGGTAATTTTCCTATTTTTTGGCTATCATAGGGGGTTTAAAATGTGATGCTCTGATTACCATATTGATCCAAACTACCATTCAGCAAGACGTACTCATAGGATCTAATCGAGGCATGAACATTTAAGAATTTGTCAAGTTTTCTGCATTTATTTTTATTTTTTACTTTAGAATAAGACTGAAAAAATTATGTAAGGGCAAAACCTTAAACTTAAATTGTCTGGCTTTTCAGTTTCACCGGGTAGTCAAGACATGTTTATGTACGTCAGAGACATTGGTCTTTGGTGCTGTTCCCTGTATTTTTCTTTAGCTGAGGAAAGTCTCCTCGAAACTCTTTTTTCGTAAATCAATGATCAGGTTGACATATCCGCAGTTCATCACCTTTATTTATTTATTTTTGCAATTTTCTGTACCATATCTTTGTTTGAATTTGGTCACATATTGAGTGCATTTCTGGTTGTGCTACTTTTGCATGGTCACTAGAATTGGTACATGCTGCTTGCTGATGGATATTGATATGTTCTTGCTAACTGTTTAGGTAACAGCAGAGGCTTTCGTGTTGTCAGAGACAACAGAGGTGACCGTATAACTTTTAAAGAAGCGAAGCCTCCTTCATCCCGACGTACATCCAGCAATGAGCAGCAAATTTTAAACTCATCTGAAAAGGGGTATGCTGTAAAGAAGGCTTGCTTGCCTATCATTAGTAGTTGTTCATATGAGATTTTTTGTTTCAGCTCTTTTTTCCCGTAACTATACTTCTCAAGAAAAAGAGAATATTTTCCCTTCCCATGTGGCCAAATATGTACATTTAGTTTCCGTGCTGGGTTTTGCTTCCAGAGGTTTGTATATAGTTATTAACTTCTTATGCGACACCTTTGTTACAGCTTATCAGCAGTTTCGGGCAATCAAAAACCATATAGTGGTAACAGTTCATCACAAGCTTCAAATGGTCCTCCTTATCTACATGCTAGGCACTCAGAAGCTGCTTTAAATGGAATGGACGGGATGTCTGCAGGCAAGGAGAAGCAAGGTGTAACTCTGAATGTTACAAGGCGGATGCAACCAAATAAGCCTAACAATGTCCATCAAAACTCTTCAACTGTAGCAACCAGTTCTGCTGTAGGAGTGTATTCTTCTTCATCGGATCCAATTCATGTGCCCTCTCCTGATTCCAGATCACCTGATGCTGTTGGAGCCAATAGGTGTGATGTAGGGGCGGTCGGTGTTTGGCGCCGATCTTCAGAAAATTCAGTAAAACAATCATCCAATCCTAGTAGTTCTATGGCTAATTCACTAAAGAGGAAGGATTGTACCTCTACAACTTCAATTCAATCGAAGTCTGACCGATTCAGTCAAACTAATGCAACCAAAACTTCATTCAATGGCGTGTCAGTTGGCAGACCATCCTCAAGACCACAGCAACCTGAAGGACATCAGAGAGGTATATTTCTGAAACGGAGCTGCTAAATTGTGGTATTTTATTGTAAAATTTTCATTTTTTATTTTCAAAAATAAAGACCTGTAGTAGAAACATGGCTTTAGAATGGAGATCTTATAGCATTGGCTTAGTTATGAACTAGTTCAGGACCTACCTATGAGAAAATTGGTATTAAAAATCTGAAACACATGCATGGCAGATTTTGTCTTAATTTTCTTTTTCTCATTATATTTTTATTCAAGCTCAAGATTCTTTGCTTAATGTGTTGTCTACTATCAAATCATCTGAACCCTATTGATTGCACTTTTCTTTTTATTTAAGTATAACGTTCACAATCAGAAAAAGTGGCTATTCCTATTCCACTTGACCAAGATGGTTTCATGATAAATATTGAAGGATTCATATACTTTTCCTATTATTTTAGTTTGATTGTTTTTTTAAGCAGTAAAATCTGATTTGTTCTTTGGCCATTTAGTTCATCGATAAAATTTGTGCTAATTATTTTGAGTTCTGATGCAGCATCTCAGCCTAGTAAAAAGTGGAAACCTAAATCAAGCCAGAAAATGAGAACTAATCCGGGAGTGATCGGAATACCTAAGAAACCTGATGAGAATTTTGAAGAAGTAAAATCAGATACAGAAAAGCTTCAAGATAAACTCTCTCAACTAAGCATATTTGACAACCAAAATGTGATCATAGCACAGCATATTCGAGTTCCAGATACTGATCGCTGTCAGTTGACTTTCGGCACCATTGGGGCAGAACTTGATTCTTCTAGGCATCAACCTATATTTCAATCAACAGGAACCACTGAAAAGTCAAATAAGGAATCTCCAGCAAGGTCGGCATTCTTCTTTTTATTGCTGTCAATGCTTTATACTAAGCATCTCTTTTACTAATATGTAAAAGAGTTAATTTAGGGCAGATTGCTGTATATTTAGAACATGTAAAGTGTGAGGTACAATTAGTTTCTTTGATATGGTGACATATTGAGGAAACAGTTTCTTCAGTCATGAGGTGGTCAGCTTAATGTGCATTACTCACAAAATCACCCTATTAAAAAGAAAAAAAGTTTGTGATTACCACAATTTGGAAGAAAGTTTATACTATTATACCACAATTAAGATTGAGATTAGATGAATTTTATTATTCATTTACTGAGCTAGTAATACTGGTTTAACATGTCAGCTTGTCAGTACCTGCTCTAGAGTCCAGTGATGATGTTTCTGGCGGCAAACAGGTGGATTTACGGGAGTACCATATTAGAACGACTGAGTCCGTGTCTCCAGCATCTGGCACTGCTTCTGAGCAACAATTGCCTGATCATAAAGAGTCCTTGAGCCCGCAGAATCTGGACAACTATACTGATATCGGATTGGTGCAAGACAATAGTTCAGAGTCACAGCAGCAGCAAGACTCTCGAGAGATTCCTGGCTTTTCGGTGAGTGACTGCTTATTGTTATATAGTCAAATAACTGTCTTGTCTCACTTTGTCCAATCTCACATTTAAATTTTTGTCAACAGGCATACGATCCCCCAACTGGTTATGATATTTCTTATTTCAGACCCACGATGGATGAAACTGTTCGAAGTCAGAGTCAGCCATCTTCTCAGGAGGTATACTTAACACTATCATGTCTTTTAGTGTTTTAGGTCATTTAATTAATTAATTTTTAGTTGTATTTGTATGTGAGGACTTTTTTCCTTCTAATCCATTATTGCTTTTAGTCAATACCTTTGGTTTCCCCCCATTTTCACATTTACTTGTGTGCAATTCCAACTTGCACATATTTTTCTCCCAGTCATCTTCCTTACTTTTTAATGCTACCCTCCTTGCGACATTTTATTTTCTTGGTAATTTCAGGGTTTAAATAATACCCATGCAGCTAGCGGCATTACTGCTTCCACAATTGCAACGGTACAACAACCTCCTCCTGTGGCACAGATGTATCCACAAGTTCACGTTTCGCATTTCGCAAATGTTATGCCATTTCGGCAGTTTCTGTCCCCGGTCTATGTTCCACCAATGGCGATGCCTGGATATTCTAGTAATCCTCCCTATCCTCACCCATCAAATGGCAACAGTTATTTGTTGATGCCTGGAGGTGGTTCCCATCTCAATGCCAACAGCCTTAAATATGGACTTCAGCAGTTCAAGCATGTTCCTTCTGGAAGTCCAACAGGGTTTGGAAATTTTACTGGTTCAGCTGGATATGCCATGAATGCTCCTGGTGTCATTGGGGGTGCAACTGCTATTGAAGATTCATCTCGAATCAAGTACAAGGATAATAGTCTTTATGTCCCAAATCCTCAGGTAATTTACTTCAATCTACCTTATGCCAAAGTGCAAAAGCTTTTTTTAAGTCCTCGTTTTCATTCAAATCAAGATTCCAAAGGTTACACCCTGTGGGCAAGCTCTTGATGGTAAGTTGCAATAAAAATAAAAAAAACTAGGTACACGGTGCCCTGAACATTAGGATTCATGTTATGCAGAAATCCTGGAGCTCTTACAAAACCTGTACTGTCACCACCAATTCTCTGTAGATTAATCAAGGCATACGATAAGATCATGTGTTGATTTGATTAGGGAAATTAAACTTAGTTGTAACTCAGTCCCTATACTTTAATTTATGCAATTTTGTCCATGTAATTTTAACTCTTCTACAGCCCAACTGTTTTTCTTATGGGTCTCTTCTGTTATTGAGCTGGAATGTAATTTTCCATCTTGTTTCTCAGGCTGAGACATCAGAAATGTGGATTCAGAACCCAAGAGAGCTTCCTGGCATGCAATCCACTCCATATTATAACATGACGGGGCAAACGGCCCATGCCTCTTACATCCCTTCGCATGCAGGCCACGCGTCTTTCAATGCTGCCGTAGCTCAGTCTTCTAACATGCAGTATCCGCCGGGCATGTATCATGCTGCTCCACAGCCAGCTGCTATTGCTAGTCCTCATCATTTAGGACCAGCCATGGCCAATAACTTAGGAGTTGGAGTGGCTGCAGCTGCTGCCCCTGGTGCACAGGTTGGTGCATATCAGCAACATCAACTGGGTCACCTCAATTGGACAGCAAATTTCTGAGAGGAAAAAGAAAAAGGAAAAAATAATTGAATCTAACCCTTTTCATGTAATGAACTGAAATAGATATAGAAGAAAAAAACATCAGTTTTCCATGTGAATTCAATTACATATATATCCCCTTTTCCAAGAGGCATTCAATTTACTATCTCCATTTGATGTAGATTAGGGTTTGTTTGTCTTCAAAAAGTTTCCAGCACAATGTTGCCAGCCTCAAATGAATAAACAAAAACATCCATTAACCAAGTCAATTATGAATACACACAGTGTCAAATGTGAGTTGGAATGAGAGAGATTATTTATAATATTTAATAGTTTATTCATGATTAACTCTATGTTCTCCAGGTTTAGTTTACTGGAGAACTTCACTATTTTATATATTTCTTTTTTTCTATTCTTTGGAAAAAATACTGGCGTATCTGGTGAAAATAACCAGCTAAGGCAGCCTCAGCCTTTAGCTAATAAAGAAGTCACAGTTTCTATCAAATTCCGGTGAAAGATGACCCGGAATATATCAACTTGCATATGAAGTGTTGTATATGGCACTCTTGAACTTTTTTTTTTTTGGAAAAAAACAAAAAATCCTAGTATATTATCGACTTGATTAGTTGATTTTTCTAATGACATGATTTATTTAGAAATCAAATGCAGTTTTTTTGGAACAAAATGGCCACAATAGGAAACGAATAATGAATAGTTTGTCTAAGGAAGTAGCATACAATTTGTTCTCCTTTCCTATATTATAGTTTATTATATAGTATTGCTCACTTGTTGAGTTTGTGAGATTTTTTAATAATTAAATTAGAGGGAATTTCACTCGGATCCTATAGAAAAAAAAAATCCTTATAAAATTATCAAATCATTGACAAATTCTGTAAGATTTTCAGGGGAAAGAGATTTTAATTATGAACTGATCATTTTATCCTTGTTTACATCATATTTTTAGAAGTGTGCGCCAATAAGTGAAATAACACAAATAATAACTTTATGTGCTATAATTGACAAATTAATAAATGACGAATAATAACTCTATTTCTCTCAAAATATTAGAGAGAAATGTGATTATATAACCACATTTAACTTAAAATCATGGGACCTGACTGGGATTCCTCAGTTAAATTATTTGTGTGAAGCTGCACTATAATCCTCCCCTTTAATTATCGAATATAACTCACTGCACTCTACAAATGGTTGAGAATTGAGAAAGAGGTCCAAATCCGTACAAGTTTCAAGAATTGGCAACGTTAGGTTGGGGGACACCAAGAAAAAAAGTCAAGTAAAAGTGAAGAATAGGGGCTTTATTCTGTCTATGTGGCTTTGTAAGTTTATGTTTTGGAGAAAGTAAGAGAACATAAGGCAAAACCTTCGTGTTGTGTTGTGTTGTTTTGTTCCTCCTTCCTCGGGATTGCCTTTCCTTTTTGTATCTTTCACACCCATTTTTATTCATACTACAAATTTGAGAGACTCTATAAAAATAGACTTTATTAAACTTTGAATAATCTTTACATGAAATGAAAATCGTATGATAATTAATTAATAATACAGAGGGATCAAGAACCCTAGCCACTTGCACTTGGACGTTGATTAATAAAATAAAGGCTAAATTTTATAAAATTTCGCTAAATGTATACTCCAATCTATTTATCTAATTTAATTAAATTAAGAAAATTAGTTAAATTAGTTTATATGTTATATTTTATTTAAAATATTTTAATTATTTAATTTAATTTTTTCTCTCTTACTTAATTATTTATTGCTGAAGGAGTATCAATAAGAGTAATTTAAAAAAATTAATAAATATATAAAATATATCTTATATTGAGTATTAATATAACTTTCTAGTTAAATTATACATTAAAGACCAGTGAGTATATATATATACACAAAGAGATAATCCCAAAATATCAATTTTAAACCCCTTAAACTTTAAGAGAAATTACCATAAAGTTTTAAACAAGGGATTAATTATCTAAAAATTCTAATGACAATTAAGGAGTTAATAATGACAAATTTTAGTATAAGAATTGACAATAAATTTATATTATTTAAAACTTTTTGATGATTTAAGTCTTTTCCTTAATATATCATAATAATTTCCCCTAAACTTCATTTATATATATATATAACTCCTTCAAATTTTGAGTTATATGCAAATAGAACTCTTAAATTTTAAGAGATTTATAGATAAATAATGAATAAAACTATTAGTATGAGAGTTATTATATGTATAAATTTAAGAATTCAAGGAGGTTCGTTGTAAAGTTTCTTATTTTTTTTCTAAGCATAGATTTTTTTCTATTTAAAATAATTATATTTAAAATACTGTCAAATACTAAATGTGAGAATCTTTCTCAGTGAGGATTCAAAGTTTAGTGCATCACGTTACGAGGGATTAATTTCTTATATTAAACTTAATTCTGATTAATTGTAAAGTTTCAAAAAAAGTTGAGAAAGTTATTTACAACTTTGGGGATTTTGTATAATTTAACTCAAAATAAAAAAGAGGTCAAATTGATATAGAGAGATCAAAATGGGCCAAAGCAATCTAAGGAAGTGGGGTAATCCCACGTTTTTAAAATCAAATTTGGATACAGAACATGAATTAATGTGTGGTTCTCTGTAATTAAGCTTCTTTAAATATATATGCCTACCTTCTTGTTTTTTTTTTCTTCTTTGATCATTTCTAGCGTGACCAAGAGGATGATTCATCTTTTCCAAAAGGAAAATAGACATGTCACTTTCACATCCAACTAACCCACCACATTTTTCTTAGTGCATGCGCTACATTAGTTTGTATCATACATAGACATGTACCAATTATGAAATTGAATGCATGTAATTATACAATATGAAAAAAAAAGATTATAAAAAAACATAAAATAGATGTTAAAAATACTCCATATATTACCCTCCTTTTGATTTATATATTCTTGTTTGAATTCAATGCACTACATACCTTGATTATATTCTAGAACTTGAGCAAATTTTTGTGAATGCTCCATAAGTACGGAACTCATATGAGATAGTCCTACATATGAATGACTCTCTCAAACAGGTAAGGGTAATGCTTACTTTAAAAAAAAAAGATTTTCAAAGTAAATTCTATTCATATAATTTCGATGGTTTGATTTCTTTGGCTCTGGATGGTTTCATTCCTTTATAACATTTACGATTCCGTGAAATTATGTTTAATTAAGTTCCCAAACAAGAGAAAGTAATTCTCTTCCATTTTGTAATTCAAATTCCAAATATAAACAAGGAAAGTGTATTCTATTCCCCTTTTCCATTCAATTACTTTTAAGACAATTTTACGTCAAGGGTAAAACTTTAATTTATTATTAATATTATATTAACTTGTTAATTAACAATTTAAAATACTTTAATTTATCATTAATAACTCTCTAGCTTATTATTAATAGCATATTGACTTGTTAATTGATAAGTCAAAATAAATTTAATTTTTTATAATTTTAATAAATTATTTATAAGTCTCTAGTTTAAGATTTTATATCAATTTAGTAATCTCATAACATTTGATAGTAATAATTTATTTTTTTTTAATTCTCTATTGTAGCAAAACATGCCTAAATTAAAGTAAGGATATGAGATCCTCCACAATATTACAAGTTTTTGGAAAATCTTTGGAAGACGATATTATATTTTCCACGTTTATCTCCATCAAAATAAGTAGATAAGATGACTAAAACATTTCAAAACACCCTACAATTTTTTTTTATTTCCATTTATAGTACGCAACTTATTGCAATAATTAATAATAAAAATAAGATAGTTCTCCTAATATATAATCTTTTTATTTTGTAAGAATACAAAATACATGAAAAATAGGAGAATGAATATCACAATTAATAAATTAAAGAAATCAAAACGACTATATTCCCATAATTCTTCGATTATATTATTCCTTAGAATAATATATATATATATATATATAGTAAAAATTGAAAGCGATGAGGAGGATCTCTGTTCTTGATAACTAGAATACTTGGAGAAAATTATGAATGGTCCCACATTCATATATATTATAATTGCATTGTATACTTGATCTGAATGGAATCTTATAGCCTTCAATTACTTTCTGGGAATAAACTTAAATACTTGAATCGAATATATCCTCAACCTTTTTCCACGAGGTCGCTATGTTTAGAATATTCTCTAGGGTTTGTGGCTATATTTGGTTCTCCATATTTTATACCTTCCTCTCTTTTTTTATCTTTTTTTTTACATTTCAATGATAATTAATTATATTCTCTTTCTAAGGACATTGTTGGAGCATGATAATGATAACCATAGCATAGGTTTTACTCAAATATAAAACAATATATAGGCTTAGTTTAGCTGGTTAATCAGCTATGACAGGTAGTTACATATATTTTCACACACAAAGTGACTAGATTTGAAATTATATCAAGTGTGAGTTAATTAATTAGGGGGATTGTTTACTGTTTATAAAACTTGATGTAAGTAATAATATAATATTTCTTCAGTCCTAAATATTTTAGTTGATTAATTTTAGTTATAAATATATAATATTTTAATTTATTTTATCTTTCATATTTATCATTTTTTTAAATTAATTTATCTAACTTATAAACATACATATAATATAATTACACAAAGATTTTTAAAAGAAATCACGTCATATTTATTATAATTAATTAATTAATTTATCTATTTTTTTAATTTATTTAAATTAGTTATATAGCTTTTATATTAAAAATTTGAAGAGTAATAACTTTTAAATTATACCCCAGAAAAAACTTCTTTAAAATATTTAAATCATAAAAAAATATATCATACATAATTTATAATCATATATATAAGATTTAATTAATTCGGCAAATAATTTGATCAAACATGTAAAACACTTACTGTTCTCAACTTCTCATGTATATATGATCATGTCTTAATGACTTGTATCTTATCTGGATACTAATTTTACCAATCAAATATTCTCCCAAACAAAAGAAATAAATACAATAATAATTATAATATAGAATATCTCCATTTTAATTGCTTTATAAAAAAAATAAAAGAAGAACAAAACCATCATTTGCCTAACCATAGCAAGTACTTGCATACGTACTAAAGAAATAATAATTTTGTTACGCATGAAACGTGAAAGTTGAGACTCGTGTATCATCATACCATCCCATGATTGTTGTGTTTGTGTTGTGTATATATTTATTTATTTATATGTTCTTTGCTTTTGGAAGGCACTATGTAAATAATATCCATAGGCTAGCCTGGTGTAAATATATATTATTATTATTATTATTATTATTAAAGTGTATTTTTCTTGAGGTTGAAGGAAAGAGATAGGGTGGATCATACTGGAAAAATTGCACACGCACGTTACAATTTAATTTTGAACTCCTTTTTTGGAGGTCATATATATATATATATATATATATATATGAGACTTAATTAATTAATTAATATCATCACTTTTTTGTATGTAAACTTTTGTTTGTGTTCTCTCTCTCTCTCTCTTGCATGCTAGCCCTAGCTAGTTTGATTATGCTTTTGTTAGTGTTAATCAAATCTTAAACATTCCATCTTGGTTTCAATCTGTTTTGGGGTCCAACTTTAATGCGTTTTTGCTTTTTCACTTCAGAAAGATTAGGAGCCACGAGAGTCATGATTGTGAAAATACCATGCACCATCGCTACATATATGGCTATTCAATTATATATCCTTTTATTAGAATATTTATAAATATTATGAATATATATATGATTCAATTAACCAAAAATATTATAAATTATATATTCATAATTTAAGACATTTGTCGCCGTTAAATATCTTTAGCAGAGACTTTAAAGGTTACAATTAATTTTAAATGACAACGGTTTAAATTGACTACTAAATAATAATATTTTTCACTAAATAAAAAGAAGTATCTTCTAAAGTCTTTTTTTTATATATAATTATTTAGGATTTGATATTATCGAATTGATTTTAAACATTATCAAATATAATTGATTATGTAATTTTTCCAACATATTATTTTTTTATCTATAAGATTCAAACCCTCAATATTATTTAAAAAGAACTGTGTTTCCTCCCTTTTTTAAGCTCACTACTTTTGTTTCATAAAATAAAAATATTCGATATATATTGTGTATTATGATGTGCTATGAAAAAATTAAATTTATTTTTAAATTTTTAATATATATCTTTATGAATTTTAATTGTAGCTGAATGATTATTTTTATTTTGCATTACGTATTTTAAAATAAAATATATTGAAATAAAAAGGTTAGAAAATTTTGGCAACTCAGTTGGTAGTATTATTTAACAAAATTAAATTACAAATACTTTTGTTATCTTGTCAAGCAATAGAATTACTAATTAATCCTAATTAACTTACAGAAATGTATAGGTAATGACCCTAGAAAATTTAGTCAATTAAAAAAAATACTTAGCCCTCCTCAAACTTAATATGAGTGATTAACATAATCAGATATTTGTATTGTTGCTTTACACATATCTATATATACTACTTTAATCCTATTTTTATAGGATAAAAAATATTAATTTTAGTTATATTTATATATTAGAAATAAATTTTTTTATAAATTTATAATTTTATCTTTTATTTATTTATGTTTATTTTATCCCATTAGATATAATATATATTAAATAAAAATAAAATTAAAAAATTATTAAATTTTATTATATAACTAATAAAATTTAATTTATATAAAACTAATTAAAAATTATTTATAAGTGGGATCAGACTTTTTAACTTCACAAGGGCATAAGGAAGTCAAAGATTACGGCATGTAGTTATGGTTATCCTAAGTATCTTTATCAACATACGACATAAGTGAATCAAATAAATGATATGTTCCAGCCTGCTGTGTACTCTCTATAAAACCTATCTATGTATAGCTACTTTGAGGAGCCTCATTCATTAATTAAATTATTAATAAAAAAAGAATATGAACTTTAGGGTTTGAAGATGAAATGCTAGTCCAACGTTTAGCGACATGCGTTGAGCCGCATTCGTTGACTCTGTATTACTATTTTATATATATGCCTTCGTTAAATACCTTCCTTTGTATGTTTTGTTGTTCCTTCCTACACCTTTACTAGTATAGTCAAAACCCTAGCTACCTCCTTTTCATAAGACGCTTTGTATATTTATTATAGATAAATTAAAAAAATTTAAATAAATCAATTATTTATAATAAAATCAAATTTTTTAAAATAAATTTATATTTTATATTATTTAATTTATCTAAATTAATAAACTAACTCTTATATTGATTATAATTAATTTATTTATCTTTTTTAATCAATTTAAAAAGTTAACTAGATTTTATATTAAGAATCGGATGAATATATTTTATTACTCTATATAATAAAATGAAAAATATTTATATATAATTTTAAAAAATTATATATATTAAAGATAAGTTGTATCAACTTAAGGGTATAAATTTTTAAATAAATTTTAAATATCTTTCAGTAATAATTATTTCAATGGAAGATTTTTCAGTAATTTTTTATATTTTTATGTTATGTATGTGTAGAGCCCAAAAAATAGTCTCATCTTCTCTGCTTTTAAGAATCTGAATTTTGTGCAATTTTTTTTTTTTGATTTAATTTTGTTACATTCTTTAGGGCTTATTTTGATGTGTCAAATGTTGTTGTTCATTATACAAATTTCTCAACATCACTTGGCTTATGCTTCAAAACAATGCCATTTCATTCGAGGCAACTAATGACATGGGGGGACAACAAAAAAACAAATCAAACCATATAATAAAAAATTTCTTGATAAAATTATTTTAAAAATTCTTTTTTCTTTTTCCAACTATAGATAAAAAAACTTGGACTACATTCCCCCCCCCCTTTTTCATTTCTACAACGTAAGATGATATATACATTAAAGAAAATGATACAGGTAAGATGTATGTAATTTTTTTTCATTATTTATAATTGTTATCTATGTCTATTTTTCATTATTATAGTATTATATACAATAGTTTATTTGTTATATATATAATAAATTTTAGAATCCATTGTTACTAGTCACCTACAACACCAACTAACCTTTATATCATTACCAACTTTTCTTTTTTGGTGTTATAAATATGCCATGTGGGGTTTCAGAGCTTATAAATATTCAAATTTACCTTGTTATTAGGTTAAAAACAAATCATTTACATTGGGATTAAAAGCATTAAATATATAAATACACTAAAATAAAAAATTAATTAATTAAGTAAATTATGGATGTAATTTTTTATGGGAAAAACATTAGAAAAGTGTGGATGGTGTTAAGATCATCAATATCTGCTTTGCATGGTCCTACGCACATCAACAAATTTCCATTCTTTACTTATTGTAAAGAAAAAGCAAGGATCTAATGTCACTTCATGATCTGAATGAAGGCAAAATTTAGAAAAAATAAATAAGAAAGAAGATCAATCCACAATTAACAAGGTAACAAATTTGAATCATAATTGAAGTTACTAATAATTCAAATCAACTCAAAATGTATCTCTCCCCTCATCTCATTGACAACCTGGCTCCCTCTTTCTTTTCTTTTCCTTTTTAATTTTTAAATTACCATTTCTATTACATTTTAATAATTTTTTATTTAAAAAAATATATAAAAAATTCTCCATTGCAAAAAATTTATACCCCAAATATACCAAATGACCCAGGTTTTTGAGCTATATGCACAAATATATTCTATTTTTTATATAGTTTAAGTTATATTATATATAGTTGAAGAATAGTTATATTGATAAAGATAGATTATACAATAATTTTTAAATATTTTTAAACAATAATTTTATATAAAAGAATTTTTTAACAATTTTTTTAATATCCACAATCCAGCCAGAATAGAAGTACTTTTTTAATCGTAACTCAACAAATAATATTAAAATATTAAAACTAATATATATATATAAATCATGAGAAAATTTAATCTGTAATAAAAATTTATGAAAAATAAATTAAAGAGGAAAAAAACAAGAAAGATGTTCAATTGTGCTTTCTCAAGCATCCACCCTTTCCTTATAAGATCGTCCAAAAGCAGAGCCTCTCCAAAAATTCTCTCTCTCTCCTTCTTCCTCCTCCTCAGGCGTGGAATTTGGGTTTGATTACTTTCTCTCTCTAAAACCATCAAGCACCCATCAATAACACCCCCCACGTCTCCTTCCTTTCTTGCTATTTTCTCCACAACAGAGCCCTTTAACACATTCCTTGACCTTGTTCGGGCAAAATTGGCCATCCCGTTCTCCTTTTCCATGATCATTCGTACCTCTCTCTCTCCCCTTGTTTGTTTCATGATTCTCACAGAGTACTCCAATCCCATTAGATCCCTTTTTCAGTAGTAGTACTATTTCAAGCAGACAAGAAAAAACCCAAGTAATTGATAGCGTCCATTTCACACTCCCCCCTGTTTCTTCACTCCTTCGCTTTCATTACCATCCCCTTGGATTCTTCTATATAAGAACAGACAACTTCACCAATGGAGAAATGGGATTATCATCATAAACGTCACAACAGAGATAACCCATCTTTCTCTTCCACTCTTCTCGACTCTATTTACAGATCCTTTGAAGCAGAGGAGGAGAAACAACAAGACCACGTCGTGTTTTACAGAGAAAAGAGCATGAGGAAGCAGAAACAGAGCAGCAGCAACCTCGCCGCCGCCGGCAACAAGAACTTCTTCGATAACGGCGATGTTGGAGAAACTAATAAGAAACCCAACTTTCGTCGGAATTCCTTGACGGAGTTTGATCGAAGAAGAGCACGAAGCAACTGTAGTTCAAATTCGTTCTCCGTGTTCACGAGCTCCAGCTCCTCTGACTCGAGCTCTGGTTATGGTTTTTCTTCTTCAGAGTCAGAATCCTGGTACAAAATGCAGAAACCAAAGCCAATTCGAACAAGTCTTTCTTCTTCGATTCGTCCTCAAAGTTCAAGCTTTGAAGCTCCGAACAACTTCAGGTCCCATTCTGCGCAAACCCAGAAGCCGAATCACGAGAAAAACAGTTCAAGCAAAGCAAAGGCCAAAGCTTTGAAGATCTTATATGGCGACTTGAAGAAATCGAAGCAACCCATTTCTCCAGGAGCAAGACTCGCTAGCTTTCTCCATTCACTCTTC
Organism: Leucaena leucocephala; assembly: GCA_037074615.1. Classification (NCBI taxonomy): domain Eukaryota; kingdom Viridiplantae; phylum Streptophyta; class Magnoliopsida; order Fabales; family Fabaceae; genus Leucaena; species Leucaena leucocephala. The sequence continues at coordinate 2,769,178 of CM073558.1, read as the reverse complement.
AATTCGAGTGGGAACACAAAAAAGACAAAATCATCGTCCGTGTTGAATACGAATTCTCATGATGAGCCCAACAAGGTTGTTGTAGCAACAACACAACAATTACCTTCGACTTGTTCTTCGGCTTCTTCGTTCTCGAGGTCATGCTTGAGTAAAACCCCATCCTCGAGATCTGGCGCCAAGAGATCAGTGAGGTTTTGTCCTGTAAGTGTGATAGTGGATGAAGATTGCAGGCCATGCGGGCAAAAGAACATTAATCTGCGAGAAGATGATCTTCAAGAGAAGAAGAGGAATCACAGTAATGAGGAGCTTAGGTTCCATATGATGAAGGAGAGTCGAAGAGTGGAGGAGTTTGCGAGAGAGTTATTGTTGAAGACGAAGATGAAGAAAGAGAAGGAATTTGAAATGAAGTATGGAGATGAAGATGAAGAAGAAGAAGATGATGAAGACGATGGAGTTAGTTGTTCAAGTTCTGATCTTTTTGAATTGGATAATCTTTCTTCTATTGGGATTCAAAGGTATAGAGAGGAATTGCCTGTGTATGAAACTACCCATTTCGATACTAATCGAGCCATTGCCAACGGCTTCATTCTGTAATTTTGAAATATATATATATAGTATTAACTGTCTAATTAGAATTTTAATCGTGTTGGGGCTTCACAATTCTGAGAATAATTAAGATTTCTCTTTTGCTTTTGTTGGCTCTTTAATCTCTTCTTATTTTCCTTGATATTTTTCATTCAGATTCAGGAGATTTCAACCTAAACTAAATCTTCTTCTATACTTATCGTCTTTGATGCTTATGTGGGTATATGATTTGGCTTAATCATTATCATTATATACAAGGGTATGAAGTTGAAGATAGAGAAGTGGAAAATGAGGGAAACAGAATAAGAATGAAGAGTGGGAGGGTGAAGAAGATGAAGTTGAATGCACTAATTCATGACATGCCATGGCGAAAGCTTCTGCTTCTCTCTCTCTCTCTCTATAAGTATATATTGTGTGGGGACCTCTTTTTGCTTGAAATTAACACTATCTTCGTGCACCACATATGCTTGGGAGCAATAGTCAAAAAGTGGCTTATATACATATCTTGCGTTAATATATATTGGAGATTTTTTTTTACATCTTTAATTTATTATTCAAAATTTCTTGGTGATTTTGCTTATAAAATAAAAAATAATTTTAAGGACAAAAATAAAAAAATAAAAATTTCCCAAACTAAATGAGGTCAAGATTATTACACCTCATTTGATGAAATGAAACAATGTGTACGTGGATTTAGTTAAAGTTAATTATCTTTATTAATGAATTTATTAAACGACATCTATGTCTTATTATATGATTTAATTTGTGTGTTAATGACAAATGAAATATTAGTACTTACTAAGTAGAAAAGAGTGATGGGATAATTTTCAAAAAAAGGCAACGTCTTAGAGATAGGAAAAAGAGGTCAAATGATGGGTTTGATGGAAAAAAAGAGTAGAGATGTAAGACATGGTCTCGAAAGATGTGGACACAAAGATCTCTTCTTAGATACCCTTAAACCCTTCAAGTTTGGTTGGCTTCCATATATACATATATAATTAAAATCTTCAGATAAAAATTATCTTTTATTTTCTTAAAAGTTAAAATAATACCCCTATTATTCAGTCTTAAATATTATATTTTAATTTTAAATATAACATATTATTCTTTTAATTATTATTATGGAGTTCAAATTTTTTTAAAAAATAAAATAATAATTACTAATTGAGATTATTAATTGTAACTTATAGATAAATAAATTAAAAATAATAAGTTGAGTCGATTTAAATTTATTTTTAATTAAATTAGGTATTATGATATTTTAAATATATAGTTGATGACTGATAATTAATTTTTATAATAATATATTCATAGTTTTTTTCTTTTTATATTTTTATTTTATTTTTTGTGACTGTAAAAGAATTTAAATTATTTAATATGTTTGTTATGCATATGAAGATTTGAGTTGAAATTGCTGAAAATTCCTCATTACCTTATCTTCAACGTACGTCTCACATATATTTTTTATAAGTATTTTGTTTGGTCTTGTTTGTTTTATATATAAGCATTCAACAAAGCCTGCGACTTTCTATTGCTTCTGTCTCTCTTGTGCTGTTCAATGAAATTGCTTTAAATCTGAATTTCGTCTTTTTCCTCCTCCATGTTTTGTTCTGTAGGATCAGAATTATTAATTTTTAACCTTTTGCAAAATTTCAACCCTCCAAATAAATTTTGGTGAAAAGTCTACTTCTAGGAATTCATATCCACTGTTTGTTTTTCTGGCTGTTGAATGCACATTGGACAAATTCACAGAAAAATATCCATACTTTATTGGGATTCTCATTTACATTTTCTTGGATCTGATAAGAGAAACTGGACAAAAAACAGACAAACGAAAAAGAATAAACAGTTCAAAATTTTCTTTACCTTTTTCCTGGTCAAATGTTCTTTCGCCTCTAGGTTTTTAAGGAACTTAATTAAACAATTACTATTTATGCCTCTCCTTTCGTTATTTGTTCTTCTTTACAATTTGAGAGGATGTGAGTTGAAAATATCAGTTCAAATAATTATAAATTTAGGAGCCTCATTTGTAATTTGTAAGTAAGAAATTTAAATTTAGGTGCCTCAATCACTTCTAAGGTATGTCACCGTAATTAAGAAAAATATCAAATCTTATTATTAATTTTGTTTTCAAATTTAATAAATTTTTAACTTTATCTATATTTAATATATACTCTATTTTATAAAAAGAATTATAATTTTTTTCTATCTATCTTATAAATAGTTAAAAGAATAACTTTTAATTTGTAACTTTCTGAATTGATAATATTTAGAACTCATTTTTACGTAAATCTAACTGTCATTATACTAATTTTCTAGGACTTAAATGCCATTCTCTCCTAAAAAAAGTTTTTCCCCTTTTTTTTATCATATATTGTATTGTAAGTCAAAATTACTGAAGGTGATATTATTGAAAAGGGTGATTAAATTTAGAAGAAAAGAAAATTAAGAGAGAGTTAGGAGGACCACTAAATCATAACAGTGTGATATGGTGATGGAATTGAATATTCTTAACTACCAGTGGACACACAACAAGGCAAAATTAAAACAGCTAACTTGGACTATAGTAAAAGAAAAGGCTACCCCTATGCTCTTAAAGTATTTTAGGACTAGAATGCCTACACTTTAGGGCGTGCCCATGTCGGGGACCTTTTGACAGACGCCTTATCATTCTAAACACTTTAATGTCTTTCAATATACTATTAATTAAAATTACTAAAAATTGATAATATCATTATTTTAATTTAATACCATTATATTTATTTTTCTTTTTAGTCTATCCTAAACTTCTGTTAATTTGAGTTCGTTGAATGTGTCAATAAAACTCTAAAACTCTACAATGCCTTGTGTTAATTTCTACTAAAATTGTAAAAGAACTTGCTTTACTGATGAAATTAAATCAACATGTGTGTTAATAGCTGTTTAATGAGTATATAGAAATGATTAGGTTTCGGGATAGCGAAAGAGGAAGCGGCATGCATGGAGGAGTAGTGAAATATTAATAATTGAATTAAGAGATAACTAATTTGCGGTGTAGTCTAATCAGGATGATTTGGTTTGACAAAACAAAAACTACATATATAATAATAATAATAATAATAATAATACTAATAACAACACTAATAATACTAACAATAATTAATATATCTAAGGGATAGTAGGTTTGAGACCACCTACTCATCCCTTCCTATTGACTTCCCCCTTCTTTCGTACTTAGCCCTAATCATCATTATAATCTTATCTGATCCCTACGTTGAGATTTTTCTAAAGCATGAGATTTTGTTTGCTATTTGAAATAATAATAGCCATTATATATATTATAAGTATATAATATCGATATAATATATATAGAGAGAGGTTATTACAAGTTATATTGTTTACATATAAGTCATGAGAATTGAAAGCAAATTTTATCGTATACTATACGATAATAAATATTAAGTTTTAAAGAGATGATAAAAATATAAAGTGAGATAGTAACTAAGATAATTACGTTAAGATGAATGTGTAATCATATGAGAAAAGAAAAAAATTGTAATGAATATATAAAATGAAGAGTTTGAGTGATATCTATGAAAAAAAATAAAATAAAAATCGTTTGAGGTGATTCACAGCATGCAAAGAAATATAGAATCATCTAAATTCGGCAAATGAAAACTAAAGATAATATTAAATGAGTTATTGAATGAAATATTTTAATTAAAAATTTATCTAAAGATCTTATTATTATTGATAAAACATATAATGGCACTCTAAGATCTATATAGTTGACTCCATCTAATTTGATAAGACTTAACATCATCGTTGATGTTATAAAATGCATTCATTCATTTTATCTAGGATTCTTTATCCTAGCCAATTTGCATGGACATAGATGTTATCTATATAAATTAATTGAGCTAAATTTTGATATGTTACATATTTGTGTAGAAAATTATTTATTTTTCTTTGAATAGTGACTAGCCATTCGGTTCTTCAAAAAAATAACCTTCAATTAATTTTCTTTTTTGGAGGAATAGATTACAAAGTTATTTAGACCCATCAAATTTAATAGAAAGATCGAGGAGATCAATGAAAATGATTGAAAACAAAATTATAATGCAATGGCTGGTTATATTTCGAAATACTAATTAAATTGAAAAATGAATAACATCCTTCATGGACAAATTACAAATAATAACCAATTTACTGTACTTTTTATTTATATATTATAAAATTAATTAACTTAATTAATATCTACCACTAGCTATATATATATATATATATATATATATATGGCATGGGACAGATACATATAACATGTCTTGAAATTGGAATCTCATTTTCCACGATTTGATATAAGTGTACACTGTCATCATTTGTCCACATTCATTAATTCCAAACACATTCAATTCATTAAGGAACACAAGTTTGTATCTATCACCAGGTTTAGGGTCAGTATATATCTGCAAACAAATAAGCATCCCTCTTGCTGATTCATGTCACTCACCCACCATTCACAAATCCCTGGCTCCTATATCACCTTGCCCTAAGACCTGACGAGTTCATATATGTGGCCACGACGCGTTGCGAGGGACCGACCCGGTTCCCCCACGGCTCGACTCGAACCACAAGTGGCTCGATCACTGGCTTAACCCTTGTCTCAGCACAAGGGTGCATATAGGGTCAACCTTATTAATCCCATCTTTCTATAATTGTTGTATTAATTCAACACTCTTGATTATCTGAGCTGGTGACGTTTTTGTCTTTTGCTGATCTCTGGGAAAATTACATCTCAAGACTTAGAATTAATAAATATTATCAAGTTTTAATAACTTGATTTTAGATTTTTTTTTCTCTTAAGAAAAATACAAGTTTTTAATTAATTATAATTAATTTTAGATTTTTCTCTTAAGTCCTTAATTTTTATAATTTATAAAAGAAGAGATACAAGTTTTCTTCTTTTTTAATTAATTATATAATTAATCCTTACCATAAAAGAAGCTAATAAGAGATTAGGACCCGTACCTACGTTAACTTGTGGCGTTTAAACTAATTAACTATATTCACAAGTATATTTCTCTTAAAAAAAGTCAAGTGGTTTAGAATATTTAATAAGTCTTCATGCAGTTTCATTAACCGACAATATAAATATGATGGACTTTTCATTACCAGATATGGATGGTACTTTTCGATGAATTTAATGACATGTAAAATTAGTTGAACCTCTTGTATAGAATCCTTAATTATTGAGAATTTGATTGATGCATATTGCTTAATTTATGACCAAAAAGATGCTCAAACTTTTCCCCAAAAAAATGTCAAAATTTGAATTGATACCAACATTATCCTTTATGGTCCATCTGGGACACCAACTTAATTAAATAAGATAATGATATATCATACACACACACACACAGAGTTATACACACATCAGTTAACCTTATTACCAAGGCAAGAACTAATTGCTGAGTCATATATATTTTGGTTCTTTGTGAAACTGTTCTTTTTTGCTCCTGCTATGTATATGTTCCGGGGTTGACAGTATCAGTGTTATATATATATACATATATACATATATATATATATATATTCCTTTTGCCATAAGCTTACTGTCTTCTTTCTTTCTTTCTTTTTCTCTGTAACTTGTTTGTAATTTTGTTTCAGAGCCGCACGTGATGAGATGGTCCTATGTGTCCTAGAATTGTCATGCATGCACGTGTGGGCTCTGTCCTTTTATACATCCCCTTGAGATCTCTTGTCAGACTACCATCACCCCACGCACACACACACAAATCAATTTATCAGCTGTGATTTTTTTGATATGCGTCATCTATCCGTAAAGCATATTCATAGATCTATGGTTTCTAATTTTTTTTATGTTCATAAGAATAATTAAGAGGAGAAAATTACAATAAAAATAATTTGAGATAGTTCATACATGTATAATGAAAACTATAGCAAGCACGAATGAGAAGAGAATATAAAATAAAATTTACTTTACAGAAGCTTTTGTTATTATACCGTTGGTACATTATGATTGATTCACAGTAATAATCGAAGGGATATATTCTTTTATGAAAGTGGCATGTGTGGTGTGGTGGAGGGGACCTTGTCTTTGATTAATGTTGCCCCCGTACTGCCTAGCAAAAGAATCCCACCACTCAATCTCCAACACTTGTATCTCATCATCTCGCATGGATATTACGGGTTTTAATTTCCAGGGTTTCAATTCTATACATTCTCAATTATACGATTGACTGTCTATAATCTAGTCAAAAAGATCCATTGATGAGTATAAAGAAAAAAAAATCTCTCCATATAATTCTTAATATAATATTATATTTAATTAAATTGATTAGATTAAATAAGTTAGTTATGTTACTTATATAACATATTTTTCTAAAATATCATAATCATCTTTCTTAACTCATTATCTTAATTATTATGAGAAAGTATCAATAAAGATAATTTTAAAAAAAATTGATAAATATAATAAATATATCTTATATTTAAAACTAATATCAACTATTTAATTATGTATTATATTAAAGACTAAAGGAGTATATATATAACCTCATTCTTGTAAAGAGAGTTAAAGAATTCAGAGGATATATAAATAGAAAGACTCCTTAACCTAATATCTTTGATTTTGAATAAAGATATAGCTTGCATATATGTTAAAGGCATAATAAGTTGCATCCACCACCATTTTTTCTGATAACATTCAGTATTTTAAACTAATTTTTTATATTCAATACCCTAAAATATGTTTTTAATAACGCCTAATATCCTAAAATATTTTTTATATAATTTTATTTTTAAAGCATTTTTCTTAGTAGCAACGAGCATTTTAAACTTAATATACTATGTGCTACTGACAAATATTTTAAGGTGCTGAATGTATCAAAAATGACTTTAGAATATTGAGTGTAATTGAGAAAATATTTTAGAGTATCTTAAGTACAAAAATTAGTTTATGATACTAAGTTCTACTGGAAATACTTTAGATGTTGAATATTACTTAGTCCTATGTTAAATCCACTTATTACATGGATCATCTCAGGGTCCAGTTACTTAATTAGAATGTCAAAGAGCATTTTTCTAACCTGTAATCCTCTCTTGAGCCAAACATTTTGCTTTGAATGCGTGAATATTAGGATGTAGAAGATATATAATTCGTGATTGTTGTACTTAATTACTTATATTATTTGATATTGTTAGGTTGAAGAGTGAGAGAGATGTAGAAGGGTTTGGGAATTTGGGAAGCGTATATTATTGGTATAGGGAGATAAAAGTAGTGAGTGGTAGGGTTTTTTTTATCGAAGATATGTGTGTATGTGGAGAAGGCAGCTTTAGAGAAAGAAACAAAGTGACAAAGGAAATAAAGGGCTAATAATGGATTTAAATGCGCATGCTGTGTATGTCTATGTGAGAAATGGGAAAAAAGAAACAAATAAAAGAATTTGGATAAAAGAGAAATATAAAGAGAATTTTTGGGGATCCCTAGATGATTATTGTTTGTCTTCAAACGTACAGTTAATAGTTAACTGAGGAAACTTTTGTTTTTCTCTTTGGATCGGTCACAGGCAAAAACCCGTGGAAGAGAAAAGAGAGATTCTGATGCTTTAATTTACTTTTTTTTAATTTTTTGACCTAATTACAGTGTGGTGTGGTGTGCAATTCAGGTTCAAGAACCTATGAAAGCTCATTGATTTCAAAACCTTAAAGCTGCAGACAGATAGCTGCTTGATGTATATATCTCATAGAAGAGATTTAATTTTTTTTCTTTTGCCTTTTTCTTTAACATCGATCTGTCACAAATTTGGTCTCTATTATTATTAACCATCATCATTCACGTACGACCCTAGGGAACCCCAAAAGAAAATTTGCCATTGATTTCAATTTTACACGACAATTAAACGTGTCTTATGCTCATTTTATGATATTTCTAGGCTCATTGTTATAAAGAAATATCGTTATGTGAGATTCTAATAAAAAATATAATTATTAAAAAATCTGAATAATAAATAATACATACTTATGGACCTGTTATAATTTTATACACCAAAACTTATTTGCATTCACTTATTATATATTACATTTGCTAATTATATTATTTTTTAAGAATTTGTAATAATTTTTTTTCTTAAAATAGACGAGTATCATATGATTTGTATGAATTTTTAGAAGTTTTAGAGTGTGATTTAAGTATTTTAATGACAGTTTCATTATATATATAAAGTTGTGATAAAACCTAATCAAATAACTTAGCTGACATATATTTGGTACCATGGTTCGGCTACGTTGCTTACTACTAATAAACTGTTTGAATATAATTTAATTATTTGAATAATAATAGTAATAGTAATAATAATAATAATAATAATAATTCTACGTGGGTGCAATGATGAGACAATGAAGCATGAAGAAAACATTTGGATACACACACACACACAAATATCTCTGTGATCTAACTGCTATTGCAGGAAATTATTGAGGAGATGAGGGTACGTACTTGAGACACCCGAAAGTCTCTCTCGATCTTGCTGCAGAAAGCTTCAAACTCACAGAATCTGTATCACTCTGTCAATATATATATATATATGATGATATTTATTACTCATATAATGGTCGATCGTTTCAGTGGTTGCAGATGGATTATGTCAGAACTGGACATAAAGCAATGATTTTTGCAAGATATATTTATATATATAGACTGCGAGTTAATATATATATATATATATATAATAACGTGTTCCATTTGGAAACCATTCAAGTATAATTATTGCCTCCATTAGTTTTTTCAAATGTTCTGTCACTTTTCTACGGACGGGGGTTACTGTCAAACTTCAATTTCTTATTTATTAATTAGGACTTGAACTGTGTCTTTCAACCACTTCGTACATCCATACCCTTATTACTCTGTGTGGTTCTATCATATGTAATTAAAATTAAGAGAAAATATCTACAAAATTATAACTATAAAAAATTTGATAATAATATATAATAATAAATTTTTATACAAACAATATCAGTAAGTTTATATTATTTATTATAGAATTTTTTTAATAATTATATCCTATTTTTAGAACCTCAAAATATTTTTTAAAAAAAATTAATGGTCATGTTGTGTAGAAAGTGAATAGAAGTCTATTTTTGTTTTTGGCTAACATTTTATTCCCCAATTAATTAGCAACAACCGATATGGAATAGTATATTTTTACAGTAAATGTAGAAAGTCTAATACTTCCAAAGCAGCTATATATATATATATATATATATATATATATATATCAGTTTTATGGTATAAAAAGTCTTTTTTTTTAGTTAGTGTAAAAAAACTTTTTGATAGGGGTAAGCTACAAATTTATTCTAAAAATTCACTTATAAGTTGTAGGTATCTAGAAGTTTTTTTAGAAGCAATATTGTCCCAAAATTTTTTGAATCTTAATAATATTGCCCTAACTATTACTTACTGTTAAATTTAACTCTTAGTTGACCAATATAATGATCTAGCATACCCACATGGCATCAACGTCATCTTTTCATTCAGGAGCTCTAAGTATCCGTCAACTTTTCTTTTTTTCAATGTCCTACGACTATTATTCAGGTTTAGTTTGACTATTAGTTACTAAATATACTTTACTAAATATAATGAGTTAACTACTTCACGTATCATCTATTGTATTTTTTAAAGTTGGATCTATAAATAAAAAAAAATTCTCAAAATTCCTTTGTTAACAAAATATTACTCTCGAAAGACTATATTATGGGTTGATACATTGTTTTAGGATAAAAGTATAGAAAAAAATATAGAAAATAAAACAATTAGGAGGACTTACGAGGATTCTTAAAAAGTATGAATGATAGGTCGATTTTAAGAATAACTACGAGTATATGTTATCTTATAAATATAAGAATATTATGTGACTGTCGGAGTATATTTTTCTAAAAATGATACTTTAATAATGACAAAATTTAAAGAAATGAATTTTTTTAATTATTTTTCTTATTTATAAATTTGACTTAAGAAAGTGAATGGCATGTGAACTTGTTAGCTCAGTATATTTAATTAACTGGTGATTAAATTTAACTTGAATAATGGTCAAAGTGACATTAAATAGAAATAAAAACTTCCAAATACTTAGAACTCTTAAGTAAAAATTTTTGGAGTAAATTTGCACCTTAACACAAAATAAAAGATGATATAAATGTCACGTTAGTATATTGATCAACTAACAGTTAAATTTTACTTTGAGTAATGGTCAAAGTGACATTATTACAATTTGAAAACTTCTAAAGCAATATTATTCTAAAAAAAACCTTATGAATCCCACAGTTTCTGAGTAAAAATTTTTAAAGAAAATTTATACATTATTCCCTTTTAGATGATATATTAAAACTAATTAAATATGAGTTTAACGTGGTGCTTAGCACGCACCAATACGAAAAGATCATTAGCTGTGTACTGCGTATAATTTTGATTATTTTGATACGTAGTCTTTAATTAACTCTCACGACCTGCCCTTCATTGAGATCAGAACTAAAGTTAATTTCCTTCTTAGATTTCTTAGAGGAAAAGAATATCCCACAATGAACAATCATTGAGATCAGAACTAAAGTTGAGACATTATTAATCATTCAAAAAGTTGTTACACAGACATTTATAAATTGCTCTTAACAAAATTATTATGTCAGTGGCAAGATTCTAAACCAACACTTTTGTAAAATGAGTTAATTACATCCATATATTTACCAATTGGATCAATATTTTGAAACTAGCGTGTGTGTGTGTGTGTATAATAACTTGATGGGGACGTCTGCTTCTCTCGTATTTGAAGTCTGAAGGTTTGAAATAATAATGATGAAAGTCGGTAAAAGAGGTTATGTGGTATTGTTAACATACAAGGTTGGTTTAGACTTCATTCCTAAGACAAGTTTTTGTGGCTGTGAAAGCAATGGAGAAATTTATGCCCCTAGAGAGAGAGAGAGTTTTATATATGAAGTTGACAGAACATGATACTCTTAGTATTCTATTTTCTTTTTTTCCTTTCAAAATCCATTCTCTACCATTAGATCCAAAAATAATAGTTTTAGATTTAATATTTTATTTTTGAATCTGATGGTGTAGATTAGATTTGAGAGAAATAGAGAGAGCGAGATACTGGGAAGATTAAGGTATATAATAATAAGTGATAATTATTAAGCTAGGGTTTGAGCAGACATAAAATAGCAATATATAACTGAAAAATAAACTAACTCAAAACGGAAGGTGAAGAAGCAAATGGCTGAATGAGAATGACCTCACCTACCTCGTGAAATGTCACAAGCAGGTTTAGCTAGCTAGCTAGGTGATCTCCAACACAAACTAAAATATAGGAACATTTGCCAAAAAAACAAAAAACGTGTTTCATGAAGCTCACTTTGAGCAATAAAAATAAGGTTAAGTGCATTCTATATGGGGTTAAGTAAATTACATTCCAACACTTTAAAATATTTTTTTAACAATTTTATTTTAGTTCATCTAATATCCTAAATATTTTTACCAATACTCATTGCTAATGGGAAAAATATTTTAAAGAAAAAATTATACTAAAAATATATTGAGTACTATTAAAAAATATTTTAAGATGTTAAGACAAATCACAAATTAGTTTAAAATACTTAATATTATTAAGAAAAATATTTTAAGGTGTTAGTATATGAAATCTCATACCCATTATATATATTTATATTAGACAGAGAGATGCTGCTGTGTAGAAGTTAATGGAATCGAACCCCCAACAAACATGTTACCATCAATGATGAACTTCACGTAATTGTCTAAATTTAAACAAATTAAAGAGTTTAATTTGAATGAAGAAAGAAACTTAATTGATAGAAAAAGTAGAGTAATCCAAATATGGTTAGAATATTGGAATGATGATTTGGGAGGGAAATCAATGATTGTGGAGATAATAAAAAATTATATTTAGGCCATTTGAAAATGGAGTAAACCCTATAGGCTGCTTTGTCATTAGCAATTGTAATCATCTCTCCCCTATTATGCCTATGACACCCATTGACAGATAAAAAGTCTCAAACTTTGGATTCTAAAAGCAATTTGCTTCTAATAACAGTTTTCATGCCTGCTTGAAAGCAATCACATCACTGTACTCTGTCCTGCATTAACATATCAACAAAAATCATTAATCATGTCATTTGGTGTAATCTAGCTAGTAGGCTTAAGTACTTTTTATTTTGATAAAAACATAATTCAAAATGATTGTCTAGCCAATCTACCAACTGTTTAATAGATCTAAATTAAACTATAAGCAAATGCCAATCCCCCCCAAAAAAAATCATCTTTCTTTTTGTAAAATAATACAAAATATTATATGTATATGTGTGTATGTATGTATGTATGTGTGTGTATATATATATAACTAGATTATATTTAAATATTATTAAATTTAATTGAAGATAGTTCTTTTAAAAGAATTTTTTATATTTATACATATTTAAACGTGAGCTATTGTACCTAAGTAATTAAAATTCTTTCTTCTCAAACTAACTCCAGTTGGTGGCAAATTATTATATTATATTAATTATCTTTTCAGGAAATAGGCCATGAAGGAAGCAGTTAATTTTTTTTCAGCTTTTTAAGAATATGGTCATAATCAATAGATCCATTTGCTTAATTGAGAGAACCCCTGATTGAGACAAAACCTAAAATTGGACCTTCTCTCTCTCTCTCTCTCTCTCTCAATTAATGTCTTGTTGGACCAGGGACCTAATTTTAGCTGGGGACATTAATGGTTTTGTTTACATCATATTAGGGATTTGGATTTTGTAACGTTGGATGAATTAATGAAACTTATTTTAGTAGTTGTATAGTTGATGATTGCAGGTGGTAATAACACTCATACTTAAGTAGAATGAATAAATTCTGGTCAACGTTTCAAGCTAAGCTTTTGCCTTTATTCTCGTTGTTTCATTTGAATACTGGCATTTTTTGGGCCTTTATTAGCCCAATATTGAGTTCTCTTACTGGGCTTCAGTTACCTCCCAATTTTAATACAGCCTAAAGCCCAATAAAAGAGGAGGCAAAAGGGGGGGAAGTTTAGAGAATGTCAATGATTTAATTGTTGAAGTGTGACCCGGTTTAAAGGGTAAGATATATATCTATTTAAAATATATTTAATTTTTAAGGAGTATTATTTTATTGTGGTTCTAATTATAGTATTTGGAGAGACATTCTAACTTATGGGTATTTAGGTTTATATTTGAGGGTAATAGACGACTCGCTCTACCCAACATTAGTATTATTTAAGAATAAGAGAGATTTTGTCTTACCTTTAAATCTTAGATGAGCTGAATCTCTTTTCAAAAATTCTTATATATAATTTTTTTTTGAAGAGTGTTAATTTAGAAAATATTCACTCCTTTATTCTTAATTTGAAAAAATAAACAATTTCTTATTAATAATTTAACAAATTTATAATAATTGAAAATTATAAGGAAAAAACAATTGCTTTAAAAAACTACCCCGTAACAACGCTTCAACAGAACCCGCAGGTCTGCGTCTACTGATTGGTAGAGAGGCAGCGAAGAAGGCAAAGTGAAGGAAGGGATAAAATAATCTGAAAAGCTTCTGCGTATTTTCAGAATAGTCAACGAGGATGAGTTTTCTTTCCGGCAGTAGAAAGACTCCCGCTGGTATTTCTTCTCCTGCTTCTTCTTCTTTTCCTTTACTGCTTTGGTTATATAGTTCGCCGAATTTTTGAATTTATAATACATGTAATCAACAGGCCATATCAGTTAAAGGTCTTTACCATTGTGGGCAGAGGAAACAATTGTAGTTGATGTCATTTTGCATTCCCATTGTCGTTATGTCGCATGGTTCCTTTTACTAGTTTTCTTGTAGTTTTCCGAATTTTGGCTTTATGATCGAAGTAATCAAAAAGAGTTACTCTAATTAATGGTGTTTGCTAACTTTGATAAAGCACGGGATTGTGGTTAAGTGTTCTTTACTGGTTTTATTATAGTGCTGAATTTAAGCTGTTTGATTGAAGTAATCAAAATGGGGAGCATTTGTTAGTGGTGTTTAGTTATTTGGATAGGGAAAGGTACTGAGCGTCATTTCAAATTGCGTGGTTTAAAAGGAATTGCATATGAATAAATAAAACTTGTTTCTTTGAAGCAGAGCTTTTGAGGGAAAATAAAAGGATGTTGGACAAGTCGATTAGAGAGATAGAAAGGAAAAGGAAAGGTTTGCAAGCTCAAGAAAAGAAGTTGATTGTTGAGATCAAGAAGAATGCCAAACAAGGACAGATGGTACTTGCTTTTATAAATATATTTTTGAAGGACAAAATTTAGACGATTTTTTTTCCAAGTGTTCGCTATGATATTTTCCTAGTGTTATTCATATTGGAGTACATCAAATGTGAACTTGACCCAACTCCAGTCTAGTTTTTAATAATTAAATTGTTAGTTTGTGATGCTTTTGATCAATGTACTGGAATATTGTCCTTGAAGTACTGAGTTCATTTCTTTAGGAACAAAATCTTGATTTGCTCTGTTTTGATCTGGTTCAAACAATTTGTGGATTAGGGGGCAGTGAGAGTAATGGCAAAGGACCTTATCAGAACTCGCCATCGGATTGAAAAGTTTTACAAGCTTAAATCACAACCTCAAGGTGTTTGCTTTAAGAATTCAGGTATGCGTTGCTCATTCTTTCTGATTTTCTTTACCGGCTACAGAAACTGGAATATTGTTACATAACTAATGTTAGGGGATCGGATTCTGCGTTTTGAAGCAAAAATGTACATAAAATGCTATACCTGCATAAGATTATTGATGTTCTTGTAAAAGGTAGCAGGAATAGACTTAGGATACTGAGTGTGATTGTGGGCATATTTTGTTTGGCATGCTGTCAACACTTAAATTCACGTTGCATTTGTCAATTGTACGAATCGGATTGGAAAGATCAGGTGCAAACTAAATATTCATGTCTTCTTTTTTTCTCCTTTTTCGTCGGAAAGTTTTGGCACCTGAGCTTGAGTCTGAAATTTGGGTTATGAATACCTATATCGCAAGTGCATCAATCTAAGCGTTTATATGACTCTTCAAGATCAATCTCAGACACTGAAATCAACTCAAGCAATGGGGGAGGCCATGAAAGGAGTAACCAAAGCAATGCGCCAAATGTATAGGCAGATGAACTTGCCTTCCTTACAGAGGATAATGTAAGTTTGAGAGGCAGAATGAAAAGATGAAACTGACGACCGAGGTGATGGGAGACGCAATTGATGATGCCTTGGAAGGTGATGAAGAGGAGGAACAGACAGAAGAGCTTGTGAATCAGGTGCTTGATGAGATTGGAATCGATATCAACTCTGAGGTGAGCAATTTGCTCTCTTTTATCTACCATTCTCGTTGCCAACTAGAAGATATATAATTGCATATGAACAGAATCCATATTGAACTTGTTTTAAGTATAAAAACAACAACTCTTATAATAATATCAATTTTGTTTAACATGCAGCTTGTTAATGCACCCTCATCAACTTCTGTCACTGCTCCTGCTGCAAAGAACAGAGTTGCTCAAACTGAATCAACAGGCAATGAAGACAGTGGAATTGATGATGATTTGCAGGCTAGGTTAGATAATCTTAAAAAGATGTGAAAAAAAGGATGAGAAGAAGATGCTCCAGAGAAGGATGGAAGTCATGAGTTATATACAATTACGCGGTGTTCAAATCTCATATTACCATAATGTTTAAAGTAGAAGTCAAATATGTACCTATATGCTTGATGTTATTGTTACTTCTAATTATCATGTAAATCACCTACAAATCACTGTTGATTGAAATAAGTTTAACATAAAGCCTCTGGAAGAAATCTCTTGTAAAATTCTTTCACATGAGTAAACACTAAACACTGAACAAAACTTAGTTTTGTCTGTCCTACACAGATCTCTGATAATGTTAGCAGGTGATGATTGGATTCAGGAGCTGACAAGGAACAAGATAATTTGATTGTCGCCATTTTCCTCTGAAGCCACAGATCTTCTTGGAAGGGACACTTCCTCAATCTCATTCGGAGAAGGTGGCACAAGGTCTATTTGGGTTCTACACAAAGGGCAGCCAGATTGAGAGGCGAGCCAAGTATCGATGCAAATCGTATGAAAGATGTGTTTGCAGCTATGAAGCTGCCTGACACTGTCTTCTTCTTCAAAGGGTGCCAAACAGATGATGCATTCAGTCTGATCAGTGCCTGGTACAGCTTCTGCAGCTCTGAACTGAAATGTCTTGGAATGAGACTCTAGGCTCGTGGTGAAGGATTGGAACTTGTCATCAAGAGCTGAGTTTATTGTTGTTGTGGGTGGAATGGATTGTATTAGATCAATACTTCTGTAGGTGCACCAACCAAGCATGGTGAGGCTGAAGAATAAAAGTGCAGCTATTAATGCTGCTACAATCAGGATTGAAGCATAATCCGGCAATCCCATATGTGACAGAAGCACCAAAAGCAGGTATTCTTGAAGCAAACTTAAATATACCCTTTTTCAACATTGACAATCACTATGAATACAACCTTCCAGCAATCCGGCGTAAACCAGGTTGGGGAATCTTCGTAAACCTTCTATATATATATATATATATAGAAAATATCATATTTATCTATCACCTGATCAGTCCCTTAATTTTTAAAATATTGCATTATTATTATCCCTATTATCTTCCCGTCGTGTGAATCTATCTCATTCAATATAATTCTGGCAAATTTGGTCCTGATGGTTAGGCCTCAACGCTTGATGTTTATAATTTTACGTTACAGGAGATAAATATTTGAGAGACTTGTCTTGTAAAACGTAAAAATATTAAAAAGGTGATTTTTCATTGAATGGAAACTGGCGCTTAATAGCCAATTTATGAGTTGAATTGGATTTTACTAATGTGTTTGATCTTAGAATAGTAGAATTTATGATTCAATGACGTACGGCAGACAAATATGAAGAGAAACATAAAGCATTATTTTTTGTTTGGTCAGGTGTGAACTGGTAACATTGAGCCAAGAAACAGACGATAATCGCAAAGAAACGACATAGGCGTTTAGCAATGTATGAAGGATATTATAAACGGCATTAAGACAAGAATGCATATATAGAAGAGGAAAGCACATCGTCAAAGACGAAGCAGAGATTGGCCCTCACTTTACTATGTTGGGCAAAATTCAAGAGATGTTTATCTAACAAACTCTGTAAACAAATAATAACAATAGACACCAACTGGGGTTAATCTGAGTAGTAAGTGGCTCGATATCGCTTAAACGAAGTCTTGAGTTTGACCCTTGGCTTATACAGAAAATTCTCATTAGAAAATTCAACCACTATAGCTAACCACTAGATCCAGATGTAGTTAGAGTAAAACTCCGACGAACTGGGTGGAAAAAAAAAATAATAACGGCAACAGACAAATATGGGAGAGGATTACCAAATGGAAAAGGCAATATTCTTTAGTCATAAAAGGATAAAAGAAAAGGGAAAAAAAAAAAACAGGACAAGGCTTAAAGGCAAGTATCAAATGCTAATAGTTTTATGATCTAGTGACATATAAACTTTCTTATATGAGAAATTATGGATTCAATTTTACTTATATTCTTATACTGTTAATGTCTAGCAGCTAAACAATAGTCTCATGACAACCCATCAAAAATAAAGTATGCCCCTAACTCAAAAAATATTTATAGACATATTTACATATTGTCTAAACTTTTACGTACACAATAAGATTTCATCTCGTGTTAGAAGTTATCCTTATCAATTGAAGTAAATTTGTCGGCTATTCATGTGAACTCTACTCTGCAAATACATTATTGGCATTTTCGCAAGCCTACGAAAATGATCCTTTTATGAATTTAGTTTGTATCTCTCGGAGAAACTTAGACCTAGATTCTATCCATTGTTTAAAGGAAAATTCCGTCCATTTTGTTCATTCCTTCACATTATTATATTTAAACGATGTCCTAAGCATTAAGTTTTTACCATATTTCTAACATACGCTCCAGACTTATGAAAAGAATGGTAAACTTGAATTAACACCTTGCATGATTATATCATATTTCCATTCTCCATTCATAAGTTTGGTAGCCATCAAGCTCCAATTCGACAACTTTTCTTTTTCTTTACTCCTAGTTACAAGAATAATTAGTTAGCAACCTCTATTAGTATAAAAATTGGAACATGTGATGTAATATGAATGCTTATGAATTGAATAAACCCTTTTACCTTGAAGTAACATGAGAAACTGGAATTGAAAACTGGTAGAAACTCGTGCAAGTTCTCTCTCTCTTGAAAGATGATCAGTATTTCATCTAACTACATTCTATTGGGGACACATCACTGGACCAATGCATGTATCTTCAAGACCGCAGATTTACAGAGAAGGATCAAAACAGTTACAACCAAAGAACTTCACTAACACAAAATAAAACCAATGAACATGTCAGTAACATTACACTTCTGGCCAATTCTTAAACGCCTACAAGACTTCATTAGATCCAAGCATCCATCTATCCAAGATACCATTGGTTTAAGGCGGTGCAAAAAGTTAGCTTCTTATTTTTATAGCCCCACAAGTAAACTGGTATTATTTACAAAGCTACAAGTACCCTGATCTATCATCATGAGCAACCTCAGAACAGGCCGTTAGTTTGCTTGAGCTGAAGCTTGTAGGCACTTGAGAATTCATCCTGGCGAGCTCTCTTACTCGTACCAAAATTGGCTCGGGAATGGGGACTGTACCATGCTTCCGTGAGTTCATCTATCACACAGAGGGAAAAGAAAACAGACAAATTTTAATGTCAAACTAATCAACTGGGCTGAATTTACAAACATTACATGCTGCTAACTAGGACTTCACAGTGACTAGGTCAAATTTCTCGAAGGTCGGTTATCAGGAAATGGATAAATTTATTACCACAGAAAAATGAATAACATTCGAGTCTTCAAAGGAGCTATGGTTCATACGTGAGAATCGCCCAAAGTAATAAATAAGTTTTTGGGGGGCCACATAGAAAGTGCCTAAAAGTGACAATGTTACTATTATGGTAATAACCAGCTCTCAGTATGTTAAAATTATGGAGAACGCTAAAGAAGGGGAAAAAAGGTTTTAAACCTTTGTTTCTCCTCAATCCAAAAATACTGTCAAGGATATTTGATGACACAGTTCCCAGCATGTGCTGACAGAGGACATGGGATAATAAGCAAAAGCCAACTTGGCCAAACTCAATAAGATAAAAGTAAAATAATAGTGGGAACTTACACCCTCATCTGAAGCTGCCTGCGCAAAGCTAGCTTTAAGCAAATTCCTCCACTTATCCTGCATTAGAAAATCAGCATTCAGCTGCCTGCTGTCCAGCAGCTATAAACATGACCAAACATCCATGAGATGGGTTAAAAATCAAAACTACAAATACCTTAAGATCAACAGACGTACGGTATGAGTAGGAAGCAAACGAAAGCCGTTTGATCTCAGACCATCTCCCTGCTCCACACCGTGATACACCTTCAACCAATTTCATCACCTCAACAAGGGTCCATGCCCTATGATGTTTCCTTCTCATTCCACCTTTTGAAGTGGGGACAGTCGCTATGTTGTCATCTAAACTATAGCTAGATAGATCTGCCTTTCTCAGTCTTGATTCCTGTCGTGGCTCAATTCTGTCCAGTACTGGAGACTGTTCATCTTTCTGCTCAACAGTAAACTATATCCCACATAACCCCACCCAAAAAATTGAAAATATCATAAACAAATTATAATGTCAAGGAATTGCATTGGAGAACAAAAAAGGAATCAATGCCATTATAGAAATCAACTAACCCAAATTACAAGCTAGGATCTTAAGAGAATTGGCAAAGGACCATATAACCCAGCATGAATTACCTAGTTTCTTAAGCTAAGAACATCCATATCAAGACGTTATTCAAGAAGCTAGTAGATTAATCACTACCAGCTGGGCTGTTTATTTTGAGTTTCAGCCACGAGAATTTGTACATAATGCTGATACTTTACCTAGATTGGCTCACAATAGTGTTGATTCTTTCTGTACCTTTGATCAACCCCCCACCTTGTTGAAAGGAGATGGGGGTCAATGACAGGTAATGGCCTTTGGGGTTCACTTTTATTGCTGTAATCTTTATTAGTTCAATATAGCTGCTGTTTTCTAACAACAAGCCCTATCCCACTACCTGTTGTTTCTATTAAAAAAATACTAAACAGATGAAACATGAAGTTGAATTTCACTTTTAAGAACATGAAAAAAGGTGGAATCCATTAATGGAATCAAGTTTTCAAGAACTTTCCAGCGGTGAAATTATCTTTCTAGAAACATGTAGCAGCAGCTTGAGCTTAGAGAGTCAGCGAATCATTGATTAATGAATGGTTGTGTGCACACAAAGTAAGTAGCCACAAATGAGGAATATTACAAGAAATTCACACTAAGCCATTTCTATTTATTTTCCAATATGGTTCTCTCCTGCCTGAAATGCAAAAACAAAAAAATCATTTTCCAGAGTTTAACCATTTAACAGGGTAAGACATTCTAAACTAAATTACGCATTCTGGAACTCATCCAGTGTCTATAAATTACCAAATCCAATGACCAGAATCGAAAAAGGCTGGCACAGCTCACACTCACACACACTTACTCGCTGCTGAGATTTTGCAGGTTTAGATCTTGATTTTAAGACTGTGTCCCATCCCTCATCTTCCTGACATCCATGCTCTCCTAGGGCATTATTGTTTAAGTTGGCAACCTCCACCATGCCACCGCTTTGATGGAATTTCAGGGAAGAAATCATATCATCCTGCTTGAAAGAAACTAATTATAATTTATAGCACATAATTATTAAGGAGGCAGACAAAGTTCACACTATAATAATGTTTTGTTGATGATGAGACAATGCATTCAAACTTGGCATTAGAAAAAAGTGATAAACTTTGAGTCTACCGATAAAAGGAACCAATGAAAACAATATTAGTAATAAATTACAAAGGCAACAGTAAGAGAGAGAGCAAGATGACAGTATGCTGTGATGTTTAGAAAACAAAACATTAAAAAAAATTACAGATATATTCACAAACAACATGTAAAAAATTGTGCAAACTTATTACTTGCATTATGGTATGCATTTTATAACAGAACAAGACCGTTTTCCATCATGCAGAAATAAGGACAATAATTAGCATGTTATTGAAACATGAATAATGCTTGAGAGGAAATTATCTAAAACTAGAAAAATGAAACAATTTGAAATGAAACAGCACCACTCACCGTAAGAGTCATGATATTTTTCCTTGGACGACATCTTCGAATCCGGGAAACACAAGGTATGTAAATTCCAGAACCTCCCAGAGAGTCAAACCTCGTTACAAAAGTTCTCCCCTCTGAAAAAACATTCCTAGAAGGACCATTGTATGAGTTTGGAGAGACATGTCCAAGTTCCATACTTCTGTTTAAACTTAACAACCTAGGATTGTAGTCCCTGGACTCATTTTCAGAGAGCTCTTCAATATATCTTCTAGTGGGCTTACGGATTCTTTTGGCAGCTCTTTGTTCTGTCTGGAGACTCTCACTAGAAAAATCATGTTCCACTTTATGGCTTCTCAGTTTCTTTACAGAAACAACTTGATTATCATCATTTCCAGTAGCCTCAGCACATGATGAATCCTTACAGTTGATATCCTCTTCTCCAGCCATAGTATCCTTGAAAAGTACAGCATCCACATTTCCATCATTACCTTCCTCACTTTTTTTAACTAATTTGTTATCTCGAACTATGAAAGTTGTTGCTGAAACATCACATGAGTTAGTTAAACTCATGGCAATCCTTCTCGTCAGCCACTGCTTGTCTTTCACAGTAGTTTCCCGACCAAAAGTCACTTTGAAAAGTTCATGAAGTTCTCTGATTGATAACTTGTCCAAGCATATTTCTCCTTTTATCATTGAAAAATCTGGCTTCAAAGTAGAATAGACAGCAGAGGTAGATGATCCACTTTCTATCTGTCCTTCGGAAGGTCTAGAACACCCACCAATACTTTGTGATTGATTACTATGACTGTTATTTAAAGATGGTGCTGAAGAAGGAATAATTTCCTGGAAGAAAGTATCACACTGAATTATCCCATCCATGACAGGCAAATCAGCAGCAGAATACTGGCTGTCCACATTTACATAAGAAAGACCAGGTGATACACAGGCCAAATGAAGCTTCTCTTCCTCCTTGACCTTTTGCAACATCTGCTCAATATACTAGAAAATATTATAGAAGTCAAGAAGGATCCTAGAGTTACAGATACTACAAAACCAGGACATGCAGACATATAGGCAGAAAGATACCAGCCAAATACCAACGAAAGAAATTGATAGTAAGCTATTAGGAATAAATGAGATCATCAGCCACTCTTTAAGTATTTAAAAATATTTAAAAAGATAATTAAAAATATGAACCAATAACATTACAAGGATAGATAGAAGTATGGTATTAGGTACCAACAGTCCTACACTAAGTCATAATTTTTCAGCTTGGAAAAGGAACAGCAATTGGATTAAAAATAATTGACACATTGATAAAAAAATAATAATTCTGAACCAATAATGTTACAAGGATAGATAGAAGTAAAGTATTAGGTACCTACAGTACTACACTAATTCATAACAATTTTTCAGCTTGGAAAAGGAACTGCAATTGGATTAAAAATAATTGACAGATTGATAAAAAAATAATAATTCTGAACTAAGGAAAAAAACCACAATATATCAGATGAGTGAAAGTAAACCGATAACAACTGTCTGTGTATATGTGAGCAAGGGAATAAAAATGAAATTAACCCAATACCTGAAGTCGTGCATTTAATTTCCCTGGATCTGCCTCTGCAGTATCTGATTGTGACACACATGGAGTACAGACATAATAAGATATGAAAATTCACATGATGATGGAAACAAAATAATAACTAATTTACCCATTAAAATCATAAACACAACGATGATTTCCCCGAAAACAAATAAAGAAAGAATCATTGAGAGAACTGAAGCATAAATAATGACCAACAAAGCCCTTCCAGCTTTACCCAAAAAGGAAACAAATCCAACCAAAAAACAAATAAACAGAGGATGATCATAAGTTAAGATCCTCTTCGATTTACCATTTTGAGCTCTAAAAGCCTCTTTGAAACCACAAGACATGATTTTGCAGGGGGGGGGAAATTGTTTGGTTTTGCATATGTAATTTTTTCAAAATCACGTTTCCTCTCTAAACCCTCATTCGACTAGAAGGCTTCTATGGTGAATAAATCCCGTTGAAAGGTTGCTAATAATGTCCTCCCCCATTTCGTTCCTCAGAATATTTGCATCTTTATTATTTGTACTTTTCATTAAAGATTTTGTTAATTTTGCATTTTTTTATTTAATTATTTATCTTAATATATTTTTATCTAAATTGTGATGCCCTTTATTTAAGATATATACTTGTACTGAACAGAATTTTTTAATATTTATTTTAATATTAAAATCAAAAGTTAAAACAATTACAATATTCATGTCATTTAATAAATTATATTTCATAATTAATTATATGAAATTATAAAAGTACCTTTGGAAAAACTAATAAAGTCAATACCCTTTCTGGTAATTACACATTCAAAAGTG
The DNA here is from genome assembly GCA_037074615.1 of Leucaena leucocephala. Lineage (NCBI taxonomy): Eukaryota > Viridiplantae > Streptophyta > Magnoliopsida > Fabales > Fabaceae > Leucaena > Leucaena leucocephala. The sequence continues at coordinate 2,744,917 of CM073558.1, read as the reverse complement.
ACTTTGATAAACAATATCCGAACAATCAATTCTCTCAAAATAACTTTGAAAAAACTCCCAAACAAAAATGATCAACCAAACTCATTTTTTATCAAAATCAATTTAAAAAAATCACATTCATTCAAAATCACGTTTAAAAACTCTAATCCAAATAGGCAATAAGTAATTAAAACAACAAATAATAGTTTGGAAATTATAGTTTTGAAAAGATAATCCTAACAATTGATAGACATATCCCTGGTCTTTGACGTAATCTTCAGTTTGTATAATTGTATGTCTAAATATTGCCATTGCTTCAACATGCATTTAAAACTTTTCAGTTATAGTAGTTTATACAGCTAAAGAAAAGACACATACCTTCTGAGCACTCCAACTGAAGCTTCTCGGAGGAAGACCTTTCAATTGATGAACATCCTTCGTGGAGTCCAGCGTCCACATCATCACCCATTTCAATCTGGTCGTACTCAAGGAAATCCTCCACCTCAATTAATTCATCATCTGTTGCAGGAACTAAACTCCCATCACCTTCAACCTAATGATTATGCCAGACATTAACATTGAAGTGATTATTATTATTCAAGCAGGGTCAAAGACAACATGAAATACAGAGAAGGAACATGAACCAGCATAAAATGAACTAGCAACTAGCAAATATACTAGACTATCTAGTCCAAGGAAGTGAACGACTCAGCTCAATCAGCCCACAAAATGATCGTGCACATATACATGCAGATACAGTTCTAGTACGTTCAAGCTTTCCAACATCATAGACAACAAAGACTCACAAACACCAATAGGAAAAATGCTGTAGATGCCATAAACAGTCAAATGCCATTGTGTTACCATTATTTTTTGGATTAAAAAAATTACCATAATGTTCATACAGGTTCCACAAAACTCAGACGAAAATGTTCACAGAAGATTCTACGATTATGAAACAAACAGTTACAATTCATCAACATGAATGCCTAAGCTCACTCAGTGTACAAGCATGATTGTAGGCATACATGAGATAAGGTTCTACAACCTTCAAGCTGTTCAACAACATAGGCCTGCTGGTCCCCGTTAATCATTGTATGCATCAATAGGGGTTGTAAAATATATGAGGAAAAAAACATATTTAGTTTTTCACCATCTAACGCAATAGTATCCATCACAAGCAACCTCCCATGCGGTTCTCTTCAAGCATGTCTGATTTAACATTACATAACCTTTAAACAGCAATAGCAGTAATTGAGACATTCTGTACAGGAGGCACCAATTAAATTGCCTCCTGTTGCATTCAGTTCAGTATCTAGCATATGATATCAGAAAATTTTCAATTGCAATTTCAAACATTTTCTATATCTTGATCGGAACAAACTCAAATAGATGGTACTTCCAATCCTCATTAACAAATTTAAAAGAAAGTAATTTAATTTACCCGCACGAGCTTGTACACAACTGGGTTGGCAACATGTTTCGGTGAAGAAAAATCAGAGCTACTTCTATCAACCCCACTGTCTTCAAGCTTCCCCTCGTCATTATCCTCAATTCCAACCAACATCTCCATGGAAAATTCACATGCACCTCCAGTATACAAACTGAAAAGTCCAGAAAGAACCAAAAAAGATAAAGTTAACATTTTTTCCTTAGAATAATGGAACAACCATTTACACCACATGCAGCATAATTAAAATGACAATTGGAATAAGAACATGCATAGAATTCAACAATTTTGCTACAATATAGAAACCCCACAATTCTAACGTACCACTAACACCACGAAACTTGAAACTTGCTCCACGTCCATACTACAAAACTCTTAATGTCAAATTACAAATGCTAAAACAAATTACCCGAGAAGAAATGCATTCTACTACGAATAACAAACAGAAACTGTGGCCAACGCGTGAATTGGACTTCGGACTCACCATAAAGGCGGAGAGAGTGACTGATAAACGAGTCCCCCAAGTAGCTGCAACTGTAAAAGTGACGGATTAAGAGCGGGGTCTGTGAATGATGGAGGAAGCAACCTTTTTCGAGAGATGAATTTGGGCGAGAAACTAATCAGAGAAAAGAATTCGAACAAAAAAGATACATATATATATTTTCCAATTTGAAATCTTCTTTTGTATTTTTCTCAATTCTGTGGGTAATTGCGAAGAAGTGCTTGCGTTTGCTTTTTCTGTACGCTGTGTTTAATCCTCAACAGTTCCGGATTCGAGGTACGCTCTAAAATTTGGTTAATAGTGGGTGTGGATTCCGGAAGAAGTACACTCTTGTGAACTTTCTAATTTTTTTTCTCTCGAGAAAAGCAGGAAGGTTCCATGAAAAAAGAGAAAAAAATTAAATGAAAGATCATTTCCAGATTTCCAATCCTCTACTCGTAATAATAATAAGGTGGCGGCTGAATTGAATGGCCAAATAAACTAATACGCTACTTTAGATATTAGGAGTGAGATATGTGTAAGGTTTGAAGTTGGAATCTTTTTGTGGTATTAAAAAGACACGAATTAAACTGTAATTAGACAGCTAATATATTATGTGTATAAAGAAAATGAATTTGGAAAAAATTAAAAGAAATAAAGTATAAATATTAAGATATTTTAAATAATGTCTTTTTTCTTACCTTGAAAATAACGTCTTGATTACATACTATCTTTTAGTCAGCTTTTTGTCGAGTGTAAATAGAATTATCTTCTCAGAAAACCTTTTCATTTAAAACAACTATGAATTTTGATATAAGTTATAACTTGATTTGTTTTTTTAATGGAAGTATGAAACCCCCTTCGAAGTATTGATCGTCACACTCAATTCAATAAATTTGCAGTCATAAAATTTCGATAACGCTGGTGTGATTCTTTCTGAAGAACTCTGGTTAAAACAAATACATAAAATAAAATTCCTTCTCAAGATCGCCTAATTTTCTGAAGAAGTTAGACTCACCGTTATAAAAGTACTTCGACAATCTTCAAAGGTCTTTTTATGCTTTCAGTTGACCCAAAAACAATAATGCTTACTTTCAAGTTCTATAGCATCACAAAAATACATGATTGTTCGTGTTTACTCCTAATTTCACCTCAAATAATAATAATTTAAAATTTTAAAACATATGAATAACAATGAATTATTTTTCAAAATTTTTAAAATTACAACTAACGCATTTAGATTTGTTTTTATCTCTACATAACAACACACTAATAAGATAATCATGTTATAACTTTTTTTCTCTCTAAAAATTCTAGTAATAACTAAAATCCACCAACATTGACTTATTTCCATCATCTCCTAAACAATTAATTTTAAAATTAATTTTAAAATGACAGTGACTTCTTTTTTCAGCCTTAATAGTGACTGTCTTATCATTACTATAAAAAAGTAATGCCTCTACTATCATTTTCCCCTAATCCTGTAAAGAAGCTTATGGACAAGAACTTTAGCCGTCAGAAGTTCAAGACAATCTCAATGAATGTGTTTGGAAAAAACTGTTCAAACGAGCTTATAAAAAAAAAATTGACTTATAGAAAAAGATTTTTCTAAAAGAGATTATATAAAAAAAATTATTTTGAATAAATAAGTATTTAAATAGTTATTTGTAAAAAAGGTTTTATAATTAATAAATTACGAAAAAATATATGAGTATTAAATGAGAAGAGATAAGAGATGAGAGGAGATAGGGTGTAAGAAAGAAAAGAGAGAAAAAGTAAGAGAGAGGAGAGAGGGTGTAAGAAAAAATAGGGATAATATAATAATTAGTTAATTTATAAACTCTTTCACTGTTCCATAAACTGCTCTGACCAGTTTATCTGAAACCTTGATTTTAAATTATAGTTTAGTCTAAAAGTTCGTTTGAACAAATATGGTTGTTTGTTTAAAAATTTTCCCAAATTAAAGTTTTGATCCAAACTTAGGTTTAGAGTGTATTCAAACAGGCATAAATAATATATGAGCTCATATCATGAAGCACTTGAGTCACAGTTGTACAGATGAGAAGACTCCAAAAAGAGTTTATAAGAAATAAAGAAAGAAAAAGGAAATGGGAAAAGAAGAAACAGAACCGCATAGCATAGCGATCAACTTCAATGATTAAATCTCCACGGGAATTAGGGTTCGAACCTATGACTTGTAGGTGTCAACCGCGAGCCCGTTTATCATTAACGATTGGTGTCAAGTGGAAGTATAGTGATGTATGCAGCTGAGGCTTCCTAATAGACCGGTAGACTTGAACTTTATTCCTACATGACCCAATCAATTCGATCGGACACTCACCATCTATTTTCATTGTTCAACTCTTTGACAACACGAAAAAACCAAAAACTCTGCCCTCCCTCTCTCTATATATCCAAATAATGGTGGTGATTGTCTAAGCCCCAGCAATTTCTATGTTGGCAGGCTCTAACAGAGGCCTGATAGTGACCCTCTTCATCCTTTCAAAGATGGATGGTAAACAAAATCAGGCAGTGGTTCTGTTGGCCGTTGTTTGCCCTTATGATCCCAATCAAGCATGATTTCTACCATTGCAGCTTAATGAGATCGATCAGAACCTTCTGACGTAATAGTGTGTTCGCGCATGGGATGGAAATCAGTTCTATGCTCCAATTAAAATTAGAACCAGTGCCAAAAGAAAATATAAGCAAGCCTGTCTCAATAGCAGGTGTCTCAATGTGTATCATGTACCTGTTTAGTTTCAGGTTGAAAAACCAGCAAAACCATGATTTTGGTGGAAGCAACTAATTACCTACTTCCGCCAAAACCATGATTTGGTGGGTTTAAACGTGTATCATGCATGTACTTGTCCTTGAACTTTATAGATCTAGCAGTCTCTGCTCTGAGCCTGTTGCTTACAAAATCCTAGAGAAGTTGTCATAAAGGCAAGTTATTCCAGAAATCAACATTGTCTTATCACACGTGGTAAAAAGTTTGTAGTGATAAAATGAAATGAGGAGGAATTTGCAGGATTGCACAAACCCATCTTGGATCATATCAAACCCCAAGACACCATAGCAAGCCCTGAAACCATAACAGATGATGAAATAACAAGAAGTAGATTCATTCCACAAAGAATTTAGCAGCAGAAAATATCCTGAGAGATAATAAAGAAATTCAGAAGGTAAATAAATCTCTTAACAGTTTTTAATAAGCATAACAATGATTGGCATATGACATACACTAAGAAGCAATTATAAAACAGAAAACATAGAGCAATTATACATGGTAAATGCAAAATATCATGGCTCAGTTTTTGTGTTGGGCCACTTAGATCAACCGGATATGATTAAATTTCAGTTCCTGCACATCCAGATGGTTTCATCAAACCATCAAAGCATCCACAAAGGTAGGGAGAGAGTGAGATGTAGGAGTTCCCGAACCCCAAGAACTATAGCTGTTCTCCGGAACTAACAAAACCCCCATTCAGTCTATATAAGCATTGATGGAAGTCGAAGATCCTCTTAACCCATAAAATCTTGAGCAAGGGATAATAGACAATGCTAAAATTAGACTGTTTTTTCTTCACAGACATTAGCACAAAGGTATGGACTAAGAAGAGAGTGAGATATAGGAGTTCCCGAACCCCAAGAACTATAACAGTTCTCGGGAACTAACAAAACCCCCCATTCAGTCTATATAAGCATTGATGGAAGATCCTCTCAACCCATAGAATCTTGAGCAAGGGATAATCATAATAGACCATGCTAATGTTATATTGTTTTTTTAACAGAAAATATCACAAAATCCAAGTTGAAAGCAAGATCTTCTTGACCCAAAAAGTTTATCTAGAAAACACACATATAAAGTAAATAATTAAAAAATTAATTCAGTGAGAGCTGTTGCAGTTTTTAAGAACAAATCCAGAGATGTTGGCTTCACATATAAATGTCATTCAATTCCAGAATAAAATATTACGGCCGATCCCGCCACCTCCCACTTGTAGGGGATCTTAGGCCATCGACAGAATAAAGTAATCTTTAAGATCTCGATTGCTGCACACCCAACACAGCTAAATCAAAGTTGGGATTCATAATGCCGCTAATAAAGTTTAACAAAACATTCTGAGTGCGAGACGCCCTGACTATGATCTCCTTCATCGTCGCCGTAACCCTAACTTCAACTAAAGAACCCCCATCATTACGGAGCTCCCCGATCAATACCTCATTTTGTTCCGGACAGAAAACTCCGTTGGCCGCAGACTGAGGCGACACGCTTTGCATCAAAAACAGCTTCTCATAAAGATTCGAAGAAAATTACAGAAGATAGAATTTCCACCTCAACATGAGAAATCGGCACTCACCTTTCGCATTTTGCTCATTCAGGTGGCCATGTTGAGTTGCAATTGTGTCACGAGTCCCGACTGAAGATAGTTTTGCCTCTTCTCGGCTATGAGCCAATGGGAATCCTAGAAAAGAAATTCGGGAAGTTTCCCTCACTGAGATAAAGAGGAAAGGAACAGGAATGAAAATGAGAGATGGAATGAGAGACGCTTGTCATCACTCTTTCTTTGGGAGTACTATTTACTCCCTAATATCATCATCTTGACTGGTAGTAATATCTAATTTTTTTGGGACCCACCTTTAATCACAGAGAAGGCACTAACAAATAACGGTTTGAAGTTCGGGCTGAATTAAATGAGTGTTTGGCAAACTGATAAATTTAAAATTTAAATTTAGCTTAAAATTTAAATTTAAAATTTTTTAAAATAAATAATTATATTTGTTTAAATATATTTTTAGATTAAACTATAATTTAAAACTAAAATTTTAGATAAACTAGTTAGAGTAACTTATAAAACAATAAAAGAACTTATGAACTAACTAAATTATATTACTCTTACGTTTTGTATACCCTCTCTCCTATTTTTTCTTATACCCTCTCCCATCTCTCTTACTTTTTCTTACACTCTCTCTTTTTTTTCTTACACTCTCTCTCCTCTTATTTCTTATCTCTCCTCATTTAATACTCATAATATTTTTCATAATTTACCAATAATAAAAGTTCTTTTAGAAATAATTATCTAAACACTCATTTATTTAAAATTATTTTTTTTCATAACCTCTTCTTTAAAAGTCATTTTTTATAAACTATCCAAAAATTTTTTTTTTCATAAATCTATTTCTAAAATTATATCTAAACAGACCCTATAAATGGAATCTAACTCCATTAGATATTTTTTGTTTGATGAACATAATGTGATTTGATAATCTCTCATTAAATATTCATTAAATATGTTTTTAAATAAACATATTGATTATACATGTGGAAATATTTTTATTTAAAAATAATCATAATAAAATATGATATTTTAAAAAAATAAATTATATTTATAATAAATATTTAATATAATTAATTTTTCAATATATTTAAATTATTTATTTATTTTTTATATTAGTAGTTGTAACAGGAGAATGAACCATCTTCTTCACATATATCATCATACTCTTCAAATATCTACAAGAATCAAACATGTCAAAGAAGGAGATTCAAATTGAGATGAAGGAAGCGGGAACACCATTGAAGACTCGAAGTTTGTATTAGATTGAACTCCCTTGCGATTTCTAGCTCCGTAAGTTCCATTATCCATTGAGATTGTTGGCTTCGTCGAAATCAAGGTGTGAAATAGCCGTCACCTGAGTGATAGGACTCACCCTTGTCAAAGTGTGGCCCATTTGCCCTCAATTGGAAGCTCAGAAGGAAGATGCTATCAGTGTATGTTTGAATAAAATTTTAAAAATAGATTTATAAAAAAAATAGACTTATAAAAAAAGATTTAAAAAAAATTATAAAAAAAATTATTTTAAATAAATGAATATTTAGATAGTTATTTTTAGAAGTATTTTTATTATAGATAAATTATGAAAAAGGGTATAAGTATTAAATGATGAGAGATAATAGAGGAGAGGATAGAGGAGAGATGTTGTAAGAAAGAAAAGAGATAGTATATAAAAAAAAGTATGAGAGAGGAGAGATGATATAAGAAAAAGTAGGGGTAATATAGTAATTAATTAATTCATAAGTAGTTTACTGTTTCATAAGCTACTATGACCAGCTTATCTGAAACTTTGGTTTTAAACTATAGTTTAATCCAAAAACCCGTTTGAATAAATATAACTATTTGGCTTAAAATTTTTACAAACTTAGGTTTTGAACCTAGGTTTTAAATTTAGGTTTAACAATTTGCCAAACAGGCTTATAGTCATATACTCATATATGCGTCTATAAAAAATATTCTTAAATATAAAATTTTAATTTATTTTATTTTTTAAATTTATAATTTTTTATTAAATTACTGTTATCAATTATATATACGAAAATGTTTTTATATAAAGATAATTATAATAAAAAATTATATTTTAAAAAATTATATCATATTAATTATAAATAATTAAAATAATTAATTTTTTAATCTATTTAAATTAATTATCTAATTTTTATATTAAAAAATAGAGATAATATAATATTTAAGAAAGTATCTATTTGGCAAGTAAAAGTATTTTCCTAAGAAAATCTACATTTTCCATTAGGAAATGGTTGGAACCCATAATTCAAATTAAGGGCCTATTTAAATTAGTTTTTAGAGAATAAATTTTAGAAATAATAAATTTTAAAAATAGAGATGTTTGGATGATTAGTAATAGAATCATTTTTTATATTGATAAATTATAAAAAATAATATGATTTGATTAAAAGTAAGAAAGATGGTAGAGAAAAAGGATGAGAGATAATAGAGTGTAGAGAAGAAAGAGAAAATAGAAGATATGGTGAAAGAGAAAAATAAGAGAGGAGAGATAGTGTAAGAAAAAATAAAGATAATATAGTAATTGGATAGTCTATAAGCTATTTTATTGGTCCAAAAGTTAGTTTCAATAGCTTATTCAAAACCATAGTTTTAAATCATGGTTTTAACCAAAATTACTTCTGGACAAATATAACTGTTTATTTAAAATTTTCTCAAACCAAAGTTTTACCCAAAAGAGCTTTTCAAACTATGATGCCAAACATACATTAAGGGCATGTTTGGATTAGTTTGTAGAGAATAGATTATGGAAAGAATATATTATGGGAAAAATAGATTTTAGAAAGAATATATTTTAAAAATAGAGATATTTAGATGATTAGTAGTATAATCACTTTTTATATTAATAAATTACTAAAAATAATATGATTTGATTAAAAGTAAGAGAGAGGAGAGATGGTAGAAAAAAGAGAGGAGAAAGTGTAGAAAAGAGAGAGGAGATAGGGTGGAGAGGAGAGAGGAGAGAGGAGAAAAAATATAAGAAAAACTAGGGATAAAATAATAATTAGATATTCTATAAGCTCTTTTACTGTTCTAAAAATTATTTTTAGTAGTTTATTCAAAATTATAATTTTAGCTAAAATTACTTATGAACAAATATAATTATTTATTTAAAAAAAAATAAATTAAAATTTTGACTAAAAGTATTTTGAAAATTTTAGTACCAAAGAGGCACTAAAACGTTGAAAATCAGCTCCCAAAAAGCATGGTTTCGTCCAACCAAACCAAAGAAAAGCCAATTTCCTTTTCCCTTTTCCCTTTATTTATTTTGTTTCTTTTTTAAATACAAGTATTTTTCTATTATAAAAAATCTTATTTAAGATATTGTGAAATATTAAATATAGATACTTTTTATGTGATAAATCCAATAAACCAAATGGGCCGAGAACTGAGCTTTGTTTAAAAATTTTAACAAAAACATCTTAATCATAGGGTCAATTTTTTATAATTTTTTTACTAAATAAACGTATCTTCTAGTAAAAATAATTTTATTTAAGACTAAAATACTTATGAACTATTTGGTACAAAGGGGAATGAAATTTTTGTCATCTATTACTAATTACTATTTTTTTCTAAACATAAATATATTCCCATTAAAGACAATTTTATTTAAATTATTATCACATTTTCTAGTAAAATTTAAATCATATTTTATCACATTATAAGAGATTAATCTCTCATATTAGACCTAGCCCATGTCCTCAGATGTTGCCACATTTATATCTTGTCACTTGTCTTTTGCTTTCTAAACTCTACCAATATTTCTATATTTTTATTTGATAGATTGGAGGAAATGGAGCTCAGCCTTTTGAACTATCACAACACTTTTTACGTGATATTTCCAAGTCGTCATTTCCTTTTAACACTTGAAGGAGAGCTGTCAAATTTTCTACTTGGCTGCATGAAAGAGCTAAAGACCTCACCAATTTAGGGGCAAATCTTGGAGAAGATCTACAGTGTGGAGACATTTTCCATTTGTTTGCTTTAGTTTCATCAGAGGAACTTTCTATTTCACCATGCCTAGGCTGAAGACTCGAGAAATACAAAACGTAAGGCAGATGTTTGTGGGTCTTTGTATGGTGATAAGGCTAAGAAACCGAAATCCATATTTGGGGTAGAAGGTGAAGTTATTTCACGTCGGGAAAAAGGTTTCCCTTGTTTGGTAATATCTGTACACTGTGCAACAATTTCAGGAGCAGATACTATAGATTTGTTCAAGGATAAAGATACTATTAACAGTGGACAGCCTTTTGAGGGGATTTTTCAACTGGACAAGGAACAAAGTTTTGATTATCCTCATCCTGAACATATGCAGGAAGTTTTTAACCAATGTGACACTGTATCCGTACAAGAAAATGATGGTGAATCATCTTGGGATGCTATGGCAGGCTATGTGAGGCGATTGTTGGTTCCTTCCAATCAAGAACAGATCAGTGTTGTCTCTGCTGAGGTGTTCAGGGATATTTATGCTGCCGTCCAGAAGGCTGGTGACCAAGGTTTGAGCATGGAAGAAGTTTCTCGAGGTATAAATTTGCTAGGTATAGGTAGTCCGGGATTTAACCAAGCATATATTCAACTCAAATACCACACGAAAAGCACACTGTTTAAATTACTTCGAAATTGATCCTTGTTTTTCTTTTCAGGAGTAGATGTAGATGGAATTGTTGATGTTCTAGAAGCATTTGGACAAGCCTTAAAGGTTACTTCTCCCTTCCCTATTGAATGTTTTAATGGTCAGAGTATCTATTAATTTTATCAACTGCTCTGGTAGTTGTCAGTTTTTTTTAGAAATGTGCTAACATGGATTTATTTGCATTCCCCTCGTTTAGTGGCATATCTTTTGCCATTAACTTGTGTCTCCCAGCTTCTCTTCTAGGAATTTTTAATCATTACCTGAATCCTGGTGCTTGTTGATCTTCTCTACTTTTAATCACTACAATATTGTCTACTTTTAATCACTACAATATTGTCTTGTACTTCTCTATTTCTGTTTTTCATGATTTTAGTCATAAATTCTGGAACTCTGGGTATAGATATTCATTTTTGTAACTTGTAAATTCACTAACGAGTTATCAAGGGTTTTTGTGACATGATTTGATGCTTAAACACCTGCGACGATTATATAAATTTGCAGTTGTTCAGAGGGAATGGTCTCTTACTCTCTCTTTTCTTAAGTAAATGAAAGATCCGGAAAGAGCAATGGCAAATCCAAGATCTCACTTCAATCTGATTTAGTATTCTTTTGTAGTTCCATTTAAGAAATAAAATTGAAGTAACCTGCACACAAATAAAATTTGTTAAATGCCTAATTTCATTTTGAAGGAGGTTCTAATCTGTTAACCTCTAGTATATGTCAATAGTTTCACAGATATGTGATTGTATTTTCTCTATTGGTCAGGTCAATGCATATGCTTCTGTTCGGGTTGTTAATGCTTTATATCGCTGCAAGTACTCTTTAACCACTGCGTCTGGTTTTGATCAAGCAGTCAACTACCTTCCTCAATAAAGACCATTGAGAAAAGTGATGCTACACGCAAGCTTTACGAACCTGAGAAACAAGATGGTAACCATGTTAATTTGCCGAGTAAGAGAAACAACAGCATTGATCAACTGCACAAAGTGACGATTCTTAATCTTCCATGTGGGAATCTGGAATCTGAAAATAAAACTTACCATAAGGACAAAGGCTTTGTGCAAGACCAAGCTGTTTTACCCAGAGTCGATAATGAGAAAGAAACAGCCGAAATTTCTTCTGGTGAATCACGTGTGCCAATATTGCCATGGATAAACGGAGATGGGACAATGAACCAAGTTGTCTTCAAGGGACCTAGACGTCGTGTTCTTGGAATTGTGATGCAAAACCCTGGGATATTGGAGGTAATAGTTAATTCTCTTTCTCGATGTTTTGAACGAATTTCGTGAGAATTCGCGATGAGGCTGCCAGTGATAGTGGTTGCATCCTGAAGATGATACGGTGAATGCATAATGACATACGTAGCTTAAAATAACTTTTAATATGAATCAACCAAAAGAGGAAGAAGTCTTGCAAACCTAGTGACGCATTTCTTTCTTTCTTTTAATCTGTTTCAGGATGCAATTATACATCAGATGCAAGTGCTGAATCCACAGGTCTAACCCCAATTTAAATTTTTCTTGAAATTTATTCTGATATTGTTGGCCAAAAGTTTTTCATCCTTTATTCAGAAAGAGCAATTTTGATATATGAATTTGACATTATTTTTGCTTATGATATATCCTACAGAGCTGTAGAACTCTTCTGGAAATTATGGTTCTGGATAGACACCTTATTGTAAGGAAGATGCAGAAAAATAGACCTGGTGGGCCCCCCTCCTTGCTTCAGAATCTATTTGGAGGCAAATCCAATCAAGAAAAATTGATTTGCCGCAGCCACTTCTTTGCCAATCCCATGTGTAGTTCCTTATTGTAGGCTAACTCCACCTGGGAACAATCAAAGCCAAGGTTGTCTACTTAAACTTTGGAGCCCAAATAGTGCATAATGTACAGTATATTCTGTATATTTATTTTTTCCCCTTTCAAATGGATTTGAGTTTCTTCACAGGTTAGCATTTTAAGTTTCGTAGTTATGAAGGGATTTGTAAATAATGCTTAGCACTTAATGGGCCTGATAAGATTTTAAAAAGTTATTGGCAGCTTTTAAAAAAAATTTATAAAAAAGAGTTTATAAAAAAAATAATTTTTAAATAAATGAGTATTTATATAGTTATTTTTAAAAATATTTTTATTATTAGTAAATTATGAAAAAAGGTATGATTATTAAATATAGGAGATATAAGAGATAAGATAGGAGATAGGGTGTAGAAGAGAGATAAGATATGAGAGATGTTGTAGAAAAGAGATGAGAGAAGATAATGTGTGTAAAAAAGAAAATAGAGGAGAGAGATAGTTTAGAAAAGATATGATAGAAGGTATAAGAAAAAATAGAGATAATATAATAATTTATTAGTCTATAAGCTTTTTTACTGTTTTATAGACTACTCTGATCAGTTCATCTGAAACTTTAGTTTTAAACAATAGTTTAGTTTAAAAATATTTTTAAATAAATATAACTATTTATTTTAAAATTTAAATTTTACATTAATTTAAGTTTAAAATTTAGATTTTTTTCAAATTTAAATTTAAAATCTAGATTTAAAGAGTTTCTAAACACTATGAATGTATGGTTTCATGGAAGATGTGGGAACTGGGTTATCCTTGAATGAATTGAAATTTTTATTTCAATTTGTTTGTTGGTGTTAAACTTTTTACGAGAGGTCCATTTCGCTGTCAATATCTTGTCATCACTTACCAAAGGGTTACACAGCATATTTTAGATATTTGGCATTTAATATATTAATATAAAATGTTGGCAGCAGTATCAAAATCTATCTATCAGACATTCCCTTCTTTTTTTCCTTAAATGGGAAAATGTGTCCAATGATACGATAATTAGCAAGGATTTCATTTACATCTAATTTTGAGTTATTTTATCTTAATTATCCATTGTCACTAAATTTTAATTTGTTATAATTTATTGAATTAAATTTTTTGAAATAAAAATATTATAAGGACTAAGTTATTACTAGTAAAAAATTATGAAAATTAAGTTGCTCTGAATAAAAATTAAAAATTAAATTAATAATTGAGAAAAAAGTGAAAACCGAAAAATTATATTTTTAAATATATAGCAAAATACCTCGCTTAATATTGAAAACTTGACATGATGCTTTTTCTTTAGAGTGAAAGAAAGGTGTCTTAGGAATGTTTTTCTTAAGATCATCACTATATATCAACATTAAATATAAAATTTTATGAGCAATATGATTTCTGCAATACAGTGACTTTACTTGAACTAAAAATAGTGTATAGTTTATAGTTATTTATTCTTAAGAAATGTACTTTTTCAAATATTTGTTAAATTTATTACTTACTGATTATTCAAATTAAAATTCTTAATATTTATTTATTTTTATTCCAACTCCTCCTCCTCTAATGATATTTGATCGAAAAGGAAAAAACCGGGAAAAAAGAATCCTTCTCTGAAACTCTGTTTCTCAATCCGACGACGAAAGCCGATAAACTGAAACTTTTTGCTGACGTGTACGATCCAGATTCAACCTCCTATCAGGTTCTGAGGTCTCTCCCTCCCTCGCTCCCTCTCTTCGTCTCCTCCGTTTCGTTCCTTTCAAGCTCTTCCCTTTTCTCTGTCTCGCTCCCCAATTTCTATTCTTTACCCCAATTTCGCCATGCCTGGAGAGGAATTAGGTTTGACCTGCCTACGAACGAGACCCCCACGCCTTTCTCCTTCTTCTCCTCAATAACAATTTGAGGGAAGACAAGAGACCACCTCGAAAGCTATAATAATGGCAGAAAGTGCATCGTCATCATCCCCTATGCCCCTTCAATCTTCTTCAAAACCGATGGACCCAACCGCCGTTGCTCAAAATCCTTCTTCAAACCCACAAATTCAATCACCTTCTAATCTTTCCCAATCTCCTTCAATTGACCATCTTCCTCAGATTTCTTCCCCTCCTCTCCCTCCCCTCCCCCAAATCTCTAACCCTCAGTCCCAGCAACAACAGCAGCAGCAATCACAGCTGCTTCAGCAGCAGCAGCAGCTTAGTCCTGCTGCTTCTGGGTTAGATTATCAACAGAAATCCCTGCAGCAGCAGCAACAATCCCAACCTCTGATGCAGCAGTCTCAAAATGCGAATGCTAATCCAATGTCGAATTATCAAATCCATCAAAGCCTTCAGAGATCACCTTCAATGTCCAGGTTGAGTCAAATTCAACAGCAGCAGCAACAGTTTGGTGTCATGAGACAGCAAGCGAGTTTATACGGGCAGATGAATTTTGGTGGTTTGGCTCCAACACAGCTCCAGAATCAGCAGCAGCAGCAACCGCAGCAACAGCAGCAGCAACAAATTGGAGGTTCAAATTTGTCACGGTCAGCGTTAATAGGACAGAGTGGGCATCTTCCCATGTTGCCCGGTGCTGCTGCTGCACAATTTAATTTATTGGGCTCGGTATGCTGAATTCTTTATGCTAATTGATGCGTAACTTCATGTGAATGATTCTTAAAAATGGGATAAACTGCTGCTGTATCTAATTTGCATCTTCCAATTGTTTTTCTTGTTTTGGGAGGCAAAGTTTCATACCTAGGTTCATGATTTGTCTTGCAATGTATGTTTGACATGGAAGTCTTAAGCAAGATTTCAATGAGTGACTGGTTATTCTTTTAGGGGCGTGAAAACCAAATGACAGAGGAGTTAAATGACATCAGAGGCATTTATTGGTTGTAGTTCATGATTGATCCCGTCATAGGTGACAGAGTTATAGATAGAAGACAACATGTGAAGTAGATGAAAGAAATATGAAAATGATGTAATTTGAATAAATAAGGCACTCTACTTGGCATAACATTTACTTCAATTATGCTTTTTATTTTGTTTCTACCTGATAATTTTATTATTTAATATCTTTACGTTTCTTGCCTTCTACTATAAATAGTTTTATTTCATTATAAAATAAGTTTGAACTTGGTTTTAGCCGAGGCAGAAGAGTGGGGTAGTCCAAGGGACACAATTTCATCCAGGTAATTCTGCTGGCCAACCTCTGCAAGGAATGCAAGCAATGGGGATGATGGGTTCACTTAATCTCAGCTCACAACTAAGAGCCAACGGAGCCCTTGCTTATGCTCAGCAGCAGCGAATGAACCCAGGTCAAATTAGGCAGCAACTATCACAGCAAGGTTCACTCAACACATCGCAGGTATAATTTGTTCTTATTTTATGTACTTTGATGTAATTTTGTTGAAGTAGGAACATTCATGCTTCCATATTTTTTATTTTTATTTTTATTGAATCATAATGTCATATTCTTATCATTTGATGCTGCTTATAAATGTCGATGCAGTCAAAATTCTGCTGTATTTTTACCTTTCAAGATTCAATTTACGTTTTGCTTTTAATGTTCATGCTTCCAGAATGCAATTACCTAACTGTGATCAACATCATCAGACAATTTGATTAACTTTGTATCATTCTTGCTCATGATGCTTTTGTATTTGCCCCAATCATAATTTTAAGAAATAGTATATATGTTGAATTGAAAATGTAGTCTCTTCTCCTTTCCTTTTCCCTGTTAATAGGCGAGGGGGAGAATTTGGGTGTTTCTTGCAATTATAAGGTGCAATATATAGGATTATTCATAAAGGGCATGTGTGTATTTCAAGAAAAAAGGGAAAAGAATTTCTTAATTCTATTTTTTATATTGAAAATATGATTTACAATAAGTTTAATATATTTCAACTTTCAAACAAAGTTTATAATGTAATCTCCAATAGTTTCTTGGTAATGCATATATAGATAATGATAACAATGCTTATGAGTTGTTAACTACAGGTTCAAGGCTTATCCAGGACGACATCCCTTGCATTTATGAATTCTCAATTACCTGGGTTGTCTCAGAACGGACAGCCAGCAATGATGCACAATTCTTTAACACAACAACAGTGGTTTAAGCAAATGCCAGCAATGTCTGGTCCTGGATCTCCTTCGTTGCGTCTTCAGAGACAACAGTTGTTATTGCAGCAGCAGCTGGCTTCAACAAATCAACTTCCACAAAACTCCATGGGTTTGAATCAACAGCAATTATCCCAGTTAGTGCAGCAACCGATGGGGCAGCATCAGCTGCACCAACAGCAACAGCAGCCCCTGCAGCAGCAGCAGCAGCTAATACAACAGCAATCGCAACAACAGTCTCAACTACAAACACCTATTCATCATCATCAGCAGCAGCAGCAGTCTCCAAGGATGCCAGGACCCGCAGGCCAAAAGTCACTTAGTCTAACAGGATCACAGCCCGATGCTACAGCTTCTGGCACAACTACACCAGGGGGCAGCTCAAGTCAAGGAACAGAAGCAACAAACCAACTGCTTGGGAAAAGAAAGATACAGGATTTAGTTGCACAGGTTGTCCTTGCTCGTTGTCATTTTTCTTAGAAGTTCTGTTTATTACTTATATATATTTAATTGTAATATAATATTGATAGTCTATTCATCTGCAGGTGGATCCGCAGGGCAAGCTGGATCCTGAAGTTATAGATATTCTTTTAGAGCTTGCTGATGAGTTCATTGATTCTGTAAGCATTCTAACATGTCTTTTTCCTCCTCTCTCCCTATGATAGATGTTTTCACTTTGATATAATGTTCTTATGGAATAATCATGTTGATTACTGATATACAATTTCCACTATGTTGAAATTTATCATAAAGAAGAACCTTATTAGTAGCTTGGTAACTGGACTGATTTAATGAAAGGGTCAGCCATTAAGTTTTGTGCTTTTTTACCTATTAATGTTAGCCTAATGTCTGCTGTTACAAGATCATCAGTAAGGTCCTTTCTAGGGTTGGGGAGACTTTTTTCTTTTTTTATAATTTTTTTGGGGGATTTGGGGGTCTGGATAAATGGTTTTGATGATATTCTTTCTTGAATTGGCTTAAATCTAGGAGTAACATGTCAACTACAAGTTTTGTCACTTTCATTTGATACTTTCTTCTCAAGAGTTTTCATGATAGAAATACATTGACAATCCACTTGAAGGTTAAATTTGTTAAATTTGACTACTTTGGTACTTGCGCTTCCCAGGGTGCTGGATGATCTTTTGGTTCAGTATACTGCTTTGTGAATGGACTGTACTAAATATGTAGCAAAATTTGTAATTTTCTTATTCATTGTAGTCCCCAATTGGATTTCCTTATAGAAGAAGTGTAACCAGTTTTTGTTATTTAAAAGCTTTTCATAGTAAGTTTCCATTTTGTATCCTTTAGCTGATACTGAAGTCTATGGTTGATTGTTTGTCTAAGTTAAGATGATTCTGTTCTCCAGTTGTTACTTCTCTCATTCTTATTTCCAGGTGACAACACATGGCTGCGTTTTAGCAAAGCATAGAAAATCATCAACTTTGGAGTCCAAGGACTTATTACTACATCTAGGTCTGCTGTGACTGCCTATGTCTCATTTATTTTTCTGCCCTCACCTCAAAAGAAAAACAACCATTGCATATTTAATATCTTGTTAGTTTGATTTAATTGCACAAATTTTACCATCAGCATGACGGATTAGTTTGAAAAGATAAGTTTGTGCCTGATCTCAATCTTAGTGAGTTCAAGTGATTTGCTCTGTTGCAATGCCCTTATAATTATATATTTTATATATTTTGAAGTCTGCATTCTTGATTATTGGAAAAAAGTCTGCATTCATGATGAAAAAGTTTAAGGTGTGAGGAATTTTTCTCTGCCGTTTTTTTCCATACTATTTTTTATCATAAGATAGTGATCTTTGAAATTTTTGGTGGCTTAATAATTATCTGACTTTCTTCTTTTTAAGCAATTTTTGGAGACTTTTGTTTACATGGTCAGGAGCGACTTTTTGGTGTCTCTGGAAACATTTCAAAAGAAAGATTGCCATAATTACCTCTTTCAGATTTTTCTTTCTAATAGTGTGAGTCTATACATTGTCTGAACCTGCACTGTGGTGTCTATGTCCGGGTTTACTTATTACTAGGTTGAATCTCTAGGTTCGTCTCATGGTTGCATATTTTGCCAACCTATGGTTATTATGACTGATGAAGCAACTTGCTACTATCGGCGGAGCTGGTAAGCTAGAGAGGGTTAGAGGATAGATGAAAGGTTTTTTTGGTAGGAAATGATGCCGAAAGTCTTTTCCATTCGTAGGAAACAGCTTGTACACTTATAGAGTATTAGTTAATGCAATGATTCGACTAGATTACATAATCATAAGAGCAATCTGAATAAATTTCTAAAAATAAAATAAAAGTAGATCTGCCGTCAGCCATAGAGAGAGAATAAGCGACTGAATAAAAAAACCTTAAACATAGGAATTTGTGTTTTGCACTCTTTAAGTCCAAATTTTTGCTTGATAGAGCATGTTAGTATTTAATAAAAATCATTAAATCATTAACAAATCATCTCCCAATAGTTTTATCATTTTCTTGGCTAGAATAGTTGTATCATTAAGAATCAAATAGGTTTTGATGTCAGAACTTTGTTGATTTACTTACTCTCCCAAATCACTCTGCAGAGAAAAATTGGGATTTAACAATTCCGGGATATTCAAGTGAAGAAAAGAAGTATCCGAGCAAACCTGTAAGCAACAAATGAAAGAAAGGAAGCGAAGATTAACGTCAATTCCTTTATAATACAAGTTTGACGCATATTTACTTTTAGCTGGATACTTGATTACTATTTTGTATGAAGCATTATAAAATAATGCCTGTTTCAAAATTGTTAAATTTTTCTTAAAATACTCCTCCCTCCTCTGTTTTTGACTCAAGGTTTGGGTCTATTAGCCATTAGGAGCACTTACATTACAAAATATTTTAATAGTAACCTGAATTTTAACATGCTGTTCTTTTTACAGCTATTAAATGATCTTCACAAGAGGCGTCTAGATATGGTAAGTATAAGAATCCATGCATACAATTGATTTAAATGATTGTCACTGAGCACAAATAATTTTTGTTTGTCCTTGCCCAATATCATCTCGTCAGGTACGTACATTGATGGAATCCTCACACTCTGAACCAAGTATGAACAGTACCAAAGATATGAGTAGACAGGGCCTTGCTAATCCTGTTGCTGGGCATCAACTGTTAAGGCCTTCATTGAGTTCAGAGCAGTTGGTTTCTCAATCAACTAATTCTCAGATGCTTCAGCAGATAACAAGATTTTAATTAATTCCCAGAGTTCTTGGTCCCTATAGCAGTTTGTTTAACTGCCTGAATACTGGTAATCTTCTGTTGCTTTCAATACTTATTCTCCTCCCTTTTTATGAAAATTCCAATTAAACAGTCTGGTGCAAGGATGTTTGCCAAATTGTTAAATGCTTGATATATATACCCTTTCCATTCCCCTTAATATCATTTTACACAAAGCACTTGAAACCCTATGGGCTTGTTTGGTTGTTAGAGTCAAGGTTTCAATAATGGGAATGATGTCTCCGTTTTAGCATCATGTATTGGTTGAAGAATTGTTTTTGCATATTCTTTCCCATGGGAAAGCCCAATACCACAAATGTGGGAATCAACAAACGTATGGCACGCCTTATGAATCATGATTACCAACCCTAAGAATTTTCATTAGAACTAAATTTCCCCTCCTACCTTTGAACACTGTTGACCTATCTCCCTTTTCCATTTTATTTGAGGGTAGATATCCTCTGAAAAGGGCCAGAAGGAGATCAAAGAGAATGCTTAATGAAGTCATTGAATATGATTTTTTGATTAACTCTATTGAAATATTTGGTTGTAGATAGAGTATAATGACATCCGATCTAGCCGACATTTATTTCCCATTCCATTCTAATAACAAGCAACCTTTATGTTCCAAACTTCAATCCTAAAGCATGGTCTTTCCCGGAAAGGGGTGTTTCAAAAGTAGAATTGCTGACCGTACCTTTCTGAAAGAAAGTTCTCGACCATTCTTATATTCTTTATAATTAATGAATTGGTCTAGTCTAGATCCTCATCTATTTTCACAAATCCTTATTGGACTATTCATCTATCTATGTGAGCAGCTGGCTTGCTCTCATAGATCATATCTGATATTTGTTGTTTCTCAGGTCTGGAAGCATTTGCCGTAACTGATTGGCTTACAAGGGAAGGGTAATTACCAGTTACTTAGCTTGTTCTTTTAGACACGAAAAGTAGGATCACAGTAATTTAGCTTGTGCTTTAGGCCAGTACAGTGCCATTAGTTCTATCTAAATTTTGATTTTACGTATTTGCTGTCTCATCCATTGGTAAATATTATGCTACGCGAGTATACTAAAGAATAAAAGGTACGTGCTCTTGAGAGGGGGGAAATGTCAGATATACTTTTATTGAAAAATCTGATTGGCAAATTATTATATTGAAAAATGGGTATAATCAGTTTTTCTAATTCTGAATTGCTAGCTGTCATGAAGAATAAAGGCACTAGTGGATTATTATTCTGTGAGAAACATTCTTCTTGGTTTTTTTTTTTGGTTATAAAAACATTCTTTTCTGTTTCAGACACTGTCCAACTAAAATATGGTGTTTTACGGGCTTTTTTCTTGAATCAGATCAATTTCGGACATTCGGAAATTCTGTCCAGAATATTTTATTGGCTATGGATTAGATTATGGACTATGTTTTATCAGATATTAATATGTTATTAAAGTCAATTATTGTTGTCCTAAAAAAGTTTATTTGATTACAGAACGTTATCAATTTTGGTCCTTAAGAGGATGTACGATGAAATGTAAAACTCATATATTCGTAATATTCTCAGTCCAAGAAAATGTCTATTATATTCTATTTTTATGAATGCCAGAGATTAAGTTTCATTTGAATTAGTTCTACAGTTTGAGTTGTGTGAAACTTTTTATTTTAGAGTGAGTCTTTTTGGTTCTTGAACAGAGGAATTACTATGGACATCTAGGCTGAGGAACTGATATTTAAAATTATGAAAAATCGTAATTGAATGCATAATTATTTTTATGTCAATAAGAAATTAACATCTAATGATTTAAATATAAAAAAAGGTTCAGAATTCTTTAATGATTTAAATATAAAAAAAGGTTCAGAATTCTTCTTTTAATAAGAGTTAATTTGTATACTATCAATTTAAATTTGAATTAGGCGAGAGGATAAATGAATAGTAGAGCTCTTTTAAACTCATGGGTTTAATTTTTTTTAATTATTTAAATAATTTATTAAAATTTTATTCTGATTATATTTAAATTTAATTTATATTGTATATCTGACTATAATAGATGGATTTTTTAATAAAGATTTTCTGTGAGCCATTTGTTGAGCCCATAATAAACTTTCGGTCCTCATACCCAATTTTAGTAAAATGTTCAAGAATTTTTTCTCTTAAAGCTTTTATTATTTTCAAATTGTTAGAATTATTTCCAAATCTAAATATAATTAACTAAAATTTAATAGACCTATTATTCAAATTACTTGCCATCTACTAATATTTATAAAAATTTTGAGAAGTACTCTATTTTTTTAGACTAACAGAGAAATCATCTATTTATAAATAGTATATGGTATGACTTTTTATCAAAAATCATTTTGGCTTTTTATAAAAAAAAATATAGTATGATTTTTTTATTAAATTACATGCAATTCAAGAGTCGGTCTGTTGGCCAACTAATTTTTCTAAGAGTTTAATATATATATATATATATATATATATATATAATACTAGTATAGAGTTAATATAATAATATAAGATTTTACTAAATCTCTCTAGCTGTTTAATTTAATTATTAGATAAAATATCTATATTAGGAGATATATCTACAACTTAAAATTAAGATATCTAATAATAAAATTTAGATAATATTATCAAAAAGAATATATATATATATATATATATAATTCAAAGGATCCAATGTACCTAACCCTAGGCCTTCTCCATCTCATACCCACCCAAGACCATTATACCAAAAAGGCCCCACACAATCGAACAGCATCTCAGTTGGAATTGGGCCCACAATAGCTGCCACGTCATCACATCCTCTCCTCTCCCGTTCTCTCCCTTCCCCGTTTTCTCCGTCTGTGTAAAGTCATGAGTGAGTCATGACAGGTCCTAAGATTCTCTGTCGCTAGCTCATCACTCGCCTAAATTAGCCCAAACCGGTTCAATCTCCTGCAGACTTTCCATCTAACACCTTTCCATCTCTCTCTCCCTCCCTCCTATTTCACTGCGTCTTCTTCAGTCATCTTCCATTTTCTGAGAAAGCTGCTCATTCCCACGCAAAATTCAATCCCGTTTGTCCTACCTGTCCCACATCAATGCCGCCGTTATTATCCCACATCTTCTTCATCGATTGCTTCTCTTGATCATTCCCACTTTGACCCTATCTCCTTTCTCATGAAGCACCTTCGTTTCTGGTGGTTGAGTTGGAATTGATTCAACCTTGGACTGTTTCGCAGCCTACTTCTTTGACCCCATTTCTTTGTTCTTCAGGGCGTGTCTGCACAAAACTCTAGCTACCTGATTTCGAATCTTGGGGGTTTGGGTTTGTTCCTTCCCCCTTCGGAAGAGCTACTGACTAAGCGGAGGTTTGGAGGCAAACCCATACGATCCAGTTCTTTGAATTCTTTATGCAGAGTAGGAAGTTGTCGCTAGAAATGTCCTGATTCGAAGCGATCTTATGTATTTTTGGATTCTGTTTCAATAGCAGCTCTGGTGGGAAGCGAGGATCTTCCGTTCGGAGCTAAATACGAAGAAGGAAGAAAGGGTGGATACGGTTAGATGCGGAAAATCCCTGAAAACTCTGATTTTGACATTGATCGTCCTTGAGAAGGGAAATCCCTTTGTTTTTGTTCCATGGATTCATCATTGTCGACCTTGGGCTTTGTAATTTTCGGCATCACCTTCAGCATATATTCTGTTATTGCCGAGTCCCAGCCCTCTACATCAGTATCGCCACCTCCTCCTCCACCTCGGCGGCCGCCGTTGCCATCGCCACCATCTCCCCATTTTTCGTCGCCGCCTCCTCATCCACACACAACCCTGCGGCCGCCGCCCCTAGCAGCGCCACCTCCGCCCCCTTCAACGCCGCTGCCACCTCACTATTTCCATTCTCCTCTTCCGCCGCCGGCTCACCATTTTTCGCCCCCCCATAATCTTGCTCATGCGGACCCAGGACCGAAGAAGGCCAATAGATCACCGGCAAACCCCAATCGCCCGCGCCATAGGTCGTCCCCGCGGCCACCATCGCACCAGATGAACAGAGGGAAGAAGATCGGCCTTCTGTTTGCGGGTATTGCGGGAATCATGCAGATTGGTGTGGTTGGTTTCTTAGTTTTCAAGAGACGGCAACTTTTGAGGACTAAGGATGCCTTTGAAGCTAGTGCTTGAAATGTTCGGTGCGAATGTCCTCAACAATTCTTTCATCGGGTTGGATTGAAATTCTTCAGAGTCTGGCTACAACATCATAGAAAACAAGGATTGAAAGGAACGAACTAGGGAACGAATGCTCGGGCCTCGAGTTATTCTGTATATTGGTATTTATAGTTGGCGTTCTCCATGCATTCCTTCCTACTTTTATACTTACTGTCCTTAGTTTCATTACTACCCGGCTCATAATTTAAAGAAGCCCCTTCTTCCTCTTTGGTTCTATATTTTTTATATTTTTGCTCTAACATGTTCACTTCACTGTACAATGATGCTAGGAAGGTTTGAAGAATTAGTTAGCAGTGACAGAATTGATTTTCCCCCCTCCCCATTTTGATGTATCTGCACCTAATTTTATGACTTTATTATACATAGTGATTAAAATTTGGTGTGATTGATTATTTGGTTGTTGATACAACAGAGCTTGTTTGCTGATATTTGAACTCACTTACTCTTGCCTTGATAATGAGCATGATGTTCGGCTGTTGTTCTATTTTTGCTGAAAAAGTAAAGACTTGCTATCGACGAGTTGAATGAAGGCGGAGTATAATATCTAGGGATGATTCACCATTTGCATTTTAAGATTGACTTTTGCGTTTCCTTTTGGTCATTGCTCTCTGTGTGATTGTCTTTCTGAATGGGAGATTTAAGAGAAACTTATCAAGATGAAGTTAGAGTAGTTTTGTTTGTTTACCCGCAATGTCATAACTCATAGTAGTTCTTAAGAAAGTGAGTCTTGATGGAATTGTTGTTGAATTCTACGGCGATAATGTATATATAATTAACTTAAAAGGATTCAAACCTTTTGCAGTACAACATTTTGAAACTTCCTGTACTACTTTGGTTGAAATAAGAAATGAGAAATATTGCTTTTTTTTAATGGTGGATTCATGTATTTGTATGTGGCTTTAAACTTGAAATGGAATCTGAATGCCGGGGAAATGCACATTTGCAGTGCCAGTCTGTGACATAACTATTTCCAGAAATTCTTCTTTGGCCTGGATGAAGCTCTACGTTTTGCAAAATTGTGCAATGTTGGATGAACGTGTGGCTTGTGTTTGGAGTCATTAAAATATGACTGGTGAAGGATTAGGTCTCTACAAGATGTGCTACTTTGATGATCAAGAACAACAAGCATGATGTTTCCAACTGGATCTTGGGTGTTAGAATATTTTCTAATTACTAATTATTGTTTTGGTAATGGGTCATAGTTCGAATGAATCTTGTGGAAGCTATCATGAAACAGAGATGTAGGATGCATGTGTTCTCCTGTACATGGTCATATTTATGATGTTATTAATAGGGCTATGCACAAAGTCCACGGCTCGGTATATCTTGTCCAGTTCGCAATAAAAATGCCCTGTCCAGTTTGATAAATATAGGGCAAGGCTGGGTATCGGGTTACAAAATACAGCCCATGCATTTTTCGGGTTGGGCACCGGGCACAGGGGCTCCCCTGCCCATGAGCACCCCTTCTTTTATTTTTTCTCTATCTTATAAGGGAGAATATGATAGCTACTGGTGACTATAAGGTAATTTTAGAAATATAAGTAGTTAAGTAGGTAAGTTGTATATTTTAATATTTATAACTATATTAATTTTTTTTTCTTTTTTAACTTTGTTAATTATCATATGATTATATTATAAATTATAATTATTTATTTTATTTTTTAGATGCTTTATCTGTGTCAATATTAGGGAGATTGATGTAAAGTTATAATTATAAACTATTTAGATTTCAACGCTTATTTTTTATATGCAATGGATATCAAGATTTTAATTATTATCTTTGTTCTCTTATTCTTAGTAGATTATATATATTATTTAACTCTTGAAGACACATGAATATGGTATTATTTTAGAAGTTGATAATTGTAGATTTTTTTCATAACATGAGCGTGACATCACGATGTGGGCATGCCCAACACGTCCATGTCCAGCTCAAAATTGTTAGGGCTTTTACCGGGCAGGGTCGAGCATTGGGTTGTAAAATATAACCCATACATTTTTTGGGCAGGGCACCAAGCATGGGGTTTTCCTGCTCAGCCTTGTCCATGCACACCCCCAGTTATTAATGACATGGGAGTGAACAGGACAATAGGAGCATGACTTATACTTTGGTTGAAGTAAACTTTTGGCTCCTCTAGTTTTTCTTGAAAGTTTCAATTTTGTTCCCATAATTCAAAACCAGACTTATTTAGTTCCCATAATTCAAAATTAATCCCAAGCAAAAAAAAAAATTGTTTGTTGTAACTAGATGTTAATTATTTGTCATCAGTTGTGACAGGCAAAAGAGGACCAACTCAAGAGAATTAGAATAGGAAGATACTTATGTTTACTAAAAAAAAAAAGTGCTGTTGTTTGTGAGCTGGAATCAGAGAAATATTTGCGATTGATAAATATATTTATGCAAGTTGAGATAAAAACTCTTTTTACATATTTACTTAATAAATAGTAAAATCACAATTGAAAAGTGGCTTCAAAATGCTAGATCGCTTTATCCAATTTGCTGGAAACATCAGAAGCCTTCCATCTTTGATCATCATATAGATATGTTGTGCCATCATATGTAGCCCTGAAGAATCTTTCCTTAGATTGAAGTGAAGGGTTGTATGAACCTAATTTACAAAAGAAATTAAATCTTTCCTAAGATTGAAGTGAAGGGTTGTATGAACCTAATTCACAAAAGAAATTAAGAGAATTGAGAAAATATTAATTGGAGAGAAAGATGGGTTTAGGAAAATGTATAATTAGGAGGAACAATATTATTTTTTTTGTACAATTTTTTTTAAAAAAGGTTAAGGTCATTTACGATTTAAGGGTAAGGCGAAGTCTCTTCTTCTTAGGCGATATTAATGTCTTGCAAGTAAACAGTTTATTACTTTCAAGCGTAAATTTAGGTATCTAGAAGCTAAGAGTCTACCCAAATACTGTAAATAGAACGAACACGTTTTAAATAGTCATATGTATTAAGAAAGAACAGTGTTGTAGAATATTGTTTGTTTGTTTTTCCCGGCTAGGACCAGCAGTGGCCTTTGATTGTAGATTCAAAAATTTTCCTTTTTTGTAGCCAAAAAAAAATGGCCTTTCCAAAACTGAAAATAGAGTATGGAAGTCCCTTAAAGTTACTGTGACAGTGGCCTAGCACCGAACAGGGCCTTTTATCATATATATATATATATATATATATATATAATACTTATTATTATTAGGCAGTATTTATATTTTATAATTTTTATCTCTCTCTTTTTAATATAAAATTACTATTTTTTTATATAAATAAAAGTTGAAGTGAGTTTAATATCAGTTTTCTCTATAGCATAATATCAAGACTCAGAGTATTTATAAAGGACTTATAAAATAACTTGCTAAAAGATACAGAAATTGAACTAAAATTTTTTTCAATAATAAAAATTAAACTCTCATCCTTAAACCTTTTTCTTACTGTATCTACTAACTTACAATATAAAACGACTAATGTTCCAAGTCAAATCAAGATTGCTTGTGAGTTGTATCTATATGTCCCCATTGGGCCGTTTAACTCATTTTACACATTTTGATGGCTCCACCAAACGGACGATCCAATTACATTTTTAATAAATAACAAACATGATACAAATATCAAAACCATTTATCAAAAAAAAAAATACATCAAAACCTCATATAGTAACTTAAAATGTTACACTATTATGTGCCAAAAAAGGGGGAAATTAAGTATTTATTTTCTAAAAGGCATTCTATAAAACAAATAACTTTGTTCATGAAAACAGACAGTAAGAAATTTCTCTCCCTCTATATATATATCAATTAAATGATATCATAGTCAGATAATATTTGTGAATAAGACAAGTAACAATTTTAATTTAAGAAAAATGTAAAGTAAATGAATGTAGTTTACTCGTTCAAATGAATGAATGGACACTGAAAAGCACAAAGCAAACTAGCAATGTTTGAAAGTGCAGCATCAAAACCTGTGACTGTGAGGTCAAGTTGTCCATATGGAAGTGATTCGGAGAATTTCATGGTAGAGGTACAACATATATATATATATATTCAGAGCACATGTTATGTTTGGGTCCATAAACATATATAGAATAAGCAAAAGCTACAGAGGCATTTTGAATTGGATAGCAAAGTGCAGAAACTTCACAACTAGAAACTGAAGATGCTTCCTTTCTTTAATTTCCCTCCCTCTAGTCCAGTCTCATTTTTTTCAGTCAAACAAACATCAACACACACAACACAGAGTTTGCAAATATGAGACATGTTTTCTTCAGAGGGAAGCAAGAAAGTATATTTGGACATCAACCTTAAAGTAAAGACACAACAAATCCATGTGTGGGCCCCCACATTTCCTCCATGATAAACATCTCTGCTTTATCAAAGGTAAGCTTCCCCTAGCCACGAAACCTTTCATCTTTATCATCATCATCATCTCTCTCTCTCTCTCTCTCGGCTGTATCCACTATTACACATAACCAAACCGTCATTCATCTGCAAAGCAACAAAAGGAAGAGGCTAAATAATATGATTACTCCAACAAAATATTATCTTGATCATGGGTTTTCTTTTTCAGTCTTATTTTTCATACTTTTAATAACTAAAAGGGTGATATTGGTAATATTACAAGTGAAAGATAGTATTTTTTTTGTGGGGTTCTATATAACAGTTTTAGGATGATCATTACCTGTGGGGATTCTGGAGTTGGAAGCAAGATCAAGCCAAGAATCTGTGTTCTTTTGAGTCCACTGATCCCCAAAGAAGTGGTGAAGTGGTCTCTGGGTAGTTTCAGTACTACTAGCCTCTTTCTCACTTTTGCTTGGTCTTGGTGATTTGAAGTCAGTGCCTAGAATAAAACAATGCTGCTCTTCTTCTTGTTGTTGCCTTGGATTACGGTCATTATCGTTGAGGCCTTGGAACTGGTGAGAGTTTGAATAGGATTTATTGTAGGAGCTCATAGTTAATTGGTGGTATGAATCAGGGAAGCTTCTAGCTGACCCTGAAGCTTCTGGGAAAAATGCCCTTTCGTCCACATGAATATTTCTGCTAGAGAATAAAGTCAAAATACATAAAATAAAAGAAGAAGGTCACCATCTAATAATAACCAAAGAGAAAGAACAAAGTTGCCAACTTTCTTGTTTTGCACAAACCTATAGTCTTTCTCGTCCTGAGAATAAGATCCAGAGTCCAAAAATAGCTGATGGGTAGTGTTGCTATGAGATGAGAAATCAGAATCAGGAGGTCTCGAAGAGGTTGATGAATGGGTGTTGTAAAAGAAGGGATTAAGAGAAGAACTTTGGTAAGGATATTGAGATGATGATTCAGAGAAAGGGAAAGAGGAAGAAGAGATTGAGTTGTTGTTGTGATTTGGGTTGCTGCTCATCATTGAAAGAGCTCTGTTAAAACCATATGGTAAGATTGATTGCGAGGTGTTTGTTGAAATGCTGCTTGTTGATGAAGGAACTTCCACAGGCTTTCTTGAACGGTTTCTTCCTCTGTGCATGTGTTTTTCACAGTATTTTGAATCTGGATATGCTTCCTTCGAGCATCTCCATTTCTTTCCATCTGTTCTTCTGCATCTTCCTGGTTCTGGGTCAATTTTTCTCCCAAAACCCATCTCAAAACATCCCCATCCCACTGCAAAAATCAATAGAACAAACCATAATAAGCTTTGAAACAACACAAATATGAACATGAACATGCTTTTCTTCTTCATGTGCTTGCTTACCACCAGGATGATGAGAGAAAAGCCTTGAAGATATTGATGAGTCAAGGCTTCTTTTGATGGAGTAAATGAGATCAGGTGGGATCGGTGTTCCAGAGACCATATATTTGAACACAAGAGCTTGTTGTTCAAGTTCTTGCCACTGAGAAGCAGTGAAAGGAGGCCTATTTCTTGCAGTAGCAGTATTAATCATTCTTGTGTGTGTGAATGTGATTCAGACAAAAGAGAAGAATATTATTATATAAGTTTCTCTTCTACAAACTCTGATAAATAAAAGAACAAGAGAGAACTCAACAACAACAGACTTCAAACAAAGACAGAACAAGAAAGAGGATTGGTTCATCCATATGTTGGGGCTGAACCTGAACAGATTATTGATAGTTTTTTTTCTTTCTCTTTCTGTTTCTCTCCCAAAGGGCAGAATCCTCTTCTGTGCATGGATGATAGATAGATAGATGATATACTTGTTCTGGTTCTTACGGCCACCTTCTCTCTATTTTTTCTGTATGTGCTGTGAATGAATTAGTGAGTGAGTTCTGTTCTTATTATTATGACTGCACCGCCTGCAGCCACTGCTTCTGTTTTTTCTTCTTTCTTTGCAGCGGCCTTTGTTGTCTCTGACATCTTTTGAAGAAATCTATAAACAAATGTACAAAGAAAAATGATGATGATGATGATAATAATAAAATAAAAAAGTATTTAATTTCAAGTGCAGGTTAGTCCATGCACCTTAGGTTCTCTGCTGCTGCTGTTGCAGTATTGACATCACAGTCATGGAAAATAGTGCCATATGATATTATCATATATTATTTTAAAACTTATATTTTATGGCCAAAATTTGTGACATACTGTCCCTTGAAATAATAAATTTTGACTTTTAACATATTATAAACTAAAATTCTTAAATTCCCATCTAAATAATAATAAATTGTTAAAATGTAAGCTGCTTAAGAACAAGGCAGTGGTGATAGCAATCTCTTTTGTAATCCGAGGGTATGTGCGGTAACTTCATGAACAAGAGACAGTCCCCGTACGTGTCATTTGAGGTCTTGTTTGGCTTAGTATGTGTGGCATGATCTGGTTGATGGATATTTTGAAAGCCAGAGAGAGAGAGAGAGCGCTATATCTGAAACCTGCTTTATTATTATTATTATTATTATTATTATTATTTATTTTTCTCTGGTACGGATTTGATGCCTTTTCCCTTTTCCCTTTACTTTTTCTCACTTTCATCATCTATGTAGATATTGGGTTACAGTCAATTTGGCGCCTCTTTAGGTACCATCATCATAACCCTTTTCCATGTTTGCCCATTAAATGATTACCATAAGAAGAAGCTTGACACATCATCTTACTTCCCTTTAGCAACCCTTGATATATTATAATTACTAGTTAAAGGTACTCATTGATGGATCATTAAGCATATCATTCTCTTGGAAGTTTAAACTCCCAACTTGTTGTAAATAATCATTAAAACCATTGCATGCTTGATAATCTTTATATGCCTTTTTTTTAATTTTATAATAATATCATAATTTGATTTATATATATTCAACAATTTGATAATATTTTCTTAATATATTTAACTCCTCGTATATATTAGTCATTTTAATTTTATTTATAATTTAAAATGTCTTGATATTATTTTTTAATAAAATCTAATATCATAATTTTATGTATAATAATACGTTTAATATTATAATATTATTTTTTTGGTATATTTAGTACTTATTATTTTTTAATTATATCCAATCTATTTATTATTTTAATTTTATTTATAATTTATAGTGTTATCTATATTATAAATAATATTAAAATATTAAAAATATTATAAAATATATATAAATATTAAATATATTATAAATAAAATTAAAGTATTGATTTTTTTCTATAAATATCTTATAATCATTAAAACAAAAAAAACAAGATAAGAATGTTAAATATCACCGGGAAATAAAAAAAGTGATGGATACTACTAGCGTGAGAGGTTTTTCTTGGGTGATCAGAGAGGAAGAGGGACACTGCAGGGAAAGAACTATTGGGTCGAGGGAGGTTCGGAGTTGTTTGTTTGCAATTGAAAGCACTTGTCTTTCTCTCTGGCAACTTGTCAGGAAAGTGCACTCTGAGGTTAAAACTGTTCACACACACCCTGTTGCTCTCTGCCCCATAACACATGCTCTAACTCCTTCCCTTTACTAATGTGCCACACCTAACTCATTCATTTCCATTTCCCTCTCTCTCTCTTTTCCTTTACTATTACTGTTTTCTAGTCCCACTCACTCACCACTTCCAAGCATTTCCTACCTCACTGTCTCTCTCTCTCTGCACACCACCTCCTCTATCCCTCACCTGGCATCTTTCTTTGTTTTCTTTTTCCTGGGTTTTGACTGATTTTCTGACTAGTCTCTGACCTTCCTGACTCGTATGATTTGATTAACATGATTCACTATCATGCACTGGGTTCATCAAAACCAGCCTAGTCTTCTGATTTGATGCCTTATTCAAAGAACAATAGTCTTATGAGTGAGAACTCACCGCGTTTATGTTTAAGATATACTTCTAAACTTGAAAACAATTTATTTATATATTATTTACTAATAAATTTATCATATTAATAATAAAATTTAAATATCTTAAAAATTAGATTAACCTCGGTTAGCATCTCTAAATATATCGTTTTTTATAAAAAAATTAAATAAGTTAAATCTAAAGAACTCAATATAATCATGATATATATTTAACTTTAAAAAGTGTTTAAATAATTACTTATTAATTATTTACTAATAAATTTTTTACATTAGTAATAAGATTTAAATTTATAATTTTATAAATTATAAATTAACTCTTTACTGATTATATCACTTTATATTGGCATTCTTGAATATATTTAACCTAATAGGATTTTCTCTTTTTACTATATCTGAGACTTGGAAATTTTTTTGTGCCCATTATGGGGTGGTGTATTTACATGCAACATCAAAGTTTAATAATCTCTTTGATAATTGTGGAGTCCCCACACATACACTCACAGATGTATGCATATCATGTAAGTAGACAAGAACTGGTCTTCTGTAGTCTATGCTTTGTATGACTTTTTTAAACAAAGCATATTATGAAATGGGTTTGATCACAATCAGACCTGTCTGTTGTACTGTGATGTTCTGATTTAATGTCTAGAGCAAAAATAAAAGGAACATTGTGAAAGGAATACTCAGAGAAATATGAAGGGAATGGGCTTGCAAAGTACCAAGACTGCAAATATCTGCGCCCACACACACACACACACACATGTATGTATGTATGTATGTATGTATGTATGTATGTATGTATGTATGTATGTATGTATGTATGTATGTATGTATGTATGTATGTATGTATGTATGTATGTATGTATGTATGTATGTATGTATGTATGTATGTATGTATGTATGTATGTATGTATGTATGTATGTATGTATGTATGTATGTATGTATGTATGTATGTATGTATGTATGTATGTATGTATGTATGTATGTATGTATGTGTCTCTTTTAAGACGATGATTTGTCTAGGTAAGTAATGAAAAGTAATTAATATAGAGGATTACTGAGTATTTGCATAGATATTAAGAATATTAGGTAAAGCCAGTCTCGTACGTGAATGAAAAGATATTTGTCTAGATACCATGTTATTTTTTAACTATATTAAGAATATTCATTACTGAGTATTTGCAGATATTTGTCTAGGTATACATATATATATGTATATGTCTCATTTATGAAGATAGAGGATTAAGCCAGAACCTGTATTAGGTAAAGATGAACCTATTAAGCTAAACCCTCCACATACCTATTAAGCAAAGATTAATTTACATGTATGATGTTTTTCCTCCAGTGCCTTGCTGTTTAATATTCTAAACTTGATTTTTAAAAATTAATCTTTTAATTCATGCAATTTTGAATAAGGGGTAATTCAATCCTAAAATTTTAATTTAATATAATTCAATCTCTATATTTTTTACTCAGATTATAACTCATTCTCGTCACTTTTACTTTACCTGATACAACTACAAACAACACTAACCCTAACCAAAACATAAGATCTAGACACAAAACCAACCCACCCTAAAGTCTGGAATCCAAACACGACACAGAGTGCTAATGCTTCATGTCAGTCATGTCCTCGTTACATGTCACTATAATTTAAATCATTTAAAATATTAGTTTTTATATATTTTATGGGAGGTAGCTCTGTGTTGATGCATAGTTATTTGCAAGCTTTAAAGGAGGCCTTCTCAACCTATCTTCATGACCTATTGAAGGATTGATTCTTTTGTTTTGTTCTCAAGACTTGAAGGTGGCTCTTTGCATTTTTGGGTAAGCCTACACCGACCAAATGACTTGATCTATAGGGGACCATATAGGAGTAGCGAACACTCACCCTAAACCTGAAAAGCCTTCCCTGCCTCTAGCAACTTAGTTCACTTGCTTTAGAGGAATAAAGTTTTGCATTTTCAACTAGGGTTCTGATTCTCTTTTTTAAAACATCTTGAACAAACTTCAAGTATACTCAACCAATCTAAAAGTAATATTTTATCATTATTACCTTTTTCCATCTAAATCATAATTTTTAGAATTGATAGTTGATGAAGAACTATTTTTTAAAAAAAAATTGCACCTTTTTT
This sequence comes from Leucaena leucocephala, assembly GCA_037074615.1. Taxonomy (NCBI): domain Eukaryota; kingdom Viridiplantae; phylum Streptophyta; class Magnoliopsida; order Fabales; family Fabaceae; genus Leucaena; species Leucaena leucocephala. The sequence continues at coordinate 2,710,279 of CM073558.1, read as the reverse complement.
CTTTTCAAATAGAAAAATAATGATCCAAAGCATCCGAATCAGATCAGTCCAAAAAAGATGTACTATATGAGCACCGAATTTATTCTCAGATGTAAAGGTACTCGGTAGGAGGATTTAGCATTGGACAAAAAGGCAAGGACCATTATTATTATTATTATTATTATACTAAAATAAAAAAATTAAACAAAGAGAGAATTTTGTTCATATATTAGTAGTAGGGGAATATTGATGATGATGTATGGGTATATTTTTATTACTGTGTTCCATTTTTCTTTTTGCAAGAACATCTGTACTTTGTTGTCTATATTAGGGTTTCACTGAAATATACAACCCCAAAAATTCTATTTTCCTATTTATTTTTTCACTTTTGTTTTTTTAAAAAAAAGAACTCATGAAACAACATGGTGGTACGCACATTTGGAACTGTTTGAAACAGTGTAGCTGCAGAATATGGAGGACAACAGCTTAAATGGTAGCATAATGCAGAAAAATCATTCATTTTACATCAGAGTCATTTTGACCAGTTATTTTCCAATAAATTATTAAATTCTAACACAAGGCTTCATTTTTATTTTGTACAATATTTTTTTTAAAAATATTGAGTTTATCCACGATCTAAGAGTAGGGTAAATTATCTATTATTTTCAAACATAAATTTAGATACCCAGGGGCTAAGATGTCTCCCCAAGTGTTGCGATTAAAACCATAATAAAATGATACTCTTTAATGATTAAATATACTATAAATGATCGAATATCTCACTCAATTAAACCCACCAAGGGTAACACGAGGCTTCACTTGCTCATATGTGAAACAAGCAAGTACAATTTTTACAATAAATAGTCAACAAAAAACCTCAAGCCTTGTTATCATCTAGTCACTAGGGAATTCTCCTCAAAATATTAAAAGATATAAGGGAAAATTGCTATGTAAGTCTCACATAAATAACTAATCACTAAAAAGTCTTACTACTAAGTGCTTGAATCAATTGATAAGGGAGTTATTCTAACTTAATCAAATATCTCAAATTTAAACGTGGGAATATAACAATGTAAGGTGGTAGAGTTTCCATTCAAAAGGGTCCTTCAATTTTGATCCAAATTAGTTTGGGCCTATTAAGTCCTCGAGTTAAAAGAGACAGGCCCATAATACCTATGGTCAAGTAAAAAAAGATCACTAAATAGTTCCACAATAAATGAGAAGCATGCCAACAATAAGATTCAGTATAATAAATGACAATAAATCATGGCATATTGACAAGTCAAGCGATTTTTTAATAATTATATTGCTTATATGGGATGACATAGTAATTTTTCCAATATATCAATATATGCAAACAATGGAAAAGGGGGCATCTATAATCAGTTTAAACTTTAGGAAAAATTAATTTTTTGTATTTTATAATTTTAACTCGATTGTAATTTAGTCTTTTAACTTTAATTTAATGTAACTTAGTTTATATAGTTTTGACTTGATTGAGATTGCGTTGCATTGAGTAAAAGTTCAAGAATTAAATTATAACTGAGTTAAAATTATATGTATTAATAAGTTGCATTGAGTGAAAGTTTAAGCACTAAGTTATAACTGAGTTAAAAATAACAATAGGATTTAAGAGATTGATTTTTCCTTAAACTTAATACCATCATTACAATCTTGTAACCTATAAGAGAACTTTATCAGCCTTCAAATTCAAGCTAGTAATACCACTGAAAGGAAAAGTGGATGATATTGATCTGAACTTATAGTGTGTGTGTATATAGGTATATGCATATTTTTTTAATTAAATTCCTTCATATGTATCCTTTAGTAATGAAATCTCTGGTTAGTCTGAGTGGGATATCACTACAATATATCTTACCAGGATAAGAGTTTTCTTCTTATCCACACATTTGCATGGTTTCCTTTTGAGAGCGCTTCAAGGCATTTAGCTGTCAAAATGTCTGTTTATGTGCTTCTTGTCCTCTTCCCATGTGACTCCGGACCACTTCCTAATCACTCTCCAGTTTTCGCCATCTGGCTAATATTATCACTTCCAAAAATATCTTCACCTTCTTCAAAATTAACTGGGAACAAAAAAAGCTTGCCCTTCTTTATTAAAAGAACCGTTTCATTTCTTGGCCATGGCCTTCACAAAGATGTAGCTATTAATAATCACCACCAATTAATTAAACATCTCTGTTCAGCAACCTACTCATCATAAGGTTTTAAGAAAGATTTTTTAGGTATATCCACTTTGTAACAATACTATTATCTTCAATTCTTAATATAAGAATTAGTTGACTAATTTAGATCAATTAAGAAAACTAAATAAATTTGACTAAATCCAACCATTATAATAAATTTACATTATATACTCCTTAATCTACTTAAATTAATCAATTAGTTCTTATATTAAGGATTATATGGAGTATGAAGCAGAATCTACTTTTGAAATGCTTACATATATGTTCATGTTAGTATGATCTACCAATGTTGTTTATAAAAGGTAAATAAGCCAAATTAATTATAAAGAGACATGTAACTATATTAGAAGTAAACTTATTAACCTATAACCTACAGGTTCATGGGCTCAAATCCCATTGATTATGCCTTATGTGAAGACTTTTTTTATAAGTATCTGCGATTTGTAAGTACTATGTGTAAGTACTGAATTTAGAGATATACCCTAACTTCAGTGAGTCCTATAACCTAACTCACAAGAAATAATCACTGAAAGATGTGTGTAGCATGTCTTTTATATGATTAGCTTAGTCCACTAATCTTAATATTCTTTTTGATGTTGCATTTGCCCCGGGGGGGGGGGGGGGGGCGCTATCAGCATTTAATGCCATGATAATTTGTGGGTAAAAGGAACCCTTTGTTTCCTCCTTGGCTTTTGGAATCATATGCTTTATGGCCATATCTTTTTTGCTGCAACTTGCAGGATCTAGTTGTCATATATACCATTATACCTTCTACATTCCCTTAATATAAAAAAAAATCACACCACACAAACAAACACATTCACTCTCATCAAGATGATGCTTCACATTCTCTTCCTCTTCTCTCTTCTCTTCTCATCACCATCCACCTCCAATGCTGCGGACTTCTGTGTAGCTGACCTTATGGCTGCAGAAGGCCCCGCCGGCTTCCCCTGCAAGGCGGCTGCCAATGTAACAGCCAATGACTTTGTGTACGTCGGCTTAGCCAAATCCGGGAACACCACAAACATCATAAGTGCAGCGGTTAGCCCGGCCTTCGTTGCCCAATTCCCCGGTCTCAACGGGCTTGGACTTTCCATAGCCCGTCTAGACTTAGCCCCTGGCGGCGTAATCCCAATGCATACTCACCCAGCTGCTAACGAGCTTCTTGTCGTGGTTCATGGTCACATCCTTGCTGGGTTTGTGTCCTCAGCTAACAAAGTTTATATCAAGAAGGTAAATAAGGGAGAGATCATGGTTTTCCCCCAAGGATTGCTTCACTTTCAGGTTAATGCTGGCAAAAATGGAGCTACTGCTTTTGTTTCCTTCAGTAGTCCAGACCCTGGCCTTCAAATCCTTGACTTTGCTTTGTTTGCTAATGACTTTCCTTCTAAGTTGTTGGAAACTGTCACTTTCTTTGATGATGCTCAAGTTAAGAAGCTCAAGGGTGTTCTTGGAGGCACAGGCTAGAGGCTTAGTTTTGATTATTGCCAATTATTGTTGTCCAGTTTTAATTCCTTGTTCATTCCATTTTTCCAATGTTCTTCGGTTTAGTTTCTTTTCCATTATTAATTACTTGTACTTTGTTCCAGTCAATCTCATTGTCACTGAATCTTTCAGATGAATGCTAGTAATAATAAATATGCATGTCAGTTTCATCCAATGTCTCCAATATATGTATATATGATAGGAACTGATGATATAATCGACGCTTGTTCAAGCGTTTTTGAGTTCCATTATTGTTGATAGAATTGTTCAGATTAAGGTTGGTGATGATCATGTAAAGTTGTGGGTTCCTTTTTTTTTTTTTTTATGCTTGAATGTATGGTTTTGGATCGCCTTATCTAGTATATCGCATAGGGTTGATAGTTATATTTGTGCATGTCAACGTTAAGCTGAGCTGCAATTTCTGTTTGTATTGATTTTTCTTAAAGAAGTTGGAATTTGTCTCTTTTTTGTCTTGCTTCATTTTGAATAATATCATCACCAAAAAGAACATGGTAGTCCCACAAATGTTTTGATTTTATGGGGAAAATTTCATATAATTAATGGACCAAAATTAATAAAATAAAATCAGCATTCAGATTTTAAAAATACGTGATCTCTGATATATATATATATATTGTCAAAAATTACAACACAATCTTCATGACATTACAAGGATGCTTTTATTGAAGAGTAATAATAATTTCAAAACACTATTTTAAGTATTTTCTTCATCCAACGCAAAATCATGCTCTATCTTCTTTCTATAACAAAAAATACAAATCGCAAAACTAAAATATAGACATCAAAATGTTATCCATCCCAAGGCAACAAAAATACTCCTATAATCCTATTTTTAAAATAGAGAGATATTTTTAATCTTATTTATAAATCACGTCATTAATTTTTTTTCTCTAGATATACAATTTTACCATTAATTTATTATTGTGTTGGCTTTATTCTTATAGGATATAGTATATACTTTTTCGATCTTAAATATATGATTCAATTAGTGAGTTAATTTTGATTCTAACTATAAAACATATTTATAAAGTTATCCATATTCATACTCTCTTAATAATAATTAAGTCAGATAATGAATAAGGGAGTTTAGGAAGATGATTAATTTACTTTAATAAAAATATACTATAATAACTAATTTAACTAACTTTTTTAATTTAATTAAATATGCTATATATTTAAGATCAGAAGATTATTAAATAATAATACAGTTAAAAAGTTATTAAATTTTAAGGTAGAGAATGAAATTTAAAATTTTTCTTAATATATATGAAATATGCTAGGAATAATTTATAAATAAGATAGATGAGTATATTATAATTAATAAGAGAAAACGATGGAAATTAGGAAATCTAGGATGGAGATAATCCTTATTAATGCGTAATAAAATGACATCAATATATCTTTATAAATATACTAGCTATTTAGTGAATGGGCTATTGATAATTTTATCTTTCTACTTAATTACTCTACCTAATCTATTATTTTTTTATGCCCTTATTCCTTTATCTTTGTTTTTATTTTTATTTTCAATTTTCTATTTATAAATTTAAATTTGAATCCATTTCCTAATTGTAAAATTTATATTTATTGATTATCGTGGAACACAAGCCTGGAATGGTTTCATCAAGCACCTCAACACAGCTTTGATGTTAGCATTTCTGAGGACACTCCCATTAGGTGTAGGAGTTTTTTTTTTAACATATGATATATCCTAGTTGAGCTATCATTCGTTATTTCTTCACTTCTTAATACCAGTATATATGATAAATTTAATAGGATGGAGAAGATTTTGACAAAAATAAAAATAAAAATAGAATTAAATTAAAAATAAGTCTCAAAATTTATTTAGTATATTAAAAATAAGTATAATATATATATAGTTTATTAAGTAAAATTATCTAAAATATTTTTTTACAACTTCAAGTTATCTTTTAAATTTTATAACTTGTAGATAAAATAATCTAAAATATTTTGCTTCTACTTCTCTCATCTCATTTTTCAACTTATTTGATAGAACTAATATAGTCTAAAATATTATAAATAAAAATAAAAATAACATAAAATAAGAAAAATACTTAATTCCAGTTCTACTTGTATGCTATTAAACATGTCCATAAAATTATTATTTATATGATTTCATTTGTTATTTTTTTAATGAAGGAAGGTAAATAATCATCTCACAGTTAAAATATCTTCCTCTCAAGTTCCTTGGACTTTCAATAAGTTGATGATTTTATAAAATCTTAGAAAAATAAATTATCTTATATGAGACTTAGGTGGAATTCTCCCAAAATGAAGGCAATTTATAAGTATATGAATTCAACTATTTAATTTCTTGAATAAATTAAATTAACAGAAAATATTCTAGTTATCTTTTTTATAGAAATTATATAATACTTAATAAATTATATGTTAATTCATATTTAATTATTTTTTTATTTGATCAATATATAATTCTTTTTATTTTTCATAATAAGTATGCCTCTTAAGATTTTATTTTGTGTTTTCGTCCTTAGTCTTTATGAGATAAGATCATTTATCATCTCAACTAAAAATTTAATAATAATTTATATTTAAGTATTGTTAAACCCAAATGAAATAGTTAAATATAGAAAATTTGAATATTCAATCAATTAAAATGTTGGACTTATTTTAATTTTAGAAGGAAAAAGTCATCATAATCCTTGTCAAAATAAAAAAAAAACTGTTTTTAAAAAAATTATAATTCTATAAAAAATTTTAACACTCCAAAAGAAATTAATGAAAGTCAAATTGATCATAATTAAAAAAAAAAAACTTGTTGCGGTCCACTTCCTCAATTGTAATTTTACATCTTATAATCCTCCACTAAAAATATAAATAAATATAGACCAGCCTATTGCCTAGTGCCTAGTCCCATAGTTTGTCAGTTTTATAATTTCTATGAGAAAAAGTCACACTAATCAGAAATTTTCTGAATTTATTTAGCCAGCTCCAATACAGATTCTAACACCCTTCAGTATTAACAATTTTTTGTCACATTTTTACGCAAAAAAAGGGAAGTACAAGGTCCCATGGTTGTAAACAATTTGGTACTACAACAACCTCTCTACAATCAAGTCAAACTAAATAATCTCTAACCACCATATATTAATATTTTATATTTAAAATAAAGAAAATATATATAATATTATTTAAAAAATTGAGAAAATAATTAATATTATTCCCGTTCATACTCTCTTCTTTCATTATCATTGTCTTGGTTTGAATAGAAAGACAAATAAGGGGAGAGATTAAGAATACTAAAAAGAAATTTTTTACTATTTTTTATATTTTTCTTTCTAGAATTATTTTCTCCACATTCTTTTTTCTTATTCAAACTAAGGGGTAGATATGTGATTGCATAATTGGAAATGGGCAAATTTGAAATTTTCCAAGAACTAGAGATTCAGTTTTATCTCAAGTTTTGAGCGTACCTCAACTCGATCACTTCTTTATTGATTTTGATCAAACACACATCCTTCCCGTTTGAACAGGTATATTCATAAGAAAAAATTTCGATATTATTTTATTTATTAATTTATTAATATTAGTGCTCTAGCCAGATTGTTCACAGTTCACCCTACAATCAAGAGGGAAAAGGAAGCTTCAACAAATAAAAGTTAAAATTCCAATCAGTATATATAAGGTTTGGCCAAAAAACAAAAAAATCATAATCTTTAATATAAAAATTATTTAATTAATTTAAATATATTAAAAAATTTAAATTAATTAATTAATTATAATAAATATTACATGATTTCTCTATAATATCCCGTGTGACATTAAATTTATATATTAAATAAATTAGATTAGGAAGAGTAGTATATATTATATCATATGCAACTTCTCACATTTTATATTAGATAAAAATGGAAGGGAAAAAAAAAGAAAAACAAAAAAGAATCCATTGGTTTCAACAACAAAACAGAGCACAAAGAGTTGGAGTAGAGAAGCCTGACCAGGCAAAAACTATAAATTTTCAATTAGTCAAATACTGTCTGCCGTCTAATGAGATTCAAAAACTTTAAAATAAAGCAAAAATCACATCACAACCCTTCAACTTACACAGATAATTTATAGAAAATATTAATTTATTATGATTCTAGTAGTAGTAATTGGAAAATATTCTAACTCTTAGATACTTAAGTTTATGTCTAAGGGTAATAGACAGTTCACTCTGTCCGATATTAGTATCGTCTAAAAAGAAAAGAGACTTCGTCCTATTTTTAGATCATAAGTGAATTCAATCTTTATTTTTATATAAAATAAACTCAAAGAAATTCCTCTACCCAATCATATAAAAGAATAAATGTAACCACCCAACACAAAGAAGAGACACAGTTTCCTACTAGCCTATGTAACCTTATTAAACATTAATAAAACATCAAATCCTCCAAACAAACAGCACAAGAACAATTAGAAAAATGCCCTTCCTTGTCTCTTGCATGAAACATCTCTGCCCCTTGCTTCATTTTATATCTATTTTCCTCAAACAAAATGAATTAAACAAATCAGTTATTAGCTTCCCATCTGCATCTTCTTCTTCCCCTCGGGTCAATGATCCCACATAACACTATACTATTCCCTTCAAACTCCATTCCTTCTTCAATCTTCCCATTTCCTTGATTCTGTCAGGAAAAAAAAAAAATCCATGGAACCAAACCCTGCATCAGATTACATTCTGGATTGGTTTGAAGGATCTGTTTCTTACTATCCATCTTTCTTGGATGATCCATATAACCGTGGTGGTATTCAAGATTATAACTTGTGGGGTCAGGGACATGACATAGGCCAAGGATACCAGGTTGGTGCTTGTCCTGGATCTCCCAATGCCGTCTCCGGCACCACCGTGTCTGCTGCCATTAGTGGCGGTAAAACACCCACTGAGCCTTACATTTCTAGTAACCCACCGTCTTCTGATCTGTCAAGGAAAAGAAACGCTTCTGGTGATTTGTGTATCAAACCATCTTCTCAGAATCACAAGTCCAAGAAAATTAAGAGCCATACAGCAGCCGCCAATGAAGCTGACAATGGAGATGCAGTTGTAGAAGGGACAAAAACGGTTAAGAAATCTGCGGGGAACAAGAAGGGATCTGCTAGGGCCAACGGGAATAACTGTAATAACGGTAACAACAAAGAAGGGAGGTGGGCAGAGCAGTTGCTGAACCCTTGTGCTCTAGCCTTTGCTACAGGGAATCTGACTCGTGTGCAGCACCTCTTATATGTTCTCCATGAGCTCGCCTCGCTGTCCGGCGATGCCAACCACCGGCTCGCAGCTCATGGTCTCCGAGCACTGACACAACATTTATCTTCTTCCACTTCCTTTTCTTCCACCACTGCATCTTCAGGGCATGTTACTTTTGCTTCTGCAGACCCAAGGTTTTTTCAAAGATCTCTGCTCAAGTTCTATGAGGTTAGCCCTTGGTTTGCCTTTCCTAATAACATAGCAAATTCTTCCATTATGCAAATTCTTGCTGAAGAATCCAATAGTTCACAAACACTACACATCATTGACATTGGTGTCTCTCATGGTTTTCAATGGCCAACATTCTTAGAGGCATTGACTCGCCGGCCTGGCGGACCGCCTCCGCTGGTTCGCCTCACCATGGTGACTGCACCGGTAGAAAATGAACAAAATATGGAGACCCCATTTGCTATTGGCCCACCTGGTGACAACTTCTCTTCTAGACTCCTTGGTTTTGCCAAGTCTATGAACATCAATTTGCAGATAAACAGGCTAGATAATCATCCATTACAGAATCTAAATGCCCAAATTCTCAATGTCTTACCAGACGAAACATTTATTGTATGTGCACAATTTAGGCTTCATCAATTGAATCATAACACTCCTGATGAACGGAGTGAGTTTCTGAAGGTTCTGTGGAGCATGAAGCCTAATGGGGTGATACTAAGCGAGAACAACATGGATTGTTGCTGCATCAGTTGTGGGAATTTCGCCGCCGGATTTGAGCGAAGAGTGGAGTTCTTATGGAAGTTTTTGGATTCCATAAGCTCGGCATTCAAAGGCCGAGAGAGCGAGGAGAGGAGACTGATGGAAGGAGAGGCTGCAAAAGCATTGACAAACCAGCGTGAGATGAATGAAGGGAAAGAGAAATGGTGTGATAGAATGAGGGAATCAGGGTTTGCAGGGGAGAAATTTGGCGAGGACACCATCGATGGAGCTCGAGCTCTGTTGAGGAAGTATGATAATAATTGGGAGATGAAAATAGAAGAGAACCATAACAGTGTGGGACTATGGTGGAAAGGGCAACCTGTTTCTTTCTGTACCTTGTGGAAGCTAAACAAGAACGATAATGGCGGATCAGCTTCGTTGACCAGTCGGCTTTAGGCTTCGGCAGAGAACCCTTCTGTACCTTCAGATGAGCTGAACTGGAGATAGTTAGGATACGTATGCAAAATTTCAGAGGCGAATGGTGGCCTAAGAATTTCAAGTTCTTCATGTACTTCAAATCACTATCCCCACAAAAACACTTTGGCCTGGTAGTTCAAGTGTAACTCTAGATTATAATATTTGTATGATAAAGAAAGATTGAACATTTTCTTCTTTTTTTTTAAAAAGGGCATTTAAAACTGCGATTTGATTCATGTGATTACATACTAGACATAGCTAAAGTGGAATCGTTGAAAATATACCGGGAACGGTAAGGGAAGAAATTATGATGCAGAAACCCTTCCGGGATTTCATTATCCAGGGGACTATAGAGTTCTCTATATCTAAAACGCAAATGGTGCCGTTTACTATACCTAACGGGTTCAGAACTTATCTAGTTATAAACACAGAATTTTCCTAGAAAGGAGGGCCGGCTCAAACCAATCTATCAAAGTGATATTATGAATATACAATGCATTCACTTGAATTCACAGGACCAATGAGACAAGGAATGATTCAGCCATAATCTGGATCATCTAAATAGAAAAGAAAATGCAACTCTTCTGCTAATCAAAAACCAAGATAGATGTGTTACATCGGGCATGGCAGACTCGAAGCTGTTAACCGAGTAGTAGCTACTGTCTACTCGCGATTCGAATATCCGCACTGAATTGCGAATTTCCTGGCGACAAACAGGACACTTGGGTGCCACTTCACGTTCAACTGATATGGCACACCCTTGGCAACACACAAGATGCCCACAGGGAATGAACACAGAACGCCTTCTCCTCATCAGGCATATAACACATAATTGTCCATCTGGAACATCTTCTATCTCATCGTCTAAAATCTCGAATTCAGCAGCATTATCATAGTTGGCTTGTCCTTGCTGTTGAGCCTGCCTCTGTTGCCTCCATTGTTTCCACTTGTTCCAGTTCCTGAAAACAATAGTACATCTTAATTGACTGGGCATTAACATCAATCCAACAAAATTATCATAATTTTGGTTCAAATTACAATTCTAATTTAGCTGTGGAGGGAGAAAAGGCACCAAATGCCAACTCGACAAGAGCCTATCTCCACATGTTAGTCAGAGCAAGCGAAGTTTACTATACCAAGTGCAACAATAAAATAGAGTAAAATATAATGGTAAAGCAAAAAAGCATACCTCATAAAAGCATAACCAAGAATGCCAACTGACAGTGAACCCAGAATGATACCACTCCAAAAAAGTACCTTAGTTTTAAATGTAAGATCCACAACCATCTGATCTTTGTTCAATTCAGACCTACAAAGCACATGTCAATAACTTGATATTATTTTCAATAAGCAGCATTGCCACAATGATGAATAACTTGTAATAATTTCTTGAGGTATGCGCACTACAAATCCTACTATAAACTAAGAAAGTACGCATTATCTAGTATCAGTCATATATATATAGCAAACAAGAAGACTTGTTAAAGGATTGCAGATGCAAAACAATAAATATGGCACTTTGACAAAATAACGCATGCTAGGACAACTGGTACCATACATTGACATACTCTCAGATCCAACTTACCTCACTAGGTGATAAATATGAATCACAATGATCATAATCATTCAAGAAACTGATTTGCTTTTAGCATTTATCCTACAATACCATGAATTATTCGGAACAGGCTGCCCTAACCCTCAAATGAAGACTAACTGAAAAATAAAATATCACAATGCCAATGGTGGAAATATTTTTATTCAAGGTAAAAAGACTTACAGAAAATATGGCAACTCTTTGCACGACTTAATTTCAGCAATTCAATTTCTAAAATAGCATATGCCAACAGCATTAATAGCCTTTCCCAAAGGAAGAATTTTCTCTTCATCCAGAAGCCCAACCTACAGAAAGGGCATAATGACTTAGTCATATTATGTGCTAAGGATACGCATAATTCATTCGCAAAAGAGAAAGCTCTAAAATAGGTAATTCTGAGAGAAGAATGAAAAAAGTATTGAACTTGAACACAAGTCAGTTTAATGCTATGCATTAAAGAAGCATTTAGAATATTGACTCACTGGATACTCATGTCCGAAAAGTGCCTCCAGGAATGTGTATGGAGAAGCATTTATGGGTTGCAATTTACGATAAACTGTAGTAAGAGGTAAGGGATGTCTTGAGCCTTCCAAGTTAACAACAACATAATCAGCATGAGGTCGACGTCCACCATCAATGAGAATAAAGGGCACCTAAAAGGAAACCATGATATTTTAGTGGCCATCAAATTCCAAAAACCAAAGAGATAATGGGTGAAGAAATTGAAACCATAAAAGACAACAGAGTCCTTCCAGCTAACCATAAGAAAGTAAGACCTATTTTAGTGTTCAAAATAATAGTTTCTTGAGGACCATCATCAGCTCAAACAGGAAATGATCTATACGAACTCTATTAGCACGTCCCCTTGGCCTTTTCAGAGCCATTAGCCAGTCTATTTGACTATAACAATACAACCTTATCTGAGGGTGATATTCTCATCTTCTTAACATTAAATCTTCCAGTTAGATCATTTTCTACAAGTTTAAATATTTCTACTAAATCACATTATGCTGGAAACCTGAGGCTAAACAGTGGAAGTTTGATCAACATGATATTCCAACGTTGCATGTTATTAACACCACAAACTGATTGTGGAATAAAACAGAAAAAAGAATATCCGAACCATGACTATCTCCATATTCGATTCTTATAATGGAAACTCCATTTTTGTTTACAATGGTTTCTTTTTTCCCAACTTGGGTACTAAATTGTATGAGTAATGTATGGTTTCAAGAAACTCAAATAACCAGTCAAGTATTACATCCAAATGTTTTGATACTTTTAAATTGAACTAGTTACATCAAATGGGAACCACCGAAGGCAACAAAGTTATGCTTTACCGTTCTTAAAGATGTAGACCCTTGCTGCCTCCAATTTCGAGCAAATAAGGCTCGAAGATCAGAAGTCCAACCAAAGAAGCCCTTCCATTCAGTATATACACACTTTATGACATGAAAAAGAAAAGAAGAAGGGTTAATTCATCGCTGCATTGCAGGAAAAGGTTCGTATAGATGATGAGACAATATGATTCGCATATGAAATCAGGACCGTTTATCCTTATTCATCCAAACAAGTAAACAAATGGTTGAAGTGACACAACCTAGGAAAACAAGCAAGCAGGCATATAGTCTACAAGAAGTTGATGTTAATCCACACCAGACAAAGAATGCTAGGCAACACAATATCACGACAACGTGGAGTTTCATGACAAAAAAGAACATCATAAAAAAAATTGAATATCAAATAAATGATATTCATTTTTAAAAAATCATTATTAAAGTTTCAACTTTCAAGGATACTTCTCACCCACCCATTTGTCACCCATTGACAGAGTTACGTAATGTGAAGTTTGGCCTTGTCTTTATTAGAACGAAAATGAAACAGCAAAATGCATTGCCAGCCATCAGAACACCGATAAAAACAAAGCCAAAGCACCATAAACCAACCCATTTGTGTGACAAAAGGGCAAAATCCACATTGACCTCAGACTCTGATTCATCAGCGAGACAACAGTATAGAGATCAACAATCAATTCAACCAGACATGTATAGGTGAATTTACCCCAACAGAGTATAGATTTTACAATGTTTAAGGCAATTAGCAATCTCTACCAATTTGCTAAAAAGAAAAAAAATTCTTCCAGTAAACAGTGGTAGAAGAACATTACCGTTTGAGTTCTCTGAATAGCCACGGCCTTATCGCCAGACTCGCGAGAAACTAATACACTAGGTCTTAAGCTTTTCCAGCCGCTCTCAACGGCAGACTTGGCCTCGACAGTGCCACGGACAATAACGAATTTGTTGCAATCTTGTGAATTGCCGCCAGCGTTGGAACTGTCCAGAAATGACCGAAGGTCAGAAACGGAGAGGGTAGGGGCGACGCTGAGCTTGTCGAGCGCGGTAGAGTTAGCGGTAAGTTTGACGACGGACCGGACAGCGGCATAGGCCAATGCGACACCCAAAATGGCGCCGTCGAAGGACAAGGCTAGCTGGGAAAAAAGGGATACTAGGGCTTGTTCGTGAGACGACATCGTCGGAAATCGACGTGAGCATCCCGATTCCCGAAATTGGTGAATCCTATAGTATCCCACCGTATAGCAGGATTCGCCGGAGATGGAGAAAATGTAGGTGGCACTCAACGTAGTCGTTTAGCAGTGAAACTGATATTGCCGTATTGCAGACAAAAAGGATGAAAAGTTCTGGAGAGAAACAGGCTATGCTGCCTCGGTTAATCTGCTATGTCTTAATATTTTTTATTTTATTTATTTTGTTTGATTTAGGAGTAATTAGAGATTTTATAATAAAAATAGATTATAATTGATTAATTAACTGTAAATTAGATATTTCTCTAATAGTTGTATCCTAGTTGAGAAAATATATTATAATTATTATAATTTTGTTATGATAAAAAATTTAAAATTTAATTTTTGAAAGATTTTGTGGTTACTTTGATTTTTAAAAAAATTTAAACCTTATAATAATAATTAATTAATAATCCTATTAAATTGAGATTTAAAATCTTTAGAAAATCAAAATATAATTACTGACTAAAATTATTGATTGTAGCTTATAGGTAAAAGAATTAAAAATATTAAGTTAGATAGATTTATAATTATTTTTAATTGTGGGGATTATAAGATGGACTAAAATTGTATCAACTTATTTAGGTCAAATTTATCAAGTTAACCAATTAGAGATTGCCATATGTATTAATTTGTCCACGTCAGTATTTAACCCCAAATCTCACCTAACTACAGTTAATGCTAAAGATTTGTTGGAAAAGTTTTTTTAAGAAAAAAAAAGAAGAAGAGAGAGCCGTATGCTAATCTTGAAGATTGAAGAGGAGGGGATACGGCGGCCAAAGAGCAATACAAAGGAATGAAGTTATTTTCTGGAACAATGAATTTTTTTGGAAAAAGTTTTTTATATATTTCAAAGTATATTATTTATTAATTGTATTGGGCAAAGCAACCAAAGGATAACATATATGTATTGTACTCACCCCTAGCTATATAATTTTGATAATCTTTACTGGCAATTAAAGTTAGTTTCTTATTCGCTATTCTTGTGGATCTTTGTATCAGTCTTTTCTATCTTTACGATCAGCTTAGGTTCTCTTATTTATTTTTCTAAAAAACAAATTAACAAATTTATCATTAAAGTGGTTAAGTTATTGTCTGATATCATATGAGAATTGAAGTATAGAGAAAATAAGAATATCTGAATATTATTAATTCTCTGAAAGAATATGAACACAAATAAAAATATTATGATTATAATATCTCAAATTTATTTTTTAATATATAATAATATAATATTTGAATATAATTTTAAATAATATCTAAATTAATTATAAATAATTAACAAAATATAATACCTAAACTAATGCTCAACAAAAGCTAAAGGATGCGTCGGTGAGGAGGATGGATCAAACTGTATGGACTCTAGTTAAAAGGAGTAGAGGAAGGCAAAAAAACGCTCAACGAGGTCATTGAGCGGGATCTCCTAGTCAATAACCTATTTAAGGATTTAATTTTTAATATAACATAATAGCGACGTATAATCCATGTAGATGACTATATTTAATGGGATAAGACTTGTTATTGTTATTGTAATATCTAAACTAATGTATCCTCAACAACTCAATTTTTTAAAAAAATAAATGATAAGTACCACTATTTAAACAATAAGATTTAAATGACTTGACACAACAATAATGCCTAATTGATCATAATGAAACAATGAAATTCATATATTATACATAGTTAAATATATTTACACATTATTAATTAGTTAATTAAAGAGGAATGAGATGATGCAATTGTTCAAGGCGATGGGAGAATCCAAGTTGAGGGCGTGGCCTGCGTCCTTGATCACTTGTAGCTTGCCTTTTGCTTCCAGGTGCCTGTAATTACCATGCATATTCATTCATTAATTACCAAATTAAACTCCTAATTAACTAATAATGCCCAATTATATTAACCACAAAAAGCACACTTACTTTTGCAACTGGTAGGCAGTTTTTATAGGAAACACACTGTCCTTGTCGCCCCAAATTATCAATGTTTCCTTCACCCATATAAACAACTACTCATTAAAGTCAACCTTAACATATGATAAATTAAAGCCATTTCAATGTCAGTATAAAGCAGACAATATCTTAAAGCGGGACTGAACTCGCTATCTCTTATTTTAAGAAAAGCTTATATACCATTAGATTACTAGTTCAAAATATTACTCCTTTGATCCCCATAATTACTTATGTTATGGTAAAAGGTTTGGACTAATAAAAAAGTTAATATTATTATTGGTCTTCCCATTTTAGTTCTAGTTCTTATAATTTTAAATAATAATTTATGTTCCCTTCAGTTTTATAAAGATTTTATCTGAGTTCAATGATGTTAACTTTTAATTATAATGATTAAAATTAAAATTTACTAACAATATAAGGACTAAAATAAAATTTGTTAAGAATATAAGGATAAAAACTAAAATTATTAACCAAAATAAGACAAGTTGATCCATGTACTTGTAACAAGTTTTAATTTTAATGTACTTGACATCGTTATCTTAAAGCAAGTTCTTATAAAATTATAAAGAACAAAAACTATAATATGAAATTATAAAGAAAGTGTAACTACCAACAAAAATATTAACCCCTAATTAAAAAAAAGTACCTGAGTTAAAATTCCAGGGTTGGATTCTGCTTCTCTGTTGAGTAAGTACTCTAGAATCTCCCATTTCTGCTTCCTATTTTCCTTCAACACAAGTTGAATTGCCTCTTGCAGAATAAAATCTGGCAACCTTTGAAGCAAATTAAAATTGTACAAACACAAGTTCAATAAACAACGAAGATCTTGAGGTTTCTCTGGCACGAACACTTCCAATGGATTCCTTCCAATCTCATTCAAATGTTCGATCTTCTGTTCTTCTGTATAACATATCGCACTGCTCATAATCACAACCTTTTCCACTTCCTTAGGGTACATCTCACCAATTTTATAACTAACATAACCTCCATAACTGATTCCCGCCACACTGAACCTATTCACACCCAATTTCTTCATCCCTTCTGCAACGCATCTCGCCTGGAAGACATGGGATCGGTCGGACCGGCCGGAGTAGGATTTGCCAAAGAACAAGAGGTCCGGCACGAAGAGGTTTACTCGCCGGGATAGGTGCCAGATTTGGCAGCAGAATTGCCATCGTGAAGATCCGCCGAAGCCGTGGATTAGGGTTAGGTTTGGCTTGCCGGGGTTTATTTTTGTGGGAACCCAGAATTGCATGACGGTTTTGTTGTCGTCGTCGTCCAGCGAGATCATGCATGGGGACATATTGGATAACCTGAAGTTAAGTACTAAGAGGAATTCAAAACCCGCTATGAGAATACGTAGTAGGATTGATGCTAAACGGAGAAACAAATATGGGAGTAGTAATCGCACTATTATGTTGAAGAGAGAGCGTGTTAGGGTTAGCATGTTTTTGCTGATAAACTGAAGAGAATAGAGAGGGAAAAAAAGAAGCTTAAACCAAATTCTGCTTCTGATCTTCATTTTACGAGTACAATAACCTCGGATGAGTCAAATTTGAATAGGTTTGAGAAGTGAAGAGAAGAAAAGATCAGATCTATGGCACATTACGCTGGGTTATTAGAAGGAGAATTCTCAGAATCATATGTTGATTAATTATATTTTTGTGATTAATTTTGATTTAAAAAATATGAGTTATGGATTGGATTAATCAAAGGTACGTACCACATTTTTTGGAGAGACAATTTTGTACGAGTCTTCAGATCATACATGTAATTAGATCTGACAATGTAAAGGGTAATTAGCTATTTACCTTTTTTGCTGAGTACATAGTATTAACCATTAAGGTTAACAATTTATTTTAAACGTGTGTTTTGACTTTTGATTTATTCTACAAATTATGCAACACATATGAATTAATTTACAATTATATATTTGAGAAAAGAATCAAAGATCATAACATGGTTATATTTATTTTTTCATACCCGCAAAATTGTTCTTTATTAGGAGGAGACATTTGTACAAAGGCTTCTACGAACTCTGAAACTTAATTAATCATTGATCTAGATATATAGTAAAAGGATTCATATAAAATTACGGTTATGGAGGTTTTTATTGTTTATTTAGTTTTAAATAAGATGTCTAGACTTTTTTTTAATTTATTTAATCTTTTTAGTTTCTGACGTTAGATCTATTAATCTCATCTTTAAAACTTCTTAATAGCAACCAAATGGGATTAAGAATTCAATAATTATGAATCCCTTCCACCAATCCTCTCTGTTTTTTTTGTTCAGCACATGTATCTTCTATATTAAAAGCTATTGTATTCAAGATACTATTAGATATTAAATATGAATATTTTTTCTAATAGATATTTAAATATTGGTATACTATATTGTGAAATACTATACATCTTCTATTAAATATAATTCTTGTTAGTTCAATTAATCCTCACGACGATCTTCCAAGTCATCAAAATTAATAACTTATCTAATTTTTTAATTAATTAGCATAAATAGTTATCTAATTCATATATTTAAAATTAAAGGAGTAATGACAAGTAATTTTATATTTGAAAAAAAAAGAAATAAATTAAAGAAAAATGTATGACACGATCAATTTATGTTTTTGTTTATCTGACAGTATCATGTGTGTCTATTCCAAATCGCACCAATAAAAAGTACCCTTTTTATCTTTATCTATTTAATTAATTTAATTAAATTAAAAAATTTAATTAATATAATATGTTTTTAAAAATATTTTAATCACTTTTCTTAACTTACTTCCTCCCTTACTTAATTATTGTTAAAAGGATATCAATAAAGATAATTAAAAAAAAATAAATATATAAAATATATTTTATATTTATAACTAAAATTAACTTCCTAATTATGTATTATATTAAATATCATAGGAGTATCATATATTAATTAAGAAATTTGTAAATGAAATGCCTCTATTTAAATTAAATAAGTTGAATTAATAATTCATTCTGTACTCTCAACAATTTATTATTAATCAGAATATATTATATATTTTGATGAACACTGTAAGGTTATTGTTTGTTTGTAGTGAAAAATTATTTCTTTTCCACAAATTATGCAACCGAGTATGATTACAGTTAAGTAGTTAACTTACAGGAGTCCACCAACGTCTTTAAACCAAAAAAAAAAATATGGTAAGTGATTTGCAAGGTCCAATAGCATAAGAACCAAGCAATTAATAAAGATACAAAAAAAAAATACCTTACTTGCATGCCACTGAATCTCCTTTTGTTCAACTTTAAATCAATTTTGTCACTTCTTCAATGCCTGTGATTAAGCTTTTCACTTCCTGGACGGCTTTTTGTCTATCACTTGCCACCCCACCTCCAACTGTATTGCTTAGCCATCCCCCCATAATCCTTGAAATTCAAAATACTACAAACTAAAATCACTTTTTATTATTTAATTAAAAACAATAATTTAAAAAAAAATATTAGGAAATAGAATCTAAACCATTCTCATTCAAGACCCTGCATATTCTTTGCATATTAATCTATTTGTAAGGTCACAATATTTACAAAATTTAACTCACTAAGATTGGCATGATGGGCAGGAGCTCTGCTGTTCCTTGAACAAGTGGTTAGAAGTTTTGAGTAAAAAATATTTAGGAGAGCTACGATAATATTTGTAGCTCAATCAGATGATTTTTAACTCTTGTGAATGGAGAAAAATTAGTTTAATCTCTTGCTTTTGGCAGAGTTCCCAAATAAAATAATTCTAATTCCTTTTCTCCACTATAAATGTCTCGCCAAGTTCCAATTTTGATCACTGAGCTTCTTCCTTCTGAGCTCATCAATGGCGAGTACCTCCTATCATGCATACTCAAGCCAGGGCTCTTCTCAGAGATCGTTGGCCATGGTGTTGGCTCTGGCATCGGCGGTGGTTTTGTCTCCATTGTATAACGTGAAGCCAAAGAGTGATGGAAGGTACTACGAATCAAGATGGAGCTCTGGTTTTGTTCTGCCTATGCTTCTTGCTGGTCTCATCATTGCTATCAGAACAAGCTCTTCTTCTTCATCATCTTCGTTGCTTCCATCTCCAGAACCTTCTTGGGTTCTCAGAATCGGAGCCTCTTCTTGGGGCCTTGCTGGGGTTTTGGTCATGCTCATCCTTGTTCTTTACTGGCAAACCTCAGTTCAGGAGTTCTTCTGGAGATAGACATACATCAGAGTCAGATGCATCGCTGGTACTGCTATTGTCTCTCAAGTTGAAGGATCTGAGCTTGAAAATTATATCAGGGAGATCTATGTACGGCTCTACCTTTTTTTCATTTCTTGTGCTAGCTACCAAGTTTTTAATTGTGATTTATTGTAAGTTTTATGTAATCATATGAGAAAATAAGAGTTATATAATTAGCAATTGAAGCTTTCGTTCTAATAATTTTGGTGACAGAAAATGAAAGTTGACGAAGCTAGCCAGTATAGCTCTGTTTCAAGTTCTGACAGGAGAAGATTACATAAACTGCTAAGTTTTGATATATATATATATATATATATATATATATATATATAATGTTGCATGTGTCGTTACTTATCTATACAATTTAGATCTAGTTGATATATATATATATAGATCTAGTTGATATAGATGAGATTTTAGTATCTGGATCTTCACAAGTTTCAAGATTATATTTATTTTTATTTCATGAAGTAAATACGCGAATCATTTCATATCAATAAGTTTTTACATTTACATCCATATTCATATACAACAATTTTTCACTCATGTTGTACTTGGCATACATGCAAACACCAAACGTCAGCTTCTCGAGCCAACCATGCCACTCACAGCAGCAGCAGCAGAAGCAGGCACTAAGCTTGATATAGTTAACCCTCTGTCATACAGACGCTGGATTTCTTCCCGATACTCTGTCAGAGACTTGTCGGGTATGGCCGGAGGAAGCTCCACCACGTCTCCCATCTTCAACTTGCATGTTGGATCATTTACAGGCTCTTGGTTCAGCCTCAGCCTCAATTCTTCCTTCGTTGGAAGTCCATGTGGGGTCCATCCAGAGCTTCCAAGAGTTTCCAGGGAACTCTTGGACAGACATCTGCCCATCTAGACACAATTAATGTATATCACAATTAAATACTGAAGTGGTATGTCATTGTCTAATCTCCCAAGTACCTGGAAATAATTTATATAGAGAAAATGAGCACGAAATATGCATAGAAAATCTTTATCCCTATATTATTTATACTAGACATGTGACTGGAAGGAAGAAAGAGGATTGAAGTTAAGCTGTACAAACTTGGGTCACGAACCTCATCGTTCTCAATCATGATCACAAAAACAGAACCATCCTCACCAGAATGAGGTTTATAGCAATATGGGCAATCATCAGCATGAACAGGAAACTTGCATGCTGGCTTGATTGAATCAGCATATCCAGCAGATGAGGAATCTTTGCTCATTGTCTCACACTGCCAAGTGACAACATATCGAGCCCACTCAACCATCTGAAGTACAAATCAAGAATGCTGGCAATCACCTTCCTTATATCTCCAATGTGCCGCAAAACCAAATTCTGGCTTGCAAATGCATATCTCTCGTCCTGATTTGTACTTCAATCGGAACTTTGCCATCGCCCATCACTACAGTATGCAGAGATTGATACCTATAAATTACAAAATCAAAGTTAGATGAAAATTAGAAAAGAATATATAAGTATAGAGCATGGACCACCACCATTGCCGAGCTGACGACGTACCCATTGAACTTGGGGTGACTTGTGTAATCTTAGAGTTTTCCTGGCACCTCAGACCATATATGTGGAACAACCCTTAAGGCTCTGTAGCAGTCTTCCTCATTGTAAACAATCAAGCGTAGCCCATAAATATCATGGATTTTATCCACGGTTAGCTTCTTTCATCAAATATATAGATCAACAAAACATTAAGAATCTTAACTACGCAATCAGCATTTCTGGTACTACAGATGCAATGCTTGTTCATCAGCAAATATTGGTTTTATACATTTATATGTCATAAAATGAGAAATAGCTTAATCTTTAACAATGCAAACAGAAATTTCAATCTGTGAGTGTTCACAGAAACAGCAATTATCTTCTATCTCAACCAAATTTGTGTAATTTATTACTGTTTTAAAGAATCTTTCCTCACCTTCCAAAAAACATATCTCTAGTATCATCTTTGCATAACTTTCTAATATGCCTAATATAAGATAATAAGCACAACTTATGCAGCTAAACAGATGGAGGGAAAGAGAGATGACGTACTTCGACATTTTGCAATAAGTACTATACAAGCTCGTGTCGCCCAGAAAGGACATGATAAGAAATGCCTTCATCTTTCAATGCTTCCTCTAATTTCTCTTTGGCAGAAGTGATCATAACATCACCAGTCGACTCCACAAGCTTTGATGACAGCTCCTTGTACTGGTCTGGGTCGAGATATTTGAAAGCACCAATTTTCTAACTGTTCCTTCCCACTAGATATCCCCAAGCGATTTGCTAAAGAATCGATCAAGCGAGGGGTGCGGATAATTCGTTTTCTTTCTTCACTTTGGACGCCTTATGTCATTCAAAAGAACCTATACCACATTTGACCAAATTCTACCTATCAGCACAATCGACAAATGCATGGAAGTATTAAAACTGCAATAAACTTGACATCTTGAACAAATGAGAGGTTAACTTAAATGCCAATTTAGAACAAACTGATTAAAGATGAAAAATTGCAGTATATCTAATGTTATGGATATGAATCAGAAGATATTTTCCTCACCCCTTCAACTAAATCGTCAACCCCAGTACCAAAAATCCTCAATAAATAATCGTGTGCCACAAAGGAATCATCAAGTGTGTCGTGCAAAAAGCCCTGCAGCAACAACTGTGGAATTTGCACCAATCAAAGCTTGAAGCACTGCTGTTGGTATATTTGAAATGGAGGGAGTAAGATTTGTCTTAATTATAAATTATAGAGTAGTTGGTAATTAGGTTAAGTGATATAGCTATGACTTGTTTCAGTATGAGTTTGTCAAGTGAAGACTTAGAAGAGCAGCTGGAAAATGATGTATAAAATAATTAAAAAAATAGATATGAGAATATAATATTGGTGAATAAAGCGATGATATGAGAATATAATCACTACAAAAAAATTGGTTTTCAGCGGCGACAAAAATCACCGCTGAATCCCTTTAGTGGCGACATTTTGTCGATACCAAGTCGCCGCCTATGAGACTGTCGCCTATATATGTTGGCGGTGACAATTCAAAGTCGCTGCCTAAAGTATAAGGATTCTGCGGCGACACTTTGTTGCCGCCTAAAGAATATTCTGCGGTGACAGAATAGTCACCGCGTAAAGCTGTTTAGGCGGCCATAGAATTGTCGCCGCCTAAACTTAATATTGTTTTGAATTTTTTTTATATAATTTCAATAAAAAAATATAATTTAATAATAAATAATAAATAACTATATAAACTATACTCTAATAATATTAACAAATATTTTAATTATCGTATAAAATATCAAATTAGTTCAATTACATAAACATATTTAAAATTAAAATAAAATTATTTAGTTTATACATAAATTTTATGTAGAATGACGAATATTATGACTAGAAGAGGTAGCTGCATGTGGTTATCCCTTCTACATCAAGGTAGCGAATTGAGCTTGTATCCTTTGCTCCTTTAGTTTTTGCTCGAATTGCACACACTCTTGTTGCATGTTTTCACACTCATCTTCTATCTTTGCACGCTTAGATTCCAATTTTTCTCTCTTCTCTTGAAATTTTTTATCAAACTCTTCCTACAATTGGGCATGCACACTCTCCACAATTGAACTATCAGTAAATTGAGGGCGATTTCTCTTCCTTGAAGGTTCCGCTCTATACCCTTTCCCTCTTACATACCCTGACCTCTCACCAAGAACTGTCGACAATATTTTCTCTGACGTCATTCGAGCATCACTGTCTAAATCTTGATCTTATTGTTAAGAAAGTTCGTGCATACGACTCTATAATAAAAACATATGAAACTATTAGATTAAAAATAAAACTAAATCAAAATAAGATATTAAACAACAATGCGTACATGAAGCTGTTTAGAGTGTGGATCAGTCTATACTACTTGTCCATCTAATGTCTTCCTAGTATGTGTTATCTCCCACAACTGGTCAGGAGGGATAGGTCGTCCAGTAGTAGGATCTCTCTACAAAATAATAATATACAAGAAAATAAAAAGATTATATTTTAAAATAGAAAAAGGATTAAAAATTTAATTATAGTGGTGATAAATTGAACTTACTGTAGCATATTCAATCTCTGCAAATGATCGAGGACTACAAGTATGTTTAGTCATTTATTTTTCTTG
Source organism: Leucaena leucocephala (assembly GCA_037074615.1). Classification (NCBI taxonomy): domain Eukaryota; kingdom Viridiplantae; phylum Streptophyta; class Magnoliopsida; order Fabales; family Fabaceae; genus Leucaena; species Leucaena leucocephala. Next base: position 2,685,699 of record CM073558.1, on the reverse strand, counting down.
ATTTATCGTGTTCCTTACACTTTTGTTCTACAACAAAATGTAGTAGCTAATAAGAATTTAATAATTAAAAAAAGAATATAATTTATTTAAAAGGACAGTGAGATACCTTAAACATGTCAGACTTAAAATATATTAATAACCACTCCCAATCTTGAAAACTAATAGTTTGAGGAGGATTAGCCAATCTATCCTCATCATTCTCATATTTCTTGTAATGAGAATGCAAATTGTTCTTCCAATTTCTGAATACATTTTGTAAAATAATTGATATAACTATATGAAACTTTTCTTCAGTAATGACATCAGCATGTTCAAATTTATCCTAAAATAAATAAATATAAACACTTTATATAATAATATAAGTAAACTAAAATAAGTATAAAAATTTAACATAAATGATACCTTTATTTTTAAAATCATATAATGACCATATTTTTCAAAAATATTCTTTGAGCTACCTCTACCATCCTTGAAAGAGACTGTCGTTCTAAGAGTTAAACCACAATAATTAGAAAAATCTCTTGCTTCTGGACCGATTGCTCTTGACATGGAATCTAAAAATTTGACTCGAATCTTTGCTCCTTGTGCAATCCTCAAATTTACGTTAATAGATTTATAAACTCCTCTGTACTTGTTGATTGCAGTAGAAGAGCCTATCATTAAAATTCAATTAGAACAATTAAATATTATATGCGATGTAAATTAATTATTATAAAATTAAAGTAAACTTACCTACACTACTATTTTGAGTATGGGGAGTAGGAGGAGAGTTGATAGGTATTTTCTCAAGTTGTTGTTGCAATGATAGAGGTGAAATAACAGGTCATGATTGAGGTGTAGAGCATGTACCTCGGCTATTTGTGTTGTCATGAGATGTAACAGAAAGATTTTTCCTACCTCGATCTCTCTTTAATATTGACATATCCTACAAAAAAAATGCATTTCATTGGGGAGTTGACATTAGTAATTGTTGGATCAAAGAATGTGGAGTTCCCCCGATATATGCCTCAGAGTACACAAACTTCCTTTAACAAAACAAACTTCCATTTCATTCATTAGGTTTGACTTTGGTGCATCAAATGGGGGGCAACATGTTGATTCCCCTATCATACTACGCAAAGTTCACAAAATGACAATGAAAAGCATTACAAGATCACGCATACTTCACATGGCTATATTTGATAATAGAAAAAGTACTAACGAAAATGACATGACAAATCACTATTAAATAACCCAGGAGCATGAACTATTAATTATAATAAATAACTCATGTCATCAAAGCAAACCACAATCGATGAAAATTAACATAATAGGAAACCTCACTTAGTTGAATGTAGAAGACATACATGGTGTATAGCAAAGGCATTATGTGAATAACTTATGGAATTAAAAATGCCACTTTGAGTATCTTTAAGCAACAATAGAATACAACAACTAAAACAGGGGCAAATCACATACCAGGCTACAACAACCAATTATCCAAGTATAATAGAGGAACTCAAACCAGTAAAACAAAAAATACATAGCATGCATGTGTAATTGACCGTCATAGCAGGCAAGTGTTTTACTATTTAAATGAGAAGACAAATGAATAACCAAGGCAAACAAATAACAGGACAGTTACACCAAGCAATTTCAGAGCACAAAATGTCTTTTACACAGCTTCATTTTGTCTGGAAACATGGTATCTCAGATAGATGAAATAAATGTTTGTACAGCTTAGAAAACAATATAATTTTCAGCCAATTATATAATATAAAACAAAATATCTAAAATATACCTCAACTCAAGAAGCAACATAGGAAAAAGAAATAAATAAATACAAAAAGATGATCCGTCAGCGACTAACCTGCTTCCAAGGTCCTTCAGGTAGAAAAATGGGAGCAGCTGGCGCGTAAGTGTCGTGTTGAACACCCGTCGTAGAGGCAGCGCAGATTCTCAAATGTCTTGGAGAAGAATCAGAAGGCTAAATATCTTTGGAGAGAACGTAAATGACAATGAAACCGCATGAAACGGAACAAACTAATTAAAAATTGCAAAAGTAAAGTAGTAAAGTTTGAAGGCTTAAAGTATGAAGTAACGTCTGAAATTGCAATAGTAAGAAGCAGGAACACACCTTTGGCTTTGGATGTAAATGAATCTTCACTTTCTTTGGACGACGTCATGCGATAATCGAAAGAAAAATTGGAGACAGATTGGAGAAGCAGTCGGAGAACTCACCTCAAATTGCCGACGACGTCACAAGCCCACCCTCCGTCCTTCGATCACTCCTCTAACGTCACAATCCTTCCCCTGTTCGCTAGTGGTCTGTCTCTCGCTCTCGGTGTTCTTCTTTCGCGTTGACGAGAAATAAGGAACAGAAGGGGAACCCTAAGATATAAACCGTTTCAGCGGTGACAGATCAAAGTCGCCGCTAAAAGTCTACTTTCAGCGGCGCCTAAAACAAGTCGCCGTTAAGAAACCTTTCAGCGGCAACTATATTCTGTCGCCGCTAAAAGTCTGACTATTACCAAATATGTTTAAAAAATAATCCTCTTGACAAAAAATTATCTTTTTCCTCTAATAACTTTTTCAACTCATTAGAAATTTTTTTAAATAAATAATCACCTCTAACTATTTTTCTTGAATTTTATAAGAAAATAGTTCTTTAATTCTCAAAAAATAGTTACTAAATCATTTGGGTCACTTTAAAAAAAAAACTCTTTTATAATTTTCTAAACCCCCAAAATACTCATTTTATTATTTTTTTTAACCTCAATATATTTTTAATGATAATTATTTTATTCATTCTTTTTCTAAAATTTCACTTTTGACACTTTTTAATTTCAGATAAATACAATTAAACTCAATAATATCCTATAAACTCTTTTTATAAAAGTTAAGATGTTATATGAAATATAGCAACAAAGGGTATATGTAACATCAACTAAAAATTTATGTATGTTCATATGTATTTAAAGCATATTCTTTCTCCTTATCTCTTGCATACATACATCTCCTTCTATCTATAATCTTTCTTTACTACAATAATATGTGAAATTTCTTCTTTTGTTATTTAAAAAAATAAAATTATTCAATAATTTAATTATATATATTATATAGTTGTTTTAAACCCATTGAAATGGGGACAATTGTATTAAAACTTTTAGCAGCGACATTTGTCATCACTAATGGATATAAAAGTCATCACTGAATACATCCTTCTGCGGCGACAAAAACTTGTCACCACATATTCTTGACCTTTTGCGGCAATAATTAGTGTCGTCGCAGAAAAATAGCGCTGAGTTTTTAGCATTAGCGGCGACAAAGCTAAGTCGCCGCTAAAAGTTTCGCTTTCAGCGGTGACAAATTAAAGTCGCTACTGAAAGACTTACTTTTAGCGACGACATTTTTATTGCCGCAAATATTCAGGACTTTTAGCGGCGACAAGTAAAGTAGTCGCTGAAAGTCAATTTTCAACAACGACATATTTTGTTGCCGCTGAAATGTCGTGGCCAAATCCTTGTTTTTTTGTAGTGAATATAGGTGAATATAGCGATGCTCATTTTGTATTAAGTTAAAAACATTAGGTGAGATCTCAGAATGTAGATGAATTACTATTAATATTTTATAATAGTAGATGTTCTCTTTGTGATAATTCTTAAAGTACAAAATAATCAATGTACCTTTTTGCTTAGTGAGATTTTGGGGAAGTAATGTAATAAGATAAAGAAATTACAGTTGTTTGATATTAGTTTAAATTTTTCTTGGACTTTAATTAATTATATTTATAATTTCATCTTTTCTTATCGAAATAAGAAACTTTCTTCCAGGAATCAATCAAATTTATATTTGAATTATAAGATATTGGATTAAAGTTAGGCTTATATATATATATATATTGTGTGTGTGTGACTATTTTATTTTATGATCAGAGTTAAATCTTTTTAAAACACTTCATTCTCAAATGTAAAAAATATAAAAATAATATTTATTACTCCCATGCCCTTGATATAAAGTCTAATAAGAGAATTAATATTGGTTATAAATATAAGACATATTTCTCACGTTTATTCATTTTCACCTTAATTATCTTTATTCACTCTCTCAATAATAATCAAATAAGAGAAGGGAAATTAAATTAAAAAAATTATTATGATATTTTTAAAAAATATGATATATTAACTAATTTAACTAACTTCATTAATCCAATCAAATTAGTTAAATATGTCATATATTAAATATCATATAAGTATATTTAAGGGGATTTAAAATGTAATAATAAAAATATGAAGTATTTTCAAATAATATTAAAATGTTAAAAAAATATAAAATCATTCTCAGGTCCACGTTACTCTGTTTCTCCTTAATTAATAATTAGAGAACTCAGTAAAGAAAGCATGTTACACGCACGGCAAGGCAACAAGGCATATAATCTTTAATGATTTATCACTTTATCTTTTTATTTATTTATTTATTATTTGTTATTGTCCTTCGTCGCTTTCTTTTGTAAAATTAAGACTAAAACTGTATGTTATATTATATTTAATTATAAAGCTAGTAAGAGCTCTTGTCCGATTCCAAAAGAAAAAGTTTGAAGACTCAAATGAAGAAGAACCGATTATAGAAGACATGAACCACGTCTGAATATAATATGAAAGGAAACCTCTACAAACAACCACCCACACCCACACACTCGCAAGATATATATAGGTAGATGTAAGAGAAGGGAAGTCGAAAAATGGAGGCAAGGCGGCAAGAACTGAGCAAAGCAGTCTTGGGACAAAAATGGGAAGAAGTTGCAGAGTTATACAGAAGTTATCCAGAGATTCAGGCCATGAAGATAACCAAATCGGAAGACACTGCACTGCACGTGGCCATCAGTCTGGGAGCACCAAAAGACAAGGTTGTAAATCTGATACACGAGATTGAACATACCAACGTTAACGACGACGTAGAAGTTGCCATGAAAACCTTGGAAGCTAAGAATGAGCAACATGACACTCCTCTGCATTATGCTGCCTCACGAGGTTCTCCGTCTATATGTAAGCGAATAATTCACGTCCATGAAGCCTTGGCTTGTAAACCTAACAAAGATGGTGAGACGCCTCTTTTCTTAGCCGCTCTCAATGGCCGTAAACGTACCTTTCTCTATCTTCATTCAGTTTGCCGGAAGATGCAGGCCGTCACCGGCACAGGATCGTCGAGTCCATGGTGGAGAAGGAGTAATGGTGACACTATACTTCACTGCACAATTCAAAGAGAATACTTTGGTACGCAAGTTGTAAGCTAATACAGAAACTATATTTTTTAATGAGTTTTAGTTTTACTTCTTATACTTTCTTTTCATCGTTTTTGTTGTCCCTATACTTTATGCATTCCAAAGCATTAGTCCTTATAGTTTCATATAAGAATCAAAACTAAACTCTTTAAAAAGTAAACATTGAAACTGAGTATATATATACTAATTAATGATGCAGATCTTGCTCTTGAGATCATTCATCTGTATGAAGACGAGAACATTGCTAGTGTTAGAAATAATGATGGAGTGACACCTCTTCATGTTCTTGCCTCCATTCCTTCCGCATTCCAAAGCTGTACTCCCATGTCTTTGTGGGACAAACTTCGTTACACTTGTAAGAGACATCATCTGATTTGGTGTTATTCATTTTTGTTTCCATTTATATATGTTTTTAATAGAAGTGGGGTCAATTAAGGTTTTGTTTGTGGTAAGACATTGGTGTAGAAAAGCTGAGAATTGATGAGACTAAAGTGGAGGGCCACGTTGTGGACGTTGGAAATTCTGTCTGCTTGAAGGCTCGTGATGACGATGATCTAACAATAGCCCATCAGAGTCAAGGTTGAAGGAAATTAAATTAATGATTAATATAATTATTACTTGGCTGAGTATTTAATAATTAAAAATAATTATAATTAATGACTTTAATTTCTTTTTCAGGATCAATAAGGAGAATGAAAGAGAAACACGAATGGAGTGGGCAGATCATGGAGGAACTCCTGCAACGAACTTCTGAGTATGACTACAACCAAGATGAGAGTCTTGCGGATAAACAGAACCAGCAGGGTATCATATATACCCCAATGTTCTGACTCTGTCATTAATCATATTAAAAAAAGAATACTTCATACATATATGCTGATATATATATATATTATTCATTCCTCTCTTATTTCAAAATCTAATTTAATCAACTTGGAAGGAGCGGCATCAAAGAAGGACAAAAAGTCGACGGCATTGTTAGTGGCAACAAAGAATGGTGTGAAGGAACTGGTGGAGAGGATTCTTCAAGTTTATCCAGTGGCAATCTACGACAAAACCGACCCAAAGAAAAGGAACATAGTTTTCAAAAAAAACAAACCCATGTTTTCAAGTTGTTGATGAAGCACCCCCCCTTGGCATAGGCTGCGGATATTGATGGAAATAATGTATTGCACATGGCCTCCTTTCTTCTCCAACACATGCCTCGTCAAATCCATGGCTCTGTCATGCAAATGCAATATGAAGCCCTCTGGTTTAAGGTACCAAAATCTCTTTTATTTTGATGAATTTTATTTTAGTATTAAGACCTCAATCTCTTTTATTTCTTAAACTTATTATTTTTCTCAAGTTACCCTCATATATGGATTAAAATTGAGTCTTTAAGCAATGACATGATTGTTATCATATCATGAGTTCAAAACCTAAAAATAACATCTCTTATTCATTGATAGAGGTAATTAAAGCAGCATACATTTATCCCTTCTTAACCCCATCTGGTGTGAGCCTTGTACATCAAGTCACCTTTTACCCTTATATATTGATTAGCATTTATTTGATGGAAACAAAAAAAGTGTACTTTCCAATATAAATAATTTTAAAAAAAATTACTTCCTCCTATATTTAAATAAGATATAATTTGTAAGGCATCACAAATTGTATGTTATATTAAAGACGGGATAGTAGTCACAATAATAACTAATTAATTTCCTAATATTAAAAATGATAACAAACTATTTAACTAATTTTTTTAATATATGTAAATTAGTTAATTAGATTAGAATAGGAGGATTTACTGTTATCCTAAAGCTTCTTAGGGGTTTAATTTACATATGTTATATAATGTGATGATCACTAGTTCAGATTATGAATATTAATGTCTTGTTGAAGTATGTGAAAGAAAACATGCCAGCGTACCTGAGCTCTCAAGAGAACAAAGAAGGAGACACTCCAGATGAGATCTTCGCAGAACAGCACAAGGACCTCCTCAAAGAAAGCAACGAATGGATAAAGGACACTTCTGGTTCTTACGCCATAGTTGCTGCACTTATCGTCAGTGTCACGTACGCCACATCGTACACCGTCCCTGGAGGCACTAATGAATCTGGAAAACCTAAGCTACAAGGCCAACTTTCATTCGACATCTTCGTCTTCTCCGTTCTGGTTTCCTTCTGCTCCTCCATCACTTCATTGGCTGCTTTCGTCGCTGTCTTTAGTTCTCGAAAGCAACCAGTTGATTATCTTCGAGGTTTGCCTCTGAAGCTTTGTTTTGGCTTAACTACGTTTTATCTGTCTGTTGTCTCAATGTTGGTCTCTTTCTGCGCTGCGCATTTCTTTGAACTTGATCACAGAATGAAGCATAAGATTAGCCCTTATGTTCTGGTGTTGATTCCACTGTGTTTGTACACTTATGAACAGATTCCACTGTACTGGAATCTTCTCAGAACCACTCTTGCCAAAGAACCTCAGCCAAGATACGTGGGAGACAATGTTACTATGTAGATCCCAGCCCTGCAACATGTTTCTTCTTCCAACTATGCAATATTTGTTTTTTCGTGATATGTTTCATGATCTTACTTCTACATTGTGAGTTCCTGTATGCGAAGCTTGAAAGTTTTTATTTTTTAATTAATTTGTTGTAAAACCTACTTCTTTTTTAAATGAAGCATTATTTAATTATATATAATATGTATCATTTTTCTTATAATAAAATTTACATGTCTATCGCTAAAGTTAGTGTATAGTCCTAGGGTTTAAAAAATGTTAGAAAATAAAGATCTCTAAAGTACTATAATCAGTCCAGATTATATCATACTCAAATATAAACTTATATGAGATGCAGCGGAAGACTTAAAGTTACCTCTTGCCATTAACTTGATTGATCTGAGGAGAACTGGAATCACAATAGGATACCAGTGGGGAACCTTCAGAAGCGAGCTGAGAATAGGTATCGCTCTGGACTCAGAGAATGAGATCTCACACTCAAATGAATTGTGTTGTTAATTTCCACCATCAGGAAATTAACCTTAAATAAACTGAGTCAATAACCCTCCTGGACTGGGCCCAATGACTACGGGCCACACTCAGAAATATTTATTAATTATCCTAATTAATATCTAAATACGTTATAATAATAATAAATATCCAACATTCTCCCACTTGGCCCGTATACTCAATGTCATCGCCCTGTCCAGGTAAACTGATGTCGCACTACAAGAATCAAGGCGATAAGTCCCCTTTTATCGGGTATTACCTTCCAAGTATTATATGTAGCACCATCATATAATGGGTATCACAATATACATGAACTCAATGTTCATAGGTTCCTGTCTCAATGTTTATCAATTCAATAACACAAATGTATACAATCACAAATTGAAATGATAAACCACAAAATATAATTTCATTGCTCATACCTCCACTAATCAAAAGTAGGACGAAGTCCCATATGAGGCACATGTGTGACAAAGATATTTGGCTTCAACCCTTTCGTCAAAGGATCAGCCAACATGTCTAATGTACTGATACGCTCAATTGAAACTTGGCCATCCTGAACCCTCTCTCTCAAGCAAAGGAACTTAAGTTCAACAAACTTGCTGCGACTTTTATTCCTTTTGTTGTTCGCTATGGCCACCGCAGCTGTGTTATCACAGTACATCCTGATTGGCTTAGAGACTGAATCCACAATCTTAAGCCCAGCAATGAAATTCCTTATCCAAATAGCTTGTGAACTTGCTTCAAAACACGCAATGTACTCAGCATCACCGGTAGAAGGAGCTGTTTGAGTTTGCTTAGCGCTTCTCCACGATATAGCTCCTTCTGCCAATAGGAAGATGTAGTCAGATGTAGACTTGTTCGAGTCTACGCATCCTCCAAGATCTGAATCTGAGTATCCAATCACGTCCAAACTGTCTGTTCTCCTGTATGTGAGCATGTAGTGTTTAGTGCCTTGCAGGTACCTAAACACCTTCTTTGCAGCTGTCCAATGTGCTTCCCCAGGATTACTTTGGAATCTTCCCAACATACCCACAGCAAAAGCGATGTCAGGTCTTGTACAAACCTGCGCATACATCAAGCTTCCTACCGCTGAGGCATATGGGACCCTTTCCATCTGTTTCCTATCAAGCTCGATTTCAGGACATTGACTTAGACTAAACTTGTCTCCTTTTTCAATAGGAGCCACGTTAGATGAACAGTTCTGCATCCTGAATCGTTCAAGAATTTTGACAACGTAAGCCTCTTGAGATAGACCTACAAGACATTGGGTTCTATCTCTATGGATCTTTATGCCAATGACATAAGAAGCCTCACCCATGTCTTTCATGTCAAAACTCTTGAACAGAAACTATTTCACCTCACGCAATAGTCCCAGATCATTGGTAGCAAGTAGTATGTCATCCACATACAAAATCAAGAATATGATTTTACTCCCACTAGCCTTGTGGTATATACAATCATCCATGATGTTCTCAACGAAACCAAATGACGTGATCACTTCATGGAACTTCAAGTACCACTGCCGTGAAGCCTGTTTCAAACCATATATTGATTTCTTCAGCTTGCACACCAATTGATCTTTACCTTCTGCAACAAAACCCTCAGGCTGTTTCATGTAGACTTCTTCCTCCAGTTCACCATTGAGGAAAGCAGTCTTAACATCCATCTGGTGCAACTCCAGATCAAAATGGGCAACCAACGCCATGATGATTCGGAATGAATCTTTCTTAGATACAGGTGAAAATGTTTCACTGTAATCGATTCCTTCCACTTGAGTGAATCCCTTTGCAACCAACCTAGCCTTGTACCTATCGATGTTACCTTGTGAGTCTCTCTTGGTTTTATAAACCCATTTACAGCCAATGGCCTTAGACCCACTAGGCAACTCTACAAGTTCCCAAACATGGTTGTTTGCCATGGAATTCATTTTATCAATCATAGCATCATGCCACAACTTGGAGTTCACACTCCTCACAGCCTGAGTAAACGACAAAGGATCATTCTCAACACTTACATCACAGTCAACTTCAGCAGAATACACTACATAGTCATCAGGTAATGCCGATCTTCTCTCTCTAGTTGACCTCCTCAATTCAACCTCTTGGGTTGAACTAGGTTACTGAACAATGACATCCTCTATCACAGCTTGTGGTGGTTCCACTTGTGTGATAGGTTGACCATCAGGTATGTGTCCATTTTGTTCAGCACCGTCAACTTGAGCCACAGGGTCCACATCACGTTCAATGTCAATCTCAACAGTGGGATAAACATTGACTATTGACATCCCCTCATGAATGATATCAGTGGTTCGCTCTATGTGATTATCTGATAGACAATCACTCCCACTAATCACATCATTCTCAAGAAACTTGGCATTCCTAGACTCTACAAACCTTGTAGAAGGTGGAGGACAATAAAACTTATAACCCTTAGACCTCTCCGCATAGCCTACAAAGTAAGCTCTGATGGTCTTAGGATCCAACTTCTTCTCCTGTGGATTATACACTCTTACTTCCGCAGGACAACCCCATACCTTGAAATGATTTAAACTGGGTTTCCATCCTTTCCAGATTTCAAAGGGTGTCTTGGACACTGCCTTTGTTGGAACCCTGTTCAATATGTATGTGGCTGTCTTGAGTGCTTCCTTCCACAGAGAAGACGGTAGTTTGGAGCTACTCATCATGCTCCTAACCATGTCCAGCAAAGTCCTATTTCTTCTCTCAGCTACACCATTCATGTCAGGTGATCCAGGCATAGTGTATTGAGCCACTATACCTTGCTCTCGAAGAAATTCAGCAAATGGACCTACTGCTTGTCCTTCACTAGTGTATCTGCCATAATACTCACCACCACGGTCTGATCTCATAATCTTGATTGGTTTCCCAATCTGTTTTTCTACTTCTACTTTATAATCCTTGAAAGCATCTAATGCTTCACTTTTATTATAAAGCATGTAGACATACATGTATCGTGAGTGATCATCAATAAAGGTGATAAAGTACTTTTGACCATGCGCAGTCAAATCAGGGCAACAAATATCCGTGTGTACAATTTCTAGCAACTCAGAACTTCTTCTAGCCCCCTTATGTGACTTATTGGTCTGCTTTCCCCTTATGCAGTCCACACAAGAATCAAACTCTGAATGGTTTAAAGACGGAAGAATTCCTTCTTTATTTAACTTTTTGATTCTATCAACGGAGATATGTCCCAATCTCCTATGCCACAGGCTATAAGAATTCTCATCGATAACACTTCTCTTAGTACCATGCGTAACAGAAAGAGATTGAGGCGAATCAGAAACAATTTTAAACAAACCATCAATCATAACTAAATTCGCAATAAAAATCGAATCCTTTGACAAAGACATGAGTTTCTTCGAAAGAACTAAATGATAATCAAATGGAATGAGTTTTGACATGGAAATTAAATTCCTCTTATAAGAAGGAACATAAAAAACATCATAAAGTTCTAAAACACTTTTATTCGAAAGATGAATGCGAAAAGTTCCAACAGCTTTCACAGGATCTCCTCTCCCACTGCCTGATAAGACGGTTTCCTCATTGGGATGTGGAGCCCTGCTTGTTAGAAAGCCCTGCATGGTAGTAGAAATGTGGATCATTGACCCAGTGTCAATCCACCAAGTGTCATCATTAACGCTAGAAAAATTAGACTCAAAAGTAACACACGATGAAAGCATACCTCTCTTAGCTAGCCATCCCTTCCTCTTGAGACAATCATCCCTCATATGTCCCTTTTCCTTACAGAAGAAGCATATGGCTTTCCTTTTGTTGGCAGCTGAAACAGCAGGAATTTTCCACTTTTTCTTTTTATCTTTCTTTCCCCTGTTTCCACGTCCACTGCCAGCCATGGAACCTTCTGCTAGATGAGCCTCCTTTTGTGCATTTCTCCCACTCATCAGCAATCTAGTCTCCTCTTGAACACACATGGACAGAAGTTCATCTACTGACCATTTTTCCCTATGTGTGTTGTAAGAGATCTTGAAAGCTTCATATTGAGCAGGAAGAGAGTTTAGAGCCAGCTGCACTAAGAATTGCTCTGTAGGTTCTATCTCAAAGGATTTCAGCTGAGAGGCCAGATCTCTCATCTTCATGATATGTTGCCTCACACCACCAATACCTGTAAGCCTCATAATGCATAGTTCAGACATGATGGCACCACCCATCTGCTTGTCTGTCGGCTTGAATTGCTTATCCAAGGCTTCCAAGTATCCTTTGGCTGTGTCGCACTTAGGGACTGCACCCCTAATGCTCCTAGTGATCCTTTGTTGTATAAGCAGAAGAGACAAGCGGTTACTCCGCTCCCACATATTATACCTTTCCTTTGCCTCTCTATCATCGGAGGCATCATCAGGTCTAGGAGGTTTATCGAACCTCAAGGCATAATCCAAGTCCAAGAAACCAAGCTGCAGCAAAACATCATCTCTCCAGTCAGCATAGTTAATGCTACCATCTAAGATTGTTTTGTTGCTTACATCAGCCATAATCCTGGGAGCAGCAATTGGATCTGCAAAATGAGAACAGACAAATACACAAATAAGCTCACATTAGTAATTTGAAGCAATCACAAGTCACTGTGCCATGTATGCACGCTTAGCTCAAATGTAGCATGCAACCAATATAAATACGTATCACCAATGTCTACCTGTGGGCAAAGACATTAGCATAACCAGGTATTTATCTCAAATGGTAGAATTAGAACGCATTCGTAATTTCCCAATGCCTGTGGGCTAATTAGAAAATAACGAGGCCATTCTATTCCCACCCTAATTAAATGTACAATTATGAGACATCTACCTGTGGGCAAAGATAAATCATAGCTATACATTTAATTACAAATGATATTTCCAATCCAGATGTGATTAATAAATGCATGCAACAGATTCAATAAACAAGGATGCTGTGGCTACTCCTAAAAAAACTGCACGCTAATCACAAATATCATTCAAGTGCATTGAAAATCCAAATATGCACAATTTAATTGAGAAATTAATTCTCCCCTAATTAAATGTACAATACATGATATATCTACCTGTGGGTAAAGATAAATCATAACTATACATTTAATTATTATTGATATTTTAAATCCATATGTGATTAATTAATGCACGCAACACAAACAAATGAGGATGCTGTGGCTACTCCTCACAAAACTGCATGCTCATCACAAATATCAATAACGTGCATATAAATCCAAATATGCACAACAAAATGGAGCATTTAATAAATAAATATTAAAATTCTCCCACTATTTCATGCACCCAAAAATGTCTAACAATTAATTTCAACTCAAAAGATTTTTACAAAATTAAACCGTTAATTTAATTGCCAAGGGAGAAACAAAATAGGCAATTAAATAACACAAAAATTAAAATTTACAAACACCTTTTCCCAAAAAAATTAAAATAATAGAGAAATTAATTTAAATATTTACTGTGCATGAAATAGTAATTTTGATTTTCTGAAAAATCAAATTAATTGGCCAAAAATAATTTTCTGAAAATAAAACCAAGTGGCCCATACACAAAAGTCCAAAAATAGGGCCCAAAATAATTTCCAGAAATCAAAACCCAAAAGTTATGGCCCAAAAATGCTTTCTGGAATAAAAAAAACAGAAAAAAAATAAAATAAATAAGGGCCCAAATCCAGGAGGCCCAGAGAGCAAGGTTAAATTAATAATCCTCTCTGTCGGCCCAAAAGAACGAGGCCCAGAACGCAGCCCTACTTTTTTTTTTTTTAAAATGTTCGGATGCCTCAGCACTGTGCTGGGTCAGGTTAGGTCAACCCGACTCAGCAACTGGCAACCCGAGACACAGGGGACACGGCGCCGCGATGCAACTCAACTTCTGTGACACCGACAACACCAGAAGGGTATTTTTTGACGGTCTGGGGCTCCTTGGACGGAGTGTTCAAAGGCGACCTGCATGACTGCCGCTTACACGGTGGCTCATCATCCAAATCACGGCGTTCTGAAGGACAACCTGGCAGTGTTCGCTGCCGCAATCCTTCAGTGCAGGAGCGACGTCGGTGAGCTTGCTGGGGTGTTTTGCAGCGACTTCTCATGGCAACTGCGACGGTGGATCCCTTCTGTCGCTAACAGTCTCAACGGCGGCAGCTCCACGGTGACTCCTCTCTCCAGCGACGGACACAATGATCTCTCTCGCCGCTCTCTTTCATGTGCTCGCCGTCGCGGGACAGTGGAGGAAAGAAAATTAAAAAATGGTTAAAGAATTAAAGAATAAAACAAATTCCTGATCCCATATTCATCTCATATTGTTATTTATGAGAACAAAATGATCAATAAGTAAGGCAAGATGATCTTAAACAAGGCTCTGATGCCACATGTTAGAAAATAAAGATATCTAAAGTACTATAATCAGTCCAGATTATATCATACTCAAATATAAACTTATATGAGATGCAGCGGAAGACTTAAAGTTACCTCTTGCCATTAACTTGATTGATCTGAGGAGAACTGGAATCACAATAGGATACCAGTGGGGAACCTTCAGAAGCGAGCTGAGAATAGGTATCGCTCTGGACTCAGAGAATGAGATCTCACACTCAAATGAATTGTGTTGTTAATTTCCACCATCAGGAAATTAACCTTAAATAAACTGAGTCAATAACCCTCCTGGACTGGGCCCAATGACTACGGGCCACACTCAAAAATATTTATTAATTATCCTAATTAATATCTAAATACGTTATAATAATAATAATAAATATCCAACAAAAAATCCTTATAAGAGACTTATGATATTAGCTATTAAATGAGTTATCATAAAAATAGTAAGAATTGAATTCACATATATAAACATATTTTTTATTATTTGTAACAACTCTGTTTCATTGATGATAATTAAAGGTTGCGGAACGTAACAACGAGGGTGAGACACCTCTCTTCTTGGCTGCTGTTCATGGTCACTAGGCAGCCTTCCTCCATCTCATGGCGACACTCTGCTTCACTTGTCCATTCAACGACAGTACTTGGATCGATGACTGCCAGTTTTAGACGGATTAACAGGGTTGATTTTTTTATTTTGTTTATTTAAAAGATTCGATTAATAGTATGTTATCAATTAATTGAATTGGTAATTAATGCAGATTTATCATTGCTAATAATTCGTCTCTGCCCCGGTATCGTCATCTACATCATCAATGAAAAAGGCCAGGCACCTCTAGACATTCTGGCCTCTATTCCCTCGCCATTCTTGAGTGGCACTCATCTCAGTTGGTGAGAAAATCTCTGTTACCGAGTGGCATACAAATGGAAAATCACCAACTAAACCACTTTTCTTAATCTCCTGAATTAATTAACTACATCTTACTCCCTCTTTTGGCCACAATTTTTTGCCATTCTTATATATACCTATATTTAATAAAGGTAGTGTAAAAGAATAAAAATTAGAAGAACTACTATGAGATTATAAGAGAAATGCTACATCATAAAAAGGTTGTAACTGTCATAAATTTGTTATCAATTCATAAATTAAAATTTATCATTATTAATCTCTTAGTTATCGTTGTTGAGACTTTAGGATATTAAGTCTTTATTTAGAATCTCATAATAATTTTTCCTAAATAGAAATACTCCTCCCGTCTTTAATATATGATATAATTGATGATTTAATCTTAATTCTAAATATAAGATATATTCTTATATTTATTAACTTTATCTTAAATTACTCCTATTGATACTAAACAATAATCAAGTAAGAGGGGAAGTGAGGTAATTAAGGAAGATTATTAGAATATATTATTATATATATTAATGGAGTTTCTATTAAGAATGATTCAAATATATATAATTAAAGGGGGTATTTTAGGAAAATTAACACATAATTATTATGAATGACTAAATTAATTAATTTACTTAATCTATTTAAATTAGTTAAATAAATATTATATTAATTGAAGAAACAGTATTTCTTTTAGCTGTTTTGTTTACTACATACCAACTAGTTAGAATTGACTTGTAATAAGCTGCGGTAAGTATAGCTAGAATTGCTACATAATGATGATACGATCCTATTTCTATAGTCATGGTCATCCCGATGGCGGCTAACGTCTCGGATCGGATTTACCTCGTCATAATTCATTGAAGGAGGATGCTGCCGGACACTCAGAGACTACTGGTCAAATTCCCAGCCATAGCCATAATGCTATTTTCAGATTCCCTTTTGGGGACAGAATAGATAATTAATTAGTAATTTTAATGCTTAATTTTATTGCATTATTATTAATTCATGTATTTATTAAAAGACCTAACATGTAAGCTGATTATGACAGAACTCGTAAAGAATGACGCTTTTTATGATAGCTTAATGGAGATGGACATGTTGAAGTTGGACTAAGATCATTCGACAAATCCATTCACACCTCTAGTGCGTGAAGGTAATTTTGGCCTCTAAATATTAAAAAAAATACTCCCTGGTATTTAATAAAAGAATTATATAATTAATTTAGATAAACTAAAGAAGTTAGTTATCAACACATAATTAATTTAACAATGTAAACTTTATTAGATCTTTCTAAATTTTAAAGACACTTATATTAAGAAGAAAAATGAACCCTAAAACTGGAGTAGTTGAACCCTCGTATACCTAGGAATACATAATAATTAAGCATGTTTGTTTGAGATGGAGCATTAAGATAGACCCCTTTGTTGAGAGCAACAAAATATGGTGCGGTTGAAATGATGGTAAAAGTCATATTAGAAAAGGATTTTGTAGTAAATGACGATGAAACCGATGACAAGAGGAATATGGTGCTGGTGGCAATAGAAGAGATGCAATCCACCATATTGCAGTTATGTTTGGGCTTGTCGGCAAATTGGAATCATCAGAACCTCCGCCATGCAATCGACATCAACAGCAACAGTACTGCCTTGCACTTGGTCGCCAAGCTTTCTCGTAATAGGAATATGCCCATGTCTGCCATTCACATGCAAAGGGAAGTTCATTGGTTTGAGTACGTGAACAATATGAGGCTGCCAGAGTTCAACGAACGGCGAAATAAC
Source organism: Leucaena leucocephala (assembly GCA_037074615.1). NCBI lineage: Eukaryota > Viridiplantae > Streptophyta > Magnoliopsida > Fabales > Fabaceae > Leucaena > Leucaena leucocephala. The sequence goes on along the minus strand of CM073558.1, from coordinate 2,668,406 downwards.
GAAGGCAAAACTCTGGGGATGATCTTTGTGGAGCAACGCCGTGATCTCATGCAAAAAAGTAACAAGTGGGTGAAGGAAATGTCTGAAAATTACATCATAGCCACGGAGCTTATTTCCAGTGTTATCTTTCCAAAGTGCCACCAGATCCCTGGCAGTTATAGCGGAGCCAACGGCACACCGATCGTAGGCTCTCGTACTAAATTCCAAGTGTTTGCCATGGCGACGCTGGTTCACTTTTCTCCTCCATCGCTTCCCTCAGTTCCTTTTTGGCGATTCATAGCTCACAAAGTGATCGACCAAAGCATTACTGGCGACTTCTACCGTTGACGCTTTGCTTGGGTTTGTGGTCCGTGTTTGTCTCTGACAAACCCATATTTTTATATATTAATTTATATCATTTTAGTGGGCTTTTATCAATATTATGGTCTTTAATTTTATTATTTGTGCACTAATTGAATTAATATGACTTATATTGAATTAGTGCTTAATAGGGACATAATTGTCATATTTTTTATTATTTCTCCTAAATAATTAGTTTTAGAATAAAAGGTATTACATTATTATGATTTTATATTTCAGGAATTTAGGAGAAATCGGAATTCACAAATGACAACAAAGGACCATTAAATTAAAATCTGTAAAATAAGACCCAATGGGCCAAACCTTGCGATTTGGCCCATTAGGTTATGATTCATCTTTTTAAAAAGAGGCAACACGCACACACAGGAGGCCACGCCTCGGGAGAGCATTGAATGAAAAGAAAGGAAAGAGCATACACATGCGTGGCGGCCAGCAAAGGGAATTGAAAAGAAGGAATTGAATTGAAGTAAAGACGCCGCTGAATTGGAATTGAGGAAGGAGAAGGCACCAAAAACTGAATTGAAAAGCAACATACACACAGCCAGCTGCCGCGATAATTGAAGGAAAGAATTGAGGATTGCAGAACTGAATTGAAAGACATCACTGAACAACCACGGTGAAGCTTGTGTAGCAGCATTATTCATGGCTAAGCTCTTGTAATTGGCGTTAATCTTTGTAGCCATACATGGCTAAACATCTAAATTCTTTAATTCAATGGCAAATGCATGAGTTTGGGATCTCAAAGGGGAGTATAAGTTACTCTAATTCTTTACCCAATAATTATGTTATGACTCCTAGGTCTTAGAATTAATTTTATAATTATTAGGAATATTTAGAATAATTTATTTATATTTATTGAGGATTATTGTGACTAAATTTTTGCTTGACATTTGACATTAATTTTTAATTAACTTTAATTTTATTTACTTTGATCTGGGCCAGACATTGAATTGAGATTATCGTGAATATTTTGTGATTTTTCAAGGTGGCTTGAATTATTGGATCGTGGTGTATCTTGTTAGCTTAAATTATATTTTATGAATTATTGAGTTATAATTAAGCATTGGTTTTTAATATCTTTAGTCATATTTTATTATTCTGGTGACAGTTAATAAATTAGGACTTGGAAAATATTTTGTGACAATTCGAGGAGGCTCGATTGTTGGATTAAAAGCTTTATTATAATTTTTAATTCATTATTTATAACTCCCATATCTTTTGAAGTTATGATTGCCTGCGTTATTGAATTGGAGGATTGCTTTTATTATTATTAATCACATTTGAATTTATTCTTTTCACTTACTATCATTCATTATTCATTTCTTTAAATCAAAAATACCAAAAATATTTTATTTAAATTTATTTTGATTTATTGCATTTAGTTGTTAATCAATCAAAATAAATCCCATTTTTTTAGCTTAGGTTGTATTGCATTTAGTTACTTAGGAATTTAATTTCATATTTTGGCTCCTCAGAGAGAACGACCTGAGGTTGCACTATATGCAATTCTTGATTTAAATTTTTGAAGTAACCCCAAGGCGATATCGATTCAAGGTTGTTTCAGTCTCCATCGTCTCCACGTTGATTTCTTTTTGTGCTGCCCATACATTTGATCTTGGCCCCAGAAACCAGTCTAAGCAATATGTGTCCTTGGAGGTTGGTCTCACTTTGATTCCTCTCTGCTTTTACGGAGCAACACGAATTCCTCTCTATTGGCATCTTCTCAGAGCTAGTTTTTCTACTGTGCCACTCTCCAGGTCATTCTATGTGGAACAATTAGAAGAAACAACACCAGACGAAGAACAAGATCAAAAGAAAAACAAGAAGAAGAAAGATCCTGATAAAGATGAAGACTATAAGTAGTGTGAAAGGAAGAGGCATATGAATATATTTGAATGTCACCTTCCATATATTTAAGTGATGAAGAGAAGAAAATCGAAATGATCTGAAACATAAAATGAAGGGAAATGAAATGTTCAAACACATCAATTAAAATAAGAAGCGTGTTTCAATTATTTTTCTTTTATTTTTAATTCTTTCGGCTATTACTCTAATTCTTTCTTATATCTAGCTACTTAGCTTAAGAAAGCATAATGAGGAGTATTTATAAATCCTCCATTGCTATTCTCAGTGGAAATTATTCAATGTGCATGTGTCTGCTTTATAATAAAAATTGTCCTACACAAAATACATTTCTTTATATCGTCACAGCCATACGTTCGGGACATTGGACAAGGAAACATGGAGATTTTGTGTATATACACAAATTCGATAGTTCCAATCAATTATTGTTCGATTATTATGAGACTTTAAATTCAATTTCTGTCGAAGATTTCATATTTGGGGAGATTGTTAGAATTCTAACCTTTTGTTAGGATGGAGAGAAAATGCGGGAGGAATAATGAGAACTATGGAGAAAAATAGGAGAAGGAATGGTGTTTTTCTGTTATTGTTCGTATGCTTATTATATTCATTTGTTCATTTCCTTAAATGTTGTTGTCCAAATATACGTACGTAACAAATATCTTTTTTATTATGGAATAAGTGAAAAAAGTAAATGAATAACTTTCGGGGATTAATAAGAAACATAAGTTTATAAATAACTCCAATTTAAAGTTTTGATGTAGATAGGAAAAAAAAACGATTCATGTCTAACAAGAAACAGTTAACATTTAACGAGAAACATAAGCTTATGAACAACTCTAATTTAAGGTTTCGATAGAGATACGGGAAAAAAAGAAACAGTTATATCTGGTACTAAATGAACAAACAGAATAAGCAAGCGAATAACAATTTGACGATTAACAATAAACATAAACTCAAACAATTTCAATTTGAGGTTTTTAGATGGAGCAAGCGTTCATATCCAATGATGAATAAATGAGTAGAATAAGCGCGGACAACAATAATTTAGCGATTAACAAGAAATATAAGCTCATAAACAATTTCAATTTGAGCATTACTAAAAAAAATATTTACCATACATGTTACTTCACAATAGTTATACATAATAATATTTTTATAAATAAATTATATATTAAAATACTTTTAACAATAGTTAAAAATAGTTATTAAAAATATTCTACCCAAGTATTGAAAACAATAAGAAAACTAATGAGTATGAGAAAAAATATAATAATAATAATAATAAAAGTAACCCCTTAGCACATGAAGTTCTTAGGAATGAAGTGACGTGTTAATTAATACAATGCATTGGGGGTTTGGTATTGAAGTGACATGACTAACCAGCATTCAAATAACCCCATACACGATATACTGGAGAGATAAAGAAACTTTTGACCGCGGTTTGTTTAATGATAATTTTTCATAAAAAATAATTTAGAGAAATTTTTAATGATATAAAAATATTTTAAAAAATGAGTATAGGGATTTTTATGACAATTTTTTATAAAATCACAGTTAAACCGCCATCTCCCAAAAAATTTAAAAATTCTTACATAATTATAATTTTACTTTTATTTTTTATAATTGTTTGATGTTCGTTCTTCAGTCCCACCATAACAAACTTACATAAAGGTTATTTTCTAATATTTTTTTCCTATTTTTAGTGCATATCTCTATCATTTTCTATCTTAAAAGCTTTAAATCACTGTTTAATTTTATCATTTGATCATTTTTCTTATGTTTCGGTTGTTTGTTATTTATAAAATATAATACATCATATGATATATTATACTTATATTAAAGACTTATAAGTTTTATTTTCTATTCGTCATCTTTCTCTTCACTCCTTCCACCTCACAGTTTTTTGAATATCTTTACCAATGTGTCAGAACGAGCTTAAAGAGTTTCAATAGCAAAAGCTTTATAAATCTTTAACTTTTTTGCTATATCTATAACTTTTTTCTCCAAATCTAATCCAATACTTTTAGTGAGATTGATCGTGATAGCTAACAGCGGGTGATGGTAAATAGATCTTGTTAGAAGAACCTCGAAGAGTTTTAATAGAAGAAGCTTCTTAATCTTTAGTGTCTTCACCAGATCTTTGACATCTTCTTTCCAAATCTAGTATGATGCATTTGATGAGTGTTGTTGAGGTGGCTGATAGTGAGTATAGGCAGAGAAAAACTAAAAATAATAAAAATTTTAGATTTTCATAGCAATTTTAGCTAGAATCGTTGTGAAAATAAAGCAATTAACACCATTTATTATTTCACCTTTCAAGGAGGTATTTGCATAAAACTACCGTGATAGTTAAAAGATAGACTTATAACGACGATAGAATTCACACTGCTCCCAAAACTGCTTTAAAAGATCACTTTTAACTATCGTTAAAAGCCTTTTTTCTAATAGTGGAGATTCTAATGTAGAGCAAGTGTTGAAGTGAAATGAGGATTCATGTCTGATACCTGTAACATCTCAAACCACTCCCTCGTAGATATTGACCCTGTTATCCACCCCCATAGGGGCTCAGGGATCTCGTTGGCACACCGACCATAGGCCTAGCTCCGATACCAACAGCTGTAAATAGGGACAATATTTACGAGAGATGCCCAAACTCATCCCTATTTATAACCTTTGGTATTAGAGTCAGGCCTCCAATCGAAGTGCTAGCGAAGTCGATTGGCCCCTATGGGGGTGGATATGAAGTTTTACATTGATTGGAAAGGGAAATAAAGTACGCCTTATAAGAGTGCGGATATATTCCTCTCAGAGACAAGTTTTCTGGATGACTAGGGTTGCACCCAGGGAAATAAAACTCTGCTCTTGGCTACAGCTATAAATAGAGACAATATGTACGAGGAAGGAGTCTGGGATATTATAATTAGTATCAGAGCCAGCCTCTATTCAGAGTGCCAGTGAGGTCATTTGGCCCCTATTAGGGGTGGATATGAAGTCCCATATCAGTTGAGAAAGGAAATGAAGTATGCCTCATAAGGGTGCAAATACCTTCCTATCGTAGACGTATTTTCTAGGTGGCTACGGCTGCACTTAAGGAAACAAAACCCTACTCTTAGCAACGGCTGCAAATAGGGACAATATTTATGAGGCAGGGGTCTGGGCTGTTACAATTTCTATCAGAGGCAGGTCTCCGGTCGGTGTGCCAGCGAGGTCGTTGGGCCCCTATGGAGGTGGATATATGAAGTCCCACATCGGTTGAAAAGGGGAACAAAATATGCCTTATAAGGGTACGGATACCTTTTTCTCGTAACCTTTCTAGGTGGCTACGGATGCACCTAGGGAAACAAAACCTTACTTTTGGCTACAACTGTAAATATGGACAAAATCTACGAGGGAGGGGTCTGGGATATTGCAATTAGTATCATAGCCACACCTTTTATCGATGTACCAGCGAGGTCGTTGGGCCCTTATGGGGGTGGATATGAAGTCCCACATCGTTTGAGAAGAGAAATGAAGTATACTTTATAAAAGTGCCAATATATTCCTCTAACAAATACGTTTTCTGGATGACTAGGGCTACACCCAAGGAAACCAAAACCCTGCTTTAGCTATAGCTGTAAATAGAGATAATATATACGAGGAAGGGTTCTGGCTATTACAATTGGTATTAGAACTAAGCCTCCGATCGGTGTGCCACTGATGTTATTGGGCCCCTATTAGGGGTGGATATGAAGTCCCATATCAGTTGGTAAAGGAAACAAAGTATGCCTTATAAGGGTGTAAATAACTTCCTTTCGTAGACATGTTTTTTGGGTAGCTACAGCTGTACCCAGAAAATAAAACCCTGCTCTTAGCAATGGCTGCAAACAGGGACAATATTTATAAGGGAGGGGTCTGGACTGTTACAATTGATATCAGAGTCAAGTCTCTAGTTTGTGTGCCAACAAGGTCGTTGGGCCTCTATGAGGTGTATATGAAGTCCCACATCGATTGGAAAGGGAACAAAATATGCCTTATAAGGGAATAGATACCTTTTCCTCGTAGACGTGTAGGTGGATACAGATGCACCTAGGGAAACAAAACTTTGCTTTTGGCTACAACTGTAAACATGAACAAAATCTACTAGGGAATGGCTTGGGATATTACAATTGGTATCAGAGCTACGCCTTCTATCGATGTGCCAGAGAGGTCACTGGGCCCTTATAGAGGTGGATATAAAGTCCCATATAGATTAGGAAGGGAAATAAAGTACGCCTTATAAGGGTGCAGATATATTCCCCTCATAAATACATTTTCTGGGTGACTAGGGCTGCAGCTAAGGAAACCAAAACCATACTCTTACCTATAGCTGTAAACAGAAATAATATACATAAGGAAAGAGTTTAGGCTATTACAATTGGTATTAGAGTCAGGCCTCCGGTCGGTGTACAAGTGAGGTCGTTGGGTCCCTATCTGGGGTGGATATGAAGTCCTACATCGGTTGGGAAAGAAAATGAAGTACGCCTTATATGGGTGTGAATACATTCCTCTTACAGTCACATTTTTTGTGTGGCTACGGCTTCACCTAGGAAAATAAAACCCTACTCTTGGCAACGGCTGCAAACAGGGATAAATTTACGAAGGAGGGTTATAGGCTATTACAATTGATATCAGAGTCAGGTCTCTAGTATGTGTGTTAGCGAGGTCATTGGGCCCTTGTGGGGGTAGATATGACGTCCCACATTGGTTGGAAATGGGAACAAAATACGTTTTATAAGGGTACAAATACTTTTCTCTCATAGACGCGTCTTCTAGGTGGCTACGGATGCACGTAAGAAAACAAAATCCTGCTTTTGTCTACAACTGTAAATATGGACAAAATCTACGAGGGAGGGGCCTGAGATATTACAATTGGTACAGAGGCACGCCTTCTGTCGATGTGCCATCGAGGTCACTAGACCCCTATGGGAGTGGATATAAAGTCCAATATTATTTGGAAAGGGAAATGAAATACACCTTATAAGGGTGCGGATATATTCCCCTCGCAAATACATTTTTTTGGTGACTAGGGCTGCACCCAAGGAAACCAAAATTCTGCTCTTGGCAACAGCTATAAACAGAGATAATATATACGAGGAAGGGGTATGGGCTATTACATTTGGTATCAGAGTCAAGCCTCTGGTCGGTGTGCCAGTGAGGTCGTTGGGCTCTTATTGGGGGTGGATATGAAGTCCTACATCGGTTGGGAAAGGAAACAAAATACTGCTCTTAGCAATGACTGCAAATAGGGACAATATTTACGAGGAAAAGTTCTAAACTGTTACAATTTATATCAGAGCCAGGTCTCCAGTTTGTGTGCCAGCAAAGTCGTTAGGCCCCTATGGGGTGGATATTAAGTCCCATATCAGAAAAGGAAACGAAATACACCATATAAGGGTATGAATATATTTTCCTCGTAGACGCATTTTTTAAGTGACTATGGATGTAATGTACCCCAGGAAACAAAACCATACTCTTGACTACAACTGTAAACAGGGACAATATCTACGATGGAGGGGTCTGGTATATTATAATTGGTATCATAGCCACGCCTTCTGTCAATATGCGGGAGAGGTCGCTAGGCCCCTATGGGGTAGATATGAAGTTCCATATCGATTGAGAAGGAAAACGAAGTACGCCTTATAAGGGTGCGGATACCTTCCTCTCGTAGACGCGATTTTTAGGTAGTTACAGCTGTACCCAGGGAAATAAAATCCTGCTCTTAGTTACAGCTGTAAACAGAGATAATGTATATAAGGAAGGGGTATGGGCTATTACAATTGGTATCAAAGCCAGGTCTCCGGTCGGTGTGCTAATAAGATCGTTAGGCCCCTATTGGGGGTAGATATGAAGTCTCACATCGGTTAAAAAAAGAAACAAAGCGCGCCTTATAAAGGTGTGAATATCTTCCTCTTGTATACTCATTTTTTGGGTGGCTACAGCTGCACCTAGGAAAAAACAAAACCTACTCTTAGCAACGGCTACAAACAAGGACAATATTTACGAGGGAGGGGTATAGACTGTTACAATTGATATCAGAGTCAAATCTCCGATTTGTATGCTAGCAAGGTCATTAGGCCCTTGTGGGGTGGATATGAAGTCCCAAATCAGTTGGGAAGGGGAATTAAATACGTTTTATAAGGGTACGGATATATTTTCCTCATAGACACGTTTTTTGGGTGACTATGGATGCACATAGGGAAACAAAACCCTGCTCTTGGCTACAACTGTAAACAAGGACAATATCTACGATAGAGGGGTCTGGGATATTACAATTCGTATCAAAGTCACGCCTTCTGTTGATGTGCGGGCCAGGTCGCTAGGCCCCTTTGGGGTGGATATGAAGTGCCATATCGATTGAGAAGGGAAATGAAGTACGCCTTATAAGGGTGTAGATACCTTCCTCTCGTAGACGTAATTTCTAGGTAGTTACGGCTGCATCTAGGGAAACAAAATCCTGCTATTGGTTACAGCTATAAACAGAGATAATGTATATAAGGAAGGGGTATGGGCTATTAAAATTGGTATCAGAGCCAGGCCTCTGGTCGGTGTGCTAGTAAGATCATTAGGCCCCTATTGGGGGTAGATATGAAGTCTCATATCAGTTGGAAAAAGAAATAAAGTACGCCTTATAAGGGTGTGAATATCTTCCTCTTGTAGACACATTTTTTGGGTAGATACGGTTGCACTTAGGAAACAAAACCCTGCTCTTAGCAACAGCTGCAAATATGGGCAATATTTACGAGGGAAGGGTATAAACTGTTACAATTGATATCAAAGTCAGGTATCCGATTTGTGTGCCAGCAAGGTCGTTGGACCCTTGTGCGGTTTTTATGAAGTCTCAAATCAGTTGTGAAGGGGATACATTATCCTCGTACACGCTTTTTTTAGGTGACTACGGATGCACCTAGGGAAACAAAACCCTATTCTTGGCTACAATTGTAAACAAGGACAATATATACGATGGAGAGGTTTGGGATATTACAATTGGTATTAGAGCCATACCTTCTGTCGATATGCGGGCGAGGTCGCTGGGCCCCTATGGGGTGGATATGAAGTTCCATATCGATTGGGAAGGAAAATGAAGTACGCCTTATAAGGATGCGGATACCTTCCCCTCGTAAACGCGTTTTCTAAGTAGTTACGGCTGCACCCAGAGAAACAAAACCCTGCTCTTGGTTACGATTGTAAACAAAAATAATATCTATGAGTGAGGGGTCTGAGCTATTATAATACCGAATGAATGAACAAGTGGAATAAGCAAACGAACAACAACAATTTAGCTATTAAAAAGAAATATAAGCTCACAAAAAACTTCAATTTGAGGTTCTAATGTGGAGCAAGCGTTGATGTGAAGTGAGCATTCATGTCTGGTACTAAGTGCAGAGAACAAGTGGAATAAGCAAACAAACAACAATAATTTGACGATTAATAATAAATAGAAACTCATGAACAATTATAACTTGAGGTTATGATATGAAGTAAACATTCATGTCTAATACTGAATAAACAAGTTGAATAAGTAAACAAACAATAATTTGACAATTAACAAGAAATATAAACTCAAGAATAACTTTAATTTGAGATTTTGATGGGGAGGAAAAAAAGCAAGTGTTTATGTCTTATACTAAATAAGTAAGTGGAATGAGCAAACAAACGATAATAATTTAAGGACTAACCATAAATAAAATCTCATAAAACTTAGGAGCCTATGTTTGTTACAATTTGTAGTTTGTTGGTAATTAATCTTTTGGTGTGGTAAGGGATAAGTTTAAACCCAAGGACATTCTTTATAAAATTATTCTTCAGGCTATTGGATATTTAATTTATTAAAAAAATATATAAAGGGTAGTAATATATCTATTATATATCTCTTTAAAATTTTCATATTTTCAATACATTTTCATTCGTCATGACATATTAATATTTAATGATTAGAAGAAAGATATTCATATTTTATAAGAAAAATAAATCAACATATATATAAGATGTAAATTTTAATAAATAAATAAAATCCCAATAGTAATAATAATAATAATATGCGTTCTTCCAAATATTTTGTTTGAAAAACAGACTAACATGTACAATTAATCGTTTTTTTACTCTCACTGCTGGTAAAAAGGAGAATATATAATATTTAAAAAATTAAAAAATCTAGAAAGTGTTGTTATATATATATATATATATGTTATATTACCTAAAAGAAATAATATAGATAATATATTGCTGGTAAAAAATATAGATAATATTTATAAATTATAAAAGTTCATATTTTCAATACATTTTCACGTCTGACATTAAAAAACTATTTGTAAAAAGAGACAATTGTATCAAATAATTTTTTTTAAAAAAAAACTAAAACCGTATTTTATAAAATAAATTTCAAGCACCGGGCAATAAAATATAAAACGCCCACACAAAGGCATAAATGAATGAAAGGCTCACCAAGGGAGAGAAGCTGGTCCCTTTCTATCATGTTAGAATCCACTCAAGTTCTTCAACCTTATATCAAACATCAAACATTTATTTAGTAACCTCCGAAGATGACTTCTTAAATTTCCATCCTAATGCTTGTGTTCTTAGATTGTAACCCATTCTTCAATAGTATGACCTCTTCACCAAACTTAACGTAAAAACTTCATAACTACAATTTCTTCACAAATTATTTGAAGCACTAAACCAACATAAATGATCCTACCACATTCACTAAGGACTTCTTCATAACAAAATAACCGTTGTGAGTAAATTGGCTACTGCGGAAAGAAACCAGCAATTACAGGCAAAAGATCAGAAGTAATTGGAATCAGAAATCCCAAAGAGTTTCACTCGACACAATCCAAGAAAAGAATAACCTTTTCTTGCTAGAAAGTGAAAACCTAATTGAATATGAAAAGAACAATTATTCCAACACAATTGGCATCATCTTCAACCCCTGCAATTGGGATTAACATTATTATATATAAGAAGACAAAACTCTGCTTCGGTTCATTCTTTATATATCGGGCAAGAGGGAAACAAACAACCCTAGGGAACAATGAATGAGATACAAATACCACTAAAGATTATATAAACTGGAATCATAAACCCCAAACATTGTACCCCAGCATGGTTATTTATATTTTATCACATATTCAACAAAGTAACAGAGGGAAAATCATAAACAGGGGCAAAAGTTGAGCTAAAACGAATTTTGTCGACTAAAGAAACAAGGAAAGCTTGACAAGTCCATTCATCATCATCGTCAAGGAAGCTTGGCGGAATCTGAAAAAAGGTTTTAGTAGGGTATTCAAAGAACACTTACCTGAGTTGCGAGGTAACTAAGGTGGCATTAGCTTCAAGGCCCATTACTCGGATTAAGGGAGATGAGGGAAACACCCATTGGGAGCAGCGAGATACAAGTAACAGTAAAAAATTATGTATAAGAAGACAAAACAGAAATCATTTAAACCCCCCACCGCCAGAATAACAGGGGGGAAATCATATACAGGGTAAAAAGACGCATAAACTAAAACTGGCATTATACTAAAGAAATTTATGGAATTAACGGGGGGGAAAGAAAACTTTGACAAACCCCTCAGAACATCAGAGTCATATGGAAGAAGTCCGTGCATCGTTATCAAGGAAGCCTTGCGAAATCCATGGAAGGTTTAGCATTGATCTCTGATCCGATAAAGGGCCACCGTTGCCGAACCAGGAAGCCACTCCATCCAGTCTGTCGCAAGCAATGGGAGAGCCACCGTTGTTGGGGAAAGAATTGGTTGAATGAATTTGGATTGCAAGGAAGGTATCAAAGAAGAAACGATTGGAAAGCAAATAGCGCCGAATCGGCGGTATTTGGGAATGGGGAAAGACGAACGGAGTAAGGTAGTATATATTAATGGAATGAGCAATATGGATTGAACGGTATAATTTGACCGTTGGAGCCTCTGCGAGCGGTGGTGTGGGAAGTTTTATTGAGGGCCAAGAGAGACGTTAAAAATGAGTTGAAGTTAGATACGTTCTCACTCTCTCAACATTATTTTCCTATCTTAATAGCTATTTTAATTTTCTAATAATCCAATCTATTTTTAATGAAAAAATTAGTACGGTACTTTGTTCACACCGTAGTCAAATTGAAATCAATTAAATTAAGATTCTCCAGCTGTCTAGTCCTGAATTTTGGCGTGCTGGGCAAGGAAAAAGTCCTGAATTTTGGCGTGCCTCAATTTTTATCCAAATCATTTTAACACAAATAATCTAAAGCAAATATTCGATCGAAATAAATTTAAAGTAAATCAAAAGAAAAATTATAGGAAAGAACGAAACAATCCTAAATTTATAATTACCAACGTTCTTTGTTTTTGTTAACACGAATAGCGATGATTTTCAGTAAGAATTCAGAAATTTATTTTTTTTTTTTTGAAAAAGATAATCAATATTTTTAAAATCAGTTTTTTTTTTTTGGAAACTATATTTTTAATATCACGTTTTTATTACTATTTAAAGAAAATGCAAATAATCAATCTTTTATATACATTTGAAATCAAATTTAAAGAGATGGTTTTTAATTTTAAAAATTTAATACGAATATGAATAATAAGAATTGGAGAAAGTTGCCCACTTAAGGGCACTAAATTATTATTTGCTGGGTTACCAAAGAATTTGCGACAGGTAAATTATTTTAAACAAAATCTACATATCCAAATCTCCATGCACGCAAAGCCACGTATGGTTTCAAGAAACTCAAATAACCAGTCAAGTATTACATCCAAATGTTTTGATACTTTTAAATTGAACTAGTTACATCAAATGGGAACCACCAAAGGCAACAAAGTTATGCTTTACCGTTCTTAAAGATGTAGACCCTTGCTGCCTCCAATTTCGAGCAAATAAGGCTCGAAGATCAGAAGTCCAACCAAAGAAGCCCTTCCATCCAGTATATACACACTTTATGACATGAAAAAGAAAAAAGAAACGAAGAAGGGTTAATTCATCGCTGAATTGCAGGAAAAGGTTCGTATAGATGATGAGACAATATGATTCGCATATGAAATCAGGACCGTTTATCCTTATTCATCCAAACAAGTAAACAAATGGTTGAAGTGACACCACCTAAGAAAACAAGCAAGCAGGCACATAGTCTACGAGAAGTTGATGTTAATCAACACCAGACAAAGAATGCTAGGCAACACAATATCACGACAACGTGGAGTTTAATGACAAAACAGAACATCATAAAAAAAATTGAATATCAAATAAATGATATTCATTTTTAAAAAATCATTATTAAAGTTTCAACTTTCAACTTTCAAGGATACTTCTCACCCACCCATTTGTCACCCATTGACAGAGTCATGTAATGTGAAGTTTGGCGTTGGCTTTATTAGAACGAAAATGAAACAGCAAAATGCATTGCCAGCCATCAGAACACTGATAAAAACAGAGCCAAAGCACCACAAACCAACCCATTTGTGTGACAAAAGGGCAAAATCCACATTGACCTCAGTCTCTGCTTCATCAGCGAGACAACAGTCTAGAGATCAACAATCAATTCAACCAGACATGTATAGGTGAATTTACACCAACAGAGTATATATTTTACAATGTTTAAGGCAATTAGCAATCTCTACCAATTTGCTAGAAACTAATACACTAGGTCTTATCGCCAGACTCGCGAGAAACTAATACACTAGGTCTTAAGCTTTTCCAGCCGCTCTCAACGGCAGACTTGGCCTCGACAGTGCCACGGACAACAACGAATTTGTTGCAATCTTGTGAATTGCCGCCAGCGTTGGAACTGTCCAGAAGTGACCGAATGTCAGAAACGGAGAGGGTAGGGGCGACGCTGAGCTTGTCGAGAGCGGTAGAGTTAGCGGTAAGTTTGACGACGGACCGGACAGCGGCATAGGCCAATGCGACACCCAAAATGGTGCCGTCGAAGGACAAGGCTAGCTGGGAAAAAAGGGACACTAGGGCTTGTTCGTGAGAGGACATCGTCGGAAATCGACGTGAGCATCCCGATTCCCGAAATTGGTGAATCCTATAATATCCCACCGTATAGCAGGATTCGCCGGAGATGGAGAAAATGTAGGTGGCACTCAACGTCGTCGTTTAGCGGTGAAACTGATATTGCCGTATTGCAGACAAAAAGGATGAAAAGTTCTGGAGAGAAACAGGCTATACTGCCTCTGTTAATCTGCTTAATATTTTTTATTTAATTTGTTTAATTTAGGAGTAACTAGAGATTTTATAATAAAAATAAGTTATAATTAATTAATTAACTGTAAATTAGATATTTCCCTAATAGTTGTATCATAATTGAGAAAATATATTATAATTAATTAATTAATTATAATTATTATAAATTTTATTATGATAAAAAATTTAAAATTTAATTTTCGAAAGATTTTGAGGTTACTTTGATTTTTTTAAAAAAATAAACCTTATAATAATAATTAATTAGTAATCCTATTAAATTGAGATTTAAAATCATTATAAAATCAAAATATAATTAGTATGTATTAATTTGTCCACGTCAGTATTTAATCCCAAATCTCACCTAACTACCGTTAATGCTAAAGATTCGTTGGAAAAGTTTTTTTAAGAAAAAAAAAATAGAAGAGAGAGCTATGCTAATCTTGAAGATTGAAGAGGAGGGGATACGACGGCCGAATAGCGATACAAAGGAATGAAGTTGTTTTCTGGAACAATGAATTTTTTTGGAAAAGTTTTTTTTAAATATATTTTAAAGTATATTATTTATTAATTGTATTGGGCAAAGCAACCAAAGCATAACATATATGTATTGTACTCACCCCTGGCCATGTAATTTCGATAATCTTTACTGGCAATTAAAGTTAGTTCTTATTTGCCATCCCTGTAGATCTTTGTATCAGTCTCTTCTATCTTAACGATCAGCCTAGGTTCTCTTATTTATTTTTCTAAAAATCAAATTAACAAATTTATCATTAAAGTGGTTAAGTTACTATTTGATACCATATGAGAATTGAAATATAGAGAAAATAAGAATATCTGAATATTATTAATTCTCTGAAAGAATATGAACACAAATAAAAATATTATGATTATAATATCTCAAATTTATTTTTTTAATATATAATAATATAATATTTGAATATAATTTTAAATAATATCTAAATTTAATTATAAATAATTAACAAAATATAATACCTAAACTAATGCTCAACAAAAACTAAGGGATGCGCTAGTGAGGAGGGTGGATCAAACAGTATAGACTCCAGTTAAAAGGAGTAGAGGAAGGCTAAAGAGAACGCTCAACAAGGTCATTGAACAGGATCTCCTAGTCAATAACCTATCTAAAGATTTAGTTTTTGATATAGCATAATAGCCTTGTATGATCCATATAGATGATATCATTTAATGGCATAAAGTTTATTATTGTTATTGTTGTAATATCTAAACTAACGTATCCTCACCAATTCAATTTTAAAAAAAATAAATCATAAGTACCACTATTTAAACAATAAGGTTTAAATGACTTGACACAACAATGATACCTAATTGATCATAATGAAACAATGAAATTCATATATTATACATAGTTAAATATATTTACACATTATTAATTAGTTAATTAAAGAGGAATGAGATGATGCAATTGTTCAAGGCGATGGGAGAATCCAAGTTGAGGGCGTGGCCTGCGTCCTTGATCACTTGTAGCTTGCCTTTTGCTTGCAGGTGCCTGCAATTACCATGCATATTCATTCATTAATTACCAAATTAAACTCCTAATTAACTAATAATGCCCAATTATATTAACCGCAAAAAGCACACTTACCTTTGCAATTGGTAGGCAGTTTTTATGGGAAACACACTGTCCTTGTCGCCCCAAATTATCAATGTTTCCTTCATCCATATAAACAACCACTCATTAAACTCAACCTTAACATATGATAAATCAAAGCCATTTCAATGTCAGTATAAAGCAGACAATATCTTAAAATGGAACTGAACTCTCTATCTCTTATTTTAAGAAAAGCTTATATACCATTAGATTACTAGTTCAAAATATTACTCCTTTGGTCCCCATAATTACTTATGTTATAGTAAAAGGTTTGGACTAATAAAAAGGTTAATATTATTATTGGTCCTTATAGTTTGATCCCATTTTAGTTCTAATTCTTATAATTTTACATAATAATTTGTGTTCCCTTCAGTTTTATAAAGATTTTATCTGAGTTCAATGATGTTAACTTTTAAGTATAGTGATTCAAATTAAAATTTATTAACAATATAAGGACTAAAATAAAATTTGTTAAAAATATAAGGATAAAAACTAAAATTATTAACCAAAATAAGACAAGTTGATCCATGTACTTGTAACAAGTTTTAATTTTAATGTACTTGACATCGTTATCTTAAAACAAGTTCTTATAAAATTATAAAAAACAAAAACTATAATTTGAAATTATAAAGAAAGTGTAACTACCAACAAAAATATTAACCCCTAATTAAAAAAAAAGTACCTGAGGTAAAATTCCAAGGTTGGATTCTACTTCTCTGTTGAGTAAGGACTCTAGAATCTCCCATTTCTGCTTCCTATTTTCCTTCAACACAAGTTGAATTGCCTCTCGCAGGATAAAATATGGCAACCTTTGAAGCAAATTAAAATTGTACAAACACAAGTTCAATAAACATCGAAGATCTTGAGGTTTCTCTGGCACGAACACTTCCAATGGATTCCTTCCAATCTCATTCAAATGTTCCATCTTCTGTTCTTCTGTATAACATATCGCACTGCTCATAATCACAACCTTTTCCACTTCCTTAGGGTACATCTCACCAATTTTATAACTAACATAACCTCCATAACTGATTCCCGCCACACTGAACCTATTCACACCCAATTTCTTCATCCCTTCTGCAACGCATCTCGCCTGGAAGACATGGGATCGGTCGGAACGGCCGGAGTAGGATTTGCCGAAGAACAAGAGGTCCGGCACGAAGAGGTTTACTCGCCGGGATAGGTGCCAGATTTGGCAGCAGAATTGCCATCGTGAAGATCCGCCGAAGCCGTGGATTAGGGTTAGGTTCGGCTTGCCGGGGTTTATTTTTGTGGGAACCCAGAATTGCATGACGGTTTTGTTGTCGTCGTCGTCCAGCGAGATCATGCGTGGGGACATATTGGATAACCTGAAGTTAAGTACTAAGAGGAATTCAAAACCCGCTATGAGAATACGTAGTAGGATTGATGCTAAACGGAGAAACAAATATGGGAGTAGTAATCGCACTATTATGTTGAAGAGAGAGCGTGTTAGGGTTAGCATGTTTTTGCTGATAAACTGAAGAGAATAGAGAGGGAAAAACAGAAGCTTAAACCAAATTCTGCTTCTGATCTTCATTTTACGAGTACAATAACCTCGGATGAGTCAAATTTGAATAGGTTTGAGAAGTGAAGAGAAGAAAAGATCAGATCTATGGCACATTACGCTGGGTTATTAGAAGGAGAATTCTCAGAATCATATGTTGATTAATTATATTTTTGTGATTAATTTTGATTTAAAAAATATGAGTTATGGATTGGATTAATCAAAGGTACGTACCACATTTTTTGGAGAGACAATTTTGTACGAGTCTTCAGATCATGCATGTAATTAGATCTGACAATGTAAAGGGTAATTAGCTATTTACGTTTTGTGCTGAGTACGTAGTATTAATCATTAAGGTTAACAATTTATTTTAAAAGTGTGTTTTGACTTTTGATTTATTCTACAAATTATGCAACACATATGAATTAATTTACAATTCAGCATTATATATTTGAGAAAAGAATCAAAGATCATAACATGGTATATTTATTTTTTCATACCCATTTTTATTTATTAGGAGGAGACATTTGTACAAGGACTTCTACGAACTCTGAAACTAAATTAATCAATCGTCTAGATATATAGTAAAAGGATTCATATAAAACTACGGTTATGGGTGTTTTTATTGTTTATTTAGTTTTGAATAAGATGTCTAGACTTTTTTTTTTTAATTTATTGAGTCTTTTTAGTTTCTGCGGTTAGATCTATTAATCTCATCTTTAAAACAACTTAATAGCAACCAAATGGGATTAAGAATTCAATAATTATGAATCCCTTCAACCAATTATCTTTGTTTTTAATTTTTTGTTAAGCACATGTATTTTCTATATTAAATCCGATTGTATTTGAGATACTATTTGATATTAAATATGATCACCTCTTCTAATAAGGATTAAAATATTAGTGTGCCAAATTGTGAAATACTATAACATCTTTTGTTAAACATAATCTCTTGTTGGTTCAATCAATCTTCACAATAATCTTCCAAGTCATCAAAATTAATAACTTATCTATTTTTTTAATTAATTTGCATAAATGGTTATCTAATTCTTATATTTAAAATCAAATGAGTAATAATAAGTAATTTTATATTTAAAAAAAATGAAATAAATTAAAGAAAAGTGTATGACACGATCAATTTATGTTTATTTTGTTTATCTGACCACACTGTGTGCCAAAAGTATTATGTGTGTCTATTCCAACGCACACCCATAAAAAAGGTACTCTTTTTATTTTTATCTATTTAATTAATTTAATTATATTAAAAAAAATTAATTAATATGATATTTTTTAAAATATCTTAGTTACTTTTTTTAACTTACTCCCTCACTTTCTTACTTGTTGAGAGTATATCAATAGGGATAATTTAAAAAAATTAATAAATATAAAAATATATTTTATATTTAGGATAAAAATTAATTCTCTAATTAAGTGTTATATTAAAGACTGGAAGAGTATCATATATTAATTAAGAAATTTGTAAATGAAATGCCTCTATTTAAATTAATTAAGTTGAATTAATAGTTCATTCTGTATTGTTGATAATTTATTATTAAATAGAATATATTATATATTTTGATGAAAGGTGATTGTTTGTTTGTAGTGAAAAATGATTTCTTTTCCACAAATTATGCAACTGAGTATGCTTACATTTTTTTTGTTACCCACTCGATTCATCGGAGTTTTGCCTTGACTATATCCAGATCTGACCCGCATCGCACACTTGGTTATGGTGGGTGAGTCTCCCAACAGGGATTTTTTATATACGTCAAAGCTCAAACTTAAGATCTCGCTTAAACGATACCAAATCGTTTACCACTTGCACTAATTCCGTTGGTAGTATAATTACAGTTAACTTACAGGAGTTCACCAACCCCTTTAAACAAAAAATAAAATAAAATAATGGCAAGTGATTTGCAAGGTCCAATAGCATAAGAACCAAACAATTAATAAAGATACAAAAAAAAAACTTACTTGCATGCCACTGAATCTCCTTTTGTTCAACTTTAAATCAATTTTGTTAATTCTTCAATGCCTTTGATTAAGCTTTTCACTTTTTGGACGGCTTTTTGTCTATCACTTGTCACCCCACCTCCAACTGTATTCCTTAGCCATCCCCCCATAATCCTTGAAATTCAAAATACCACAAACTAAAATCACTTTTTATTATTTAATTAAAAACATAATAATTTAAAAAAATATTAGGAAATAGAATCTAAACCATTATCATTCAAGACACTGCATATTCTTTGCATATTAATATATTTGTAAGGTCACAATATTTACAAAATTTAACTCACGAAGATTAGCATGAGGGGCAGGAGCTCTGTTGTTCCTTGAACAAGTGGTTAGAAGTTTAACTTTTAACCAACAAATGTTAGTTTAATAGAAAGGATTTTTTAAAGTTTCAGAGTTTGAGTAAAAAAATATTTTTTAGAAGAACTACTTTTATTAGCCACAATAATATTTGTAGCCCAATCAGATGATTTCTAACTTGCTTTTGGCAGAGTTCCCAAATAAAATAATTCTAATTCCTTTTCTCCACTATAAATGTCTCGCCAAGTTCCAATTTTGATCACTGAGCTTCTTCCTTCTGAGCTCATCAATGGCGAGTACCTCCTATCATGCATACTCAAGCCAGGGCTCTTCTCAGAGATCGTTGGCCATGGTGTTGGCTCTGGCATCGGCGGTGGTTTTGTCTCCATTGTATAACGTGAAGCCAAAGAGTGATGGAAGGTACTACGAATCAAGATGGAGCTCTGGTTTTGTTCTGCCTATGCTTCTTGCTGGTCTCATCATTGCCATCAGAATAAGCTCTTCTTCTTCATCATCTTCGTTGCTTCCATCTCCAGAACCTTCTTGGGTTCTCAGAATCGGAGCCTCTTCTTGGGGCCTTGCTGGGGTTTTGATCATGCTCATCCTTGTTCTTTACTGGCAAGCCTCAGTTCAGGAGTTCTTCTGGAGATAGACATACATCAGAGTCAGAGATGCATCGCTGGTACTGCTATTGTCTCTCAAGTTGAAGGATCTAAGCTTGAAAATTATATCAATGAGATCTATGTATGGCTTTACCTTTTTTTCACTTCTTGTGCTAGCTACCAAGTTTTTAATTGTGATTTATTCTAAGTTTTATGTAATAATATGAGAAAATAAGAGTTATATAATTAGCAATTGAAGCTCTCGTTCTAATAATTTTGGTGACAGAAAATGGAAGTTGACGAAGCTAGCCAGTATAGCTCTGTTTCAAGTTCTGACAGCAGAAGATTACATAAATTGCTAAGTTTTGATATATATATATATATATATATATATATATATATATATAATGTTGCATGTGTCATTACTTCTCTATACAATTTAGATCTAGTTGATATAAGCGAACAATATTGTACCAAGTATAGATGAGATTTTAGGATCTGGATCTTCACAAGTTTCAATATTATATTTATTTTTATTTCTTGAAGTAAATACGCGAGTCATTTCATATCAATAAGTTTTTACATTTACATCCATATTCATATACAACAATTTTTCACTCATGGTGTACTTGGCATACATGCATACACCAAACGTCAGCTTCTCGAGCCAACCATGCCACTCACAGCAGCAGCAGCAGAAGCAGGCACTAAGCTTGATATAGTTAACCCTCTGTCATACATACGCTGGATTTCTTCCCGATACTCTGTCAGAGACTTGTCGGGTATGGCCGGAGAAAGCTCCACCACGTCTCCCATCTTCAACTTGCATGTTGGATCATTTACAGGCTCTTGGTTTAGCCTCAGCCTCAATTCTTCCTTCGGTGGAAGTCCATGTGGGGTCCATCCAGAGCTTCCAAGAGTTTGCAGGGAACTCTTGGACAGACATCTGCCCATCTAGACACAATTAATATATCACAATTAAATACTAAAGTGGTATGTCATTGTCTAATCTCCCAAGTACCTGGAAATAATTTATATAGAGAAAATGAGCACGAAATATGCATAGAAAATCTTTATCCCTATATTATTTATACTAGACATTTGACTGGAAGGAAGAAAGAGGATTGAAGTTAAGCTGTATAAACTTGGGTCACGAACCTCATCGTTCTCAATCATGATCACAAAAACAGAACCATCCTCACCAGAATGAGTTTTATAGCAATATGGGCAATCATTAGCATGACAAGAAACTTGCATGCTGGCTTGATTGAAACAGCATATCCAGCAGATGAGGAATCTTTGCTCATTGTCTCACACTGCCAAGTTACGACATATCGAGCCCACTCAACCATCTGAAGTACAAATCAAGAATGCTGGCAATCACTTTCCTTATATCTCCAATGTGCAGCAAAACCAAATTCTGCTTGCAAATGCATATCTCTCTTCCTGATTTGTACTTCAATCGGAACTTTGCCATCGCCCATCACTACAGTGTGCAGAGATTGATACCTATAAATTACAAAATCAAAGTTAGATGAAAAGTAGAAAAGAATATATAAGTATAGATCACAGACCACCACCATTGCCGAGCTGACCACATACCCATTGAACTTGGGGTGACTTGTGTAATCTTACAGTTTTCCTGGCACCACAGACCATATATGTTGAACAACCCTTAAGGCTCTATAGCAGTCTTCCTCATTGTCAACAATTAAGCGTAGCCCATAAATATCATGGATTTTATCCACGGTTAGCTTCTTTCATCAAATATATAAATCAACAAAACATTAAGAATCTTAACTACACAAACAATATATAGTTCAGCATTTCTGGTCCTACGATGCAATGCTTGTTCATCAGCAAATATTGGTTATACATTTATATGTCATAAAATGAGAAATAGCTTAATCTTTAACAATGCGAACAGAAATTTCAATCTGTGAGTGTTCACAGAAACAGCAATTATCTTCTATCTCAACCAAATTTGTGTAATTTATTACTGTTTTAAAGAATCTTTCCTCACCTTCCAAAAAACATATCTCTAGTGTCATCTTTGCATAACTTTCTAATATGACAAATATAACATAATAAGCACAACTTATGCAGCTAAAAAGATGGAGGGAAACAGAGATGACATACTTCGACATTTTGAAATAATTACTATACAAGCTCGTGTCGCCCATAAAGGACATGATAAGAAATGACTTCATCTTTCAATGCTTCCTCTAATTTCTCTTTGGCAGAAATGATCATAACATCACCAGTCGACTCCACAAGCTTTGATAACAGCTCCTTGTACTGGTCTGGGTTGAGATACTTAAAAGCACCAATTTTCTAACTGTTCCTTCCCACTAGATATCCCCAAGCGATTTGCCAAAGAATCGATCAAGCGAGGAGTGCGGATAGTTCGTTTTCTTTCTTCACTTTGGACGGCTTATGTCATTCAAAAGAACCTATACCACATTTGACCAAATTCTACCTATCAGCACAATGGACAAATGCATGGAAGTATTAAAACTGCAATAAACTTGACATCTTGAACAAATGAGAGGTTAACATATATGCCAATTTAGAACAAACTGATTAAAGATGAAAATTTGCAGTATATCTAATGTTATGGATATGAATCAGAAGATATTTTCCTCACCACTTCAACTAAATCGGCAACCCCAGCACCAAAAATCCTCAATAAATAATCGTGTGCCACAAAGGAATCATCAAGTGTGTCGTGCAAAAAGCCCTGCAGCAACAACTGTGGAATTTGCACCAATCAAAGCTTGAAGCACTGCTGTTGGTATATTTGAAATGGAGGGAGCAAGATTTGTCTTAATTATAAATTGTAGAGTAGTTGGTAATTAGGTTAAGTGATATAGCAATGACTTGTTTCAGTATGAGTTTGTCAAGTGAAGACTTAGAAGAGCAGCTGGAAAATGATGTATAAAATAATTAAAAAAAAATAGATGTGAGAATATAATATTGGTAAATAAAGCGATGATATGAGAATATAATATAGGTGAATATAGCGATGCTCATTTTGTTTTTAGTTAAAAACATTAGGTGAGGTTTCAGAATGTAGATGAATTACTATTGATATTTTTATAATAGTAGATGTTCTCTTTCGGATCATTCTTAAAGTACAAAATCATTAATGTACCTTTTTGCTTAGTGAGATTTTGAGGAAGTAATGTAATAAGATAAAGAAATTGCAGTTGTTTGATATTAGTTTAAATTTTTCTTGGAATTTAATTAATTATATTTATAATTTCATCTTTTCTTATCGAAATAAGAAACTTTCTTCCAGGAATCAATCAAATTTTTATTTGAATTATAAGATATTGGATTAAAGTTAGGCCTATATATATATATATATATATATATTGTGTGTGTGTGTGACTATTTTATTTTATGATTAGAGTTAAATCTTTT
Source organism: Leucaena leucocephala (assembly GCA_037074615.1). Classification (NCBI taxonomy): domain Eukaryota; kingdom Viridiplantae; phylum Streptophyta; class Magnoliopsida; order Fabales; family Fabaceae; genus Leucaena; species Leucaena leucocephala. Next base: position 2,644,492 of record CM073558.1, on the reverse strand, counting down.
TAAAACACTTTATTCTCAAATTTAAAAAAAATATAAAAATCATATTTATTACTCAATGCCCTTAATATAAAGTTTAATAAGAGAGTTAATATTAGTTCTAAAAATAAAATATATTTCTCACATTCATTCATTTTTACCTAAATTATCTTTATTTGTTCTCTCCACAATAATCAAATAAGAGAAGGGAAATAAAATTAAAAAAAATTATAATATTTTTAAAAAATACGATATATTAACTAATTTAACTAACTTCATTAATCCAATCGAATTAGTTAAATATGTCATATATTAAATATCATATAAGTATATTTAAGGGGATTTAAAATGTAATAATAAAAATATGAAATATTTTCAAATAATATTAAAATGTTAAAAAAATATAAAATCATTATAAGGTCCACGTTACTCTGTTTCTCCTTAATTAATAATTAGAGAACTCAGTAAAGAAAGCATGTTACACGTACGGCAAGGCAACAAGGCATATAATCTTTAATGATTTATCACTTTATCTTTTTATTTATTTATTATTTGTTATTGTCCTTCGTCGCTTTCTTTTGTAAAATTAAGACTAAAACTGTATGTTGTATTATATTTAATTATAAAGCTAGTAAGAGCTCTTGTCCGATTCCAAAAGAAAAGGTTTGAAGACTCAAATGAAGAAGAACCAATTATAGAAGACATGAACCACGTCTGAATATAATATGAAGGGAAACCTCTACACACAACCACCCACACACACTCACACACTCACAAGATATATATAGGTAGATGTAAGAGAAGAGAAGTCCAAAAATGGATGCAAGGCGGCAAGAACTGAGCAAAGCAGTCTTGGGACAAAAATGGGAAGAAGTTGCAGAGTTATACAGAAGTTATCCAGAGATTCAGGCCATGAAGATAAACAAATCGGAAGACACTGCACTGCACGTGGCCATCAGTCTGGGAGCACCAAAAGACAAGGTTTTAAATCTGATACACGAGATTGAACATACCAACGTTAACGACGACGTAGAAGTTGCCATGAAAACCTTGGAAGCTAAGAATGAGCAACATGACACTCCTCTGCATTATGCTGCCTCACGAGGTTCTCCGTCTATATGTAAGCGAATAATTCACGTCCATGAAGCCTTGGCTTGTAAACCTAACAAAGATGGTGAGACGCCTCTTTTCTTAGCCGCTCTCAATGGCCGTAAACGTACCTTTCTCTATCTTCATTCAGTTTGCCGGAAGATGCAGGCTGTCACCGGCACAGGATCGTTGAGTCCATGGTGGAGAAGGAGTAATGGTGACACTATACTTCACTGCACAATTCAAAGAGAATACTTTGGTACGCAAGTTTTAAGCTAATACAGAAACTATATTTTTTAATGAGTTTTAGTTTTACTTCTTATACTTTCTTTTCATCGTTTTTGTTGTCCCTATACTTTATGCATTCCAAAGCATTAGTTGTTATAGTTTCATATAAGAATCAAAACTAAAACTCTTTAAAAAGTAAACATTGAAACTGAGTATATATATACTAATGATGCAGATCTTGCACTTGAGATCATTCATCTGTATGAAGACGAGAAGATTGCTAGTGTTAGAAATAATGACGGAGTGACACCTCTTCATGTTCTTGCCTCCATTCCTTCCGCTTTCAAAAGCTGTACTCCCATGTCTTTGTGGGACAAAGTTCGTTACACTTGTAAGAGACATTATGTGATTTGGTGTTATTCATTTTTGTTTCCATTTATATTTGTTTTTAATAGAAGTGGGGTCAATTAAGGTTTTGTTTGTGGTAAGACATTGGTGTAGAAAAGCTGAGAATTGATGAGACTAAAGTGGAGGGCCACGTTGTGGACGTTGGAAATTCTGTCTGCTTGAAGGCTCGTGATGATGATGATCTAACAATAGCCCATCAGAGTCAAGGTTGAAGGAAATTAAATTAATGATTAATATAATTATTACTTGGCTGAGTATTTAATAATTAAAAATAATTATAATTAATGACTTTAATTTCTTTTTCAGGATCAATAAGGAGAATGAAAGAGAAACACGAATGGAGTGGGCAGATCATGGAGGAACTCCTGCAACGAACTTCTGAGTATGACTACAACCAAGATGAGAGTCTTGCGGATAAACAGAACCAGCAGGGTATCATATATACCCCAATGTTCTGACTCTGTCATTAATCATATTAAAAAAAGAATACTTCATACATATATGCTGATATATATATATTATTCATTCCTCTCTTATTTCAAAATCTAATTTAATTAACTTGGAAGGAGCGGCATCAAAAAAGGACAAAAAGTCGACGGCATTGTTAGTGGCAACAAAGAATGGTGTGAAGGAACTGGTGGAGAGGATTCTTCAAGTTTATCCAGTGGCAATCTACGACAAAACCGACCCAAAGAAAAGGAACATAGTTTTCAAAAAAACAAACCCATGTTTTCAAGTTGTTGATGAAGCACCCCCCCTTGGCATAGGCTGCGGATATTGATGGAAATAATGTATTGCACATGGCCTCCTTTCTTCTCCAACACATGCCTCGTCAAATCCATGGCTCTGTCATGCAAATGCAATATGAAGCCCTCTGGTTTAAGGTACCAAAATCTCTTTTATTTTGATGAATTTTATTTTAGTATTAAGACCTCAATCTCTTTTATTTCTTAAACTTATTATTTTTCTCAAGTTACCCTCATATATGGATTAAAATTGAGTCTTTAAGCAATGACATGATTGTTATCATATCATGAGTTCAAAACCTAAAAATAACATCTCTTATTCATTGATAGAGGTAATTAAAGCAGCATACATTTATCCCTTCTTAACCCCATCTGGTGTGAGCCTTGTACATCAAGTCACCTTTTACCCTTATATATTGATTAGCATTTATTTGATGGAAACAAAAAAAGTATACTTTCCAATATAAATAATTTTTAAAAAAATTACTTCCTCCTATATTTAAATAAGATATAATTTGTAAGGCATCACAAATTGTATGTTATATTAAAGACGGGATAGTAGTCACAATAATAACTAATTAATTTCCTAATATTAAAAATGATAACAAACTATTTAACTAATTTTTTTAATATATGTAAATTAGTTAATTAGATTAGAATAGGAGGATTTACTGTTATCCTAAAGCTTCTTAGGGGTTTAATTTACATATGTTATATAATGTGATGATCACTAGTTCAGATTATGAATATTAATGTCTTGTTGAAGTATGTGAAAGAAAACATGCCAGCGTACCTGAGCTCTCAAGAGAACAAAGAAGGAGACACTCCAGATGAGATCTTCGCAGAACAGCACAAGGACCTCCTCAAAGAAAGCAACGAATGGATAAAGGACACTTCTGGTTCTTACGCCATAGTTGCTGCACTTATCGTCAGTGTCACGTACGCCACATCGTACACCGTCCCTGGAGGCACTAATGAATCTGGAAAACCTACGCTACAAGGCCAACTTTCATTCGACATCTTCGTCTTCTCCGTTCTGGTTTCCTTCTGCTCCTCCATCACTTCATTGGCTGCTTTCGTCGCTGTCTTTAGTTCTCGAAAGCAACCAGTTGATTATCTTCGTCGAGGTTTGCCTCTGAAGCTTTGTTTTGGCTTAACTACGTTTTATCTGTCTGTTGTCTCAATGTTGGTCTCTTTCTGCGCTGCGCATTTCTTTGAACTTGATCACAGAATGAAGCATAAGATTAGCCCTTATGTTCTGGTGTTGATTCCACTGTGTTTGTACACTTATGAACAGATTCCACTGTACTGGAATCTTCTCAGAACCACTCTTGCCAAAGAACCTCAGCAAAGATACGTGGGAGACAATGTTACTATGTAGATCCCAGCCCTGCAACATGTTTCTTCTTCCAACTATGCAATATTTGTTTTTTTGTGATATGTTTCATGATCTTACTTCTACATTGTGAGTTCCTGTATGCGAAGCTTGAAAGTTTTTATTTTTTAATTAATTTGTTGTAAAACCTACTTCTTTTTTAAATGAAGCATTATTTAATTATATATAATATGTATCATTTTTCTTATAATAAAATTTACATGTCTATCGCTAAAGTTAGTGTATAGTCCTAGGGTTTAAAAAATCCTTATAAGAGACTTATGATATTAGCTATTAAATGAGTTATCATAAAAATAGTAAGAATTGAATTCATATCGTTATAGGTTATAGGATATAAACATATTTTTTATTATTTGTAACAACTATGTTTCATTGATGATAATTAAAGGTTGCGGAACGTAACAACGAGGGTGAGACACCTCTCTTCTTGGCTGCTGTTCATGGTCACTAGGCAGCCTTCCTCCATCTCATGGCGACACTCTGCTTCACTTGTCCATTCAACGAAAGTACTTGGATCGATGACTGCCAGTTTTAGACGGATTAACAGGGTTGATTTTTTTATTTTGTTTATTTAAAAGATTCGATTAATAGTATGTTATCAATTAATTGAATTGGTAATTAATGCAGATTTATCATTGCTAATAATTCGTCTCTGCCCCGGTATCGTCATCTGCATCATCAATGAAAAAGGCCAGGCACCTCTAGACATTCTGGCCTCTATTCCCTCGCCATTCTTGAGTGGCACTCATCTCAGTTGGTGAGAAAATCTCTGTTACCGAGTGGCATACAAATGGAAAATCACCAACTAAACCACTTTTCTTAATCTCCTGAATTAATTAACTACATCTTACTCCCTCTTTTGGCCACAATTTTTTGCCATTCTTATATATACCTATATTTAATAAAGGTAGTGTAAAAGAATAAAAATTAGAAGAACTACTATGAGATTATAAGAGAAATGCTACATCATAAAAAGGTTGTAACTGTCATAAATTTGTTATCAATTCATAAATTAAAATTTATCATTATTAATCTCTTAGTTATCGTTATTGAGACTTTAGGATATTAAGTCTTTATTTAGAATCTCATAATAATTTTTCCTAAATAGAAATACTCCTCCCGTCTTTAATATATGATATAATTGATGATTTAATCTTAATTCTAAATATAAGATATATTCTTATATTTATTAACTTTATCTTAAATTACTCCTATTGATACTAAACAATAATCAAGTAAGAGGGGAAGTGAGGTAATTAAGGAAGATTATTAGAATATATTATTACATATATTAATGGAGTTTCTATTAAGAATGATTCAAATATATATAATTAAAGGGGGTATTTTAGGAAAATTAACACATAATTATTATGAATAACTAAATTAACTAATTTACTTAATCTATTTAAATTAATTAAATAAATATTATATTAATTGAAGAAACAGTATTTCTTTTAGCTGTTTTGTTTACTACATACCAACTAGTTAGAATTGACTTGTAATAAGCTGCGGTAAGTATAGCTAGAATTGCTACATAATGATGATACGATCCTATTTCTATAGTCATGGTCATCCCGATGGCGGCTAACGTCTCGGATCGGATTTACCTCGTCATAATTCATTGAAGGAGGATGCTGCCGGACACTCAGAGACTACTGGTCAAATTCCCAGCCATAGCCATAATGCTATTTTCAGATTCCCTTTTGGGGACAGAATAGATAATTAATTAGTAATTTTAATGCTTAATTTTATTCCATTATTATTAATTCATGTATTTATTAAAAGACCTAACATGTAAGCTGACTATGACAGAACTCGTAAAGAATGACGCTTTTTATGATAGCTTAATGGAGATGGACATGTTGAAGTTGGACTAAGATCATTCGACAAATCCATTCACACCTCTAGTGCGTGAAGGTAATTTTGGCCTCTAAATATTAAAAAAAATACTCCCTGGTATTTAATAAAAGAATTATATAATTAATTTAGACAAACTAAAGAAGTTAGTTATCAACACATAATTAATTTAACAATGTAAACTTTATTAGATCTTTCTAAATTTTAAAGACACTTATATTAAGAAGAAAAATGAACCCTAAAACTGGAGTAGTTGATCCCTCGTATACCTAGGAATACATAATAATTAAGCATGTTTGTTTGAGATGGAGCATTAAGATGGACCCCTTTGTTGAGAGCAACAAAATATGGTGCGGTTGAAATGATGGTAAAAGTCATATTAGAAAAGGATTTTGTAGTAAATGATGATGAAACCGATGACAAGAGGAATATGGTGCTGGTGGCAATAGAAGAGACGCAATCCACCATATTGCAGTTATGTTTGGGCTTGTCGGCAAATTGGAATCATCAGAACCTCCGCCATGCAACCGACATCAACAGCAACAGTACTGCCTTGCACTTGGTCGCCAAGCTTTCTCGTAATAGGAATATGCCCATGTCTGCCATTCACATGCAAAGGGAAGTTCATTGGTTTGAGTACGTGAACAATATGAGGCTGCCAGAGTTCAACGAACGGCGAAATAACGAAGGCAAAACTCCGGGGATGATCTTCGTGGAGCAACGCCGTGATCTCATGCAAAAAAGTAACAAGTGGGTGAAGGAAATGTCTGAAAATTACATCATAGCCACGGAGCTTATTTCCAGTGTTATCTTTCCAACGTGCCACCAGATCCCTGGCAGTTATAACGGAGCCAACGGCACACCGATCGTAGGCTCTCGTACTAAATTCCAAGTGTTTGCCATGGCGACGCTGGTTCACTTTTCTCCTCCATCGCTTCCCTCAGTTCCTTTCTGGCGATTCACAGCTCACAAAGTGATCGACCAAAGCATTACCGACGACTTCTACCGTTGACGCTTTGCTTGGGTTTGTGGTCCGTGTTTGTCTCTGACAAACCCATATTTTTATATATTAATTTATATTATTTTAGTGGGCTTTTATCAATATTATGGTCTTTAATTTTATTCTTTGTGCACTAATTGAATTAATATGACTTATATTGAATTAGTGCTTAATAGGGGCATAATTGTCATATTTTTTATTATTTCTCCTAAATAATTAGTTTTAGAATAAAAGGTATTACATTATTATGATTTTATATTTCAGGAATTTAGGAGAAATCGAAATTCACAAATGACAACAAAGGACCATTAAATTAGAATCTGTAAAATAAGACCCAATGGGCCAAACCTTGCGATTTGGCCCATTAGGTTATGATTCATCTTTTTAAAAAGAGGCAACACGCACACACAGGAGGCCACGCCTCGGGAGAGCATTGAATGAAAAGAAAGGAAAGAGCATACACATGCATGGCGGCCAGCAAAGGGAATTGAAAAGAAGGAATTGAATTGAAGTAAAGACGCCGCTGAATTGGAATTGAGGAAGGAGAAGGCACCAAAAACTGAATTGAAAAGCAACATACACACAACCAGCTGCCGCGAGAATTGAAGGAAAGAATTGAGGATTGCAGAACTGAATTGAAAGACATCACTGAACAACCACGGTGAAGCTTGTGTAGCAGCATTATTCATGGCTAAACTCTTATAATTGGCGTTAATCTTTATAGCCATGCGTGGCTAAACATCTAAATTCTTTAATTCAATGGCAAATGCATGAGTTTGGGATCTCAAAGGGGAGTATAAGTTACTCTAATTCTTTACCCAATAATTATGTTATGACTCCTAGGTCTTAGAATTAATTTTATAATTATTAGGAATATTTAGAATGATTTATTTATATTTATTGAGGATTATTGTGACTACATTTTTGCTTGACATTTGACATTAATTTTTAATTAACTTTAATTTTATTTACTTTAATCTGGGCCAGACATTGAATTGAGATTATCGTGAATATTTATTGATTTTTCAAGGTGGCTTGAATTATTGGATCGTGGTGTATCTTGTTAGCTTAAATTCTATTTTATGAATTATTGAGTTATAATTAAGCATTGGTTTTTAATATCTTTAGTCATATTTTATTATTCTGGTGGCAGTTAATAAATTAGGACTTGGAAAATATTTTGTGACAATTCGAGGAGGCTCGGTTGTTGGATTAAAAGCTTTATTATAATTTTTAATTCATTATTTATAACTCTCATATCTTTTGAAGTTATGATTGCCTGCGTTATTGAATTAGAGGATTGCTTTTATTATTATTAATCACATTTGAATTTATTCTTTTCACTTACTATCATTCATTATTCATTTCTTTAAATCAAAAATACCAAAAATATTTTATTTAAATTTATTTTTGATTTATTGCATTTAGTTGTTAATCAATCAAAATAAATCCCATTTTTTTAGCTTAGGTTGTATTGCATTTAGTTACTTAGGAATTTAATTTCATATTTTGGTTCCTTAGAGAGAACGACCTGAGGTTGCACTATATGCAATTCTTGATTTAAATTTTTGAAGTAACCCCAAGGCGATATCGATTCAAGGTTGTTTCAGTCTCCATCGTCTCCACGTTGATTTCTTTTTGTGCTGCGCATACATTTGAACTTGGCCCCAGAAACCAGTCTAAGCAATATGTGTCCTTGGAGGTTGGTCTCACTTTGATTCCTCTCTGCTTTTACAGAGCAACACAAATTCCTCTCTATTGGCATCTTCTCAGAGCTAGTTTTTCTACTGTGCCACTCTCCAGGTCATTCTATGTGGAACAATTAGAAGAAACAACACCAGACGAAGAACAATATCAAAAGAAGAACAAGAAGAAGAAAGATCCTGATAAAGATGAAGATTATAAGTAGTGTGAAAGGAAGAGGCATATGAATATATTTGAATGTCACCTTCCATATATTTAAGTGATGAAGAGAAGAAAATCGAAATGATCTGAAACATAAAATGAAGGGAAATGAAATGGTCAAACACATCAATTAAAATAAGAAGCGTGTTTCAATTATTTTTCTTTTATTTTTAATTCTTTCGGCTATTACTCTAATTCTTTCTTATATCTAGCTACTTAGCTTAAGAAAGCATAATGAGGAGTATTTATAAATCCTCCATTGCTATTCTCAGTGGAAATTATTCAATGTGCATGTGTCTGCTTTATAATAAAAATTGTCCTACACAAAATACATTTCTTTATATCGTCACAGCCATACGTTCGGGACATTGGACAAGGAAACATGGAGATTTTGTGTATATACACAAATTCGATAGTTCCAATCAATTATTGTTCGATTATTATGAGACTTTAAATTCAATTTCTGTCGAAGATTTCATATTTGGGGAGATTGTTAGAATTCTAACCTTTTGTTAGGATGGAGAGAAAATGCGGGAGGAATAATGAGAACTATGGAGAAAAATAGGAGAAGGAATGGTGTTTTTCTGTTATTGTTCGTATGCTTATTATATTCATTTGTTCATTTCCTTAAATGTTGTTGTCCAAATATACGTAAGTAACAAATATCTTTTTTATTATGGAATAAGTGAAAAAAGTAAATGAATAACATTCGGGGATTAATAAGAAACATAAGTTTATAAATAACTCCAATTTAAAGTTTTGATGTAGATAGGAAAAAAAAACGATTCATGTCTAACAAGAAACAGTTAACATTTAACGAGAAACATAAGCTTATGAACAACTCTAATTTAAGGTTTCGATAGAGATACGGGAAAAAAAGAAACAGTTATATCTGGTAATAAATGAACAAACAGAATAAGCAAGCGAATAACAATTTGACGATTAACAATAAACATAAACTCATAAACAATTTCAATTTGAGGTTTTTAGATGGAGCAAGCGTTCATATCCAATGATGAATAAATGAGTAGAATAGGCGCGGACAACAATAATTTAGCGATTAACAAGAAATATAAGCTCATAAACAATTTCAATTTGAGCATTACTAAAAAAAATATTTACCATACATGTTACTTCACAATAGTTATACATAATAATATTTTTATAAATAAATTATATATTAAAATACTTTTAACAATAGTTAAAAATAGTTATTAAAAATATTCTACCCAAGTATTGAAAACAATAAGAAAACTAATGAGGATGAGAAAAAATATAATAATAATAATAATAAAAGTAACCCCTTAGCACATGAAGTTCTTAGGAATGAAGTGACGTGTTAATTAATACAATGCATTGGGGGTTTGGTATTGAAGTGACATGACTAACCAGAATTCAAATAACCCCATACACGATATACTGGAGAGATAAAGAAACTTTTGACCGCGGTTTGTTTAATGATAATTTTTCATAAAAAATAATTTAGAGAAATTTTTAATGATATAAAAATATTTTAAAAAATGAGTATAGGGATTTTTATGACAATTTTTTATAAAATCACAGTTAAACCGCCATCTCCCAAAAAATTTAAAAATTCTAACATAATTATAATTTTACTTTTATTTTTTTATAATTGTTTGATGTTCGTTCTTCAGTCCCACCATAACAAACTTACATAAAGGTTATTTTCTAATATTTTTTCCTATTTTTAGTGCATATCTCTATCATTTTCTATCTTAAAAGCTTTAAATCACTGTTTAATTTTATCATTTGATCATTTTTCTTATGTTTCGGTTGTTTGTTATTTGTAAAATATAATACATCATATGATATATTATACTTATATTAAAGACTTATAAGTTTTATTTTCTATTTGTCATCTTTCTCTTCACTCCTTCCACCTCACAGTTTTTTGAATATCTTTACCAATGTGTCAGAACGAGCTTAAAGAGTTTCAATAGCAAAAGCTTTATAAATCTTTAACTTTTTTGCTATATCTATAACTTTTTTCTCCAAATCTAATCCAATACTTTTAGTGAGATTGATCGTGATAGCTAACAGCGGGTGATGGTAAATAGATCTTGTTAGAAGAACCTCGAAGAGTTTTAATAGAAGAAGCTTCTTAATCTTCAGTGTCTTCACCAGATCTTTGACATCTTTCCAAATCTAGTATGATGCATTTGATGAGTGTTGTTGAGGTGGCTGATAGTGAGTGTAGGCAGAGAAAAACTAAAAATAATAAAAATTTTAGATTTTCATAGCAATTTTAGCTAGAATCGTTGTGAAAATAAAGCAATTAACACTATTTATTATTTCACCTTTCAAGGAGGTATTTGCATAAAACCACCGTGATAGTTAAAAGATAGACTTATAATGACGATAGAATTCACACTGCTCCCAAAACTGCTTTAAAAGATCACTTTTAACTATCGTTAAAAGCCTTTTTTCTAATAGTGGAGATTCTAATGTAGAGCAAGTGTTGAAGTGAAATGAGGATTCATGTCTGATACCTGTAACATCTCAAACCACTCCCTCGTAGATATTGACCCTATTATCCACCCCCATAGGGACCCGGGGATCTCGTTGGCACACCGACCATAGGCCTAACTCCGATACCAACAGCTGTAAATAGGGACACTATTTACGAGAGATGCCCAGACTCATCCCTATTTATAACCTTTGGTATTAGAGTCAGGCCTCCGATCGAAGTGCTAGTGAAGTCGATTGGCCCCTATGGGGGTGGATATGAAGTTTTACATTAATTGGAAAAGGAAATAAAGTACGCCTTATAAGAGTGCGGATATATTCCTCTCAGAGACAAGTTTTCTGGATGACTAGGGTTGCACCCAGGGAAATAAAACTCTGCTCTTAGCTACAGCTATAAATAGAGACAATATATACGAGGAAGGAGTCTGGGATATTATAATTAGTATCAGAGCCAGCCTCTATTCAGAGTGCCAGTGAGGTCATTTGGCCCCTATTAGGGGTGGATATGAAGTCCTACATCAGTTAAGAAAAGAAATGAAATATGCCTCATAAGGGTGCAAATACCTTCCTATCGTAGACGTATTTTCTAGGTGGCTACGGCTGCACTTAAGGAAACAAAACCCTACTCTTAGCAACGGCTGCAAACAGGGACAATATTTATGAGGCAGGGGTCTGGGCTGTTACAATTTCTATCAGAGGCAGGTCTCCGGTCGGTGTGCCAGCGAGGTCGTTGGGCCCCTATGGAGGTGGATATATGAAGTCCCACATCAGTTGAAAAGGGGAACAAAATATGCCTTATAAGAGTACGGATACCTTTCTCTCGTAACCTTTCTAGGTGGCTACGGATGCACCTAGGGAAACAAAACCTTACTTTTGGTTACAACTGTAAATATGGACAAAATCTACGAGGGAGGGGTCTGGGATATTGTAATTAGTATCATAGCCACACCTTTTGTCGATGTACCAGCGAGGTCGTTGGGCCCTTATGGGGTGGATATGAAGTCTCACATCGTTTGAGAAGAGAAATGAAGTATACTTTATAAAAGTGCCAATATATTCCTCTAACAAATACGTTTTCTGGATGACTAGGGCTACACCCAAGGAAACCAAAACCCTGCTTTAGCTATAGCTGTAAATAGAGATAATATATACGAGGAAGGGTTCTGGCTATTACAATTGGTATTAGAACTAAGCCTCCGATCGGTGTGCCACTAATGTTGTTGGGCCCCTATTAGGGGTGGATATGAAGTCCCATATCAGTTGGTAAAGGAAACAAAGTATGCCTTATAAGGGTGTAAATAACTTCCTTTCGTAGACATGTTTTTTGGGTAGCTACAGTTGTACCCAGAAAATAAAACCCTACTCTTAGCAATGGCTGCAAACAGGGACAATATTTATGAGGAAGGGGTCTGGACTGTTACAATTGATATCAGAGTCAAGTCTCTGGTTTGTGTGCCAACAAGGTCGTTGGGCCTCTATGAGGTGTATATGAAGTCCCACATCGATTGGAAAGGGAACAAAATATGCCTTATAAAGGAATAGATACCTTTTCCTCGTAGACGTGTAGGTGGCTACAGATGCACCTAGGGAAACAAAACTTTGCTTTTGGCTACAACTGTAAACATGAACAAAATCTACTAGGGAATGGCTTGGGATATTACAATTAGTATCAGAGCCACGCCTTCTGTCGATGTGCCAGAGAGGTCACTGGGCCCTTATAGAGGTGGATATAAAGTCCCATATAGATTAGGAAGGGAAATAAAGTACGCCTTATAAGGGTGCAGATATATTCCCCTCATAAATACGTTTTCTGGGTGACTAGGGCTGCAGCTAAGGAAACCAAAACCATACTCTTACCTATAGCTATAAACAGAGATAATATACATAAGGAAGGAGTCTAGGCTATTACAATTGGTATTAGAGTTAGGCCTCTGGTCGGTGTACAAGTGAGGTCGTTGGGTCCCTATCTGGGGTGGATATGAAGTCCTACATCAGTTGGAAAAGAAAATGAAGTACACCTTATATGGGTGTGAATACATTCCTCTTACAGTCGTATTTTTTGTGTGGCTACGGCTTTATCTAGGGAAATAAACTTGGCAACGGCTGCAAACAGGGATAAATTTACGAAGGAGGGTTATAGGCTATTACAATTGATATCAGAGTCAGGTCTCTAGTATGTGTGTTAGTGAGGTCATTGGGCCCTTGTGGGGGTGGATATGACGTCCCACATCAGTTGGAAATGGGAACAAAATACGTTTGATAAGGGTACAAATACTTTTCCCTCATAGACGCATTTTCTAGGTGGCTACGGATGCACGTAAGAAAACAAAATCCTGCTTTTGTCTATAACTGTAAATATGGACAAAATCTACGAGGGAGGGGCCTGAGATATTACAATTGGTATCAGAGGCACGCCTTCTGTCGATGTGCCATCGAGGTCACTAGACCCCTATGGGAGTAGATATAAAGTCCAATATTATTTGGGAAGGGAAATGAAATACACCTTATAAGGGTGCGGATATATTCCTCTCGTAAATACGTTTTTTTAGTGACTAGGGCTGCACCCAAGGAAACCAAAATCTTACTCTTGGCAACAGCTATAAACAGAGATAATATATACGAGGAAGGGGTATGGGCTATTACATTTGGTATCAGAGTCAAGCCTCTGGTCGGTGTGCCAGTAAGGTCATTGGGCTCTTATTGGGGGTGGATATGAAGTCTCACATCGGTTGGAAAATGAAATAAAGTATACCTTATAAGGATGTGAATACCTTCCTCTTGTAGACGTGTTTTTTGTAGCTACAGCTGCACCCAGGAAACAAAATACTGCTCTTAGCAATGACTGCAAATAGGCACAATATTTACGAGGAAAAGTTCTAAACTGTTACAATTTATATCAAAGCCAGGTCTCCAGTTTGTGTGCCAGCAAAGTCGTTAGGCCCCTATGGGGTGGATATTAAGTCCCACATCAGAAAGGAAACAAAATACACCATATAAGGGTATGAATATATTTTCCTCATAGACGCATTTTTTAAGTGACTACGGATGTAATGTACCCCAGGAAACAAAACCATACTCTTGACTACAACTGTAAACAGGGACAATATCTACGATGGAGGGGTTTGGTATATTACAATTGATATCATAGCCACGCCTTCTGTCAATATGCGGGCGAGGTCGCTAGGCCCCTATGGGTTAGATATGAAGTTCCATATCGATTGAGAAGGAAAACGAAGTACGCCTTATAAGGGTGCGGATACCTTCCTCTCGTAGACGCGATTTTTAGGTAGTTACAGCTGTACCCAGGGAAATAAAATCCTGCTCTTAGTTACAGCTGTGAACAGAGATAATATATCTAAGGAAGGGGTATGGGCTATTACAATTGGTATCAAAGTCAGGTCTCCGGTCGGTGTGCTAATAAGATCGTTAGGCCCCTATTGGGGGTAGATATGAAGTCTCACATCGGTTAAAAAAAGAAACAAAGCACGCCTTATAAAGGTGTGAATATCTTCCTCTTGTATACTCATTTTTTGGGTGGCTACGGCTGCACCTAGGAAAAAACAAAACCTACTCTTAGCAACGGCTACAAACAAGGACAATATTTACGAGGGAGGGGTATAGACTGTTACAATTGATATCAGAGTCAAATCTCCGATTTGTATGCTAGCAAGGTCATTAGGCCCTTGTGGGGTGGATATGAAGTCCCAAATCAGTTGGGAAGGGGAATTAAATACGTTTTATAAGGGTACGGATATATTTTCCTCGTAGACGCGTTTTTTGGGTGACTATGGATGCACATAGGGAAACAAAACCCTGCTCTTGGCTACAACTGTAAACAGGGACAATATCTACGATAGAGGGGTCTGGGATATTACAATTTGTATCAAAGCCACGCCTTCTGTTGATGTGCGGGCCAGGTCGCTAGGCCCCTTGGGGTGGATATGAAGTGCCATATCGATTGAGAAGGGAAACGAAGTACACCTTATAAGGGTGCAGATACCTTCCTCTCATAGACGCAATTTCTAGGTAGTTACGGCTGCATCTAGGGAAACAAACCCTGCTATTGGTTACAGCTGTAAACAGAGATAATGTATATAAGGAAGGGGTATGGGCTATTAAAATTGGTATCAGAGTCAGGCCTCTGGTCGGTGTGCTAGTAAGATCATTAGGCCCCTATTGGGGGTAGATATGAAGTCTCATATCAGTTGGAAAAAGAAATAAAGTACGCCTTATAAGGGTGTGAATATCTTCCTCTTGTAGACACGTTTTTTGGGTAGATACGGTTGCACTTAGGAAACAAAACCCTGCTCTTAGCAACAGCTGCAAATATGAGCAATATTTATGAGGGAAGGGTATAAACTGTTACAATTGATATCAAAGTCAGGTATCCGATTTGTGTGCCAGCAAGGTCGTTGGACCCTTGTGGGGTTTTTATGAAGTCTCAAATTAGTTGTGAAGGGAATACATTATCCTCGTACACTCTTTTTTTAGGTGACTACGAATGCACCTAGGGAAACAAAACCCTGTTCTTGGCTACAATTGTAAACAAGGACAATATATACGATGGAGAGGTTTGGGATATTACAATTGGTATTAGAGCCATACCTTCTGTCGATATGCGGGCGAGGTCGCTGGGCCCCTATGGGGTGGATATGAAGTTCCATATCGATTGGGAAGGAAAATGAAGTACGCCTTATAAGGATGCGGATACCTTCCCCTCGTAAACGCGTTTTCTAAGTAGTTACGGCTGCACCCAGAGAAACAAAACCCAGCTCTTGGTTACGGTTGTAAACAAAAATAATATCTATGAGTGAGGGGTCTGAGCTATTATAATACCGAATGAATGAACAAGTGGAATAAGCAAACGAACAACAACAATTTAGCTATTAAAAAGAAATATAAGCTCACAAAAAACTTCAATTTGAGGTTCTAATGTGGAGCAAGCGTTGATGTGAAGTGAGCATTCATGTCTGGTACTAAGTGCAGAGAACAAGTGGAATAAGCAAACAAACAACAATAATTTGACGATTAATAATAAATAGAAACTCATGAACAATTATAACTTGAGGTTATGATGTGAAGTAAACATTCATGTCTAATACTGAATAAACAAGTTGAATAAGTAAACAAACAATAATTTGACAATTAACAAGAAATATAAACTCAAGAATAACTTTAATTTGAGATTTTGATGGGGAGGAAAAAAAGCAAGTGTGTATGTCTTATACTAAATAAGTAAGTGGAATGAGCAAACAAACGATAATAATTTAAGGACTAACCATAAATAAAATCTCATAAAACTTAGGAGCCTATGTTTGTTACAATTTGTAGTTTGTTGGTAATTAATCTTTTGGTGTGGTAAGGGATGAGTTTAAACCCAAGGACATTCTTTATAAAATTATTCTTCAGGCTATTGGATATTTAATTTATTAAAAAAATATATAAAGGGTAGTAATATATCTATTATATATCTGTTTAAAATTTTCATATTTTCAATACATTTTCATACGTCATGACATATTAATATTTAATGATTAGAAGAAAGATATTCATATTTTATAAGAAAAATAAATCAACATATATATAAGATGTAAATTTTAATAAATAAATAAAATCCCAATAGTAATAATAATAATAATATGCGTTCTTCCAAATATTTTGTTTGAAAAACAGACTAACATGTACAATTAATCGTTTTTTTACTCTCACTGCTGGTAAAAAGGAGAATATATAATATTTAAAAAATTAAAAAATCTAGAAAGTGTTGTTATATATATATATATATATATATATATGTTATATTACCTAAAAGAAATAATATAGATAATATATTGCTGGTAAAAAATATAGATAATATATATAAATTATAAAAGTTCATATTTTCAATACATTTTCACGTCTGACATTAAAAAACTATTTGTAAAAAGAGACAATTGTATCAAATAATTTTTTTTTAAAAAAAAAACTAAAACCGTATTTTATAAAATAAATTTCAAGCACCGGGCAATAAAATATAAAACGCCCACACAAAGGCATAAATGAATGAAAGGCTCACCAAGGGAGAGAAGCTGGTCCCTTTCTATCATGTTAGAATCCACTCAAGTTCTTCAACCTTATATCAAACATCAAACATTTATTTAGTAACCTCCGAAGATGACTTCTTAAATTTCCATCCTAATGCTTGTGTTCTTAGATTGTAACCCATTCTTCAATAGTATGACCTCTTCACCAAACTTAACGTAAAAACTTCATAACTACAATTTCTTCACAAATTATTTGAAGCACTAAACCAACATAAATGATCCTACCACATTCACTAAGGACTTCTTCATAACAAAATAACCGTTGTGAGTAAATTGGCTACTGCGGAAAGAAACCAGCAATTACAGGCAAAAGATCAGAAGTAATTGGAATCAGAAATCCCAAACAGTTTCACTCGACACAATCCAAGAAAAGAATAACCTTTTCTTGCTAGAAAGTGAAAACCTAATTGAATATGAAAAGAACAATTATTCCAACACAATTGGCATCATCTTCAACCACTGCAATTGGATTAACATTATTATATATAAGAAGACAAAACTCTGCTTCGGTTCATTCTTTATATATAGGGCAAGAGGGAAACAAACAACCCTAGGGAACAATGAATGAGATACAAATACCACTAAAGATTATATAAACTGGAATCATAAATCCCAAACATTGTACCCCAGCATGGTTATTTATATTTTATCACATATTCAACAAAGTAACAGAGGGAAAATCATAAACAGGGGCAAAAGATGAGCTAAAACGAATTTTGTCGACTAAAGAAACAAGAAAAGCTTGACAAGTCCATTCATCATCATCGTCAAGGAAGCTTGGCGGAATCTGAAAAAAGGTTTTAGTAGGGTATTCAAAGAACACTTACCAGAGTTGCGAGGTAACTAAGGTGGCATTAGCTTCAAGGCCAATTACTCGGATTAAGGGAGATGAGGGAAACCACCCTTGGGAGCAACGAGATACAAGTAACAGTAAAAAATTATGTATAAGAGAAGAAAAACAGAAATCATTTAAACCCCCCAACGCCAGAATAACAGGGGGGAAATCATAAACAGGGGTAAAAAGACGCATAAACTAAAACTGGCATTATACTAAAGAAATTTATGGAATTAACGGGGGGGAAAGAAAACTTTGACAAACCCCTCAGAACATCAGAGTCATGTGGAAGAAGTCCGTGCATCGTTATCAAGGAAGCCTTGCGAAATCCATGGAAGGTTTAGCATTGATCTCTGATCCGATAAAGGGCCACCGTTGCCGAACCAGGAAGCCACTCCATCCAGTCTGTCGCAAGCAATGGGAGAGCCACCGTTGTTGGGGAAAGAATTGGTTGAATGAATTTGGATTGCAAGGAAGGTATCAAAGAAGAAACGATTGGAAAGCAAATAGCGCCGAATCGGCGGTATTTGGGAATGGGGAAAGACGAACGGAGTAAGGTAGTATATATTAATGGAATGAGCAATATGGATTGAACGGTATAATTTGACCGTTGGAGCCTCTGCGAGCGGTGGTGTGGGAAGTTTTATTGAGGGCCAAGAGAGACGTTAAAAATGAGTTGAAGTTAGATACGTTCTCACTCTCTCAACATTATTTTCCTATCTTAATAGCTATTTTAATTTTCTAATAATCCAATCTATTTTTAATGAAAAAATTAGTACGGTACTTTGTTCACACCGTAGTCAAATTGAAATCAATTAAATTAAGATTCTCCAGCTGTCTAGTCCTGAATTTTGGCGTGCTGGGCAAGGAAAAAGTCCTGAATTTTGGCGTGCCTCAATTTTTATCCAAATCATTTTAACACAAATAATCTAAAGCAAATATTCGATCGAAATAAATTTAAAGTAAATCAAAAGAAAAATTATAGGAAAGAACGAAACAATCCTAAATTTATAATTACCAACGTTCTTTTTTTTTTTTTGGTGTAGGTAAACGTTCTGTTTTTGTTAACACGAATAGCGATGATTTTCAGTAAGAATTCAGAAATTTATTTTTTTTTTTGAAAAAGATAATCAATATTTTTAAAATCAGTTTTTTTTTTTTGGAAACTATATTTTTAATATCACGTTTTTATTACTATTTAAAGAAAATGCAAATAATCAATCTTTTATATACATTTGAAATCAAATTTAAAGAGATGATTTTTAATTTTAAAAATTTAATACGAATATGAATAAGAAGAATTGGAGAAAGTTGCCCACTTAAGGGCACTAAATTATTATTTGCTGGGTTACCAAAGAATTTGCGACAGGTAAATTATTTTAAACAAAATCTACATATCCAAATCTCCATGCACGCAAAGCCACGTATGGTTTCAAGAAACTCAAATAACCAGTCAAGTATTACATCCAAATGTTTTGATACTTTTAAATTGAACTAGTTACATCAAATGGGAACCACCAAAGGCAACAAAGTTATGCTTTACCGTTCTTAAAGATGTAGACCCTTGCTGCCTCCAATTTCGAGCAAATAAGGCTCGAAGATCAGAAGTCCAACCAAAGAAGCCCTTCCATCCAGTATATACACACTTTATGACATGAAAAAGAAAAAAGAAACGAAGAAGGGTTAATTCATCGCTGAATTGCAGGAAAAGGTTCGTATAGATGATGAGACAATATGATTCGCATATGAAATCAGGACCGTTTATCCTTATTCATCCAAACAAGTAAACAAATGGTTGAAGTGACACCACCTAAGAAAACAAGCAAGCAGGCACATAGTCTACGAGAAGTTGATGTTAATCAACACCAGACAAAGAATGCTAGGCAACACAATATCACGACAACGTGGAGTTTAATGACAAAACAGAACATCATAAAAAAAATTGAATATCAAATAAATGATATTCAGTCTTAAAAAATCATTATTAAAGTTTCAACTTTCAACTTTCAAGGATACTTCTCACCCACCCATTTGTCACCCATTGACAGAGTCATGTAATGTGAAGTTTGGCGTTGGCTTTATTAGAACGAAAATGAAACAGCAAAATGCATTGCCAGCCATCAGAACACTGATAAAAACAGAGCCAAAGCACCACAAACCAACCCATTTGTGTGACAAAAGGGCAAAATCCACATTGACCTCAGTCTCTGCTTCATCAGCGAGACAACAGTCTAGAGATCAACAATCAATTCAACCAGACATGTATAGGTGAATTTACACCAACAGAGTATATATTTTACGATGTTTAAGGCAATTAGCAATCTCTACCAATTTGCTAAAAAGAAAAAAATTTCTTCCAGTAAACAGTGGTAGAAGAACATTACCGTCTGAGCTCTCTGAATAGCCACGGCCTTATCGCCAGACTCGCGAGAAACTAATACACTAGGTCTTAAGCTTTTCCAGCCGCTCTCAACGGCAGACTTGGCCTCGACAGTGCCACGGACAACAACGAATTTGTTGCAATCTTGTGAATTGCCGCCAGCGTTGGAACTGTCCAGAAGTGACCGAATGTCAGAAACGGAGAGGGTAGGGGCGACGCTGAGCTTGTCGAGCGCGGTAGAGTTAGCGGTAAGTTTGACGACGGACCGGACAGCGGCATAGGCCAATGCGACACCCAAAATGGCGCCGTCGAAGGACAAGGCTAGCTGGGAAAAAAGGGACACTAGGGCTTGTTCGTGAGAGGACATCGTCGGAAATCGACGTGAGCATCCCGATTCCCGAAATTGGTGAATCCTATAATATCCCACCGTATAGCAGGATTCGCCGGAGATGGAGAAAATGTAGGTGGCACTCAACGTCGTCGTTTAGCGGTGAAACTGATATTGCCGTATTGCAGACAAAAAGGATGAAAAGTTCTGGAGAGAAACAGGCTATGCTGCCTCTGTTAATCTGCTTAATATTTTTTATTTAATTTGTTTGATTTAGGAGTAACTAGAGATTTTATAATAAAAATAAGTTATAATTAATTAATTAACTGTAAATTAGATATTTCCCTAATAGTTGTATCCTAGTTGAGAAAATATATTATAATTATTTATTTATTTATTTATAATTATTATAAATTTTGTTATAATAAAAAATTTAAAATTTAATTTTCGAAAGATTTTGAGGTTACTTTGATTTTTTAAAAAAATTAAACCTTATAATAATAATAATTAATTAGTAATTCTATTAAATTGAGATTTAAAATCATTAGAAAATCAAAATATAATTAGTATGTATTAATTTGTCCACGTCAATATTTAATCCCAAATCTCACCTTACTACCGTTAATGCTAAAGATTCGTTGGAAAAGTTTTTTTAAGAAAAAAAAATAGAAGAGAGAGCTATGCTAATCTTGAAGATTGAAGAGGAGGGGATACGGCGGCCAAATTGCAATACAAAGGAATGAAGTTGTTTTCTGGAACAATGAATTGTTTTGGAAAAGCTTTTTTTAAAAAAAAAATATTTCAAAGTATATTATTTATTAATTGTATTGGGCAAAGCAACCAAAGCATAACATATATGTATTGTACTCACCCCCTAGCCATGTAATTTCGATAATCTTTACTGGCAATTAAAGTTAATTCTTATTCACCATCATTGTAGATCTTTGTATCAGTCTCTTCTATCTTAACGATTAGCCTAGGTTCTCTTATTTATTTTTCTAAAAAACAAATTAATAAATTTATCATTAAAGTGGTTAAGTTACTGTATGATATCATATGAGAATTAAAATATAGAGAAAATAAGAATATATGAATATTATTAATTCTCTGAAAGAATATGAACACAAATAAAAATATTATGATTATAATATCTCAAAATTATTTTTTTAATATATAATAATATAATATTTGAATATAATTTTAAATAATATCTAAATTTAATTATAAATAATTAACAAAATATAATACCTAAACTAATGCTCAACAAAAGCTAAGGGATACGCCGGTGAGGAGAGTTGATCAAACAGTATAGACTCCAGTTAAAAGAAATAGAGGAAGGCTAAAGAGAACGATCAACGAAGTCATTGAGCGGGATCTCCTAATCAATAACCTATCTAAAAATTTAGTTTTTAATATACTATAATAACATTGTATGATCCATGTAAATGATATCATTTAATGGGATAAAGTTTATTATTGTTATTATTGTAATATCTAAACTAATGTATCCTCAACAACTCAATTTTAAAAAAATAAATCATAAGTACCACTATTTAAACAATAAGGTTTAAATGACTTGACACAACAATGATACCTAATTGATCATAATGAAACAATGAAATTCATATATTATACATAGTTAAATATATTTACACATTATTAATTAGTTAATTAAAGAGGAATGAGATGATGCAATTGTTCAAGGCGATGGGAGAATCCAAGTTGAGGGCGTGGCCTGCGTCCTTGATCACTTGTAGCTTGCCTTTTGCTTCCAGGTGCCTGCAATTACCATGCATATTCATTCATTAATTACCAAATTAAACTCCTAACTAAATAATAATGCCCAATTATATTAACCACAAAAAGCACACTTACCTTTGCAACTGGTAGGCAGTTTTTATGGGAAACACACTGTCCTTGTCGCCCCAGATTATCAATGTTTCCTTCATCCATATAAACAACCACTCATTAAACTCAACCTTAACATATGATAAATTAAAGCCATTTCAATGTCAGTATAAAGCAGACAATATCTTAAAGCGGAACTGAACTCGCTATCTCTTATTTTAAGAAAAGCTTATATACCATTAGATTACTAGTTCAAAATATTACTCCTTTGATCCCCATAATTACTTATGTTATGGTAAAAGGTTTGGACTCAAAAAATTTAATATTATTATTGGTCCTTATAGTTTGATCCCATTTTAGTTCTAATTCTTATAATTTTAAATAATAATTTGTGTTCCCTTCAGTTTTATAAAGATTTTATCTGTGTTCAATGATGTTAACTTTTAAGTATAATGATTAAAATTAAAATTTATTAACAATATAAGGACTAAAATAAAATTTGTTAAAAATATAAGGATAAAAACTAAAATTATTAACCAAAATAAGACAAGTTGATCCATGTACTTGTAACAAGTTTTAATTTTAATGTACTTGACATCGTTATCTTAAAACAAGTTCTTATAAAATTATAAAGAACAAAAACTATAATTTGAAATTATAAAGAAAGTGTAACTACCAACAAAAATATTAACCCCTAATTAAAAAAAAAGTACCTGAGTTAAAATTCCAGGGTTGGATTCTGCTTCTCTGTTAAGTAAGGACTCTAGAATCTCCCATTTCTGCTTCCTATTTTCCTTCAACACAAGTTGAATTGCTTCTCGCAGGATAAAATCTGGCAACCTTTGAAGCAAATTAAAATTGTACAAACACAAGTTCAATAAACATCGAAGATCTTGAGGTTTCTCTGGCACGAACACTTCCAATGGATTCCTTCCAATCTCATTCAAATGTTCCATCTTCTGTTCTTCTGTATAACATATCGCACTGCTCATAATCACAACCTTTTCCACTTCCTTAGGGTACATCTCACCAATTTTATAACTAACATAACCTCCATAACTGATTCCCGCCACACTGAACCTATTCACACCCAATTTCTTCATCCCTTCTGCAACGCATCTCGCCTGGAAGACATGGGATCGGTCGGAACGGCCGGAGTAGGATTTGCCGAAGAACAAGAGGTCCGGCACGAAGAGGTTTACTCGCCGGGATAGGTGCCAGATTTGGCAGCAGAATTGCCATCGTGAAGATCCGCCGAAGCCGTGGATTAGGGTTAGGTTCGGCTTGCCGGGGTTTATTTTTGTGGGAACCCAGAATTGCATGACGGTTTTATTGTCGTCGTCGTCCAGCGAGATCATGCGTGGGGACATATTGGATAACCTGAAGTTAAGTACTAAGAGGAATTCAAAACCCGCTATGAGAATACGTAGTAGGATTGATGCTAAACGGAGAAACAAATATGGGAGTAGTAATCGCACTATTATGTTGAAGAGAGAGCGTGTTAGGGTTAGCATGTTTTTGCTGATAAACTGAAGAGAATAGAGAGGGAAAAAAAGAAGCTTAAACCAAATTCTGCTTCTGATCTTCATTTTACGAGTACAATAACCTCGGATGAGTCAAATTTGAATAGGTTTGAGAAGTGAAGAGAAGAAAAGATCAGATCTATGGCACATTACGCTGGGTTATTAGAAGGAGAATTCTCAGAATCATATGTTGATTAATTATATTTTTGTGATTAATTTTGATTTAAAAAATATTAGTTATGGATTGAATTAATCAAAGCTACGTACCACTTTTTTTGGAGAGACAATTTTGTACGAGTCTTCAGATCATGCATGTAATTAGATCTGACAATGTAAAGGGTAATTAGCTATTTACGTTTTGTGCTGAGTACGTAGTATTAACCATTAAGGTTAACAATTTATTTTAAACGTGTGTGTTCACTTTTGATTGATTCTACAAATTATGCAACACATATGAATTAATTTACAATTCAGCATTATATATTTGAGAAAAGAATCAAAGATCATAACATGGTTATATTTATTTTTTCATACCCATTGTTCTTTATTAGGAGGAGACATTTGTACAAAGACTTCTACGAACTCTGAAACTAAATTAATCAATCGTCTAGATATATAGTAAAAGGATTCATATAAAACTACGGTTATGGATGTTTTTATTGTTTATTTAGTTTTGAATAAGATGTCTAGCTTTTTTTTTTTTTAATTTATTGAGTCTTTTTAGTTTCTGAGGTTAGATCTATTAATCTCATCTTTAAAACAGCTTAATAGCAACCAAATGGGATTAAGAATTCAATAAATTATGAATCCCTTCAACCAATTATCTTTGTTTTTAATTTTTTGTTAAGCACATGTATTTTCTATATTGAATCCGATTGTATTTGAGATACTATTTGATATTAAATATAGGTACCTCTTCTAGTAGAGATTAAAATATTAGTACGCCATATTGTGAGATACTATAACATCTTCTGTTAGACCTAATCTCTTGTTGGTTCAATCAATCCTCACAATGATCTTCCAAATCATCAAAATTAATAACTTATCTAATTTTTTTTAATTAATTTGCATGAATGGTTACCTAATTCTTATATTTAAAATCAAATGACTAATAATAAGTAATTTTATATGTGAAAAAAAAAGAAATAAATTAAAGAAAAGTGTATGACACGATCAATTTATGTTCATTTTGTTTATCTGACCACATCGAGTGCCAAAAGTATTGTGTGTCTATTCCAACGCGCACCCATAAAAAAGGTACTCTTTTTATTTTTATCTATTTAATTAATTAAATTAGATTAAAAAAATTAGTTAATATGATATTTTTTAAAATATCTTAATTACTTTTTTTAACTTACTCCCTCACTCTCTTACTTATTAAGAGTATATCAATAGGGATAATTTAAAAAAAATTAATAAATATAAAAATATATTTTATATTTATGACAAAAATTAATTATCTAATTAAGTGTTATATTAAAGACATGAAGAGTATCATATATTAATTAAGAAATTTATAAATGAAATGCCTCTATTTAAATTAATTAAGTTGAATTAATAGGTCATTAGATAATTTATTATTAAATAGAATATATTATATATTTTGATGAAAGGTGATTGTTTGTTTGTAGTGAAAAATTATTTCTTTTCCACAAATTATGCAACTGAGTATGCTTACATTTTTTTTTATCCACCCGATTTATCGGAGTTTTACCCTGACTACATCTGGATCTGACCAGCATCGCACACTTGGCTATGGTGGATGAGTCTCCCAACAGAAATTTTTTTATACACGTTAAAACTCAAATTCGAGATCTCGTTTAAGCTATTCCCAATACTCTGTTAGAGACTTGTCGGGTATGGCCGGAGAAAGCCCCACCACGTCTCCCATCTTCAACTTGCATGTTGGATCATTTACAGGCTCTTGGTTCAGCCTCAGCCTCAATTCTTCCTTCGGTGGAAGTCCATGTGGGGTCCATCCAGAGCTTCCAAGAGTTTGCAGGGAACTCTTGGACAGACATCTGCCCATCTAGACACAATTAATATATATCACAATTAAATACTGAAGTGGTATGTCATTGTCTAAGCTCCCAAGTACCTGGAAATAATTTATATAGAGAAAATGAGCACGAAATATGCATAGAAAATCTTTATCCCTATATTATTTATACTAGACGTGTGACTGGAAGGAAGAAAGAGGAAAATTGAAGTTAGGCTGTATAAACTTGGGTCACGAACCTCATCGTTCTCAATCATGATCACAAAAACAGAACCATCCTCACCAGAATGAGGTTTATAGCAATCTGGGCAATCATCAGCATGAACAGGAAACTTGCATGCTGGCTTGATTGAATCAGCATATCCAGAAGATGAGGAATCTTTGCTCATTGTCTCACACTGCCAAGTTACGACATATCGAGCCCACTCAACCATCTGAAGTACAGATCAAGAATGCTGGCAATCACCTTCCTTATCTCTCCAATGTGCAGCAAAACCAAATTCTGCTTGCAAATGCATATCTCTCGTCCTGATTTGTACTTCAATTGGAACTTTGCCATCGCCCATCACTACAGTATGCAGAGATTGATACCTATAAATTACAAAATCAAAGTTAGATGAAAAGTAGAAAAGAATATATAAGTATAGATCATAGACCACCACCATTGCCGAGCTGACGACATACCCATTGAACTCGGGGTGACTTATGTAATCTTACAGTTTTCCTGGCACCACAGACCATATATGTTGAACAACCCTTAAGGCTCTATAGCAGTCTTCCTCATTGTCAACAATCAAGCGTAGCCCATAAATATCATGGATTTTATCCACGGTTAGCTTCTTTCATCAAATATATAAATCAACAAAACATTAAGAATCTTAACTACACAAACAATATATAGTTCAGCATTTCTGGTACTACAGGTGCAATGCTTGTTCATCAGCAAATATTGGTTTTATACATTTACATGTCATAAAATGAGAAATAGCTTAATCTTTAACAATGCAAACAGAAATTTCAATCTGTGAGTGTTCACAGAAACAGCAATTATCTTCTATCTCACAACCAAATTTGTGTAATTTATTACTGTTCTAATCTTTCCTCACCTTCCAAAAAACATATCTCTAGTATCATCTTTGCATAACTTTCTAATATGCCAAATATAAGATAATAAGCACAACTTATGCAGCTAAACAGATGGAGGGAAAGAGAGATGACGTACTTCGACATTTTGCAGTAAGTACCATACAAGCTCTTGTGTCGCCCAGAAAGGACATGATAAGAAATGCCTTCATCTTTCAATGCTTCCTCTAATTTCTCTTTGGCAGAAGTGATCATAACATCATCAGTCGACTCCACAAGCTTTGATGACAGCTCCTTGTATTGGTCTGGGTTGAGATACTTAAAGCACACATTTTCTAACTGTTCCTTCCCACTAGATATTCCCAAGCGATTTGCCAAAGGTGCAAAAATCTCCAAGGTCTCTTTTGCAAACCTTTGTTGCTTCGCTAACGGCGACGCATCTAGTATCATCATATTATGCAACCGATCTGCCAATTTAATAAGGACAGCTCTTGCATCAGCCATCGCAAGGAACATAGCATGCAGTCGGTCTGCCTCAGCTGATTTGCTAGCAGTATCATTATCCCGTGCAAGCTTGCTTAAGTGGCTCAACTTAGAAACCTGGAATGCCATAAAGATTAGTGAGGATGCTAAAAAGACTCGATCAAGCGAGGAGTGCGGATAGTTCGTTTTCTTTCTTCACTTTGGACGCCTTATGTCAGTCAAAATAACCTATACAAATTGAACCAACCTAGGGGGAAAAACCTAGCTCATTTTTCACTAAGGTCCATCTACATTAAATTTGAACAAATTCTACCTATCAGCTTACACAATCGACAAATGCATGGAAGTATTAAAACTGCAATAAACTTGACAACTTGTACAAATGAGAGGTTAACTTAAATGCCGATTTAGAACAAACTGATTAAAGATGAAAAACTGCAGTATATCTAATGTTATGGATATGAATCAGAAGATATTTTCCTCACCCCTTCAACTAAATCGGCAACCCCAGCACCATAAGTCCTCAATAAATAATCGTGTGTCACAAAGGAATCATCAAGTGTGTCGTGCAACAAGCCCTGCAGCAACAACGGTGGAATTTGCACCAATCAAAGCTAGAAGCACTGCTGTTGGTATATTTGAAATGGAGGGAGTAAGATTTATCTTAATTATAAATTGTAGAGTAGTTGGTAATTAGGTTAAGTGATATAGCTATGACTTGTTTCAGTTTGAGTTTGTCAAGTGAAGACTTAGAAGAGCAGTTGGAAAATGATGTATAAAATAATTAAAAAAAATAAATATGAGAATATAATATTGGTGAATAAAGAGATGATATGAGAATATAATATATGTGAATATAGCGATGGTCATTTTGTATTAAGTTAAAAATATTAGGTGAGATCTCAGAATATAGATGAATTACTATTAATATTTTTATAATAGTAGATGTTCTCTTTCGGATAATTCTTAAAGTACAAAATCATCAATGCAACTTTTTGCTTAGTGAGATTTTGGGGAAGTAATGTAATAAGATAAAGAAATTGCAGTTGTTTGATATTAGTTTAAATTTTTCTTGGACTTTAATTAATTATATCTATAATTTCATCATTTCTTATCGAAATAAGAAACTTTCTTCCAGGAATCAATCAAATTTATATTTGAATTATAAGATATTGGATTAAAGTTAGGCCTTTATATATATATATATATTGTGTGTGTGTGACTATTTTATTTTATGATCAGAGTTAAATCTTTTTAAAACACTTTATTCTCAAATGTAAAAAATATAAAAATCATATTTATTACTCCCATGCCCTTAATATAAAGTTTAATAAGAGAGTTAATATTGCTTCTAAATATAAAATATAGTTCTCACATTTATTCATTTTTATCTAAATTATCTTTATTTATTCTTTCAATAATAATCAAATAAGAGAAGGGAAATAAAATTAAAAAAAATATTATAATATTTTAAAAAAATACGATATATTAACTAATTTAAATAACTTCATTAATCCAATCGAATTAATTAAATATATCATATATTAAGTATCAGATAAGTATATTTAAGGGGATTTAAAATGTAATAATAAAAATATGAAATATTTTCAAATAATATTAAAATGTTAAAAAAATATAAAATCATTCTAAGGTCCACGTTACTCTGTTTCTCCTTAATTAATAATTAGAGAACTCAGTAAAGAAAGCATGTTACACGCAGGGCAAGGCAAGGCAACAAGGCATATAATCTTTAATGATTTATCACTTTATCTTTTTATTTATTTATTTATTATTTGTTATTGTCCTTCGTCGCTTTCTTTTGTAAAATTAAGACTAAAACTGTATGTTATATTATATTTAATTATAAAGCTAGTAAGAGCTCTTGTCCGATTCCAAAAGAAAAAGTTTGAAGACTCAAATGAAGAAGAACCGATTATAGAAGACATGAACCACGTCTGAATATAATATGAAAGGAAACCTCTACAAACAACCACCCACACCCACACACTCGCAAGATATATATAGGTAGATGTAAGAGAAGGGAAGTCGAAAAATGGAGGCAAGGCGGCAAGAACTGAGCAAAGCAGTCTTGGGACAAAAATGGGAAGAAGTTGCAGAGTTATACAGAAGTTATCCAGAGATTCAGGCCATGAAGATAACCAAATCGGAAGACACTGCACTGCACGTGGCCATCAGTCTGGGAGCACCAAAAGACAAGGTTTTAAATCTGATACACGAGATTGAACATACCAACGTTAACGACGACGGAGAAGTGGCCATGAAAACCTTGGAAGCTAAGAATGAGCAACATGACACTCCTCTGCATTATGCTGCCTCACGAGGTTCTCCGCCTATATGTAAGCGAATAATTCACGTCCATGAAGCCTTGGCTTGTAAACCTAACAAAGATGGTGAGACGCCTCTTTTCTTAGCCGCTCTCAATGGACGTAAACGTACCTTTCTCTATCTTCATTCAGTTTGCCGGAAGATTCAGGCCGTCACCGGCACAGGATCGTCGAGTCCATGGTGGAGAAGGAGTAATGGTGACACTATACTTCACTGCACAATTCAAAGAGAATACTTTGGTACGCAAGTTTTAAGCTAATACAGAAACTATATTTTTTAATGAGTTTTAGTTTTACTTCTTATACTTTCTTTTCATCGTTTTTGTTGTCCCTATACTTTATGCATTCCAAAGCATTAGTCCTTATAGTTTCATATAAGAATCAAAACTAAACTCTTTAAAAAGTAAACATTGAAACTGAGTATATATATACTAATTAATGGTGCAGATCTTGCTCTTGAGATCATTCATCTGTATGAAGACGAGAACATTGCTAGTGTTAGAAATAATGATGGAGTGACACCTCTTCATGTTCTTGCCTCCATTCCTTCCGCATTCCAAAGCTGTACTCCCATGTCTTTGTGGGACAAACGTCGTTACACTTGTAAGAGACATCATGTGATTTGGTGTTATTCATTTTTGTTTCCATTTATATATGTTTTTAATGAAAAGAAGTGGGGTTAATTAAGGTTTTGTTTGTGTAAAGACATTGGTGTAGAAAAGCTGAGAATTGATGAGACTAAATGTCATGGCTTTAAAAATTTAGTAAATAAAATTTATTCAACAAATGAATATATATTAGATCTTGCAGTTATTTTTCAAAGGCTATTGCCAGTTGAGTGGCTAAAAGTGCAAGAGTTAACTTTGACGTCCTATATTCGATTCCCGGCTACTGCATGGTGAGGGTGTTTATTTTTATTTTTGGATGCGCGAAATTTCCGTTTTGCCCTCCCTTTCCTTTTTTGTATGCCGTACCCCATTTCCTTTAGATTCCAGAGTTCAGCGGCGAGACAGGCGGGTAGCAGGATGAAAGTCTTCACGCTACTGTTGTCGTGCAGTCTTCCCCTCCAGTGTTCCGTCAGCTCACTCTGCTGGTCACCGCGGTTAGAGGCGTCACATCATACGGCAGCCGCGCCCTTCTGATAAATGGTGCTTGTGGGGAGGGGATTCTAGCGAGGGGTCACAAACGGTGGGGAAAAAGGGAGAGAAGAGGGTCGACGCATTGTGAGTCACTGCCAAGGGCAGTCGTTACCGCCATGCCGTGATGCTGCTATCGCTGCCGTCTCATTTCAAGCATTGAGTACTGTAGCAAATCCTTGAATTTCTGCTTGTTCCTTTCCGTTTGCGTGATCTAGCGACTACAGTACCCCGAGTCTACTCACATCCATCGCAACGTTGCTCACTTACCAAGCCGTTAGGAAGAAGCTTTTGTCGATGGTTTTGAGGTTTGCTTCTTCCCTTTCTGTTGTTCCTCCGCGATGGGTGGGGTTGGGGAATCAAATTGTCGGGCTGCTCTGCTGAGTTTGTTTTATTATTGAGCCATGAATGTTACTGAAATTGGGTGAACTGTTCTGTGTGGTAAATTCTATTTCCTTCCCTATTATGTGATATGGCCGATAAGAATTGGAACTTGTTGTCTCGGTGTATGTGATTTCATGGTTTTAGAAATAAGATGTAAGTATATCAAACTGAAAAAGGGTATATCTATATATGTATTCTGATGAATATGGGGTTCAGCTGCGAGTAATTCATTGAACTGGAGGTTGCGTGCGGTGTGTGCTGTGAAGGCTTCGGGGTGTGAGTCTTTCTGTTAAATGTGGGTGTTTGAAGCCGTGAGGAAAGGGTTCTAGATAGTATATCTATATATGCATATGTTGTGCTCTACTTGTGTGAATGTGTGTGTGGAACAGAGGACTAAGTGTGGGTGCTCCTCAGTGACATTGTTGTGATGTTGTCTTTGTTAGTATGTTAGTATCATACAATATCTACATATAGAAGCTTACTGTTGGGTGGTTGTATGTGAGGAAATGTTACAGGAAGAAAGAAGAAAAGATAAGGAATTTTAGTGTTTTGGCACACGTGTATATGTATGTATATGATGCTGCTGTAGGTAAACATGTGTTATATCTTGCTGTGTTTGTATGCAAGTGAATAGGGAGTTATGGGTTCCAAACTTTTGAAGCTGGAAATTTTTCCAAACTTAAAAAGAGTAAATATACTTAATGATGTAAGAGATCATAGTTAGAGGTTGTTGCATGTGTTATTCTGTTCTGGGTTGTGATTTTGCTGCTGTTCTGGTTGTGAAGCTGAAATATATATATATGTATATATATAAATACTGTTATGGTACTGCTGTATGGTTTTTATGTAGTAGGGATATAACATTGTTAGGTGTACTATTTAAAATTGATATTCAGAGGGAGCAGGACGCTGCTATTCTGGTTTTGAAACTGAAAATAATAGTGTTGCTGGGTAGTTCTGTTTTGAAAAAGAAGAAGAAGAAGAACCTACTGCTGAATGTGAGTTGATTGTGTGTGTGTTTGAGTATATGCTGGAATGATATTTTGAAGTTGAAATGTTAAAGTTAAAAGTGCAAACATTGGCTGTTATGATATATATATATATATATATATGCATATGTATTGCAGTATTGTATTATTTTTGTTGGTTGTGTTTATTTAGAAGATAGAAATCATTGATAAATAATTTAGAGAACATAAAATTTAGTTAGAATATTAAGACATTAATCTAAAGGTAGTAGGTATGAATTAAGTTGATACACTCTTATACGGTAAAATTTGATTTCTTTTTTATTCAATGAAAGTGATGGAAATGGCTTTGCTATAGGACAAATTGAAAGGTGGATGCTGTATATAATCAAAGAGTTAATAACTATAATAAATAAGATATTATGTATATTTTACATAAAGTTAGAGTAATAACATTTTTTGTTTTGGAACGTTAGGAATGTAAATCAAAGGCAGATGAAGGAGGAATGATATGTATTTGGGGAGTGGCTAGATAAGAGTAAGTCATGATATATTTGGAAGAATAGCAGGTGAGTGAATAACGTTCCCTAAAATTTATATTTTCAAATGTATTGTCATTTCAAATGATGAATTTCACATATGGATTTTGAAAGGCAAATCTTATGAAAGTATTGTTTAAATCGTTAGAAATGATTTTCTTTCGATTGGTTTATAAAAGAATTATGATTATGCATGAAAATGGATGAATAAGCTTTTTGAAAAGAGTTTGGCAAAAGTTGCATTGAACTGATGTTATTCATGAAATATATTCTTATGCGATTTCATATGATTTTATAGTAACTTGATTTTAAATGTACATGCTGGGGTTTTTGAGATTCAAAGTGATTTTTACCAACGGTTATGGCATTGAAACGATTGAGATTATTTCATGTGAAATAAACCCCACGCATGATGGAAACGTTTTAGGATGGAATACAGAACGCTGGTTGCTAATAGCAGTACTGTTAGCCCTTGGTGCACCTTGGTTACCTGAGCTCAACGGATTTTCGTGGGTCTTGTACTCGCGACGGATATACGTGGGTCTCGTACTCGCGACGGATATACGTGGGTCTTGTACTCGCCATAGATTGTGGCCTCAAGCCACCAAATTATTACGTGGGTCTTGTACTCGCGATGGCTAGTAGCCTTGAGCTGTTAGATTGGTTATTTATCCTCGTGGACTGTGTGTCCACGTCTATTTTTGTTCTGTTGAAGTCCTACAGAAAGATTCTGGTTTTAAAAGTATTATTTTTAAATGATTGGTTTGAAATGGTTATTTCAGATTGTTGTTTCTCCTGAAATACAAATATTTACGGAAAGGTTTGCATCAGATTACGAAATATTATGAAATACATTTTTAACATGATTATGCATTGTTTATTCCCGCATTCTTTTAAATCATGTTTTTGGGACGTTATTCACGAGTAGATTATTTGGCCTCAGATAGTGCAGGTGACCCTAATCCTCCCGCTGAGTAGTGAAGAGTCTCGTCACAGATCCGAAGCGTTGTTTTTGAACAAGATTGATTTTTAATCTTTATTAAGTACTTATGTTATTTTGATAAAAAGGTAAATGCTCCACATAGACTTTAGAAAAGATTTTGTTTATGTTGAAAAACGTTATGGAAACTTTAAACGTTGTATTTGAGGTTTTAGGCTTTTGGAATATGAAATTATTCATATTCCGTGCCAGTCACGGTCCAAATTTTGGGACGTGACACTAAAGTGGAGGGCCACGTTTGTCACGTCCCAAAATTTGGACCGTGACCGGCACAGAATATGAATAGTTTCATATTCCGAAAGCCTAAAATCTCAAATACAACGTTTAAAGTTTCCACAACATTTTTCAAAATAAACATAATATTTTCTAAGGTCTATGTGGAGCATTTACATTTTTATCAAAATAACACAAGTACTTAATAAAGATAAAAATCAATCTTGTTCAAAAACCACGCTTCGGATCTGCGACGAGGCTTTTCACTGCTCAGCGGGAGGATTAGGGTCACCTGCACTATCTGAGGCCAAATAATTTACTCGTGAATAACATCCCAAAAACATGATTTAAAGAATGCGGAAAATAATCAATGCATAATCATATTGAAAATATATTTCGTAACATTTCGTAATCTGATGCACACCTTTCTATAATCTTTTGTATTTCAGGAAAAATAACAATATGAAATAACTGTTTCAAATAACTCATTCAAAACAATCTTTTCAAAACCATGATCTTTCTGTAGGACTTTAACAGAACGAAAACAGACGTGGACACACAGTCCACGAGGGTAACTAACCATTCTGGTGGCTCGAGGCCACAAACTGTCGCGAGAATAAATCCCACGAATAATTCTGGTGGCTATGCCACAAACTGTCGCGAGAATAAATCCCACGAAATAATTCTGGTGGCTCAAGGCCACAAACTGTCGCGAGAACGAATCCCACGAAATAATTCTGGTGGCTATGCCACAAACTGTCGAGCTCGAATACCAAGGTGCACCAAGGACTAACAGTACTGCTGTTAGCAACCAGCGTTCTGTATTCCGTCCTAAAACGTTTCTATCATGCGTGGGGTCCTTTTCACATGAAATAATCTCAATCGTTTCAATGCCACAATCATTGATAAAAACCACTTTGAATTTCTAAAACCCCAGCATGAACATACGAAATCAAGTTACTGTAAAAATATATGCAATTCACATAAGAATATTTCATGAATAACATCAGTTCACTGTCAAATCTTTTTCTAAAGCCTCTTTATCCATTTTCATGCATAATCATAATCTTTTATAAATCGATCGAAAGAAAATAATGTCTAATGATTTAAACCATAATTTCGTAAAACTTGCTTTTCAAAATCCATATTTGAAATTATCATTTGAAATGACAGTGCATTTGAAAATGTAAATTTATAGGAAACGTTATTCACTCACCTGCCACGCTCCTAAACCGTTACTCTTTTCAGTCCAACAACTTCGATTACATTCACTTCTCAATTCCCTGGTATCCCGAAACAATATATTAACATTCTATTTAAAGCTTCCACAGAAATCAATCATCCTTAGACTATCATTTCAATCTATAACACACTATCAACCATACAACCACAACTCAACTCATAAGTTCCTACCATTTCCCAATTACCACATATCCACAATGGGATTACCATATTAAATCATTTTCAAAAGACATTGCTCATTAACCTTTGAACTAATAACAAGCATCCCTTAACCCAAAACTCAACTCAATATTGGGGTTAGCACCTTAAAGCTTCAAATCAATTATAATAGCTCATAATAGTTCTAATGATGTTTTTTTTTTTAATATTCAAAACATTCTCTTTACCAAGTTGAAATACTTATAAGCTTATCTCTATCTCAAAACATAACCCAAAATTTACAACCCATTTATGGCATGCTTCTGCCCTCTCTTTCCTGGACTACATTATCACATGTATAATATATATTCTTACATAATGCACACATACGCAATATACACATATCAACAGCACACCCTTCTCCTTTAATTCTTGCTTCCGTCATTTAAATCCCTAACAACAGCACCATATATATATACGTATTCTTTCACAATGCATGCATACCCAAGATGTATTATTCAAACAGCATAAATGCATAACCTCAATAACCCATTCTTATTCAACCTAGGGCACCACAATCTGACAACAACAGAGTATACATATACCCACGGTAATGCCCACACAACAACATCACTGCTCACGCATTCCCTTGTTCCTCTCTGTTTCACACACATACACACACAACCAAATATTGGCTAGGCCCCAACACTCCAACATCCACATACCCCACATCATAGCAGCTACAGTAAGCATATACAACAATGCAAGTTAATACCTCCCAGCTAGCTTTCAAGTCTGAAACAATAACCCCTGGCCTATACTTCCTAAACCAGACAGTATGCATGTACATATACATACCCTCGACACCCCTCATCCAACAACAATAACCATCCAATAACAGCAACAAATACACACTTACAGCTTCAAGTTCAAAGGCGATCCCTCAACCTCTGCCCAGTCCATTCAGCGGGTTTTCCCAAAACAGAGAAACACCGAATTCACTTAGAATACATTGCACAACTTGATGGAAGTTGCTAAATCATTCACTTACCCAACTTCAAGTTCATAAGCAGAGCACGACATATGAGTATATATATATACTATCCAGGACCCTTCCCTCACGGCTTCAAACACCCACATTCAACAGAAAGACTCACACCCCTAAACCTTCATAGCACACACCACACTAATCCTCCAGTTCAATGAATTAATCGCAACTGAATGGAATCAAAAAGGAACAGGAGAGCCAGAGGTTGAAATGGAAACCAAGACTCACCTCTCAGATCAACAGCGATGACTTGCACAGCGACAGAGACAGGAAAGAGGTTGGGAATCTGGACTTGCTATAGTGTTACAGGATATAGATCATCGGCGACAGTAGCACCACTCTAACGGCGACAGTGACTCGGCACAGAGGATGGCGATAACGAACGGATCATGACAGAAGCAAGACGAAGATTGGAATCAAGGACTTGCTAGTAGCAGAGACTTGCTACAGTAGCAAAGAACGGCGACGGATAACTGCTACACGGTGACGGCGATAACCGCAAGGGTGGTATACCGGAAGGGATATTCACCTGCAGTAACTCGGATGCAGGACTCACGACACACCTGCAGAACTTGACTTCCGCTCCTTCTCAATGCAACCTCACTGTTGACAGAAAATGAATGGAGCGGGGAAGGATTGCTTCTTAAGGACGATCGCAGCGACCTTCCGTGCCGTGTACTCCCTTCCCGCGCCGCACGCTGAACCACTGCCACCATTCACCTACGCCGCGCTGCTGCCCTGCCATCTCTGCTCTTCGCCTGCGGCACCACTGGAATCCAAAGTCGGAAGGAAGATAGAGGTACGATGCAGAGAAAAAGAAGGGGAGGACAAAATGGAACTTTTGCATGCTGATAAAAAGAAAATTCTCCCTTACAACACCCAGGGATCGAACACGGGATCTCATACGTTAATTCTCGCCTCATAACCACTCAGCTAACGTTTTCACCTTGCCATTATTCGTAACATATATATATATATACCTCTTTAATAAATTTTAAATATATTTTTTTCTTTTATACAAAATTCCAGGCTATAACAACGTTGTAGACGTTGGAAATTCTGTCTGCTTGAAGGCTCATGATGATGATGATCTAACAATAGGCCATCAGAGTCAAGGTTGAAGGAAATTAAATTAATGATTAATATAATTATTACTTGGCTGAGTATTTAATAATTAAAGAGAAACACGAATAGAGTGGGCAGATCATGGAGGAACTCCTGCAACGAACTTCTGAGTACGACTACAACCAAGATGAGAGTCTTGCGGATAAACAGAACCAGCAAGGTATCATATACCCCAATGTTCGGACTCTGTCATTAATCATATTAAAAAAAGAATACTTCATACATATATGCTGATATATATATATATATTACTCATTCCTCTCTTATTTCAAAATCTAATTTAATTAACTTGGAAGGAGCGGCATCAAAGCATGACAAAAAGTCGACGGCATTGTTAGTGGCAACAAAGAATGGTGTGAAGGAACTGGTGGAGAGGATTCTTCAAGTTTATCCAGTGGCAATCTGCGACAAAACCGACCCAAAGAAAAGGAACATAGTTCTTTTGTCTGTCCAAAAAAGACAAACCCATGTTTTCAAGTTATTGATGAAGCACCCTCCTTGGCATACCCTAAGAGAGGCTGTGGATATTGATGGAAATAATGTATTGCACATGGCCTCCTTTCTTCTCCAACACATGCCTCGTCAAATCCATGGCTCTGTCATGCAAATGCAATATGAAGCCCTCTGGTTTAAGGTACCAAAATCTCTTTTATTTTGATGAATTTTATTTTAGTCTCAAGACCTTGATCTCTTTTGTTTACTAAACTTATTATTTTTCTTAAGTTACCCTCATATATTGATTAAAATTGAGTCTTTAAACAATGATAAGATTGTTATCATATGATTTGAAGATCATGAGTTCAAAACCTAAAAATAACATCTCCTATCCATTTATAGAGGTAATTAAGGCTGTATAAATTTATCCCTTCTTAATCCCATCTGGCAGGTGCCTTGTACACCAAGTCACCTTTTACCCTTATATATTGATTAGCATTTATTTTATGGAAACAAAAAAAGTGTATTTTCCAATATAAATAATTTTAGAAAAAAGTACTTCCTAATGTCTTTAAATAAGATATAATTTGTAATGAATCACAAATTAGATCTTATATTAAGGATCGGAAGTAGTAGTCACAATAATAACTAATTAATTTACTAATATTAAAAATAATAACTAACTATTTAACTAATTTTTTTAATATATATAAATTAGTTAATTAGATTAAAATAGGAGGATTTACTGTTTAAGCTTTTTTTTGGGGGGGGGGTTTAATTTACATGTTATATGACGTGATGATCACTGGTTCAGATTATGAATATTAATGTCTTGTTGAAGTATGTGAAAGAAAACATGCCAGCGTACCTGAGCTCTCAAGAGAACAAAGAAGGAGACACTCCAGATGAGATCTTCGCAGAACAGCACAAGGACCTCCTCAAAGAAAGCAACGAATGGATAAAGGACACTTCTGGTTCTTACGCCATAGTTGCTGCACTTATTGTCAGTGTCCCCTACGCCACATCGTACACTGTCCCTGGAGGCACTAATGAATCTGGAAAACCTAACCTACAAGGCCAACTTTCATTCGACATCTTCGTCTTCTCTGTTCTGGTTTCCTTCTGCTCCTCCATCACTTCATTGGCTGCTTTCGTCGCTGTCTTTAGTTCTCGAAAGCAACCAGTTGATTACCTTCGAAGTTTGCCTCTGAAGCTTTGTTTTGGCTTAACTACGTTTTATCTGTCTGTTGTCTCAATGTTGGTCTCTTTCTGCGCTGCGCATTTTTTTGAACTTGATCACAGAATGAAGCATAAGATTAACCCTTATGTTCTGGTGTTGATTCCACTGTGTTTGTACACTTATGAACAGATCCACTGTACTGGAATCTTCTCAGAACCACTCTTGCCAAAGAACCTCAGCCAAGATACGTGGGAGACAATGTTACTATGTAGATCCCAGCCATGCAACCTGTTTCTTCTTCCAATTCTGCAATATTTGTTTTTTCGTGATATGTTTCATGATCTTACTTCTATATTGTGAGTTCCTGCATGCGAAGCTTGAAAGTTTTTATTTTTTTTAATTAATTTATTGTAAAACCTACTTCTTTTTTAAATGAAGCATTATTTCATTATGGGTGTGTTTGGAAACACCCAAAACCTAAATTTTAAAAATTTTTAAAACAAATAGTCATATTTGTTCAAATAGGCTTTTAGACTAAATTATGGTTTAAAACTAATGTTTCAGATAAGCTGATCAAAGTAGCTTCTGGAACAATAAAAGAGCTTATGAACTAATCAATTACTATATTATCTCTATTTTTTCTTACATCCTCTCTCTTTTATTTTCTTACATCATCTCTCCTCTTATATCTTATCTCTCCTTATTTAATACCCATATCATTTCTTTATAATTTATCAATAATAAAAGTACTTATAGAAATAACTATCTAAACACTCATTTATTAAAAACTATTTTTTTTCATAAACTCTTCTTCAAAAGCCCTTTTTCTATAAGCTGCATAAAAATCCTTTTTTTTATAAGCTCATTTTTTAAATTTTATCTAAACACACTATATATAATATGTATCATTTTTCTTATATGAGAAAATCGGTGAAAAATCTTGTCAAAAGTTTTATTGGCTACAATGACCTAAGGAATATGCCCATGTCTACCATTCACATGCAAAGGGAAGTTCACTAGTTTGAGTACGGGAAGAATATGAGGCTGACAGAGTTCAACGAACAGTGAAATAACGAAGGCAAAACTTCGGGGATGATCTTCGTGGAGCAACACCCTGATATCATGCAAAAAAGTAACGAGTGGGTGAAAGAGATGTCTGAAAATATCATAGCCGCGAAGCTTATTTCCAGTGTTATCTTTACAACGTGCCACCATATCCCGGGCCGTTATAACGGAGCCAACGGCACACCGATCATAGGCTCTCGTACTGAATTCCAAGCGTTTGCCATGGCGACACTAGTTTCGTTTTTCTCCTCTATCGCTTCCCTCGATTCCTTTCTGGCGATTCACAACTCTCAAAGTGATCGACAAAAGCATTACCGGCGACGTCTACCGTTGACGCTTTGCTTGGGTTTGTGGTCCATGTTTGTCTCTGTCGTCTCTACGTTGATTTCTTTTTGTGCTACGCATACATTTAAACTTGGCCCCAGAAACCAGTCTAAGCAATATGTGTCCTTGGACGTTGGTCTCACTTTGATCCATCTCTGCTTTTACGGAGCAACACAAATTCCTCTCTATTGGCATCTTCTCAGAGCTAGTTTTTCTACTGTGCCACTCTCCAGGCCATTCTATGTGGAACAATTAGAAGAAACACCACCAGAGGAAGAACAAGATTAAAACAAGAACAAGAAGAAGAAAGATCCTGATAAAGATGAAGACTATAAGTAGTGCGAAAGGAAGACGCATATGAATATATTTGAATGTCACCTTCCATATATTTAAGTGATGAAGAGAAGAAAATCGAAATGATCTGAAACATAAAATGAAGGGAAATGGAATGGTCAAACACATCAATTAAAATAAGAAGCGTGTTTCAATTATTTTTCTTTTATTTTTAATTCTTTCGGCTATTACTTTTATTCTTTCTTATCTCTAGCTACTTAGCTTAATAAAGCATAATGAGCAGTATTTATAAATCCTCCATTGCTATTCTCAGTGGAAATTATTCAATGTGCATGTGTCTGCTTTATAATTAAAATTGTCCTACACAAAATACATTTCTTTATATCGTCACAGCCATACGTTCGGGACATTGGACAAGGAAACATGGAGATTTTGTGTATATACACAAATTCGATACTTCCAATCAATTATTGTTCGATTATTATGAGACTTTAAATTCAATTTCTGTCGAAGATTTCATATTTGGGGAGATTGTTAGAATTCTAACCTTTTGTTAGGATGGAGAGAAAATGAGGGAGGAATAATGAGAACTATGGAGAAAAATAGGAGAAGGAATGGTGTTTTTTCTGCTATTGTTTGTATGCTTATTTTATTCATTTGTTCATTTCCTTAAATGTTGTTGTCAAAATATACGTAAGTAACAATTGTCTTTTTTATCATGGAATAAGTGAAATAAGTGAATGAATACCATTTGGGAATTAATAACAAACATAAGTTTATAAATAACTCCAATTTAAAGTTTTGATGTAGATAGGGAAAAAAACGGTTCACGTCTAATATTTAATGAACAAGTGAAATAAGCAAATGAATAACAATTTAGTATTTAACGAGAAACATAAGCTTATGAATAACTCTAATTTAAGGTTTTGATAGAGAGACGGAAAAAAAAAAGAAACAGTTATATCTGGTACTAAATGAACAAACGGAAAAAGCAAGCGAATAACAATTTGACGATTAACAATAAATATAAACTCATAAACAATTTCAATTTAAGGTTCTTATGTGGAGCAAGCATTCATATCCAATGATGAATAAATGAGTAGAATAAGCGCGGACAATAATAATTTAGCGATTAACAAGAAATATAAGCTCATAAACAATTCAAATTTGAGCATTACTAAAAAAATATTTACCATACGTGTTAATTCACAATAGTTATATATAAAAATATTTTTGTAAATAAATTATATATTAAAATACTTCTAACAATAGTTAAAAATAGTTATTAAAAATATTCTACCCAAGTTTAAAAAACTCTAGTGAAATAAAAGTATTGAAAATTGAGGATTGTTAATGGTGAATTTTAAAAACTGCTATTAAAAATAATAAGAAAACTAATGAGGATGAGAAAAAAATATAATAATAATAATAATAAAAGTAACCCCTTAGCACATGAAGTTCTTAGTAATGAAGTGACGTGTTAATTAATACAATGCATTGGGGTTTTGGTATTGAAGTGACATGACCAACCAGCATTCAAATAACACCATACACGATATACTGGAGATATAAAGAAACTTTTGACCGCGGTTTGTTTAATGATAATTTTTCATAAAAAATAATTTAGAGAAATTTTTAATGATAATTTTTCATAAAAAATAATTTAGAGAAATGTTTAATGATATAAAAATATTTTTAAAAGTGAGTATAGGGATTTTTAACGACAATTTTTTATAAAATCACAGTTAAATCGCTATCTCCCCAAAAATTTAAAAACTCTAACATGATTATAATTTTATTTTTATTTTTTGATAGTTGTTTGATGTTCATTCTTCAGTCCCACCATAATAAACTTACATAAAGGTCATTTTCTAATATTTTTTTCCTATTTTTAATGCATATCTCTATAATTTTCTATCTTGAAAGCTTTAAATCACTGTTTAATTTTATCATTTGATCATTTTGCTTATGTTTCAGTTGTTTGTTATTTATAAAATGTAATACATCATATGATATATTATACTTATATTAAAGACTTATAAATTTTGTTTTCTATTCGTCATCTTTCTCTCCACTACTTCCACCTCACAATTTTTTGAATATCTTTACCAATGTGTCAGAACGAACTTAAAGAGTTTCAATAGCAAAA
Organism: Leucaena leucocephala; assembly: GCA_037074615.1. Classification (NCBI taxonomy): domain Eukaryota; kingdom Viridiplantae; phylum Streptophyta; class Magnoliopsida; order Fabales; family Fabaceae; genus Leucaena; species Leucaena leucocephala. Next base: position 2,601,253 of record CM073558.1, on the reverse strand, counting down.
ACTTTATAAATCTTCAACTTTTTTGCTATATCTATAACTTTTTCTCCAAATCTAGTCCAATACTTTTAGTGAGATTGATCGTGATAGCTAACAGTGGGTAATGGTAAATAGATCTTGTTAAAAGAACCTCGAAGAGTTTCAATAGAAGAAGCTTCTTAATCTTCATTTTCTTCACAAAATCTTTGACATCTTCTTTCCAAATCTAGTCTGATGCATTTGATGAGTGTTGTTGAGGTGTCTGATAGTGAGTGTAGGTAGAGAAAAACAAAATAATAAAAATTTTAGATTTTCATAGCAATTTTAACTAGAATCTTTGTGAAAATAAAGCAATTAACACCATTCATTATTTCACCTTTCAAGGAGGTATTTGCATAAAACCACCGTGATAGTTAAAATATAGACTTATAACGACGATAGAATTCACACCGCTCCCAAATTTGCTTTAAAAGATCACTTTTAACTATCATTAAAAGCCTTTTTTCTAATAATGGAGATTCTAATGTAGAGCAAGTGTTGAAGTGAAATGAGGGTTCATGTATGATACCTGTAATGTCTTAAACCAATCCCTCGTAGATATTGACCCTGTTATCCTACCCCCATAGGAGCCCAGCGATCTTGCTGGCACACCAACCACAGGCCTAATTCCAATACCAATGGCTGTAAATATAGATAATATCTACGAGAGATACCCAGACTCATCCCTATTTTCAGCCATTGGTATTAGAGCAAGGCCTCCAGTTGGAGTGCTAGCGAAGTCGATGGGCCCCTATAAGGGTGGATATGAAGTTATACATTGATTGGAAAGGGATATAAAGTACGCCTTATAAGAGTGTGGATATATTCCTCTCATAGACAAGTTTTCTAGATGACTAAGGCTGCACCCAGGGAAATAAAACTCTACTCTTGGTTATAGCTATAAATAAAGACAATATGTACGACGAAGGAGTCTGGGTTATTATAATTAGTATCAGAGTCAGCCTCTAGTCAGAGTGCCAGTGAGGTCATTTGGCCCTTATTGGGGGTGGATATGAAGTCCCACATCAGTTGGGAAAGGAAACGAAGTATGCCTCATAAGGATGCAAATACTTCCTTTCGTAGACGTATTTTCTAGGTGGCTACGGCTGTACCTAAGGAAACAAAACCCTACTCTTGGCAACGGCTGCAAAGAGAGATAATATTTATGAGGCAGGGGTCTGAGCTGTTATAATTTCTATCAGAGGTAGATCTCCGATCGGTGTGCTAGCGAGGTCGTTAGGCCCCTATGGGGTGGATATATGAAGTCCCACATCGGTTGGGAAGGGGAACAAAATACGCCTTATAAGGGTACTGATATCTTTCCCTCGTAACCTTTCTAGGTGGCTACAGATGCACCTAGGGAAACAAAATATTGCTTTTGGTTACAACTATAAATATGGACAAAATCTACGATGGAGGTGTGGGATATTGCAATTGGTATAAGAGTCATACCTTCTGTCGATGTGCCAGCGAGGTCGTTGGGCCCCTATAGGGGTGGATATGAAGTCCCATATCGTTTGAGAAGAGAAACGAAGTATACTTTATAAGAGTGCCGATATATTCCTCTAACAAATACATTTTCTGGGTGACTAGGGCTACACCCAAGGAAACCAAAACCCTGCTTTGGCTACAACTGTAAATAGAGACAATATATACGAGGAAGGGTTCTGGCTATTACAATTGGTATTAAAGCTAAGCCTCCGATTGGTGTGTCAGTGAGATTTTTAGGCCCCTATTAGGGTGGATATGAAGTTCCACATTAGTTGGAAAAGGAAACAAACTATGTCTTATAAGGGTATAAATACCTTTTATCTCGTAGACACATTTTTTGGGTAGCTACGGCTGCACCCAGAAAATAAAACCAAAATCCTGATCTTGGCTACAGCTATAAATAGAGATAATATATACGAGGAAGGGGTCTGGGCTATTACAATTGATATTAGAGCCAAGCCTCTGGTCGGTATGCCAGTGAGGTCATTGGGCCCCTATTGGGGGTAGATATGAAGTTCCACATCGATTGAAAAATGAAATAAAGTACACCTTATAAGGATATGAATACCTTCATCTCGTAGACGCGTTTTTTTGTAGCTACGGCTGCACCCAGGAAAAAATATATTGCTCTTAACAATGACTACAAATAGGGACAATATTTACGAGAGAAAGGTCTAAACCGTTACAATTTATATCAGAGTCAGGTCTCCAGTTTATGTGCCAGCAAAGTCGTTGGTCCCTTATAAGATGGATATGAAGTCCCACATCGGTTAAAAAGGGAAATAAAATACACCTTATAAGGGTATGAATACATTTTCCTCATAGACACATTTTTTAGGTGACTACAAATGTACCCAAGGAAACAAAACCATACTCTTGGCTACAACTGTAAATAGAGACAATATCTACGATGGAGGGGTCTGGGATATTACAATTGATATCAGAGCCACACCTTCTGTCGATATGCGGGCGAGGTCGATGGGCCCCTATGGGGTGGATATGAAGTTCCATATTGATTAAGAAGGGAAACAAAGTATGCCTTATAAGGGTGCAGATACATTCCTCGCGTAGACGCGATTTCTAGGTAGTTACAGCTACACCCAGCGAAATAAAATCCTGCTCTTGGTTACAACTGTAAACAGAGATCATGTATATAAGGAAGGGGTATGTGCTATTATAATTGGTATCAGAGCCAGGCCTCCGGTCGGTGTGCTAGTAAGATTGTTAGGCCCCTATTGGGGGTAGATATGAAGTCTCACATCGGTTGGAAAAAGAAACAAAGCACGCCTTATAAGGGTGTGAATACCTTCCTCTTCTAGACGCGTTTTTTGGGTGGCTACTACTGCACCCAAGAAGCAAAACCCTGCTCTTAGTAATGGCTGTAAACAGGGACAATATTTATGAGGGAGGGGTATAGATTGTTACAATTGATATCAGAGTCAGGTCTCCAGTTTATGTGCCAGCAAGGTCATTGTGCCCCTGTGGGGTGGATATGAAGTGACAAATCAGTTGGGGTGGATATTTTTCTCGTAGACGCGTTTTTTGGGTGACTATGGATGCACTCAGGGAAATAAAACCCTGCTCTTGGCTATAACTGTAAACAAAGATAATATTTATGATAGAGGGGTCTGGGATATTACAATTCGTATCAAAGCCACGCCTTCTGTCGATGTGCGCGCTAGGCCCCTTTTGGGTGGATATGAAGTTCCATATCGATTGAGAAATGAAATGAAGTACGCCTTATAAGGGTGTAGATACCTTCCTCTCGTAGACACGGTTTCTAGGTAGTTACGGCTGCACCTAGGGAAATAAAACCCTACTCTTGATTACAGCTGTAAACAGAGATAATGTATATAAGAAAGGGGTATGGGCTATTAAAACTGGTATCAAAGCCAGGCCTTCGATCGGTGTGCTAGTAAGATCGTTAGGCCCCTATTGGGGGTAGATATGAAGTCTCACATTAGTTGAAAAAAGAAACAAAGTACGCCTTATAAGGGTGTGAATACCTTCCTCTTATAAACACGTTTTTTTGGTGGTTACGGCTGTACCTAGGAAACAAAACCCTGCTCTTAGCAACGGCTACAAACATGGACAATATTTACGAGGGAGGGGTATGGACTGTTACAACTGATATCAAAGTCATGTCTCTAATTTGTGTGCCAGCAAGGTTGTTAGGCCCCTGTGGGGTGGATATGAAGTCCCAAACCAGTTACAAAAGGGATACATTTTCCTCATAGACGCGTTTTTTACGTGACTACGAATGCACCCAGGGAAACAAAATCCTGCTCTTGGCTACAACTTTAAACAGGGATAATATATACGATGGAAATGTCTGGTATATTACAATTGGTATCAGAGCCATACCTTCTGTCGATATGCGGGCAAGGTCGCTGGGCCCCTATGGGGTGGATATGAAGTTCCATATCGATTGAGAAGGGAAACGAAGTACGTTTTATAATGATGCAGATACCTTCCCCTCGTAGACGCGTTTTTTAGGTAGTTACGGTTGCACCCAGGGAAAGAAAACCCTGCTCTTGGTTACGACTATAAACAAAAATAATATCTACGAGTGAGGGGTATGGGTTGTTATAATACCGAATGAACAAGTGAAATAAGCAAATGAACAACAACAATTTAGCTATTAACAAAAAATATAAGCTCACAAAAAACTCCAATTTGAGGTTCTGATATGGAGCAAGCGTTGATGTGAAGTGAGCATTCATGTGTGGTACTAAGTGCAGAGAACAAGTGGAATAAGCAAACAAACAACAATAATTTAACAATTAACAATAAATAGAAACTCATGAACAACTATAACTTGAGGTTCTGATGTGAAATAAGCATTCACATCTAATACTGAATAAACAAGTTGAATAAGAAAACAAATAATAATTTGACAATTAACAAGAAATATAAACTCAAGAACAACTTAAATTTGAGATTTTGAAGGGGAGGAAAAAAAGTAAGTGTTTATGTCTGATACTAAATAAGCAAACAAACAATAATAATTTAAGGATTAACCATAAACATAATCTCATAAAAATTAGGAGCCTATGTTTGTTAGTTTGTTGGTAATTAATCTTTTGGTGTGGCAAGGGATGAGTTCAAGCCCAAGGACATTCTTTATAAAATTATTCTTCAAGCTATTGGATATTTAATTTATTAAAAAAATCTATAAAAGGTAGTAATATATCTATTATATATCTGTTTAAAATTTTCATATTTTCAATACATTTTCATACGTCATGACATATTAACATTTAATGATTAGAAGAAAGATATTCATATTTTATAAGAAAAATAAATCAACATATATATAAGATGTAAATTTTAATAAATAAATAAATTCCCAATAGTAGTAATAATAATAATATGCGTTCTTCCAAATATTTTGTTTGAAAAACAGACTAACATGTACAATTAATCTTTTTTTTACTCTCACTGCAGGTAAAAAGGAGAATATATAATATTTAAAAAAATAAAAAGTCTACAAAGTTTGTTATATATATATATATATATATATATATACACGTTATATTAATTAAAAGAAATAATATAGATAATATATTGCTGGTAAAAAATATATATAATATATATAAATTATAAAAGTTCATATTTTCAATACATTTTCACGTGTGACATTAAAAAAAGTATTTGTAAAAAGAGACAATTGTATCAAATAATTTTTTTAAAAAAAAAACTAAAACCGTATTTTATAAAATAAATTTCAAGCACCGGGCAATAAAATATAAAACGCCCACACAAAGGCATAAATGAATGAAAGGCTCACCAAGGGAGAGAAGCTGGTCCCTTTCTATCATGTTAGAATCCATTCAAGTTCTTCAACCTTATCATATCAAACATCAAACATTTATTTAGTAACCTCCGAAGATGACTTCTTAAATTTCCATCCTAATACTTGTGTTCTTAGATTGTAACCCATTCTTCAATAGTATGACCTCTTCACCAAACTTAACGTAAAAACTTCATAACTACAATTTCTTCACAAATTATTTGAAGCACTAAACCAACATAAATGATCCTACCACATTCACTAAGGACTTCTTCATAACAAAATAACCGTTGTGAGTAAATTGGCTACTGCGGAAAGAAACCAGCAATTACAGGCAAAAGATCAGAAGTAATTGGAATCAGAAATCCCAAACAGTTTCACTCGACACAATCCAAGAAAAGAATAACCTTTTCTTGCTAGAAAGTGAAAACCTAATTGAATATGAAAAGAACAATTATTCCAACACAATTGGCATCATCTTCGACCCCTGCAATTGGGATTATCATTATTATATATAAGTAGACAAAACTCTGCTTCGGTTCATTCTTTATATATAGGGCAAGAGGGAAACAAACAACCCTAGGGAACAATGAATGAGATACAAATACCACTAAAGATTATATAAACTGGAATCATAAATCCCAAGCATGGTTATTTATATTTTATCACATATTCAACAAAGTAACAGAGGGAAAATCATAAACACGGCAAAAGATGAGCTAAAACGAATTTTGTCGACTAAAGAAACAAGAAAAGCTTGACAAGTCCGTTCATCATCATCGTCAAGGAAGCTTGGCGGAATCTGAAAAAAAGTTTTAGTAGGGTATTCAAGGAACACTTACCTGAGTTGCGAGGTAACTAAGGTGGCATTAGCTTCAAGGCCCATTACTCGGATTAAGGGAGATGAGGGAAACACCCATTGGGAGCAACGAGATACCAGTAACAGTAAAAAATTATGTATAAGAGAAGAAAAACAGAAATCATTTAAATCCCCCACCGCCAGAATAACAGGGTGGAAATCATAAACAGGGGTAAAAAGACGCATAAACTAAAACTGGCATTATACTAAAGAAATTTATGGAATTAACGTGGGGAAAAAGAAAACTTTGACAAACCGCTCAGAACATCACAGTCATGTGGAAGAAGTCCGTGCTCGTTGTCAAGGAAGCCTTGCGAAATCCGTGGAAGGTTTAGTATTGATCTCTGATCCGATAAAGGGAACCGACTTGGAGAGGGTAAGAGGACGGCCGTGGGCATTCTCGTCTTCATCGTTGTCGGAGGTGCTGAGGTTGATGCAGAACCACCGTTGCCGAATCAGGAAGCTACAAGATCCAGTTTGCCGCAAGCAATGGGGGAGCCACTGTTGTTGGGGAAAGAATTGATTGAATGAATTTGGATTGCAAGGAAGGTATCAAAGAAGAAACGATTGGGAAGCAAATAGCGCCGAATCGGCGGTATTTGGGAATGGGGAAAGACGAACGGAGTAAGCTAGTATATATTAATGGAATGAGCAATACGGATTGAACGGTATAATTTGACCGTTGGAGCCTCTGCGAGCGGTGGTGTGGGAAGTTTTATCGAGGGCCAAGAGAGACGTTAAAAATGAGTTGAAGTTAGATACGTTCTCACTCTCTCAACATTATTTTCCTATCTTAATAGCTATTTTAATTTTCTAATTATCCAATTTATCTTTTAATGAAAAAAATTATTACGGTACTTTTTTCACAGCGTAGTCAAATTGAAATCAATTAAATTAAGATTCTCCAGCTGTCTCGTCATGAATTTTGGCGTGCTGGGCAAGGAAAGAGTCCTGAATTTTGGCGTGCCTCAATTTTTATCAAAATCATTTTAACACAAATAATCTAAAGCAAATATTCAATCGAAATAAATTTAAAGTAAATCAAAAGAAAAATTATAGGAAAGAACGAAACAATCCTAAATTTATAATTACCAACGTTCTTTTTTTTTTTTTTGGTGTAGGTAAACGTTCTGTTTTTGTTAACACGAATAGCGATGATTTTCAGTAAGAATTCAGAAATTTATTTTTTTTTTTTGAAAAAGATAATCAATATTTTTAAAATCAGTTTTTTTTTTTGGAAACTATATTTTTAATATCACGTTTTTATTACTATTTAAAGAAAATGCAAATAATCAATCTTTTATATACATTTGAAATCAAATTTAAAGAGATGATTTTTAATTTTAAAAATTTAATACGAATATGAATAATAAGAATTGGAGAAAGTTGCCCACTTAAGGGCACTAAATTATTATTTGCTGGGTTACCAAAGAATTTGCGACAGGTAAATTATTTTAAACAAAATCTACATATCCAAATCTCCATGCACGCAAAGCCACGTAACTAGAAATAAAATCTTTTCAGAAAGTCTCTATTATGAGATGATTATTCACTGCAACGATGAATATTTAAGTTTATTAAAATTGTATATTGTTGATAAATTTTAAGTAATTTTTTTGTTAAATATTTTAAATTATAATTATAATTATAACTTTTTTAAAATTAGGATCTAACTTTGTACCTGTATAGCAAATATTAAAATTATAATTTTAAAATATTTTTTTCAAATTTTAGTTTAAAATTTTTTAAAATAAATAATTATATTTTTTAAAAAATATTTTTAAATTAAATCATAATTTAAAATTAAAATTTTAGATAAGGTAATAGAATTAACTTTTAAAATAATAAAAAAAAATTATAAATTAATTAATTATTATTTTATTTTTATTTTTTCTTATACTCTTCTATCTATTCTCTCTTTTTTATTTATAATTATTTTTTATAATTTTTTTAAAAATGTTTTTCTAAAAATAGTTAAAAGAATTTTTTTATAATTTTTTTTAAACTTTTAACTGCACTTTGTTAAAAGTTATTGGCCTAAATCCAAATAAGTTTTCTTCAAAGATCTTTGGTACTTATGCGCTGTTTTGAGGTTTAAAAGATCTTCTGATTCATTATTTTTATTTAAAAACAAATTGAAAACCAAAAACTGAAACTATAAATTGCGCTGATTTCCAGGCAAAACGTTGAGTTAATTCCCTTCTTTGACATTAAAAACCTAGTTATAGAAGAGGTATAGCCAAAAACCCTAGTCCTTGAATTCATTCCCATCGATCTCCGGTAAGCCCTCAACAAACCTTCTTCTCTCATTGCCACAACCCCTATCCATCTATTCTTACTCGGAAACAAACTTGGAAACTGAACGGGAAGTTACTGGATTTTAGACTTTGTGCTCTCTTTCTGAGTCTAAATGGATGATCTTGAGAAAGCAATTCTTATTATGTTCGATGAGTCGGGGGCTGTTGATGATGGATTGAAGAAACAGGCTAAAAATTTTTGTAATGAAATTAAGGAGAAGCCATCAATTTGTAGTTTGTGTATTGAAAAATTGTGCTTTACAAATCTTGTCCAAGTTCAGTTTTGGTCTTTACAGACTTTACAGGAAGTTATTCGAGCTCGATACTCGTCAATGAGCCCCGATGAGAAGCACATGATTAGAAGCTCTGTGTTTTCTATAGTGTGTTTTGAAGGGATCAATGACAACAATCTGGTGAGGGTTATAGAAGGCCACGCTTTTATTAAGAATAAGCTTGCGCAGGTTTTGGTTACTTTGATTTACTTTGAGTACCCACTAATTTGGTCGTCTGTATTTGTGGATTTTCTCCCTCATTTGAGCAAAGGGAATACAGTGATAGATATGTTCTGTCGGGTTTTGAATGCCTTGGATGATGAACTGATTAGTTTGGACTATCCACGAACCCCTGAAGAATTGACTGTTGCTGGGCGGGTTAAGGATGCCATGAGGGAGCAGTGTGTTTCCCAGATAGTGAGAGCATGGTATGACATTGTGTCTATGTATACAAATTCTGATCAAGAACTTTGTACTAGTGCATTAGGTTCCATGAGAAGGTATATTTCGTGGATTGATATCAGGTTGATTGTGAACGATGCTTTTATTCCTTTACTATTTGATTTGATTTTGGCTGGTGAACTGTCTGATCAACTACGTGGGGCAGCTATCAGATGCTTGTTAGCAGTGGTTTCTAAGCGAATGGAACCACAACCTAAACTTTCACTGTTGCAGAGCCTTCAAATTAATCGCATATTTAGATTGATAGCAGAGGATAGTGATTCCGACTTGGTTTCTGAGGTAGCGGCATTACTCACAGGGTATGCAGCTGAGGTCGTGGATTGCTTTAAACGTATTAATTCTGAGGTTGCTAAAGGAATCTCTATGGAGCTTCTAAATGAAGTGTTACCCTCAGTTTTCTATGTCATGAAGAATTGTGAGGTAGACACTACATTTAATATTGTTCAGTTTCTTTCGAGTTATGTTGCTACTTTAAAAAGCTTTACTCCTTTAAGGGAGAAACAACTATTTCATGTGGGACAGATATTGGATGTCATTTTATCGCTGATCTGTTATGACCCTGGGTACCGAAATCATCTTGATGTTTTGGATAAAATTGGGAAGGAGGAGGAAGATAGAATGGTAGAGTTTAGAAAGGATTTATTTGTTCTTCTTCGAAGTGTGAGTCGTGTTGCGCCCAATGAGACGCAATTATTTATTAGAAAATCATTAGTAAATGCTATATCATCTACATCAGACAGCAATGTCGAGGAGATGGAAGCTGCACTTTCTCTTGTATATGCACTTGGAGAGTCAATTAGTGATGAAGCCCTGCGGACTGGGAATGGTCTGTTGAGTGAGCTGGTGACTATGCTTTTATCAACAAGATTTCCTTGCCATTCTAATAGGCTGGTTGCTCTCGTGTATTTGGAAACAATGACAAGATATATCAAGTTTGTTCAGGATAACATCCAGTATATTCCTATGGTTCTTGCTGCCTTTCTTGATGAAAGAGGCATACATCATGCTAACGTCAAAGTAAGCCGGAGGGCCAGTTATTTGTTTATGAGGGTTGTAAAATTGCTAAAAGTGAAGTTGGTGCCTTTCATAGAGACAATTTTGCAGGTAGCAGCATGTAATCTGTTCCTGGTTACATCTTTTCTAGTATTTCGTACTTTAAATCTTATCATGCTCTTTAAACAAGATTTTTCAAGCATATTTCGTGCAATTATTCTTTCCTTGAGGTATTGTATGAATTTGTTCATTTCCTAACTCATATCTTCTTATCTCATTTAAATACCCAGACCCTACGAGATACTGTTATGCAATTCACCAGTTTGGATTATACAACAGAAGAGCTATCAGGGTCAGAAGATGGCAGCCACGTTTTTGAGGTATTCTCGTTTTATAAAAATTCAGCATTATAAATATTTTTGTGAAGGCCTTGGTCATTTGCCTTATTTATCTGTTAACTTTCTCTTCCAGGCAATTGGGTTATTGATTGGAATGGAAGATGTCCCACTTGAGAACCAATCTGATTACCTATCATCTTTGCTAAATCCTCTTTGTCAACAGGTTATTCTTTAACTTCAAAGTGTTAAATATATGATTACTCAGTTATTCTACCCTACCCACTTTCCCTAAAATATTATCTGCTGTTGGTGTTTGTTTTCTATACATGTCTTGTGCTTTTTTGACACAGGTTGAGGCATTGCTCATTAATGGCAAGTTATTGAGTGCAGAGGAGACTAATGCCAAGGTTGCTGTTATCCAGCAAATTATCATGGCAATTAATGCTCTCAGCAAGGTACTTTTATAATTTCCACTTTTGGTTTTGTATTTAATCATGTCATTTACTTTTCATTCACAAAACCCAAAATAACTTACAACTCTTTAAATTAATAAGCAGAATTACATTTTTATGGTTGTGAAGTCAAATCTTCAATTGAAAGGTAGCAAACTTGAAACATTTTTCAACGACATATCTTCCTTATTATTTTTGGCAGGGCTTCAGTGAGCGTCTTGTAACTGCCAGTCGCCCTGCAATTGGTCAAATGTTCAAGAAGGTTAGCGTTTTATAATGTTATTTCTTTGGGGGGAATTTGGTGCGATGCAGGTCATGTCTGACAAGAATTAACATTTTAACAGATCCATATGCACTCTGTCATTTCTGTGGTTAAGCAGCTATAAAAATGATTTCAGATGAATAATCTGAAGTTTCAGTTTCCTTTGAGTAGAAAGCATTGTTGATATCTAATCTATGGCTTTTGTTAATTCTTTTTGTGAATAACGGGATGCATTTCTATGTTTTTTATGCTCTTAGATGATGACGATTAGATGTTTTATTTCTCATATCCATTTCTCCTCTGCTGGAACTTACCCACTTATGTGGTGTGCATGAGTGGGTTCTGCTTAAACCATTGTATCTAATCTATGGCTTTTGTTAATTCTTTTTGTGAATAACGGGATGCATTTCTATGTTTTTTATGCTCTTAGATGATGACAATTAGATGTTTTATTTCTCATACCCATTTCTCCTCTGCTGGAACTTACCCACTTATGTGGTGTGCGTGAGTGGGTTCTGCTTAAACCATTGTATCTAATTGGTTTGATTTACTGTCTCTTGGATGCTTGCTTGGGGCTGCAATTATGATATTAGCATTTCTTTAATTTCTCTCAAATTTGTGTCGTTTGGTCATTACTCTTCTTTTCATTTACCTAGACATTGGATGTGCTTCTCCAAGTTCTTGTTGTCTTTCCAAAAGTTGAACCTTTGCGAAGCAAGGTAAGAACTAGATATAGGAATTGGTGCTTCTCTTCTAAGTCATCAGTATTTGTTGCCTAATAATATTCACACCTGGCATGTAGGTCACATCTTTTATACATCGGATGGTGGACACACTAGGAGCATCTGTTTTCCCATACCTTCCAAAAGCATTGGAGCAGTTGCTTGCAGAAAGTGAGGTATATATCATGTCTGATTCCATTTTGTTTTGATGAAGTCAGGGGATGAGTAATTAAATTTTCTCACTCAAAATACTTTGTTTGGATAGAAAATATCATAGCTTTAAAAATTCTGAGTAATCTATTCATCAAATTCTTTTGGCCAATAATTTAACTATGGAAGTGTTTGACCAAAAATAGAAAATTTCAAATTCTTATTAGGTGAACTCAAGAATGAGCCCAACTAGATGTGATCATAGGTATCTTGATGCCAACCTCGGACCTGGACCTTTGACATGCCACAGGTCCGGCTGTACAATAGTTGGTGTATGTTGAAGTGCCCTATTGGGTTTTGGAACATTCCGTTCCTAGAGCGTTTGTATTAACTTGTTTTGTGTATCTATTTCAATTGCTGTTGCTGTCAGATTTGCAGCATTTGTTATGTTCTATTCTTAAATTTTGTGTTCATTAAGTGAGCTTTAGTATCTGAGTGAATATTTCTGCAAGAAAGAGTATGGGATCCTTTTATTTTCATTCAAAGATGGAGCAAGCAATAACTAGAAGAATGATATGTATTATTTTATGTTAATGATGTGTTTGTTTAATGCTTTTGTTATTTTGCTTGCAATGCAACTTGATCTGACATATGCATTGAAATCCTAAATTGGTTGTTTATTTGATGGAGTTGGACTTGCTAACCTGCACCTGTTGTTTAATTAGGAAGAGAAAAACATTGATGTCATGATAATGTTTTAATTGCAGCCAAAGGAAATGGTCGGTTTTCTTGTGTTGCTAAATCAACTTATCTGCAAGTTCAATGTTTTGGTGCATGGCATTTTGGAGGAAATATTTCCAGCTGTAGCTGGTAGGATATTTAGTGTTATTCCAGGAGAAACGTTACCTTCAGGTTCTGGAGCAGTCACCGAGGTATGAAAATAGTGATCCATTTTGAAGTCCATATATTACATAAGTTTGCTCATCTATTGATTTGTTGTGTGTTAATTTTTGTCATTAATTTCCATGATTTTGGTATTGTTTGTCACACGTCTCAAAAGTTGGTGAACGTGTATTTGTTATCCTCATCTATTTCATTATCAAATGCCTATTTTCCTTGATGGGTTTCACTTGCTGCAAGTCAGGGTATCATAAAATAAAGAGATGGATCTCTAGATTAGTGGGGCAGGGATTGATTATTGGCTCCTAAATTTATTACCATTCTGCATTTTCTTGTTGACGCTTCCTTCCTGTTTGATTCATGTTAAAACGGCTGGGAAAGAAATAAGCATGTTACTCTTAACCCTTAGCATTGTGTTTTGCTTAATTGGATACGTCTGCAGCATTGTTCTGATGTAACATTTATAGTTTCCGTAATTCAAGCAGCATCTATTATTTAGATGTTGTCTTAAATTTATCCAAATCGTTGCATTGGTCATGTATAAATTATTTAAATTTATGCAAATTTTTGCATTGGTCATGTATAAATTATCATGTTGTAATGATATGATGTTTTCTAATTTCTATAATTTGAGCAGCATCTCTTGGCTTTACTCGGATTCTTTCTCCTTTTTCTTCTTTGTTGTATGCGTCTGCTTTGTACACTGAATGCAATTATGAACTGAGATTTATATTTTATGCGAGAACTGAAAATCTGTTTTAAGGATATACCGTGTACATTTTCATTTAGAAGTTTCGATCTAAACTGTTGTCCCGTTCTTTCTTGATAGAAAAAGTTTGGCATATTTTTCTTGTTAATATGCAACCTAAGATTCATTTTTCTTTTCTTGTAGGAAATTCGTGAATTGCAAGAACTTCAGCGAACATTGTATACATTTCTACATGTGATTACTACACATGATTTATCTTCAGTTTTTCTTTCCCCGAGAAGTACTGCGTACATGAATCAAGTGATGCAGTTGCTCTTATACTCTTCTTGTAGTCATGGGGATATTCTTGTGAGAAAGGTAGTAATGAAAGCTAGTTTATGTCATTGTGTGTTTTCTTCGATTAGTGCTTCTGAAATAAGCTAAAATCTGAACCTGGTTTATTTATTTACAATGTAGGCTTGTGTACAGATATTTATTAGATTAATTAAGGATTGGTGTGCCCATCCTTATGAAGAGAAGGTAAACTCCCCGTACTTCTACTCATTCTGATTTTATGAGAATACTTTCTTGATGTACTAAATAGATTTTGATTAACAGGTCCCTGGTTTTCGTAACTTTGTGATTGAGACGTTTGCCCCAAACTGCTGTTTGTACAGTGTGCTTGACAGATCTTTTGAGTTCCGTGATGCAAACACTGTGAGGCTCATTTACTGTTGCTTTACAAATTCTTTGTGCATATCTATAGTGGGGTATTGTCATTAACTTTTACCCTTTCCATCTTAGTATGGGTCCCAATATTGAAAAACACAGACCAAGGAAGTACCAAAATCTGTGATATGTAAAAATTAGTTTTATCTTTCCATTCTTACCCTCAATTAAATGCCACAGTATTTTAAACTTCAATTACCTAGAAATCCGCTTAAGGGGTATTTATGGAAACAAGTTTTAATTATACCTAGAAATTTTTATTGGGACTTATATTTAGGGATAAAATAAAGCAGAAATTTGGGGCCTATATTAAGGGACGGAGGGAGTATTATTTAATTAGAGCATATTGGTTTCCCATAACGTTAAGGATTATCTTTTATTTTTTTGGTCTGAAGTCAAATGATTATCCGGTTATTGAAATTTGTTACTTTGTACAAGGAAGTCTTTTGTTGCATACTTGAGTTGACATTAGTTAATTTCTGATAAATGCAGTCCAGTTTCATCTTTTAATGGTTTCCTTTGAATAGATTACCTCAACTTATTCATTTTCTTTCATTTGATTCAGCTTGTTTTGTTCGGAGAAATTGTGTCGGCTCAGAAGCTCATGTATGACAAATTCGGCGATGATTTTCTTGTTCATTTTGTATCTAAGGGATTCTCCGCTGCACATTGCCCACCAGATTTGGCTGAGCAGTATCGTCAAAAGTTGCAGGTAGTTAAACTTTCTGGATCTGTAATATCATCAAGAACTCATGTGATCCAGCTGGAACAAGAAGTAGTTTATTGAAGCTTCCGGTCCCATTTATTCAGTTCTTTGTTTATTGTTCTGCATAAATTTGTTGTACAATTCTTTCATGCAAATCCTGAAGATGGATCAGAGCTCATGCTTTATAAATAACTTGGATAACATAGAGAAAATGGAATAGATGCTATCGTGATATTTGACTTCTTATACATTCTCTGTTAAAATTCCCTGTGGTCTGTCAATGAATTTATCTTGTTGCATTGTCCAGTTAAGTGAGTTGTAGCGAATGATGCATGGAATTTTTCTCTTTGGCTACTCATCTACATTTCTCTCTGCAGGGTAATGATATCAAGGCACTGAAGTCAGTCTACCAGTCACTCATCGAAAATTTAAGAGTGCAGCAGAATGGAAGCCTTGTTTTCAGATAGTAGCGCATACTCTGTTGGAGAAATGACAAATTCATCTTCCTCAGTGGCTTTCATTTTATGTTCTTTGCCATGTCTTAAGATTTGGCTACAAGTTTTGTCCGCAAAAGGTAATGAAGACTTTGCTATTATATCAAGTGAGCTATGTAAATTCTGTTTTACAATTCCACTTGAACAGCGCGGCCGTGGTGGTGAATGTTTGCAGGGTTGTGTGTACATAGCTTTTGTGTGGCCGTTTTGTGGACGAGTGTGGACACTCTCCTGACCTTAATTTTGATGAATTCATCAAAGAGCCAGCCAACCTACCAGTGAAGTGGCTCTCAGGTGTAGTCTTTATTCCTTTTGTCTCTCAGTTGTAAATTGTCGGGAAATTCTTTCAATTCCAAATTTGAGTTACATCTATCAAATTGAAGCTGCTCCTGCGTTGAGATCAAAATTTTGGTATTTTTCTCTCTCCAAATTTTGATTGATTGGTATATTTGTACAAATTATGTTGTTATATTCCTGGTTTTGTGCTGAGGTTATGATTTACACCATTGAGCTTTTAGTATATGATGAGGGAAGCCAAAAACGTTTTCATCTTCCTGCACGATGTGAAGATGCTGATTCTTCCATGGGGTCCTTTACCTTAAGAAATGTGTTTCAGATGAAAAACATGATTTTTTTTTTGTTTGAGAATTATTTTAATTATCCAATATTTTGCATGCTTAACATGAAGCCGTGATGGGCTAATTTTGGTTCAAGATATCTTAATCTGGTCTTTTTTCCGGGTTGCTTGTAGGAATTGCATACTCTTTACGTATTATTAGTTATATATAAAAACTGGTCCTACTTAAACATTTTTTATAACGTTGAACTTATTAAGGTACTCTGGCCAAAAAGAAACTTGTTAAAAAACATGTGGTGGAAGTAACTTGCTAATTGTTAAGAATTAAAAGATCCTTATGCACAAGGCTCAATATTCAGTCATGTGCTCTGTTGTAATACAGCATCTAGAAAGTTTAATTATAATTTAGTTTTAAAGAATAATAATTTGTAATAATTTTGAGAAGCGAGAATACGAATTTGGTATTTATTCTGGAAAAAAACTTTAATTTAGAAGATCTTTTTTTTGTCAATTTTATAATTTTGGCTTATTAAGTATTATTTTCTAATAATTTTACATTTAAACATAATATTATGTTGTACCAAAAAAATAAAAATAATATATTATGTGATAAGGGGCGAATCTCAACATCGCCAGGCTTAGATTTAACGTTCATTTCGTTTCTCTTGTTTTTTTCTGTGAAAAAGAACTCAAGAAAATGAATTATGAAACTTCAAAATTTGTGGTAGGTATGAAGACGTCTTCTAGACTATGGTACTGAAAGCTCAGATCTTTTTTTTTTTTTTGTGCTCAGAAAGAAAAAAAAGAAAGCTCAAATCTTTTATTTTAGAGCCCACAAGGATTCAAGTTGGCCCTCTCTAATTAGCATTTATTGACATTTATAAAAATTATTATTTAATTATTGTTATCCTGATTCCTGAAATGGAAGACGACCATTTGGGGCTTGTTATGGCTTCTCCCAAACTCCATTCATACCATTTGGGGTAAATAATTTGTTGGCATCGTCTTTTGCTTTTCCTACCAACCAAAAACAAAGAGATTTATGGGAAAGTCACAAACTTGATTAATTAGTGAGAAGCAGAAATTCTGAGAAAAGCTAACAGTTATTTCAAATCGGAATATGAAGTTGAAGTCAAGAGCTGGTAAGAGCCGAAATATATTACTCATTTTTTTCTTCGTTCCTACTTCAGCACTCAGCAGCACGTACCTTTTTCCCAATATTGAATTCTCAACCAAAAAAAAAGACACAGACTTCATAATTATAAATCGTTGATGACGCTAACCATTGTTTTCTTTCTGTCTGCAACGTTATTTAGTGTGCGTTTGGATTAGTTTTAATTAATTTTAAGAGATATGTATACGAGGAAGTTTCGTTTGAATCGCTTTTTTTAATGATTTTCAAATCAGTAAAGGAAGGAAGAAAGCTAGAGAGAGAAGACTTTAGTTTGGTGTATAAATGGTAATGCATTAATGTGAGTGCCCGTCAAAAGCGAAGTCTTCGAAAAGCTAAGAGCACTATGAACCCTTTGTGGCCACCACACTCCCTACCCATCATATGAAATCTTCTATACTTTGAACTTTTGAACATTTTGATCATTTTAATTTCTCCGTTTTCCCTTATTTGCTTCATCTATCTTGTGGATAATGTGTTATTAATGTTATACTGAAACTTTCAAAATTGAAAATATAGTTTATAAATTTAAAAGATTCTTTCAGCTTGCTTAAAGTGTATAAAAACTCAATAATTTAATCCCATCTAATCTAATTTAATTCAAATAAATTCAGAATAAATCATATTAGATATGTTGGTTAGATTAGATTGAGTCTCAAACCAAATGATCAGACCACTTGGTTAGGTCTAGATGGCCCAAGTGAATTTTTTTTAATATTTTATAATTTGAATATTATTTTTTGTTGTTGTTGGATATTAACATGGATTTATAATAAAAGTTTAGTGTTTTTGGATGAGTTTTGTGTGGTAATAAATATTGTTTATTATTTTAGTTATGTTTATCAAATTTAAATATTGACTCCCATAAAGGAAAAAATTAAGAAAACAATTAAAATTGCGGTTATCGACTACTTAATTTAGTGAATTAAATCTAATCTAACTCGACCTTAAATTGAAATTAGACTGAATCACTATCTTATTTAGCCTGAGGTCTTCGCCATACTAAATTTTAGGTTGATGACTAATTTAAATATTATCCATATATATCCCGACTTCTACCCAACAAACTAATGAGCCATCTATTTAAATTTGTGCTCTTAATATTAGTGGAGAAACCGAAGAAAGATGTTGGTTTTTTAATATGTGCACTGTTACAAGTTTTTACATTTAAAAAAATAAATAAAAGCACTCGTAATCTAACAAATGCTATTTCGTCTTTGTCGCTACCAAAATGGCGACTAATGTGATTGTTATACGAATTTAAATTTTCAAACTCCATCGTTACGAGCAAATCCATGTGATCATCTTCGTGGTAGCACTCATAATAATTATATCATTTCAATTGTTTTGACCATTTTCATGTTAAGAAAAAAATGGAATGTGGCCTTGCGGGTCGTATGATTCTTTTTATATTGTAATTCTTGGAATCCACTCAACGCAACTAGAGCCAAGAGTTTTGCAAAAAATCACTAATAATTCCTCTACCAAATTCTTCAATTTCACCAAAACTGATGTAAAAAATTCATCATTCGTAGATTTCAGCTAATGAAAAGGTAAGACATATGACTAATTATCGTATTCGATCTTTAGGGAATACTGTTTTATAGAATTTTCAGTCCTAATGCTTATGGAGGTATTATAGCTCTTAGGTGCCTAGATTTATGTTTAAGAGTAATTGAAAACTCGTCCTACCTGACATTAATATTATTTAGGAAGAAGAAAAACTTCATCCTATCTTTAAATCATAATTGAGTTTAACCACTTTTTTAAAATTTATATTAAAAAAATAAGAGTGATGGTGTTATTAAGTAGAGGGAATATAATTCTATTCTCCTTCAAACATTTGAATCTTTTCTATTGGAAAAAAGAATATGTGGGTAAGTTATAATTATTTGACAACATACTCTAATATTACTTGATAATCCTCGATATAACAAAATATAAAAAATAATTATTAAGTACTATTTAGGTTTTATGAAAATTAAGTGATTGGTGGATATCCTTCCCTTGGAATTAATATATGATAAATTGATGGCATTGTCAAAGTTCTTTTGCTTTTATATGAATAGGTCTTCGTTCAAATTCTTTTGCGTATTCAACCCCATTCTAGGGCATATTATATTTTCTTTTGTTTAATTTCATCACAAAACAAACTTTAGTATAGAAAATCACAGAAAAATACTCTAAAAAATAATAAATATCAAAACAAGATTTTGTATTATTAATATCATATCTATTGTTGTTAATAAATCTGATTAAAAATTTACTATTCTTACAGTTTTTCTCTGTTATTTTCTATATTATTTTTTATTATATAAATATATAATTATAGCTAGTGAGAAGGGTCCATAATTTATTTATTTTATTGACTTTGCTGAGGGAAGGACAAACGTTTGCCACCTGCAGAGTTGTTGTGACTAGAAGTCCTGCCCATTTCCGATTCCTAAAGCCTCTTTTCAGATTTTCACCACACACAACAGAAAAAATCCCTTTTCATATAACTTTTGGTGATATACTATATTTATGGCAAAAAAAATGGACATTTAATTTTATTTTAATTTTCTTAAAATAGTTAGGCTTCATATAATAGAGTGTCAAAACTTCTAAAAGAATGAATTGGGGTGGTCATGCTAAAAAAAAATCGATTAATATAATTAAAGTCTTAATAATCATTATTGTGTTTCAAATTTCATGTAATGTACTAGTATCAATAGACAAATAAAAGGTATTTAAAAAAAGTGTAATATGAATAAAATTGAATATAGATTCGTAAAAATTAGTTGAAGGCAGAGTTAAGGGACTTAATATGGAATAAAATGAAATTAAAGAACAAAAGTTAAACATGAAATGAAAGTAAAAATCAAATTGGTACTAATTAAACAAAATTAAGCGACAAGAATAAAGCATAAGATAAAAATTAGAGATAAAATAAGGGGAAAAACCCCATATTTCATATTTTGCTTAAATAAAGATCTGCTAGCTGATATAAATAATTCTATTTATAAAATCTACAAATACTTAGTTTAGTTAGATTTGAAATTTGATATCAATTATGAAATAAATATATCAAGGTTTTGGTATATATGGACATCCTAATATATACTTCTATAAAAATCATACGAATATCTCTTTTTCTTTTCTGTTCAAAATACGAATATCTCTTTAAATTAAGAAAATAAAGAAAATATATAAAGAGGTATTTAGTCCTCTAATTTTATATAAAATTTTAATTGATCCTTTAGTTTTAGTCTTTTAACTCTAACATATTAGTCTCAAACCTTAGTGACTTTTATTTTAACAATTATTATTATTTAAAAATTAAACTTAATATGTCAGTATTTAATAATATTTTATTAATATTTAAAATTTCGATATCTAACATTTTTTTATAGCAGTGTTAAGTTATAAAAAGGTTGAAATTTGGAAAGGAAATAGAGGAAAAAGGGGGAAAAAAGAAAGAAAGTAAAAGGAATGTGTGGACTTGGTTTATAAAAGAGATGGATGAAACTATTGATTTAGACAAATTCACAACTTTTCTAGTTTTGTTGGCAGCCAATCTTACAACAGTCACGACAACATTAAGAGTTGTTAACGACACGGGAAACAAACGTTAATCATATCATTTTACCAATATATACCATACTATCCCAAATTTATTAATATTACCAATATAGACCCACAAAGGGAGGTAGTAGTAAGTCTTTTAACTCACTTGAGTGTCCATCAACTACCATTATTTAATATCTCATTAATTAGGGGAAATTATACATTCATATTGACCCACAAGCACAACCTCTTCAATCATAAATCATTTATCTCTCTCCCTTCTCTCCAATCTCTCAGAATAGCAATGCTAGCTCACTCCCTCTCCTCTTATTTGTGTAATTCGATGAAGTATAATAACTTTTGTAAGTTTATTTCAGTTATACACAAATGAAATATAATAATTTCAATAGGGGGAGTATGTCCCAACTTAAATATAGTCAAAAGATTATTGGTTCTTATTCTTACCTGTTCAGACAATTATTGTCATTAGGCATTCTCTTCCTATTTATGCTCCTTAATGTTAATGGCTTGATTTATTTGTAGGAGTTATCTAATAAAAAAATTATGTTGAAGTCTAAAATTATTTGGTGTGACCATGTAATTTTTTAGGATTATTTCTATTATTATAAACAAATTGTTATATTGTAAACTCGTAATGAATGGAGTTTTGTCATTTTATTGTACATAATCTTTTTTTTAGCATTAAGACTTATTTACAACATAAGGGAGACTTCATAACAAAAAAAAAAAAACTAACATTGGCTTTTAAGTAAGCTTGATCTATTATATATGAAATAAGGAGGCATAGACTTTTAAATTTATTTAAAAGTTTATATTTTTTTTTGTTGCCCACCCGATTTATAGGAACTTTATTCCGACTACATCTAGATCCGACCCATATCGCGCGCCTAACTATAGTGAGTGAGTCTCCTAACAGATATTTTCTGCATACGTCAAGGCTCGAACTCGAGACCTCCCTTAAGCGATATTGAGTCATTTACCACTCGAACTAACTCCGATTGATAAATTTACATTTTAAATATACCTATAAACAGAATTCCAGGCTTTATCAGGCCTTTTGAAGACTCCGGCCTCAATTTAAAAAAAAAAAGACCGTACATACATGCTCTAGTCAATGCTTAACTTTTAAATCTATGATGCAGGTAAAGACTATTTAACTAAAGTTTAACATATTTCCAACTATGCATGCAAGAAGAAGAGAAGCATAGGAAATTACAAAGAAACGAGAAAGGCCGCTATAGCAACAATAATAAAAGACTTAAATTCTACTTCCTTTGTATGAACCGTCCAAAAGATTGTGTGCCGTCCTTTTCATTCCTCTCTCTCTCTCCAATTTGTTAGATTAATTATCTCCTTTTTAATTAACTTCTAAATATACTTTAATTAAAAACTTTATTAACTAACTAAATGTCAGTTTCACAAGTAATTAATTAACTTGTTAAAGAAAATGATCAAAAAACTTCTTTTAATTACATGCAATACAATATGTATTTGTTTTTAATAAGAGAAAAGTTTAGATGAATTAATTCTTATAGACTTACCAAAATCAATATATATAATTTATAGAGTTATTTACATATTATCTACAAATAAGATCTTATATCAGCAGTAGCATTAAGATTTATAATATTATAATTATAAGTAAACTCCTTACCAACTATATAATATTTGCTGGCAGAAATATAACATATTCTTATCATGAATTATTTAAATTTAAAACCATTTAAATTTCAAGTTTTTAATATGTAAATTTGTAAATGATAATTATGTTTAGAACAAACAGCCATAAGATTATTTTAAATTTAACATTATTTAAACAATAAAAAAAATTATTTAAAATATAAAATCAATAGGGACCATTCATATTAATGATGAGCAACCCATGCGGAATGTGATTATGAATAGAACTATGATTTTACTTCAATTCATCATTGAATCACAAATTAAACCTCAATAATGTTATTTTCACTTCATTATTAATTATAATAATATTTTTTTTCAATTTAAACAAATTCAATTGGTTTGATTCAATCTTCAACCATTATAATAATTATGAGAATTTCAAAATTTTCAGGTCTCAATAACATAAACTCGAAGGTGATGAATAAGTTAAACTAAAAAGATGAATAAATTCATACCGTTAAATAAGTGTTTGTTCCTGTTCATCTCCGTGCTGCAACATTCAAGAAGATCATGTTTCTTTCCTTCATTGCATGGAGCTTTGAGGTTCAGAAGCTTCGTTCTTTAAATTCATTTCTGTCAAATTAATAATCATTCCTTATATCACAGGGAGACCCCAAATATAGATCATGTTCATATAAGGTGGGCCCCACCTCGATCACACGAACAAATACAAAATTTCACTCCTAATTATAAAATTTAATACTGCATCTTGATGCTAATAATAACTAATCTTTTTTTAAAATATAAAAATTTAAGTAAATTGGATCTCTAAAGATTAATTAAAATATACTTCTAGATTTAAAGAATATTTATATATATATAAATTATTTATAAATTAAATTTAGATATTTATAATAAAATTTAAACTCATAATTATATAAGTTACGATATAATTCATTATTAACTAAATTATTTGTTAGTGACTAATATTTTGTGTTGATTATGAAATGATTTCCAGCATGAAAAATAAAACCGTGTTAATTTATTCCCTCACTTTAGAAGGCAAGAAATCAAAGGAACCAGCATAAAAAACGCATATGACCTAGTCCAAATTTTTTTTTTTTTTTTTAGCAGCGTGTAAGGGAAAAGCCGTGTTGATGGGACGTCATTAACGTCCCGCCAAAGAAAAAAAATTGAAAAATATGGAAGCCATCTTTGTCTTCTCCATCACTTATAAATAAGCTAAGCCCTCAACATCATTTGGTGCAGATACTGATAAAAAAAGCTATCAGAATCACAGAAACCTGCACACAGAATAACAAAAATAGTACATCGCTATGCCTTGCAGAAGAATTCTCTTGAAAAGCTTCGTTCTTGCCTGTTTCAAGCCCAATCGTCAATCTTCTTCTTCATCATGCTCTGCAAATAATCATCATAATCGCCATAAGAAAAATAAATGCTCGGCCTCCGGCAAGGTGAGCTCAAGAAGAGTGTGTCTCTCTGATTTGAGCAATTCTTCTTCTCTGTCTATCATGAGCGATCTCTCAAACTCTGTTCTGGGTTCAAACCTTCATATCTTCACCCTCAAGGAGCTGGAAGAGATCACAAACAATTTCTGCAAATCCAGTGTTGTTGGTGAAGGTGGATTTGGAAAGGTTTATAAGGGCTTCATTGATGATAAACTCAGGCCTGGTTTACAAGCTCAACGTGTTGCAGTTAAAGTTCTGGACTCAGATAGCAAACAGGGACACAGAGAGTGGTTGGTGAGAATCTTTTAATTTTTTCTGAAATTCTCAGATGAATCTGAAAAAGTTATGATGAAATTAATTAGTTAATTGCTGTTATTTTTTTGTTGGTGTAGGCTGAAGTAATCTTTCTGGGGCAATTGAAGCATCCCCATCTGGTGAACTTGATTGGATATTGCTGTGAAGATGAACACAGGCTTCTGGTTTACGAATACATGGAGAGAGGAAATCTAGAGAACAAGCTTTTCAAGGGTAAGATTTTTAATTGAAGCAAAAAACACTGGTTTGAGGGTTTCTTACACAAGATGGTTATTGATTCTTCTAAAAACAATAAAATGCAGGTTACTTAGCAGCGTTGCCTTGGCTCACAAGAATCAAGATCGCCATTGGCGCCGCGAAAGGACTCGCTTTCCTTCACGAAGAAGACCAACCCGTTATCTACAGAGATGTCAAAGCCTCAAACATCCTATTAGACGCCGTAAGCATCATCAGATTTCAGAGAATTAAATATATATTAGGCTTGTGTTTCTATTTCTATAATAATAGCTTACATGTTAATGATCATATATATTCTCAGGATTACAATGCCAAGCTCTCTGACTTCGGTCTCGCCATAGACGGACCAGAAGAAGAAGATCAAATTCATATCACAACTCGAGTTATGGGTACTCATGGTTATGCTGCTCCTGAGTACATAACATCTGGTACGAACAGAATCTTCATGGAAGTTTAAACCTTTTTATGATTATAAGCTTAAGTTTTGTGACTGAGATGATGAACTCTGTTTTTTATTTTATCAGGGCATTTGACAACCATGAGCGATGTTTATAGCTTTGGAGTGGTTCTGTTAGAGCTGATTACAGGGAAGAGATCAGTGGATAAGAACCGACCGATCAGAGAGAAGGATTTGGTAGAATGGGCAAGACCATTGTTAAAGGACCCTAGTAAGCTTGAAAGAATAATGGACCCAAGACTTGAGGGCCAATATTCTTATGAAGGAGCTAGAAAAATGGCGTCTCTGGCTCACCAATGTCTGAGCCAAAACCCTAAGTCTCGACCCTCCATGCGAGCCGTGGTTAAGACCTTAGAGCCACTCATGAACCTAACTGATATACCGGTCGGCTGCTTTGTCTATGTGGTCCCCAGTGAAAATAAACCAGTTCAATGTGAGCAGAAGGAGGAGGAGGAGGAGATAATGGAGCAGACGAAGACGACGAAGAAGTCGACGACGAAGAAGAATCGAAAAGGTCAAAGTCGAAGACGTCAGATTAAGATGCTGAGATCATCTGGTTCTATTCATTCAGACACTGCTCTGTACAAAGTTCTTGGTACAAGCCTTTATTCTCCAAAGCAATAAGCACCATAATTCAAAGGAAAATGGTCATAAAAAGTATATGGTTCATCACCATTTTTACACAAAAGTGTAGAAATAGAAACAGAACAAGCATAGGAAAAAAACAGAGGTAGAAACAGAGTCATATAGTGTACATCAAAGATGAAGTTCTCTTTTTTGTTGTTAAATTGGTGGCGAGAATTCAGAAATTCCAACATGTCCTTTTAATAGGATTGTTCTTTTATTTTAAGGATTGTAATTTATTACATGTAGTGTATTTGAAAAGATGTGATTAAGGTGTGTAAACAAAAAGGGGTAAAAACTTATTTACCGTTTTAATATTTCCGTGTGTCACTGTCATTTTAGATATATGAACACACCTTTTTTTTTTATTGGTCAATTTATAGATGATTTCATGTGATATAGTAGTTAGATTTGTTTTATTATTTTTTTGAATAGTCCTGTCACATATGTGGAGTTAGTGGATTTCTGCTCTGTTTTCCCTTTTAGAAATGAAATAAGGATTGAAGAACTTGATTATTGTAGCTAGTAGCCCCCCTCTGTTCTCATTTTCTTGAATTGCCTTCCTTCTTATTCGTTTAATTATCTTATAATTCTTACCATGTCACGTAAGCTCAATTGAAAAATTAATGTGAAATTTGGAATAAGACCAATTTAATTAATTACTGAGTTGTTATCCATTTGACTTCTGCTTTGCCCCTCGACAAATAGTCCTTTTTTCCCACTCCATTTTTCTCCAAATCCATGGCTCCTTCCTTTTGATTTTGACACAGTTAGGTTTTACTACACTATGTATTATTTTCTTCATAAATTTTATATCCATCTTTTATTATGACCTATTTGTGTTTCATCCTAATAAATAATTGTTCTCCAAAGTTAAAACAAAAGATGAAGTTATTTCAGTTTAATTAGTGATATCAAGTTTAACTTCTAATTTAAGTATATATAACCATATCGAATTTTAGAAAATTTTATATTCTTGTAATATTATTCGACTTAATTCAAATTATTATTTTTTAGATTAAAATAAAAATAAAATTATATAATTTAACTAGTAAAGTTTAAAATTATTCGACTTAACTAATTTGAAATCTTATTCATCGATAATATCAATAATTTCATCTAACGTTATTTTCAGTCTTTTCTTATCATTTTTAAAAAATATATATATATTATCTGATCTATTATCTTTATTAGTATTCTTCTTTGTACATGTATGATTAGGAGGAAAAAAGGGTTTCCAAGCTATCAAATACCATCCCCTACACTCGAATTACACAAACCGTATAGCTAATGAAATAATTATTTGAATTTAGCGATTGACTGATGAATATACAATAATAAGAGGCAAGCCCAATTCAAACTCGTAAGAAATCAAAAGGGAAAAAAATCAGAAAAATATTTGATTCTGATACGAGCAATTTGGAGGAAGTGTGCAATCGATCTTCTTCATTCACCAACCCCAACAAATTGAATTAGCTGAATCTCTGAAAAAATCACAAATTAAAAGTCCACATCTGTCTTCTGGTGAAATATCAGAAATCAAAACCAAGACCAAATTCATAATCTAATCACAACTAATTGTGAAAAACAAGCTCCTTATATTCAACAAATTGTGGCACTTGTGGTGAAATTGTCTTATCATATTCTACCACCCTACTAATTCCCTTCATTAAAATAATAAATTAATTATCAGACATGATTTATTTGTTTAAAACATGTAGAAAAACCCACATGGGTAGGAAGTTGTCATTTGTTGGAAACACAACCTCTCACACACAAAAACCAATTTTGAATATTTTGGGCCCGTTTTTTATAAGACTTTAGAAAATAATTTATGAAAAAAAATTGGTAGATTTTAGGAAAAAAAAATTTATAGAAGAGTTTATAAAAAAAGTGATTTTGAATAAATGAGTGTTTAGATAGTTATTTCTAAAACTATTTTTATTATTGATAAATTATAAAAATTATATGATTATTAAATATAAGAGAGAGACAAAATAAGAGAGGGTGTAGAAGAGAGATGAGAGATAGTGTATGAAATAAAGGAGATATGAGAGATGATATAGAAAAGAGAGGAGAGAATGTATAAGAAAAAGTATGGGTAATATAGTAATTAGTTAATCTATAAATTCTTTTACTGTTAAATAAATTACTCTGACCAACTTATCTAAAATATTGATTTTAAACTATAGTTTTATCCAAAAATTATTTAAATAAATATAACTATTTATTTTAAAAAATTTAAAAATTTAAATTTTATATAAACCTAAATTTTAACTGTTTCTAAAAACACACTTGAAATATAGGGAGAATCATACGTGGATAAATGAATAAAAATTACACTATCAATTCTCCAACGTTCATGTCTCGTGAGGCCAGTCCTTTTCACATTCTTAATTAATTAATCAATTTTAACATTGCTTAATTTAATAATTAAATGACGTAAGCATTACGGGCAATGACATAACCCCATGTCCTTAAATAAATTCCTTAGTTTGGAAGCTAACCTTTGTGCATCGAAAGTACAGGGGAAAAAGGATATAAAGAAAAGAGAAAAAATAAATTAATTATTTCTTTTCTCCTTTTTGTATTTGAAAGATTTATGGGGTTTGTATATGGGATATTGTTTTAAGTAGTCAATAGTGGATTTGCTAATGATGATCTGACTTGAATATTTGATGCCCACAAATTAGACTTAGAATTTCATGAATTCAGTTGAGGCTTCCACATTCAAAACTTAAACAACATTGTTATCAATAAAATCCCAAACTTTCAAAAAATTAAATAATTTTTTAAAGTATTTAGAGTTGGACTATGCTTAAATTTAAGTCAAAAATCATGATGACAATCAAAAGATGGAGAGAGAGAGAGAAAATATGACATGATTTATAGAAATATATGA
This sequence comes from Leucaena leucocephala, assembly GCA_037074615.1. Taxonomy (NCBI): domain Eukaryota; kingdom Viridiplantae; phylum Streptophyta; class Magnoliopsida; order Fabales; family Fabaceae; genus Leucaena; species Leucaena leucocephala. Next base: position 2,572,688 of record CM073558.1, on the reverse strand, counting down.
GATTTACTATTTTTCTTTATGTCTCCCTCACTTTAAAAACATTTTACAAATTTCTCATATTAGGATTTTTTTTTTTAAGCTCAATGCATTGTTTTGAAAATTGTGTCAGGTCGAACAGTCCGATTAGTTGGAATGTCATTTGGACTAGACAATTATTTCTTATGATTAAATTAAATTGGACTAGAGTTAAAATAAATTGAATTATAATATTTTAAATTCATTGTATATGTGGTATTGGACGGAGGTAAAATTTTGAAAAGTCAATTTTTTGTTGAATTAGGCCTTGTTAGTTGGCCCATTTGGCCCAAGGATAGGAACAATTCAATCTGTTTTTTTATTATTAATTTTTTTCTTACAAAAATATCTATGTGAGTTTTATACTAGTTGCTCATTAAAGTTAGGGTACAACTCTATAACTCAGACAACGCTTACAGGAGACTTACGATATCGCTTACTAAAATTTTTTTTACAACAATAGTAAAAATAGAACCTCATTTTTATAGAATATGAATCATTATTTACCATTTATTTTAATTTTTATTAGTTTTATTATTAATTTTCATTTTCAAAGCAATCTAATCTTTCTACTATGACTATTTAATGGCATGATCTGTAAAGTAAAAGACCTTGTGAAAGGAGGCCCAACCATTGACGTTGACTTTTAGAGATAAATGAATGTATATGAATGAAACACCAAAAAAGAAATTAAGAAAAAAGCGTACTATTGCTGGTTCTAGGCTCCTACTTCTATCACGAAACAGCTGCTGTTTGCAGACCAGATGTCAATGTTTGTACTCTCACGTTCTACAAGCGTGACGATTTAATCTATGTTTTATCATAAAATAAAATAAAAAGGGATATATAACATTTAATATATTAATATATCATAAATTTAAATTTTATATAATTTTATTTATAATTTTTTTAATTTAATATAATTTTATCTATACTTTTTTAAATTTTATAAATAATCTTATTTTTTAATTACTAAGAATTATATTAAATTTAAAAAAATATGAATAAAACTATACTAAATTAAAAAGATTATAGATAAAATTATATTATAAATAATATTTAGATATTAAATACATAGGAGAAATAAGATTAAAATATTAAGTATTATATAATCTTAAAATAAAAAATAAAAAATAATTTTTAAGTTTTAAATTAAAAGATATATCATATTCAGTATCTAATTATCACTCCAATATGAATAGAAGGATATTTGTAAGCAATAAAAATAAAATAAAATAAAGAATAATTTCAGTGAAATCGAGCAAGGTTAATCATTTTTGTATAAAGATAATTTTTTATATATAACATAAATTTGTGTAACAATTGTTGTGTCATTTGGTGACTCTAGATCGTACAACGTTGTACTACACGTAGAGAATTTGAAGGCCTGTGGTAATAGGATGTTTGTTTGCAGAGTGATGAAGATCTTTGAAGTGATCTTAAATCCTTCTCTTCCTTTCAGATGGATCTTCAATCCACGTCATGCCGTGACTTTCCTCAAACTGCCATCCTCACTTCAACTCCATTCTTTAATCAAAACTACTTTTGAGAAATGCAATAAATTATATTATAATTTTATATTATATTATATAAATAAAAATGTTTGAAGTCTAAATTTTATTTTAAAAGATTTCATGCATAAATTATGAGTATTCAAAAGTTTTTTATATTAATATTATTTTAAAAAATATTAAAAATTGAATAATATCAATACTTATTATTAAAAATATTAAGGGTCAATATTAATTTTTTAATAATTAAAGTGATTTTGTTTTGTTTTTTTAAACTTCTTCAGCAATATAAATTTAAAAAATTTCTGGATACTCACATACTATATGAAAATTTCTTGAATAAATTAGAGCTTAACTCAAATAAAATTTCTATAAGCTTTTTTTTATATAAAATTTGAGAATGGAGCGATTTATGACTTTTTTATTATTATTATAAAAAATTTTAGGAAAAGATTAGTATCCAATGGCATGATTTATGACTTATAAACAACAACATCGTAATCGAGACCAAAGCCAAGAATATAAGAGACGGGTTCCTCTCACAGTACCCAAATAAAAACTCACACGATAGTATTAGGATCTATATATGGATCAATTTGTTTTTATAACGGCCCATGCATTGGCCCATTCGGCCCAATAACTTGCAAAAGTTAATCAAGAAACTGCCAATTCGCGGTAAACATGTTTTGCTCTCTCGCCTATTTCGTTCTCCATTTTACTAAAATTTCTTGTAGGGTCTGTTTGGTAAGAAGACATGAAAGGGAGGAAAAAATTTCAAGAGTTCAATTTAAAAGAAATAGATAAGTGGAGTTATGAAAAATTAATAAAGAAAACTGTAGGAAAAAAGTGTAAAAAAATTAATTAAAAACTGGTGGAAATCTGTATTGTTTTCCAACCCAAATAACTTATTTTTTTCAATATATATATATATATATATATATATTATATTTCACATAATATGTTCCACAAAGCTATGTACCCTTAATTTCATTTTTCAAATAAAATTTTGTAATATGAATCACAGTTTTGTTTTGGGTCCATTCCACGACCAATGATGAAAAATATACTGAATTAATCATAGTTTTTTCTTTTGTGTTTTTGGAATCACCTATTCAATGAAAGCAAAAACTTTTGATATGGGTCCAACTTGATTGCCTATTTCAATTTGTAGCCAGTAATTAGGCCTTTTGCCCTTTTCTCTTTTATTTGTTCCAAACACAAAAGTTAAGAGGCATGAATTTTGCCATTTATAATCTTGTAAATTTGGTGGTGATATAAGTTGTTCTTGTCTTATTTATTTGATTGGGAGGTCTACATCTCACAATTAAACATATCATTATGGGGAAATTGGGGGGAAATCCCCAATTGAGAAATTTATTGTGGAGTGATCCCTAGAATCATGGGAATGACTCATTAGGTCCTCTAAAATAGGAATAATAATAATAAAAAAAAAGCATATCAATTGATGAAACTGCCGTTAATGAGTAATACATGAGGAAGAGGGGAAAAAGTGGAGCACAAACGAAGATAATTTGCACACAAATAAGGGTAATTGTAATTTGTACAAAATTGAAGTTATTTGTACATATAAGAGAAGATAATTTGTATGAAAAATTGTTTGAATTTTTCTCAAAGTTCTCTCTCTCTCTCTCTCCCCCAGTTACCACATGTGTGTAAACTAATTAATTTTGTAAAGTGTGAATTTGATGTGAATATGACTTACTTTTAATTTTTTCTATAAACTTTAATTTTTTGTCTTAAGAGGGTAGTTGGAAATATAAAAATAATTGTTTAAAAATAACTTTTTAAGCATAACTATAATAACTATTCAAATTAAAATTAAAAATTGGAAATGTACTATTACATCTAACATATGATTGTCATGTATAATGTTAAAAAATATAATACTATGATTAACAATGTGAAGTTAAGTCTATTAGAAAGAGTTAGTTCTATTAGTATTTAAATTCCTGGTAGTTCTTTATTTGGAGCCTCCAACACAAGGTTCTTATAGATAATAAATGCTTAATAGTTGCATGAGAGGAAATTGAAGATGTTGGCATCTTTCCAAGTAATAAGGAATAGTTAAAAGATTAATACATCATAAAAAGTCTGAACAAAGTAGCAGATGTCCTGGTTAAAGATGGTATAACTACTACAACAACGTTATATTCATACCCTTTACATTTGGAGTTGCTGATTCTCACTAATGGTTTGGAATCTAATCCCTCTATGATGTAGATTTCTTAATATCGGGCTTTAGCCCTCTTTTGTACAAAAAAAAATAGATATTCCTATCAACAAGACATGGTTCCCCAATAAAGAATATAAGCCCATTTTTCATTCATAGGAAAGATAAGCTTATATTATTCATATGAATATAACATTTTACACTTTTCTATTTAATCAACAAGTATATACAAAACATTAAATAACTCTATTTTTGTAGTAAGAATTGTTTAGGGACTGATAGATCCTGTCATTTGGAAAATCCCTGCTTCAACCAACGGATCAAATGGCCGAATATGTTGGGAGTAAATTAAAAATATTTGAAGTATGGGGTGCCTATTTTAGAATGCGGTGAACTTATTGTACTAAAACCCAAAAAACAAAATTGTGGGGCAAAAGCCCAGAACAAAAAGATTCATTATGTCGCACCTTTTTTTCAGCCTTTAATTATGTCACATTCTACGAGTAATATTATACCTTATGTGCTATATTTATCATCAGGCTCTTATTTTTATACTATTATATATATATATATATATATTTATATAGAATTATTCATGGAATTACACACGATTTACTCCTCTCCTTCAATCCTTGATATAAACCCAATTAATTTTTTATATTAATTAAATAAATTAATTATAATTAATATAAAAATATATTTGATAAGAGAAATTTTGAAACAAGGGGAGGTGAAGAAACATTTTGCACATTTTCTCTTATTTAGTATTACAAAATTTTTAGGAGGAAAATAAAAAAATTTAAGATTTTTCCTCCCTTTTTTCTAAAATTGAAGGATTTAGAGGATTTTTTTTTATTTTAACTGTTATATTCATAATATTTCTTTAATTATCCCTCTTTTATATCTTATAATTATATGTATAAAAATATCTTTTTACTCTTCTCCCCTTATAAATTAAACAATATAATATTAAAATTACTATCCTTTCATCTATTTTTATCAATACAAACTAGTTAATATTAAAAATATTTTTATTTTTTTTATTCTCTTTTATTAAAATTTATTTATTTTTCTCTCAATTAAGTTAAACACACACAAAAAGTTAATTGATTAATTTAAATAAAAAAAATATAACATAATATTATAAATTTAATTATAATTAATTTATTTATTAAAAAAAATAATAGAGAGTACTGTATAAATTACGTAAGTTTTCACATGAATAAAAGTTTCATGCAAGTAAATAAAAGCATGTGATAATTTCTTATATGGGACCATGACTCAGCGCCTGACTCCCAACAAGGTCACGCGCCACGTGTTGACTTGCCTATTATAGTATAAATCTCAACCTTTGAAGTAATCATTATTCCCTTGGCCAAACTCTCTCCTTTTTTTATTCTATTTTTAGTTTTTATATTTTTATTTGATCAAATTTTTATTTTTATATTTTTAATATAGTTTTATGAAGCTAATTTTTAGTATAAGTTTTGTAAAGAGAAAGATTTTTTATTCAAAACACGTAGTTATAATTTTTTTAAAAAAATAAAAAATTGTTTGAAATAATGAATTAAACAAGGTATTTGCCGACCTAGGTTTCGATTAATTTGTTAGCAATTTTTTTTAAAAAAATATCTTACATGATTTTTTTCTAACAAAATCTTAACTTCTCATAGGACATTAATATTCAAATAACAATAAGTCTTATTCACTAAATTGAGTTAGCTATCAAGAGATTCAACAAATTTTAAAATCATATATTGACTGTGGCCAGTCTAATAAAAATCTTCCCTTTATTTAGATTTGAGATTGGCTATCTAATCAATTCAGCTCAAGATTAATAAGATAGCATTGCATTTATTCCTTGTAAGTTAAATGTAAATTCTTCTCTTGTCCTTATTATAAATTTATTTGGAGGAATTTTTTTACCTTAATTATAACTCATTTAAAAATGTTATCAATTTAAAATATATTCAGTGATTTAATTATTATTTCTTATTATATTATAATTGATTAAAATAGATTTATAATAAGAATAAGAATGATAAACTAGTAAATAACTAACATAATAAATTTTAATATTTTAATAGGAGAATTAACTAGAGGTTTAATAGAAGAGAATTTATTATAAAAAGTCCCATAAAATTATAAAATAATTAAATAATCCTAAAAAATTTAGGGTAATAAATTCAATTTATGCAATTACTAAATTATTAAAAATGTAATAATAATTTAAAGTGACATAAATGATAACTGGATACACATGTAGTGACAACTTGAAATGGTATAAATAATAACGATAATAACCTCCAGTTATTATTTGTAGTATTTCAAGTTCTTATAGCTTACAAATCCAGTTATCATTTATGTCATTTGAAGTTGTTGTTGATTGCCTAAAAATTTATTATTTATATATAAGGATAACTTGATAATTTTATAAATTAAATCTATTATCCTAAATCTTTTGAACTATTAATTATATTGTGATTTTATAGGACTTTTTTATAACCTCTGAGTAATCCTCTTATTTTCATTTTAAGTAAACATGTAAGAAACATTACAATAGCCACCAGCAGATTTATGGTTACAGTAGTCCATCTCTCTCAAAGCCTCACTCTTAATAGGGATGAACTAAAACTTGATATTATCGTAGGTAGGAAGGGGTAGGTAATAGCAGAGAGAGGGAGAGAGAGAATGATGAGAGGGAATTAATAATAAAGATGAGGGGCAAGTCTGGGCTCAATCACAGCTTCAAGAGGGAATTTCTTTGGAGTAGAGAGCCCAAAAATCTCCTCCATGCTCAAATCCTCCTTCTTCATACCATCTTTGAGTCTCCAGTGAAATCCATGCAACAGATTCGCCAAGCTCACCTGAATCACCTTCAACCCTAGAGGATAACCTGGGCACATTCTTCTTCCTGCTCCGAACGGCAACAGCTCGTAGTCATGTCCCTTCACGTCTATGTTCTTCCCCAAGAACCTCTCTGGTTCGAACTCGTTAGGGTTTTCCCATATTTCCGGGTCTCTTCCGATGGTCCACGTGTTCACCATCACCTGAGTTCCTTTGGGGATGCCGTAGCCGGCAACCTTCACGTCTTCTCTGGCTAGTCTCGGAACCAGCATAGGAGCCACTGGGTGGAGCCTCATGGTTTCTTTGGCGATGGCGTTGATGAATGGTAAGTTGGCGACGTCTTTTTCTTCAGCCCATCGCTCTTTTCCGATCACTCTGTCGAGTTCCTCCGTCGCCTTTTTGAAGATCTCCGGCTTCCTCAGAAGCTCTGAGATGGCCCATTCCACTGTTACTGCTGAGCTCTCTGTCCCTCCAGCTATTAAGTCCTGGACACGTAGCACACAATAATTCATCACCACCTTTTTGGATATAGAGAAATTAATTAAATTATAAAAGCTGTATGATAAATCAATTATTATCTATCAACAGAGAAGTGAAATGGTGAAGATAGAAAAGCCTGCAGAAACACGGGGAAAATATTAGACTCTTGTCCTTCTTCGTGCTTGATATTGTAACTACATCCCTGTATACTTCCCTCGATTTTATCAGTATCATTATCCTTTTATAAAAAATAATTCTTTTAGTCTTAGATATAAAAATTAATTATAATATTTATTTTAATTTTAAATATAAAATATATAAATTATATTTTTCTAAATATGTAATTTTTTAAACTATATTTATTAATTACACACAATATATAAGAGAATTTTTTCCATCAAATAGTAGTTCTAATATAAATAAATTAAAAAAATTAATATATATCTTTTAAATAGCTGACAGTGTTTTTTTTTTAGAAATGTTCAGTCATGTGCATTAGTCGGGTGAGATCAGAGATCATATTTTAAGGAGCCGTCTTTCCAATAGGATACTTTCTCCATCACAGGATAATTAATTATACAGTCAAATAGTGAAGGAAATAATACCCTTTAAAGTTAATATCTCAAATGTCAAACCATTTTTTCATTTCAAATTAATTAATAGGTACCCCATCACATCAGTCATTGCCTCATTCGGGTTATCTAAACCTTTAAAAAATAATTAAGAGGAGACTAGCAAATTAGTCGTCATCAATTAATTAGCCATATATATCCAGGAAAAATAATAGAGGAAGGAAAACTAAAGAAGAAAATAGGAAGAGAATTGAGTTTAAGTCGTGCATTTAATTTTTTTTTTAAAAATATTACCCGTATTAGTATTTAATATTACTTAATTAAAACATTGTTATGAATAATATATTTTGTTCTAAATAATTATTTGGTTTACCTTATGGATATTTTTATTTTAAAAAGGGTTAAATTAAATTATATAAAAAAAACAGATAGTACTTCGTAAAATTTTAAAAGTTATAGTCGTTTAGAAAGATTTTAAAGTCGCAGGCATTCAAAATTGGGCTGAGTAATATATATCATCAACAAAGATTTGGAAACAAAAATCATCCAATCAAAAAAGCACATGTAGTGAGAATCATATACTCTAAATATATTTATCCTCCATAATTAGAGTCTATAATTATTACTAAATATTGAGATTTAATCATTTATTTTTTGGGCGTTTAGCCTTTATATATATATAAAAAAAAAAAGCACATGTAGTCAACTTCATTCGTTTTCTTCCTAAACGACACCCAAGTGTCATGTTCATACGCTTTACTAATTTAAGTTAAAAAACAAAATTACCTGAGTAAAGGCTTTGATTCCATGCCTCTCGAGCTTGACTTCCAGAGAAGGATCATCTGCAAGCTGAAGAAGAACATCCACCATGTCTTTAGCTACATAATCTGGATTCTGTCTTCTTGTTTCGATATGTTCATCCAAAACATGTTCCATGAATCTATCGAACTTCTTGCTCAACGCCTTCATCCTCTTTATATAACCCTGCAAGTCCAGAAAATTGATCCATGGAATGAAGTCTCCGATGTTATAAACTCCGTTCAACAAGAACAGCTCGTCAATCATCTTCTTGAACTCTTCCGGCGAAACGATGGCGTTTTGGCTCTTCTCCAGGTACTTCTTCCCCAACACCATCCTGCTGATCACGTTCAGGCTCAGAGTAGAGAGGTGATCTTTCAGAACTATGGTTTTGTTCGCTGAATCGTTTAGTTCTTTGAGAAAAGCTTTGAGTTCTTCTCTTCTGATGTACTCGTAGGATTCTAAGCGTTTCGCGCTGAACAGTTCCATGAGGCACATTTTGCGAGCTTGTCGCCAGTATGGCCCGTACTGGGACCAAGTGATGTCGGAGTAGTTGTAGGTGGTGTACTTGCCGGCGGCGAACTTGGGACGGCCGGCCAATGCCGCGTCGTGGGTTTTGAGGAACTCTCTGGCGAGTTCGACGGAGGACCCGACGACGACCGCGTTGGATCCGAACCAGACGTGAATGATGGGGCCGTATTTTTGTGAGAGGGCGTGGAGGGATCGGTGGGGGAGGGGGCCAATGAGGTTGAGGTTGCCGATGACGGGCCAGGCCCTTGGGCCCGGTGGCAACTTGTATTGCCGGCGACGGAGGTGGCGGCCAAAGAGGAGGAGGACGGCGATGGTGGCAAGCCATGCGGCTGCGGTAGGAAGGCCTGCCATCAATTCCATGGCCCTATATAATTGTGTTGTGTTTGTGTGGATGTGATTTTGTTTTGCGCAATAGGTATTTATACAGCAAGAGAAATTATTGATGGCAGCAAAAAATCTTTTTTTTTAAAAAGAAATAAGTACTTGATAGGTATAATAATACAAGACCTTGACTTGCAAAAGTATTATGGGCGTTTGAATAAGAATTTAAAAAAATATATAAAAAAATAATTTTTAAATAATTTTTTAAAGAAAAGTTTATAAAAAAATAATTTTAAATAAATAAATATTTAGATAATTATTTTTAGAAATATTTTTATTATTGATAAATTACGAAAAAGGTATGAGTATTAAATAATGAGAGATAATATATTAGAGATGAGAGGAGGGAATGTGTAAGAAAAGAAAGGAAAAATGGTGTAAGAAAAAATAGGAAAGAAAGTATAAGAAAAAGTATAAGAGAAGAAAGATGGTATAAGAAAAAGTAGATATAATATAGTAATTGATTAGTCTATAAACTCTTTTGCTGTTTTATAAACTACTCTGACCAGCTTATTTGAAACTTTATTTTTAAACTATAATTTAGTCCAAAATTTCGTTTGAATAAATATAATTATTTATTTTAAAATTTTTCAAAATCTAAATTTTACTCAAATTTAAATTTAAAATTTAAATTTAAGATATTACCAAACACACATATAGTCACATAATTTTTAGTTGTTAAATATTTTGTGGCCGTGTCGTGTTTATTCGGATTTTGGACAAATCACCAATAAATTAGTCTTTTTTTATATATATAATTTTTTAAAAAAAATAATTAGATTTATTCACAATTTAAAAATAAAATAAAATATTATTTTTTTCTAGTTAATATTAATATTAGATAAGATAAAATATCTATTATTTTTAAATATAAATTTAAATACTCAAAAATTAATATATCTCATTATAATTATAATAAAATAATATTTTTAAAATAGGCCCACTTTCTATTTTCCTTCACAAAACATGTGACTAATGTATAATCCATATACTAAATTCTATTATTTTGTATCTTTTAGTCTTGTGAGATAAAATCTATGTATTATCTATTAATTTATAGTTAGAAATTATTTTTTTTAGACGTATAGTTTATTCAAATAGATTTTATTTTTCTTATTAAAATTTTTTCTATGCATTGAACTAATTTAAATATAAGATATTATATTTAAAAAAATTAACTATTTGTTAAATGTGATGGGTTTTGTTAGTTATTCTTTTGTAAGTTTTGATTAAAAATAAATAAGTAAAACAATCAACATTAGTTTAAATGAAAAAAAGTTTAGCTATTTAAATATAAGATCTTAAATTAGATTGTATATGAATTTAAAAAATATTTTTAAGAGAGTTATAATAATTAAACCTAATAATATTTAAATTTGACTATGTCATATAGTCACATATAAATAAGCTAAAATTATAAATTGGTCCCAAGTAAAAAAAAGTATTTATTAATAGTTTTTTTAAAATTTAAATTATTGCTAATTATACGCTTTTAAAAAGATTGTGCAAAAATATATAAAATAAATTATATTAATGACACATTTGGAAGTTGAAATTAATTAATACGCGTACTCTATAAAAGGGCACCAAATACCATGGAGGTCGCTTTCTCGCTGACTTTATTTTAGTACACTTACCCTTTCCCACTTCTCCTTCTGAGAGCTTCTCTCCCTACTTACCTCGAACCTTCCTTTTTATTTATTTATTTTATTTTATTTAATGCATAGGCTATATTAAGTAATAATGTTAGCTTAAAATATTATGTTTAACTTTTTTAACATGCACTAAACAACAAATTATCATATTCAAAGGTTTCAAACTTCAAACCTTATCTTTTAACGGTCAAATCCCTCCCACCTCATTACTACTAGTTTGGTACAAAATCTACATGTGTGATTATGCGATTGTCTAATGTGTGCATCACGAGTCCGCTGTCAGCCTGTAACAACTACTTTCTCTATTAAAAAATATATTAAAGGTACAGCCATTAAATTAATTTTAAAAATATAATTAATAGTTTAAAATATTTAAAAAATATAATCAAATATTGTAAATTAATTATATATATAATTAACATTTTAAAATATTTAAATTATTATAATTTAAATCATTAGCTAACAAAAATATAAATTTTTATTAGATACATATCACATAAATTTATTATTTTTATATATTATTGTTTAAAATGCCATATATATAATATTGTTTTAATAATTATATTAAATAAATTATAAAATTTTTTAATACTCACATATAAATTATATACAATATTAATTTTAAAGTTTATGCAGTATTATTTTTAAATAATATGATATATGTGACTTATTAAATAATAATGTGTTAAAATAAAAAAATTTATATGATATACGTTTGACAAAAATTTATCTCTATCAATGAAATAGTAAAATTAGTTTAATATACTAATTATATTTTTAAATATTTTATAGTGTTAATTGTTTTTCTAAAATTAGTTTAAAGTATGAGGTATATTTTAACATCAAAATTATAATATTTTTTTTAAATGCACCTTTTCTTAGCATGCCTAGTGATAGACTCATGACCCACTAGATGCAACTAGTGTGCTTTTTTTAATATATAAAATAAAATGGCTATTTAGAAATTATATTCTCCAATTTTAATTAGATGATACTTCTCCCATTATTAATATATATAATATAATTAGAAAATTAATATTAATTTTAAATATAAAATATTTTTTTATATTTATCAATTTTACATTATCTCTATTGATAATTTATCAATAATAATCAAGTAAAATAATAAGATATAGAGTTAAAGAAAATTATTAAGATATTTTAAAAAAAATATATATTACATTAATTTATTTAATTAATTAAATATATTATATATTAATGATAAAAAAATAATTTTTCAGTGGAAACACCTTTTTGCTCTCAACGCAACCATACTTAACATGTCATTATGCAATATTTTCCCTTCTAGTAATCATAGTATGATAAATTTTAATATTTTATATAGTTATTTAACATAATTTGCCAAACTGTGTTCATTTTTATGTGAAATTTTAAAATTTTAATTCAATTATATCTTATAGGATAAAATTTATATAATTATTAAGCGAAAAGTAGTGTATAGTGTATTATCCCAAAGTTAATATACACTTTTGTTTTTTGGCCAGAAATAAAGACTATATTCTCATTACAGCCAAACTTTCCCTTAACCACCTCAAATCCTTTTAAAAATAACCCTTAAAAACCATCCCAGCTAAGTTAACATACAATAAATATACGTAATGATATACTTGAAAAAGTTTCAAGTACGGGGTAGATATCTAGCCAAAATTATTTACAGTTTTACTAAGTATATATATCTTTTAATTAGATTTAATTATATATTTAAAATGCTATAGAATATTAAATATAAATATTTTTTAATAAAAATTTAAATATTAAATCAACATGTTATAAGATATTAATTCATTCTCTAGAGCCAATCTTATTGGTAGAAATATAAGAATTTTAAGGATGGACAACTTGAGAGTTTGGTCAAAAAAACGTATTGATCAATTGTTGTTGGACAAAAACTTCATAGATATTATTTTGAAAGAGTGTATATATAATAAAATGGTTGTCACCAAACCTCTTGTTGTCTCATATGTCTAAATAGTAATTCAACGCCCCGTTTTAATTCATGGGCCAAGGCCAGAGACTGAGTGCGGAACGGTTGACCCTTCTTTACATCTTCTCTTTGGTTTTTTTTTTTTTTATAATATTAATCTTATTTTATTATTTAACAATTAATGTAAGTATAAATATCTCTTTTAAGAATTAAATTTAAAATTTTAAAAAATATAATAATTTTTTATTATTAGATAAACTCTATGTTAATTTTTTTCTTAGGTCCATTGTTCTTTTTCCCTTTTAACATTGTCATATTAAAAATGTTTTCTACTCCGTACAAACTACAAATGCATATACGAAATCTCATATTTAAAAGTCCACGTTTCCTTCAACTATAAGTCACCATACAAATTAATGCTTATTTGGTAAATAATCTTTATTGATTATTAGTAATTATATTTCCCAATCCCCCTTCCCAGGCCCTAAGATCCCCCTCTTGGTCATTGAAGCTGTAGATGTTTAAAATATACTCTGGCTATAATATAAATCATATTACTTAATTTATCAAAACTAAAAAGATTGTTGTTAATTTATTAAATTTGTCTTAAATTGATTTTTTTAAGTTTACCCATATTAAATGAGGTTATGGAGGAGAGAGAAAGATAGAAAGAGTCATATTTAAGTATTAATTATAGGGATAAATTTAATAAATAAATATTAATTACTCTCAAAATGACTTATATTGTGAACTAAATAAATTTATTAAAAATGACGTACATTATGGATTAGAGGGAGTAAGTGGGTCATATTAAATACTCATTCTATTTTTAATTATAAAACTTAGGTAGTGGTTAAATTTATTCTTAAATATATTATATCAATCTATTTTATTTTTTAAAGTTATATTTTCTCTCAATGTATCCCTATATAATTACACATATTAAAGGATATATATTAATTATCATTTAAATGCACACGATTAAATGAAGTATTTAGGAAAATTAATACATAATTATTACAATTAACTAATTTACCTGACTTCTTTAATCTATTTAAATTATATTTTTATATATATACTTAAATTAATTAAATAAATCTTATAATTATAAATGAAGGTAATATAACATTAGTACAAGTGTGTAACAATCTCTAGTAAAAATTTGAGCAAAAAAAAACACCACTCAAAGAAATAAAAATAGACCACAGTTCATGACAATCTTTTTTCTATCAAATATACAATAGATATTCATCCTCATCATCAATTAACCTCTATTTCATATACCACCTATATATATATATAAGCAAACCACTTTTGTAATGGACATGCACTAATCTAAGTATTTTCTATATATATTCACTACGTAATAGGTACAAGTCTTTTAAGAGAATTATATCTCAAAAGTTAGTCATTGAAGGCTTAGTCTCTTGTCTGTCAGCCTTGACGGTTAGAGGCTCTCAATGAAAGAGTTATTATAACAAGTAAAAATCTTTAATTATATTGATCTTTTTCATATCCAAATCCTGGCTATGTCCCTAATTATATTGATACACTATTGGGAATGCCTCTGCATGTAATACCAGAATCTGAGCTTGGAGCGAGCAATTCATAAGGTAACACTCCAGCACCACAACGGTTTCTCAAGTTACTATCTGAGTTCCTTCTCTCAATCTCCTTCTCTATCTCTGTGATCTTCTCTGAGAATCCATGGAAGGCCTTTATCATCTCTGCATCACCGGTCCAAGACGACTGCGGTCGTCTCTCTCCCAAGTATTCCTCATCAGGAGAGTGAAGAGACAACATGCCCACCACAGCCATATACCTCGTAGCTTGCAACAAACTAGGTAATGATCTCAAGAAATACTTCTGTGGATCTGCTACTAAATTTGCATAATCTGGATCACCCTCTTCTGGGATCAATCTTCTCATTAATGGCGGGCGATTCGGGACGTACCCTCCATAAGGGTACTGCCCAAAATTAAGAGCAGCATGTTGTGCAGACGCAATCCAAATCAAGGTACTGAGAATGGAGACAAGATCTTCAGTTTTGTTCAACGTAGGCCACCAGGTTTTGTCGCTAAGGTCAGCATGTCCAACGTTAATTGCTTCATAGTACCATGATTGGAGCTCCTTGTCGCCGCAAATTAGGCTTGAACTTGGGTAGTAATGGTTCACATAGGTTCGTACCCAACTATCAATCGCAGACCAGATCATAAGACCATCAGAAGCATAAGGGTAGTCTTCTATGAGTAGCTTTACACCGTGTGGCTGTGTTGGGTCAGGTTTTGCCATTCCTCTGCAATATTATCAGAAGCTTCGTAATATAATAAATTCTGCAACTTTACTCATTTTGGAAGACTTAAGGCTATGTATTATGTAAGAGCGATTGTATCATATAAGAGCTATTAGAGAGGTTTGATTTAGCTATAAATATGATATCTCAACCTACTTTATCTTTTAAATTTATCATTTTTTTCAAAACTCTTCTATTACACATGTTAAAGAAATTTGTCTTGAGAGAGTATTTTTCAATATAAATAATTAAAAGGGATATTTTAAAAAAATAGATAAACATATTTTATAAATAATAACTTAACTAAATTTTGTAATCTCTAAAAATTAATTATTTATTTGGCTCATATATTTATATATATATATATACACTTCTCAATACTAAACATAAAATATCTATATACTTTGTCTTTTAAATTTATAATTTTTTTTCTGAACTCTCTTTATTGATTACATATATTAAGCTAATTTTTTATATTTTCTAATACAAATAATTAAGATATGTGCTATAGGAAAATGAATACGCATGTATTTTTTTTTAAATAAATAACTTAATTAATTCCTTTAATATTTATATTTTAGTTTTCTAGAGGAATACCTGCGAATGAGATCGGCGGGTAAGGCTTCCATATCGAAGCGCCAGAGGTTTTTGTAAGCAGAAGAACTGAGCTCCATGCAGTATGGACCAGGAGTGAAGGAAGCCTCAATGATTCCACCAGCATTAATAAGTTTTTGACGAGCCTGAGCATTCATCTCCAATGTGTACCTCATGTGTGGATCTAATAGCTTGAAGATTGGATGCATTGCACTCAATTGTCTATGAGTAGCCAATATAAATGGTTCCAAACACGCATGTGTGCGTAGCCTTTACATAGTTATATACACAAAAGAGTTAGGATATATTCAAAAAAAATATTATAAACTGATTAGTGAAAAAATCAAGAACTTTGCTTACCAATGGTTAACAAGTTGGTGCACACCAGCATCATTGTTGCAGACATGAGCCTTGGCAAGCTGCCATATCCAGTTGGTGGTAGCATCAAGCGGGGGCTTAACGACGCATTTTGACCGGGAATTTGGTGTCCCGGGTGGGAGGCTAAGTTCTATAGCAATGGGCTTGAGTGTTCCTAGGGGAGTTAAGAAGAAAATGGTGCGTGTGGCATAGGATTTTCTATCATCAAGGGCATTGATTTTATCAAGAAATGGAAGGTAGATATCATGGTAATCTATAATAAACAGCTTATTCTCCTCTATTGCCTGCAAAATTATTACAAAACACAATATCAGTGCTATTAGTTACTTGTTCATGGAGAAAAGGACTAGTTGTTAATTAAGGCTTTTTGGAGGTACCTGCTGAATTGTCATGCCATTAATTTCACCTAAAATGTGCTCTTCTTTAAGGGCAGACTCAAGGTTTTCATACACTTTAGGGTCAAGTTTGCTTACTGGTGGGAAAACTTTAAGCCTCTCAATGTTAACAGGATTAACTCCTGCTATTGCTTCGCGAGCAAACTCATCATCTCTCATCCAAGCGAATTTGTCCTCTGCAAAATTGCAAACGATCATAACTTCATGTCACAATTCTAGTATAATTAGGTTTATCTTTTTATCAAAATTACTTTAAGCCAACTAACCCAAAGTTATATACTTTCAATTCATTGTCCATTTACTCAAGAATTTTTGGTAACAACTCACTGGAAATGATCTTGGGATCGTCGAACTTGAGAAGTTTGAGGCTGGTTTCTGGTATTTTTCTGACAAAGTCTGAATCTTTCAACAATTTGAGGAGAAACCCTTCAGTGATATAAAGGCCATCAACATCAGAGAAGTCATTGAAGTCATGATTATCAGCAGAAAGATTAGCCTTTAAACCAGGGATTAAGTTATGAAATAGAGCTTTGAGCCTCATGTGAGAGAAAGCTTGTTTCTTAGACTCTTCAAACTGTTCATCTCTGGGCACATACATTGGCAATGGCTTCTCCACACGAGACTCTGCATTCATGTCGGTATCGGTTGGGGGACGACCAGTACGACACCGTCTTGGATATGGATAGTGTTGAGATCCTCCAAGTGTTGGTCTGCTTAGGTCAAGACCAGAATCTGGGAGGCCAAGATCATTGTAGACATCGAAATCATAGATTTTATCACTTAGCTTTCGTTCTCCTTTTCTGTCTCCTCTTAGATTTTTCAACTCCTTTTCCCTCAGTGATCTAAGCCCAGTTGGCGTTTCATTTGGTAGATATGGCTGCTCACAATCAATCAATCAGTTAATCAATTATAACACACTAATTAAAACAACCTTTGTGCTTGCTTTGTTTAATTTACCAAACTTAAGATACTAGTAGTATTAGTTTTGTACAAACCTATGCAGCCCAATCAAATTACACAATAAACCTAAAAATCACCAGATTTGTATATATAGTTATAAAAAGAAAATTTTGGTATATTTTATTTTTAAGAATTGAAATCATCGTCTTATAATATTAAAAAAAGTTTCTTCTTATAATATTAAAAAAAAGTTAATATTTTTATATGAAACACTCCCTCCAATTCAAAATATACAAGTCCAGTTTAATTAATTTTAGAGAGACTAATGAATAGAGTTAAAAGGAAATTAATTTATTGAATTTGTCAAAAAGTTAATACATTTTTTTAAAATGATCTTTATTGAATTCAAAGATAACTATTTATAATATTTTTTTATAATATTAACATAATCCTAGTCCATGGTTACCTCTCTCAATATAGGTTTCTTCTTTAAAAATCGAACTCGAGATCTAAAAATATCTAGATAGGTCTTACACTATTAGACTAACTCTAGTTGATACTAGTCATAATATTTAATTGTATATAATTGTAACAAAAAAAATTGTACATTAGAAAAAATAATTATTGCCCCAAATAGACTTGTACTTTTTGTTGGCAAAAAAAAAAAAAAGACTTGTATATTTTTTTTAGGAAAAGACCTAGGGAATAGAATTTATATTTTGGAACCTAGGGAGTAACTAGAGAGAGAAAAAATTGTAATAAATATCTGAACAAGAATAGGCCAACAAGGAATTTCAAAAGTGGCAGGGATTTTGATACGGTCCTTAATGGCTGTTAGTTCATAAGTTCAATCACAAGTTGGAGATTTTCTTCACTGATGAAGACTTGCAAGGATTAAGATATACAAATAAATCAACAAAAAAATCACTATCCAAAAAAAATACCTATTACTAAATATCCAAAAAAAAATACCTATTACTAAATATACAACTTGCTGGTCCTTTCAAAAAGCTTTCAAAAGAGAACACAAATAGAAGAAAGGAAAACAGCTTTGACGCAAAAATAATAAATGAAAAACAGAACGACCAACAAGTTTGACTGTATACTCTGTTTCAAGGCCCTGTACATTTCAAATGCCCCTGACCCTGAAGCAAAGGACATTCAAAAGAAACATATGAACAAAAACAAATACTTCAAATTTTTGTATAGGTATATAAAAAATCTGAATTAACGAGAGTATATGTATCTGTGACTGTAAAATTGACAAGTGAAAAGTAGATTTACCTTGTTAGTGAAGAAAGCTCTGGGATGAGGATGGTGTTTTCTGGGTTGAACCCAGGAATTGCAGGGGAAATGAACTGTACCACTGGGAAATCCTTCAATTGTTATAGTTTCCAAAAAGAACTCTTTTTGATGTTTGTTTATCACAGTAATGGCCCCTGCTTCCATGAAATCTGAGTCCACCATGAATTCTGCTGTGTAATTCACTCTCTCTGCTCGAACATTCGATTTCTCAGACCAGTCCTTCAACACAGCTTCTTTGCTCTTCCTTGGACCCTTTGTTCCTAATAAAGAAACAGACCAAATGATTCGATTCTAATGAAAAAAAAGTTCAGTTTTTTGAGATACCCAGAAAGTGAAAAAGTGAAATTCTTTCTTACTTGGGTCTATCTCTGTGCTGATAAGCTGAAGAACAATGTTCATTCCTATTTTATCAATGAGAGCATCGAAATGTTTCATAATAGTGTCTTTGAAATCCTCTTTGATCTTGTTCTTCACTGTGACAAGCGCTCTCACCTTGAATTTCTCAGCTTTTACTTCTGCAGTCATAGAAGTTCTTACCAAATCCTCCCTAACAGCCGCCACGGGAACATTCAGAGCCTTCTTCTTCAACCTCACGAACCTCGTATTCTTCAAAGGAAGATGTGAAAAACTATGATTCAGAAGCACTGGTGAGGAAGAAACACATGTGGATCTCTCCATCAATGGAGAGCCCATGATTTCTCTGGTAAGAGCCATTTGGGTTTTGTTTCCGCTAGTAATTCTTGAGAATAAGAGATCAGAAATGAATGAGAACGAGAGGAGTGAGAATTGAAAAAGGTGGTGACAAGGAAACGAAACGCATTCACATCTTCTTGTTTTTTTTTTTATTATTTTAAGAAAGTTGGGTTAGCTTGTGTGAATTTATCAGACAAATATCTCAGTTTTATGAGTTGTTTGTTGTTGTTCTGGACTTTTATATGGACACTTGAAAAATCAAATTAATGGGGCTGCTGAGTTAAAACGAGGTTGTAGACGAAGACTATTTATGAAATAAGTGGCCTCTGATGCGAGGGTAGTGTCATGTTACTCATTTCTTTTTGTGCTTGTTCAAAAATAATGAATTAATTTTTAATTTTGTCCACTTAAAAAATTAGTAAAAAATTCTCGTTTAAAAAGTTTAATGTCTAAACGAATCTAAGTTCAAATTCAAATGTTAATATTTTTTAAATATAATTTTTAGAATACAAATATTTTTTATATACACAAATATCATTCCTTTCAACTAATAACATTTTTAAATATAAATATTTCTCAATTTTTCGAAATAATTATCTTGTGATAAAAGCTTTCGAGCTAACTTAGGTGAGAATGGAAAAAATTTGTGGGCTCGTGGGCCGTCCCGTCCCGCAATATGGGGAGTCCTCAATATTTTGAGGCCAGTCCTATACCGTCCTAAAATAATCGGAATTGGGATATGGAAGTGAAAATCCCTAGCTATGATCGTAGAAAAATGTAGAGATGATGATAAACTTTTGTCTTTAAAAATTAGCTGGTTAGGATCTGTCTTTAAAAATTGGAAAAAAATTATTATAAAATCTAAAAAAAATAATCTAATTATTAGAAAATCCTAATTACAAGTGAATATAATAAATTTATTATTATTTTTTATATTAGAATTTCTCAATTATTATTAAAATTTTTAGTAATTAAATCCCTTCCTTAAAATTTTATAATTTTCTTTTTAAGAATTATAATAAATTCTTTAAACTTTTTTCTTTTTCTTAGTTTTTCTTTTGAGTATCATGAATTATGATCTTTTTTTTTTTCTTTTTTGTTTAATGATTGGTTTTTTTCTACAGAACTGAAATTTCACCGTAGAATGTAATACTAATTAGACTAATGTTATATTTAATTAATATGACCGAAACCTATTGGCTGATATATATATATATATATATATATATTTCAAAACCTTTTGGGAAAGGGAATTGAGAAATAATTAATTAATAATAAAGCTAGTCGACATGCAAAGTTGAATAATATGCCTTGTTAGGTAGATACTTTCAAGTTTCAGCTTTCAATTCATAAAATCAAAGTCCCACAGCACATAAACAAAAGTCTACTTCGAACAAATATATTATTTATTTATTTTTTCAACAAAGAAATAGTTAACTAACATGCTAAAACTTAATTAACCTCAATTTCAAAATTTTAAATAAATTAATTATTTATTTTGCTATGAACAATTGCTTGTTGATTTAAGTAAATATGATCCTACTATTTAAAAACTTCAGCTAAACAATAAATTGATATTTTCTTAAACAATTTAAAAACCATGCAGAATGAATAGCATGCTATGAATTCAAATATATAGTATATCCTTTCTTAATTATTAAAAAAAATATTTGAACTCATAAATCACGACCTCACAATTTAAAAAAAATTTAAAAAATATTTAGTATTAATAGGTTGAAAGACGATTGAGCTGACTCACTAATTAAAGTCATAATTAAAAAGAATGAATAAGTTTTTAGACATAAATTAATTTTTTAGTATATATAAATTAGATAATTATATTTTATAATTAGAGAGGAAGGGAGTATTAATTAACAGTGTAGGAAACAAAATGATTATTGCAAAGAAAAAAGAGGGGCAAAGACCAAGCATGGAAGAGAGCGGTTCTAAATTCTTAAGTTACGAGCGCTGAAAGTCAAAGTCAGAGAACCTTACCAAACCACGCGTGCACCGACAGACAAAAACGACACCTGCCCACTAAAACGGCAACAAACCTTCGAATCCGCTCCTTTTATAGTGGTTGTTTGGGGAAAAAAAAATATAAGTGCTTTTGATTATTTTGCGTCCAAAAGTATCTAAATACTAGTATTACTAATAGAATTATTTTTTGAGTAAAATTATACTTTAGGTCATTATAAACTATACTTTTATATAAGTAAAATTTATCAACTTTTTAAATAATTTTTAGATATTAAGCATAAAAAAATGATAATTTTAACCTTATTAATTTTTGTTATTTTTCTGTCTCTCATTTCTTATTTATTTAATATATTTTTTTAATAATTAACTTATAAAAAATTATTCTAATAATAATTATTTAAATATTTATTTTTTTAAATAAATTTTTATATAAAATATATTTTTTATAATCACTTTAAAATCAATTTTTTATAAGCTAAACTAAATACACCCAATATAAGAGTTTGACACAAAATCTCACCCTCGTTGACAAATGTAAGAGTCAATAACTTATCACACCTTACAAACTTTATATTTTTAGGTAATTTAAATTTCTTCCGTTTGATTTTTTAGCCTTTACCTCATTTTGGTTATAATAATTAGTACTTCTGCCCATTTTAAAATAGAAATTTGATAACTCATTTATATAAATCAATAAAATTAATTATTTATAAAAAATATATTAATTTTTTTAGAGTATTTCCTCAAATCATTTTTGCATCACAAAACTATTATCTTAATAGATAATTATTTAATATGTATAATTAATAAAGAGATCAGTTTATAAACAAATTATAAATTTTTTAGATACGTTAAAATAAATTAAAATTTTATATTTAAAATTAAAATAAATTCTTTTATTAATTCTTATAGTTAGTATAGGAGAAAGAAATATTTCTCTTAGCAATCAACATTTATCAATGTTATAAATCCAATAAATTAATTGGATTTTCATCCCCAAATCTTCTTCATTTGGCTAATTTCATTCATTAATGTGAACTCAACTCAAATACATTCTTTTTTAGAATTCAGCAGTGTGCTTCTGGGGTACACATCAAATTTATATGTTCATTGCCTTCATAGAATTTTTCTCTAAATTTGACTATCACCACTTTCATAATTAGGCAAAAGATCCGTTCACACTTAACTCTCTAATTCTTTCTATGTTTTTGTTGTTGT
This sequence comes from Leucaena leucocephala, assembly GCA_037074615.1. Lineage (NCBI taxonomy): Eukaryota > Viridiplantae > Streptophyta > Magnoliopsida > Fabales > Fabaceae > Leucaena > Leucaena leucocephala. The sequence continues at coordinate 2,550,006 of CM073558.1, read as the reverse complement.
CGGCCACCACAGTTAATTCTAATTAGGTAGACAACCTTGAAGGGATCGGAATTGGTTTCTGAATCATTTGCAATATTGCATGATGTGAAATGGGGAAAAAAAAACAACCTTCTCCCCTTAATTTTTTTTTTGTTATTTATTATTCCCTTCCATTTTAAATATAAATACTAAATAATTAATTTACACATATTAAAAAATTAATTAAATTAATTATTTATAAAAAATGTTAGTTTGTGTTTAAAAATGATCCCTTAATAGAAAACACTTTTAAGAAGTGTTAGAAATAGTTAAAAAAAATAAAAAAACATCATCAAGTAAATTGATTTTTTTTTTCTTTTGTTTGAACTGAAACATCAAATGAATTGATAGGTAACGTATTTCCAATTTTCCATATCGAACAACTTTAATTAACACCCAAAACTGACTGTAAATATTCTCACTAATTGCTTGTTTGACTTGGATCATCCCTTAATTTGGCAGCACAAATTCCATTCATTTCATGCGTGTGAACAAAATAAATTGACTAATTGATTAGCATTTCTTTGTTTAATTTTTTTGGGTTAAAATTTTATGTTCTCGTAAAGTTACTTATGCTTTATGCCCATCGTTTTAAGAGTTAATGATATGCGATTACGTAAAAAAAGTCATGAAGATTAACAAAAGTTAGTCAAATAAGTAAAGATGCGACCTAAATCTTAATAAAATGTGAATGGGAATTCTAGCACTAATACATAGAGATCTTTTAGAAGGTGACTAACATAAAAGGATGGGAAGGAGTACATGTCATAAATTATGGCGGAAATTATATTCAAATTTTAAGATAATTATCACTATAAAATTTTATAAAATTAATATAAAATCTTAAAGGACATGTGGATAATTTATTAAAATTATAAAAATACGAGTTTAATCTAACTTGTTATTATTGACATACTAACTTGTCAATTAAAACATCTTAACTTGTTATTATAGCATTATGATTTGTCAATTATAACTCATTAATTTGTTATTAGTGATATATTAATTTATTAATAATAATATTATAACTTGTCATTAGTAGTATATTGACATGTCAATTGATAAATTAAAATAAATTTATCTTTTCACAATTATAATAAAATTGCACATGGATTCTTTAGGATTTCATATTAATTTTATGATTTCATGAGACCTAGTAGTGATAATTTTTTCCCTTGAGGCTTTGGTGTAATTTCCCTTAAATTATAATCCATATATGGATATAACCATTTTCGTTCTTTCAACTCAAATTTTACAATTTGCATTTTCTTTTATTGTCCACCCGGTTCACTTGAACTTTTTCCCGACTATATCTGGATCTGACTTGCATCGTGTATCTAATTATGGTAGATGAGTTTCCTAACAGAAATTTCTACACACATCAAAGTTCAAACTCGATATATCATTTAAGCGATATTAAACCGTTTATCATTCATACTGATCTCTGTTGCTTATAATTTGCATTTAAATCTTTTAAAATTTGTTCAGTTATCATGTCTTTGTCTAACGACTTTTGCCCTTTTGCTATGTTACTTATGAATCATATCTTAGAGCCAAAAAGAAAAGGAAGCCATTATATATATATATATATATACATATATATATTGAGATTTAGAATTATTTGTTTTAATTAAATATCATTAATCGACCAAAGTTCAACTAAGACATGCCAATAATAATAATTAAAGTTCTGATCTAATCATATTGCCATTGCGTGAGATTATTGCTAGAAATTTAATGGTGGAAAATGTGTTGTCACGTGCGTAGAATTTAATGGTCGTGTTATTTATTTCATAATTTCCCCCCCAAAAGGGAGATATTGAGTAGATAAACTATTATTTATTCAACCCTTTATTTAATTTATTGTGTTTTAGCCCATGAATTTACTTTTATCAGCTATTGATGGATTTTTATGTGAGAACTTCAAAAGTTAGGAATTAAACAATTGAAAAATGGATAAATATCTTGAGAGAATGTGGTGGAGCATACGCAGAAACCTAGTGGTATTGCAATCAATTAAGTAAAGAGGGAGGAAGATCTGATTCTCTGATACGATATTAATTTTCGGGGTGTGGATGAATATGATTGGATATAGTTTTTGCCTAAAAAATATATAGATTATATTTTATAACTCGATATCTAACTTTATCTGATAAAAGCCCTAACTATTTTAGGTTGGATATAGGCAGATTGGGCATACATAAGTTATGATGCCTTATTCATATTATAGAAAAAAATATGTAATTATGATTTTATAAAATAATACTATATTCATATATCTTTAAGAGTTAAACAATATACATAATTCAGTAAAAATAAGGGAACAAAAAGATATTAATTAAGGTTTTAAAATCTATGGCATATAAAAAAAAAAGTATTGAAGTTTAAGTAGTTTGAATTGTAACTTTACATCAATCTCCCCAAAATTAATAAAGATAAAATATCTGAAAAAAATATGACAGTTATCATAATTAAAAAAAATAAAGAAAAAAATTAATTTAGTTATAAATTTTAAAAAATACAATTATCTACTTAAACTATTCATATTTATAAAATTACCCTTTTATTACAAGTATTTATCATATTTGTTTTATGTAAAATATTATAATTTATAAATTTTAATATATAAAAAGTAATCAACTAGGTAGGGTCAAATGGGCAGGATAATAACCTATACCCGATGCCTAACTTTACCCTGTTTAAAATTATTTATTTTATATTGGGTCATTTTTTATCGAGTTAAATATGATATTTTTTTATACGGGTTCAAGCCAGTTCTTCCGAACTTAGAATTCTTGTATAACCCTAATTAATTCAATCAAATACATTTTAATATCATATTTAAAACGAGATTAAGACAACCTTGGTCCAACCAAAGTACGGTTTTCCCTTGTCCTCGTGACATACACTGATTCTCATAGAATAAGATTTCCCAGAGACTATTATACCACTGTTTTTTTTTTCTTAATTATTCTCCCACCAATCCACCTGTTAACTTTTTATTTTTTTTATCCACCCAGTATTCCGAGGTTACCTCACTTTTTATCGGAGGCCCATGCTAATCCAGATCAAGCCGAATAAGGGGTCGTTAAGCAGATACAACTCCCTTACCAGTACTAACAGGGGTTGGTCCGAGTGATAAGCGGCTCAGTATCGCTTAAGTGATGTATTGAGTTCGAGCCTTGGCGTATACAGAAAATCCCTGTTAGGAGACTCACCCACCATAGCCAGGTGCGCGACGCCGGTTGGATCCGGATGTAGTCGGGGCAAAGCTCTGGTGAACCGGGTGGGCAACTAAAAAAAAAAAAAATCCCTTACCAGTTAAATCAAGTGCTTAATGGTTGCTAATTTATATCCACCTATTAACTGTTTTATTTTATTCACCCATTATTTTGAATTTACCTCACTTTTTATCGAAGGCCCATGCTAATTCGAATCAAGCTGGATAAGCTGTTGTTAAGCAGATGCAACGCAACTCTCGTACCAATTCAACCAAACACTCAATGGTTCTTAATTAAGAATGCATGTAGTGAATTTTTTTTTTTAATAAAGTTATCTGACATGTTCATATTCTAATATTATCAAATCTAATTAAAAATAACTTTTTCAAAATATTTTTTTTTCTGTTTACATATATTCGAATTCAAAATTTTATATTGAAGTGATTATCTAAACCCCTTTTTACTAACACCAAATGGGTTGGTAGGTAGTGAATTAATATTAATACCTTGATGCTGAATATGTTGATATCTGATATTGATTTGAGTCTTTTCGCCACAAAAATTTAATTGTGTGAATATCCAAGTGAGAACAAATGTAATGAAGCCTAGGATACCGTATTGGATAAACAGGATTCTGTGCAATGTCTGTGAATCGAATATATACGTACCTTCATTGCACCTTCATTGCAGATCTTGATCTTGGATTGTTTACATCCGTTTTCTTTAATATTGTTCTCAAAATCAGGCGCCGGTTTTTATAAAATCGTTTAAAATTAAAATATTTAAATCATATAGTCTGAAACAATATATTCTTATATAAACATAAATAAGAAATTGGAAAAAAATTAAAACTATAATAACTTTAGTTCAATTTCCTTAAATTGTCATTTTCAGTATAAGATATTATTGTTTTTAACACGTGAGAGAGCTTTAATAAAAGAAATCAAGCTATTAAAGAATTTAATTTTAAATACTCTAAAATTAATAAATGCTGTAACTAAAACTAATAAGTGCCTCAATAAAATATTTTATTGTTTAGTTTGTGTTCAGAACCCGTGGATTTTAGTGAAAACATATTGACTAATGGACCAAAATGTGAGAATTGCTTAGTTTCAATCCAAAACCCATTTCTATTGGGCTTTCAAATATGGCCTTAGATCAGTTTATTTTTATTATTTTTTTATATAAAACTTTTTCAAAAAAGTTAGACTCTCCTACTACATCAATTATTGCTTAAATTTAGATATTTAAAAATTAAAATATTTTTTCAAATATCACAATTAAAATTATAATAAAATAATATTTTTTAAAAAATTAAATATACTTTAAATAGTAGCATATCTTACCAGTTGAACCACAGACAATAGGTTAAGTATTGAGTAAACTGTTGTGTAAAAAAACAATACTAAAGAGTGATTTTAGTAGAAAGAATTTAATCTTGAGAATCAAAGTTTGAATAAGAGATACTCTTATATTTAGAACATAATTGTCTCGGAACCCGTGTGGTAGAAAAAAGAACAATATCGGGTTCCAAATTAAAAAATTTACTTTAAAACAAAAAGACTTTCTGATCTTACAATTAATTTACTCTGAAAATTTGATAGAGTAGGAATTCTCAAGAAATTGATGATGCCACTAACGATAATCAAAGTAAGAAGGGATATATATATATATATAGGTATTATATACTATGGGGTGTAATAATTAAGTACACTTACATTTTGATCTTGTTCATGAATATGATAAACTATTCTAAAATACAGCTTAATTTATAAAAAACAACCACCCAACTTACAAGACCTTGAAGAAGAAGAAGAAGAAGAAAGAAAAGTGATCATCAAGCTTAAATTTATATATAAGACCTAACAGAAAGGGGAACTTCATACCAGAACTGAATTCATTTACATGAAGAGAGCTTTATTAGGTTGACGGTGATGATGATATAAGGTGCCGGAGAAGGTGACTCCAATGGGAACAGCGAAAGTGGTTTCCATGAAAAGCCTTTGCTGAAAACTCTCAACGCTACCTCCTGCATCCGCCATATCCTTCACCAAGTTCCTGTAACACTCTTTCAGCTTCATCTTCATCTTCCTCAACACATTCACCATCGCCACCATCCTCCGCCGCGGAGACTTCTTCCCCCCCAGCCTCTGCGTCTGCACCACCCTCCGCCGCCTCAGCGAAAATCCTTAAAAGTAGGGTAGCCACTAGCCAAATAACCCCCCCCCCTCTTTTTTTTCCAAAAACGCTTTATGATTCAATCCATAGTTTTGGCCTTTGGGGGTAGGAAAACGTGGTTTTTAAGAAAAAGAAAGATTTCTACTTTTTTAGAAGCCAATCTATTCTGAAATTACTTTTATCAATTGTTTTTAAACTAATCCAAATATATCCTTAATTTAATGATGTTTTCTGCCATCTGGCTTCTTATTAATAAGATCATCAGTGTTGGTGTTGCTTTGATTAATTGAGTAATAACCGTGGAAGAGCAACTTTCTGATTTTGATTGCATTGACATGCCTCGCACACCTTGATTTGGTGGGGACTAGCAAGCTTATATATGGTTGTCATTAACTAATCCAAATCTTAATACTCCAGTTTAAGGCTTGAGTTTTTTTATAATCTATTGCAATTAATTAATGATGATAATGATTGTGATATATGTACGTATAAATAAACTGTTAATTGAGATAATAAAAAAATTTATTTTTTAAAAGAAAAAAATATGAATTCAAATTTTAAAAAATATATTTATTGAGAAAGATAGAATTTTTCTGCGTTCTAAAGTCTTTAAAGTTTCATACCCAAATTGCTTGAGGATACCTTTAATTAAATAATAATAAAAAAACATGGCTCCTTCTTTGAAACTGATTCAACAATCAGATACATATGAAGAGTCTAATACCTTTGCTAAAAACCTTCTCTCTATGAAATGATTTTGAGTGAGAATGCAATTTATGGCTTTAGCTTCAAGCAAATCATCTGTGAATCAATGTGTGTGTGTGTATATATATATAGAGAGAGTAATATGTAATTTTTAAATCTATAACAAAAAAAAAAAAAAACAGAATCGTTCAAGTTAATCTGTACCTGTTCTAGGGCTTGGTCTCAATCTCATGGAGCGATTTTAGCAAGTTGAGATATCTGACAGGATGTTTAACTTTTTTTTTTATAATAGTATCAACTAGTATTTGATATTTTTTTCTAGATTATATTAATAAGTATCTCATCAATTAATCTACTTTTAGGATTTATACTTATCTTTTCTAGGTATTTTTTCTAAAATTTAAACTCAGATTTAAAAGGATATGTTGCCCTACATTTTTATAAGAAGTCTGTGTTGATACATGATTTTAACTTTAGCTAATTCTTCTGTTGCAAGAGTATATATATGAATATTTCTGTTTCTTTACCTTTTCTAACAGGATCGAGAAAGACAACAGTCTTTGACACTGTTGATATTGAAATAACTGTTTCCTCATTCTTCTATCAGTAACCGTAAGTTAGCAATATGTAATTCATCTCATGCCTTAATTCAGGTAAAATAAAAAGCAGGGGAGAGTATAATCACATTTTGTAGGACTTACTGAATAATGGATGAGAGTTTTACAAGATTCAACTGTGATAATTCTCGCTGGTTGCATATAAATAATATGTTGTGTGGGAGAGATTTTGATGGCCACTTTATGTAATCAGTCGCTTCATAAACTTGAAGCCGACATGCTTTGGATATTCAGATGTCCCTGATTCATCAAACCTTTAACAAGTTTCAATAATTCTGATATCCAACCTGTCTCTTGTCTCTACCTCGTCCCTATTCTGTCCCTTCATAATGTTCAGCTTCCACATATTCAGAAAGCAACTACAATACAACAATCATGTTAATGTTATACCCTTTGGATTTAAATAATTGAACCATACTCTGCTATTTTCATCTTCATTTGCCTCAATTCTTCCACTTCTTAATATGCAATACGTGGCCTTTTCAAATGGGTATGGGATAATTTTTTTATATGGCCGTTGATTTGAGGTTGAGCAAGACATGAGTATGATCCAACTATAATATGGATCAAATCTATTAATATACAAAGAGAAGGGCCTGACAGTATACACTGTACCCATGCTTTCTCTGTCACGGCTACTGATGTGTCAGGTTTTCTTTATTCCTGTTGCCTAACTAGTTTCCTTCAAATTCACGTCTTGCTTCTTTCTACTTTCATTTCCATGGATAAGATTTCTTTACTGGAAGGACAAGTGACATAGGCACACTTTCTATTCCTTCACAAATAGTTTTGCTGAAGGAGGAGGGAAAAACAGCTCGGTGTACAGGACGCCTATAAGATAAAATCTAAACAGGAACAAATATACGCAGTCTTGGGAAAAATATACCCTAAACTCTTGAAATCAAGCAACGTAACACCTTTATCTTTAATTGGGTCATTTGATTGCATGTCAAAATCTTCCATGAATATAAATCATTATCACCAATCAAATCAGTTGAATTTACAGATTTCTTTAGCCCCATTAAAGTCTCCTCCTCAACAGATCATCGCCACATTTTTTCCAGTCATCTTGCAGATGCACACGCAGAAACATAAAAGACTCAATAACACAAAATCAAACAGGGCCTTATTTTTTAAACATAGCTATCAGCAGGCCTTATCTCATAGATCATGTTTAGCTAAACAATACTAGTTGGAGAAGGAATGTAATTTTTGCACAAGGTAACTGCAAATCTAGCAGCAATCTAAATCCAGAATTAGTACAAAGCTTATTTCAAGTCCCAAATTATAAGAAAACCCTTCATCTACTACAATTTCACAGCTGTAGGGGAGATTTGCATCAAACATAACACCCAATAAAGATATTACACTTTGTACAATAGAATAACAGGGAGGTTTCGAAGACGCAAAGTCCGTAAAAACCTGTGCTCGACGAATTCAAATGCAGCTCCACCAACAACTCCTGAAAGCAATTCATATGGATGAAGACAACCCACTGGTCCATCTCACAGCAATAGGACTCCTTACACTGTGGCTTCCATCACTCCATTCAATTGAACCATAACTAGCAGACTTAGCATACCCATATATTTTACCAAAAGTAATCTCATAACTCTGTGTCTTATTTTGAGCACTGAATACAAGCTCACTTGGGGAGACACTGACTTCAACACCAGGTGGAGCATTAACTTTCACTTTGTAAACAGCATCTTCTGAGCTACCAACGTTGGTAACAACTCTTTTATACTTCACCATGTCTTTGAAAGAACTAAATTCCACCGAGAAAGATGGGTAGTTCAAATCACCAGGACTCGTCAAGCTTCCTGTTCTAGATAGTTTTCCTCCACAAATGTCTAAACTAGCAGGCTTCCTGATAAAAACTGAAATTCTTCTAGGATCATACCCAATTGAGCAAAGGAAAGCCAAATAGTCATTTGTATCCAAATCATAAACCAAACCAGGATTTAGAGCCCTATTGGGATCAACATGTCCAGCTCCATGAATGAATGGGGTGGATTCTATCCCACTTCCAAGATCCTGAATGTTCTTCCCAGAATTATCCACATTATAAGCTGTTGTCATTAGAGCAGATTTTACACCAGCAGGTGACCATTTTGGATAAGCATTCCTAAGCAAAGCTGCAATACCACTAGCATGAGGGCAAGACATTGAGGTACCTGATATTATGTTAAACTCAACTCTTCTAGGGTCAATGTCCAAATCAGTAGGACCTACACTTCCTGTCCACCCAGCCAAAATGTTAACACCAGGAGCTATCACATCTGGCTTAAGAATCTCAGGCGTGAGATGGTTCGGACCACGGCTAGAAAAGGAGGCAACTTTAGGAGCAGCAGGTGAATTCCCAATTACAGTCCCCTTGAACACTATTGTTGCTGTTGGATTATCACTCGATCTTATGTACTCCTTGATTTGGTTTCCAGCAATTTGACCCACCATTGTTGCTGCTATAAGGTGTGCATCTGCAAGAAGCTCTTCTCCACTATCTTCAAGATTAGCTAAAATCATTCCAAACCCACCTGCAAGCTTCACTGCACTTCCTTTCTCAACCCTGGCATTACCTCCTCTATCACAAACAACAATTTTCCCTTGAACTTTAGACTGATCAAGAGACCCCATGTAGCAATATCTGCTTCCACAATCAGCAGCATACACCAATGGAAGTTTGGAGTCTGGTAATTCATCGCCATAGTACAGAGACACCCCACCAAGAATCTTACCGTTGCCTAGAACCACATCAGCCGGAAATTCTCTGTCAATAGTAGAAGCACCGACTGTCAAGATCCAAGGTGCTATGTTCACAGAAGTGTATGGACCGGGGCCAGAATTGCCCGACGAACAAGACACAAGAACACCGTGCTGAGCAGCACCAAATGCTCCAATCGCTATCGAATCGTGATCGTATTCTGGGGATAACCCAGTGGCTCCAACAGAAAGGGAGATAACATGGACGCCATCGGCAATTGCTTGGTCCATGGCAGCAAGGATATCGGAATCGAAACAACCTAGTTTCCAACAGATCTTATAAGCAGCAACCCGAGCTTTTGTGGCCATTCCTCTAGCTTCACCTTGAGCATAGTGAAACAAACTAGCATTTGCGACCACAGATCCAGCAGCTGTTGAAGCAGTATGAGTCCCATGGCCCTCTGTATCTCTCGGAGATTTCGATTCCACAGACTCGTCAATAGGTCTCTCCAAATAAGCTTCATACCCTTTATAGAAAAGTCTAGCACCAATGATCTTTCTATTACAAGCCGAAGGAGGGAAATCACGGCCTGTTTCACAAACCCCTTTCCAGGTACTCGGAACTGGGGAGAGTCCAGAATCTGAGAAACTACGTCTTTCCGGCCAAATACCGGTGTCTAGAACTCCGATAATAACATCATCGGCGTAATCGGCGTTCGGCCACAATCCAAAGCCATCGGACAAACCGAGAAAATCAGGGGTATGCGTGGTGTGGATATGACGGATTTGATCTGGGATAACAGAGAGGACGCCAGGGATGTTGCTAAGCTCAGTCGCCTGAGAGGCAGTCAGGCTGACGGCGAAGCCGTGGACGGCGGCGTCGTAGGTATAAAGGATCTTGGCGGGATGAGAGGAAGGAGGGAGGGATTTGACTATAGAAGAGTACCAATCGCGATGGGAGGAGTAAAGTTTGGGTTTTGACGATTTAGAAACGTGGATGATGAAGGTTTGTTGAGACTCTGACGACGAGTGTGAAGAAACAGAGCCAAAAACAAGACAAACGAAGAAGAGGAAGAAGAAGAAGAAAGAAAGAAGGCGAATGGGAAGAGCCATAACGATCGGGTCAGTGTTCTTGGTGGCTACTTCTTGAGTGTTTGGTGATGCAACGTAGTTGTAATATATGCGTTGTTTGGATTTTATGGAGGTACGTCCATGGATTATAAAATAAGGGAAGATGCAGGTGGAATCTTCAAATTATTGCTCCAGAGGAACAGAATATTGTAGAATGAGAAGATAAGATTCTCTAGTTTGATGATTACAGAAAAAGACGCTGACCAAAAATTGGTTTATGCCATATTTTTGTGCATAGAAGAGAAAAGTGAGGATTGAGGTGGAGAATTCAATGCTAATGGCTATAATTGATTCAGACGAAAACTCTTCTATTAAATTTAATTTTATTTATAATTTTAAAAAAATTAGTATTAAATATTAATAATTTTAATATTAAAAGATAACATTACGTTTTTAAATTTTTGAAGCAACAATAAACGTTAAAAATTTTATGTGATAACATTGTTGTTAAATGAAAATCCCCGTGACAAATTTTCAAACGTTTTCTTCCAATCGAATAAAATAAGAGAAGGTAAGGTCGGGGTAAGATTAGCAACTAGAAAGGGGGAATGGAGAAGCTTCGATTGCATCATTGGAAAAATCCACAGGTAAACAGAGGCGGGACCCACGTCTGTCCCACTAATGGGCACCCACCCCACGGCCTTCTTATTAGCTTAGCTTTGATATTTTCTTGCTTCAGAACAAAGCGACGGACCCTAGTGACTATCACATTCCAACTGGTTATCATTGGCTAATCCGAGTTATCATAAAAAAATATATTCGTATACTGTAAACATTTTCTAAAACTTTAAAACTGGGTCATAACTTTAATAAAAAATTAATATTAAATTCATCTAATATTTTTTTATCAAAAAAATATCTTATCTTTCATTGGATTTATTTGTTTGTTTCATTTTTACCAAATTACAAGAGTGTCCTTATTTCCCACGCAGCAGGCCAAAAATAATGAGGTTAGTGAAGATCTAAGCCGACGAGGCAGCATCACAATAATAGGGTACTTATCTTAACGAAATAATATCTTGATTTTCTTTTTCTTTCTATTTTGGCTAAACTCTTATATTATGTTATTATATCTTTTTATTAAAAACAATATAAAAACATTTTTGTTACTCCACTAATAACACAAGTTTAAAAGTAAAGTTGATAAATCATAAAAATAAATATATTTAAAACACAATAACTTTTTAGAGAGTTATAAATTAGATTAATTAAAATTAAGATATGACATGCACTGAAGTTAATACTCTTGATCCTTAGAGTATTGTGTTTCTAAAAGATTAAACCCATACTTTTTGGTTAAACTAGAACAGTCTCAACCAACTAATCTAAGCCGTCAAGGTTTCTATGACTTGAATCTTGATGCATAATATTGTGATGAAAAAATTGCTTAGGATCATATCTAAGGGAGGCATGGAGCATAGGGAAGCCACATGGCTCTTGGTGTCCAAATCATAAACAACGCATGATTTAGAAATTTAGAGCCCATTGGGCTAGAGTGGCCCAAAAGTATTGTTTTTTACCACATGAAATGGCCCAATTGACTTTATCTTGTGTTGGTCCATGGTTTTCCAAGAAGTGCTCTTATTTAATATTGATCTGCCACCTATCGTCCGTGAGTTCAACTGATAAAAGAGTAAGACATATGATTATTTGGAGCATGTTCGATCTCTAGGGAGTATCACTTTCTTGTGCTTACAGTCGTAGCGCTTGAAGAGTCCTCCTAACTCCTGGATGCCTAGGTTTACGCCTAAGGGTGATAGACGGCTCGCCCTGCCCGATATTAGTATCGCATAGGAGAAAGGGAGATTTTGCTCTGCCTTTGAATCATGGGTGAACCCAATCCATTTCCAAAAATTATTGTACTAAAACAAAAATGATCAATTAATAGAAGTTAACACAGATAATAAGAAACATGCTCGTATCTCACAAGGACGCGAGTTTAATTCCTGCTACTATTGTGAGGGCTCATTTAATATGCGATATCGTAAGTTCCTTATAAATGCTCTTTAAGCCCTAGAACTGTGTTTTAACATTGGTGAAAGATTGATGTCAAATATATCTAAATTTTTTTATATAAAAAAAATTGATCATGTCTCATATAGAATTATCTCTAATAAAAAAATATTTGTTGTCAAGCAAAAAAAAAATATTGCATTTGGCACAAGACACAAGCCAGAAAAATGTGAAGGGCTCATGTAGTTGTTTGATGTACTTATTAAATTAGTAAATAATTGATTAGTCCCTCTTTTTTTTTATAACAAATGATTGATTAGTCCCTCTTTTTTTTATAACAAATGATTGATTAGTCCCTAATCCCCATACTACACTACTATTAAACAACCAATAATAAGATCGTAAAATTTATTTTTTAAAAGACAACCAATTATTTTTTATATACTATTATTGTCTAGACAGTACTCATTACATAATTTAAAATTTATAGTAAATTATACTAATAATTTGAACAATGTGATTCATTTTTTATATTATGTGTGTTTTGATAAGATTTTAGAAATGTGCTTATAAAAAAAAAGGCTTTTGAGCAGTTTATAGAAAATAACTTTTAGAGAAGAGCTTATGAAAAAAAGTGGTTTTGAATAAATGAGTGTTTAGATAATTATTTTTAAAAGTACTTTTATTATTAACAAATTACAAAAAATGGTATGAATATTAAATGAGAAGATATAAGAGATGAGAGGAAAAATGAGAGAGGGTGTAAGAAAAAGTAAAAGTAATATAGTAATTGGTTAGTTCATAAATTTTTTTACTGTTCTATAAGTTACTCTGATCAACTTATCTGAAACTTTAATTTTAAATTATAGTTTAGTCTAAAATTTATTTAAATAAATATAATTATTTATTTTAAAATTTATTAAAACATAAGTTTATTTATAAAACTACGGTTTTATTAGGTTTCAAACAGGACCTATATACAATATGTGGGGTCCACATTGGTTTTTTTGAGAAATCAACTTTATTACTTTACATTTTTACAGGAACCTGATTCTGCATTACAGGACACGGCATGAGAATAACACAAGACAGAGAGAAACATTCCTTAACGTTAAAACACATGAAGCTTGACTTATGAGTCACGTGTTTCTCATCTCTCCTTCAAAAAGTTCAACTATTTTCTGCAGAAGAAGCAAGTGTTGTTTTTAATGTGATGACCAACTTGTTAAAAAAGCAATAAACTTTATGTCAGTATGTGAGGTCCACCACGCAACTTTTCTTACTGGCACTGTCAGAAAACACCATTTCTGTCTGCCACAACTCACTTCATCACAAGACATTTTTAGCTCATCTTAGTTGCCTTCAAGCTCCTGAAGTGTGAGGTTATAACCTCAAAATCATCATCTGAAATATCAATTCATGGAATCAAATCATGCAACAGAATCTTGTTCTCTGTGTTGTGTAGCGCATGCAGTATCTTTTACATAAAACCTCTCAAATAATCATACGCTTAACAAATATGGGTCTTGTCTCACTTCAGTACATTTCTCATGCACAATCATTCTTTCCTTTCAGCAACTGGATATAAGCATTCTTTGTTAGCCCTTATGTATACCATTTTCAACCATCTATATATATATTTCTCCATATCATTTAATATAGATTATATTTGATTAATTTAATTAAATAAAAAATTAGTTAAATTAATTAATATTATATATTTTTTTAATATTATCTTTCTTAACTCTTTCTCTCCCTCTTTCTTTTATTTGATTATTGTTGAAAGAGTATTATTAAGACTAATCTACAAAGATTGATAAATATAAGTAGGTATTATATTTAAGATTAAGATCAATTCTCTAATTATATCCTATATTAAGGACGGGAGTAATATATAATTTAGTTTCAATGTGTTTAAAAGCTTGATAATGTAGATTTTGAGACTAGTTTATGCTTTTTATTGATGTACCAAGAATTTCATGCAATTTTTTTTAATTAGAGGAGTAGGTACTAATTGCATGAGGTTATAAGCATAATCTAACCCATAACCTCCCACTCTGTCACTTGGCAATTTCATTCAAATTTCATTTTGCAGTATCCCAACAAAGAAATTTTAGAAGATATGATATGATATGGTAGACAACTTGTAAGCTTCATTGTTTGTAATACATGGCATGGGAAGATACAGTCCATCAAAGCATTCCAGTATGCAGATTTGCTATATATATATATATATCAAAGGTTCCAAACTATTAGAGAAATCTATTGTTGTCTTGTTCTTGGTTCAAGTTGAGCAGAAGAAGACATAGCATAGTCACCTTGAAATGCGAGATTGAATGTTAATTAAAAGAAAAATTCAGAAGCTACTGCAAAGTTCAATGCACTGAGGGGCTAAAAAAAAACAGACCAGCCAAATTAATAATTCACCAATGATTACTGGTTTATGACGGCTTGGAGAACTCAATTATTGATATTTCTTTAGTAATATAAAAGAATCATAACTGATTTTGACCATATTCTCATTCACACAGTTTGCTTAAACACAAGGTTTATTCTATTTCATGATCAAATTATGTTACAGAAAACAAGGTAGCTGGTACCAATGAAGCAAATTCTTATATTATAGTTCAAGCACATTATCAAAACCTCTGTACCAGCACAAGCTATATATATATAAATGAACATCTAGCTTCAGCTTGACCCTTTCATGTCTTTAATTAATTGCCATTATTTTGCTTACACTTCTTACAAATCAAAATGCATATTTCCCCTTCGCTGCTTCTTGTTTTATTCTCATCCCATATCTTCCTTTCTTGTACAGCAAAATGCAGATACCCCCACCTTCATTTTTTATCCATTCACAAACATTTTCCTCTAACTTCACAACTTTAAAAAAAAAATTATTCCCCTCAACATGTCTCTCGGAATTAAACTCCTTTTCATCTACTTGTTAACCATGCTGATAGAAGATTGGAAAAATTACTATGTAATCTCACATAAGCAATTAATCACTACTAAATCTTATAATAAGTAAGTAGCATGGGAATGATAAGATTTAGTGTTGTTCATGGCATATTATAACTCTAAGGGACTTTTAATGATTAGATTGCTTATGTAGAACTGCACAGTAGTTTTTCTGAGAAGATTTGAGTTTTAACTAAAGAGGAGGAAACAAGGAATTAAATTGTGATAGTTGAGGGATTAAATCACTGGTTTCCAAAGTTTTGAGGGAGATATTTGCAAATGTGTCAAAGAAGAGGGAGGGGGGCATCTGCAATTATTATCCCTTTTTCATGAACCAGACAGAGTGGAGAAGCAGATCTCTGCAGAGCTGGCAAAAGCAGTACTATGATGGTGATGGTGATGAATGTCAGAGTTTGATGAGGAGGAGGACCTCAAAGCCCTAGGAGAATCCAAACTCCTCCGAAGAATCTGTCTCATAGCAGAAATCAAATGAACAGTTGGATTTGCAGGAGGTCCTGAGGTTTTGAACTTTTTGCAGAAATTCATGTGCTTTGTCATTGCCTCTTCTGTACTCACAAGCCTTTCAGACCTCACAATCTCATCTTTCACAGCTTCAGCACATAATCCACAAATCCATTTCCCATAATACCTCTCTCTGATTCTCTCTATGTAAGCTGGCGTGCATTCTTCCGTCAGCCCACAACAATCGCAGATTGCAAATTCAACTTCAATCTGTGAAGCTAGCATCGTGACTCCAGCTTGAGTTGTTTCTGGTGCTGATATCATCATCGGATCGCCGATCATAGTTGCAGCAGACATTATTGCCAAACACCCTGTCAGATGCAAAATAGCAGAAAGTTACACCTTATCTTGATGCTGATGAATAGGCCCCCAAGTTTTTCAAACTATATTTTCTATTTGGTTCTGTGAGATAAGAAATCAACAAGGGAAAATGTTCAAGTTCTTTTTATTGGGTCTTTCAGCAAACACCTAAGGAAGTTAGAATTTCTAGAAGGATATGGTTTCAAAATGAGAAACATCCTCAATATATTGAATATATTACATGATTAACACAAACTTTGTATGAATCTAGGACTAAGGAAGGTATCAGAGTACATGGAAAGAATGAAACTTTACTGAGAAAAGAACATGCGATATTGCAGAAAACGAATAAGCATGAAGATATGAGAAATCACAGGAAAAAAACAAAGGTAATGAAAATTTACCAGAAGCAGAAGATCAAAATAAATCAAAATCCCTTTGTCTATCTTTTTCTTTTTGCCTCTGCTTTCTGGGTATTCCTTCCTCTGTTATTATCTCTCCTTCTCCCACTCTCCCTCTTCAACTTTTTCCAGCCCAGCAAACAAAATCTCAGACATGGAAACCATTTCAGACAAAATCTCAGCCCTTTTGAATCCCTCAATCTTCTCACAGGAAAAAAAAAATTGTTTCTCTCTCTCAAAGGTGATAACTTTGAAGAAACCCAAGTCTTTATATAACCAAACAAAGAAATTGCTTTTTCTTTCTCCTCCACAGAATCCTGCACTCAACTATATATGAATAGGGGAGAACAGAGAAGAGAACCCAATTTGTAGAGAGAGAAAATTTTTGGCAAGGAAAGAAAGGCCAATGATTGAGGCTTTAAGGAGGCGAATTGGGTAATGGCGTCATCCACGTCAGCGATAATTTTTAATTTTTTTTGTGAGAGGATTTTTGGCCATTGATGATTGGATCGCCAGCTAAGCATCGTATTATTTAATTATTTATTTTGTGATTTGTAATTGCGAGTGTTTTCTTAGCCAATATGTGCTGTTTCGGAAGAAGTTTTCTTTTTTGACCCATCATTATTATTTTGACTTCATCATTAATCCTTATTAATTAAGCAATAGAGAGGTGCCACGTGTGAATATAATCATGTGAGGTAGGTGTCACTTGCTGCATTTTCTCTTCCTAATTTGAAATACTTCGTGTTTTATGCGAATATTTGTTTTGTTAAACTATATGGTATATACTATTATACTATATACACTTCCTCCCTCGCAGTCGCGGAACAAGAAATTTAAGCGTAGGGGCGAAATTGTAATAATCTTTTTATTAAATAAATAAATTATTTCCTTCAATATTTATTATAACATACTAGCGAAAGAATATTTTTGACCTCACTAATAACTTTATTAATTATTTTTTATTTTATCTTTATTATTAATTTATGTTTAATATTTTTTTTAATAAAATTTCTCAAACTACATATTTTAAAGAGGTGTAAAGTTAAAAAAAAAACTATCCATTTAGGACAAATCTAATAACTCAACTTTTAGTTCTTAATATGTAAAAAATAGTTAAAAATATCCTATATAAATATAATATTTAAATATGAATGACCAAATATTAGTAAATATTTACTAACTTAAATTCATAATCATAATCTATTATTTTTTTTAATCTCTCTTTTTGTCTATAAGAGATGAACAATAAAAAAGAAACTATAAAATTAAAGCATTATTGTGACAAAGAGAATACTTAACTTTTGAAGATAATAAAAAAGTCTAAGAATAAAATCGAAATACGCTTAATAGAAGGGGCGAGCTTTGCCCCTCCTATTGATCAGTCCAAATTATCATCAAATTGTCAAATATTTATTTGCTAGATAAATTAAAATGTCTGATTTTGGATTAGTCGTTTGCGCTTTTGAGCATCAAATCCTAATAGAACAAAGCTTGAACGCAAGCAATAATTCACATTGATCTTTTCAACGTGATCAAATTCACATTTCCATTTTTATAGACTATAGTTTTAGAAAGTGATGAGATGAATGATTCATTTTGGGGGCTAATAATTGAATTCTGCAGCTAGGGTTTTCATATGAAGAAACACATCACGCAAAAATGTTGGAATAATAATAGATATATCATAAGACCAAGATAAATGTATTAAGAGATGAGTTTGTTTGTTTGTATTATTATATAGGGATGGATGATAAGAGAGGGGGACATGAACAAGAGAGAAAGCATGGGAAATTAATTAACGGTGAAATTTGGAGCACTTCAATAATAATTTGGTTGGATATATAGTTTTTCTTAAGCAGTGTTTCCTACTCAACCACTAATAACCCCCACATTTATCTTCCATTCTTAACTATTCTCTCCTCTACCCCTCATCATATATTATTAAGGTTAAGATAGAAATTTACCTTAGAAAACTAATATTAATCGTTAAAAATTGGCTCTGGGAAAATATTGCTACGTTTTAAAATTTTTAGGGTGACATTAGACTTAAAAAAAAATTCATGACAATATTGCTTTTGAACAAAAATCTTTGAGATAAATTTATACTTTAATATAGATTATTATACTAATATGATTGAATTCAATGGAAAGAACTAATTTTTTATAACGTCACTAATCAATATTTGAATCCTGCTAAAAGAAGTTCCTCTATTTGATGCTAGCTAATACCTGAGATAGGATTGTCTTGTGCCTATGAAGAGAACAAACAATATGTATACCTTGTTGCCCATCATTCTTATTTGATCTCTCTTCAACATTTTTTAGGTACACTTTTGTTGGTTGGATGTGAACGAATAGAAAGTTATGGTTCAAAAATGAATTAATTTCATTGTTTATCATTAGGTTGAGGATCCACATATTGTGAATGGAGAAAAAATTGCATTGAAAGAGATGTATTCTCTAGTTAGATCAGCTGACAATATTTGAATATGAAAGATATATTTATCATAATATATTTTGCCCAATTATTTAACATCACAATTCAATAACTAAATATTTGATCTTACTCGTTCGTTATGTCCGGCCCCTAAAATACATTGGTATATTACTTAAAATAATAGTGACAAATCGTATTGTAGTTATTATTCAATCTTATTATATAGTTTATATATGGCTTAACTATATCTTATGTAATTATGTTTTAATCATATGATCGACAATATATTTTTTTTAGCCATAATTGAAGTCACTGAAATAATCACAACTAAATTTTGCTATTTCTTACTTTATCATATAACATATTTTTTATTTTTTATATTATTTAGTAGATCCTATAATATATATTTAGTTTTGAGGTTTATAGTTTTCCTTTCTAATATAGGTATCTCTTTCAAAAATTAAACTCAAAACTCAAAAAAATATAATAAAATTTTATATCGTAAGACTAATTCTATTTTAGTATCAAATCACTTATCTAACCATAGAAATGGAAACTGTGCGAAATTCATATAAAGGGGTAATATCCTTAAAAACCGAATATGTAATGAAATGTACCAAACATACATTGACAATAATGAAATTAAAAGGGTACAATTGTACAGCGATATTAATGCATTTCCACTCATCCATCTGTTATCGGTTGTTGATGAAGAGAGACTAACAAAAGCCTTTGTCTCCAACAAATAATTAAGGGGACAAAAGCTTAAGCACCAGCAAACGTATATGTGTTGTTTCAATCTTACGTACGTCCCTTGTTGGTTTGTTTGTTTTCTAGTTGTAGGTCTATGGACGTAGCATGCATATACAGCCGAATCAACATGTTGATTTGCTTAAACAACATTAAATTTGAACATGTGCGTGTGTTTTCACACATGGCCAAGTATACCTAATTTCACATCATCAATACGCTGTGTGATAGCCAACATGTTGATCTCTCGTGTTTCAGCTTGTAGGTTTCTTTATATATATATATATATATATATATATATATTGAACTAAATTTAAGTATTGTTAGATTTAATTAAATTAGTTTTATGAAATCTAATACTATTGAACTGAATTTAAGTATTGATAGATTGATTGATTTATTCAAGTTCGAGTGATTGACCTTATTTAAATTAATCAGGCCGGGTTTCTCCTTTGATTTGTTTTTCTTTCCATTATTTCGTTGTACTCTCTAAATGATGATCTATTAATTGTTTTTTCTCCCTATAGATAATTTTTGTGTATTTGATAATGAAATAGGTAAATATCATTTATTATCATTATAAATAAATTACTATCATGGGAAGATTAATGTGTATTTTATATTTAGAAAGTACATATGCTTGACATGCGTGTTAATTGTTCGTGACGATTTTTACAATGATAATTAGGACAGATTGATCATATGTAGTTAAGGAAATATTTTATTTACAATTAAACTAATTAATTATTGGCAGGACGTACGTATTTTAACCGCATTTTATTATAATCAATTATTATCCTCAACCTAGTTAACACATGTTTAAATATAATTTTATCTTATCTTTTATTTTTAATCTAAAGATGTTCGCGTTTAAATGGAGATACGTCCACTCAAAGATATTGAGCTTAAATCTATTAATAATATTCTTCGGTTAAAAGTAAGTTTTTACCTAAGTGGAAGCATAATAAAATATTACAAAAAGTATAACAAATTAATTTTAAATTCAAAATTTATTTATTTAACAATGATATATATATTATTATTATTATTATTATGTACTTATCTAAAGTTTTGGACTTTTATAAACAATGAGAAAGTTCTCCTCCTCTAGACGCATATTATTAATGAGGTAAATTATTTGATTATATAATTATAAAAATCATGTGCTAAGTTTATAGGCCCTAGCATGAGATACAATGAACACTACTTTCAAACCCAGAATTTTCAACCAAAAGAAATAATTAAGAAGGAGGACCGATGTTGATATATATATATATATATATATATATATATATATATATAAGTTTTTTTTCTTTCTCATTTCTTGTTAAGTTGATTTGCTTGGAGTTTTAGGTCAAACCATAATTTTCCAAACATGTTCTATAGATTGTAACGATTGCTGTGAGATGACATAGTGGCTGATGAAATTTTCATTAAAAGAATATTAATTTGATAGCAATATGATGATCAAGACTTACGTGTCCCTCACTTATCACGTTAATAATAATTAATTAATTAAAACTAATCTCATTCAGTTACATCAAAAGAGAAAGCGATGTAATTTTCTCTATTTTTTAATTATAATATTCTTCCACGAACGTTGTTGTTTGGTATATGCTTTTGATGTCAATAATGGAAGTTTCATATTCATTTTTCTACCAAGAACAAGAATGTCGTGTGTTAATTAATTCTTTGAAAAGTTCATCCTAATCTATACTATTTTCCCATGGATTTTTATCCAATTTTTTGACAGATTGAAAATGAATCATACTTTATACATTCAATCCAAAATTGCCTTGAAAAGTCGATATGATTTTATTATATTGAGTAAAAGATTATTGAATAAAGTGTAAATTAAAATGAACTAATTAATTAATTGTATTAGTTGTTTGATATATAGTTGATTAAAGTTCTAGAGAGATCCATTAATCCTTTATAATAGAAGAGATATATAATTTTTGATAAGAATAATGTGGAACTTATCTGCATTAGTAAAAGAATAATTGATTCTAATCAATTTTTTATTTCCTTAAAAAATATTATTTGTAGAAACGTAAACAACACCAACTTTCTCCAATAGTCAGGTTTTACCATCTCTTCTTCTTTGGTTGATACCCTTGTTAATCTCTTCCTCTACCTTGCTGTTTATCGTATTTTGTAATGTACTTTTTTTATTTATTAATGTCTTTCCTTCTTCTAAACTGACAAATTTAGGCTTATAAGAAAAAAACACAGATTTAGGCTTTAATTTAATTACCTGATTGAATCTTTCTAAAATAGAAAGAAAAAAGAAGAAGATGAGTCAATGAAAATAATCAAATAAATAGAGTTAGCACTAAAAGTTTAATCATATATTCATCATTACACGTGTGGTTGTGTGTGTGAGAGAGACATTATATATTGTCAACCTCCATATCGATAAACTAGGTAAAATCCTTATTATAATCATGCACATCGATCCACCAGTAGCATGCATGTAAGATCAAAATGACTTCAATAATTTAGAATTAATTATACTTTTATAAGGTTATATTACTTGAATATCGTCCACATATTTTGTCTTCCCTTAAAAAAAGAAATTAGAGCATAATTGTGATTATAGTTAACCTCCAAGACAGTAGTGGGGAGAGATTAGCAGTTACAATAAATTTGATTTATATTGCTCAAATTTTATAGTCAATCAATTTTGGACCCGTTTGGATAGGTTGTTAGAAAAGTATTTTTAAACTGCTTTTAGATAAGTTATTCTAGAGAATAGCTTATGAAAAAAAAATAATTCTAAATAAGTGAGTGTTTGGATGGTTATTACCAGAAAAACTTTTATAATTGGTAAATTATTAAAAAGAATATAAGATAAAAATTAAATAAATAAATAAATAATTTTTTTATACTAGGGTTCCACCGTCTCCTAACTCCTTGGCAAAAAAAGCTTCTCCTAACCTCCACGAGCTTACACTTAACGGAGGAAAAGACTAGAGACTACCGACAAAATTTGAGTGCTTTGGACCACCTTAGATCTGTAGAGAAGACTAAAGATAGAGTAGAAGCAATGATGTTAATAGTAGCAACCCCAGATATGGACGACGACAATAAGCTGTAGGACAAGCAACAACGATGATGGTGGAGGCAACACTGACCGGTGACAAGAAGGAAGAGAAGTATAGAGAAGAAGAAAAAGAAGAAAAGAGAGAGAAAATGAGAGAGTGTTAGAAAAAATAAGGATAAAATAGTAATTAGATAACTCATAAGCTTTTTGTTTATTCCAAAAGTTATTCCCATAAGTTTATTCAAAACTATAGTTTTAAATTATAATTTGATCTATAAGCCATTTTGGACAATTATGACTGTTTGTTTTAAAAAAAAATCAAACTAAAGTTTAGACCAGAAGTTATTTTAAAACTTTGGTTTGAAGTGAATCCAAACACACATTTTATCTTAATAGAAGTAGATGGTAAGCTAATGAGAGTTGTCAGATATGATAAGACAAAGACTTGTATCCCACAAAGACTCAAGTTCGATTTCTAATGCTATTATGAGAGATTTTTTTATAGGTAATCTCATAAATCTTTTATAAGTACTCTATACACCATGAGACTATACCTTGACTTTAGTGGAGTACTGTTGTCGAATTCATATAAATTTTTTTATATATAAAAATGAAGAAGTAGATGATAATATAATCCATTTTTTTAATTATTTTGATATTCATAATAGAGAAAAACTCACAAATTAAACCTCATTATTTATGGGTTGTGGGATATGATATCAGTAGGAGATATCCCACATATATCATAATGTAGCTATCTAAATGATAAAGTAATAAAGAGATGAGATCGCCATCCTAATTTTACACAGACAATAAAAGAACAATAATTATATTATTCTTTATTTTTAGTTGAGCAAAAATTATATTATTCTTTCAAGTTAACACATATAAAGTAAGAACAAGTGAATGAAAAATAAAGTTAGACTGTGTGTAGTGATGTCACTCATACGAAAGATAGATAATAATTTGTTAAAAAGAATGTATAGCTTCTCTAATAAAATAAAAATAGAAATAATTTACAGAGGACATCATTAAAAAAAAGTAAAAAAAATGAGATATTCGAAAACAAATAAAAAAAGATGTATTAAAAAAAGAAATAAAAAGTGTAATTTATGTGTTGTATAAAGTACATTAAGAAAACGAATTGTAAATTATAATTCATTTGACTTCTATATGCATAGATTTATTAACATATTGATGATTGGATCAACTTACTTCAATCATACATTTTTTGGTAGAAATTAAATAATTCAATTATATGCATTCTTTCTTTGTTTGATATCAACTCAATTCAATTATACACTGTTATTGAAGAAGAAGGTGGTGGTGGGGGTAGTGGATAGCATTTAATACATGAAGATGTTATTTCATTTATAAACATGTGAAGTACAGAAATCTTGTAGGTAGTGTGATAGAGATTTAAGAACAGAAATAGAATGGAAATTTGTTGATATTTTATTTTTAAAAAATGCAAGAAAAAAGACTCTATAAAATAATAAATATTAAAGTAATACTTTATTTTGTTAATATTATATCTATTATTATTAATGTTATACCTATTATTATTAGCCGACATAATTTAAAATTTATTATTTTTTATAGTATTTTTCTATCATTTTCTCTTTTATTTTCTCCTAAACTAAATCATTAAATTGTTTATGTTGACCGCTACTAGCTAGTCCACTATGCTACATTCTACCATCAATTTATTTCCTTCCTTTTCTGTCAATTTATATCTTTTCAATTTTCTTAAAATTTCGTACATTTCTTTTATTGATATATAAAACCCCCTTAAAAATTATTTAATTTTTTTTAAATAGATTAAAAAAATTAATTAATTATAATAAAATTTAACTACTCGAGATAAATTCATATTATATATTTATTAATCTACTCAAATTAATCAACTAGCTATTATATTAGTTATAATTAATTAATTTATTTAGCTTATTTAATATATTTAAAAAAGTCAATTATCTCTTATATTAAGTAATAAAGATAATAAAATTTAAAGGATATCAAGTCTCCTATAGTCAATCAACTGCTATTAATTATATATTTTATTACTGCCTCCGGTGTTAATTATAATATCTAATTAATTTTTTAGTATAAATCTAGCTAGAAGCCAGATTAATTAATTAATTTTAATTAATATAAGAGTTATATTAATTAATTTAGATAGATTGAAGTATATATAATATAAATTTATCTTAAATGGTTAGATTTAATCATAATTAAATAATTTATTTGACTTATTTAATCTCTTTAAAAAAGTCAACTAACTATTATAATTAGAACAAAATGGAGCATTTATTTTTAGAAAAAATTTTGTATATGTTTAAAATATAAGAGTTTTACATAATTTTGATAAAATTAAAAAAATCATGTAATATAAGAGTTTTTTAATTTTATAAAAGAAATAGTTGATGGGTGCGTGTGTGATTATTTTCCTGATAATAAATTCTGAAATGGGATAAAATGAATGGTGGCCTCAAAAACACCCAATTGCATAATTGGAGGTAGACTTGTATGGTAAGGCCAAAAAGTTGTTCAAATATTGTTTTCCAAATGTAAAATCAATATTATCAACCTCTAAATCAAACCAAATTAATGGCCGCACAACATGGCATGCATTATTATATCAACACATGACTCAAAATCTTGCATTAATTACTTTGTTATTAGTCTATTCTGTGTATGTCATATAGATTTTCTCACCAATCAATGAAGCCAAATTTTGCACAAAATCTTTGGAATTTGATGCCATCTCATCAAATGGTTACCACCATAACCTAAGTTTTTACCTTTGAATAACCAATAATATCACACCTCTAATGGTTAAACTTGTCTACAGGTTTCATAATCCCAATTTGTCTAAATGTATATAAAGATTATGATCTCTTAAGAAATCTTATGTAAAACCCCCTGTGTTTATACTTAATAAAATAAAATTTATTACATCATCATCGAAGTGTATCATCGTCGAAGTATATATAAAATAGACTTATTTTATATATGTTTAGACGTATTAGGATGATTTTATCTTGAGAGAGAACCAAATTTGCTGGCTCTAATATCTCTCCCATTTGGGAAGATTATTCATTTCATGGAATTTCAGAATTGGATTAAGTTAAAAGAAAATTACTAAAGACAAACACATCTTTCTTTCCATTTCAATTCTACTTGAGTAGTATCAAGGTATTATTTTTCCTTTATTAAGAAAGCTGGCTTTTCAGATTGAGTGATTATGATATTTTGTTAAAGCTTAAGAAGATTGTTGAATTATGCCATGTGAAGAGAGTGTTATGTACTCCGTCCCTCCCTTATTTTATTATTATTAAGAGAGTATCAATAGAGATAATTTAAAAAAATTAATAAATATAGAAAATATGTGTTATATTTAGAATTAAGATCAATACCCCCTAATTAAGATTATTAAGGACCGGAGGCATAGTATTTTAATCATATTCTTTTGAGAGAGTGAGCCTTAGAGTAACTGTAAGATTATTATCAAGTGATGTAAAACCTATAAATTTAAATCTTAGAAACAATTTCTCGTTATCCATGCATGTGGCCCTTTTTTTTTATCAAAATCTTTTGCAGCCAATTGGCTTGAATATCTGTCCAATACTCTGCCTCCCTTCTCTATTCACATCTAATTTTCCTTCCCAAAACAAACAATTTTTGCAACTATCCCAAGACCCACATTTAAATTTCTTGTTTTCTAGGAATGAACCTCTGGGTCTGATTGTAGTTCTATATTAAATTGCCATCATTATCAAGGGAGTTCCATCAAGAAATCAATTTTGATTGCTGAAACAGCCACAAATAGAGTGTGGTCACAACTTGAGAGAGAATCTTTCTTGAGAAGCCTTGGTCCTCACAAACTTTGAAGGTACACAGCAGAGCACACAGAATTGTTCATCTGGGTCCATCTTCAAAGTTAATAATTGTGAATTTGTTACCAACTTACTCAATCATGCGAGAACATGACCTAACTCGTACCAACCTCATAATGATGACAAAAACCAGAAGAATTCACGGCCCAACAACCCCTTGCAGAATGAAAAATGAACAAATGATTCATTCATGAAGGACATGGAAGGTAATAATCAAACATGCAATTATAATATCAATGATATACAGCAAATAATTATTTCTTTCAGATAAGAATGAATCATCTTCTTAGTTCACTTTTCCAGTAAGTTTCTTTACAGACCCTCAGCTTGGGAAACCATTTACAATTATATTCAATACAATTCTTCAATGAGCAGCCTCCCAAAAATCCCTACTTCTAGTAAAGTTACAAGATTGATGATTCAGAAAAACTCAAAACTGCTGCTTCTGTTAAGAGTTGGTTCCAAGATTATTGAGATGAAAAAAAACACCCAACCTCGGCAAATGAATTAAATATAATATTGATGCTGAGATTCAAATCCTGGAAACAGACCTCACTTCGTGGGAATCTTGTGCACTGGGCTGCCTATTTTTGTTTTTTTTATTGATGCGGTGAATTTTCCTACAACACTACCTCTGGAGTTCTATACGATCCTCTTCTACCTCGAGTTCTTTAATTAGCCGTTCGATCTGCCTTATATAAACTGGCATGAAGTGATCACTTATCATGGTCTGTGAAAGTCTCACCTTACTATATAAAGACCTTGAAGTCAGGATAATCCCAATCTTGGTCTCGTCATCATCTGGCTGGCTATTAATGTCTGAACTAGAAGAAGAGGTTGGGCTAGCTTCATTTTCTTCACACTTTGCTGGACTAGGGTTTAGCTTAACAATGTGCATTATCCTTCCTGGAGGGAAGAATCTGTGAACTTCCTTCACTTTTGGAGCCAAATTCAAGGTTTGGCTATCAGTTTCCTCCTCCATGGCTGCCACTTCTTCTTCTTCCTCCTCCCTTATCTCGTTTGTGACATCAGTATCATCTCCTTCAGTTCTGTCACACAACTCATGCTTCAGTTGTTTCAATAACTCAACTTCATTCATTGAATTCCCAGGTCTGTGATGATGACCCTCATCGCGGTCACTGTCATTATCAGAATCTGGATTCATTTTCCTGATACGAGAGCACTCTCTTGCAGGTGAAGATACAGGCAAGTCTATATTCTGAACTGATGCAGCCCCATGCATGGCCTTCCTGGAAGATACAAGTGGTTCAGAGCTTTCTTCAATGGCAAAGGCTGAGCATTTAGAAGAGTTCAAATCTTCTGAACAGTTTGAGTGTGAATCCACCATGACATGGCAACGGGGACGCATACATGACAAAGATGAGAGGCCAAGGGCAGGACGTCTCCATGCTGCCTGAGCCATACTATGAGCCCTCCTCATCACAACCTAAAACTTGCAGAGTTCAAGCCAATAGGGAGGATGAAGTAAAGTTTTGATACAAAAGGCCAAACAAACCTAACTCACACTTATGAATGAAATCTTAGTTTATAGTACTATTTCTTGTACATAGAAATTTAGATGAGCTTGATCTTGAGGGCTCATCAAGGCTAGGGCATGCCTTTGAGTTCAAAAAGTGCTTACAAAAGTACTTACAGATCAACTACTCGTAAGGTTTTCATATTGACAATAGGACTTTGTTAATTTAGTTGATAATACTTTTATCTTGAGGAAAACAAAGACATTAACCCAATGTTTGGATAGGAAGAATATTATGAGAGAAAACTTTTATACAACCAAGCCAAACAAACATAAATCACGCTTATGAATTAAATTGTAGTTGATAGTACTTTTTCTTATACATAAAAGTTTAACAAGGTCCGGGGAGCTCACCAAAACTAGAGTATGTCCCCAGGCTTAAAGAAGTTATAGATGTGTTTACAGATAGTTCATTAACAAGGTCCTCATATTAGCAGTAGGATTTGAATCCATAACCTTTGCTGGCTTAGTTGATAGTACTTTTATTTTGAGAAAAACGGAGACATTAAAGCTTTTGATTTTCCAAGAGGGAAAGTTTGTTGAGTCTGTGTTTAGGTGATAATTCATTGTTGATTAATAATAACCGGTTGTATGAAAATGATTGAAAATACCTGGGTGCCATTTGAAACTGGTCTTAATATTGAGCCCGCGCCAGCAACTGTTGCTCTGGCAGTGGCAATGGATGGGAGGTGGGAACCCAATGCTGACGCAGAACGGTAAACGGTACTAACGATTCTTGTCTGCTCAATTTGATTTCTCAAGTCATTTATCCATGCTGATGCTGTCACCTGCAAACTCAACAAATGAATCTGTGCTAAAAAATTTGACTTCATGAAATGGTTACAGCTTCAGAAATAACAACAATCCAAAATATTTTCCAACTCCTTTCACTCACAGTTCCAAGGGAAATTAAAGAAATTCATGACCATCAACGTGTCACTGATAACAAAACAACAAAACTAAATTGCACAGTTTTCCCCTAAGGATGTGGATATTGCTACCAGCAACACTAACTTTTAAGTTTATGATCCTCAACAATCATATAAATAATTTAGTGTTCTGGATTTTGTTCGCTTCAATAACTTACATCAGACCAATAAATAGAAAAGCAATCCAGCATTGCAAAGGATGACATGCAGCTCAATACCTCAATATTTTCAAATCTCATATAGAACTGCACAAAACAAAACATGATATGAAAATGACACCTCAGCACGCAAGTCATCCACGGAAGCAGCTGAGAATGTAGGCACCAAATCAGCTCCATTTATGACAGAAGTAATAAAATCATTGCCTGACTCTGCTAACTCCCACGTCATACAAGCACCTGCAAGAGTAACATGTAATAAACACCAAGTAATGAACGGATACTCACTTTCACAGTTATAAAGTAATTGCTCAGATTCCTTAATAAAAGAGTTAATTTACTTTTTTAGATATATTAAAAAAACCAAATAATTAATTAATTATGATCAAATTCAACCCCTCAAGACGAAATCATATTATATACTTTTTAAACTACCTTAATTAGTCAACTAACTTTTATATTGATTTATTTAGCTTCTTTACAATAGCTTTTATATTAAGAAACGGAGATAGTAAAAACCAATATAATCCCAAATGGTTCAGGGTATTGGCTTTAGTCTAAGCAGAGTCATTGATGAAACAAGGAAT
Organism: Leucaena leucocephala; assembly: GCA_037074615.1. NCBI lineage: Eukaryota > Viridiplantae > Streptophyta > Magnoliopsida > Fabales > Fabaceae > Leucaena > Leucaena leucocephala. Next base: position 2,519,947 of record CM073558.1, on the reverse strand, counting down.
ATAACTTCAATATATTCAGTATCTTAGACAAACCTGGAGCAAATGTAACACATGAAGTCTCTGACAATTCCTTTTGCTCTCTTAATATATATGTTAGAAGTGCTGCTGTGCCTCCACCCAAAGAATGACCTACAATCTACAAATAAGACCTTCAACAAATTTACCAAGTATAGTCAGTATCATTTACAGGGGAAATGATCTTTACCTTAACTTTATAGTCAGGGTTTTTGCCAATTGCTTCAATAAGACAAGGAGTAGCGAGCTTTGCGATCCACCGAGCGGCTGCAACCATTCCACAATGTGCATAACCTAAGACCAAATCTCTAACTCCACCCTCATGCACTACAGTGTGATGAAATGGTACCACAGCTCCTGTAGCAGCTGTTAGGGTATCCTTGATGCTATGTGTACCACGAATCAACAAGAGAAAACATCTTGTCTTATGATCAGCAATTACTGTAAATGCTGGCTTCAAAATCTGCATGACCAATAACCAGAAAATTTAGACAAATATAGTCCTCTGAATCCAAAAGATAGTAGACAAAACATGAACCTCTCAGAATCCCCAGGCCCCAGCACAATTGTACAACTCTTTAAAACCAATTAGTCATTTACTATTCCTTTAAAACAAGGGGAAATCGCTATGAGGCTAAGAAAGGAATGTAATCATCAAAAAGTTTCATAGCAAATGAGCAAATATACAATGAGAGATTATGGTGTAGGAAAAAAGTTGCATTCTGTTTATTTGTTGGGAGACTTTTTAGTGATTAAATTCTTTTTTTAGGACCTTGTAGTGTTTTTTCTAACACTTTAGCCATCATAATTGGTAGAGTACCCTGGAAAACAAAAAAACACTTACTCCTGCTTTAGGTTCCTGAAGGAGAACATTCTCTTCAGTGTATCCAGTTTCGTCCAAAAACAAAGGAAGTGGCTTCTTTGAAAAATGCCAACAGAGTGTCAGCAAGTTTAAGAGGTATTTAAGTTTAGCAGTAATCTCAGATCCTTTCAACGGTATACTATGTCCACCACCAAACACACTGTCAACAAGAAAGTTTCCCTACAAAGTTTAACCATGAAATGTTAATATTAAAAGTAGTCAATAAAAATAATAAAATATTAAAAGAGGAACCGTTGCACCCATAATTCCATATAGTCCAAACATGCTTAGGCCATTGAAAGATAATTAAAGTTCTGTGAACATATAAAGTTCCATAACTTAGTTTCCAAGCTTACGTTTCTAAGTGTAAAGAGATAAGGGCCACATATTAAAAAGACTACAATACTCTTGTTACTTTCACCAGAAAACATGCATCTTCCCTTGATATTTCCACAGGACCACGTCCCACTATTAGTAGACTAAATTTAAAGGGAAATCCCAATTAGATTCAAAGGAATGAGTGCAATCACTAAAAAAATACCACAATAAGTGAGTAATATGCAATGACAAGTTCCAGTGCCAATGCTCACTTGTTCTATGAAATTTTAGTTATTACATTCTTTAGTTGGGACCTCATAATGATTTTTCCTTATCTAAACAAAGCACACTACAATTTTCTGGTGTGTTTCAGCTGATCAAGACCAGGAAACCAGCAAAGAAGAAAAGTCACTCACCTGTCTCTTCAATAGAAAGCTAATACCAAAGGCTAAATCCCCAATGGGCCACTTCCCAAGAGTCTCTGAATATGTAAAACGGAGAGTCTCTGACAGTGTTGATATTGTCTCCAACCACGTACCAGGGGCTCGGATTAATCTATGAGAAACACGGTCAATTCCTAATGGCATCTTTGTGGATACATCAGAGACACTATAATTTTCTTCGTTGTCTCTCTTGTTTGTGCAACACTGTAATCTCCGATTCAACGTATAGTATAACAGAGCCGCCGCACCGGCCGCTGTAGCCACGGTGGCAGTTGCCATGATTGTATTATCCCTGTAATAACAGTCCGCAATTCCATACATTGATAAAAAATACCAAAACATGGCCAAAAGCAATTGAAAAAACAAATCATATGGTTTCATCATTTTCCAACTTCAAATCCTTCATCACTAAATTAATGGGATTGCTTTATTATCAATCATAATTGCAGAAACAGAGTTATTGAAAGAGATTGAGTCTGACATTTCCCGTTCTTAGATGCGTTCGAACCGCAGAAACGACATGGAGCGCCTTGAATCAGCACACTAATTAAAAAAAGATGTTAAATAAAACTCAGACTTTAAAAATACAAACAATACGTTAAGAGGGAAGAGACAGAATCATTAGGGAAAACTGAATTTAAAAAAAAAAAAAAAAGAACCTGAAGAACAATGAAAAGATGCAGAATCTCAGACACCCTAAAGATAGAAAATCGAAGGAAGAGAGAACCTGGAAAATCAGATTTTGGCTACAAATAGGTTAGTCTCGAGGCATAAAAAATTTCCATTGAAGCAACTAATTTTAGCGAATGAGATAATTCATACAAATATTGAAATAGAAACAGCGTTGGTTTCCTTGTCGGGAAAGATACAGCGTTTGTTGAATGTGGGATGAAGCAGCATCAGATCAAAAGCAGAAACTGTTAGTTTAACGGAGACGTGGCGCATGGGAGATGGTTGAACATGAAATTGTACTAAGAACGTACGTGATGACGACTGCCAATCAGCCGCTTCTTTTATTTGTTTGTCTTTTGAGCTAAATCAATATATTAAATATTAAAGGGAAAAGCATAATACTATTTATTAATACTCCTGCGTTTCAATTTATAAAATATTTTTTATGCAAATTTCAAAAAATAATAAATCTGATTAAGTATAGTTATAAATGTTATTAATTTTCTTAAAAGAAGTATAAACTATAAAAAATTACTCTTCATTTAATACTAACTCTAATTAACTCAATTAATAAATGATATTTTTGAAATAAGGTTATTAATAAATCATTATTTTCTTCAAAATATCTTATATTATGAAATATGAAACTGTTCCACAAAAATGTCTTATAAATCGAAATGTAGGGAGCGATAGATAATTTATTATAGCGCATTAGCGCATGGCTTTTGGGATTTGAATGCTTTGTCTGATGAGGACAATGAGCCATTTCTTGCAATTAGTAATACAAAGCTGAACCAAGCGCTTATGACTCTGAAATGCACTAATATAGCTCATTCCTTAGACATGTAAAACTATGATACTTTCTGGTTGAGGCAGAATGAGAGTTGGCAAATATCAATTCAGATATCAGAGAAAATCAGGAATAAAAATTTGCATGTTCCATAATTCAAGCTAAACTGATGAAAATTGAACTATCCTCATCATATCGAGTTCAAGAATTTTCTTTCCCAAGATCTCACAATCACAGTAACTTCGAACTCAATCACGCTCACTTATGGCAGTCAAGTGTTCGTCAATCTCCTCCGTGGATAGAACTCTAAATTTGGGATTGTCCTTCTGCACTACCCCAACCTACAAAATGCATAATATATTTTATTCAAATTTTGGGTTTCAGATAATTAATTATGTAATCATATACAATGATACAATCAAACTAATGAAGCTGGCAAAAAAATGATAATCGGTACCTCAATCTCAGTGGCCTTGAAATCCTCCTGAAGAACTGATTGCAGTGCAGATATAGCAGTCTGTGAAAAGTAACAGAGAAATTTAAGAACCAAAGTAGACATTACAAGTTCACCTTTTCCAAATCCGAATAAGATAATGCACATTACTAAATAGTGGAGGGGAGAACCAAATTGTTGGGCTAGAGAGTGCAGATCATGTGAATGGTGGTGTTTATGGTATTTCTTAAGTGGCAGTTAGAGTATATAACAGGAGGGTAGGTTGTTGTGAAGGGTGATGGTAAATCTGGTGGATGATTTAGGGAGAGTTCCTGGGACTCTCGAATGCATAGGGCAGTGTGTTTTCTCTGTTTTTCATAGTGCGTAATCATCCATTAGACCATACACTCTGGGGAGGGGTAGTTTCTGTTCTGTGATTGAATAATTAAATATTTGGAGCTGTCATTCCATCACAAACCTACTGCAATCTTCACCCAAGGTGGTGATTCATGCTACCAACAAGCCAGGGCTCAAGTGAGATTTTTTCAAATAACTCTTTTGATTAGGATGATATGATCTTACAATTACCAAACAGCAGATTTAGAATCCCATGCACAACTCTCGTTTGCAATATGAGATAAATATGGTAAGAGACGGTTCCATCAGAATAAGGAAGGCTCGTTCCATGACTCAACCGAAGTCATCAGAAAAAGTAATAGTACATACCTGCACCGTCTCTTCAAAGGTAAATGAAGGGTCATTCTTCATCTTCTTCTCTAAGAAATTAATTGCCTCTTGATCTTTCAATCCAGCACTTGTAGCCTGACCACACCATGCATTTCAAATAAAAACATTACCTCCTTGCATGCATTCCACAAGCAAATACATCCATGAACAATCTAACCCACTTCATCAGTTAATGAATAACATCAAAGAAGAAATGGGACCATCATTCATCAAGTAGAGACTAAAAAGCTCAAAACCAATAGAATTAAGTAATTCACCATACATTGGCATTTTTTTTTAACTCGGTGAGGCAATAAAGTTAAGATTTAAATAACATCAATATATGATCTGAAATGTACCTTGTGACCAAAGTAATGGCCAGCTGGGTCACATTTATAAAGCCGAGGTCCATATTCTTCATCAATTCCTAACACCATAGCAACTTTCCAGAGGCAACAGATTGGAAAGCAAGGGAAGCAGAAATAAAATCAATAATGGAAAATGAAATTTAAAAAAAATGACCATGAATAATTAGATGATTTAATATTTGACCAAAAAGAAAAGAAAACATTTGGAAGAAAGAATTAATACAAACCTACACCAAGCGGTCTCATGTAAGCATGCTGAGTATAGACTTGTGACTTGTCAGCAATCCTGCGCAATATAAGGTTTCAACAACGATTAGATACAAGAGGTGATACGAGAAATGTGCATGACAGATCAAAAGGAGGAATCCTTGGATAATGTTATGATAAGATTCATTACAGATTAAGAAATTTGTGATCTATCAAAGGAAGTGAGTTTGAACTATGTAGCTACTGTTCATTATTTAAAAATTTATTTCGTCTGTTGGGATGACTTGTACTCAAAATCTAACCCCAAAGGTCCCAAACATACATTTTGATTCTAATTTAACTATCCTTAAACATAAGTCCCAAAGCAAAATATAAATAGAAGTGTAAGAACCGCCTTGCAACTAACAATGTTCTCTAATGCATCAGAGAAATCGACCAGAGTATCAGACAGGTATATTGAATTAACTGACTTTTCTTCTCCAAAAGGTTCTTGAATGATTTTTAAACAAAAGAACAAATCATGAAAATGAATTATCATAGGCATAGACTGGGTTAAACCAACAGCCTCAGACTCTGCTCCAAGGTTGATGAAATGTATTCTATACATTTGAACTGTAGAGGATATATGTCTGCATACTGTTTCATTGAATAAATTGAACAACATATTAATGTGTGAAGACTGCATCATAAGGGTGCAGCTAACACTTATTAAAAATAGGTTTAGCTAACATTTTTCAACACACATATATACTAGTATGAGTTGCAGATGCAGAAATGAAACAAAGCAATAAGTCCCAAACAATACTTGCTGAATATCTTGTTCAAAAATAAATAACATACCACTTAGCTAATACATCCACGGGCATCTCATATCCATATGTAAAGCGAAACTCAGCTGCTTCATTCCTTGCTTGCTGAATCAATGTCTTTGCATCAGCTGGAAAGACATATTATAAAACAAAAGTGAACTTGCAGAGTTAACAGTATATATACAACTTATCTCTTTACTGAAATGTTGAAGTTACCTCCCTTAAACTTTTAGTGACAGGCACTCTTATTGATGTCTCTACAGTATTGCAAAAGAAATTTTGCAGGAGAAATTGAGTCTAGAAGAACATCTAGACATAATTTATGAGGTCGACTTATCATATTTCTAAAGTCCCGTTGGTTTCAAATTACTAGTAAAAGAGAAAAGGTTCATCTGTATCTCTCGAGGCTGAACTTTCGAAAGGATCATATTTGAGTCTTCCAACAAATAGGAATCTACATGTAAACCATTATTGTCCATTTCAACGTAGCCCCTTTGTTTTCTGCTCACTAAGAAGCCATCAACTACTCTGCTAATAGAAATTTAGAATCATAAATTTACCAAGATGAAATAGAATGCCATCATAAAATGGCCATTAACTAGCCACCCAAATTAATGAAGCACCAACCTAGTTCAATCATTTAACTGAGATGTCCATAAATTCATTAGAGTGTATGCAACAAACACGCACTATTGAGAATATAGACTTTGAAAATTTTCCAACCTGTCAGCCCAGTTGCTAATAAACCAAGGTACTCGGTGATGGGAAAGAGATGTGTAACACTAGTCTGATCCAATAGCTTGTCCTGCAGTAAGATTTTAAACTTAAGCAACTTGCACAACTACTTAAAATAATACACGAGAAACTAAATGCCCTCACCGGAACCTTTTTCTGGGTAACAACACAGACTGAATCCTTCCCCCGGACGCCAATTGTCGTAATGCCAGCAGACTTAACAGCCTTGAAAGCATATTCTATATTTGCATTTGGAAACCCATAAATTAGTAATTGAAAAACCCTTGGACTAAAACCGGAAATCTCAATTCAACGAATGACATTTTTGAGCTAATGGAAAGAGATTTCAAATCGTAATGCCTTTAATTTTATAATTACAAACAATATTTTCAATAAGATCATTAACACAAGCTTATCAAATAATGGCCACTTCTATTATTCAAAAAATAATGATCACTTTACGTTAAACAGAAATCAAAATAAGGTCGGAATATAAATTGGATATAGTTTTTACTTACCCACTTGAAAGAGACGACCTTCAGGCGAGAAAATAGTTATGTGACGGTCGTATCCACCTCCACTTCCTCGACTCATCTTTTGGGATTTGGATTCTTCGAAAGTTTTTCTAAGATTTTGAGATGCGAATGGAAGAAGAAGAGATCAAATTAGTAAGAGTACGAAGTTCACAGAGGCACGCCCCTTTCTCCTGGGTCGCACTCGCAATGAAGAAAAAGAAACACATGACTTTCTCCCAAAGAAATCCACAGCAAGGATGTCGTTTTGGTTGTTTGGCACTAGAGGAGCTTTGCCATTTTTGTTGGCCAAATAGAAAGCTGGACTATTCGTTTCTTTTATTTTCTGTTTTTTTTTTTTTTTGGGCAACGATGATTCTAATTTTTTATCTAACATAAAAACAAAATATTAACTATAAAAAAATTATTTGAGTCTTTTAATATAATTATAATTATAATTATTAAATAATAATTTTAAAATTAAATTTTTTAGTCGTACACCTAAACTTTTTCCTTTAATTATGCAGCACAGATTTAATTTTAATCAAAATAGAAATATTAAATTGATATTGAATTGAATCAAAAGATTAACTATAAAAAAAAAAAGTAGTTGAGACTTTTCATATAATATAATTTTTTTAATACGGCTAAGGTCTTGTTTGGTTTATTATTGCTTATTTTTATAAAAATGTTAAATCGGAACCTTTGAAAGTTTTAAGGGAAAAATATTTTTAAAAAATAGAAAAAATCAAATTGAGATTCTAACGTTTAGAAATTGAGAGGATCCCCGAAGAAGCAAAGCATTATAGAAATTCTTGGTGATTGTGAAAGAGCAAAAACAATACATAAGTTCTTGAATGATACTGTACAATGAGTTCAAATTAATTTATTTAATTTTTTAATCTATTTAAAAAAATTTAATTACCTTTTATAATAAAATTAAAAGAGTAATTTGCATAATGAATTTAATTAATTAACATATACATTGTACGTAACTCATGTTATTTTCTACATATATCTTAATTATTATATTGCTTTGATTGTATTTATAAGATATTTTTAATATATTTTAACAGAATTAAAAAATATTAAATTTTATTAACCATGCCTTAAAAATTTAACACATTTTCAACTTCAGGCCTATTTAAGACATATTATACACATAAAAATAAAATATACATAATAATAAATTAAAAATAAAATTATATATTTATATAAAAAAATATAATAAAATGACTTTCTTTATGCCACTTAATAAAAATGGGGATAATGCAATATAAAGATAAGGTAGTTAAACTGTCTGGACTCTTAATAATGCAAGCAAACCGTCCTATCTTAATCATTTTAAATACTGCATAATATTCATAAATAAAAGAGTAATAAATAATTGGTTCTATTTAATATTAATATTATTTAAAAAAAATAATATTTTATCCTACCCTTAGATGAGTCTTAGTCTCTTTCTAAAAAAAAATTTATCAAAAAAAATATTTATAAATAAAAATATTTGACATAGTCAACGTCAACTTTTTTATTTATATTTATTTTTCTACAGCTATCTGAAACTTTTAAATTTCTTCGCACACGCAACTATTAATCCGTTATATATATAAAAGATTATTAAAAGAACAATGTGAGCAAACTAAAGTCAATTTTAACAATAGTTATATTATTATAAAATACTCTCTCTAATTTTAAATATAAATATAAGAGATAATTAATTAATTTATATATATATAGATTAAAAATTTTAAGTAAATTAATTATTATTTATAAAAAAAAGTATACCTTAATTTTCTTAAATACACTGTGGCATTTGAATTACTCCTAAATTTCATTGTTGCTTTGAGGGTGTGTCGATAGGTTGGGTTAGGGACAAAAATATGGGTACAAAGTAATATATATATATATATATATATATATATATATATATATATATATAATATGAGCGATGTCTATGGCTAATGATCAATACTCCTAAATGCATCATACATGGGTATATTCTACTGAATAAAATCCCTTAGGTTGATTTCTAGCATTTGTGTAATATGGGGAACAAATGAAATGGTGCCATTAACGTTTTTTTCCCAGGAAAAAAAATTAAGAAGGGTAATTTTAGAAAAGCATTGTCCTCTGTAAAAAAAATTAAACTTGTTTACTAATTCTAATTTTAGAAAGACATTGAAAATCTCGCATATGCCAACCTCGAGAAAGACATGATGCATATCGAGAATGTTAAGGTAGAAGAATTGCACATACTGCTGGCCTTCTCCAGGGATTACTATTTGAGCCCTAAAACGTATATAATAATATATAAATTTATATTAAATTTTAATCCTTAAATTTATAAAATATATTTTAGTTTCTGTCCATTAATATTAATAGAATTAATCTCATTAAAAAATACTAACAAATTTAAATAGTAACTCTATAGTTAAATAATGTTGATATATTAATCTTTAGTTTTAAAAAATTAAATAACAAAATATTTAAAATAAGATATAATGATTAAAGATGTCCTTTTGATCTAAACTTTCAGCAAATTATCTTTTAAAATATAAAAAAAATAGTATATTTATAAATTATTGACTGGTGATTGTTAATTAAGTGGCTCTTGTTATGCCATATTTTATATCCATCTGCTGTTTCCAATCATCCATTGGCCTCCATGCTGGGGCATTTCAAGGGTCTTTTTTCTGTATATATATAAAAAAAAATAGATAGATTTAATATTAATTCTCATTAAAGTTAAGATATAATTTTAAAGATTAGAGAATACTTATAATATCGCATATTAAAAGAGTATTTATAATAGTAATAGAAACTGAACTTGTATTCTTATAAGATACGAGTATATTATTTACTATATGTTGCTAACTCTCATTGACAAGAGTGTTTTTGTTACAACAAAGTTTAAACGAGTTCCGTAATGATTCTTTATCAAAGGCAAAGCACAATTTTAAGACTCAAATAGCACTTATATGGGGATTTATGAAACCGCTTACTAAATGAGGCTTCATAACAATAGTATGAATTGAATTCGTGTACCTGTAAGATACAAATTCTTTCTTTACTATATATCTCAACTCTCATTAGCTTAGCAATAAGGGTGAGCAACGGGTGGAGCAGGCTAGCTCGATGGTCAACCCATGCCCTACCCGTGTATTTTTAAATGGATATGCACTAGCTTATGCTCGTGTGTAACACTAGAAAAATAGGCTAACTTGTAGGTTGTGGGTCAGCCCATTGTAACCCGCGGGCTAGAGGGGTAGATTGACAAAATGTCAGCTCGAGCCCGCTATTTTTTTTAATATTTTTAAAAAATTATTTTAAAATTTTTAAAATACTAATAAAAAATTTATAACGTTATATTAGTATAATAAAAAATTATTAATGTTATACTCTTAAAAATTCTTATTTTTATAAAAAATAAATTTTATAACTATAAATCTAAATAAATATTGACATAATATTAATCAATTATAATATATCAATATATATTAATACATAAATAATTATCTTTATTAGTATTTAATAATATGAATATTTAAAGTAATATTTGAGTAAAATAAATAATAATGTTAAAAATTTAAAAACTAAAAAAAAGGCTGATGGATTGCATAGCTTACCCCAAAACAGGCTGACAAGAGTCTATCCCCCTTTGTTGTAAAATGGGTCCATCCCTCGGGCTGAACCTATTTTATCAATTCTACCCGTATACTATCTGTTTAAACCTATAATAAATAAAGTAAGTTGAACATATTTGAGCTACCTTTATCTAATTTTTGTTAAAATAATTTTAAAATGTGTTCAACATTTAAAAAAAATATTTAAAAATAATTTATGCAAAATTTTGGTGGCTAAAAATGTGTTCAACATTTAAAAAAATCATTTATATTACAAAACAAAAGCACAACATAATATAAATAAAATGAAAAAATTAATTAATAATATAAAAAATATATATGGATGGGGCACAAGCCACCAAATGGTTAATCTGTAAGTCGTCAGTATATTTTACTATTTTTGTCCCTTCAAACCTACTTATTACATGTCTATTTTGGGCGAGATCGAAACCAGCACATTGACGCAGAGCTAAGCAGATGCACTAAGCTGCGGGTGTCAGCCTTCCTTGGCAAGGGGCTTTTAATTATATATTTTTTTTATTTACTCAGTTAATTAAAATTTTATTTTAACTCTAATAGAGATTTTTTATATATGTTAAAACTCAAATTTAAAATTTTATTTAAATGATATTGAGCAATTTATTATTTGGATCAATTTCTATTGGTGCTTTTGATTATATTCTGATTATCTGATATTCATTAATCCGTTCGAAACGAGGGGTGCAATTAAATGGGCTTCTTCAAACTTTTTAAAGTAGTCCAGTATTGTTCGAGTTTCTTCTGGACACGGGACATATTTTGGGCTGTCACTTTAATCTGGACATTTTCTTTTCTGGACATGGAACAAGTATTTGGGAAAACTTGAATAAAAGGGCAAACAACAAAAGAAAATAAAAAGAAGCAAGATCTTAAATGAGGATTTAAGTAATTTAGTATTATTTAAATAAAATTTTAAATTTAAATTTTAATATATATAAAAAATTTATATTCAAAAACTTAATTACTATAACTAAAGATATAATATAGGTTGAATTTAAATATAGACAGATAATTTAGTAAATCAAGGGGAAAAAAAAAAGGATTTCAATAGTCGAGCCATTATTTGGACTATGTGGAGCCTCGTTACAACATGAATGGCCCCTTCGCACATCATTAATAAAACTTGTCCTCCTGTTTATTTTGCTCATTTCCCAATATCAGTACATCATCTGACTCTTTCCATTTTTCAAGGAATATCAATCTTTCTTTATGACTTTGTCCCTTTTTTTTGGCTTCGGTCAAGTGACCTTCAAATCATCTTTCATTTTTCAATAATGAATCTATGTGCATAGTTTAATAAAACTGTTACATGATTCAGGTCAAAAAGAATAAAAAAGTTATATGGTTAGCCCAAAACAATAAACTTTGGCGGTCCTTCAGTTTCTTGGCTAGGTTTTTATATTTTTTTAAATATTATTTATTGAATTATATTATCTGTTATAAAATATTTAATTTAAAAATTTATAACTATCTTTTTTTTAATATATGTGTTTATTCTAAAAATTTAGGGTTCCAAACTTTTTGCTCTATTTATATCCTAATCGCTCAACTTCCATAATCCTTGGTGGTTGACAGTAATTATGTACGGCAAGCAACGTTAATTAACTCGAAATCTTGGTCTCACAAGTCAAGTCCCAGATCTCACCGCCCGCGATCGAATAATATTGTTATTTATTCTCTCATAGTATAAAATTAAAGTTATTTTTTAAATATATTATAAAATTAAATAAATTAATTAATTATAACTAAATATAACTCTTTAAAATAAATATATATTATATACTCATTGATATACTTAAATTAATTAATTAATTTTAATATTAATTATAATTAAAATATTTAATTTTTTTATTCTATCTAAAAAAAACTGTGTGGATATTATATTTAGAAAAATTACCCATCAATCGCGGCTTAGTACCACATATATTCCACCTCGTGACCAGTTCTTCATATCGTAACGGTCTTAGGATTCCACATGATATGATTATGAAGAGCTCACCACGGGTGGAATATATATGCTACCCGTGCATGTTTGAGTTTGGCGATGGATGGCTAGTGACGTCAGGAGATATATATATATATGTGTGTGTGTGTGTGTGTGTGTGAGCCATGAGAAGCAATTGGTGTATATGAGTAAGGGCTATAACGAAGTTGAATCCGCACAAACTCACGTTCTGGTCTTGGCCAGAGATTACGATACCAGTGGGCATTGCAAGACGGGACAATTTGAGGCGGAAAAGTACGTTGAATGCTGAAACGATCATCAAAGCCCTTCAGAAGAAGTCAAGATCCACTTCTTCCATCAAGGGTGTGTTTGGATTAGCTTTTAAAAAATAGATTCTGGGAAGAATAGATTCTAGAGAATAGATTCTGGAAAGAATATATTTTGGGAAGAATAAATTATGGAGAATAGATTCTGGAAAGAATAGATTCTGAGAATAATAGATTTTGCAAATAGAGATGTTTGGATGATTAATAGTAGAATCACTTTTTATATTAATAAATTATTAAAAAGGGTATGATTTGATTAAAGTATGAGAGATGAGTGAGGGTAGAGAATAAATAGGAGAGAGAGAGAGGAGAGAGGAGAGAGGGAGAGGGGAGAGGGGAGAGAGAGGAGAGAGGAGAGAGAGAGGGGAGAGGGGAGAGAGAGGGAGAGAGGAGAGAAGAGAGAGGAAAGAGGAAAGAGAGAGGGGAGAGGGGAGAGGGGAGAGAGAGGAGAGAGAGAGGGGAGAGGGGAGAGGGGAGAGAGGAGAGAGAGAGGGGAGAGAGTATAAGAAAAAAGTAGGGGTAAAATAGTAATTAGATAATCTATAAGCTATTTTCCAATTTCAAAATCTATTGAAAAATAGCTTCTTCAACACTATAGTTTCAAACCGAGGTTTTGCCCAAAATCAATTTTGGACGAAAATGGTTGTTTGGCAAAAAATTTTACAAACTGAGATTTTGGCCTAAAATCAATTCTGGACAAAAATTAATGTTTGTGTGAAATTTTTCCAAACTGAAATTTTGACTAAAATTGATTCTTAGGAGTGGTTGCCCAACAGGCACCAAGTCCTTCTTGAGCATCGGAGGCCGTGACCCCAAATTCCCATTTGCTGTCACTTCAACCCCGTGGATCAAATATGCCCCCGCAAGTCTCAAAGACACGTAATGTGCGTGTTTCGCAAAATTTAAATTTAAAATTTTTTAAAATAAATAGATATATTTATTCAAATAAATTTTTAGATTAAATTATAATTTAAAATTAAGGTTTTAGATAAGTTAGTCAGAATAAACTTATAAACTAATTAATTACTATATTATCTCTAATTTTTTTTATACTCTCTCTCCTATTTTTTTTTATACATCTCTCATCTCTTATACTTTTTCTTACACCTTCTCTCTTTTCTTTCTTACACTCTCTCTCTTCTCATCTCTTATCTCTCCTCATTTAATACTTATACTATTTTTTATAATTTACCAATAATAAAAATACTTCTAAAAATAACTATTTAAATAATTATTTATTTAAAATTATTTTTTTTTCCATAATCTCTTCTCTAAAAACCTTTAAACTACTTAAAAATTCTGTTTATATAAATATATTTTTAAAATTATATCTAAACACACTCAATATCGTCAAGACTTTCAGCTTAGATGGAATCCACGTTTATAACATAAGTTTCTCTCGAGATCTAGAGGTATGTTAATCAAGTAGTTCGTCGCCCGTCCTGTTTTATACTGGGCTTTTCACCACCGAGTGACACTGTGCAACACCAAATGAGATAATCCATTGACTATGAAGGATGCAACAACGGATGATCTTCATATCATGTTATCCCAAACCGAAGGAATGCCGTCCTCCCAATTAAGTTGAATCTAAACATTAATTTTACTTTACTTCTTCCCAAATTCCCTTCCTTCATATATGCTATTTGTTATAGTTCAATATTCATATATATATATATATATATATAAGAACAATTTCCAAAAATAATCTCATTTCCCATAATTAAGCACCATTTTCATTGATATATACGACCGTTCACTTATATTACTTATTATCTGACGAGATCAATAGGCATCTTTAATTAATTCAGTTTAAGCATGTTTTCCTAGTTAAATCTTGACCCTTAGGGTATATTTGGTTTGAGGGAAATTAAATAAAAGCTAAGGAAAGGAGGAAAACAAGATTAAGATATCAAATTATAATAAAAAAATTAATACATTGAATATTATATAACCTTAAAATAATAAGAAAAAATCATTTTCACATATATTTGAATAAAAGTATTCACCACGCAAAAGACCTTATGAATTCAATTAAATCGAATTAAACAAATTTTTAATTTACAGTATGATATAAAATTTTTTTAAAATTAAAAATTAATTCTTTGATTTCAACGATGATTTATCCTTTTGTATTTCAAGTTCGCTCAATTAAATCACTTTTTTTTTATAATTTTTTTTAAAAAAAGGTTGAATTTTTTCATAATTTAAAAGCAGGACGAAGTCTCATTTCTTTCTATGATATACTAATGTCAGGCAAGACGAGCCGTCTAATATAAACTTAAGTGCCTAAGAATTATGATGTCTCATCAATTAAATCACTTAATGATAGAATATGTTTTTTTGTACAACAAATTTTGGAAAGAGGTTGGATTCACCCATAATTAAAGGGCAGAGTAAAGTCTCCCTTCCTCCTAGATGATGCTGATGTTGGGCAGGGCGAGCTGTCTATTATTCTCATGTGTAAACCTAGACACTTAAGAGTTATAATATCTCTCCAAATATGACTAAAATTACAACAAAATGATACTTATCAAAAATTAAATATACTCTAAATAATTATATATATTATATATTTGTTAGTTAAATTTATAGATGATAGGTTAATGATAGAATATGTTATTAGTCTAGGATAGTTTTGATGGACATTGAAAATTATTCGATAAAACTTGAACAGAGGCCCAAAAAAATGGCAGCAATGTCTTAAATGAGGATTTCAATAGTTGAGCCATTATTTGGACCATGTTGTGCCTCATTACAACAGGAATGGCCCTTTTGCAAATCATTAGTAAAACTTGTCCTCCTATTATTTTGCTCATTTCCCACTATCAGTATATATCGTATTATTCCCCTTCATTCATTTTTTTTAATAAAACAGTTATATGATTGCCCACAACCAAATATCCACACTTGTTTTCTTTGTTATTTTCTGTTGCTGAAACCTTTTTTTTTAAAATATATATCATTTTATCTTGTTATTAATAATATATATATATTAGAACTCCATACATACATACATACATATATATATATATATATTCAAACGTAACAAATATCAACTGTCAACTAAATTTAACTAAAAATCATGTCGGCACCCAAAAAAAAAACTTAAACTTGAACTGAACATTTTTTTTAAGAATATTGAATCTCTCATAATGTACCGAAAATTCTCAAATTTTGATTCCTTTGTCTCTTCATCACCTAAACAGTCTTGCACTTGGGGAGATTAATCATCTGCCACTTGACCATATGTTTTCCCCCCAACAGGCCGGTGTGCCCTCTTTGCGAATGATCATTGCTAATTTGTCCTCCAATTATTCCTCATTTACCTATCTCACATTATTTGACTTTAACTTTTTCTTTCTCTCTCTTTTACAGTCATCCAATATTTGCTATCAACTTGTTCCAACTCCTTCAACTTCTTGTTTTTTTTTTTTTTGCAAGACTTAAGAATGAGACATTATTTTATAGATATCCGATGAATAAATTCATTTTGAGATGTATGAGATAATCAAATCTCTCAATCCTTAAAATAAATAATTATTAAAGGATTCAACTTATAATTAATTTAATGAGTTATTAGCACTTCTGTTAGATATACTTGGCTGATATTGTCAATAGTCATACTTCACATCGTGAAGAGAAATACTTACTTGATGATGACCTATCTATACGGTTGATCATATGCATGGATTTGAGACAATAATAAGAGATAAAACAAGATAAGGAAACACGAAAACAAGATCAAAACAAGGAAATAATGTTGAAGTGATAATAAGGGCAAAGGTGAATCTCATTGATGAGCATGTGGGGTCTTGTACGTGGCATCATCACTTGGGAATTGGGATTAAGGAAAAGCGATTCCACTCACATACGATTCCTCCCCCAACTTTACAAGTTCTCTCACATGCAACAAAATAATAGAATATTTCGTCAGTTTAACGAATTAAACCTTATTTTATTTAGAGTAGAGGATTCGCATCACACGAGAGAAATATATAAATAATTAATAGTTGGTTGAGGTGATAGGAATAGTGTAGAATTTTATTGATAGTCAAGAGTTCAAATCTTTTAATATAATATGAAATTAAAGAAATAAAATGGAATTTAAATTATTATTTTTTTAAAAAAAAGTATTTTAGATGGGACCTTTTTTTTTTTTATTCTTGTGCTGATAAAAGTTTACATGGGGCGTCATATCCACCCTCAATTATGTTACTCAACTATAATTAGGTTCCTTGACCACACTTTGTGAGGTGTCTTTGATAGTTCTCTTTTCTAAAGCTGAAATAACCAAATTTTATGAGAATATCACTCCCCCCATATTCTTTTTGGTAGGGAATATTAAATTAGGTCAACGTCTAATTTTGTCTTAAAAATTTTTATGTAAGAGCTGCGAGTATTTAAAAAATTTTCTTGGATCAATAACACTTGAGAGTATTAAAAAATAAGTAAAGTCATTATAATTTTTAAAAAACTAATATTAACTATTAATATTTTTAATAATTTGAGGTGATATTATTATTTTTTAACACTTATGAGATGATTCTGCTAAAATTATTTTTAAATGTCTATAACTTCTATATAAAAATTTAGAATAAAATTAAACTTTAATCTTGTTAATTTTTTTTAAAACCAATATTTTAAAAAGCAAACAAGAAGAATTGATGGAGAAGGGCTAGAATGAGCTACGCCTATGGTTATGTTCTGCCTTGCTACAATAAAAGTGGCCCATATATACATTATTGAAGCTACATCTCTTCCACTTCCATTTTTTTCTTTTCATTTTGATTTATAAATTCCACCTTATTTTTTTAAAATTATATAGGACCTGATTTTATTGTTCTTGAAATATTATAATTTTATTTTTAATACAATTTTATTCATAATATTTTTAATTTGATATAGTTTCACCAATAATATTTTTAATTTAATCTAATTTTTTATACTTAAAAAATAAAATTATGTGTAAAATTGTATCAAATTAAAAAAAAATATAGATAAAATTATACTATAAATATTATGATACTGAATATATATGAGAAATAAGATCAGGATATTTAGTACTATATAACCCTTATTTTTTTTCTAAAAAATTACACTTTCATTGTTAACTTATACTCATTTCATGCAACTTTGACCCTTTTATGTTCGTCGAATATTAAAAACTGACATAGAATGGCCAAATTTATGCTTTTGCGTTAGGTGTTTTAAATGAATAATTATTTTAGGACGTTTTATTCCTATATAAATTATCATATCCGTGTAAATTAAAAATTCAGAACAACTTGTTGTATTGCGCATATGAAAAAGTCAAATAATATATTTTATTCTAGAATTTATCATCCCTTATGCCCATATATTAGAAATTATTTTAATCACAATTTATTGTTTTTTATAATTTTTTACTCCTGTCCATATTAAAAGCATATACAATATTGATCTTATTTAACAATTAATTACTTCACACGTATTTAATTTTTTTATATGTATAATAAACTTCTAAATAAAAAAATTAAATTCAGCACCTATTTTTTTATTGTCTACGTAAGTTTTTTTACTACGGCCCCGCATCCACCTTCATTTGAATATTTGATTCATTTTTCATTGTGAGTCATGGGTCCCATATTATCTACTTTACCATATGAAAATGAAAAAGAAAAAAGCTAATATTCAAACAGCTATTCACCTAAAATAATTTGTTATATTCTACTTTAAACACTATTTTTCCATCTAACAATTAAGATATTATTTTTATTTTTGACGTATTTTAAAATAAACATATTTAAAAAGCAATTTTCTTTTATTTCAAATCAAAAAGCTCACAATTTAAAAGATGTTTTTTTACTATATTCTCTAATGTTACAAGATTTTTTTAACTAAAACAATTAATAATAAATACTCTTTTAATTTTATTTATAAAATAGAAAAATATTAATTTTAATTTTAATTATAAGGTGGAGAGAGAAATTTTTTATATAAATACTATTTAATCTTTCATTTATTTATTTATTTATGTTAAGTTTATTTTTATTAGGTGTGATATATATTAAATATCTATAAAATTATAAAGTTGTTAAATTTTATAATATAATTAATAAGATTTTATATTTTTTTAATTTATATTAAATATATTTAAAATAATTTATAAATAAGAATGGAGGAATAATTAATTTCTATAATAGAAAACACTATTTTTCGTCAATGGTAAAATTTGATCATAAGGAAAGAGGCTTCAGGTTAAATGATTAAGTTAAAAAGAACGATAGAAAAAGAAAAAGAAAGGAAGAAAGTATTAGTGATGGTGACGGGCTGATTGCGATGTGGAATGGAAGAAATATGGGTTTGAGAAAGATACGACCCTGACATGTGTTTAAATGCCTATGAGTAAATAAATTGTAGTCAATTAAAATAATTTGTAAATCCGTTTTGATACATAAATTATTTTAAAAAAAATCAGTGTCAATGAATGTGGTCCCTATGGTCCCCTAATTTTACAAGACAAATACAGCCGCGGAGGAGGTAAATCTACCTTATCTCTCATTTCTCGGATCCTCCCTGGACTATGTAGGATCCTTCATGTTTTGTCAATAAAACCCTTATTAGTCAACATTTGTAGGAAATCATCCCCCACATGTCCCTTCACCTGATAATTCTCTTATTCTATTTCTTTTTAATAAAATTATACTTAATATTTATTGTTAATGTCTTAATTTTATTTATAGTATAATTTTATTTATAATTTTTTTAATTTAATATAATTCTTAATATCTAAGAAATAATATTATATATAAAATTGTACTAAATTAAAAAAATTATGGGTAAAATTATATTACAAATAAAATTAGAATATTAGCTGCAATTGAAAAATAAAATCAATATATTTAGTATTATTTTACCTTATTTTTTATTAACTTCTTTTATAAAAATACAATAAATGCAAAGTTCAATTACTCTCTTTTTTTATACCTCAAAAATTTAGATTAGTTATATCTTATATTTGATTATAGTTAAGACATACTTTTAAACCAGATAAATACTTATTTATAAAGATATTTATATATTTTTTATTATTAAGATCATCATATTGATAATTAAATTTAAATTTATAAATTATGACTAAATTTTTTATTAAAAATTTTTTAGTAAAACCATTTATTGATTATAGACAGTATTATATAAGGATGATGAAGAATGAATTGCACTTTTACTAGAAGAATAATGAATTATACTGCTTTTATAATTATAAATTGATATTTTATATTTATATTAACTTGATTTAAACACGTAATTAAACTGGCCTGAATAACTCACTTCTTAATCCAAAAAGGTCACTCATGACTCATCCATGAACCGTTTCTAACGTTTGACAGCCCATGGAGTTAAATTGACGGCTCGCAACTTTTCTACGGTGTCTCTTTCTTTAGCTAATCATAAAAGTGTTTTAGGGAATATTCAATTTTTATATTGTCTGTATAACAGTCCATGTGAAAGCAACACAAAGAAAATACAAAAAATGTAGAAAAAGATATATTAGGAAAATATAATTTCTAAATTATTTATCTATCCTATCCAACTTTATATTTTTTTTAACCATCCTTGTCCCTTTTTTGTTTTTCTCCTAAACGTTGCATCACCGTCATACACACTATTATGAGACACTATATAGGTTGGGCCACTTTATTTTATATATTTTTTTAATATAAATGAGGGTAGTTAGTTTCATTTTTTAATATATATATATTTAATTCCTTTAATAAGTGCTATTTATATATTATAAAAATATAAATATAAATTTTTTATTATTATAAATACTTCTTGAATAAATAATTTTATAATTTTTTTATAAGTAATCTATGAATTTTAAGATTATATTTTAATTTTAATAAATAGTATTAAATTTATTTAATTTTTTTTAACTGGAGAAGGGTCAAGTTACTTTTTACGTGATAAATTATTTGATTAGACAGTTTTCACTTGGTTGGAAGGACAACGAACAGTTCGGCATTTCGTAATCAGTGTGGCTACAGATTCGGTCTGGTTGGATCGCAAATTTATGATATATTTGATTAGTCTTATTTATAATACAGATAAATAATAGTTTGTTGATCTTATTTATATAAATTATATTATTAAAGTTTTTATATAAATACATAATTTTATTATTCCGTTTATTATTATATAAATTTTATTTTCATGAATTATAGTGTAGTATATTGAATAGAGATGAAGTTAAAAAATTATTAAATTTTAAAATAAAATTATTAAAAATTAAGATTTTTTTATTTTAATAAAATATGTTAAAAATAATTTATAAATAAGATAAGGAAAGTATCCGACTCTCAAATTGGCCGAAAAAGATGAATAGGGGAAAATTCGTTCAAACCGATCGTGATTTTTTTTTTCTTTTCTTTTTTTAATCAATAATAATATAAATTATGTTATTTTTGCTTTTTAATTTGTCTTTTAGTTGAATTTTATTTACTTTTATATGTATTTTATAATTTGTTAGTGGTTATAGTTTTTTACTATGAAAGTTTGTGTTGGTTTGATTAGAGAATTTTAATTTGACATAAATTTAATATATATAACAATACGGATATATATTATATAAAATATTTTTTCCTACATTTTTTAAATTATAAGGAGATTTATTGCACATCCACACAAATGATTTAATTATTAAATATTAATTCTCCGTTTATTCTAAAAACATTTTAAATAATCATGTGATGTGCAGTAATTATCATGACGGAATAGGAATTTAGTAGGGAAAATTCTAAAAAACTATTATTTAAATTTTAAAATTTAAATAGAAAAATATTATAAAGATATATTGTTATTTATTTATTAAGCTTAGTCTAATATCTTATAAAATATATTAAATAAATTGATTTAAAATTTTGAACGTGAAATAGTTTTTCCTAGATTTGTTATCTAACTATTTAACTTTTAAAAAGAAAAGAAAAATCTGAAGTGTGACTGATAAAAAAAAAGGCAAAAGAAAGCAAGACAAAAGGAAAACGAATAAAGTAAATCTAAAAATATCTAAAATAAAACATTTGATTTCTACTTTATAAATTTATGATTTTTAAAAAAGAAAAAATGTGTTAGGATAAAATAATTATTAAATATGTGTACATATGATTAATATAAAATAAGTATAATATTTATAATTCAAAATAAATATAGTAAAAGGCTAATATTTTTACATAATTTATTTTATAAATAAAATATTTTAATTTTAAAATTAAATTACCTTTATGATATAATGGAAAGAACAACTTATTCAAATTAAAAAGAAAAGAAAAGATATTATAATGAGAGGGATAAATGAGATGTGACGTGATTGCAGAAGGCAGAATGGTACTCTTCCATTCTTTGTTACAAAAAGAAAAATCTGCGAGGCTCTTTGTTCTTATTAATAAAAAATAGTACTTTTTTATAATTTGTCTAAAATATAAAAAATTTCACTTATACCAACCCATTAAAAAAGAGTGAGTACTTTGTATGGGAATAGAGTAGCTCGGAGGTAGTGGATAAATAAGGTGAAGAAAATCTAATTTAAATATTGGGTATTAAATATAGATATATTTTTTATTAAAAATTTAAATATTAATTTATTATTTTATGAGAGAGCTGTTTCTGCTAAATTTACTTAATTAATGACTCAATATGAATTAGTTTGGATAGGTTAATTCTTTCTGAGTGATAAAGACTCAAAATACCAGAGACAATAATGAGATGGGGACCATAAGGACCACGCCAGTCCCAATCGTACCCAATCGAATCTCTATAGATTCGTTTCCGTTTCCAATTTTGACTGTGAAGTAAAATATATGTGGAAAATAAAACCGGTCTCCTTAATTTGCACTTTCACTTCCATATTACTTCTATTTATTATCATGTGGTTGTCCTCATGTTATCGGCCCATTTAGTTTACCTTCTAAATAATAGTTTCTAGATAATATATTGTGAATAATAATTTTTAAAAGAAATATGATTTTAAAAAATAAATATTTAGATAATTAATATTATAATAATTTTTTTATAAATAAATTATCAAAAAATATATATGACAAAATGATAAAAAAATAAAAAAAATATTATTATATACTTTAAAAATAATTTTTTATTTAGAAGTTAATCTCATAAATTTATCTAAAATTATAATTTTAAATTATCAAAAATTATAATTTAATCTATAAATATTTTTAAATATTTAATATCTATTTATTTAATTATAATTTATGTCAAAAATACCTTTAAAATTATAGTTTACATGCAAACTAACCGAACATGCACATCAAATTGAGATAGCACATTATATTATCTAAAGATATAACACAGCTCATGTGATGTGAATTAAATAATTCAACGGAAATTAGCACTAAAAATATACCTTGTGTGTAATATACGAAATAATTTATATACTCTACTAGGACGACCAAGGGGAATATTTTGTTGGGAAAAATTGGAAAAATGAGAGTTATAAAAAAAAAAAGCGAGAATATCCATATACACACACACATAAAAGCGTGAAGAGTAATAAGAATAGTGTTTATAAGCTATAAATTGTGCATAAAGTCACATGTAAAATTGACAGATATTTCAAAAACTATTTGAAGGACATAGAGCTTGCTATAATTATTATTTATTTAATAAATACAAATTTTGTCATTTGGTTAACTATATATATAAATAAAATGTGTCATCTAATTTCTTTAAGGTGTTACACTTCTTTTTATTGCTCATTTAATTTATTAAAATTTTATACTAATTACATTAAGTTGAGTATCTGGTTATAGTGAGTGAATCTCTTAATGAAGATTTTTAGCATACACTAAGGCTCGAATTCGAGACCTCGCTTAAACTATATTAAATCGTTTACCACTCAGACTACCACCTCTTAGTTAGTGTAACAATATGCTGCTATTAAGTAAATGCTCATGGAGTGTTTTCTCACATTTTTTTTGTCAAATGGGTTGCTTTCATTTTTCTTAATATAAATATTTCCAAAATTTATAAGAATCCTACCTTGATTAAGTTATAACAATATTTTAAAAATGATCAGATATTTTCCGTGCAAAATAATTGAAGCACATGTTAAAACAAAGGGGTTCAAGTAATCCTTAGCTTTAACTTTGAGAGAAAGCTTAGCACATAAATTATTCTTACCCTCCACCACTGCATTATTAATTGTTAATATTATTAAACAACTTGAAGGATCGGTGGAACCATCCCTATCAATAATCAATAATTTACGGTACAATATAATTTTAACAATTATTATTAAAAATATTATTTAAATCAATTTCACCTACAACCCTAACATTACTTGGACACCTATGTCTCTGCCAATAAATATTATCTAATTAATAAAAAATTAATTTATAATCTATATAGTTATTAATTTAAATTTTATTATTAACACAATAAATCTATAAATATTTTTATAAATATTTTTTAATATATAAAGATATGCTATAACTTTTATTAATCTCGATATTTAACTCACTAAAACTTTTTTATCTAGCAAAAAAAAGACATAGCATTTTTAACGGGATATTGTAATTTATTTTTAATTATACACAATATATCTTTAATTATATATAAATATATCATATATAATTAAAAATATATCATATAAAACTGAAAAAGGATTATACAGCTATATATAAGTCTTTAAAAATATTTTAATTATTTTTAAATAATAAATGTTGTAACGAGGCAATTTTTGACAATATTCCTATTACTATATCCTCAAATATTAATATATTATACAGTACATAATAATAAAGTAATCCAAAAACCAGCAAGACGCAGGTAGTCAAGTCTTCACACACCCAAAAACAAAATGATCCTTAACCATTTCCTGGTTTAGACTAAAAGTCGTTCCACACGACTCACATGAGAGGCATTTTTCTTTTCGAGTTTTGGTTATATACCATGTTAAATGGTACAGTGGTCCTCACTTTCTATCCCGACATATGGCGTGAGCATCATAATAAAATATATCTCACTTAAATATTTTGTTGACTCAAAATCTGACTGAATTATTTAATTTGCTAATTTTATCTTAAAAAAAGTCCTGCCACTAATATATTTCTATCTGATTAGAGTAAGTTTGATTAATAAAAAAAAATAAAAAAAATAAATTTCAAAAAGTAAACACTAAACAGAAAATTTGATGAATCATCCACCTAACAAAATCAGAATAGACCTCACTTATTGAAAATATTTGTCCTTCACGCCCATCCTCTGCGGTTCCCTCTCCTTTGATAACACGTGTTTTATTTTTATTGGCTATTTTTTATTACAAACAGTCATAAGTTACAATAAATGAAAAAATCGGCCCCTCCTGTGAAGTTCGTACAAGTAGTTACGAGCAATCTCTTCTTCTTCTTCCTCTTCTTCACCTGCCTTCGGCGTCCTTCCACTTATTGCTTTATTAATGGCGCTTCGAAACTCACAGACCCTACTCTTCTTGTAACCCTTTTGCAAAATATCATCCTCTTTTCTGTCTCTAGTTATTTTGTGGAACTTCATTCTACTCTAATCTTCTCTGCAACTCCCCGGCCGGAAAATTTCATTTCCGGTGCTGTTACTTCCAGTTCAAAGATGGCAGAACAATTTTCGAGCTCCGTTGAGTTTGGACTGAGGCTCTCGAAGAGAATTTTCTATGGCAGAGGATCGTTTTCTTCTCCGACGCCGGAGCCGGCGTTATCCAGGACTACGGACGTGTATCTCCCGACCGCGCCGATGTGTTACGCGATGGTACCAGAACCGGAGATAGTTGACAATCCAGACATTCGAACTTACCAGCCGTACGTGCACGGCCGGTGTGAACCGCCCGCGTTGATCCCACTACACATGCTCGGAGTTGCCATGGAAATTGAGTGTTCCCTGGATACGGCGTTTGTTACAGTTAGCGGTACGTGGCGCGTCCATTGTGTAAGGTCGAGTAAAATGTGTGATTGCCGGATTGCTATACCAATGGGAGAACAGGTAATCCATCTTGTTTTTTATATTGCTCTTATGAAGACCATAACGACAGAGATAGATGCTATTAAAGTTATTCCAATAAATAATTAAGACCGCTAAATTGATATTTTTTTATGTGGCCGGAATCGTCTGTTGTGTTAATCATCTTCTAAATGCTTTAATTGAAGTTCATCAATTTGATCAACCCCTGCGCCATGAACATACAACTTTGGTATCATCTGCAAGTTATTTTTATGGTGCCCAAGACTTGAAGTTTTGTCTCTCAAGGATATAAGTATCAATCTGTTTTCTATTAATCATTTGCGTCCGCAATTTTTCTTCGAGAAAAGGATGAAATCTCATATCAACTTTGTTTTCGGGGCATAACTTAAAATTTGGCTATCTTTATATAAATTCATTTCACATCGTTGTTGCTCACGATTCCATGTTGCGTAATTAATTATGATCATGCACTTGATAAATTGTGTTCCTGTTTCGTCTAACATTCTTATGTTTATTTATGGCTCCCTCATCATTGTTTCATGTTTAACTGCTTGATGAATATCTGCATTGTCAAAGTTTGTTTTGTGAGTTCTCAAGTCATATACATGATGTGGCTAACAGGGTTCACTTCTAGGTCTTGAGGTTGATAATAGTGCAATATCTTATCAAACTGAAGTTATCACTCCAAAAGATGAAAGGGATATAGAGAAAGCAGCGAAAACAAAAGATGGATATTTCTTGAAAAGCCAAATATACACTGTCAAGATACCACAGGTTATTACTAAATACCATCGGATATTAATTAATCTCATTTATTTACTTAATCAGCTAATAGTTATATTTTTACTCATACAAAATAACATCTTTCAGGTTAGGGGAGGCTCTCTTCTTTCAGTAAAAATCAAATGGTATCAGAAGTTGCTTTATCGTGATGACCAGCTCTCAGTTATTGTACCTTTTAGTTTTCCTTCATACGTCAACCCAGTGGAGAAGAAAAGTTCAAAGAAAGAGAAGATTGTTTTGAAAGTACACTCTGGTCTTGCAGCTGAAGTGTTATGCAAAACCAGCAGCCATCCTGTTAAGGTGAAACATTGAGGTGGCAATTCATAAATGGACATTCTAGTATCCCAAATTTCTGGGAAACAGAAACATGTCTGTGTGACTGTGTGTGTGTTTTTGAGTATTTTGATATATAAAACAATAAGCCTTTCATTCTTATTTGGACACATACATAAATCTTGAGTTTTCCATTATTTTATCAGAGTACACTTCCATATTGGGCCTTCTAATTCAATGTGTCCTTGATTAGATATGAACTAAGAGGCGTTTTTTTACTTTCCAGGAACTAACACACCAATTTGGTAAGTTAAGTTTCTCATATGAAGCAGAAGTGCCTGCATGGTCAACTACGGACTTCAGTTTTTCATACGCGGTAAGACCTAGAAGCAGACTGCTATAAGAATTTTTTAGTGCAATTCCATATAAACTCTAATCCATTGAAGTTCAAGAACAGACCAGAATGATATATATGTAATGCATCAAATATCACAGGTTTGTTCAGCTGACATATCTGGTGGCGTGCTCTTACAATCACCATTTCTGCATGATTTTGACCAAAGAGAGATATTTTGCTTGCATCTTTACCCTGGAAATAGCCAAAATAGGAAGGTTTGTTTTCATTATCTCGCTCTTAATTTTTCTTCTTCTTATTTTAGGTTTGAAGTACTTATGCTCTTTCTAGTACATTTACCAAGATTTAAGATATGTCTTTGCAATGCATAGTGGGGTTATGTTGCAACTTGCAAGTAAGATGCATCTACATCCCTTCCCAGCCATGTATGGACAAATGAAGGGGATTACACTGTTCTTTGTTGAGTCTTGTTAAGTATGAATGCATCACGAGGAACAATTCTAATGTATAGCAATAATATAGCCGCGTTTACAAATAGTTTATAGTAATAAGAAATATATGGAACCTCAAAATGGATCCAGGAAACAAATTACTTTTAAGGATTAATGAGTATAGAAATGCAGTCATTTGAGGAAGTAAACAGCATATTCAGTCAAGTTGCCTTATTTGCAAGCGAAGTCTCTTTAACCTTTAATTTTTTTTTTTTGATGTGTTCGTATTTATTTGCTCTTGTAGACTTTCAGAAGGGATGTGGTGTTTGTCACAGATATAAGTGCAAGCATGAGAGGAAGTCCGCTTGAAAATGTAAAGAATGCACTGCTGGCATCACTTTCTCAGCTAAATGCCCTGGATACATTTAATATTATAGCTTTTAATGAGGACTTCTACTTGTTCTCACCATCAATGGAACCTGCAACAGAAGGAGCAATATTAAATGCTACCCAGTGGATTGGTACTATGTTTACTGCGAAAGGTGGTACAAACATATTGCTTCCCCTAACTCAGGTATTTTATTCTTTGCTGAAGTTTTCAAAATGATGCACAGACAATTCTGCCACACTTCATGACTGGCATGATTGCTCTGATAGATCGTGTATATATTGTATGAAGTGTTTAAGTCCTGCTTTGGACCTTGTGCATCAATTTAGACTGTTGAGTTCCTAATGTTCACCCGTTGATGTAGCCTCCTGATGATCTAATAATGTATTCTATCTTAGGCAATGAAGCTATTTCAGAAAACTACTGATTCAATCCCTCTCATTTTTCTTGTTACTGATGGAGCTGTTGAAAATGAAAGAGAGGTCTGCAATTTTGTTAAAAGCTACGTCACAAGCAGGCAATCAATTTGCACTCCTCGCATATGTACTTTTGGCATAGGCAAGGGCCGTACCCTTCTTCTCTTTGTAGTCTTAAGAATTGCATCTTATGATAAGCTGAACTTGATAATTTCTTCTGATAGTAATACTTGAAGCATCATGACTCTGCAGATTTCCTGTAGTTGATGCTTGACAATATACTTCCCTGTTGGGAATTTCTTTCAATGTCTTCTTTGAGAAACTTCAACTATGTGCATTATGTTGCTACTAACTACTATTGTTGTATATATGGCCAAATTTATAAGTTTGAGTTCTCAGCAATTGGTCACTTCTTTATATGTCTATCTTTTGCAATTTGCTTTGTCCATCTGGCTTTACCTCTGAATTTTAATGTGAACAATTTTCAGGTTTATATTGTAATCACTACTTTCTGCAAATTCTAGCACAAATTGGGAGGGGTCGCTGTGATGTTGCTTATGATTTAGGTTATCTTCTTTCCCTAATATCAAGGCTTCAATTATTGCTTTCAATCAGTTTTCCCCTTACATACGTGCTTTTTTTTTTCAAAGAACATTCCTCAACTGAACTTAGTTTCTCTGCTTCCACTGTATTTGAAATACGATTGTGTTATTGATTACAATTGTCACCGACAGTATCAGCAATTTCAATTTCAAGTATTTATGTTTTCTTAAAATTTCACATATCATCTGGTCTTCGGGTGGAAAAAGTAATTGCTAAATCTAATATTTTTTATGTTATACTAATATCTTGTTCTGTTTTTGTCTTGTCTAGATTCAATTGACTTTCGAGTGCAGGGGTTATTTAAATCTGCTTCGACAATCATTGCTTCTAATATAATGGTGGATGGTTTAGAAGGTCTTGATTCACTGGAGGTACTTCATCAGAAGCACAACTCTACTGGTTATAACCTGAATAATTTATGATGATTTCTCCAACTTATAACTGGCAACATGTCCTTCAGCGCTCTAGTTTACTCAAAGATAATTAGTATCAATTCATCTGTTTTCACGATATAGTGACTTACTCTGTTCCTTTCCTTTTCCTTTTTGGTTGCAGCTATTTCCATTTTACATTCCAGACCTTTCACTTGAAAGTCCGCTGCTTATATCAGGAAGATATGATGGAACCTTTCCTGATTCCATTAAAGTAAAAGGCACCCTGGCAAATATGAGCAACTTTGAAGTGGACTTGAAAGCTCGAAGGGCAAAAGATATGCAACTTACAAATGTAACCTTTCATCTCACGTGCGCAAAAAGAAAAAAGAAAAAAGAAATAGTTAGACATGTAATTGATGTTTCATTGCTAACCGATGCCTGATTTTGGTTTGATACTTTCATCAGGTACTTGCCAAAAGACACATAGACTTTGTCACTGCTCAAGCATGGCTGTCAGAAAGTAGAGAGCTGGAGGAGAAGGTTTGTGTATTTCATACGTCACTATCCATGGATTAGATAAGTTCGTAATGATATTTTCAGATTATTCTACAGTGTTAAACGACACCTATGCTTTGTGTCTTCTACCTCCTGTTTTCAACTCATCAATAAAATAAAACTGAATTTTGATTTTGAGGAACAGGTTTTTTTTGTTAATATATGTATTACTGGTAGTATTAAAAAAATTTATTGCTCTCTTGCTGATTCCAAACTAACAGTAAATGTCAAATTTCTTGATGAAAGGTTTCCAAAATGAGCACACAAAATAAAGTCCCCTCGGAATACACCTGCATGGTTCTTGTAAATTCTGAAAAGGGAAATAAGGCACCACCAGAACAATTCCTGATACAGAAGGTAAAGTTTTTCCTATACCATTGTCTCAATTAGAGAATCTGATAGCAAGCACCACAAGAAATTTGGAAGAATGACGTTTGGATCCTTGCAAGGGATTTTTTTTTAATTAGATAGGCAGGCTCTAACAGCTTGAGGTTATAATTGGTATTGAACCCGCAACTTTCCATTTAAAAAGGAGCTTACACGTATGATGTCATTAGGCCATAAGGCCATTAGCAAATTTCGCCAATTTTAGCTGATAAAATTAAAAGATCAGCTCCTCTGTTAACTGATTCCTTAGATTCTTCAAAACAGGCGTACAACAGAATCACCCGGCAGAATGTGGAACTTGAAAACCAGATAATATTCCTTGGAGGGCTGAGTATTGGATTTGGTGACACGAAAGCAACAGTGGCCAACACCCCGCCGGCATTAAAAGAAGCGAAACCTTCAGAAGGTCTATTGGAGAAGGCTGCTACTAATTGTTGCAGCAAATTTGCTGATACCTGCTGTTGCATGTGCATGCTTCGAGCTTGCTCTTATATGAATGACCAAGCCACCATTGTCTGCACCCAGCTTTGTGCTGCTCTTGCTTGTTTCGAGTTGATCAAATGCTGTATCGAGCTCTGCGATTGCGAGTGCTTCGAATGACATTATTTCCCAAGTTGAACTGCAAGAAAAAGTGTGTATCGTGTAGTATTAATGTATAATAAGTTATTAACAATGTGTAGATATATATATATATATATCTATATGCCCTTGTGCTATGTTGTTCTGTCTGTAGCTACATTAATGTAAACTTATTTCTATTATCTCGGGTCTCGTCCCCATAAATAGAAATGCATAGCTGAAAAATTATACCTGAATTCTATTATTTTGATCCCTTGCAGATATATATATATATATATATATATATGTATATATATTTTTTTTTTGTCTATCCGATTCACTAGAGTTTTATCCTGACTATATTTGGATTCGACCCACGTCGCGCACTTGGCTATAGTGGTGGGTGAATTTCTCAATAGAGATTTTTTTGCATATGCTAAGAATCGAACTCAAGACTTTGTTTAAGTGATACTGAAGTATTTGTCATTTGGATCAACCCCACGCGTATATATGTGTGTGTATAAGTCTCCTCGATAGTGAACTGTTAATTCTCCTGATAAATCTGTTAACGAGATATCCATCTTTTTTTTTTTTTTAATTAGGGCTCATGTGACCTCTTATTTATAGATAGATTTTATTTTATTAGACTATAAAATATCTATCTTTAACGATTTCAAAACCTATAGAAATATAGTATTACCTCATGTATTTAATATAATATTTATTCAATTAATTTAGATAGATTAAATTAATTAATTAAGTTAGTTATTTGTAATAATTATAAGTTAATTTTTTTAAAATATCTCTTTTAATGATATGTATTTGAACTAATCTTAATAAAAACTCTTTAATATGTGTAACTATATGGGAATATTTTAAGAGAAAAATTATAATTTTATGAGGTAAAATAGATTTAGGGTCTTATTTTTATGACTAAAATAGATTTTTAATCTAATTCTTATATTTAGGATATGAGGAATAATATGTTAATAACACTTCTTAGGTCACTCTTTAACTTTAATGTATTAACGTTTTATTTTTCCTTAAATAAGTTAAAATATAACAAAAATTGGTCCTCCTACTCAAATGTTCCGTTTTCTTATATAATTTTTTGGAGGAAAACAATCTTATTCGATTCTCTTAACACACTGACTTGAATAATCTTCAAATAACACATAGAAAATCACCATATATTAGGGGTGTGCATGGGGGGCTGGCCAGGGTAACCCTTTACCTAATGCCTTACCCAAAAAAAATATGAGTTATATTATACAACCTAATGTCTTACCCTACCTAGTAAAAGCCTTAACTATTTTAGGTTAGGCATACCCAAGTCGTAATATCATACTTATGTTATGAAAAAAATATAATCTACTAAGAATAATGCAACAAAAAGATAATAATTGAAGTCTTGAAATCCATTATATATAAAAAAAAAAGTCTTGAAGTCTAAGTAGTTTGTAACTACAACTTTA
Organism: Leucaena leucocephala; assembly: GCA_037074615.1. Lineage (NCBI taxonomy): Eukaryota > Viridiplantae > Streptophyta > Magnoliopsida > Fabales > Fabaceae > Leucaena > Leucaena leucocephala. The sequence continues at coordinate 2,487,536 of CM073558.1, read as the reverse complement.
CATTAATCTCCCTAATATTGACAAAGACGAAGCATCTAAAAAATAGAATAAACAATTATAATTTATAATGTAATCATATATGATTAGTTAAGTTAAAAAAAATCAATATAGTTATAAATATTAAAAGACACAACTTACCTATTTAACTACTCATATTTTTAAAATGACGATTTAATCACAAGTATTTATCATATTCTCCCTTCCAAGTGAAGTATATAGGAAAAAAAGTAAAAAAAAATAAATAAAAGAAGGGATACTCATGGGCAGGGCAAGGCAACCCCTCTACCCGGTGCCTAGCCCCAAAAAAATATGGGTTATATTTTACAATCCAATGCTCAACCCTACCCTATATTTATTGGGTTGGGCATGACATTTTTATTGCGGGCTCTAGTGGACATACTGGGCCGCGAGTTTTATGCACAACCCTACCATATATACAATGTTTATATATATTAGTATCTTTTTCTTAAAATATTTCAAGTGCTATATTAAAAATATATTTCTGATAACTAGCTCCAATAATCAGCCCACTAATAGTACACTAGTCTGTTAGGGTTTCAAAATCATCTAGTGATGCTCGTACTTGTGTACTAAATTTGAAGTGTGCTTGCATGTCCTTAACATTAGTACATACATCATATCATGGTTCATTGGATTCCACCATCTGCCATTGTACTCCACATACATCTTTATCTTACCTATCTCTTCTTATAGTTTAGTAATGGACTCCATCTTCTTAAGAAATAAGAATACACACACACACAGAGGTGAATTCGATACGTTACTTCTTTCATTCAATATATACTTACTATATATAGTATATATTGGATTGGACATTTAATATAATGAACGTGGGATTCTCAAGCATGGCAAGTTGGTGGAGCAGGTGAAATAAATGCAGGATTGGTCTTGTAAAATAGCGACATTCCCATGCGACTATGGTTTCTTCTTCTTGTTCAAAATGTCGCTTATATATATATATATACACGCACGCACGCATACATATATACATACGAGAGTACGCGTAGTATGCACACATATCTGTGATGGATCAATCTCCCTTTTGCAGATTTTGACGCTTTAATTTGTCTTCTTTTGCTAGTTGTGTGCTGCCCATACGTTCGTCTCCCTTCTTCTCTGATATTATTATACAGCCTTTTTGTCTGCATGCTTCACTTTTGTACGTCTCTCTCTCTCTCTCTCTCTATTAGCTACAATTCCTTAGAATTAATGGTTTAATTTCTTCAACGGAAGAGGAGAGATCAAGATCAACAGAATGAAACTTTCATGCAAGTTCCAAGACACATGCTGTTACTAGCAAATAGATACATTGGGAGGAACATAGTATATATATATTAGGGTTTGGTACAAAAATCCCAACCATTCACTGACAGGTACAGAATTGAAACACCAAATCTAATAAACCTTATTAAATGAAGTCATTTGATAAGGAGTATATAAAAACTATAAAATAACATTAAATGAAATTATTGAAGGAAATATTTTAATTAATAATATACCTAAATTTGTTAGTAGAAGAAAATGATACTATGTAATTTATGTAGTCTATTTCACCCAATAAAATAAAAGCTTCTTCTTGTTGTTGCTTCTTCTTCGTCACCCCAATCTTGATGAAGACCAGCATTTTGAGATCCAAAGGTGGAGATTGGGATACGTTGGAGGAGAATTTTTTGGAGCTGTAAATGAATAGAATAATAGATTCAGTATAACTAAAATGGAAGATATGCATATTTAAGGAAGATTGGTCAGATACAGAGACACAGATTGGGAAATGAGTGTAGAAAAAGGAAGCAGCCATTGGGGACTTGAAATCAAGCTAGCTAGTTAAAGCCACACGTCTCAAATTGGCCATGAAATTCATCAAAATATTCATCCCCATCGTTCTTTTCCAATCCCAAAGTTCTTCCTTCTCTGGCTTTTAAGATCTCTCCTCTTCTTCATCAACACCATTCTCATCATACTCTCTTCTCTGCAAATTCCTGTTTCTGCAACCTCTTCACTTCCTCTCTTTTCTTTCTCATCACCTTCTATTTCTTTTTTGCTCCTAACTCTCACAATGAAGGTACGTACGTAAATCCCAGTGGTTTTGTATCAGACAGAGACATATGCACTAGTTAATTAATGTTGTCTCTCTCGATCAGTTCATGAAATGTTGTACTGTGGACTCATCAGAATATGATTGTTCTCACATTTGCAGTTCTTCAGCTGGATGCAAAATAGAGTTGGTGGGAAACAAGAGAACTTCAGAAAACCAAACCCATCATATGCACCTACTTGTAAGTCTTCTTCACTCTTCATTCATTCACATTTTCCTCTTCTTTTAAGATCTTGACCCAGCTGCTATTTCATCACTGATTAAAACAAAGTTACCCTCTTATAGTCTAATGGCATAAAAACTCTTTCAATAGATAGGAAATTATAAATTCAATCCTACTTATACTTTATCTGTCTAATGGCATAAAAACTCTTTCAATAAATAGGAAATCATAACTTCAATCCTACTTATACTTTATCTGTTAGAGTCTCTGTGTTAGTTATTACAAGGATCTGTTCATATATATATATATATCTATGAACTGATCTATTGCACATTTTCTAATATATACGTAAAAAGATCATCGTGGTTCTTCAGGGGATCGGCTCACAGAATTAAGCCAAACCATACGTACGTATAGCAGATCCAGTAATAGTAATATGGAAATCCCCACACAGGATCTTGTTTTACTTTTGTTATTGCCATTACTAATTGTTGATATTTCAAATATTGAAGAACCAGTGCGTGCACAGTTATCTTTGTCTCCCTAGTCCATCAGTATTCAGGACACGGGAGATATTATTATTATTATTAATTTATATATAATATGTAAAATATGATGATGTGCTTAATTCCTATTCGCTAATCTGTAAAACATTCCGTATTAATTAACATATTTAGTGGGGTGTTCACATCCCAAGACTTTTCTTTTGCTTGGATTACTATACTAAACTTTCCCAAAATATTGGAGATAATATGGAATATTCTCGCAGTGAGCTAAAATAATTAGCTATCAAGTATTTTTAATTTTTTTTTATTTTTCTGTGTGTAGCAGACAAGAGGACTCAATTAGATTGGATCTCTACATAAGGAACACTGTTGTCGATACTGTCTAGAATAGAAGACACATGTGTGTGCATTGTGCAAAAATTATCAAAATAATTATATAATAAACGTGCATTAATTTTTTTTGAGTTTGACTGAATTCATACTCTTATTATTTCCAAAAGCATCCTTTAGTGGAAAAATGCCATCCTTTGCTAATTAATTGAATAAATTAGAATTATAATAAGTCAAGGAAATTCAAGATATATAACATGACTCATTTGTTAGATACCGTATAATCATATTTTTTTAAATTCAAATATCTAATTAGTATTACTCTCTTGAAATTATTAATCAATGATATATATATTTTATTAAAAATAAAAATCCATCATAGAAGCAGAAATACATCAAAGTGCACCTCAATATTTCAATCATAAAAAAATATAAAATTTATAGAAATAAAATATTTACAAGGGATAATATGATTTTTGTTATTTTCATGTAATTTTTTATTTCATTATATTTATACATATTTCATTAGTTTAATCATTAATGTAACATTATTTTTTTCCAATGTTTTAATATATATTTCCCGCATGTGCGCCGTTCAAACGCAGATCAAGCAAAACAAGAGCCGCGGGAAGAATTCAGCGACTGGCCTCATGGTCTCCTAGCCATAGGAACTTTTGGAAACAACAATGAAATCGAAGAAACCCTAAATCATAATGCTCAGACCCAAAATCCTCCAGAAGATGATCCTTCTTCATCCGAGGAATTAGCAGATTTCACTCCCGAAGAAATCGGGAAACTACAGAAGGAGTTAACCAAGCTCTTGCGAGGAAAACCAAACAAAAATGTCGAAAAGGAAATCGCTGAGCTCCCTCTCGATAGATTCCTCAATTGCCCATCCAGCTTGGAGGTCGATCGGCGAATCAGCAACGCACTTTGCACCGATCCCGATGATCATCTTACTAACAGTAACAATAAAGAAGATATGGAGAGGACGCTTAGTGTCATTCTTGGCAAATGCAAAAACGTTTGTGCAGATAATAGCAAGAAATCCATAGGGAAGAAATCAATTTCGTTTCTGATAAAGAAGATGTTCGTTTGTGCAAAAGGGTTTGCTCCACAACCCAGTCTCAGAGACACACTACAAGAGTCAAGAATGGAAAAGGTACAAGCAAACCACATGTTTGCATAAAAGTCTCTGTATTCTTTGCATTCTAATATAATGCTTGATAAATGATTAGTATGTGGTAATGATCATAAACTCACAGTTCAAGACCAAATTGAATCGACTGACGAGATTTTCTTAGAAATAAGGTGATTTTATGATGGAGTCGGCCCCTCAGATGGCCCAAAGAAATGAGCCATAAATTTTCTTAGAATTCGCCCAAGTTGACCTAATTGAAGTATGCAAATTGACATAGAAAGTTTTTGTCGACTCTTGAACCTTCGCTAGTTAAGTTGGAGCTAAGTGGATTGAAACAGAATGCAGGTGCATTGATTGCTTGCTCTTCCAGTTATGTCTGTAATATTTAATATATCATGCTGCTATGTCTGTACTAAATCTCTGCTCACTGTGATTATAACTACAGCTTTTGAGGACAATTCTTCACAAGAATATATACTCTCAATGTTCTCCATCTCGGGCGTCATCAACAAGGAAGTGCCTTGAGAACAAGAACAAAAAGATGCTAAGGAAGAGGAATGAGGATGAACCTGTAGAAGAGAAAACTGACAATGGCTGTAAATGGGTCAGGACCGATTCTGAATGTAAGTTCATGCTAATTTTCATAAATGTCTTATGGGGCAGGAAGTTCATAGTTGTACTGAAAATTCCATGGACTAACGAGATCTTTTTTCTTATTGCAGATATTGTTCTAGAGATATAAATCTGCTTCCCTTGGTGCTGTCTTTTGTTTTTCACCTGTTCAGGTAAGAGTCATCCAAGTTTATCTGATTCAAGAAGACAATGTTGCAATCAATCATATTCTAAACAATTTTTTATATATTAGGAGCATGCAAGTATCTAACTAAATATCATAATACCCTCATACGCAGACGTACAATATCACAGTGCCTCAGATTCGAGCGAGAAGTCAAATATGTAAGAAAGGTGATTGGATGATGAAGTGGAGCTCACATTTTTAGAAACAGAGTTCATCTTTGATGCTGCACCATGATACGCATGATGCAGAGAACGTGTCTCTGCTTTCTCCCCTTTTTTTCATGGTTGTATCTGCAATTGCAGAGCAATTCATGTTACAGAAAATTGTAGAAAGGATTGGTGATGAATTCATCTGTTCTCTGTGCTTGTACTCTTGACTCCACCTTTTTCTCTGCCAAGTTATTAGCTTTTCTATTTATAAAATGATTTGCAGATGAATAATTCTCAGTACCATTATAGATGAACAAGATGTTCTTTAGTCTCATTTTTCACAATTGAACAGAAGTAGGGCTAATGTTAAATTCCGTGCAAATGCATAGGCCTATTCTCATTTGATATAATAATTAAAAGATGTCATTGAGAGAAATACATTAATTGAGAAAAAGGGGGGAGGGGGGAGGATTCATGTCACATTTCAAACCACCAAATCACTTGGATTATTGAGATTATTTTGTTAGATTAAATTTGTTAAATTTAATAATTATGTGGATTAGCATTAAATAATTAATGGGCATGTTTAATCTTCCTTTAAGCGATTAGTCTTACTGTAATATGATGCCTAGAAAATATCAAACCCGGTTTTCAATTTTCATGTATGTGTTATATGCCTATTTTATTAATAAATATTATATAAAAATTTACTCTTTTTAACAATATATACAAGAGTTAATTAATTAATTAATTTTTTATTTTGAAATTCTAAAAAAATAACTAGAATTTTTAAAAATTGTATCCAACAAAAACAAAATTTCGGAGAATCCAAAATCATTTTACCTGTTCTTCTCTCCCAGTTCCTTACAAGGACATTCACTTAAAAATGTTTTAACAAGGCAAACGGAACCTTCCTTCTACAGTGAAACTGGAAGAGCACCGCAAATAATGGAGGAAGGAACTAGCAGCGTGACTCATCTACCTCCAGCTATCACCAACCCATACCCCTAACCCTAGAGCTGCGAAATTCAAACCCAACTTATATTGCATTTCCCTTTCTTTCTCAATCTTTTCCCCGCTCGCTCTTCTCTTCTTCAAGCTCCCTCCCTTTCTGCCACAATTCGCTCCTCTCACTCTTCCTGGATCTAAGGGAGTTTTTCCGACCACCTTCTTCCATCCATCCGGAAAAGTGACCGTATGTTTGTTGGCTTCACTTTGATTTGGATCTAAGACCGAAGTTCTTTTCCCTTTTGATCGCCTGCGGAAAGTTAGGGTTTTTTGAGTAGGAAAAATCTTTTTATTTTAGTGGGTGTTTTAGTGTTATCGGGTTTTTGTTGTTATCAAGGATTCGTGAAGTGTTTGGTTAGGCGCCAGAGTTCAATCTGTGCTGCCAATGCCATTTGTGTGGTTTCTAGAGAATTTTTCGGTGGCTTTTGAGATACGGAAGACGTTTCAGCTACATAATGTCTTGGGCAGGCCCGGAGGATATCTACCTTTCTACTTCACTTGCTAGTTATCTTGACAGTGAGAATTCTCCCTTTATGTGCTATTCCATATTGATATAGAGATTCGAGGAAGATTATCTGTTGTCAATTGAACTTGTTACTTCCAGAAACTGTGAATTTAAGCATCACTTTTTATGTTGAGGAAGGTCTGACTTTTCTTTCTTTACATCGTTTACTTGTTTGATATTTCTGTTGAAGTTTATGTTGCAATTATATTATCGGTAAAGCCTAGGACATCCTAGTATGTGCCAAATATGCTTGAGTCTTAACTGTTATGTAACTATTTTCTGGGGAAAGGAGCCCCTTTCAAATAATAGTACATATCTATATACCTTAGTTCAATCCAGTTTCTTCCTTGATTCTACCATAGTTTCTGCTGCTCCTGCATTTGAAGGGTATGCATGAGCCTCGAATCTTTTTTCAGTATAGTTTTTTCAACTCACAAGTCAGGACAGTTAAAGTAACTCCAGCTAAAGTGAATGCTTGATAGTGTTTATTTATCTTACATTCATAACAAGGAAAAGGTGCAAATTCTTCTATTTAAAAATATTATTGTCTAGTAAGAAAGTCTTTTCATTGCTTGTGCCATACAAACCACCACTATAAAGAATTGTCTAGATATCGGTTCAAAGGCTTGTGGAGTTGTAAATTTTCTTTCGATTGTACTGTTCAAGTAAGCTTGTTTTGCAATTATTGTGCCAATTCTTGATGTTCTGATGCTATTTACTTTGTAGAGAAACTTCTTGTATTGCTGCGAGATGGCCGTAAGCTCATGGGAACACTTCGCTCTTTTGATCAATTCGGTAGCAACTTTCATTCATTTATTCATTGTTGACCTTGTACATGCTGAGAATCTTATATCTCCTATTTACTATATGCAGCTAATGCTGTTCTTGAGGGTGCCTGTGAGAGGGTTATTGTTGGTGATATTTATTGTGATATCCCTCTAGGTCTCTATGTAATCCGTGGGGAGAATGTTGTTTTGATTGGTGAGCTGGTATGATTTCTGTTTTCTTCCATTTACATTGACTAACCTTTTTGTGCTTTTAGACGTCAGTGTTACAGCCGTCTTTTAAATTTTAGGACATGGAGAAGGAGGAGCTTCCACAGCACATAACACGTGTTTCAGAACAAGAAATTAGGATGGTAAATGTTTCTAGATTGACGCTTTTATATTACTGAAATTCTGAGTTTCTACTTTTGTTTCGTTTTTTCCCCTAGAGTGAAGATAATATTATGTTGTCACATATTTATCCCGTCATAACACTTATCATTGACCACAACCTACTCTAACTTAAAGGGTTCCCTATACAAAGCTTGCTAAGCTGATAACTGGTTATGATAACTTAACATCTAGAATGCAGATTCCTTCTTAACAATTCCGAATCTATGTGGGTCTGTTTCGTGAACATTATATAGTTCTGTATGAGGGTAAAGATAGTCTAATCCGATTAGATGAATAAACGTGATATTTTTCAAGTGAAGCTTGTCAATTCTGATGTTGTTTGAATGGTTCTAACTTGAAGTTGAGTGGCACTTAAGAAATACAAACTGGGGAGTTTGGACATATATTTGATACCAGGATTTCATAAGAATGAGCTTCTTAAATCATCTTTTAACTTCTTAAGGAAGATGTAGGAGAGTGTTCAAATATCTGGTTTGGTGCATCAAGAGATGAAGAGGGGAATATAAAGCAACGCTTTTTTGCTGACTCAAGAATGAGCAGGCATAAGCAAGAAATATTTTTTTTCCCTAGTAAGTCATGCAATTCTTGTAACTCAATAGGGAACTCTGATGGAAAGCTTATGTTCAGCACACAAGGAAACTGACTTTTGACCCTTGAGGCATGGGCATGCCTCTTTGTAGGTGTCTTGGCATGATGGACATGAGAGGGTATGGATCAGAATTATAAAATTTCGTACTTCTCTGCTTAGACATATGCTAAGAACAGGAAATATAAATAGAGAAAAGAAAACCCAAAAAAGATACAGAAAATAAAACCCAAAAAAGATACAGAAAGAAAGGCTGGAAACCGTGAAACAGAAGAAATCCTTTCTCCTCACTTTGTCCTTCTCTCTTCCCTTGGCCTTGTGTTCCTCCGGCCACAACCATGATGCTGGCTAAGGTGAAGGTTTCCCCTCCAATTACGTCCCAATGAGACGAGTTTTGCAACCCAAATTCCAGCTATATTGGAAAATAAAATATGTTTGAACTCTTTTTACCTAGTCTTAATAGGGTAGGTGGTCCTTGAAATCCTTGTGGCATATAACATAATTGAGAATTGAGGTAACAGCCTTCCATCAACAAGTGCCATGGTTATCAAAATCCTGCTTTAAAGCGTGAAAACTTGCAGATTTTACCATTGACAGTTTTTGTTGACGAACTTGGACGTTATTGTCTTTAATTCCTAGTTGAGTAGAATGTTAATTTTTCATTAAGATCATCACAGTGCCTTGCAATTAGTTTTGAACCCTAATAATACACTACCGTTACCGACTCTTTTCTTTCCGCCACGCTTTTGTTTCCAGGCTCCTAACACACAAACAGGGTAAAATAATCTAATAGCTTTAAGGGTTTTAAAAGTAGGCTTAATATTATAAGGTTGATCATTATTATGCTTGAATATTGATATTAATGACTTAATTAGTTTGTTTTCGATTATTGCAGCTCATGAGTTGACAATTATCTTAGAATAGTTTATTTATATCACTTCAAATATTGATGATGCAGGCACAGAAGGCGGAAAGGGAGGCTACTGATTTGAAAGGGACCATGAGGAAAAGAATGGAGTTCCTTGACTTGGACTAATGAACCCTACCACCTCCAACTCTTATCGTCCGCAAATATTTCAGCGGCTACTTTTCTCTTCTTTTTTTTCATTTTTTGCCTCTCTCCTTTTTTAGGTGGTGGAGCCAGTGTTAGAAGTTGTTGGTCATAATTCTGGGAATTAAGAAGCTGAACATTGTTGAATTCTCTTCTGTGTAATACTGTTATGGATGAATACAAGCATTCCTTTTTCTCTGATTTTTTTAGTGATTTCAATTGATAAACGATATGATAATGGTGGGAAATATCACAAGACTTTTCAGCATTGATCAGTTGAATTCATCTTACAGCAAGTATATATGCCCTTTTTTGTATTGTAGGCAATGAGTAGACATTAGTCCCAATATGCTGCCCGCAAAGGGGTATCATTGATGAGCACCTCACTACTTAGACTCCTGAGATGAGATTCGTGGGTTTCATTTGGTTGCAATAACCATGTCAGAAATTCACATGTAGTTCCATGCATCCCCTTACTATGTAATATTAGATTTTTAGTTTTTTGAAGTTAGGTAACTTAATTTTATAAAAATAATAAATATTAAAAAATAAAGTAGATTAAAGTTCTATATTTATATTAAAGATAAAAATAATTCATATATAAAGAGATTTAGGGGTAGTATTAAACTAATGGATTAACAGCATGACTGCTGTTTGTATAAACTAGACCCCTGCTCGGAAATTTAGAATATTCTCGCAATGATTTGAATTTTTTTAAAAACAAATTGATTATTTAAAAAAAATCAACAATTACTTGCATATTGATTCAAAAAAAAATTTGAAGTGTTTGTTATCATGTTTTAATAGTTATAAACATAACTCAAGTTCATAGAACTATTTTATGTCCATTGGTCATAAAATAATTATGTTTGATTTGCACAGAATTAATTACTACAAGTTACAACCCTATAATTGTTGTTATTTGCTATTTTAACCAGAATCAAAAAAAATCCTTACACATGCACCGACAACTTTGACTTGTCATTCACTCGCAAAAACTGAGAAAAATGAAGCGAAAAATGAGAGATCTCGGAGAACCTACAAAATACAAATTTTGGTGCTAATTCCCTATTATAGACACATTCATTTACGCGTGTTCTCAGTTGTCTCTCACGTTTGACTTTCCAAAGTCATTCACTTGCTTCATTTTTAACAGACAGGTCCACAGTAAACTTGTACATCATCCCGCACGTAATAATTCCCCCACACTCACAAACAAGCTACAATGCTCAGCTCGATCCAGGAGTTTAAAATGGCAACAAATTTTACAGGCTTCTTTCATCACAGTTCAGACACAGATTACTTCTGCCCCTAACCGTAGATCCAGCTTCTCTCTCTTGCTCTGGCTTCTGATCTTCTTCCAATGGCGCGGTTCCCTTTGGCGCCATCTTTATTTTTGCTGCTATCGGTGTTTTCTCTGTGCATTGAAGCCTCAGTTCATGATTACAGAGGCGAGAAATTCGTTGGAAAGGGTAACGCCTTCGTGGTGCACGGAGGGAGTGAAGGGATTTACTCTTCCATCGCTACTCGGAATGAGACTTCCGTAGCTGCGAATGGCGACTCTTACATTCGGTGAGTTTCATTTCACCTCTGTAACACACCGTCACACTGATATCTGGGTTTTGTTGGGGGGGGGGTGTTTGGTGTGTGCTGGGGGCTTTGCTTGATGTTGAAAGTGTGTCCTGTGATTTTTGGGTGGCTGAAAGGACTGAATTTTGTTGGGCAATGATACTGAATTCACAATTGCTTCTCAAAAGATTAATTGAGAACTCTGGACAGGTTGCCTTTTGTCTCTCTAGCTTATGAGAAGATTTTATGAAGTAGAAGGAATTCTGGCCAATTAGCATGAGAGAGTGGCATCAAACGAAAGAGTGAACACTAGCTGCTAGATGTATCTCAATCTATAAAGCGTAAACTATTCCTTGTTGGATTTGAATCTAAATTTGCCATGTCCGAAAAGACTTTTTAGAAAGATTCATGGGAAATGTGATGGAAAGGAAAAACTGTTTGGAATACTTCTACTGCCAGTTTGTCTTGTCAATGTGCAAAAACTTTACAGCTCATATGCAAATTTTAGGATAGCTTTGTTTGAAAATCTTAGTTTTTCATTCACATGGCCTTAGTCTTTTACTCTTCTGACGATTAGTTAAAGTTTTGTTATTTTGATAGAACCTGCAGTTAAATTGGACCCTCTAGGCTCATCATTTTTCTTTTTATGTTCCCTTGCATGAAATCAGCATATATTTTTTCTCGTAACACAGTTTGATGTCATTTGAAAACTAGATTTGAAAGGATCACATTCCGCCGATCCAAGGAATCAAGTAACTTCAGCTCATGGCCAATTCAAGCTGTTGTCTTTGAAGTTGAAGATAGGGAGACAATTGGTGGTTCCGCCTATGGCGGTCAAAGGGCTGTGTGTTGCACAGGTGATCTTGCTAAACTGGGTGTATGCTCTGAAGGCCAGGTCATTTACCGCCCTTCAACAATAAACTCTGAGTGGCCTCAAGTTTACAGCATCTCATTTAACACGGATGAGGAAGAAGCATCACTGTCATCGAGGTCTATACAAATAACAAAAACTGGGATGTATAACTTGTATTTCATTCACTGTGATTTGAGGCTTAAAGAAGTGGCTGTGGAAGGGAAAACTCTATGGAAGAACCCTTCTGGTTATCTACCTGGCAGAATGGCACCACTGAAGAATTTCTATGGGTTCATGTCCCTCGCCTTTGTTTTACTTGGGATATATTGGTTCTCTCAGTATGCTAGATTTTGGAAGGAAGTATTTCCTCTGCAGAACTGCATCACTCTAGTTATAACACTGGGCATGTTTGAGATGGCACTATGGTACTTTGACTATGCAGAGTTCAATGAGACCGGAATCAGGCCAACTGGGACAACAATATGGGCAGTAACCTTTGGTACTGTTAAACGCACAGTGGCACGCCTTATCATTTTGATGGTTTCAATGGGCTATGGAGTTGTGAGACCTACCCTTGGTGGGCTTACGTCAAAGGTGGTTATGCTTGGATCCACCTTCTTTATTGCGTCTGAAGTCCTTGAATTGATTGAAAATGTGGGAGCAATCAGTGATCTTTCTGGAAAAGCAAGACTGTTTTTGGTTCTTCCTGTTGCATTATTGGATGCATTCTTCATTCTATGGATTTTCACATCACTCTCTGCAACTTTAAATAAGCTTCAGGTAATTCACCCACTAGAATATATCTTCACTTCATGATGATTTGAAGAAAATTATATGGGATATATATTCCTTATATCTTTGGGGTTTTCGTTTTTTTTTTTTTTTGCCTGAATGTTCCTAATGTCTCACATACTATGAAGTATGAACCGCACCTTGCTGCAAGTTCATACTTTTTTTCTTCGTTTAAAGTTTCTATACATTTATAGGCAACCAAATTACGGTGTTAGATTCGTTTAATATTCAAAATAATGAATCTAGGGGAGGGCGCCTGATTGTATGGTCATCTTGTGAATTTTATTACAGCGATATAAATAATGACTCAACCCGCTTACGCAATGTGACAGGCTAGAAGGATTATGGTGAAACTAGACATGTACAGGAAGTTCACTAACGCTTTGGCAGTAGCTGTGATTGTATCTGTGGGCTGGATATGCTACGAGGTAATCCCATCCACAGACCCAACACATCAACTATGTAAATTATGAATTGTATCTTTTGGATTGGCAAACTTTTGAAAAATAATTGTATTACATTACAATGCAAAATGACTTTAAAAGCGTGAGATGAATCTATGAACTGTAATTGGCTATCTATTCACTATAAACTAATATGGTGTACAGTTAAGTTACTGTTTTTTATTAGTGTGCTAGTGGATTTATGCCACAATATATGTACTCTCACTTAGAGTAGGAAAGGTTGAACAAAATAGATGTAATGTTTCGTTTTTTCCCTTATTAGAAGTACGTAATTGATTTCTCCATACCTCACTTGTTTTTTGCAATTTTGTATTTTCAGCTTTATTTTAAATCCAATGATGTATACAACGAGCTTTGGGAGAATGCATGGATCATCCCTGCTTTTTGGCAAGTTCTGTCTTTCTCTCTCTTGTGTGTCATCTGCGCTCTCTGGGCACCATCTCAAACTTCTTTGAGGTAAAATCCTGCTTCTATCATTAGTTACTTCTAGAAATGCTCAAGCAAATTGCAAACCAAGTATTAATAAGCATCAAGTATATTAAGCAGCGACCACATTTTTCATGCTTATATGTTCATCAATGGTTGGTTTTTATTCACCAAGGAATTTATCAATTCTTTCCATTTTTCATCAGAATCTTATTTTATTCGTTAATAGAATTGGACTATGTTTTGCCTTCAAGCTGGGATTTATGCATGTTCTTTGAAGCACCTACTCTAATCTCACGATTGCCTCTGTTATGGCAGATATGCATACACTAATGATGCTAGCGATGTGTTTGATAAGGATGATACTAACTTGACACTCATAAAACCATCCCCAATATCCTCTTCAAAGGATGTTCGAAGTGTGGAAGATGCTAGACCAGAACAAGACAGCAATGGAGTTTCAAATGGTGACATAGAAGAAAAGACAGAATAAACTAGAATATGTATTGATCCTGGACTACCTCCTTTGTACTAATCCGTAAAGCTAGTTATATATACCTGTTCTTAATTCTTTTATCTCCTTCATTAGTCTTCCATGTGGCGTTCTTGTCAGTTGCAGTTTCAGCCTAAAAGTTCACAAGGAGATAGAACAACATGAGTTCTTGTTCATGATGAATTTGTGATCAAAATATTATTTTTGTTATTAAAGCGACGAACGGCACACTTCATTTTTCACGTTATGCATTTTTTGTTATGTTCAAATTTAAAATATTGGCGATGATCTGAATACTAGTGCGCCCCCCCCCCCCTCCCAACCACCACCACCACACTTTTTTTCAGAATGTCTTTTTGATTTTGGCAAGTGTCGTCTTTCTGTCTCCTAAAGCACCATCTCAAAACTCAGCGTCGTAAAATATATTTGTATCATTATGTTGAGAAATTGTCTGGTAGTCTCAATCTAAGGAAATTGGCAAATCATTGCGAATATTAACGCACCTCAGAATCTAACCCAAAGAGTTTATCAATTCTTTTCATTTTCCTTCTGAGATCCGTATTTGTGCTCCTTTTAAAGTAGCGAGCTTTATTTTCTCAATATTGCCTTGTTATTAGGGTCTCTGATTAAATTCCATATCAAGAGATTAGAGAATAAATCAAATGTATGGAAGTTTGAGATGAGTCATAGTCATGAATCAAAAGCATATTAGTTTGATATGAGTAAGCTAATAAATACGCTACTTGATTAATTCGTCAGGCTAATTGCAGAGACTCTAATTTTAAAATTTTTACCGTTGAGCTCAGACATATCTTGACTTCTGATATGATATATCCTAATTCTGTTTTCCTTTTACAGTTCTTGTCACCAATTTCTCAAGTGATTTGAAAGCAAACAGCTCAAAACGGCTAGAATGCAGCAATGGAGATTCACGAGGTGATTTGAAAGAACAAAACACAAAATGACTAGAATGCACGTAGTTACGACCCTTGAAATAAGCTTCTAAGCTATCTTTTCTTTTTAATTATTATTTTTATTTCTCTCATTATGCTTCTATACTTTTCTCTCATGAGTTGCAAGTTTGTTAAGGAGATACAGTAAAATTAAAGAAATTTTCGTGTTTATAGTTAATTATAATCAAATCATTTTAACAACAAATTTAGCAACGAAGAATCTAAGTGCGTGTACTAGGCAAAGAACATAACAAATTCATTCCTTCATGGTTTGCTCATTGCTGCAACACTGGACTCGTGGAAATTTTCGGATGGAGAGACCATCAAACAATTCCTACAGAAAACAGACAGATAAGAAACTAGAGGAAAATAGATAGATAGCTAGCTACCAAGTGCAATTGTTCCAAAAAAGTCAACTTATACTCAATTTCCATTTTTGTGTGTACAAGCTTTCCTCTATTTTCCATTCAAGACTCATGAACCATGACTTCATAAGTATCAAACACATACATAATTCCGGATCAGATTTCATTTTCAATATGCATCTTATTAATGCCAAAACTGTCACATTGTACAAAATCCATCTGAAGCTGCAAAAGAAGCTGTCTTTTTTTAACATTATATTTCAGAGAACAATAACACACATCCAACAGAAGAATCACATTACAAACAATTAAAACAATATCTAGAATGTGGTATTAAATCAATAAGATGCTTACATGGAAGAAGCATTCAGGCTGTGAGCAACTTGGCTTTTTAATGAAGCTATACCAATCGTGGACAGACTATGAGTCTATTCTGTTCTTGAGAATGATGGATGGTGACTCTTGGAATACCTGAGAGCTTGAGGATGCTCAGTTTGGCCGGCATTCAGTTCCCTGAACGCTCCAGGGGAAAAATTAAAAGAATGTGTCCTAGTTTCTAAGTTACAAAACTCACTTCAATCCATCACTGAGATCTCCTCTTCGAGTGCGCGGAAGGAGGGCAGCCTTCAAAAAAATCCAAAACAGCATTCTCAAGGTCCTCAACTGAATATTTAATGTAGTTTTCTGGGTGCTTTCCACTCTCTATATGGCTCCTGAATCGCCCAAGGAATGACCGATATGCTGGGATTAGCTTCTCTGATATCGATATCCGAAGCTCTTCCCGGAGTTGAGAATCCGGTATCAACCATGTTGCTTGGGTTCTATGAACCTCCTCAAATATGGCATTGAAGGACTTGAACCTTTCTCTCAGAGCACTTTTGGAGACCCCAGAAGAAAAACCACCACTCACATGTAACCCTTCATCTCTCAAGCAATGCAATACTCTTACCCAAGTTGCTCTCTGGTAGCTAGTAGCTTCCTGCTGATATTTCCCAGTCAGCTTCTTCAAATAATGGTCTCCAATCATCTCCCTCAATTCAGGAGACCCTTTTATCTTCTGAACAATGTAGCGAACATTATTCATCATAAACAAGTGAGACAAAGATGCATCCTTATAATGCCTGGACTTGCCGTCCAAGTTGAATTGCAATATGACAATTATCCAAATCAAGTGAACAGCCAATGGAGCTTTGTACTCTAGTTCAGTAAAATCCATATCTGGGATTGAGGGATCACCCGAATACCTCGACCCCGTCGATGGTTTAGACACTATAAGAGAGCTTAATGTCTGCTTGTAATCAGAGATCAAACTTATATAGTTCATGACATACCTTGTCAATGGATGAATTGTCCCACCAGGAACAGGAACCTTCGATGGTTCGCGAAGAACAGCATTCTCAAACTCAGATAATATGCCTCTTACAGCCTCAGCCAACCGAGATAGTATCTCGGCAGCTTGAATTCGAATGGACTCTGAAGACTTGGAATCAAACACGACATCAATATCAGGAATCAAATCCATCAAGCAATCATGAAGGTCTAAAATCTTGAACAACTTCTCAGGTGATCTCCTACTTATACTTATAGCTTCAGCGAAATTGAAAAGCTGAATTGCCGGACCTTTAACTGTCTCCATAAAGCAGGCATCGTCAATAGCAGTCCCTAAGCCATCAAAGATTTGCTCACAGAGCTTCTTCTCGCTGGCAAACAATGTCCTAATACAAACCTTAGCTGCCCTTATCCAACGTCGGATCTTAGACTCAAGCTGTTCCCACTCCAACCTCTGGATATCACCGATGCTCAGCTTCTCAATTCCGAGTCTCCGAAAGTTCGCATCAACTGCTGATTTCCTCACACTACCATAAACCTGGATGCACTCACGCAGATATCCAGATGAGATCATCCTCTCAGCGATGCTTCGAAGGTCGTAAATGGCATCAGAAGGTATCAGATCGATCTCGCGAATACTACTGGTGGATCGATAGCTACTATTAACGGCGCTGGAAGCATCACTGTTATAGCGAAGAAGCTCTTCCGCTTTAAGAATCGAAGCATCCTCTTCTTCTTCAACATTAGTATCGTCGTCTAGCTCAGCTCCTTCAGCAACCGGAGAACCAGAGTGAACCGAAGAGCTTGGATCGGTCAACGAATATGTCTCGATGGGGTTGGTGTGAGAAATCAGAATGTTACGGAATTCATCTTCGAGACGAGCCATGGCGATCTGAATAGCAGAGTTGACTTTATCTTGATCAGTATCGGAGATGGAAGCAGAAGACATGGAGTGTTGGATTTCATCCACAGCCTGCAAATAGCGATCAACCTCATGACGGTCACCTTCAAAGATCATTTTCTCGCGGGCCTCTTCGGACGCTGTGGAGTCCCACCGCAGTATAATCTTCTCCGCCGTTTCCAATGCTAACCCAGCATCCTCCGGCGGCGGCTCCATCGTAGCTGGATCGAATAAAGCAATGACGCAGACGCTATACAAGATACGCAGTCCAAAGAAAAGGTGAAACAAGCGAAAGATGGCCGATGATGATGATGATTTAGAATCTGGGCATGAGGATTTGGAGGAATTGGAGAAGAAAACGGAAAGAAAAAGCGAAAGGAAGAAGATAGTATTTTGGTGGGGTTATATCTGGGAAAATGCCAAAGGGTAGTGGAGAGAGAGTGAGGCGCCGTGGACAGAGAAATTACAGATACACACCGTAATAAAATTACTTATAAATATTTTTGGCCAAAAAATACTTACAAATAGGAACCTTATTTTACTAAAATTATTAAATAACCCCTTCTTTAAGCTTTTTCTTTTGACTAAAAAGAGAAAATCGGTTGACTGTTCTTTTAAAAAAAAAAATTATTTATCATAAGACCTAAATTTAAATACTAATCTCTATATAAATTTTATAGTGCCGATGCTTTCCATATAAAACATATCAAATTGTTTTGGATAATAAATTCTTTAAATAGAGGGTTTTAACCAATTATTTTTATAAAAAAAGTGTCACTGGTCTGAGATAAATGAAATTCATAAAATCCATTCTCAAAATCAACCGTCAATTTTAAATATTTGGGGGCTAGAAATCCGCAATATTACAAAAATGAAAGGTAAAGAAGTCACACAAAAAAATCTTAAATGTTTTCCTCAAACTCAGCATCCTATTTTTAAGAACTTTTTAACCATTTTGAAAAAGGACCCACTACTTTGGGAGTAATTAATTTAAATAATTCATAATCTTCAGTGGTAATTAGTCCTGCGGTATGGTCCCTATTTGCAATTTCACCCACAAGGGATAGTTTTTGTCTGAATATGGAATTGAGAGAAACTCAGAGCTGGCGTTTCCTTATTTGGGAATATAAAAGAAAGAGAGAAAATTTGTACGCTTATATGACCTGCGTGATAGAGAGAGTGAGCAAGACAAGATTCTTTCATATTAAAATTATGGTGAAATTACACATACATCTGTCTTGAAGAAATTATTATAAAAAATTACATAAAATTATCAAATAATTAAATTATTTTAAAAATTAAAAATAATAAATTTAATTTATATAATTATCAAATTATTTTTATATATAAATAATAATTGTTTGAGGACAATATAACAATTTAAAATTATATAAATAATAATTTAAATTACAACCGATAATAGCTTAAAGTGACACAAATAATAACTAAAAATTATTATCATATATCTTCAAGTTATTATTTGTGTCATTTTAAATTGTCACCCTATATTTTTAGTTGTCATTTATGTTATTTTAAATTATTATTATATTTTTAATAATTTGATAGGTTAGTTTGATAATTGTAAAAAAATGAATTTATTACCCCCAAGTCTCTTTAAAATATTTAACTATTTAATAATTTTATGAGATTTTTTATAATAAATTCTCTTTTATAAAATCAACGTGTAATTCTCCCTAGAATTAAATGTGCTTTCGTATTAAAAGATAAAGCCGTATAAAGAAAAAAAAAAGCTTGTACAGTGTGATATTTTTTATTTCTTGCTAATTTCAAAAATTATTTATAATTTTGTAACTTAGAACTATTTAAATTTATGGGTTAAAAAAGAGAGAGTAACTGAGTAAGTAATCGAGAGTATTTAAGGTTTTGTTTGATTTCTTATTTCCAAGATTTCAAAGAGATATTGGGAGGGAGGTGAATTTAATAAGCTAAAAACTTGTATTAAAGAAAGACTTTAACAAGAACGGGATTTATATTTTTTTTTTTAAATTTAGGGATATTAACTAGTAAATTTTGATCTAATAATATTGCATGAGAACTTGGAAATTTTTTTAATAAAAAAATTAAGGTCTTCGCCTTAACGTCATATAATTGTGATTTGATTAATTATATACTTCAATTGGGATTCAATTGAAGTAATCCAAATTAAAAAAAGAAAGAAAAAAAAGAGAGAGTGGAAATTTTGAAGAAAAAAAATGAGATAATTTCGGTGGATGGCCTTCCGTTTGACTAATCGACTTTTCCGGTGCCGCCGGTGGAATAATTCACAGTACATTCCGTTGACATGGAAAGATGTCTGACATGTCATTTCCATAAAACAAGAGCATCAAAGCTTAGCAGTATAAAATCGAATACTTTTAATATATGGAATCGGATTTTTTTTTATGTTTGTAACATATTCTCTAAACTAGAACATGCTATTCATGGAATTTGCTTAGGTTTTGGTGGATTATCCTAAGAAAATCCTTTAGACAATTTGTGTTTCTGGTTTTTTGTTCTTGCATGTTTTAGAGTATGAATTCCACCACGATAACATGAGTGGCTAGATTGAGAAGTAATGAGATGGGATATCACAGGCAGCTTTCAGCTCTACATGCTCTATTTGCTAATGTGAACTTAGGGAAAAAAATAGACAAAATAAAAAAGAATATAATTATTAAAAAATTTATAACAAATAAATATCGTACAATAAAAAAAATTTAATATAAAAAATGATACAAAATTTATAATATTCGGAATTTGTAGTTATTATATTATTTTCTTTAGCCTTATAGTAATTTCCTAAAAAATCTTAAATTAAGGTATGTTGGGCATGAAATTCAAGTTAGGGAAAAAAATTAAAAAGCTTTAATTTTGAATGAGACATTATCTATAGAACTAAGCTTAATTAGTGTATTATTGGGTACGAAACTCAAATTGAGAATGGAAATTTTTAGTCTTTTATTGGGTATATTATTGTCATATAAGTGATGTTATCTCTATTCACTTTTCAAGTATGATTTGAAATTTGGAATCTTTTTTTTTTATTTTTTTATTTGGGGTTCCACTTGAATTATGAATTGATTAAAGTATAGGGCATTATTCCTTGAGGGTGGTGGGCAAGGTGTAGTTATCATGAAGAAGCAGCTAGCTAGCACTTTCTATTTCAAAAGTCTCCACTATTTCACATTTCATTTTCCACTTTCTATGATTGATTGTATAATTGTCTTCCAAGTATTTCAAAAAGATTTAGCCAATAAAAAATAGCTAGCCATAAGTACTTCTTAAAATATATTATCAGGGGAAATTTATATTTAAGAATCTAAATGTTAAAAGAAAAAAAAACTCACACATTTATACATATATATCTATATATAAATTATAAAAAATATTCGTTTCATATATTTTATAGTAATTTTTCTAAAATTTTATAGTAATTTTTTTTTGAATTCTTTTTCATAAAAACTAGTAGAAAACTTAGCCTTTAAAAATAGCCATAACTTTTGATTTTGTTTTTTAACTGAAATTTTTTAATATCCGAATCCTTAATTAGATATGATTTTTTCCCCTAATGATAGTGAGAGAAAAAACATGTTTTTGGATTCAATTATGGTAAAATTAAATTTCAAGATTTTGAAACTTTTAGGATGGATGGATAGCCCAGGTTTTATTTAGTGCTAGGAGAATTATTCTCTCAGAATTGTTTGAAAGTATTAAAATTTAATCTTGATTAGTATAACTGTATAACTGTATAAGTTAGTTAGTATATTCTTATCATGTCACTAAAAAGAATCTGATAACTATAGTGGGTATCATTATTTGTTAATTAGTGTTCACAATGGCATTTTTTCAGTTCATGATAATACGAAATTATGAATTCAGCAAATAATATTAAAAAATGAGAAAAATTCTTTATTAAAAATTTTATTGGTGAAAAGTACCTGATAAATTTTGATATACATAAATATCAGTATGCTGATTTAGATCCTTATAAGTTACAATTAATAAAATTTTTAATGAGAGATATTTGCCCTCCATTTTTCTCATAATTCCAAGAGGTCATCACTATATGACAATTGGTTATTTTAAAAAATATCTAAAATATCGGTTAATTATATAAGAAAATGCCTTGAAATGACAGAGCCGAAAATTCTGAAATTTGACGATTATCATCCTCGTCTGTTTCCCAGCATGCTTGATTTGAATGGAAAATGGCCAAAAAAAGTTATGTTTCTCATCCACGTAGACCTATTTTCATAACTACAAAATATCTCTATCTTTCAAACCAATTACGACAGAATTGTCTTCATGAATAAATAATATATCTTATTAATTAGCCCCATAATTAACCCCGAAAAGAGACCTAATCACCCACCATCATAGCCAATTTCGTGTAGTTAAGGATTTCCTCTGAAAATTTTCAAAGTTCATGATTGTTTACTTTAGAAAAATTCTATGTCTACTGTTTCTAGCCTTCCATGTTTCCTTTTTTTTTTTCTTGGGGGGAAAAGCTTCTGTTTTAGAACTTGTAGATAGGGTAAAAATAAAAAAGACTAGCTTAAGTTAATCCCATCATATATTATCTCATATCTGTGAGATATTTTAATTATTTATATATATGTTGTATTATATCATATTAATTAAAATATTTTTTAAGTGTGGCCGGTTAATCAAATTAAACTGAGTCAATTTAAAGTTTTACTCAATCTATTTAGTTATTAATAACATTGATAGAAGGAAATTAAAAGACGACAAATAAACAAACGAATCTCTTAAGATTCTTTAACTAGTGACAGTTATGTCACATCATAATCACAAGAGGCTCTAACATCTTTTCTAGTAATAATGTTCTATCATTTTAATTACCTCTATTCATATTAATTATATTCATATCATCTAATATGTGAAGAGGTTATATCATCGTAGGATTCTCTATATATATATATATATATATTGGAAAATTGTTTTCATAGGCTATGTCTTACAATATGAACAGACTTCATCCAAAATTTTGCATTTATAATATGGTTTAAAACTGATTATATATAGCTTTATTTTTTGTGAAAAATGCATGAGTTATATTTGTAAAGAAAAGATTGAGTGGTGTGAAAAGGGGAAGAAAAGTATGGTTCCTCTTCCAACATGTGTACACTTCCACTCTTTATGTCATGTTTTCTCTTTAATTTCTTTTTTTGAAAAAATTAAATAAGAATTTTAGGGAATCCCCTGCACATTTGAATCATTATTAGATATATAATTCATATAATCTTTAAAACTCGACAACAAATCCTCTTGATTAAATTTTTAAATAAGTCATATGCAAATAATTCTTGGTCACACAACCGGTCAAAACCAGACTATATAGTTTTTGACCAAGTGAACTAGACTATAATTAAAAAAAAATGCACATCAAATTTAGGGAGGTGGGGGGGGGAGGGAATAAATGACGTGGATGAAAATTCTGAAGGCTTTGTTTAGTTCAGCTGAAGGAAAGGTATATTAGATTAATTTAAGAAAGGGTAGGAAAAGATATGGGAGGTTAATTAATGATATGTTTTGTTTGGTTCAAAAGGGGAGAGGAATAGAGTTAATTAGAAATCGACAAATATACCCTTATCTCTTTATTTAAATTTATTTACTCTTTATTTATAATATTCATATCAAAATTATTATTTTTTAATTTATAAATCTTAAATTTTTTTATCTCATTTATATATATAATAACATTAAAAAATATGATAAAATTTTAATATTATTTCTTATTAATTATATAATTATTATATATTTTAATATAATATATAAATAATTTATTATGTTTATTAAATTTTAACAATTAAAAAAATTAGGTGTGAGAAAAATAAAAAAAATTCTTAAGGGTACAATTGGAATATTAAATAAACATCAAGGGTAATTTGGTCATAAAAGTAAAAAATTTTCTCTCCCCTCCAACAATCCTCACTTTTGGAAGGGAGGGGAGGGGACCACAAAAAGATAAAAAATCTCCCCTCCCCTCCCTTCCATTTTTTTCAATTAAACACACTTTCCTCTTCTTTTCCCTTCCCTCCAAAACCTCCCAACCAAACAAACCCTAAAACTTAGGGCCTAGAGTTGTAAATCTCACTAACACAACTCAACCTTTGTTTGTTGCTCCAGTGGTGTACGCAACTTACCTATTTATAGGAATACCATCCATGGATGTGGGACTTTGCTTATTTTTTTTAAAATAAATACTAAAATTCATTAACTCAAAACAAAGAGGACATCACAAAAACATAAAGATCTAGCTTCCCTCATCAATTTCGGCCTCTTGTTTGAGAAGTGGAGCTTGATCCATGATACAAATTTTTTTTAGTATTCTATGTAAAAATTTTACTAATTGGTCAATAGTACAATTAGTTTTCCTGTGTATATGCGTAAAAAATATATATTAATCTCTATAAAATAAAATTCTAATCTTGTCACTCATCATCTGTAGATTCAGTTAATAAAAGAGGTGAGACATGTAACTATTTATATCATATTTGATCTATAAGAAGTATTACTTTATTGTAGTTTCAATCGCGATGTTTAGGGAGGTATTATAACTCTTAAATGCTTAAATTTACGTATGAGAGTAATAGATCGCTCGCCTTACTCGATATTAATATCACTTAAGAGAAAGGAAAATTTCCTCTTATATTTAGATAATGAGTAAATCTAACCATTTTTTTAAAAAAAATTATCAAAAAAAAATCTAGCCTCCTCCACTAAATCCTTCAAAGGATAATCCCCATCGCCACCCTTAATAATAAATTAATAGCTTCTAAACAATTAGATTGGAGCCAAATATTCGTAAAATCTTTGTTCCAGCAAGGATGGAGGAGACCATGAATGGTCCCAATTATCTCAACAATAACCAGGGGAACATATTTGTTGGTTGCTTCTCCTCTCTTCTGCAAAATACAGTTCATATTTCTTTATAATACAAGTTATTTTGTAGAATTTTATAAGTAATTAATGATTTATTCCAAAAACACACCCTAATAAGCTTGAAAAATCAATGACACGCTAGTATTTATGGTGGATTATGACATTAATCACCATAATTAACTGTTTTTCTAGTTGTAGTATACTATCTAACTTTGCCCGTTACTTCTTGTGTATTTGTGTTGAAATTGATATTCGATTCCTTATTTTGATGTAGTCTATTTTCTTCCAATATATTAATATATCATATTTTCTAGGCCTATAAAAACAAATAATTTAGTCTTGAGCCCCACAACCATATTGCAAGCCAGCCAGCCAGCCAGCCAAGTGTGGCCCAGCTTACAAGGCTCGTCTCTATATTATCTCAAAATTAGTAAGTAGATTATTAGCAAATAATTAAATAGCATAATTAAATAATTAATTAAAATTGATATAGATAATAAAAAATAGATTCATATTTCACAAGGATTTAAGTTCACTTACTACTATTATTATTATGACTCATTTAATAAATAATCTTAAAAAATCTCTATAAATACTCTGAGTTTTAGAGCTATATCATAACTTTAGTTAAAGACTGGTGATAAATTTATCTAATTTTTTTATTGTAAAAAAAAAAAAGCATACATTCCTGTTCCCTCTCGTTGGCTTCCCAATAAACATAAGGTTAAATCAAATCAAATGAATGCTTAAGGAAGATTATTTTATAATCTAATGCCATCTAAGCCGACATTCACGTGCGTGCGTGCGTGCGTGCGTGCATCTTCATATGGAGCTCGCATTCATATATTTAAATACTCAACTAGGTAGCTTAGTAGAAGACAAGGAAGAATTCAAAATGGCACATAATTAAATGAAATTAACGAGAGGAGGTTAAAATTTTAAATTTGTATGAAACAAAACAAATTTATGGTTTTACCCATATTTAAATGAAAATATTTTAGTTTATATTATATTTTCTCTCTTATCATAATTAAAAGAAATATTGGGAAATTTTTTATTTTTTTTATTACAAGAAAAAATTTGATTAATACCCTATCAAGTAATTTATAATAAAAATTATCTATATTTTTTAAAAGATATTTTATAATAAAGTTGGGGAAAATATATTTTTAGTGAATTAAGTTTATAAACTAACTAAATAGGATAACTAGCTGGATAATACAACATCAAAAGATAATTTATGATAACGAGGACGGACGAATGCATACATTTTGTTTATTTTAGGTGGGGGGTGGTAAGCTCATACAATTTGCAGATCTTGAGAAAAACAAATAAAAAAATAATATATTTAATATGAAGGGAAGGTCATGTGCCAGATCAGCACGGTCCCTGTTCAATTTCAATATTCATAGAGTTGGGTTAAGACGATAATGGAAGTTAGGAAAATGGATTGCAAAGAGATTTGAGGAACAGAGAATTAAGATATCAATTACAGGGACCTATGAGTTTGAGCCCTCTGAATTAATTAAGAATCATGGTACGTACACATTTAAATATTAATTAATGGCCAGCTGTATTATGCTGTGTGAAATATGAACAACGCCATAAGGTTGACTTTATCACGACTTTATTATTAATTTTTTTTTTAAATGATCGTGTCCTGTGTCCAATAATGAAGATCATTATGATGTTATTTTCAGCATAAAATACTGAAAAATGAATAGGACAAAAGCAACCACACCAGAATTGTCCTTGAGAATCTTGCCTCCTGGAGTGGGCTTCTAAAACCCCAAGCATTCTCCTAAAAAAGTTATAGCTTTTATATTTTTTTTTGGGTACAAAACGTTATACCTTTTAGCCCAAGGAAGTCCATCATGGGTTTGCCCTTTTGATTAAGCCCAGTGACCAACGTTGCCTGACCCAAAAACATAACTTTTTGAGGAATACTTAATCGATATTTTGATATGGAGTCTATAGATTTAACTAACAAAAGTTAAAATATATAATTATTTAGAAAATATTTATTTTTTTAAAGAGTATT
The DNA here is from genome assembly GCA_037074615.1 of Leucaena leucocephala. Classification (NCBI taxonomy): domain Eukaryota; kingdom Viridiplantae; phylum Streptophyta; class Magnoliopsida; order Fabales; family Fabaceae; genus Leucaena; species Leucaena leucocephala. The sequence continues at coordinate 2,460,912 of CM073558.1, read as the reverse complement.
ATTTTATTGTGATTTCAATCGTAATATTTGGAGAAATATTCTAACTCCTGGGTGTTTAAATTTACATCTGAAGGTAATAGACGGCTCGCCCTACCCGACATTAGTATCGCCTAAAAGGAAAAAAGACTCCGTCCTGCTTTTAGATCATGTGTAAATATAACCCTGTTAAAAAAAATACCTATACCAAAAAAATTGATATTTTGGTAGGTCCAAAAGTATTTCTTGTTAGTTGTTATTTTGTGTTGAATTAGTAAATATTTATTTCCTCAAAATTTGGTGATCAAATATTTATTTTTCAGTTAAGAAAAGTATTTATATTTAATATTTAATAATATTTTAAATATAAATAAATTTAATATATCATAAGAAATAGACTCATACCTCATAAGGATATAAGTTATATTTTTATTATCGTCATAAAAGTTCTTTTAGTAAACGATATCATAAATTCTCTATAAATATTATTTAAACCCTGAAATTGGTAAACATTAGTATTAAATTTACCTAAATTTTTTTATAAAAACATTAGTAGAAAGATATTTATACTTAAAAAAAATAAAAATTCATTTGCTGTTTCTTTCATGTGACTTTTGATATCAATTTTGCAGATTCTTGTTCCCCCTCGTAAAAATTTGTATGTCTTAAGAGTCGTTCCGCTTAATTAATCAATACCTTTTGAAAAGCATGGTTCTTTAAAAGATAATTTTCCAACCCGAAATAAAAAACGTTTGTATATGATTGCTTGGTGAGCTTTTTTTTTTTTTGGGGCTCCCTCACATGAAGTTAAGATTTCTTTTTTAAGATGTATGTTTTTGTAAAAGAAATCATCATCTAACTCGCCATGTCAACCACCTGTTGACACCATTACTAACCCTATATTCATATAAGAAAAAAATCAAGGAGATAAGATTATTAGAAGATAAAAATCTAAAAAATAGTAATTTTTAATTATTTTTTTAAAATTCTTTGTAGTATTTTTTTTTTCTTTTTATTTTCCTCTCATTTCTCTCCCTACCCAAATATAACCTAAATGTCTTAAATTACCAGCAATTTAAATTTCGAGGATTAATTAACTTTATAATCCTCATAAAGCTCAAGGGATGACTTTGAAAATTCTTTAAGTTATAGGGACGTATTTATAAATTGATCGGGTAAACTATAATATTGACTCGAGCCCATATGTTCGGAGAGTCATCCCTTTCGGTGCAGAGAATAAAACTATCAGTATTTTTATTTTGGAACTTAAATTTATCTAATTCTTTAATAATTGAGTTTTAATTAAGATAAGCTATAAAAAAATAATTAATTAATTTTCTGCCAAAAATAATTAATTTTATGTTCTTAGGTACTCCCAGAGTAACACCACATCCATGCTCTGACCTCTAAAATCATGCAATCTCAGTTAATTTAATCGTATGTGTCATGTGTATGTTTTTGAATTCATATTGTTTTACAGATTTTAATAATTCAATAATTATGTGTAAAATAGGAACTGTGAAATGGTAGATTTAGGGATCCACATGTTATAGGGCAGGGATCAAAGAGACCCATCAATTAATGTCTGTTCATAGTCAGATGATCCCATTGATATTGACCGTACTTTTCCCACTGGCCTTCAGTTTTGGAAGTTCGTCCCCCCATTAAAACCGGTGAAATTGGTTGGTAACGTTCTTGGGGGCACTTCTTATTGCATTTATGATATTTTTTTTGTACAATAACTTAAAAAAAAATTAAATTTATTTATAATACAATAATGGGATGAAATATCCATTATTCTTAGATAATTTTAATATTGGGTAAGATGAGATATTTATTATCCTCAATTATAAATTTAGATATTTAAAAAATAAAATATTTTTTAAATAATATAATTAAAATTATAAAAAAAAATATTATACCAAAATTCAACGCTTTTGAGTTTTCATTTAACTCTGCTCTGTGACGCTCAGCTTCGTCTCCTCTATCAAGTTTCACTTTTTTTTGTACAAAATGTCAGCTATCAAGTTTACCCACAAACACATGCCGTTTTCAAAGAGTAACCCTCTACTTGGATTGAGGGAAAAGAGGAGAGGAAAGAAAAATAGAATAAAAAAATAAGAAAAAAAATGAGTTTTTCCCTGTTTGGATAAAAGAAAAAATAGGGGAGAAAGAAAAAAAAAGAAGAAAAAGTGAGTCCCATGCCCTATTTATCTCCAAAATTTTTATTATACCTATAGAGAGATTTTGTTATTCAACTATCTACCATTTCATACATTAAGTTTTTATTTTTTTCTCTCTATATTTTCTCTCATTTATCTAAGTAATATGAAGGATTATATTATCATTCAAATTTTTTATTATTTTCATTATTTTCTTCTTATTTTCTTTTCTTTTAAATTTTCTTTTAACCTAAATAGAGTCTAAGTCTATTTTTTTTTTTTTAAAAGGAAAGGATAAGGAAATATGCTATGGTCGATTTGTAATTAATATAATTTGTTATAAATTTTATACTATATATTAAATGCATCAAAACGTTTATTGATTGAATATGAAATATTATATAAAAATATGTATATTTCTGCAAAATTTAAGAAGTACAAAATCAATAAATAAATGAAAGGAACGTGGGAATAATCAATGGCGATCATCAACGAGAAAACGAGAGTTGCAAATGAAGAGTTACTTTTAAAACTTAATGTCATATATCCCTTGGAGACTTCTAAATTTGTATTTGTTTATTTATACTAATATTTATAATTACTTTTTAGAAATTTTTATTGAAAACCTAATTATTGTTAAGATCTAATTGCAATTCCCCTTGTCCTTGTTTCATATTGTCACATCAAGCCATCTAAAACCCACACGAATTGCTCACTAATATTTTTTTCTTACAAAAATTAAACTATTTTTTTTCGATGGTAATCAAACTATTTGTTTATTTAAAATGTTTAAATTTATTAAAACCCACACGAACATGCAATTAAATACAGGGGGTGTTTCGACAGCTGAAACTATAATTTTAAAAAATTATAATTATAATTATAATTTTAAAAAACTAAAATAAATAATCTTATCTATCTAACAAAATTTATATATAAAACTATAATTTTAGATAAAATTATTAAATAATTTATAAATAAAATAATTTATAAATTATTCTATTTTTATTTTTCTTCCTCTCTCTTCAATTATCTAAAATTATTTTAATTAATCTTTTATTTATAAATTTTTATCTAAAAATCAATCTAAACCAACACAAAAGTAAACAAAATAAATAAAATAAATATTAAGATGGAGTTTATTGTAGTATCATGTGAGCATCTGGATTTATATTATAATATTAAAGTGTGGAAAATAACTTGTTCTGTATACCAGTATATTCATATAATAGAGAGCTCGTAATTCCAGAATATTTTCTAAATAACATTTGATATTTTAAATTAATTTATTATTGTTCTAGTATTCTAAATTTTTTTACTAACATTAGAATATTCTAAAATATTTTTTTAATAATTTTTTATATATCTAATACTTTAAAATATTTTTTAATAATATTTAATATGTTTAAAATATTTATTATTGTGGAGAAAAATACTATAGAGTTAAAATTGTATTAAAAATATTTTAAAATACTATATATTAATAAAAAGTTATTAGTATAATCAAAATTTTGAAAAGTTATTTTATTATAAAAAAGTAGAGAGTAAGTTTTAAAGTTCATAATTTTAACTAAAGATAAATTTAAATTTTTTTCTTATTTTCGGATAATTCTAGTAACTTATTTAACTATTTTTTACTTAATTTGAAGTTTAGATAATTAGGATAGTGTGGAATAGACAATTTTTGTTGGCAAACATAATTTGGCATTTGCGGGCTTTTCTTAAAGGGGCGCGTGAGAGGGGGAATAAAGGAAGAGGGAAATAAATAAGGAAGAAGAGTGAGAGGAATAGTATTTATCATGTGGGGGAATTGCATAAGGTCACGACTTTCGAGTATAGATGAAACGTGTTTCTGCTGCTGTAGCCTTTAATCATCGCCTGCGTGGTCCCCACCAACGCGCCTTCCCTTCAAACTTTCTTACACCTTCCTTCCTTCTACTCTTCTTGCTCACTCTTGACCTTCTTCCTCCCTTCATTTTACTCAAATGCCCATCTAAACTCCCAGAATTACACCCACACCCACACCCACACCCACACCCACACCCACACCCACACCCTATGATGTGTAGATTGACGTTGGTAAAAAATACTTCCACCTGGACTGAGACTGACCGTGTGTTTATATTAGCTTTTAAATAATATATTTTAAAAAGAATAAATTTTAAAAAATAGATTTTAGAAAGAATAAATTTTGAAAAAAATAGATTTTAAGAAAAATAGATTTTAAGAATAATAGATTTAGAGAATAAATTTTAGAAAAAATATATTTTAAAAATAGAAATATTTAGATGATTAGTAATAGAATCAATTTTTATATTGATAAATTATTAAAAAAGTATGACTTGATTAAAATATGAGAGAGAGAAAATGGTAGAGAATAAATATAAGAGAGGAGAGATGAGAGAGAAGAAATAGGAGAGAGTGTAGAGAAGATAGAGAAAAGAAGAGATAGTATGAATAAGAGATGTGATAGATGAGAGATATGAGAGAGAGTATAAGAAAAAAATAAAGGTAAAATAGTAATTGGATAATCTATAAGCTCTTTTACTGTTCTAAAAGATATTTTTAATAACTTATTCAAAATTATGGTTTTTGCAAAAATTAATTCTGGACAAAAATGATTGTTTATTTTAGATATTTTAAAACTAAGATTTTGACCAAAATTAATTATAAATAAAAATAATTATTTATTTTAATTTTTTTTAAACTAAAATTTTAGTTAGAATTAATTTTTAAAAACTATTACCAAATAGCTACTCAGTGTATTTATATTCGAGATTTCAAGTCATAATTTACAACGCTTTTCCAAATCAGCATGATCGAGCTCATAGTCTAAAGCCATCTTAGGTATTCACGCCTTTTTATAAGAACTTAGACACTTTATTATTATTAGCATAAAACCTATATCAAATTATTTATATATATTAGATAAATTTATAAGTACATATTAACAATTAATAATAATAAAATAATAAATATTTATATAAAAATTTATAAATTAAGGTTTTAATAACAATAATAATAGTAAAATAATAAGAATAGTGTAAAAAATTATAAATTATAATTTATATTATAAAAGTTAGTATAAAAATGTACAAGAATCTCATAAATGAACTTATAAATATATATATTAACAATTATTAATAATAAAATAATAAGTATGATATTTACAATTTGTTAGGGTAAGGACCCTAACCATTTTTTAAAATATTTTCTAAGCGTAATTTTATAAATACGTTAGCTTGGAAATTTAAAACAATATAATTGTTAATTTTTAAGCATAATTTTATTTATTAAATAAAAAAATTGTATTTAATTTAAAAAATTATAGGTAAGACTATATTAAATTAAAAATATAATAAATAAAATTATACTATAAATAATATTAAAATATTAAATATATATATAATAAAATTGAGATATTGATTACTATAATTTTTTTTAATTGTTATTTACGAGAGTTGTTTAGTGTTTTCCCCACACAACTTGGGAATTCCCCGATAATTTCCTCATTGTATCTCTCTAGAAAGCCTTGCTCTTCGTGCCAACTAATGGTAGCTGATGTATTTATTGTTTCGTATTCATTGTTTTTCAAAAGTATTTCTATGATTAGATTTTTGTGTGAGGTATGACTTATTAAATAATTTTAAATGAAAATATATAAGTTAATAAATTAAATGAAAATATATTAAATGAAAATAATTTTAAGAAAAAAACAACAACACAGTTTTTATAAATAATTAAATTACATAAGTTTTTAAATTTATTTATTTATTTAACCAACTCATATACCTGAAATTAAAAAAAAAATACTAATAAAATGTACGGTAGTGTTGTCTGGTGTTGTTACCTGTTATTTATATTTTTCATTTATCTTTTATTGGTAATGTTGGTTTGAATGACTAATAAAGGCTAGATGTTATGGAGGAAGTTAATTTATCATGATATAATAATTTAAGATTTAAATATTTTATTAAAATAAATATTTAAATTTAATATCTAACAATATCTTAAATAAGATATTAATATTTTATATAAAATCAATCATCCGTACTTTTACGTTAAAATGCTTGTTAAAAGTTAACAATTACACATTTTAATTTTAAAATCTAGGGCATAATCGTGTCAGAATAAAATATGCTAAAATTACAAAAATAAAATTAAAAAAAAAATGTTTAATGTTAATCTTCAGTTCTTCACGGATCATATCTAGAAACTATAATTCACAAAATTTATCTTTAGTAATTGGATTCTCTCTTCATCGTACGAGTAAATGCGCAGTGCTTGTGTTTAAGATGAAAGTCACGTATTAATAAAATTTGATACAATTGTCAAATAACTAAATTTTTTAAATATAATATTTTAAATTTAAGTTAAGTCTCTATAAAATATATTTTATTAAGAGATACAAAATTTATTTAAATTATCTTTATATTTTAAGATAATTAATCTCTATCAATGAAGAATATTACCTATTTTCTAAAAGAACACATAAAATTCACGTGATGATTAATATGGATGTTCAATGAAAGTTTTAATATATTTTTTTTGGGTTTAAATCATTATTTTAAAATTGATGGTTATTTTAAGAAATTGACATTTTTATTTATTTTTTATTTTTTATCACCAATTGGTATAAAAATATAATATTAATAAGATATTAATTAAAGTAATAAGTAGCTTTATTCTATAAAAATAATATAAATTTAAATTTTAAAAAATACACTCGTTGACATCTAAACCTCAAAATTGACAAGTCTCAAACTTAAAATTTACAACAAATACTTTTAACTAAACAAAAAAGATATAAAAATTGTCTCCCCTATAAATGATAAATAGCGGGACTTGTCATCCAGTTAAGGCCTATTGCGGTCATATGGATGAAAATATATATGACCTTTAATAGGGATACATCGCTTTAGTCTAATTAAAATATAATAAAATTTAATTTATTTAATAAATATGTTAGACTTAATACTTATTTAAAGTCATTATGATTTAAATAAGTTGCCTTTTTCTCTAAAATCTGTACCTATAAACCTACAATTTTAACTTATTTAATTATATATATATATATATATTCTAAATACACTCAAAGTCTATTTAAAAGTATACTTAAAGCTTAAATTATAAGAAGGTTTTTAAAAAAAAATTAAACTAATTAGATCTTTTAAAAATTTAAATATAAACCTAAAAAATATTTATATATTGACTCATAATTTGAATTCTCATGCAAACTCAAGTCTATTAGACTAAAATTTAACTTGACCTCAACTACTTTTATATGTAGTGGCCAATTCACTTTTTTATTATTTTGAAATACTATAAAATATAACAATTATTAAAAATAAAATATTTAATTTTTTTAAATATAAGTATCATTTTATTTTTAGATATAATTATATTTAAAATATTGTTTAATATTAAATATAATCCCTGTCAATGCCCATGAGGAACTATCTAAATTAAAGCTGACTACCGGCAACTGCAATGCTTATCTTCCACTCTAGGGCCCAAAAAGCTTCCATGTTTTCCTCGCGCAAAAAACACGTGCTGGAAATAAAAACTCATTGGATAAAGCTAACAGGACCCAACGCAGAAAGTTTATATTTTTGTAATATTACATTTTAATTTTTTTTTTCAAAGATAAGACCACATGGGTTTGTTTCTCCCTCAGTGCAGTTAGATTCAACGGACAGATTCAGGGAATTGCGTGGCTACCATATATTCTCTCTCACTACCTGTTCTTCCTCGTTCTTCATACCACCCACTATGAAATGAAAAGGATTCTCCGCAATCACAGAGATTACCGTTGTTAATCAACTTCCGCCGATTTTTCTCTCAAAAATATTGTGGGTTTTCTAAAAAAAGATGTCGAAATTCCCGGACCCGGAGGCGGATGGACGGAGGCTCGGCAAGGCGCCGGAGAGATCCAATTTCATTCAGTATTGTAACGTCTTGAGCCAGCTCTTGAAGGAGAAGAGAGGGTCTGGATCTTTAAGCCTTGGGATGGCTGGGAAAATGGAATCTAGAGGTACTTTTTCTGACTTTCCTTCGTATTGTGCCCTTTTGGATTCTGAGTTTTCGGTTTGGTTTCATTTAGCTTGGATTTGTGCCTCACCCACTAAGTGTTCGTGTTTTTATACTGAATTAGGGATATGGGAAGTTCTGTTTTGGTTTCAGTGATTTATGTGTGTGATAGATAATTTGACGCTGGAAAGGGAAATTGTTTGTATGACTTGCTTGATCACTGAGAGAAGCCTCTAAAAAAAAATTTCTAAATGAGTTCCTGTTTGGTTTTTGATTCTGAATACTCAGCAATTACGAAGGATTCGAAGACAAACCTGGAAAATCCTGATGATACATTGAGACTAAATGCTTCAGCCATGGAATGTCTTCCTCAGTTCGTGGAAAACGCCTGCATCAAGAAGTCTGATTCGAGGTGTGTGAATTTCATCTCTTTAAAAGCATGAAGTTATATTAAGTTATTGAGATAATCCATAGCTTTTATTTATGTAAAATGGGAATAAAGGCAATTTCTGGTGTCCTTCTGGTTGAAGTGTACTCAGATCTGGTGGTTCTGAACCTCTGTTGAAAATTTCACTTCTCATTCTTGAAAATTTTTTATCTTCTTGAGTGTAGGTCAGACCCTGAACCCCAAATGACGATTTTTTATGCTGGAAAAGTTTTGGTGTTTAATACTTTTGCTCCTGAAAAGGCCACAGAGATCATGGAACTCGCCACCAAATTAAGCTCTGATTGTACTGTTTCTGACATTAACAAGAACCTCCCAAGTGCTTCTACTGCTAAAGAAAATCAGGATGTGGCCAAAGTTCCTCAAAACAACACTGCTCAGGAACAGGTAGTTGCAAAATCAGGACCTTCACCTATTAAATCAGGTATGTTGTCATAGTTTTCCTTTTTTCATGTAATTGATACGAGATTGAAAGATTTGGATAATGCAACGAAAAGTCTTGTGAAGTTCATAAGCTGATTTATGGGTTAAAATTTTTCTTGGACAGATATGAGATACCCAAGAAGAGCTTCACTTCTAAAGTTCCTTGAGAAGAGAAAAGAAAGGTAAGAGTGTGGTTATAAGATATTCTTTGATTTGATTTGAAAAGATAAAGTGAGTTACTTAAACACGAACGTGAGGTGTTACTTTGAAGGATGTTGCTACGGAGAGGTTTTAACGCTGACGCGATTAATAAAGTGAGAATCTATGAGTCAATCTAATGGTAAAGAATTCAATCTCTTGAGATTTAGGGCTCTCCAGAGCATCACCCTGCGATGAAAGGCTTGGCCTTTTGAGAGATTAAGCTTTTTCACCGTAAGATTTTTATTTGGAAAATGAGTTGTTCCAGATACCTTTGCTAATAGGTTTCTAATTAAAATATGATGGAGGTATATGACTTATGTAGACTAAACGTACGATTTTCACTTCTCAAGATGGCATGATAGGGTTGTTTAAAGAATTTTTGGGCATCTGTTATAACTTGATAATACAACCATCTGGTAATTGATATTATTGAGTTATATTCAAGTATTGTTGAGTCTAATTAGGGCAATTCTCGTAACATGATTTTTTTCTTTTTACAAGGTTTAAATTCTCAACCTTATGTAACGGAAACCTAATCTCTATCACTATTAGTATATTTGTTACAATGTAATTAGAGCATCTGATGGTAAAGACATGAAGATCTGTGTTTAACCGAATGCGAGGATTAACAATATGGACTAGATCTATTTCCTATTTAAGTATAAACACAGACTTGCACGAACGAAGATTCTCTACTGTGCAGAACCATGCTGAGCACCCAAAACATTTCAAAACTCGAAAGGAATGAGAACAACTATATGTGAACTTCACTCGACTTTTGAGTGCTCTGCACCGGAAGCATGTCAAATTTATGTTTCCCAATAAAGTGTACTTAATAGTGAGATTTTTTAGTTAACAATCTATCTAAAGATTTAGTATTTGATAGAGCATAATGGTTTTGCATGATCAATTTAGCTGTAATAAAGTATACTTAATATGTTTACAGCTCTGATTATATGTTTATCTTTTGGAGATTGAGTTTCCCCAAGAATTTACTGGTTTGTTTGAGAGGTTTATCCCAAACTTAAAATCTGTAATTGCTGGGTACTGCAGGGTGATTGCTAAAGGACCTTACCAGCTGCACGGTTCAAATAATCCAAAGCCAGATGAAAGCAGTTCAAGAGACCCTGATCAAGGCCAATCTTCCAAATCATTTGACCTTAACATATAGAGTGCTTCAGCAGTTTAGTTCATCAAATTAGGTTATACAGGGCCTTCTCAGTTCTGACTATCAAAAGCACCTATTTTAACTTATATCTCATCATCATCATCATCATCATCATCATTGTGGTAGGGCCTCTCTGCAGATGATTTTTGGGCCCTGATACATATTATAATACATACAGTGTTTCTATCTGTATTTATTATTAATTGTATTATTTAGAATTTGGGTCCCTTTATTTGGACCAAACCATCAGAAAAAAGAGGTCCATCAATGGGATTTATAATTTTCAGATGTTCATTAGCATGCTGATGTCTGCTTTTGCGACTGCTTCACTGTTCTTTTTCTTCTTACGATTGTTGTAGATTCATTTATTTTCTACTCTCGAGATTTCAAGCATTTAGGGATGGCTAATATGTTAAATAGGCATCATTATTATTGACGAGCTAATTTTTTATTTAATATTTTCAAGTGCTGTGATATCTAAATGGCAAAGGAATGACTCACACTTTACATGAGTATGGGTTTGAATCCTATTATAAATAAGAGGATTTTATTGTTGGATAATTTATAATTATTTTTGTAAACATCATTGTTTTTGAGCCATAAGGCTCGTTTAACTAATCTAATTTTTTTTTCTTCAAGAGTATTTTGTTTGTTTTTTCCATTGGTATTCTAGAGTATGATTCTAAAATTAATTTTATATTTTAAATCAACAAAATATTATGAGTCAAAATATTATTTTGGTTAGGTTATATAAAATTTAGGTGAGTTAGATTCTCTAAGTCCATCTGAATTAATATATATTTCAAAATTAATAGCGGTAGTTATATATTTTTATAAGATATAAATTAATTTTTTATTAACTGGCTTTAACAATACTTGTTCAGTTTCACTTAGACCACACCAGTAACTATTTTGAAATTCAAACTTTATGGCTTACATTCTAAATTCTAAAGCATTAAAGAAAATGTCGCGCTTACCACGGCAGTGATAACGGAAGGCATGGAAATGACACTTTGAATAAATTAATGATGAAGATTTACCCAGTGCCAATTTGGTATCTTCTTATCTCAATATGTTTCACGTGCTTATCTTAAAAAGTACAAATTAGAATATTAGTCAATTAATCGTTAATTCTTATATGGTACTACTATAAAAGAAAAACAAAAGACGTACTGCCAGATTTGGCTTTCATTTTCCACTAGGAGAATTGAAGGATGTAGATAAACAAACTTCCACGGTAATGAAACTTTAAACTTGTTGGGATTTTTTTTTTGTTAGAACAACTTTTGAAAAAAAGTTAAATTCACTTACTATCTATATCTAAAAATAGAATAAAGTCTCATTTCCTCTTAAATAATATTAATATTAGGCAGAGTAAACCGTGTTATATTCAAGCCTAAATCTACAAATATAAAAATTATGATATCTTTCTAATAACTGCGATTAAAAGCATAATAAAATTGTACTCTTTAAAAATTAAACACGCTTTAAATATTTATATATATCACCTCTTTACTAGTTAAATCATATGTTTGTTGGGATTTTCTTTTATTGGATATCAAGCATTCGTCCAACTACCAAACCCAACGGAGGAAAAAGAGCAGAGATATCATAAATATACATACTTATCTGATATTACCGAATCAGCAAATTCCTCAAATTTTACATATAGTACGATGATTATATCATTACAAAATATATTAAATTATTTGAATTATCTGGAACTTTTCTCTGATTTTAAAATACAGAATTTTTTTATTTAAAATAAAAAATAAATTATACAAATTATCAAGTTACGCTTAATTTTTTCTTTTAAAATTACAGATCCATTCTCTCTGTTTTGAAAATTCACGTAAACACATTTTAAAAATAAATAATTATTATGCATATTTCTTTTATTTTTGTACGGATGGGTTGGTTTCGGCCTTTCTGGAAAAATAACGCAGTCGTGTTCTTTTGGGCCCCGGCAGATGAAAAGTATATATATGTAGTTCGACTTAAAACACTAAAAAAAGAACCTATGGTCGATTGGACTGGTAAAAAGGTGAGATATACGATTATTTAAAAGATGTTTGATATCTAAAGAATATCACTTTATTATAATTATAGTCATAACATTTAGGGAGGCATTCTAGCTCTTGGATGAATAGGTTTACGCCTGAGAGTAATAGACGGCTCGTCTTATCCGATATTGATATCACTTATAAGGAACGAAGACTTTACTCTATCTTTACATCATAACTAAATCCAACTTATTTTAAAAAATTTTTGTACAGAAAAAAAAACACTAAAAATGATCGAGTTCATTTCCTACTTCCGTATGGCTTCTATGGTCCATTTTTCTTGGGGCCTATGGATTCTTTGGGACTCTGGTCAATTTGTCTCACTCCAGAGTCCATAAATTTATTGGGCTATCCAGCCCAAGTTAAATCTCCAAACAAATATTATGAAAAATGAAAATTTCACTAAAAAGCCCAAATATTAGAAAATAAAAAAATATCCAAATTATTTCCGTAAACTAGAATTACTTCAAATTTTTTTAATTACTCTGAAATATTAATTTAATTTTTTAAAAATAGTGATAACTTTGAGATTTTAATCAAACTCAATATTTTTTGTGGCAAATAGAACGAAAAGGAAATTTCAAATTTTCCATCGATAGCGCCTGTTTGGTTGGCAAATTTTTTTAGAAGTGATTTTCGCGTCCAAGGAGATTTTCCAACATTTGAGGGAAAATCTGTTTCCACCAATTAGGTGGGATATGATTTTCCCTTACAGGCAGGAAAATCCAAAATACAAATTTGCCTCTCTTTCTATATATAAACATGTCACTACTAGAGCTTTAAAGGCCTCTATGGCAAATGACTGTTGTACTCTAAAGTCTTACGATCTTTGGTCTGTATCCATCTTTTGTCGAGCTCCTATAGTTCAGTTGCTCTTAACTCACGTGTTCTGTGGGAGGCTTAAGAAGATGATAAACAGTGCAGCCTCTTCGATGAAGAAGGTGATGACGAATAGATCTATAATTAAAATTCATTTTTAGATAGATATAACTCTCTCAATTCAATATTAAATTTGACAAATTACAACCTTTTTGAACCTATTTTCTAAAGCAATAAGATATATTTTAAAATTTATTGTATTATGAAAGATATGACAAAGAAAAAAATAGGTAAGAGACAATCCATGGTATTTTAACACTATTTTTTTTTAAAAGGATAACTCATTCATATCAAATTCTTTAAAATTGATTTGATGTCCTTGAATATTGTTTTAATTGTAGTTCAATATGAAAATAATTATTACATTAAATAGATTATTGATTTAAGAAATATTTCTAAAATACTAAATAAATGATAAAGTTAGTGGAACACATAATATAACATAACTTGAGATCGTAAGTTCAAATGGATTTATATAGTTTAAAATTATTTTCTCACTCTAAAAATCAATTTTGGTATAATTATGCATTATATTTTTAGGTAAAATAATTTTTTTAAATTTAGTTACATGAAATGAATTTTAATCATTGAGTTTTTAAATTAATTTATTTTGCTATTCTAAAAAAAGATTTCCTGGACAAAAAACTCATATTAATGTAGTAATAAAAATAATTTTCCCTCGCGAAATATATTTTAGTGCATGGAAATAATTTAATTTTATCAAATCTATTTCTTTTTCTGATGAAAATGAAACGTGAGTTATCTTGAAAGTAATTTTGTTTATAAAAAATGGTAAAGAAGTAGTTACAAAGTGAATTTTTGAATTTAAAAGGGGGAGTTGTTACATAGTAGTTTAGAAGATGGATGCGGGAGATAAACTAACGAAATTGAAGTCACAAAACTCACATCATTTTTTCAACAAAACAAAATTACATTTAACCATTTACACATCCATTTCAAAGCGCAAAATTGATTTCAACTCCGTGTGTTTAACAAATCTTAAAATAGCTTTTAGCTTAAATCTTAATTTATTTTTTTAAAATAAATAATTATATTTATTTAAAAAGATTTTTAAACTAAATTATGGTTTAAACATAAATTTTAGATAAACTATTAAGATTAGTTTATAGAATAGTAAAAGAGTTTATGTACTATTTAATTACTATTTTTTTAAAAGGGTCTCTCCTCTTTCATATCTCATATCTCCCTTTTCCTCTCTTATTTATCTTACATATTTTTAACCTTCTATCCTTTCTTATATCTCATTTCTTTTTTCCACCTTATATCATCTCTCTTAATTTTAATTAAATATATTATTTTTAATAACTTATCAATAATAAAAATATTTTTAAAAATAATTATCTAAATACCCATTTATTTAAAACTATTTTTTATAAAATATTCTCTAAAACTTTTTTTAAAAGCTATCTAAAACTATTTTTTAAAAAATTTATTTAAACAAGCCTAAGTAACATTATGTTTTAGTATTCAATTTAACATATAACAATGTTGAAACTTTTGGTCTAATAAATCAAATTTAAGTATAGAGAGTCTATGTAGTCTATATACACTCTTATAAGTCACATCTCATGTCTATGCACAAGTTTATTTTGATCTTTATTTTTGTATTTATGTTATTCTTTTTAGTCATTTATTATTTTTTTTATAATTTTTATATTTATATCTATTAAATTATAATTTTTATGAATTAATAATTATTATATGAGTAATTTAAGCTTTACTATTTTTATTTTTAAAATATAACATTAAATTAATATTGAATAATCGTTGAGGGCAATATGATTCTTTGTATATTTTCCTACATATTTTTTCATAACTTTTAATCAACTAAATATAATTTTTTTATCAAACTATTTTCTTTTTAAACACGAACCAAACATCAACTCCACTTATGTTTTTTCCACTGCATTCCCATCATTTTCATTCCATTCCTTTAACCAAACTGGCTTTAGACTCAATAATTTAATTTTCAAAAGTCCCTGTTTCATTTCTATGTTTTCCTACAAAAATATATTTATATATAGAAGGAGTATACAGAAAAAAGAAAAAGAAATGAAAGTTGTGATTGGTTGTTGAAAAGCACGTGGCATCATCGCGGTGATAATATCACAACTCACCTCAAGGATAGCTCTTTATATATATTGGCCTGGACTGCACTGTAGGTGATTCCTCTGGGTTTCGGAGGACTCACCCTCGTATCATTCGTTTCATTAGTTTTTTGAGGGGTCAGACTCGGGACCCCCAAACCCTAGTCGTCCCTAACCGACCTCGTCCGCTAAACATCACCCAGAAAAAAAATGCAGAATCACAGGCTGAAGCAGCAGCAACAAGCTTTGATGCAGCAAGCTCTTCTTCAGCAACAGTCTCTCTACCACCCTGGCCTCCTAGCTCCTCCCCAGGTTCGAGCGCTTAGTCTTACCTTTCTATTTTACTCCATTTCCTAATTTGCTCTGATCTCTGCTTCTTTTATGTGGATTGTTTCTTTCCTTAATTGGCTATTCGAGCTTTGTAGTACTGTTCGGGATTAGCTTTAGCGGGGTTAAATGGACTTACTTGGTTTTGCCCTGCGGATGGTCTTTTGTATTTGGATATCTTAATTAATGTTGCTTTTAGGAAATTAGATTTTGATAAGGTCACTTCTCTTTTCTTCTACTTCTTCTTCTCCTGTCCTCTTTATGTGAGTTCTTCATTTCGTGTACGTTCTTACTCTCGGCTGTTTTCGTCCTGATTCTAGTCGAATGCCATTTTTGAAGCAACACTTTAGTGTTACGTGCATAGCTCGGTCATGGTTGTGCGTAATTAAACACCGACTTAGCTGGGATTATGGCACGGATTTTTTCTGCGAAAACGAACCCCTCTGTATTTTTTTCCAAGTTTTTAGGAGCCTACGTATTTATTCAAGCATTTTAAAATAGGAGACTTTAGTTCATTTTCACTGCTTATTTTTAGACATTTGCCTGATTTTTTTTTTCCGATTGCGTAATTTTTTCGTGTTTGCCTGCGGTGGTGGTTGACAGCTTTCTAGTTAGCTAATTAGCAATGAGATTTATTTATTTGTTAGGTTATATTATTTCTCCCTACCTATTCATCCAATTTGATGTTGTACTATTATAGTTCTAGATAGGCGACAAACTTTTTACTTTGAGGTTTTCCCTTTTTCCTTTTCTTTCCTTTTCTTTTTCACATTTTCTTTTTGCAGATTGAACCAATTCCGAGTGGAAATCTGCCTCCTGGTTTTGATCCAAGTACTTGCCGCAGTGTGTGAGTGTTTGTCTTGACATTTTTTTTTCACTTTTATTTTATTTTGCCTGATTGCTTTATGACTGAGGTGCAAACTAGCTTAGGTACCTGTTACTAGATTTTTTATCTTTTATTTACTTTTATATCATGGTTTGTATTAGAAGCATGAGTCACTAATGTTGATAAACTTGATATTTGTTAGTTTTCTTATCAAAGTAGTAGATTGTACTATGATGTGGCTTTCTGTTATTTCTTGCTCTGCTGCCAAAATTATCTACTTGCGCTCTGATTTCTTGTCTCTTCGCTTATTTTTCTCTTAAGATTCTATTTTCTTGATCATTGGGAATATGCAGGTATGTTGGGAATATACATACACAGGTTACTGAACCACTTCTGCAAGAAGTTTTTGCAAGTACTGGCCCAGTTGAAGGTTGTAAACTTATCAGAAAGGAGAAGGTAGGTTTTGCATACCCATCTGGTTTTGTATTGTTTGGTTCATTTAAATTACTATATGGATTGAACTTTACATTTGATGGTGTTGCATCTTTTATGCAGTCATCCTATGGATTCATTCATTACTTTGATCGAAGATCAGCTGCTCTTGCCATATTATCTCTCAATGGAAGGCACTTGTGAGTATGACTCTTTCCCGTTGTGTTAATTTGGTTTGGATTTCTGCTTAAATTTGAAAGTTCCTTGGCAGATTTGGGCAGCCCATCAAAGTTAACTGGGCATATGCTAGCGGTCAGAGAGAGGATACATCAGGTGAACACAGTTCCCTGTTCTACTTATGCTTATATATGTCGTAATAGACTTTGATCCTCTGGAAACTCTTGGTTATTCATGATATTTTTGTTTTGATTTGCAGGTCATTACAACATATTTGTTGGTGATCTAAGCCCTGAGGTCACTGATGCTACTTTGTTTGCTTGCTTTTCTGTTTACCCCAGTTGTTCGTAAGCTTCATTTCTCTATTGCACTCTGTAAAATGACTTGTCTATTTTACGTGCAAGAAATTGAACCAGTATCCATTCAAATTGTAGCATCTTCATTTTTTGTTCTGGATTAGGCAATACTCCTTCTGGTCCTAAATATGGGATCATTTTAAATAATTCACTTGGATTAAGGAAATGGGTTAAATTAGTTACTTGTAATTAATGGGTCAAATAGTTGTGCTATTCTTTCTCAATTATCCCTAACATTTAATGAGATGTCTTAGCTAGTAATTGCTTTTTACTAGAAAAAAATTAGCATTAACTAAGGGTATTTTGGTGAAGGATACACTTAATGCAGGAGGCAAATTGAATGGGTTCTTATATAATGGATGAAAGCAAAGTGCTCAAAATGATCGAATGACCGAGGGAGCAGTAATTAAAACATGCTAATAATGTGGTTGATCTCTTATCATGCCTTATCAAATTTCATTTTTTGTATGGTTCCAGAGATGCAAGGGTAATGTGGGATCAGAAGACTGGGCGTTCTAGAGGGTTTGGTTTTGTTTCATTTCGTAATCAACAGGTACTTATTTTGTTTTAGAACCTTTTGTCCCCTTAGGTTTCTCTAGTTTAAAAATTCTCTTAACTGTTATTTTGACACACTCTCTGTTTTCCTATCAAAAGGATGCTCAAAGCGCAATAAATGATTTGACTGGTAAGTTCATTCATCTTCATGCTTCATTGTCTTTAGAAATTTTCACGTCTTTAAGCCAATTTTAGCATTAGATGAAATGCGAGCGAGTTAGCGTTGATATGTGATCATTTAATTCAAAGCTAAGATAAGATTGCACCCGTGATTCTGTAAGAGCCTAGGATCAGCTTTTGAACGTTTTTGGCGCTGTTTTTAAATGTAAGATTAAACGAAATCAGATAGACCAATATTCTCTCTCTTCTTACCTTTGCTTCTTGTCTTCTCAAATAGTAATGTTGTATTGCTTTTGTCTTTTCAGGTAAGTGGATTGGTAGTAGACAAATACGTTGCAACTGGGCAACAAAAGGTGCTGGTTCTAACGAAGACAGGCAAAACTCTGACTCAAAAAGTGTGGTTGAACTAACAAATGGCTCTTCTGGTGAGTAAATTTTATCTTGACGTCTTTGAAACAGGAAATGCATTTTTTAATCTTAACTCTCATTTTTATCCATATTCGATTATTATTGATTGTATATGCTGGGTAACATTTTACTTTGCTTGTGCAGAAGAGGTTAAAGAGACAACTAACAGTGATGCTCCAGAGAACAATCCTCAATATACTACTGTCTATGTGGGCAATCTTGCTCCAGAGGTGAGGAACTATATGTATCACTTGTAACTGCGTTCACTCGTTCTTTCCCCTTACCAAAAACAAAAGGAGGGGGAAAAGTTGCATTTGTTTTTCTTGTCGTTTTACTCTCTTTCTCCTTTTTCAACATTTAGCTTGAGGATATAATGTATTTTACTGTGGATTGTTTGCATTTGTTTATTTATTTATTTTTTAAAAATGACATTTTGTTGACTTGTGATCTGCACTTTTGGATTCTGTAGAAGAGGCTGTTGTTGCTAATTATAACTATTTTGGTGTTTATGCAGGCTACCCAGCTTGATCTCCATCACCACTTCCATGCTCTTGGGGCTGGAGTGATAGAGGAGGTTCGGGTCCAGCGGGATAAAGGGTTTGGTTTTGTGAGGTATAGTACTCATGCTGAAGCAGCTCTGGCTATTCAGATGGGGAATGCCCAGTCTATTCTTTGCGGAAAACCAATTAAGGTAAGATTTCTAGATTTTTGTTGTAATTTTTAGTCATAAAAGCGACCCTTCTCTGTCAAAATAAGCATGTTTACATTTTGAACCAATCATTGTTAATTATGTTTCAATACAGTGCTCCTGGGGTAGCAAGCCCACTCCACCAGGAACCGCTTCAAATCCTCTACCCCCACCTGCAGCGGCACCTCTGCCGGGCCTCTCTGCAACTGATCTTCTGGCATATGAAAGACAGTTAGCAATGAGCAAGATGGGTGGTGTACATGCCCTTATGCATACCCAAGGACAGCACCCTCTTAAACAGGCCGCAATTGGAGGAAGTCAAGCTATATATGATGGTGGCTTTCAGAATGTTGCCGCTGCCCAACAAATGATGTACTACCAGTAATATAAAAGGCTTCGGTTTAATGCTATCTTTATATATATCCTGCCTGGTGCACTTGGATCCGTGTTCAATGCTATCTAGGGGGCTCGCTCTTCTTTTTCTTCGTCTTTCTGTGGTGAGGTAGTTAGCCCCACCACCACATTAGATATGTTCAACATTTGCCCGGCTTGTATCATCATGTATGTGGTTTTCTCTTGTGTAGTAGTGATGAGTGGTTATGATTTTTAGAGGGTATGGCTGTTCTTCAGTTATTTTCATTTGAGGCCTTCATTTCTTCTCTATTCCCTTTGGGGTTTGGTGTCTTCACCGACACAGCATGTATGTAAACATTGTGCCATCACTTGTCAAGAGGCTTCTATGTTATATCTAGTGAAGTCTTTAACGCACAAGCTTTTCTCGGGTCCTTTTTTTTTTATTACTATGACTTGTCAATAAATAAAATTAGATGAAATGTTTGAATCCTGGAAATTGCATCTATTGAGAGAGAAAATATCTAGCGTTTTAAGCTTTGAAAGGGGATACTCTTATCGATAGAAAATAAATAAATTACTAGACGAAATGGTTCTGGGATAAATTGTATGAAACATCTTGTCGTGTATGTCCCTGTGTTCTTGATACTGATAGCGGAGTTATACTTTTGGAATACGTATGTGACTAAAACTACCGGTTTCATTTCATAGGAGGATCTTTGACTAAAACCGTGGCTCCTTTCGTTCGAAATTGAGAACAGGCTAATGTGGCTAGAGGTTTGAATTAAGTAAAGCTGATACGTAAATTCTGGTTCTAGTAGTTACGAAGACATTTAGTGAGTTTTTATTGATTTAAACTGAAACATTGTGAGCACAAAATGCTAGAAATTTCTTAAGTTATCAATAAAATGTGCATGAGCACACTTGCATTTCCATTTTAGCTATGAGTGTGCGCATTTAAACGCCTATTAATCGTATTACCAAAAAAAATAAAAACAACGCTTATTAATCGACCCAACCCATGAGAGTGCCCAAGAAATATCAATATCGTAATATTCATCAACTAATACTAACAATGGTTGCAACTTATAACCTATATACCATGAATTCAACGGGTAAATGAGTAAAATATATAATTATTTGGAACATGTTCAATCTTTAGGAATACTATTTTATTAGAATTCCAGTCGCGATGTTTAGGGAGACATTTTAATTTCTGAGTATCTAAATTTATATCTGAAGGTAAATAAATGGCTCACTCTGCCCGATATTAGTATTGCGTAAGAGAAAAAGAAACTTTTTTCTACCATTGAATCGTAGATAAACTTAACTCTTTTCTAAAAATTTTTATAAAAAAAAAAAGGTTGCAACTCTTGCAACTTGTAAGGCGTGTTACGAGTACGGTTTAAAATTAGCACAAACAATGCACCCGTTATTGGCATTAGGTATCTCTAGATGCCATTATCTCTTCTCAAATTCTGCCTTCCTATAATGTATTACAGAACATATATCAAATGAAGCCAGCGCTCAGAGATCTTGTAGATTTTTTTTTGGGACCAAGAAGTTTTTACCCGTTTACAATCACAACGATACAGAACTCTCAACTATAGATGTATAAAGAAAAATAATTGCAAAATTCCACAGGAAACTGATGGTGGTGTACATTGGTAAACTATACCCAATTCTTGGGTCAATATTTCATTGAAGAAGAAATCTTAACCATGTCAGAATAATTAGTTAGTCCTTTTCCAACCTTGAAATATACTTGTCATAGAACTGAGCAGCTCGCTCAAGGTCTCCAAGCTCAGTATAACAATCAGCGATTGCCCCATAAGCTTCAGTGTTTCCAGAGTCCTCTCCTTCTTTTTCAGAGACGTCCAACACCATTGAATGGTATTTAATTGCTTCTCGGTACTTGCCCTGCCTTTGCAGTGAGGCTCCTGCAAAAAGCAAGTGTCTTAGTTGTAAGCCCCAAGTAATAATACAAGAGAACACACAAAGAAGGAAATAGTGAAGATAACAAAACTAAACCTCTAGCAGCTTTTTTCTCCTCGACAGGATCCTTCAAATTCTGGGACATCTCAAGAGCCATCTTAAATTCTAGGAATGCTTTATCTGGCTCCTGATTCCTGAGAAAGTTCTTCCCAGTTTTCAATTTGGAAATTAGCTCCTCCTTTCTTGGATCCACTATAACTTCATTTTCAAGTATCCTGCCACCAGTGGGAGCATAACTTAGGCTAGGAGCATAAGACTCAATTTTGGCTTGCCTCCTCAAAGCCGCATTGATCTGTCGTAGTTGATCATTCAGCTTCTTCAATTCCCCTCTCCGTTGCCTAGCAAGCAGCCCTGTCGTAAGATCAATAAATTCAGAGAAAGAACTGTTCATCGCATAACTTTAAATGAACATATTGAACATAACATATCTACTGGCATTTGCGGGGAGCAAGGATAGTTTTAACTTGTGAATTGGGACATACAAATCAGAATCAGATATATGAAGACATACGCCAACTTGGATTTCATTTCCTTTAAAATTTCTATCATAAGAGAAAATCCTTCTGCAGATCTCCAGTGAATTTGATACATGATAAACAAAAATAAGCTTTCAAGAGGCGTATCCCCTCATCATGCTATGCGTGGAAACATCTTGAGCTATAATGCCGGGTTCCCAGAGCTCAAGATTGGCAATTGTGGAGAAAATTACTGATATTGTAAGCATTGAACTAGTTGAGTCGCCAAAGAGTCAACTATCAACCATTCTACTAAATTACTACAAAAAAAAAAAAAGCTAAGCCTTCTCAGTAAGGGACATGCCTGAAATAATGATAATGAACTTTATATTATCTTACCTCCAACAGTGGCCCCAATGAGTGCTACTGATAGCAGTAAAGGCATATTGAAAGCAAAGTTATTAGCTTCACATGTTTCTGCCAGAGCTTTACATGGGGTGGAGAACATTAGAATATTGTTGGCAAGAAATACCATTGCTGGAAACGTTAGTTTTTTGTCTTCCTATGAAAGAGATAACATTGATCAGATGTCATAAGATGCCAAACATAATGATTTACCAGCATGGGTCTAAATAAAATAGGAAGGGAAGATGCTGAAAATAAAGCAAATTTCGAGCATGTGCACCTTTAATTTAACAGCGTACATATTCCTAAATTTCCAAGTTTCCAACATGGAGCAAAGGTAATGAGTTTGGATATGGAAATCAGCAGTATGCAGTGAAGACATGAAGCAATCTCCAAAAAACATTTAGGCTTTATGGTAAATAAACACGACCAGGAGTTTATCTATCACAATAAAAATGTACGGAACAGTATCCAAAGTGAACCCCTTGAAAGGGAGGCTGCTCAAACAAGGTATACAACTGACCAATCAAATTCCTAATAAAAGTGTTTATAAAAGAAGTGCAGAACACACTAGTAAGAATAAGAGGTATATTGAATTTTGATACCCTAGGACAGGGCAAACAGAAGATGTGCTTTAACTCCCCATCTTACCTGACACTTTGAGCAGGACAGTATAGGTTGAATTTCAGAAGACTTGGCAACTGTAACTTTCATGGATGGCACAAACTTTTCCACTTTCAGACAAAGAGAATCAAATCTTCCTGATTCATGGGAACAAGTATAATTCTATAAGATAGTCACTTAATTTTTCACCCTTAGATTCATTCTTTTGATAAATTTGTTGAAAATATCAGTTAAGGTGTTAGAATCGAGGATAAAGAGTTAGGCTGATGATAAAGAGTGATATTGGAAATAACATGTAAAAGGGCATGCACTCATAATGTGGAAGCTGATTACACCTAGTGATGCAGTATAACCAAATTGATCAATAACCAAAGTCAGGAATAGATATCTAAAACCGAAACTCAACCAACAACGGTTTAATCCTCTTGAAAATTATGAAACTAAAACACTTTTCAGTCTGGAAGACTAAGAACCCAGCTAAAAAAGATAATTTTCTGGGTTCACAACAAAATCTCAAAAAGACAATCCCAATTTTAACAAAAAATAAAGTCTTCTATACTTCACAAAACAAAAAGGAGTAACACTGAGAATCGTCTCTCCCTTTTCCTTGCATGGTCTCCTTAGGCAAAAGTTAATCACCGTCATTTAATAATTAATAAACAATATATCATGAAGGAATACGAAATGGAAATATTGAATAAAACAAAGCAACTTGGAATATATTCAAGTTCATAATCGAAACTATAGCTTAAAAACAGAATTGCCGCTGAACATGCTAAGTAGATGCATAAAGTTCATGTTAAGTTTAATAAACTAAACGAGAAGCAAAGACGTTGCAGGGGAGATAATAATCATCTTCGAGCAGGAGCACTGACCAAGAACGAGGTCCATGTTGCATGAAAATTGGTCGAGAATCGGAGGCTGCTGGAAGTGAGGATGAGAAAGGAAGCAGGAACAACGGAGCATGAGCGCCATTGGGGTGCTGGTTCCGAGAACAAACGTTGGGAAATTGATTCTGTTACTGTGTGCTCAGCTTGATGTCTCAATTAGCATTAGCACAGTACGTTGTATTTGCACGTACAGATAACAATGATATATCGCCCTTCCCCCCTGAAAAAATAACACTTGCGCCATTTTCGCCTTTTCGGTTAGGAATTTGTTTTCGGTTATTTTAATTTTTTACGCCATTTTCCGTTAGGAAAAAAAAAAACACTTATCGCCCTGCAAAGAACTAATGATTTGTGATTATATATATGTGTGTATATATATATATATATATATATATAAACATTTTAATGTGGCAATAATGACATTTTGTTTTATATGTACGCAAGCATTTAAATTTATGTTCTTTTTATATCAATTCGTTGGTAACATTCTTAATTACCGGAAGATATAAAAGAGGAAGACATTAAACTATATAGAAGACGAAATTAAAATAAGAGAGAAATCCTGAGTTAAATGAAATTTAATATACTATTATAAATTTTAAAAGAGAAAACTCAATCATAAATTTAAATATAAAAAATAATTTTTCCCCACAAATTCCTAACACCAAACATATTAATAACATTAAACATTAGATTATTTAGTATTAGCGGCTCAAAAAATATAGAAAATTTATTTGACAACAATTAACTAAAAATATATATATATAAAATATAAAATTAATTATTTTTTTAGAAAGTATTGACTTTGATTTATATATATATATGAAATTGTCTAAAATTCACATAAAATTGAAAAAATCCTGAGAAGTGGTTAGTATATTTATGACTTATGAATTGTCCTTATAGCTAGAAATATAATAAAAATTAGTTAATAAAATTATTTATTAATATTTTAAATTTAAAATCTTTTAAAGATTAAAATAAATTATAATTATTATAATTAAAAATTTAAAATATAATATAATCAGTTACTATAATTATTAATTAATTATTATAATAGGGATTAAAGTTTTTAAATATTAAAATAAGATTTGATTGAAATTATTGATTATGATTTGTAGATAAAGGAATTAAAAATATAGGAATAGATTAACTTAGACTAATTTTTAATTAATTTAAATATTATAAAATTTTAAAATATATTTAATTGATGGTGATAGTAGATGATTAATGATATCATTTTGACTTCATTAAAAAAATGGAAGCTTGTATTTTAACTCATTTTGAATAATGAAATTTGATAATTAGTCATTACATAAAAAAAAAAAAAAAGCAAAACGGTGCGTAGGGTTTGACTGTAGTCACTACTCAGGTTTGCCACTTCGCGGTGTTCGTAGTGCAGAGTTATGAGCAGGACCGGCGTTTGAGCCGTTTTGACCAGCCTCCGAGTCGGAACGCAAGGGTTTAAATCTTCACCCGTCAACCACCACTTCCCGCGTGGCTAAAATCTTATTAGGGTTTATCGGCCACTGTTCCAATACACTTCTCGACGACGCCTCCATGGACGTTGAAATGGAGACTTCGCCGAGCAACTTCGACCCTCAAGACCTCACCATCAGGGATCAGTTTCGCAGATACAGGCAAGATCTCACTGTACTTTCTGTTTTCCTTATTCGTGCTCTTTATTTTCTTCTCTTCTAAGCTCCCATTTTCGAAGGGATTATTCCTCAATGTTGAGTGATTCCGTCATTGGTATTTTTAGGTGGATATGTGATATATTTGATCTCTGATATATTTTGATTACTTCAATTTGTATAATATTAACTGTGGATAATTTTTTATAAGCTTTTTGTAAATTCATTTAAACTTTTCTCTAATGCAACTAATGCAGGAAAAGTCACTCAACTTCCAGCACTTCAACCCCACCTGCAAACTCAGCTTCGAAATCATTTGAGGCTAGCCTTTTATATGATGGTCAAAACATACATAGTCCCACTAACGCGGCGCTTCTTCTTGAAAATATTAAACAAGAGGCTGAGAGTCTTGATGCTGGTTATCCAGAAGTTTCACCTGCAAAGACAGAGTTTTCCACCAAAAGGAGTTTTACTGCTGATACTCTTGGAGGCCCTGATGTGGATTCTGGTTTTGACTCTATACGCCACTCGCTGAAGGCTTGCAAGCAAGAGGGCGACTCATTGGGTGATGGTGCTGAAACAATATTTACTTTATTTGCGTCCCTGCTTGATTCATCTCTTCAAGGTGCTGTGAGTATATCTTCTAATACAATACTTCTGTGTCTTTCTTCTATTTCTGTTTGGTCTGTTAAAACGAAATTCTTTGAAGCTTGAAATTTGACATCATATAAGCGTATATTACACTTTCTTGAAGCTTCGGGAGATAATTTTAGAATCATTTGAGAAAAAGAAACATTGTTGCCCTTGCTTTAGGATAGGTTGATTTACTTGGTTTCACTTTTGTTTTCATATCTTCTGAGTTTTAGAGTATTACCTTTTTAAATTTAGGGGTCTTTATTGTATTGATGTAATCATTGATGTCCTTTTGTTCTGGTTTCTGTTGTATTTGGAAAAATAGCATGTCTTTCCTCATTGTGCTTTCCCTTTGTCTTTGGTAATAAAATATTTTATTGGCGGAAAAAGCAAAATAGCCGTTTCTGTAATTTCTTGATCAGATAAGCTGTCCAATAATGGTGGAGTTCTAGACCTCTCGGACACTTGGTGTAAGATCGTGAGCTTGTGTGTATCTCTTTCACATTTACCAAAAGAAAGGAGATTGGTTGTACTTTAATTTCATGATGTATATTTTTTACAGGATTTATGTCTTTTCCTAATCTGATAATTGTATGATCATGTGCTTGTGGGCATCTGTCTATCATTTACCAAAAGAAACATGTTTTACCCTAATTTCACGGTGAATATTTTTACAGGATTGATGTCTTTTCCTGATCTGATACTAAAATTTGAGAAGGCATGTAGAAGTGTTTCTGAGTCCATCAGGTTTGTCCACAACTGTTCACCATGTGCTAAACAAATCTTTAATGATGCAAGCATTTATATACATAAGCTTTAAGTAATATTACATTTATCATATGATTGCCATGTAGTTCATTTCTTGAAATTTCTGTGGTGTTTTTAAGAGTTCAGAGACAGACAATAGTCTTTTCATGAAGTATGAGGTTGATTGAAGCTAAATAATATACACGTGTGTGTGTGTTGAAGGGAAGGTGTGGTCCTGAGTAGTGGATTCATGAGGGTTATTTGGAGCCTTTGCTGTATATTTATGGTTTTGCAAGAAGAAAATTGTTCAAAATTTTGGGAAGCAGTGTGTCTTTTGGGTAATTCTTTTCTTTCACTTTAGAAATTCTTTTTGTAGTCTAAGAGAAAAGGCAACTAGACCTAGCCTTATATATGTATGCATATTTTGGAACTACAATCAGAAGTGGAGGAATTGTTATCCATTAGATAACTACTCTGTTAGTGATATGATTGTGCCTTCTGTAGGTATGGTTTGAATATAAGACATCGGGTTGTTGAGGATAAATTGATGAGGCAGAAAGCTCAGCTCCTGCTTGATGAGGCTGCTACCTGGTCTCTTCTGTGGCACCTCTATGGGAAAGGAAATATATCTCTATCCTTACATCTCTGTACTCCTGAAAAGAAATTATGTATATGGCCCAGAATCTGTCATATAATTTTTTTTGTTGATATTTCATTTCTTATACTTCATATATCCATCCAGTTGGGTAAAACTCTTTGACTTTTGAGAAGGAAGTTAAGATCCAGCAGAGTAGTATCTCAAGTTTTTAAGTCTTAGTCTGTTTCATTTTCATCTTTCCCAGTTTCTTTTTTCTGTTCTTTTTAAGAAGAATTTATAAAGTGAGAATAGGAAATTTTTCCTTCCAGTTAAATGGTTCACAATATGTTCCCTTCTTTTAAGGAATTTCCTAATTTTATCCTAGAAATTTATCCAGGAAAAATGCTTTTCCTTTTATTACTCTGTAATCTTATGGAAGCCTCAATACCTTTGTTGATGTGATGAACTGTGTTTGATGTCATATAATTTAACCTGGAAATTGCCATAAGTTAGGTTTATATTAAAGTTTCGTCTGGAGTAAATCACTTTCTCCATTTTCTTGCTATAAATTCTACTTTAATATCTCAAAAAAGATTTGAACTGAGCTAGGTCTTCAGCACAACTCCCTCTTTTCATGCTATCATTCTGTGAAACATGGACATTTCCACAGAAGACCCATGCTTGTGTCTGATACACATTGAAGACTTACATAAAATGCTATGTGGCACTTTGAGTTATGGCACTTTTAAGTTAAAATTGGGAACATCAAATGGTGTTGTGTTATTATGTTATTGTCAGTGTCTGCCTTCTAGCTGCCACATTCTCTTTTGATTTTGCAATGCATGCTGTGTTATGAAATAGTTAGTTACTCAAAATTAGTTACTGGTAGTTATTGACAGCTGTGCTCCGAAAATCAGTTTTGCTCCTTTCCGTCTATTTCTTGTCTATAAATAGTGGGCTAGGATTGATGTACAGGAGGAAGATATGACAATGCAGTGATTCACCCTTTCATTCTCTCAAGTGCTACCCTTCGTTTCCCTTTGCTTTCCTTTTCTTTCTACAATCCCTCTGTTCCTCTCGTTCCCTTTCTTGTTCTTTCCTGTTCTTGCCTTTTCCCCTCTATCGGGTTCTTTTTCCCCTCTATCGGGTTCTTAACCTTTTATCAAGAAAGACGCATCAGTGGTATCAGAGCAAACCATCTTCGGACCCCGTTGCGCGACACTTAACGTAGAAAATTCGGTTACAAGAAAATGCTTGAAAGATGGACGCATGGATGCAGAACGTTGAACAGCGGCTACAGAACGTGGATGAATTGCAAGAAACTGTTCTTGGCTTTCGTGAAGAAATTCAGAACATGGGGCGTTCTTTCCGTCACGAAATGCAGGCAATGGTGCGAGAGATGTGAAACATTGTCCATGGCCCAACATATGAGAAGCAGATGTCGGAGCTTACTCACCTTCGACAGAATGGGATGTTGGCAGAATTCAACATTACGTTCGATACAATCTCAGCGAGATTGGATCTATCTGAAGCATACTTGGTGGACCTGTACGTGGGAGCGCTGAAGGAAGAAATCGCCGACTCCGTCAGATTATTTAATCCAAGAACTCTGGTTGAGGCACGATGCATGGCCAGAGTGCAAGAGATTTCTTTGCTGTGGAGGAGCAAGAAAAAGACGGTCCTGCCGATCAAGAAAGAACCCCAAGGGAGGTTCCCAGAAACCCAAGAACGCGTCGCAATGCAAGAAGCTAAGGAATTGCAAGAATCTTCCAGCCAAGACTCAAGCTTCTGTAGCAAACAAAGGTTCTGTTCTTCGAGTTTCTCAAAGTCAAAGGCTGGGTGTGCGGAAGGTAGTGTGGGAAATTCAAGAAAAGTATATCCTATCTCTATTCCTTTGCCATTAGGTTCCAATTCGTCATCTCGGTTCGTCACTTCTGGTTGTGGGATGTTTCCACCGCCGTCCAAGGATTCGTCACTAGATTTTATTGCTATTTCCGTGCCGTCCCTGTCTTTGTCCTTACAAGTTGAGCGGCGGCAGCAAGGAATTCAACTGCTAAGGAATGAACAAATAGAGTGTTCTCATGTTGGGTCGTACAACACGCTTTCAAACCCAATGCTATCAATAATTACTACTGCTTCTTCAATGTTGGTGGTTGCTATACTCCATGAGCTGCTGAGTTTCTTCCTTTTACTGTTGTCTTTGCTTCGATCTCGTGTTCAGAAGATTTCACAAAGTGAAGATAATGCGTAGACTTCAAAAAATAAGGAACAACTTGTGGATTGTACTCAGAAGTTCACGTGGCTGCAAAGGTCTGAAGTTGAAAAGTCAGAGTTACAGCTGGATAGCAATTTTGTTAAGCTTCAGCAATATTTTCGAGGCTACACCGAAAGTTGTAATACCCAATAGGCTTATGGGCTTGGTTGGGGTAGTAAAGAGGATAGCCCAATATCATTGCAATGGTGTTTCACAATTCCTTTGGGTATCATCAATAATGGATTATTTCAGAAGCGGGCTTGGTTCTGGAACTTCTCTCCAACAAGAATTCTAGTTTGTGAATGGTTCAAAGGAGAATTAATCACTATGCTTTTTGGGAGAGTCTGCTCTCAGGATAGGAAGAAAGAGAGAAGTGAAGTGTCCAATGCCGCAGGAATGAATGCAGTGTGAAGGAATCAACTTTTGGGTCTAAGTCACATAGAGTTCTTCACCAACTAGCAAAAGATTTTGTCAGAATTTAAAACCTATATTTTGCTTTCAGATTTGTATTTTTGATCTTGCTTGATCCTTGAGGGCAAGGATCTCTTTAGGAGGGGGTATTGTTATGAAATAGTTAATTACTCAAAGTTAGTTACTGGTAGTTATTGACAGCTGTGCTCCGAAAATCAGTTTTCTCCTTTCCGTCTATTTCTTGTCTATAAATAGTGGGCTAGGATTGATGTACAGGAGGAAGATATGACAATGCAGTGATTCACCCTTTCATTCTCTCAAGTGCTACCCTTCGTTTCCCTTTGCTTTCCTTTTCTTTCTACAATCCCTCTGTTCCTCTCGTTCCCTTTCTTGTTCTTTCCTGTTCTTGCCTTTTCCCCTCTATCGGGTTCTTTTTCTCCTCTATCGGGTTCTTAACCTTTTATCAAGAAAGACGCATCATGCTGTCTTTATTTCGTAAGCATTAATCTGATGGTTCTTGTTCTTTTGCAGTGACTGAAGAACTACCTAAAGAGCTAATAATGGTAGTGTGTGTATGGTACTATTTTAATTGATCAAATAAAAAAGCCTATCCTCGTATCTTCCATTTAAACTTACTCAGTTTGATTGACTCATCCCAGGTGCCAGGAACCTCTCATTTAGTCGCTTGTGAGTTTGTTGCAGAGGACCATACTGCTCAATTATGCCTCCGCATAGTTCAGTGGCTTGAAGGTCTAGCTTCTAAGGCACTTGACTTGGAAGCCAAGGTAGTCTACTATATTTTTTGCATGGAATGATGGAAAATAGACCTGTTCACAAGGAGTATGCTAAACATGAAAAGCAAAGTTTGTTAGATGATGGCCTGGGGACCTACATATCTAAAAAGTGATTCCCTTAAAGACTATAAAATAATATATGATCAAGTTTTAACAGTTGTGCAAACATAATTCTTGAGATCAGACAGGGTTTTGGATGTTGAATTTTGAGTATCTTGGGGATGTTTTGGGTTTGGTAATTTGGTCCTTTGCAGCATTTCTTGTCACTCAACCCACATTTCTACATGCAATGCTAACCTTGTAAGATGAGGTCAATTATTAATAATGCTTGAAAAAATTAACACTAATATTCCATAAAAAAATATGGAGACCAAATAAGGCATCTCCCCTGGTTTGTGCTTTGTACGTTATGTAATAAAAGAACCACGATCACCTTATTTAATTTTAATATGTTGGTCTGTTGCTTGTAAATTGCAATATTAGGGGAACTGCCATTGGACCCTCAAATATTGTAGGACCTATTGCTGACTCAGTTTTAAGAGAATTGGGAAATGTATAAAAAAGAAGTAAAAGTGGGTATTCTCCTGTGACACAATCATTTTTAATTACATCAGCTTATCTGTTTCCATATTCCTGCGTTGGGAAATGTTAATTATTTTTGCTTAAAGTGCATAACACCACATTAACTGCAGGTTTGTGGATCTCATGTTGGTACTTACCTCGCTAATTCTGGAATTTGGCATCACACTCAACGTTACCTAAAGAAAGGAACATCTGACATGAATATTGTTCATCACTTGGATTTTGATGCTCCTACTCGTGAAAATGCAAATCTTTTAATTGAGGACAAGGTACTTACAGTTAATCGATTTACAATTCTTTTAGCCTATCTTTGACGTTTCATCTCTAGGTTATGTCAGTGATGTATACTAATAAATTACTTTTTCTTGTGCATTCCTCTTTTGAATAATTGAAGTTTTTGTTTTGCTTAATCATGATCAGGATTGGGAACAATGCACTCCAATGTCACAAAATTGTGTTATAAAATTTGGTTGTGCAAGTATGCTCATGAATGGCTCATTACTAGTCTCTCTTTTTGTGATGTGCTATGAAGCATGGCCACATATTTTGAGATGACAAAATTAGATTGTCCATATGTAAATTGAAGTATGTTGGGTCTGATAGAAGTTTCTAACAACTGTAACATGCATAAACACTTCATTTTGTTATTTATTGGGGACATGAGGGGTTTGTTTGAGTCTTAGAGATATTTATCAATATTATTCCTGGGCGTTTTCCCAATATTTTAAGGCTTGGGAACAAAATAGTCAATGATTGATATTGAAAAAGGCAAGTGAGATGTGCATGCACATGGCTATATATGCTCTACATTTTCTTCAATTGTTTATTTCTGTGTAGAAACAAGATGAATCTCTTTTAGAAGATGTGTGGACTCTTTTAAGGGCTGGAAGACTTGAAGAGGCATGCGAGCTTTGCCGGTCTGCTGGACAGGTGAACATAACCCTGTAAAGGATTGGTCTGTACAGAAGTCTAAGCTTTATACTAACTATCAGTTTGTCTTAATATTTTTGCAGCCGTGGAGGGCCTCTAGTCTATGCCCTTTTGGAGGTTTGCAGCAATTTCCATCAGTTGATGCTCTATTGAAGAATGGTAAAAATAGAACTCTGCAAGCCATTGAATTGGAAAGTGGGATTGGTCATCAATGGCAGCTTTGGAAATGGGCATCATATTGTGCATCAGAGGTAGGGTTGTATGTTCAACTTTGCCTTCAATTTTCTTCATGTTAGTATATTGATACTGGTATTGTCACCATGTTCATATGCAAATTCCCCAGTTTTTTTGAGTAAATGTTTTGTAAAAGAAAATTGAATGTTATACCTCAGAAGTTACTCTGAATGGTTTACATATTTCTGAGTGGCTTCTTCCTCTGCAAGGTTTTTCGGTTAAATTGGTTTTATGCTATAAGTTCTTCCTGTGAAGCTGTAGTGCTTCCCTCCACCTTTTCTTTCCTAGTCTTGATTTTTCCCTTTCTTTTGAGATTTGTGGATTTTTGACAAACGGATGAGGTTATTTCAGTTTATATTGGCTTGCATAACCTTTTCTGAATAAAAAAATAAAATTATTGTTTCGTATTTCTTTTAACAGAAAATAGCAGAGCTTGGTGGGAAATATGAAGCAGCAGTATATGCAGTCCAATGTAGTAACCTAAAGCGGATGCTTCCCCTCTGTACAGATTGGGAGGTCTGAATTTTTTTTCCTTCATTTACGTAAACTTTTTGCTTGTTGATGCGAAACTCTTGACAGTTCCTTCTGGATGCACACATATTCGAAGACACTATTTTGAAGCATTGTGTTTATATTCAACTGCATATGTTGAACAAAATCATATGGACATACACACTAACCAAGGGTTTTTGTATATAGAATTGTAGTGATCTGTTGAAGACATTCTACGGCAACTACTTAACCTGTTTTTTCACACATTGAGTAAAAGGAAGGAGAGTCATTGATAATTTCTGTCTAATAATCTAAGTTGTATGGTACTAATTATTGATGTCACCTAATTTGTTAAAGAGGCGACTTTTTGGCAGAGAATTATGGATTTTGTCCCTCTGGTTGGCTGCCGCACCTTGGGTTGGCTAATATGGATTTTGGTTCATACAAAATAGCTAAGTGTTTGGTTGAGTGGCAGCAGGCTAATAAAAGGAGAGCTGTTAGATTAGCCTTTTTGAAGTTTTTGATTGCATAAATGCATATTAGTGATGGAAACTTACTGGTCATATTCTGTTTATTTTGCTCATACATAAGGGTCAATTAAATTAGCTAATGATTCCTGCCTCTTCCAATCACCTTCACTATTGTCATTTGATTTATTGTGTAACTCAAATTTTGCAGTCAGCATGCTGGGCAATGGCAAAGTCTTGGCTAGATGTACAGGTGGACTTGGAAGTTGCACGTTCACGAGCAGGAGGAGAAGATCAACTAAAAAATTTTGTAGATATAATTGAGGGAAGTCCTGGAAATGCTGATAGTTCCCTTGAGCCTGCAGATGCACCTGAAAATTGGCCATTTCAAGTTTTAAATCAGCAACCACGGCAAATTTCTTCTCTTCTTCAGAAGCTTCATTCAGGGTAGCTGCTGAAATCTTATCACAATTTAAAATCTTTCATATGTAAGATTTTAATCGTTTTCTCCATCTGTTTAGGGAAATGGTCCATGAAACTGTTACTCGACAATGCAAGGAGCAACAGCGACAAATTGAGGTATCTTCATAGGGTTTAAGACTCAAGATAATCCTCCCTTAGATTGTAGGAATCTTTTGTTGTCTGACATGTACACCAAGTGCCATGCTCTTGGCATTTAGCTTTCCTCATTGTATCGCTTAATTGGAGACTGTATTTGATCATGAGTGGGCCTCATAATGCCTACTATGTGAAATTAGAGGACCTAAGTCTGGACTACGCTCTTAGCATTTAGATTTCCTCACTGTATGACTTAATGTCTGACATGCACATCTGTTTTGGGTGATTGGTAAGATTGGAGACTGTATTTGATCATAAGTGGATCTCATAATGCTATGAAATTATAGGACCGAGTCTGGACTGCTGGATCTTGCTAAAGGGTCATCATATATGTATATTAGGCTGTATGCTTCTGATTATTTTTCAGAAAGCAGTACAAACATGTGTATTGACGATATTCTTATTGCTTTGACTTGCGTGAATATTCCGTATTCAGAAGCAGGCATATAATTTATTTTCAACCTGGATAGAAGACATTATGTTGAGAAAGAAGAATGATACAAATAAATGAAAGAAGAGACTAAATACTATATTTTTAGTCTCCCTATCTTGTATTTTTACTTACTGATCTCTTAAACTCTACGTTGCTTGGCAGATGATTTTAATGGTAGGGGATATACCAGGTCTGCTGGACCTTATGTGGTCAAGGATAGCACCTTCAGATGATGATCAGAATGTATATAGGTAAATTTTGTTACACTTCTTTCCCTTAAAAACTTGTATATTTCTATGGATTAAACTGGTTACAATTCTTTTAATGATCTAGACAATAATATATTTTTTCTATAATGGATTTAAATTTCTCCAAATAGGATAGTGCACTTTCCCATTCGAGAATAGACCTTGCAGTAAACTTTGACTCATTTTTTTATTTATTATAATATTGTTGAATTTCGTATGGGCCTGAAGGAAGTAAAACCTGGTCCGTCGCTGTCATCAATTCAACATTCATAATGGGCTTGTTTACTTCACCAGAATAATTTAAGCTACTTGGTTGGGATTGCCACAACCTTATAACTTTCATTTTTATCACAACTCGTGGCAGTTAAGCCTTCTCTTTTCTCTGATACCATGTGTATTTTCTGGGTAATGTTGTCAAAGTCTAACATAGACTACTGATCTCATCTCTTGTTCATTTCAAAATGAATTATAAATGGATAAAATAACAAACAAATGATCTCTGAAAATTAGGGTTTGAAACAATAGCACCCTAACTTCTAACCAACAAATTTGAATCTGACTTTATAATAAAAAATCTAAAACAAAAAATAATTAATCAGATACCAGAGAGAGAAATATCTATCGCATATAATCCTATCAACTTATAAACTCGCATTTTCTCACTAGTTATTTTCTTGGTTAATATTATCCATAGCTGTGATAATTTTTATTGATGATAAAAGAGGTGATTGGAAAATGAGAATGATAGATGAGGAGGGGAGGAGAATAAATCCTTTTAAAAAACAGAGACAGAAAATATACTCCTAAAGAAAAAAATATTACTCAGAATTAACATGCGGCATGAGAGAAGAGTGAACTACTAATAGAAGTATTAAAGAAAAAGTCAATCCTCCTGGAGAATCTTAAGAGCAAATGATTTTTAATTTTCATTTATCACCTTTCGAACCAGGTACATAATTGTATGCTTACCATTCTACTACTCGTTCCTTTTATGTAAAAACTACCTCCAAATTCTAGAAATCAATACTACAAAATCCTCCAATCCATGTGGATATTGAAAACAAACCATTGGCTGATTATTAAGGCCCCATTTGGCATGGCCTGAGAAAAGGATCACCATTCCCTTACATTTTTGCAATGTCTATTATATCCTTGTAATTGCTAGTAACGGTTTCTATCCCATTTTGTTACTTTTTTAAAGGCAAGGCACATTAGTCATTTTTCATCCTTAAATCACTTCTTCATTCTCAATTCCGTTCCGTTCTATGCACCAAATGTCGTGAAATGTCAATGTAAGAAAATTGTGTGTATCGCATTCCACAGATATTAAACTGCAGCTTGGACTTATTACACTTGAATAAAACAGGTCTTTTTTTGAAAGTGAAAAATCCTTTCTTGAATTAGAGCAGGTGAAAGTGGTAGTTTTGACAAACACAATCACTGCAATTCACGTGTGGTAAAGTTAATGCCTTGGGTTGGTTACAGGGTTAACATTATGAAATTTATCTTGTGAATGCAATGAGTTTACTTTCTCGAACCTTTTGCATTTTGCAAAAATGACTTCATGGGATAGAGGTGTGAGTGGGAACAGTTAATCAAAATCCCTTATTCTTTCCTACAGGCCTCATGCAGATCCTCAGATGATTCGATTTGGTGCACATCTAGTGCTTGTGCTAAGACATTTACTTGCTGAGGAAATGGAAATGAAGGATGCCTTCAGAGACAAAATTCTAAGTGTTGGTGATCTCATTCTGAACATGTAAGTAGGTTTTTTCAATTTCTAACTTGGTTGCCTTAGCATATAGGTTTAGAGTGAATGTGATTAATATAATGTTTTCTTATGGTAAGAGGAGTGAAACAACTTGCTCAAAATGTGATCAATGACTTTTATTTTAGTCTTTCATCATAATATAATTAAAAATGGGTAAATTTGGAAACAACTTGAGATATCAAATAACAAACAGTTTTCCTTGGTGGGCTTGATTTAGTTAAAAAAAATGATAATAAACGGGAATAAGAAATTTACAACGAAATTCTTCATATATAAACATCATTCTTCTTTTACTAGAAATGCCTATTTTTATTAGCATTCTTGTATAAACACTTCATGCTTTTGCATCAGTTGCGTGGGTGCCTTGTGTTGAAGAGAAACAAATAGATGGGACATTTTCTGGATCCAGTGTCTATCTATTATCTAATAATATGTGAAAAATGTCGTGCTGGCGTCTGAAGTTGTTTTCTTTTAATATCAATGAAGATGTGGCCTATCTTTCTTTAGAAGATTGCCTAAGCTTTCTGTCTTATTTATGACCTCCTAGTCTTTATTGAGATGATTTATACTTT
Organism: Leucaena leucocephala; assembly: GCA_037074615.1. NCBI lineage: Eukaryota > Viridiplantae > Streptophyta > Magnoliopsida > Fabales > Fabaceae > Leucaena > Leucaena leucocephala. Next base: position 2,423,451 of record CM073558.1, on the reverse strand, counting down.
GTAGCATATTGACTCTTTAAATTTCAGGTATGCTATGTTTCTGTTTTCAAAGCAACATGAGGAGTTGGTTGGCATATATGCTTCTCAGCTTGCACGTCACCGATGTATTGACCTTTTTGTACATATGATGGAACTAAGACTGAACAGCAGGTCTCCTGAATTCTCCCTTTAGGTCTAGTTTTCTTGTTTGTGTTTTTCAATAATCCTATTGTTGCATGGAAGAACATCTTAAATAGGATGCATCCAGCATTTCATACTTGTACTATGTTTAGAGCACCAACACTTGCTAAATTTTAAGATAATATATAACGCCTATGGTGCTTTCCTTCGCAGTGTACATGTCAAATACAAGATATTCCTTTCTGCTATGGAGTATTTGCCATTTTCTACTGTGGATGATGCAAAGGGTAGTTTTGAGGATATTATTGAGAGGTATTTACTTCTTGTTTTTTATTTATAATTAATTGAAGAGAAATGATATGTAAACTATTCATATTCATATTCATCTTTTTTTATTACTTATAATTTCTTTGAAACAGAATTTTGTTGAGATCCCGAGAGATCAAAGTTGGAAAATATGATAAGCTATCAGATGTGGCTGAACAGCACAGGTTGCAGAGTCTTCAAAAGGCTAAGGTCATCCAGTGGCTTTGCTTTACACCACCATCTACAATCAGTAATGTTAAAGAAGTCAGTGAAAAGCTTCTTCTCCGAGCATTGGTACATAGGTAGGTGGTACATTCCATTGCTTCCCTATCTTCCAGTATTTTATTTTGAACAGTGTGCTATTGATGAAATTTTGAGGCCTATTGACATCCACCTCCTTCCTCCTCCCCTCCCCAACTCACACAAAAAGATACTCCTTTTATTGTATGAGTATTTCTCACTTCTTATCGGTATTAATAACGCTTAGCCATAATCTGTCTGTCCTTTTCTTAAACATGATATTTGTAGTTCCTAGGTTCTTACAACCTGATCTGACCAGTAATCTTGGGAGCTGTTGATGCACATACAGTCTTTATGCCTCTGTATTTATGCTATTGCAGATTTATCCCTTTATCACTTGAGTTTTAATTTTCTTTCCTGTAATTTCTTTTTCCTTGTAGCAATATCCTCTTCAGGGAGTTTGCTCTGATTTCTATGTGGAGAGTTCCAGCAATGCCCATAGGTGCCCATACAGTACTTAGTTTTCTTGCCGAACCCTTGAAACAACATTCAGAAACTCTTGATGAGGATTATAATGTTTCTGAGGATCTGGGAGAGTTCCAAGACTGGGTATGATTAAATTACTCTTAGTTTGGTTGTTTTACCTTAATGACATTATTCCAGGTGGACAGCTGCATTACATATGTATATTATGCATTTAACTAGAGTGAGTATTACTCCTGCGATGCAACCTATCGCAATTGGCTCAAAAATGAATTGGAGAATGCAGAAGTTCCTTTACCCGAGCTCTCACGGGAGGAAAAGGAAAGAACCATATCAACTGCTAAGGAAACATTGAATGCATCTCTTTCACTGCTAGAAAGTGAGTTTGTTTGACCAACTCGTTATGGAAAGACCATTCTCTGAGGAACATGTTGGACTATTCTAATATTTATTCACGAATTTTTTTCCTGCACTTTTGAGTTGGGTAAGGATGTTGACATTTTAATTATCAGTACATAAGTAACTCACCTTCTCTATGTAGGAAAAGAGACACCTTGGTTGGTATCCATTTCTGACCATACCTATGAGTCAGCTGAACCTGTTTATCTTCAACTTCATGCCACTGCAATGCTCTGCCTGCCATCTGGAGAATGTTTGTGTCCAGATGCCACTGTATGTACCACGTTAATGAGTTCCCTCTACTCTTCAGCAGGTCAGGAGGTTGTCTTAAGCCGCCAATTGATGGTATGTTCACTCTTAATTGGATAATTGTTTTGCTAATAAGCAATAATGTATCTCATACATCCATTAATGTTTTGAAGCTTTACTATGGCTAGTACATGTGATTTCACAAGTAATATGTCAGCCTTTTGTTTTTAGAAGCCTGAACCTGGACCTTTGAGTTACCAATCAAGGTGTTGGGACAAACTCAATGTTTGTCAACAACTCGAAACAAATAATTAAAAAGTTACTACCCTATGTTTGGATCCAATTGTAAGGTATGGGACTCCAGTCCCGCGTTGGAAGCATGGGATTCTAATGTGACATCAAAATGAGCTTTGGCTCTTTGATCCATGAGCTAGGTCTTGTATAGTTCTCCCAAAGGTTCCTATCAATTGGTATGAGAGCTTTTCTTTACAAGCCACATTTGGGCAGTGTAGGTGGTGATGCTGTTATTGTACTGTTAACCTGGGGCAAGAAAAAGTATGAAAAGCCAGATTGGTAAAGATTTAGGACCCAATTACAAGGTAAGGATATTGGGAAAACTCTCAATTCACACACTGTGATCTCCTTCCATTTTTTTTTTGGGTCCAATGAATAAGATTTGTTCATATGTTGCCTTTTTGGTATAGGAACCACGAAGGTTGTATTTCAAGTGATACGCTCACTCTATTGTAAATTTATTTAAAACAAGCCTCGCTTTAAATAGTCTTTCCAAAGCATTCTCTCTTGTAATCTTTACAGAGACCTGTTGTATCAACAAATAATTTGTAACTGGTCCTGAGCATATGTGCTAGTGATAATAATTTTGTGATGTATACCGTCTTGCCAATCTTTTGATTTGTTATTCCCTTGTTTATCTCATTGTTGTGTACTGCTTTGCCTGCACATGTTTTGTAGGTGAACGTCTCTATATCATCAAGGGACAATTATTGCATTGAGGTTGTTCTTCGTTGCTTAGCAGTAGCTGGGGATGGACTTGGGCCTCATGAACTTAATGATGGTGGTATTCTTGGTGCCATTATGGCCGCTGGTTTCAAAGGTAGTTCTCGGCTGATGTATAGTTGAATTATTTGGTAGACAAGAGGTGTTCACTTTTATAGTTGAAGCTTCAAAGTAATGAATTTTGATGAAATTCATGTTTGAGCTGGAGTTACTATGCGAGATCTGTATGGCAAATGAGTAGAAGACCTACTAAATAAAGTGATTTTTCTGTTGCAGGTGAGCTTCCTCGCTTCCAAGCTGGAGTTACAATGGAGATATCTAGATTGGATGCTTGGTATTCTGACAAAGATGGCTCTTTGGAGTGTCCAGCAACTTACATCGTGAATGGCCTTTGTCGTAGGTGCTGTATTCCCGAAGTCATTCTTCGTTGCTTGCAAGTAAGTCCAAGTGTGGCGTTGACCTGTATTTATCCCTCGAACTATGGTTTGTGTTTTGACCACTCCAAAGTGTGGCATTGACCTCTTACCTCCATGTCGAGCTTTCAGGTTTGTGTTTCTCTTGCGGGAGCAGGAGTCCTGCCAGATTGCCATGATAAGTTGATTGAACTTGTCGGCAGTTCAGAAACTGGTTTCCTTCACTTGTTCAGTCAGCAACAGTTGCAGGCAAGTTAATAATAATTGCTTATCGTCAAGCTTTGTGTTCATCTTATTCTTGGCTTCACGATGGTGTGAAAGTCATGTTAATCTATACACAAATTTTCACCCCAAATTGATAACATTTAATATCTATCTTTGACGCAGGAGTTTTTATTGTTTGAGAGGGAATACCTAATCCACAAAATGGGACTCGCACAGGAATGATTATTGCCCATTGTGCAGAACTGAAATCTAGGAAGGGGGAAGCCCTCTGGATAATGCTTGATTTTATCATCGCATTACTTTATTCTGTTCCTCCGTCCCTCTCATTCATTTTTTTTTTATAAAAATTCCCCCACCCTGCTTTGTACATAAAGTTGTCTTATTTAGAAACTGGGCACAATAGTAAAAACGGCTCTTAACCCATAAAGACTCAAGTTTTATTCTCGTTGTCTTTGTAATAATTTCTTTAATAGGTTATTTTATAAATCTTCTATAAATATTTTTTGAGTTTTAGGGTTATACTTTATAGAAAATTGGTGTCAAATCACTTAAACTTGTTTATACCAAAAAAAAAATTGTCTTATTTAAAATTTTGAATGCCCGTGGCTTCCCGGTAATGCTATTTGTTTCCTTTTCTTATATCTACAATTGGGAACCATGCCATAGGCCCATAATAAAAATATAACCCGCTTATAGGCCTAATGCTTGAATTTCAAGACTAAAGCTGTTTACTTAATTATATGAAGATTACAATCAGACAGATGTCACGTGAATTCCAAGTCTAAAGCTGTTTACTTAATTATGTACTAAACTTTTAGAGTAGCCTACTTGAAAATTTGCGTGCTGCTGTTCTTCTACCTTCGTTAAAAGATAATTCAGCTGGATTTCACTGTGAAATGAGAGTAATGTAATTTGATTTGCAAACGCCGAGGTCGAGAAAATAATTGGGTAGTTACAGCCATAATCAGTTGTACTTGTAACAGGACCATCTCTTCTAAACCGAAACTGACAAAGTTTGGAAATCATATATCGCCGCATATGGAGTTGCCAACATTCCAAGTCTATGAAAGTATGAGCCGAAAGCAAGAAGTCGCATACTATTTGTGCTGGATCACCAAAGCTTAGTTTTGAGCCAGAAAAGTACGAATACCACTCCAAACACGATAGCAACAGGGGCCCACTTTCGGATCAGAGCCTACAAGATTGGAAATTCAATTTTGGATTCACAATAATAGTCATCCATAATTTTAATCAAACGCTAGAACAAGGAACTTAACATTAACACTAACAGAAGGATAGCAATCTTTATTTATATAGATATAAAAAAAAAAGGGGAAGTATACAGTGTAAAACTAATGAACCTGTACAGAAATTATAAAATGATAATTGAATTGACCCGACAGGAGCTTCTTCAATATTGTTCATAAGCCTCTAATCAGCTTAATGCAACCTAAGTGAAATCATGGTATCAACCTTTAGATTGTTTTAACCCTGGGCGCAAGCAATCCCCCATAAGGTGACAATTCTATCCGACCACTGAAAGCTACATATTATCAAGCGCACATTTAGTCCAAACCAAAGTTTTAAAAAACCTTTTAGCCTAAATTTTGGTTAGAAATTTTTTTAAAACAATCAGCTATATTTGTCGAAAAGGGCTTTTGAATTAAACCATAGTTTAAAACTAAGGTTTTAGATAAACTACTGAAATTAGCTTCTGGAACAGTAAAAGAGTTTATAGACTACCTAATTACTATTTTATCCTTCATTTTTCTTACACATCTCTTCTCTACCCTCTCTCCTCTCTCATATTTTTAATAAAATCATACCCTTTGGCTTTCTTAGTAATAGCTATCTAAATACTCATTTATTAAAACCACTTTTTTTCTATAAACTCCTCCAAAAATTTTTTTCTAAACTCTTATCCAAACAAGCCCTTAAACTGAAATCAGGGGCAAGAGCATCAAATAATGCTGACATCTGTGAAAGGATATTAACACATTTGTATATCTACAAGGTTACAGCTTTTTTTTTTGGGGGGGGGGGGGGGGTAGCAATTTCTTATCTTTATTGCTCACCTACCTAGGTTGCTGAAAAGAGTCATAACCAAAGAGGAAAGGGTCATCAAATCTGTAAAATGATATTTAGGTAATGACCGCGACTTTAAAAAAATGTGTTTTATACTAGCTTTGAGAGAACCTTTGTAAAAACATATTTGCAACTACAGCAGCATATTTCAAAGACAACCGAAATCATAACTGAAATATGCATCACCAATTCCAAATGAACAAAGACTAGATTGCTAAAATAATGAATTGTTAGATATCATGTGCATGATGCAGCAGTGAACAGAAAAGGACAAACCTGTCTATTTAAATCTTTAGCCTTGTCAGCATATATGCGAGATTCTGATGTTAAGCGACTCGACATTTGGCTGACCTCTGCAGGTTTCAAATTTTTTTAAAAAATCAATAATACAGCCTTCGGTTGAATATTATAATAATCCTAAAATGCAATACGGTAGCTTCAGACTTGTGAATGTGGCAGCAAATTGCAAACAAGGAGAGACAATAAGTCATATACTAACATCATGAATGATCACCCCTCTTTATTATTAAAATGAAGTTCTGATAAAAAATGTCCTGGGCGTGTCTTAACAAGAACAATCAAGTAAGCAAACAAATACAAGTCGATCGCTAATATCCAAAACAATTTTTAGCAATAAATCACAAAGACCAAATCTTCACTTCAAAACACATGCTAAATTTTTATGCTTGATGTCAGATTTATTTAAAGAAGAGTTTATAGGGAAAACACAACTACAGTGACACTATACACGTCGATGGTCTTAATTTTCACATTCTATTGGAATTTATGAACAAATCAAGAATTTGGATGTTGCAGTCGAAAGATCCAAGCAATCAGCAGAAAATATGTAATAACCAAAAGAAAATAAAAAGAATATCTTACGGTCCAACTGTTCACCAACACCAAGAACTTCCTGCACATTTCGAGTCATTATCTGGTGGACTTCGTAGAGTTCATCATTCAACTTTGCAATATTGCGCTGAGTCTGGGTATCCTGGTACAGCTTCTTTGTTTTCTGTATAAATGTATCTTTTTAACATTTAAAAAAATAAGAACAATTAAGCATCCGAGCAAAAAAAATACCGAGCAGAATATAACAGAATCTAATGCCATAAAAGTAAAAAAGTTATATTTACCAAACTTAATAAAGGCATAAGGTCTGGCAGCTGTTTCAATTTGAGACCCATTAACTCGCTCAAACTCATTGCTGAGCTCTTCAAGATATTGGAAAGCCAGTTTCTTAGGGTAAGCACGGTCACACATTGTCAAATAACAGACACCTCCTTCAACAAGATAACTGATGTTCTGTCAAGGCTTATCTAGGCTACGAAAACTCATCCAAATCATGCTAATGCTAAATATAATGATAAAAGAAATAAATTAAAAAAATAAATCAAGATAAGAATTCAAGGAAGCCATTAAGAAAAACTATTAGGCAGTAAGGTTGTGGAGCATCATGCTAATATCCCATTTTGCATATGCACACCATAAGTAAAAGTACCCACTAAATAGTAACGAATACAAAAGTGTTGACTTAACAAAAGGAAAGGCGGGAAATTCCTTTAATTTTCAAAACCAAAATAACATGACCACAAAGATTTGAAGAAGTAAGCAACTTGCAAATAAGTACAAGTACTACCAGGAAAGATATTGTCATACTGATTACTGATTAGGCAACAGGGAGAACAGAAAAACTGTCAATTTTTCAACAAAAATTCTGAGAACACAGATTCTCGCAGTTCATATTGATTGTCATTGTCTCCAAGATTACTGCCACTGAAACTATTCGGCCGTCATACTGCCCTATATGCACTTCAGAATATAATAGCCTAACGCATATGAACATAAAAATATTGAGGAATACATATGAACAAAGGATACTGGAAAATATAAGGGCCTGTTTCGATTGACATCCTGGATGGTTCATTCTGTCTTCTGGAGAGATTTTTAAACAAAGCCTTAACCTGCTGTTTGTAAAATTCAGCATCTTTGATATCACGACCATCATCTAGTCCCTCCACTAGAGGAAGACCATCAATTACACGAGCAATCATAGTCATGTTCACCATCCTTTTCAGTTATTGATGTCCGTTTATCAATTTAAAACTTATCAACTAAAGCAAATCCCCTGTAATAACAATCCAGAAACAGTGGCAAACAAAACTTAGTTGAAGCCAGGACCTTGAGAAAAATTAGATGCATCATACAAACTAACATTTCTTACATACTAGTACCAGAGAAACTCAATTTTTTGCAATTATCTCAATGATATGCAATTTTTTAGCAGTTTGATTAATCGAAAACAGGACCTTGAGGAAAATTATAAGCATGATACAAAGTAACATTTCTTACGTGCTTGTGCCAAAGAACCTTTATGCAAGACTTTTAGCAATTATCTCAATCACGATCCAAATTGTTTTAGCAGTTTGATCAGTCGCTATCGGAAACCAAATAAGACCAGGTTCAAATAATTTACTAATCAAAATTCAATCTTCAAAACCAGAATTTCAATTTCAGTTGACCCTGTAATTAGTAAGATTGAGAGGGAGAAAGAGAACCACGAACAACTCCCAAAAATACCAATTATACGGAATCAATTTTGCCCATTTTGATATGAAAAAAAATGCTTAGAGCATATCAGCCTCCTCCTTCCGTAGAACTCCAGAAACAATAAAAGCAGCCCGATCCTCTATGGGCTGAGAAAAGGTTGAATTGAACACATTGGAATAAAACTCAACTTTCTTGTTTCGTTTATAATGAAATAATTCCAAATAACAAGTCTTTACATGGTGATAGCAAACTGCAATTCAAACTAGTATCGGCCTAAGCATACCTATTTCACCAAGATTCCTTTCGCTATAACGTACAAACTTATGTCCAGCAAATCTATAATCTAAAATATTTTGAAACAAACCAACTATTTTCCAAGACTCAAACCAATGCAACGAAATGGTGCTAAATTACCACCTATACCCAGGACAAAATAAGATAAAATTCACACCAGAAATCACGCAGGTATGAATCGTATGATATAACTAACATCGCCAATATCTCGTTAGGACATTATCGTTTAACTTATTTGATGCAACAGATCTGAAAAAAAATGGGATTTAAGTGTTAAGGATACGAAAGAAAGGAAAGTCAGAGTCAATAGGGCAGTGAAACCAAGTAAGAACCCACATTACTCAGATCTTGTCCATCTGAGTCATCGAAGTTAGCTATAAGTACTACATGGAGAGAGATTGGGCTCATCCTCTGTTTGATCTGTAATACATGGCTAAATTCTCACGCATAGTATTCAATATATCTTGAATACAATCAAGAATCCCCGATTTCATCATGTTCAGGCGTTTTCCTGAACAACGACACTGAAAATATTGCAGGATTGCTGGAAAACTAAAGCAGAGTAGAAGATGCCATGATAATAATTTCGGAGGCAACAGATAGGAAGGGTTAATCAAATGAAGGGTGACAAGAAGTGCTGAGGAGAGAAAGAGGCTAACCGGAACAGATAAGTGGAATGACAATGAAATGATGGCGGCCGGAGCTGCCGCAGCTCTCGACGGTGTCGGAGCAGCTCAACTGGTGCAGCCGGTGCCGATCGAATGAATTGACAAACAAGGAAACCGGGGGAGAGCCGAGGGAACGAGGGCGGGAGAGGGAGTATGGTAGTCAAGCAAAGATCTCCGGCCCGGGGAGATGGTGAACAATATTGCAAAACTGCCACCGAAGTTTCAAGAAATAAATATATAAATACTGAATTGTTTTTGGAATTTTTATTTTTTTTTATGTTGGGTATTTGTTAGATGTAAATAAGATTTTCTTCTAAATGTGGGTTTCTTAAAGAATTAAAAAAATCGATAAAACCAACATTTGCACCAAATGTTGCCATAATGCCATGTTGGTACTGAACGTGTTATATTTTTGGCAACTGTCAATTAAATTTCTTATCATGTAAATTTACCTTGAAAAGAAAATGTTACAGATTAAAATAAGTTATCTTCATACGATAAAGCATTAAGAACAAGGATTAGATAATTTAACCAATTTTCTATTAACTTTCTTAAATTGAGCCTTTTTCCCTTTAGATTCGAATAATTTAAAGCTAGAAATTATAAAATGGCAATAAAATAAAAAGCATAAAAGAAAAAGGGAAATGGATGAGAAAAATGAATATTATATGAACTTTCACTTTTTTTTGGTGTCACTTGGGCAAAATAAATGAGTTGAAATTTTTTTAAATTATTGCTAGTGTTCTTACATTATAATAGCATGAAAGTCTTATTACAAGTAAAAAATTATGAGTTTAATCTCAATTTTAATCTCAAATTATTAGTGTTTTTCTTTTTAATTAAAAATATATAATTACTATTCTACCAGATTATGTAACCCTTGGATGATACAGAAACACCATTCATAACGTTATATAAAATATCAGTTTTGTATTGTATCCTATTCTTTATTTATTTACAAGGACAATTGAACTTCAACTTGAAATTAAAAATATCTTGTTATTCTAGAGCATAAATGTCACCATATATTAGTAAATCACGTTGCATTTTCAAGAGGAGCTTGATGAACAATTCCATTAGCAATCTTTGGCCCAAGCACATTAAATAATTTATGAAACTGAATAATAAATTAGAGTTCTTAAATAAATCAAGCCCGGTTCTCCAATGCTGATGCAGCAGAATCAACATGTACAAGCAAGCAAGAATAAACTTTCTGCTTCAATCTGTCAATAGTCTCTACAAGCCCTTCACAGATCTCTGGGCTTAAATTGCTTCTCAGTTTCTCCAACCACTCATTTGCTTGCTTAAGATGAGACAATGTTAGAGCAATATGATTAGCTTCTTCTACTACTACATGTCTCCCTGCAATTTCTTTAATGTCCTTCCCTTTTTTCTCTTGGGAACCACCACCAATGGAAAACCCAGAATCCAATGTCTTCTCCAAGAATTTCAAGAACCATGATCTTGTTTCATTTGAGAGCATTTCTCTCATCTCTTTTACCTCCTTTAGACCATCCCCTTTTGCCCATTCGAGTTTATCTGTCTTGTTTAGTTTGGTTGCTGCTTGTTGTTTCAAAGACTTCGATAATGTGCCAGCCATATTGAAGCCTGTCTTTTTAACAGGTTTGTTGTCTGGTTCTGGAGAGGATAGATTTTTGCATGACTGAAGTGATTTATCTTTTAATGGAGATGTAGGGTTTGGTTGGTCCATGAGTTGTTGCAGAGAAAAGAACTTGTTCATTGTGATATGAGGATTCTCTGATGCTGTAGAAGAGCAGAGATTGGCAAACATACTGAAAGAAGAGAGAGAGACAAAGGAATTAGTTTAGAAAATACATAATGTTTCAGAAATTAGTTGAGAAAAAAGAGAACTACCTTAGGCACATGACAAGGTTTGCTGCTGAAGATGCTTCTTTTTGAGCCTCTACTGCAACCTGAGAGGCTAAGTGTTTCCTTCTAAGAATTTCCTTGTAGAATGAAAATAAGGTAAGCAAGGGGAAATACAAGTTTACATGAATAACAAGTTTTACAAAACAGAACTGAAAGAAAATGCCAACAAGGTGAGAGTTTTACATTACACCAACCTCAGTTTTCTCAAATTGATTCTGATATATTGTGCTTGTTAGATATGTTTAACATATCAAAATCACGTGTAGATCTGTTAAACATAGTATAATGTAAAGTACCTTTCCAGGCTTCAAAAGGTTGGGAGGCAAAGATGACCATGAAATTGTCTCTGTGATGTAGCTTTTGTCTTTACTGCGAGACAAAAAGTTATAGTTCAAATTTTCCTGTTTGGAAGAACTGCGTTTTGTAGAAGAAGTGCTCTTAGAAGGTGTCATATCAATCTCCTGAATGCTAGGTTTAGCCAACTCTTTCTTTGGAGAAGTTGCTTCAAGTCTATTATGAGTTGGAGTCGCTGAGGCTACCTGTGATGCTAAAACCAATCATTGTTAGTATCAAACTCAGATTATTTGAAAAAAGTAGTTAAAAATACCAGTTTAAAATTTTATTGGCTAAAAGGATTTGGGGCAACTTATCTTCAATGTATATAACTTTTTTTCAGTTACGTGTAACCTATCTTTACCTATTTATAAAAATCTTCAAAATAAAAGTCATTTACACATATTTAAAGAAGAGTTGCAACCACTGAAGATGATTGCATTCACTCAAATTCATGCCCTTCTAGCAATAATTTTTTTTGTTTTTTCTTTGATTTGGCAAGAACACTGCTTGCATGCAGGGATTAAACCCTAGTAACTACCACCAAAAGGTGGCCTGTGTGTCACTACACCATAGAGGTGCTGGTAGCCAATAATATTTTCAGAGATACTTTTAACCAATTTTCCCGTTTTAAGACTTCAAATTCAGTAGGCTCCAAAATATGTGATATTGTGGCTTGAAATTCGAAAATTGCAAAATTTAAGGCAATTTTCATACCTGATCTTTAACCTCTTGCTTTGCTTTCATCGATCCGACCTTCTTAGTACTACTAGCTCCGCCGCCATTCTCTAAATCATTTCCTCTGCTCCCTCCATTGGTATCTGCTCCATCAACCTTTGAATTTGATGTTAAAACACCCTGCATGTACCTGGATGCAACAACAGCCTTCTCTTCTTTAATAACAATCTTCTGTCTTGGATTCTCTTTGGCTTCCATTATTAAATCCATTGATTTTGAAGAACCATTATTAACTCCTTCACCTTCAGATTTTACAGAACCCTCTGATGATTGCTCCAACATCTGCATCAAATCTTTAGGGTTTCCTTCAAAAGGGTGTCTTCCAGGAATAGGCCTAACCCCAACAAGAATAGGAACCGGTGTCCCACTCTCCATTTTGTCCACATAAAAGTACTGCCCAAGTTGTAACTTGTTGTTCAAGATAAGCTCATTATCTTGCTTTGAGAGTGAAACATAAGTTGAATGAGAAGAATCTGAAACTTTTATGAAGAAACCTTGATTAGGCCATAGCTCAGAACCAGTTAATGCAGGCACAATACTTATCACCTGCAAAAGAACCGATCGGTATTCGCCTCGAACTTTTACATCAGAATTCATACTTTGAAGAAGCTTCAGTAACACTCCAGGGGTCAGAGACGCCATTTTTCTTCTTCCCCTTTCAAGGTATTACCAATGGCAAAAACAAAAATCTGCATATCCTTCAAGAGTTAGATAAGAATCATAGAGGAATAGATTGGCAGATTGAACTGAACAGTATCTAAAGATTAAGAAAAGAATCTAAAGGTTATATTACCTGAAAATGGGATGTGAAAGATTCTGAACAGAAATGACAGAAGCTAGTGAGTTTGCAGATAGAATAATGAATCTGATTTGCTTGAGCAGTGGCTTATCCAAGAACATGTTCTAAAAGGTCTTTGCATGCGAAGCACGTAATCATCAAAATCTCTTGGCTTGAAAGCCAAGGGAAAATAATGGCTTATAGGCGTGAGAAATGGGAGGGCACTTTGTGGGAGACACGAAATGAAGAAAACCAGAGCCTTTTATCAGAAAAAAGTTTATTATGCCAAGCAAACCTCGGTAGTAATTTAATGATTATTACTGATATGGTTCTTGTATATTAATTGTGGGGTTTCAATTTGGTCAGGTTTCGTTATAAGTTAGTGGCAATGTAACCATTAAGAAATGGTTAGGATATTATAGTGTCAACATCTTAGAGAAACGTCATTTTAAGGCCACTTCATCTTGACCTTGATTCGGAAAATTATGTTACACGCCCTGAGGCCCATATAGATAATTTAATTGTTAAAAAATCCTACAATAAGTAAATATGAGCCCTATACAACTTATTGTTATTTACGGCATCTTATCTCATCATTATATATTATTCATTTATTATAAATTTTTTTAGTGATTAGATTGTTTATAGAGGATTGTGTAGTAATTCTCCATTTTAAATTCTTTCATGAGTAAATAAAATTTGGATAAGATTAAGAAAACTTTACATTAAGCAAACACAATCATTTTACTTGTACTTAAAAAGTCGTAGCGTTTGGGAAGACATATTAATTTCTAGGTATCTAAATTTATGCCTAAGGGTAATAGATAGTTCGTCCTGCCCAATATTAGTATCGCCTAAGAGGAAGGGAGATTTCGCCCTATTCTTATATCGTAGATGAATTTAACCCTTTTTCAAAAACAATTTATTAAAAAAAATTGCCTAATCTATTTCAGGTCCTAACCTTTGTATTTAAAAAAAATTGGTGAGAGTATTGGGTTGTTAATATATTGCATCATCATTTAATAATATGTCATAAAGCTAAAATAGTTTTGTTATTAAATTTTTATGATATTAATTGTTGTTTGTTCAGATAGTTTTAATCCTTACAATAAATTGAAATTTTCAAGAACATCTTATGCATTGATATTTTACACCATAATATCTTATTTAAAATGCTAAAATAATACAAAATAGGAGTAGTAACTTACCATAAGTCTCAAATTTAAATATAACTGAACATATTTTCTCATTATTAATTATTTATGGATAGTGTGATTCTTTATCAATTTTATATTTATATTGACAATAATAGTCAAATTATTTACTTATGATCTAAGTTATTTATTTTTAGGTGAAATCTAAAACATCCATATTTTAAAATAACAAATACAAACTTTTAAAAATAAAATAAAAATTTTAAATGTCTAAATTTAATATTAATTATTTAAATAAGAAATAAAGATGATTAAAGAATTTGTTTTCTGGGATTTGTGCCCCATTGCCAAAATATAAAGACATAAAGATTTTGTTAGAGAACAATTATTTTCGAGTACCATTTAAAGTTAAAACTTTTTTTTTAAAAAAATATAATTTTTAATATAAGATTTAATTAGGGAGTTGATATTAAAATTAAATATAAAATATATTTATTATATTTATTATTTTTTAAAAAAATTACTCTTATTATACTCCCTCAATAATAATCAAATAAGAGAGGAAGTGAGGGAGTTAATAAAGATAATTAGAGCGTTTTAAAAAAAATACTATATTAAATAAATTAACTAACTTTATTAATATAATTAAATTAGTTAAGTAAATCTTATATTAAGTAGTAGATGAGTAATATTTATATCCCCATATATATTAATTACAAGGGTAAAAGTATATCTATTATCTAGTACCCTAAACTAATTTTAGAAAAGTAATTAATACTTTAAAGTATTTAAGTGTGCCATCAATACACAGAACTAATTTTTGAAGTACAATTAACACCATAAAATAATTTTTAAAGTGCAATTAGCACCTTAAAGTATTTAAGAATGTAATCAGCACCCCAAACAAATTTTAGAAGGGCAATTAACACCCTATAGTATTTAAATTGATATAATTTTTCCCTTTGCTAATAAAAACACTAACTTTAGTTTGATACATGCCATATTTTTTTATTTTAATACATTATTATTTAAAAAATTATATGTGTAATATTATTTTAATAAATTATACTAAATAAACTATAAAATTTCTTAATTTTCACATATAAATTCTATACAATATTAATTTTAAAATTATTCAGTACCCTTATTTAAATAATATGACATATGTGATTCTTTAATAATAACGTATCAAAATAAAATATTCATGTGATAGGGATTATATATAAATTTATATTTCTATCGGTAAAAGGCTAAATTATACTAATTTAAATATTTTAAAGTGTCGATCATATTTCTAAAATTAATATAAGATGCTAATTATATTTTTAAATATTTTAAGATATTAATTACTCTTTTAAAATTAATTTAAAAGTGTTAGATATACTTTACCCTAATTACAATTCCTCACAAGTTGGGATACTTTTAAGTTTTATTTCGGTGAAATCGTGAAGCTTATCCTATGTACAACTTGTGAAATTTATACTTCTCATGCAAACCACATGGAATCCTTCTCGCCACGGTTCTTCAAAACAGAATACAACTTCTACCAAAAGTAGGCCTTATCCATATCTCTTATCTAATTGCTTTTTCATCCCATGTCACTATTCCTTCAGCCATACTCTTTTTTTTTTTTTTTTTTGATAAGATCCTTCAGCCATACTCGAAAACATGATATTCTATGCAAGGTTATAGTCCATCAGTTTCCTTCCATTTGTAGAATCTAAATTTCTCTACAAATCCTCAGGCATTGGCCTGGGTTTGAGCACGAACAAAGCTAGTATACAAACCTTCATCATCTCCATGGGAAGAAGCCATGAGAGTTTCATGACTTCCAGACTCCACCACAGTCCCATCTTCCATAACTGCGATCATCTCAGCTTCTCTGATTGTAGATAGACGATGAGCCACTACTACTATGTTGGTTGCTTGTTGTGACACTTTTCTTAGATCATTTTGGATACTTTTCTCTGACTCTAAGTCCAAGGCACTGCTTGCTTCATCAAGCAATAACACCCTTGTTCTCTTCAATATTGCTCTTGCTATTTTTTGCGTCCCCCCCCCCCCCCCCCGGCGGGATAACTGCACCGCACTCTCACCCACCTAGTTTCAAACAAAAGGGGTGACAACTTCAATTCTTTCTTCAATTTATCCTATCTATCTATAATGTTTCAGGTCACAATTTAGTATTTTATTCTCTGCATATTTGATAAATTTAAATTTTGAAGAGTTGAACGAAAGGGAAAAATTAATCATTTATCTATATAAATTTACTTTAATTATAATTCAGTCCCTAAACTTTAACTTATTATAATTTAATACTTATAATTTAGTTATTTAAAATATTAATCTTTATGTTTAAACAACTAACTTTAATCCTTATAATTTTATTTTTTTAAACTATATGACAAATATTTTAATAGATAAAATTACAGAAAATAAATTATATTAATTTATAATTTATAAACTAAATTTTAATTAAATTAAAATTATAAAAATTAAGCTATAATTCAAATAAATAATAACATTGAGGAAGGCCACTTATAAACTTGTGAACTTGAGCTTCTCTCTTGCAGCTTCTTCAATTTCTGTGGATGCAGCATTTTCATTCCCAAAGGCAATATTCTCCCTAATGCTGCCAGCAAAAAGTGCAGGCTCTTAACTCACCAAAGCCATTTGTCTCCTCTACTCTCTCCAATCCGACCCATCAATCTCTCTCCAATCCGACCCATCAATCATCACTTTCCCTTCATTTGGATCATAGAATCTCTGCATCATCCATATCTGTTGATTTTCCTGACCCACTTGGCCCCACTAAAGCCACAGTGCTTCCTGCTTTCCCCTTCAAACTGAAATCCTTCGACACAATCACCTGAGGCCAAGATGGGTAACAAAATGTCACCGGCCTATTTAGATTAGTTGTTAGATAATAAATTTTAGGAAAAATAAATTTTAGAAATAGAGATATTTGGATGATTAGTAATAGAATTATTTTTTATATTAATAAATTACTAAAAAGGGTATAATTTGATTAAAGTATGAGAGAGAAAAGGGGATAGAGAATAAATATGAGAGAGGATAGAGAAAAAATAGGAGAGATGATAAAGTATAGGTGCTCACGGGACGGGTCGGGACCAGAACAACCCCGTCCCGTGTCCCGTCTCGTCCCGATGAGACCAGAACGGATTTGGGACAGGACGAGAATTCCCGATTTTTTTTTAAAAAAAATATAATAATAAAATTATCTCAATAAATCATTCCATATAAAATACCACGGTAATTTTCTCTAAATACAAACATTCCTCCCTAATATAAAATGATAATTTACTCAGATAAGAGGAAAAAATAACAGTAAAGAATAATAAAAATATATGTATAGAAATATTTGTAAGTAAAAATATTTATATGAGAGTGACGACTGGCGAGACCTGTGACTGGGAGCAAGTAAAGTGTAAGAAAAGAGACGGAGAATCTAAAAAGAGTGTACAAAGTGAAAAATATAAGATAATGTAATATAATTTTTTTATAAAAAAAAAAATAGGGTCGGAACGGGACGAAAATCCTGAGGGTCAGGCTGAGACCCGTCCCGTCCCGACCTTCCCTCTGTCCCGTCCCGATAATTTCCCGTCCCGGTCCTTTTCGGGACGGGATGGATCCATCCCGAAATCATCGGGACCAGGTCGGGACACCCAGGACGGGATATATTTGGACACCCCTATGATAAAGTGTAGAGAAGATAAATGAGACAGGAGAAAAGATTGAGGAGAGAGGAGAGAGGAGAGAAATAAGAGAAGAAATAGAGTATAAAAAAATAGAAATAAAATAATAATTGGATAGTTTATAAACTCTATTTCAAAACCTATTTTCACTACTTTATTTAAAATTATAATTTTAAATTATAATTTTAGTTAAAATTAATTTTAAATAAAAATAGTTATTTATATAAAATTTTATGAGATTTTACCCTAAAATTAATTTTCCAATGTAGATCCAAACACACTACTCTATCCCCAATGGCTTTGATCTTCCCATCTTCCTACTCTTTTTCGTTCTATCATCGCCTATCGATGGCCTAGGATCTATGATATCAAAGAACTGCAGGAATTGGTGTAGCTGCCATGGAAGTATCTGGTGCTAAGGCTGCTAGACTCGCACAGAAAATGAGCTCAAAACAAGAATGAGAAAGATATTATAAACATCTCCAAATTCTGTTTTGTTCTGTTTCACGAGGTAGGCGCCAAAGCAAAGTGTTAGGCCTAGAATTTGTGAATTGTTTACAGATTTTCTCCTAGGCTCTAACAAGGCTTGTTGTTCAAAGGACTTTACTATTTGTTCTTGGGCAGATAAAGTTGTGACTGTCCTTATGTTTGAAACTGCACCAGAAGCAATATTACTAGCTCTAGCATTTGTTATCAACTCTTGGCCCTATGTTTATGATCAAACTTAAGTAGCTAGCACCAAGAGTAGCAGCAGCCAAAAGGGTAATCTCCATTCAAGGGAAAATGACACACCAAACCCTACAGCAGCTGAAGATGGAAAGCCTCGAAAATAACACGCCGGTGGAGTTTTCTTCGAAATCAAACCATCCCGGTTCTTGTTTTAGTATGGCTTGAAACAGAAGGTCTCTAATTCTTAACGTGAGGTTTGTACCAGTCCAGCCACACAAACCTTGTCGCCCTGTCATGGAGATGATGCATCCAAAACCAAGACCAACAAGTGCTAGACAAAGGTGACCAATATCTCTTCTCACTTTTGAAGCGTCGTCATGAAAATACGCTTCGAGGGCCATGCCTAAAATCAAGGGAAAGAGGAACAAGAAAGCACCTGCAAGAATACCTAGAAGGAATCCCGACAATAGCATCACAAGTTCTGGCTTTTGCAGTTTCCATATCTCAAAGAGTCTGAATTTTCTTGGCCTTTTCTTTTGTGTATTATCTATATCTGCTAGCTCTTCTTCATCCATGGATATTAAGTACTTAGAGGTGAACCTTGAGATATCAGGAGATGATTTCTCATAGACGGAAAAGTCATTAGCCTTTTGAGTGACATACTCTTAAGGCAGCCTAGGTTTTGAGATGGGATCAGATTCTTCAGAAGCAAGCTTGATGAGGTTATAATATGTGCCAGCTTTTCTCATAAGCTGGTGATGGTCACCAATCTCAGTCACAGAACCACATTCAAGAACTACAATGGTGTGAGCATTCCTTACTGTTGCTATCCTGTGAGCAACGACAATGGTGGTTCTGCCAGCAGAAATCTTGTCAACGGCCTTTTGGACTATAGACTCTGACTCAGCATCAAGAGCACTGGTAGGTTCATCCACGAGAAAGAGTTTAGGATTTTTCATCATGGCTCGAGCCAATGCCATTGGCTGCTTTTGACCTCCTGAGAGTTGGGTTCCCCTGTCTCCAACCTGCCATAAATGTCATCCTTTAGCTAACAATCAGACAATATAATTCTTATTATAAATCATTTTTTAACTAGTTTATAGAAACTAAAAAGTAATAATAGTTAACTTTTAAATAAATATTTAAATTTATAAAATTTTTAACTTTACTCCTATTAAAAAAATATAAGTGTTCTTATTTTATAATAGGAATAAAATTAAAAAATAATTATTAATAATAATTTTGTAGATGATTTATATTTAAAATAAAAAGATTCTCCAAGAAAGCGATTCGTAAACAGGGACCAGAGTGGGATACACACACTTTTCAAACGCCTAGAAACAACCATCTTTCTGGTTGGTCACTGTACCTGATTGTGATAGCCTAGTGGCAGGTTAGAGATAAGACTGTGCGCATCAGCAGCAAGCATTAATTGCCTCTTCCTTAGTGGCATTTTCCTTCCCCATCATCACATTTTCAAGTCTGGTGGGGGCAAAGAGAACGGGCTCCTGACCAACCATTCCAATTTGATCTCTTAGCCATTTGACTTGAAAGGTTCTTAAATCATGACCATCTAAGGTTATAACCCCTGAAAAGACATTTGAATGCTGTCAGAAGGAGAAAGACGAACTTCTTTGAAGTAACTACTATTTTCCATTTGATGACCTTGTTATTTTTGTTCAAATATTTATTTTTTGTACAATTTTTGTTCAAATATCATTTGATGTATGCAGTGGACTTGCCCCCTCCGCTACGGCCAACAAAGGCTAGGGCTTTTGCAGAAGAAACGACTACGTTAAAGGACTCAAGAATGAGCGCTTCAGGGCGAGAAGGGTATGCAAAGATGACATTCTTGAACTCAATTGTTCCATTAACATTTTCAAGCTTCTTTCCTTCAGAGCTGTTAGGATCAATCTTAGGAATTCTCTCTATCATTTCAAATACACGACTTGCTGCAACGTTGCCTTGCGCAAATTTTGCAAAATATGAAAGTGCCAGTGCCAAGCCTCTGCTGGTTTCAGAAACTAGTGTCATTCTTGTACACCATTTAGAGCATAAGTAGGCATAAAAGAATAATCATTTTCTGGGATAACTATACAGAAACAGTTAAAATTTACTAAGCCGATAAACATCACAATCTCCCTTTTTGGCATACCAGCAAACTCCTTATTAGGCAAAAACAAAAGCTTATTTTTACCTATTGTCCGAGTTCAACTAATGAAGAGATAAAATATCTAATTATTTAGAGTATATTTAATCTTTAAAAAATATTATTATGGTTCTAATCATGACGCTTTGAGAGAGATTCTAACTCATGGGTGTCTAAATTTACGTATGAGGGTAATAGATAACTTATCCTATCCAACATTTGTATCGTTTAAGAGGGAGAAAAACTTTACCCTATCTTTAGATCATGGATGAGCCTAACTTCTTTCTAAAAAAATTCTGTATAAAAAAAGGATTACTTCTAAATTAAAGCATAATTAGAATATAGAAAGTAGTTGGAAGGTTGATTTTAACTCTAAATATAATACTGCAATTTAATTTTTTTTTATATTTATAATTTTTTTCTAAATTAATTTATCTAATTTATAAATTAATATATAATCTAATATTCTATATGGCATTTTAGGAAAATTAGGTTACATCAATGGCTTTATAACCTAGTGATAAGGAAGATTTTTAGTAAGTGAGATATCGTAAGTTCGTGCTTACTTGTAAATTAACCCTTTAGTAACTGCACTTCTAATTCTTAAAGAAGGAAGATCAAATCATATTTATTATAATTAATAGCTAATTTATTAATTTTTTTTAATCTTCTTAACTTAGTTAAATAATTCTAAAGATCTAAAGAGTACTAGCTTAGAAGAGAGGAGTAAGAATAGAGAATACCTTCCTCCAATACTAACACCAAAGAAACAAGAAATGGCTGAACCACCATCAATCTCATTTCTGGCCATTAAGAGGGAACCATACCAGAAAGCCAATGCCCATGTTGAGTAGGTTATTGAATAGATTAATCCCATGCCTCCACCTTTTGCAAACCCTATCTTCGCCCCAAATGACTCTGATTTGTCCAATACTTCTCTGTATTTTTAACCCATTCGGCTTTCTGAAACAAAAGCAAACACTGTCCTTATTGATATTATGGCCTGCTCTGCTACACTTCCTGCTTTCCTATATGAGTCCTGTGTTCCCACAAAACGTGGAAAGGATTAAATGTCTAATGGCATGCATCTGCTTTTCCTTCTTTAATTTTGCATGAAATATCATTTTGTCATATTTTCCCCAATTAGTCCTTTCTTCATGTTTTCTTCATAGTTATTATGAACGAATCTCATAAGAGTGTATGTAATTGTAAGGTATGGTTGGTCTTACTTCCTCTGTTGCTGTAAGACATCCATAAACAGCTTTGTAGGCTATGCCACAGAAAAGAGTGAGAGGGGTGACTGAGAAAACCGCCAGAGACCTTCCATGACCTTAGAAATCCAACTGTGTAGCCACAAATGAATGTAAATACATGATGAATGAGGTGAGATATCTGCAGTCCCAAAAGAAAAAAATGATTTTAGTTATTTCAAAATATAAAATTTATAAGAGAAAATTTCTGAAAAATCTCTCATTACAAAATTTATTGTTTAAAAATATTTAAAGGACACAAGTCTTTAAGTAAGTGTTAATATGTTATTCTTCTTCAACTATGTTTTCATAAAGCTAAAAATATATTACACATATGAATAAGAGTTATACTTACTGAAAACATGTTGTACCTGTGTCTTTAAACAAATTTTAAATATATTTAAATAATAAATTTTGTAATAGAGAATTTTTCAGTAATTTTTCTAATTTTTAATCTGTACATATAAATTAAGTGAAGAATTGATAGTAGTGATTAAATTAAATTGGTAGAAATGCTTGAGAAGACAAAGCCAAAATGAACTTAAGAAAAAGGAATAGAACCTTGTCTGTCGTGATTTCTTGAATCTGAGCAACATCACTTGCAATTGCATGCATGTTATCACCGGTGCTCATCTCTGTGCCAAAAATGGCTATGTCTTGCCTAAGAATTGCTTTCGAATACTATCTTCTTATTCTCTGAGCAGATCATTCCCCCACCAACCTCCAACATGTGATCTCTGCATATTTTCTTATCAGTGAAATATTTTAGACCTTTCAAAAAATGTTTCAATAAAATTAAGATTCAAATCTTCCCAAGTTCATTCTGTTGCCTAAAAATTGTTTTTTTTTTTTTGGAGGGGGGAGTGGGGGGGAGAGAGAGGAGAACACTTGATGAGTTATAGAGTATGCTTTAAAGTGAAAGAGTTACTTATGAATTTCGTCTTCATTTGCTTACCTTGATATGCTCCTATTAACACCAATGCAGCTCACCCCACCATACATATATCTCAGGGTTATACACAGATAAAAAAAAAAGTTTTTTGTTTCTTTTTTTCAGGGGTGTTAATTAAGTAATTAACCATGACATGAATTTATCTCCAAGTAATTGCATAATTTTGAGAAGAAAGTAAGATATTCAGCTGCGCCTTGTTTGGTTGGCGTTTTCGAGATTTTTATTTACTAATAATGAGAAATTATCGTATTTGTCTCTAGTTTCTGGTTCAACGTCGCCGTTTCGATCACATGATTTGACTGGAACGGCCAAAATGCTCCCACCCTCTAGCGCGAGTTCGAATGGCAACAGTATAATATAGGAGTACTATTTGTCGTTTAACCATTTCATTCCCATTTTTTTTAATTTCCATTTAATTTTATTTCAATTAATTTAATCTCTATACATCCAACGCTAATCAACTGATTAAAAATATTATATTATGAATGAACGCTTATCGTCTGCTTTTTTAATGGATCATAGTTAATGAAATGAGCTTTTTCAAATCCAACTCAAATAAGTCAATCAAACTAATGAAGGAGTGAATTAGTCTTCTAATAAATTTAATTAAGAATTTTATATAAATCAATTAAATTATATTCTATATTTTTATACTTGTCTCATTTAAAATTGAAACAATGTTGTTTTGAATTGTTATTTAGAAAAAATAACCATATGTTTGATTTGTGTTCTGTTTTGTTAGATTATATATATTTTATTTATTTATAGATTAATATATTGTTATTTAAATACTATTTATTTTAAGATTATATAAGAATATTTTTATATATTTTATAATTAGATTAATCTCAACTTAACCGAGTTAGATCACTAAAACTTAGACAACTAGTTGGACCGGTTCAACTAGTCTCAGTTTGGATTCATGCAAACGCAAGACTTGAACATCTTTACGTTGGATTAAGAAATAAATAGTAGGAGTCACCTGTTCAACGTCCTTAAGGATCAGGGTTTGGGGACCAGCGAATGCTTCAGAAGCAATCTTAGTGACCAACTCACCAAAAAGATACGAATAGCAAGGCAGTGATCCGCCATTGATGATTGCCCCAACACACCCCACCATCACTAACACCAAATCCCACTTCGTTGAGTACCTAAACGACCCCATCACGCCCACTCTTGTTCTTCTTCTTCTCCTTCTCATCACAATCACTCTCACTGCAATAACTTCCAAGATCCACTTCACTGCTATACCATATCATACTCGCCTCGTCTCCTTCTCCTAATGCACTTTTCTTCCCAATTTCACATTCACTTGCAGCCGCGTAACTCCGAAGCTCGATTTTGCCATTTTGATATGTTCGAGGGAGGTGATGGTCGTTATCTGTTCGACGAAATGTCTGGCTGAGATCATAAGGTGTCCACGGGCTCAGGGCGGAGCCTAGGATTTTAGGGTAGTTGAGTCGGTCATTGGGCTCAATTTGCCATGAAATTTCTTCTCTCCAAGAATTTGCACGGTCTGAATAAAAGGGTGAAGCAGGAGGAGCTCTTACGTCTGTGTGAGAGGTAGAGGCTGTGAAGGAGAAAGAGACATTGCGAGAGTTTGCAGGAGATGGGTAGTAGCGACGTGAATTTGGGCTGAGATTGAGGAGTAGGAGGACACAATATCCATGGAAGAATTAGCCATGGTGAAGAAGAAGGAGAAGAAGAAGGTTCAACTTTGTGAGGGCATTTCAAAAGGCATTGGTCCAATGAAGCCAGACAAGTCTGCTCGTTGTGCCTGCGTTATGCAGCATAAAGAGGCTTTCAGGTTTATATTATTTCGTTAGGAGCTTTAATCTTGGTGATTAACTGATTATAGATATATTAGTTGTCTAGTTGATCTTTTAAAGAAAAAGTTAAGGAGTTTGTTATATTATTTAAAAATTTATGTGTATGTCATCAATATTTAGATTAAAATGAATAAGACTAAAGCTCAAATAATAGTGTTAGTATCAAAGATTGATTGATAGTCTACAAGTTCTAGTTTTTAGTTAGAATATAGTTGTGTTTTATCAAGTTAAAACAAAAAGCATCAAACGTCTGATCTCTAACAATAGTCAAATGATTGACAAAGAATTGGTTTAAGAAGGTTGGCAAATTAAATTGATAAAAGTTTAAACGAATAAACGTTATTAAACTCAAGCATTTCCAATAAGTTTTTTTTTATAAGAAATTTTTTAGAAGGGGTTGGGCTCATTCACGATCCAATGGTAAGGCAAAATTTTTCTTCCTCCTAGACGATACTAATATTGGACAGGGAAAACTGTAAATTACTCTTAGATATAAATTTAAGCACCTAAAAATTAGGATATCTCTTCAAGTACTATGACTGGAATCACAATAAAATATTACTCCCTAATAATCGAATATACTATAAATAGTCGTATATCTTATTTTTTTTTTTGGCTAAATCCACATATGATGGGTCTTCCCAATAAGTGTTTATAGCTAAACATTCACCAATTGCAATTAAGTGTACCTTCAAATGTGATATATTTGGATTATATCAAAAAAAAAAAAAGTGATATACTGGACGGCATGGGGTGCAAGTTGAAGAGGCCGGCAGAGAAATCAATAAGTCACTGATTGTGATAGTTGGATTATAAATGAAGCACATTTCATTTTACTAATCTGGAGGGAGTTTTAAAATGTCAATCTGTTCTTCTAAATTAATTATCATTCATTCTAAAGTGACTCTTGTGGTTAATTATACTTTATTTGAAAGTCGATCTTTCTGCTTTTGACTCGTGCCCCAGTTAATTAGAGAAGTATCCATTTGTCAAGTAACCAAAGTTTTGCAATTTGTTTTGTGATCCTAACTTTATAGACTCCAAGTAAATTATTGGTTTCCCACTTCCACAAGTTAACAACTTTTGAAGTACAGTCATGCGATTGAACAATACTTACAAAATTACTTATATCATTTATATCAAATTAAAAAAAATAATACACATGATAAAATGTAATTGGAAAACTTAACGTAATAAATATAAAGAATTTGATATAAGTTTTATAAATTAATAAGAAGCTATAAAGATTAAGCTTCATTATTGTCAACCCATATCCCCCATACATAAAGTCTAGAGTCCAAGAAATAAATTAATCAAACAGGAAACATTAGTAGGGGAAACTTATTCCACAAGTAACAATTGGTTGCTTAATTAGAAGTTGGATCAACTTTGTTAGTTGAACTAGCGAATGGTAAGATATCGACCATTTAGAGCATATTCAATCTCTGGAGAGTATCACTTTATTATGGTTTCAATCATGACACTTAGAAAAATATTTTAGCTTCTAAGTACCTAAATTTATGTCTAAAGTTAATAGATGTCTGATTCTGTCTGATATTAGTATTGTCTAAAAAAAAGACTTCACCCCTACCCTTAAATTGTAGTTGAACCAACCCCTTTCTAAAATTTTTGTACAACAAAAAAACAAGTTGGATCAACCAATGCTTGTGTTGTGTCTGCTGTTTGTGACAATCTACAATGCGTGAGACAGAGTATTGAGAGAGAATAATCGATAGGTTTAAATAATAGTTGAAAATTTGGGAGACATGGATATTTGCATGTACAATATATAATTGTCATGGAAAAAGAGAAATAAACACTTGAAATGTTATTCCGTAATATTGTATTTTATTTGTCTTCTTACATAATCAAATTAAATTATTAAAGTTCAACTTTGAGTAGTGTTGACTCAAAAGATAATGCTTCTCTGATGGTAGAATATGCGTCGACATGCTATATATGGCATTTACAGTGAAGACGACAATATTTAGATTCGATGCTTTTGCCTAATGTATTATAAATTACAATAAATTCAAATAACTTGTCTAAACAATAATAAGTGGGATTATACAGCTAATATTACAATGATGTGTCCTTAAGAAAAGAATGCCTGTAGTGAAAGGCAAAAGATTGGAAGTAAACAACATTAATTATTTCTTTTTAATAGGAAGGGGAAAATAATCCTTTGCAGCTATATATTACTCCGCAAGCATACCACTCTTCTTAACTCTTGACTATGCTGATCCTAAAAAAGCATTCAACTCTAATATACATCTCACAGAACTAAAGCAAAATAAAAGAATATCTCTGTATGCAGCATGTTTCAACACAATCTCAGCCAAAGCTACCTAAATCACTAGGAAAATCTCATGAATCCGAGAGAAAATATACAAAAACCCATCTTCATCATCATCATATATCTTTTATGTAATCCATCATGCCTACCTCTGATTTTCGTATCCTATATATATATGCCCTTTACACCCTATCATTGAAGAAGTGAATCAAATCATTCAAAGAGACATTTCATCTCGGCTTCGCGTCACTTCCCTTGCTTCGAAAATTTGAGAGAGAGAAAAATGATCGGGGAGCTGCATAAAATGAAATTCATGTGTGAGTTACAACTACAATGTTGTGAAAGCTACAAAAAGAAAACATGTCTGGATATGACTCCTCGGTCATTAGTAAATTAGAATCTACTGTCTAAATATGTCTGAATAGTTTCATGCAATATAAAAAACTATTGAATGAAATTGAAGAAACACTTCCTAAATGAAATTGAAGAGACGCTTCCTTCAATTGAGCCAACGAGATACAAACGAGACATTTCGCCTATGCATTAGGTATACAACTAACTTTAGCTGCATAATTATTGCTAAACACGTATAACAGATTTGAACTTCAACTAGATTAGGTTATCCAGGTATATCACCTTTTAACGAACTTCCTGAAATATGGTCATCCCGCAGTTTGAAATGAGCAGGAGGTGTAGGGATAGAGCTTCGCAAGGATTGGACTGCAGGGATCAAGAACCAGTCAATTAAGGAATTCGCCACTCATTCCTTAGACCCAAAAAGTAAATATTTATAATATGCAGACACGAACTATGTGTACAACAACACTCGCTGAAAGCAAATGACGTCCATAAATGATGAGAGAGCCTCTTTAAACAGTGTACAAATTAGTTTTGAATATATGTGAAATTTTGACATGATAAGTGCAATTCAAACTTAAAATGTATAGGATTGATTTTGATTTATAATGGTGTTAACCTTCCGGAGTTGTCTTTTAAGAAAATATTATAACCTTATATTGTATCTATCATCTAATCAATTGTGAAGCGCGACGGTATGTTACATAAACCTCGTTCATGTTGAATCCCCCTTGATCCTACATCATCAAGAAATAAAATAAAGCGTGGAAATGAGAGATTGATTCCTACAATTTTCAAATATTTGAGAAAATACAATTCATCATTTTCCTGTTTCATTCAAATGTCTAAGAAATAACTCTTTATCTGAACGTGCAATCTAAGATTATAATTTAAAAAAAAAAAAGAACAGCAGCCATTAATGGCAGGGTAGCACAGATATTTGGAAAAAAAATAAATGAATAAAGAAATAGAAGTGGAAAATTATTTTGAACTTGAAACTCAAGTAGCAAGAAAAAGTGTACGTTACCCTGTTCGCTGAACAGCTCACTTTCATTCAAGTTGTCATCAGAAGGAAGACCATGAGAGAAACCCATTCTTGATTTTCTCAAGTCTTCTGATGACCGATTGGCAGGATCCCGGCCATCTTCTGTATCATCATCTCCCTCAGAAGTTGTAGCAGAGACCCAATCCGCAACCAAACTCTCTGACCCACGATTTTTCCTCCCAAACTTCAGTAACCTTTTAAAACCTTTTGTGACATCCTTGCGTGATTGATTATGGGATGAATTAGAAACAAGAATAGGTTTCTGAGCACTTCCCCATTTTTTCCTCATTCGAGATGCATCAGTCTCACCTTGGATGAGTGAGTGGGAATTCCAGGATGCAGGGCTTCCAAGAGGAGAGTCCATATAAGCATCAATGTCAGAGGACTCATGTGGATAAGAAAATGGGTGACGTGTGCGTGAGTTCCAGGAGACAGGGCTTTCAACTGGTGAGTCGTGCACAGATCCTACTTTGTTGAAAGTTGATGGCATAGCAGTAGGCATTTCAGCAACAGAACCAGGCTCTCCTTGAGTGAGAGATCTAGCGGAATCTCCAATTTCAGATTTATCAGATTCCTGGCCCTGTCTTACCTTACCTTCATTTGCATATGCAAAATCTTCAAAAGCCATGGATTCCATTTCATCCTCTTCATCTTTAGACATTTCCGCAGAATCTTCTTCCTCAAATTCCAGTTCATCAAATCTTCCATTTTTCTGAGCCTCAGATGCCATTGAAGCTTTCATCCAAGCAAAACTGAATCCAGCAGCACCAGGACCTAGATCAGTTTGCTCCCCATCAAATTGCAATGGAGCCAAAACAACACCTTCTGAGCCATAAGCGGGCAAATCATTAAACTCTAAAGGGCTAGCAGAGCTTCTCTGCAAAGATTGAGATCGCTTTGGCTTATCTTCCTTGATACCTGGCATCTCTTCATTAGTACTCTTACTCCGGGCATAGTTTTTCGGCTGAGAGCGGGGAGTTGTTTTGCTGACTCCAGAAGAAGGCTTTGTGTTTTCTTTTCTTAGATCAGAGAAATTTGGAACAGACTGACCAAGAGGATTGTCTCTCCTCCTACCCGAAGTAGAGTTAACAGCTTTGGCAGATGACCGTGAAGTTGATGATGCTGTTGTGCGAGTGGATGGATACAAATTTCTGTTAGGTAAATTTTTTCTGCTTTGTCCATATATTTTTTCCTCTGAAAAATCAGATAGATTTTCATCTTCTTCATTCCGAAGGGAAGCTATTGGATGCTGTCGAAATGATGGAGGAAATAACAAATTAGAACCAATACAGATATCAGGATTGCAAATAACAAAACAAACTTTGCATTCTAGATAGATGGTTTAAATTTATCAAGGATTAGAAAAACCATTGAAAATAACTACCTGCTCTCCCTTAATATTCAATTTGAAAGAACTAAATTTCTCAGCACGTCGATGATCACTGGATATCGAAACATTTCTGTCTATAGAGGCTGAAAACTTGGCCTTCATCTCGGCCCTACTCCACTCAAGTCTATCTTGCATGGCCTTCATCCTTGCTTCCTTCTCTGCTCTTTTAGAACTCCATTCACCCCTCAGTTTAGCATCTCTTTTTTGCATGTACTTTTCGTAGAATTTTCCTCTAGAATCATCACTGAAGTTGAGATCTGAGAAACATTGCCTCAGGGCATCACCATAATTGTTATTATCCACCATCTTAGTAGTAACTGTCTTAGAATCAGCGTTTGCTACATTGCTAGAACCCCTAGTCGGTTTAAGTGTTGTATTTATGGCAGGAAGTTGAGGAGTTGACTCCGCTGCTTCTCTATATTGTGAATGAATATCCTGTTCTACATCTGTGTCAGCAGACTCCATTCTCCGTGCAGAAATAGAATGATCCCCCGGAACCCGCAGTTTATGCTCTGCAAAAAGCTTTTCAAGCTCATCCGCCTTCAATTTCAGCTCATCATTGAGGCCCTGATTTCCCTTAGACTGTCTTATTCTTGGAACCTGCTCTGAAGGTGCCATTGAGGGCACATGGACACTATCTTGACTCTCTGAAACTTCTTTACCAGGAAGGTTCAACTTGGTATGTTCAAGAGCAATCTGAGCCCTGCCCCTCTTGCTGTGTGATTTGCCACCAGGATGAGGTTTATGGCAATTCATATCTAGGACATCAGAATCCTCAACCTTCATTTGCTGATTGTTAGAGAACTGAGTGCCCTTTTTCACTGAATCCTCAAGTTCTCTAGTAAAATAACTCCAATGGGGCTGATGCCTAGATTGATCAACCTCGACCTGAACAGTAGCTTCCTTAGGATGTAGGGAAATACCACCATCAACTTGTCCTGAGAGAGATCGAGATCGATTATGAGAAGCCCTAATCGAAGATTGAGCTATGGTTTGATTTCTCATTCCACAAACTTCCCTTCTAGAGAATTTAACATCTGATACAACAGTCCCCACTTGCGATTTTGCTCTGATGACCTCATTCTGCTTGGAGGGCCCCCTAAGCTGTGACTCAGAACCCACTTGATTTTGATTGGAACAAGTCTTTTCTTCGCCAAAAGCGGAAGTTATAGATGGATCCTGAGAAGAGCCCAGATTATTTTGCACAACCTGTTCTGTTGCAGAAGGCCTCTGTTGAACATTAAAAGCCGCTTGATCCTTCCAGTTGGTTGCCACATTGGTGTTAGCCTCCTCCTCTTTAACGGCAAAATCCCCAATATGGGTCTGAGGATGGGCAGGAGCTTTCAACCCAACATCCCCAGACCTTCGGGGACCCCTCCGGAGAAAAGAATTGGATGAACTGTCGGAATTATTAAATCCTTTATGATCCTTATCTTCAGATGCAACCGAGACTACATTGGATTTTGTATCTGGAACAGAGGAAGCCGAAGAGGGGGTACACAGGGGGCTTTCCGTATCCTTCCTATCACCACTCACATCAATGCTCATGTCACTGGCGCCACTCCATCTTCTCAAAACAGACTTCTCAGCTGTCGCTGCAGCTGTAGAAGGTCCCGAAGAAACATCAGAGGATAGCCTCCGTAGTTCCACAGATTTGCTAATAATAGGTTTTCCACCTCCGCTGCCGCCACCGGAATTCTCCTTCTGCTTGTTCTCAAAGAGGTTGATCCGGTCCTGCACACTGAGCCGCCGCGACGGCTGAATCGTTGGAGTTGACGATTCAGTAAGGGCCTCCTCCTCTTTCTTCTCCTTCTCCGCGACGACCTCGGCTTCGCCTTTCTCGTTTACCACGGAACTACGTCGAGAAGCGAAGGTGGCAAAATGCATGGGCTGTCGCCACGTGGAGGACTTTGATTGTTCACACGATTGGGCTTCCATGGGGTTCCGCTGATTGATCCTGATGTGGGGCCCAGATTGATCTTCGGTGGGGTCGTCAATGGACATGTCCGACCCAACCGATGATCGGAGATCTCGAGTGTCATTGTCCCCTAACTTCCACGGGCTGATAAGTTCCGGTCTCCTCTGGTACAGTAACATAAATTTAGTGCAAGCTTCCCTGCGCTCCAGGAAAAAATTGAAAAAATAAATGAGATTAGCATTAAGAGATTAAAAAGTAAAAACAATAAAATATTGCCCAACTATATTTGACTAAAAAAATTCCTTTGGAATATAATGAATTCATGTAAATTTTAAATATATCTGAGAAAAAATTAAAAAGAATGCCCACAGAAAAGGCCTTTCTGTCTTCCACCCATAACTTCCATATAATGTAACATAAAACCACAAGGATCTCAACTTACAATTAATTGCATTACTAGGAAACTTTACCTAAGTCTTTATATAAATTATACTAGTGCATGTTTGACAACAGTTTTTGGGAATTAATTTTGGTTAAAATTTTAGTTTGGAAAAATTTGAAACAAACATTAATTTTTGTCTAAAATTGATTTTGACCAAAACCTCGGTTTGAAAAAATTTTAACCAAACAGTCATTTTTGTCCAAAATTGATTTTGGGCAAAACCTCGATTTGAAACCATGGTTTTGAATAAGCTACTGAAAATAGATTTTGGAACTGTAAAAGAACTTATAGATTATCCAATTACTATTTTACCCCTACTTTTTTCTTATACTCTCTCTCCTCTCTCTTCTTCACACTATCTCCTCTTTCCTCTCTCTTCTCTACACTATCTCCTCTCTTCTATTTCTCCTCTACCCTCTCTCCTATCTCTACTTTAATCAAATCATACCTTTTTTTGGTAATTTATTAATATAAAAAGTGATTATACTACTAATCATCCAAACATCTCTATTTTCAAAATATATTCTTCCCAAAATCTATTCTTCCCAGAATCTATTCTCTAAAAGCTAATCCAAACGGGAAGAACAAATAAGGGAAGGAAGAATGAAATAGGCTACAATTTAACCACTATTAGAATTAATTCTATTAGCACTGACAAAAATAAATAAATTGGAAACAGATGTTAATGATATATATACAGCTGGTAGTTTAGGATAATGAGCAGTGTTTCCCTGTTCTATTGAAAATAATGAGCAGGTTTAGGATGACGAACCCGGGGCAACAGCTGGTAGTTGAACAATCATCAAAAGATTTAATGGTTTCACAGATCATCAGGATTTCCTATTTATTACAAGTTATCGTTTACATAAAAGATCAACTGTCAACCTGTCCATACAAGATTAATAGCTAAGCCTGCAACCTGCACGCTACCTATCCGCAGCAAAAAGAGCTTAACATCAATCCTATAGAGACAAATGATCCATGTGTACGAAGGTGGAACCAACATGGTGGAAACATTGAAGACAACTTGGATTTTGCCTGGCTAATAAGAAAATTTGGATATAGTTTTCCTCTCCTAACCTACCTTTGGGAAAGCCATAGCCCAATGTTAGCTCATGAAATCAGAACTAGAAAGGCCAAGACTCGTACAAACCCCACCTTAAAATCCCATACTTCCAATATAAAGCTCAAGTCAGATTGTATCATTGGGTCACAACAACTCTACTCATATACACATCGTTCGTCTATGGGTTCAACTGATGAAGAAATGAGACATATAACCATTTGAAGCGTGTTCGATCCCTAAAGAGTACTACTTTGTTGTGGTTTTAGTCGCGGTAATTGGGGAGGCATCTTAACTCTTGGGTGTCTAAATTTACGCCTGAGGGTAATAGACGGCTCGCCCTGCCTGATATTGGTATTGTCTAGAAGGAAGGGAGACTTTACCCTACTTTTAGATCGTGGATGAGCCTAACCTCTTTTTAAAAAAATTTGTATAAAAAAAAAAAAAACTCTACTCATATAAACACTTATAACTAGACTGTAAACAGACGAATTTTTCATATCCAAATCTAGAGAATTTAAACAAGGAAAAACTTCGTTTTATGTTCCATTGACACGCATTTCGTCACTTTCAGAATAGAACTAATCAGCAATCCAATCACATCACCAGAAATTTGCAGAGTGGAACCAAAACAAGGTTTCTTACTTCAACCGATGAGCACCAAATTGATCTGCAAAATGTTGTAGTTCAGCCACACTATCAGGATTAAAACCAGCAGCGGAAGCATGAGCACAAGCTGTGATTAAGTCCTGCTTAACTGCAGTAAGTCGTATATCAATAGCCCTCAGAAGTTCCTTCCTGTACAAGATGAAAAAAAATTAACAAGAAAATAGAAGAAAATAATTACTGAAACTGCCCATAGCTTTCTAATTTTTCATTCTTGCAAAATCGCCAGTTATATGCCCACGCACTAAGATGAATCTCTCATCTTAGATGGCAGATGCAATAATTTTCATCCTCTATCACCAATATAGGGAAGCCAACCATAGAAAGAAAATAATGATCGCAATACATGAAAATTGTAATGCACCCAAAAAAAAATTGAAGTGAGGATGGAAAAATACTTGGTTGCATCTGCTGCTGCGGCTGCTGCGGCTCCTGTTCTATCCCCACCTGGAGAAAATTTGACCAAATGATTTATTAATGTCACTATCAATCACCCAAGAATGCTAAAGCAAAAGAAACTCCAATGGACATGAAGAGCTGCAATCCTAGACAATGCATAGGCGTCATGGCCATGAATAAACAGGTCTATCAACAACAAACCCCACCTGCACCCAGTGCCCGCATTATCCAAAGGTCACAATGCACAAAGGTAGTTGATATTGCATTTATATTAATCATTAAGGGACGATAAGCTAAAATCATCTCTTTTTCATCCATAAAACTTATTCAACCTAAATTTCATCTAATTTGGTTTCCCCATTTCAAATCCTCTTCAATGTATCCTTCTTTTCTCGACATAAAAGTCACACTGATTAGTTATTCAGACATTAAGTTTCAATTTTATTTTCTGTTTCCTCGCAATGATGTCAGGTGTTATTATTGAACTATTGAATCTTGAAAATATTTTTCATGTGCTCTTGCATTTTAAATAAAACAATTATGAGTTCGAGTTTTGTAAATGGTAAAGACCACATTTGAGAGGTTTACCCTACATTTGGGGCCAACCTAACTCAAATCCCAATTAGTTGGAAGAACTAGATGATCTCACCAAAACAATTCAGCAATTATGTTATGTTATGGTACAATCAGGGGAACATTCATACATAAAAATTCAATATCGCGTTTTCTTTGTCTTGTGGGCTATGGTTAATTTTCTTTCTTTTTATCTAGCCAGGTATCAAGCCTCCATCAAGATGATACACGGTATAGATTCTCACCACATTAAGTGCTACTATTAAAATAAACTATTACAGAGTCACCAATCCAAAACTACCTAAATACCAAAAATAAGTGGCAAACTTATAAATATAGCCTAAAAATATAAATGACAAGTATTTTGACAACAAACTGACAACTGACATGAAATGGTCTTGCTTCAACAAAGAGATATTTTCTACGGAAAAATAGAAAGGAGCTGGAATTGAAAGATAGTTGATGAACTTCAAAGTTCCAAAGTTACAATTCCCATTATCTTTTAAATGCATACACAGCCAAGGAGCAAACAGTTGTGGTGAACAATACTGAAACAGAATGATCTTCAAAGACAGTGGTACATACCTTGAGAATCTGTCCGCTGATCTCCAGACCCCTGAAATAAGTTGTTTCCAAGATCAGCAAAACAAAACGAGTGTTTTACCCAATTATTTGAACCAACATCCAATAGGTCATCATGTCACACCTTAGAATATATTATCCGCGCTGCTTCCAACTGGGACATCTCTGCATCAAAGGTATTGACCATTTCC
Organism: Leucaena leucocephala; assembly: GCA_037074615.1. NCBI lineage: Eukaryota > Viridiplantae > Streptophyta > Magnoliopsida > Fabales > Fabaceae > Leucaena > Leucaena leucocephala. The sequence continues at coordinate 2,388,022 of CM073558.1, read as the reverse complement.
AAAACCTCTGGCGTGCTAACAAACCGTGCAAACCTACAATTGCCAAAGGCCAATTAGTCCGAGAGAAAACTAGAAGGTTAGATAAACAAGTATTTCTTATGGTGAAATTTTCTTCATTTCCATCGCTTTGACCTTTCAAGTGTTCCTTTTGTAAACCATGCCTCTGCATTTTTGTGACTCTCAATTTCTAGCTTAAATGATTGGACTGCTTGTGCAACCTGCTCTTCGGCAACCTTTAAATGGGTCACAAAATGTTTTACAAATCCTGATGCCAGCTTCTCAGTATTTCCGTCACTCGAAATGAACAGTTCACATCTGCCCAAAATAAGAAAAAACAGGACGATATATAATGTATTAAAAGTATAATAAACAGAAAACAACGTGACAGCTTGAAAAACCAATTAAGTTGTTATTCACACCTTGAACGCTTTGGAGACAACTGGAATACAGCATAATCAAGAGGTGTGTCAGACTTCATTTTCCTTTATTACAGCGAGCTCTATCAGTTCTCTGACCTACGCACATGACCAAACGCATTTTTCATCATCGTTTTCGTTTGTTGGAAATGAAAATCAGCAAACTCCACCTCAGAAATCCTATACTTAGAATGAAGATTCTGTAAACAAAAGTAACAAAATTTCCCAGCAATGAAACTAGTTTACGGAATTCTTCATCAGCTGATGGCCCGTCATATTTAAATTGGCAAACCATACAAATCGGCGGTTTACAAACGAGTAACAGCATATAGAATTTACCAAAGGCCTACAAGGTTATCCCCGCTCATTTGAATTCCATAACAGAGGAACACCATAGATCCCAACCGAAAACCCAGCTTAAAAACAAAAGATTTAAGCACTGCAGCGATATAGAAATCCAAATTCGCCATAAAGAAATTAGATGGCATAGATCTGATTCAATAAAGACCTCACTCAAGTGTAAGACCGCATTGACCTCCTATTGAATACGCTCCTATAACCCCAACATTCGATATCTGACGGAGCTAAACCCAGGAAACCGCAAGCAAAACTGACTATTCATGTACACATTTGCACAAACAAATACCTCGAGTAACAATGCAAGCAGTAACATCGAAAGAAAACCCTAGAGATTTACATTCAAAAGCGGAACTGAGAATGTCAGAAGATCGCGGAATTCAATGCACGGCACCAGAGTAGAAGCTGCGAGATCTTCAATTGCGAAATCCGATCCTCCGAATTCAAGTTCAATAGAGCACCAGCATTTCGCTCGCTGGTCTCTTTTTTTAATATATTCTTCTTTTTCGTTGTTTCTTCTGTGTGGCACGAGCTTTGTCTCTCAATATTTTTGAAGTTTTACGAAAAACCTACGATGACAACATTGTCTTTGCTTTACTCATCCCCTCAAATCTCTTTCTAGCTTTCTCTCTCTACACTCTATCTCAAAACTACAGTAGAGAGAGATGAGTGCGTGTGCGCGTTTGTAAGGGAAAGAAAAAGAGAGAGAACGGTATATATGGTTTCAAAGTTCAGATAAAATATATATTTTACAGTCACTGCCATTTTTGAAAGTGCAAATCTCACAATGTTTATTATACATGTAGAACTGAGAAAGATTTACCACCAATACGAGTTCCATACTGCATCAGATGCCTTTGACTGAAATTTTACTGGTACTTTTATTTCCATTATTCTATTTTTAGCTTCAACTGCTCTTTCTGAGAAATTACAATTCGTCTACCATTTTTAACTCAAATATATAATTTATTGATCCCGTTTTTAAAGTATCTTGAGTAGTTAAGCTATATTTATGGCATAAATTTAAGTGCATTCTCATTTTTTTATAAGGAAAAAAAATCAGTGGAAAATCCTTTGAAAATTTGAAATTTTTGTTGAAATCATGATACATGATCCATCATTTTTATTAAATTTCTTTTCGTATTTTATCAACCTCCATAGTAAAATAAAAAAAGGAAACTATTTTGCAAATACTTATAAGTTATATTTTCTCACAATTTTTAATTTAGTAACTTTGATTTGTTGACACTATTAACCTATATACGGGAAATAATTATATTAATATAATAAAGTTGAATAATTTAATATAGGGATAAATAAACACATGTATCAAATTAAAAATTGTAAGAAAATCTCAATATAAGAGTTAGTTTAGAAGTTAAATTTAATTTTAAATATAAAATCTCAATCCATTTTATTTTTTAAATTTATAATTTTTACCCAAAATATGTTTAGTGATTGCACATACTAAAGAGTTTCATTCTAAATATAGTCATGATAAAATATAATATTTTAAAAAATTAAAATATATTTATTACATATAACTAATATTATCAATTTATCTAATATATCTAAATTAATTATTCAATTCTTATATTAAGGGTAAAAAAGATGAAATATATAATTGCTTAAAAATATAAATAAGTAGAATATAAGCATATGCATCTTAAAGAGACATGCATGTAATTTTATTTTTATTTTTATTTTTATGATATTGATTTTCTGAATCTAATAACTCAACGTGTATGAATGATGGAATTAAATTTTCAAGTAGACGTGGCATAATTGGGATTGGCTAAGTGTTGCTGACAGTGAGGCTGGATTTGCAGTGTTTGTCACGGAAACAAACATGAAAAGTCAAGTTCATTTGACCACGTATCCACCTGATCCCCTACGATTATTTATTTTCTATCATTTGGTAAGGCCCATAAATTTAACGTAGTCCCAATCAACCAATTGTCTGCCTAACGGATTTGAATGACACCAATAACCCCAACCTCCTTTATTTTACCGTCAAATTTCTTTTTCTTTTTTTGCCTCACACAAGTATTTCCAGCGCATCGCGTCCGTTCATCGATTATTACACTTCACACTTCATATTTGGGAGAATTAGGTAGAAGAATTAAGAAAAAATAATAATTATTCAAAAGGATTTAAAAAGTGTATTTATTTAGAAGGACTAACAATAAAAATAAAAAATATAATTACTAAATTATTATTGGCTATACTCCTATATTATCTCTTACTAATCTCAATTATTTGATGGTTAAGTATTAATTGAATTTTTTTCCATTAATATACTTTTTATGGATTTAAATTAACACAGTGATAATAAATCATACTTCTTAAAAATTAGTATTGTATACATTTTAGTGAAAAATCAAAGTCAATATGAATTTAACAGTTGCGATAGAGGTTTTTTTTGTGGAGAAAATATAGGTAATTTATCGTGGAAATAACATTTTAATTAATTTGTCAAGTAAACTTTGATGCAATGTGAAAAAAAATTTTAAAACTCATGAGAAAATAAATAATTTAACATGGATATTCTGTATATGAAGATGTACTGTTAAAAGAGAAAAGAAAAGAAGTGAACAGTTGTAAAAAAACTCTTTTATAATTATTAATTTTTATTTTAATTGTTGGTCTTTTTAAATAAGTGCACTTTTTAATATCCTTTAATTTTTAATAATTATTATTTTTTATTAGTCCTTCTCCTTAATTCTCCAAGATTTTCCAACTTTACTATAATTAATTCTAAACGATATATTTTTACCCTTTCAATTTATAAAAGAATTTTAGAGAAAATTGCGGATATCAATTAATCATATCAAATATAAGTAGAAATCTTAATTTTTTTTTAATAAGAGGTATCAACTTTTTAAAATGCCTTTCATTGAACAACAGGTGTTGTTGGTCTAATATGGCCGTTTAATTTGCCCAACCTTTTATTCACATTTTTCACTATTTTTATTCAACCAAATATCTAAATTAATGAATAAAAGTATTGTTCGTTTTCACTTCTACAAAACATGTATTTTTTTAATAATATGTATAGAGAGAGAAAAGTGGAGGAAAATAGGGATGATAAATATTATGAAGGACAATTTTTAAAAAAAAAAGTAAAAAAATTATTATTTTTTAAGTGTTTTCCCTTCTTTCCCTTAAATATGAATAGAGACCCTTTTCTTTTTTACCGTGAATACTTGAAGCTTGCTCTCTAAAGGGTAACGTAACATTTCAAGTATAACAAAAACTGTACCGTTATATTTTAAAAAAGAAAAATATTTATAATTCACATTAATAATACAAAGCCAACAAATATTAATATATATATATATAGTAGTAGTAGTAGTTCATAGGAACTTGAATTACAATAAGCCATCGAGTTATCTAAGTTTTTTACTTAGAAGGAAATACGAATATTATGTACAACATGCCTTCTTCTTTTCTTTTCTTCTTCTACGCAAAAGTTGAAGGTCCACCACGCCAAAAAGACGTCCGCGAAAAAAAAAACACTTGATAATTATAAGGTGAGTTGGCGCGAGAGAATAAGCAATTAAGCATAGTGGGAGGTGGGTCCCACCACGACAAAAGTCCCATTAAGTGACACGTGTCATCCAGATGGTATTCGTGTTGGGGTACCGTTGCGAGCTTTCACTGTCAGAACGCGAGTCTCATGGACGGAATCGGAAGCAATGGCGATCGAGAAGAGTGGCTTCTATTCTCCCCTGCTTTAGCAGCAATTTCCCTCCCGCCCAACCAACATATCACACGTGTCCATCCCACTCATCACTTTGTGTTCCACGTGGCGAAACTCTATTCGCTCTTTTCTATCCCAAAAAGAGAAAAGGCCTTGGTTTTGTCGGTACCACCAAATCTGTGATTATTAACCACTGATCAGGATTATTATTTATTGGGTTGAAATTTTTGGCCTAATGACAACTCAGTGCTGATTTTGAGGTTAATCGCTTAACCCATTTGTTTAATCATAATATGTCAAATCAGTCATAAAAACTACCTACTCCCATTTCACAGAAGTCGTCCGGCTTTCATGATCACATTTTTTAAATATTTGTTTATTTTAAAATTTTCATTAAAATATCAATTATTTTTTATTAATATGAAAGAAAATATTTGGAACTGAGAAGACTATGATTATATTAGAGGGTCTGAATCATTATAGTGGGATACTTAAAATGTGATTGTTATTAATTGATCACCTTACATTTTAATCTCATAAAAAAATTATCACAAAAATGTATGGTTTTACTTTTAAATAAAAATAAAATTAGAATTTCTAATGCAAAAAAATAAACAGAAAAGAAGTTTTAAGAAGTCAATCATATTATTAAAGGCAGTGCTTGGGGGACAGCAGTATATCAGGGAGTAGGCAACCAGAAGAGAAGATTACGAATCGGATGACCGATGTGGAGCCAAGAATTCCATTGCAATGAACTGGAAATTACAACTTTTCTTTCACATATATGAGAAAATCAATTTAAATTATAAAAATTAATATGGAATTTTGGAAAAATGAGTGCCAGCAATATTAATAGCTTCTTTAAATATTAGAAGACTGTGATGAAAAATGAGATAAGGCGGCAAGAGTCAATACCTTTTATGTTTTTAATTAATTCTCAATTTGATATTATTTGATGGAGATTTAGCTTTTTATTTTATTTTTCCTTAAATTTCTGTGTTGTTTTTATCAATTATCATATTTCAAAATTCGCTTTATCACTGTACTGGATATTAATTGCCTAATAATTAAAGAACCATTTAAGGACCCTACTAATGACCCGCGAGGCCTTAAAGCCAACATAAGACATATTAAAATAATACTTCTTTAGTCTGATTTGTAACTTATTCTTGTATATCAATAGATATATTAAATTGATAAAAAAAATTATATTTATTTTTATTAAATAAAGAATAATAAAAGTTAAGTTATTAATTATCGTACAAATAGCATATATTTAATGTAAATAAAATTGAAAAAATATTATTAATTAAAAGTTGATTTAGCTATAATAAAGTTGTGTCTTGCCTCTTTATATCCTCAATATAAAATTTAATTAAGGATTAAATATTGATTATAAAAATAATATATATTTTTATATTTATTTATTTATTAAATTATACTTATAAATATCCTATCAATAATAATTAAGTAAAAGATGAAGGGAGATAATCAATAAAAATGGATTGTGTATTTTAGAGAAAGTATGTTATATTAATTAATTTAATTAAATTAGCTATATAAATATTATATTAAAAATTAGAGAAGTATTTGACATTAACAGCTTATATTAAATATATAGTATTTAATTTATTTAACTTATAAAATGGCTGATGATCGCCCGCCCAACAAGAATCCACATAATCTGTGGGAGACGTTTGACTATGAATTGGATATACGGTGCTCTGGCTCTTTTATTCACGGGGCTCATCATCCATTATTCCAGATCTGCACATGTAACGCATGCATTTTCCTTATATAAATGCATCGAACTCTATCATTAAGGGTTTACTAATATATTCAAACATGCAAACCAAATCACTAGACTGAAATTCCCGACAGGGCCGACACGCTTGAATTTTGGAGTGGAAAATATATTCAGCAGCACAATTCCTGAGCCGTTCAAAGAGGAAAAATAACAAAATTGGAGATGCGGGGTATCGAACCCCGTACCTCTCGCATGCAAAGCGAGCGCTCTACCGTTTGAGCTACATCCCCAGATGATGTTTGGTTTTAGTAATAAGATCAATACATTAACACGTAAAAAATCCAGAATGTTGTGTCCCGAAGAGAAATGATAGCTTCCGTACAGTCTGCCCGAACTTTACTGATTTTGGGCTTAAGCCCACCTCTTACTCATTAAAAGGAAAAATAAAACTTTCTAGTATTATTAAAGAAAAAGTTTGTATAAAAAAAACAAAAAAAAGAATATGTTCATAAGCATTTTAGAAAGACATGAGTTTAATTCTTACTATTATTATAAGAGTTCATTTGATAGATAATTTCATAAGTCTCATATAAAATACCCTTTGAGCCATGAAATAGTACTATAATCTTTGTAGAAGACTAATATCAAAATTATATAAATTTTTTTATATATAAAAAAGAAATTTCGTTCAGTTTATTGTAAGAGGTGCTTAAATTTAATTATTTTTAGTATTTTAAATAAGATTATTTTTAATAAAAATATATATATACTTAGTAAAAAACGAACAATTTTTGTTGGGGTAAATGTGTAATCTACCCAATTAATAACTCATTAATCATTCATTCTAGCTAATAAAGGTTTTCATACATGGCATCTCTCTCAAAATCAATATAAGCCCTCAAATTGAAGGGGGGGGGGGAGTGTAAAGTAAGATTGAGAGGATGACGATATCTCTACTATAAGAGAAAGAGATATGAGTTAATAAGAGCTGATATATAGAATAAAGAATATCACCATATTCTATAAAAATAAGAGTTTGATTATCACTATCATCGTGAGAATTATTTTGATAAATGATTTTGTAAGTTTCTTGTAAATATTCTTTGAGCTTTAGAGTTGTGCCTTAGGTTTAGTAGAGGACCGGTGTCAAATTTACTTAAATTTTTTTATACCAAAAAAAAGAGAGGGAGAGATGATGAATAATCAATCTTCCCTTATGTTTTTTCACCTCATGTTACTTCCTCCAATCCTAATTTTTAGTGTTAATTAACTAATTTTGATAGAATAAAGTAGCTAAATGAATTATTTAATTATGATTAAATTTAAACACTCGAGATGAATTATATTATATATTCTTCAATTTATTAAAATTAATTAATTAATTCTTATATTAGTTATAATTAATTAAATTATTTATCTTTCTAAATCTATCTAAAAAAAGTTAATTAATTTTTATAATTAATTAACTATTATAATTAGTTCCATGATTATGATTTCTATAAAAGGTTCAAACATCTTTTTCTTGTTAACTTCCTACACAAAAGTTCCATGATTTACAGTCTCCGTCTATGGGTGTTCTTTTGTTCAGGATTTAACTAAACACCTACTTCTCACTCTCAAGTTTTATTCAGTTCACTTCATATCTGTCCTTCTGTTATATATATATTGGGCAATAATCACCATTACAACATATCATCAATATCACTGTAAAATCTAAAGTAATATAATGACCCATTACTCATTGATTATAGACAATGCGATTCACTTTGAGCTCAAACCCTTTCCAATTCTAATTCCAGCATAATTATACAATTTATAGCAATTCATGCTTTTAAGCTTTTTATAACTTATGACTAACATACATCTAAGCAATTAATTAGCTTTCATATAATGAATAGGAAAACTAGTTTAATTGATAAATTAGATGAATATTCCAACAGTTACATGAAGATTTGGTGTTCCTATATAAAGAAGAATCATAAGGACAAAAAAAATACAAAAAGAACCCAAAACAAAATTATGGGTTGATGGAAAAAAAATTAATTCTGAATAAATGAGTGTTTGGATAGTTATTATTAGAAAAATTTTTGTAATTAAAAAATTATTAAAAAATATATAATTTATTAAAAATAAAAGAGAAGAGAGAGGATAAAAAAGAGATAAGATAGAGGAGAGAGGATAGTGAAGAGAAAAAAGATAGTGTGTAAGAAAAAGTAAAAATACAATAGTAATTTGATACTATATAAATTTTTTTACTATTCTAAAAATTAATCTCAATAGATTATCTAAAACTATAATTTAGTATAAAATTGAAGCATGGAAAGTAATATATACACTCGTTTAGTAATTTGAACTTGATTTATATTATTTATATATAAGAGGCTATTTGTTCATGATTTAAAAAATTAGGATGGGACATATTTACCCCACTCCCAACAAGATAGATTCTATCAATGTTTATAAACTCTCTTTACCAAATATTTACTTAAAATAAATTTAAAGAACCCAACTACTAATAAAAGTTTAGTTTTGTGAAAAGAGCTAATCTATCATAACACAATAGATTAATATTTAAATTATGATTATAAGAAGTATTTATATTTAATATATAATAAATTGCCTCTAAAATAAGGATTTATGGGCTTAGAACAAAATTTAGAGAACCCAATCTCCCGATTTTTGGGAAGCACTGCCCAAAATTTTCAAGCTTCATTGAGTTCCGCTGAGAGGAGAGGTCAGTCTCCACAATCCATATACACAAACAAAACCCCTGAAACGAGTCTCTTACAAATACAAACATATGTACACGTTATTATATATATCTATACACACACAAATATATATATATAGAGAGAGAGAGAGAAGGGAAATTGGAAAACTTGAGTGAAAAAACAGAGAGAAGAAAGAAGCAGCAGTCAAACGCAGGTCCGAGGAACCATCTTATTGTAGGAATCTAGTAATCTAACAGACAAACACAAAACGATGTTTCCTTTGGAATATCTCTTCAGCGTACAAAACGCATCCATCTGCCTGATATTTTCTAGTCAAAGTTTTCGCTTTGCTCTTTCAACCATCAAAAGCACTCATAATCACCCTGTAAAACCACAAAGAGGCCCCCATAGTTACAAACTCAGAGAAGAAACAAGACAACCGCACATATTATTTCATGCACCAAACATAAAACAGAATGAAAACAAAAAACAGAGAGATAACCAATCAGAAATGTTCGGACTTGTAGACCCAGGTCCCTCTGCTTGAGTTGGCGATTTTCTCCTCGTGAATTTCTTGAAATCACCTGCTGGAGTCCCCGCTGCATGAAAAAAAAAAAATCACAACAAAAGCCCATTAACTTACACGAATCTCTCGGATAAATGTTCAACTGATCCAGGGAGCATAGTTAGAACTTTCAAGTTCATTCGTTTATTCTCATCTTTTGACATTTCTCTTTTTCCCCTCTCGTTCGATGTTTTATATTCATCCAGAGAATTCGGACTGTTACACTAGAATCTCATCCTTTTGATATAAAAATTAAGTCGTAATTGGGTCATAGTTCACTATCTTTGAGAATATCCGTTCTCAATAGGAAGGAACAGAAGAAAATAGAAGGGTTGATTTGAAGAACTTCAGAAAGATTCGTATGGCAAAAGTTCACTTACGAGGTTGCTGAATCTAATTAATATTCATATCAGAATCTTATTTTCCTCGTTCAATCATATAAACCAACCATCCCCGTTTCTTTTATAAAATCTTCAAACACCTTCCATTCAAGCATATAACCCAACCAGCCTTCGTTAAGGCCTTAAAACAAACAGATAGAGGGGTAGAAGAGAATTACGTGTAGAAGGCGTGCTAGGGGTGGTGGGGCCGGGGGGCGAGTCCGGGAAGGATGCGGGACCGGAGGAGGAGAAGCACCGGGAATCGGAGCTGGTGCGAAGGATGGTGATGCTGCGAGTGATGGGAGGCGGCGGAGAGATCGGAGAGGCGGACGAGGCAGAGAAGGAGTCGTACTTGCGAAGTTTTCCGAGGCCCGACTCCGGAGCAGGGCCGGCCACCGTTTCGTCCCAGAGCTTGTGAAGAAAACCCATGATTATGGAATCAGCTTTGTTTTTGTTGAACAATATTCTTAAGACCCAGGAACGAAACGTAGAGATAGAACTATTTTTGTGTATTTTTTTGGGGTTGTTTTGGGAGGGAAGTGAGAAAGAGTGTACTTATAGAGAGAGAAATGGAGGATGAGGACGAAGACGCAGTTGACTATTGACGGCTAAATTTCTTGTTTAAGCTCCGGCTAATGTGGCTTCCTTTTGAGCCATTGAATTCGTATTTCTATTTTCTCATTTGATTCACCAAAATCGTAATCCTAAATACATTTGGTGAGTGTGTGACATGAAAAGATCTTACACAAAGAATCAATGAGTCTAAATGTATAATGCTTCCTAATTAGTACTCCTATTGATATAGGAGTTAATTAAAAAATTAATTTTAATTATAAATATAATATTTATATTTTATATTTATTAATTTTTTTAAATTAATCCATTGATACTCTTTTAATAATAATTAAAAGAGAAAGGAAGAGAATTAAAGATAATTAAGATATTTAAAAAAATATATTATATTAATTAATTTAACTAATTTTTTAATTTAATTAAATAAGTTATATATCTCATATATTAAAAATTATTAAAATATTTTGTTTTTTCTCTCTTTTTTTTAAATTTAAGGTTCTAGCTTCTAACTTGATCACTTGAAATTTGAATCCTTTCCTCTTATCTTCCCTGGCGTTAATCTCAAGCTCAACTTTAATGACTAAGGTTTAATATATTTAAAAATTATTATAATATTGAATAATAGATAAATAATTTTAGATTGCTAAAATTTAAGGTTTTATAAAAAAAAATATTTTTATAAAAAATATTTTTTTATTTTCATAGTAATTTTGAACTATTCAGGCCAAATTTTAATAATTACAAATTATTTACTTAATTTTTTCTTATTTAATTTCGTGATATATTAAATTTTAGCCATTGTAATTGAGATCCAATGGTAAGGAAGGTAGGAGACCAAGTCTGATCGCTGGCTAGGACATCTCAAAATTTAAATAATTTTTATATACAAAATGAAAATATATTTAAATATGAAAACATTTTAAAATTCAAATGTGTGTATATTTAAAAGAATAAAAAAAAGCAACAAGAGACAAAATTAGATGGGTTAATATTAATTAATAAAATATGAAACCTTTTGTGCAAATTTGCAAGGTTATTTTTTAAAAATACTTTCGTATCAATTGATGTTTTATGAGGAAGAGCCAAAATCTTTGTGCGTGTGAGTGTATTTTTTTTTCCTTTAAAGGAAATAATGGACATTGAAATTTTTCTCATTATGCCTTTTATTTTAAATAAAGGTCTCTCTTCGCTTTCATTTTCGCAGAAAATCTAGATATTTTTACTGGATAAATTATAATTTCAATTTCTTAAAAAAAATTATCCCTATTTTTCTAATATTTACACTTTGTTGAAACGTCGAAAGATTAAAGAACAAAAAAAATCAGTATAGCAGATAAGCGTCCAAACTAATCCGGCTGAGTTGGGGAGGGAAAAAATGAGCCGAGCCGAACCGATGACGTGGAGATCAGAAGTATCGACAGAGGCAGAGGGAACGTGGGCCCTACTTTGACACATTGGATAAGCTCCCCGCTCCAGATCTCCAAAAATATCTATCCCCAAAACCAGATATTTGACTCCCTTCTTATGGGACCCACTATCCCCCAAAATTACCTATTATCTTTATTTTTTGTGTTTCATAATGTTCAAATTTTAGGAATGTATTAAATTAGGAGTAAAAATGAACACCTTATAATCTAACAAAACATCCATATGCAAGTACTTTTGTCTCGTAGATTCTAGTTTATTTAAAAAGATTAAGAAAAGTTTAAGAAAATAATAAATTAATTTTACAAAAATTAATCCTATTTAATCATTTTTTTAATCTTTATAAAATTATTTTTGTGACAAATAATATGGGAGGAATGCCTCTACTAAATTATGAATGGAAAAAAAAAATTGGGTACAAGGAAAACCCATCTCCTAGAATTTAATGTATTTTTTGAACCCCTAATTTTCTTTAATATGGATTATATATTCGAGTAATTGGTCAATCTAGATTTAAAGAACGAGAGCATATTATTTACCGAGTTATCTTCTCTACATATAAATACACTTTTTAAAATTTAATTTTATATTATTTTTTATGCAGTTTATTATCTCAACCAATTATTTGTTGGTATGAACGGAAGATCTCTTCAGCTAACATCAAAGTGGGTCAAACCTGTGTGTCAATCACTTCATATTTTGCTTGGAATCGCATTTTTTCCCCTAATTTCAAACTAAGTGATTAGGAATTCAAAAAATGTTCAGAAAAGATTTGCTAGAAAAATTATTATAATAATAGTAAGAATTAAATTTATATTTTTATAAGATAAAAATATATTCTTTAATATTTAGACTGCTTCTATCACTCCCTATTTTGCTTTGCTTGGAATCACATATTTTCCCTAACTTCAAATTAAGTGTCCCCACACAGAGCATGATTTCTTCTCTCGGTCTCCCCCAAAAAAAGTCATGCATCCAAACAACTCCTGTGTTGCAATAAATTGAAATTAGTTACCCACTTAACACGGAATCTCAGATCAATCACATATTCCTAAGAATACATTTTATGATCCAAACAACTCCATGTCATTGTTTTTGTATATAACTATTTGGCGAGCCACATCTTATTATCCTGATAGATAATACCCTCTTGTTTTCTCTCTATCATTGACTTCAAATTATGCAATGTAGTATAAGCAAGCTATCCTTCAAAAGAAAAGCAAACATGGCTGCTCTTCCAAATTATTTAGTATCAGTGAGGCTTGTCACTCATAGAAAGAGCTGCTCATTAACAAATATAATGAACTAAAATTTAAATTTTATTAAAAAATATATTTATGTTTAATATTTAATAATATATCGAATATAATTATCTCAATAAAAGAATAGCTATATTTAGAAAAGAAAAAAAAATATTTATTATAGTTTTTTTTTCTTATCCTCAACTTTAGAGAGAGAGAGAGAGAGAGAGGCTGATTATTTATAGGAGCTTTTTGTATAGACTTGTCAAGGATGTTGATAAGGGTGAAGAGAGGATGTTAATCTATTAGCCTTAGATTATGCTGCACGTAAGAATCAGATTAGATGGATGTTGCGAATAGGGACAAATAAAACCGCAAGTCTTTTTCTCTGCTCCCCTCAAACAAGGAGGTCAATTGGTTTATGCCATTGCTATAGTTGTTAATTTATTTTTATGAACTACACTATTCTTTTTTTTTTTTTTTGCTTTCAGCAAATAATTAAATTCTCGTTCAAGTGGACTAAAGCTGTATTTATATTAAAAATACATTATATTTACCAAAGGGAGTTCCCATTTGGGGTTGTGAGGCAAAATGGGAGCTTCCAAACAAAGCATTTTTGTTTTAGGTTCAAATCCTATTATCTCTTTTTCTACCCAAATATTTTCTTATATGTTAGAGACACAATTAAATATTAAATATGATTATCTCTTTTAACAAGAATTTAAATTTAAATTTATCACATTATAAAAAATTAACTTTTTTTATTATACTCAATCTCCATTGATTTATTGCCTTTGTTATTTCTTTTTCAGGTGACACTAACTTTCTTTTTACTTAATTTTTTTTATTATATATATATATTCTCATATTAGAGACAATTTTACTTGAGATATTATTAGGTACTAAGTATCAGTATATTTTTTAATAAAAATTCGAACATTAATTCATGATATGAGGGACTATTGTTATCTATTTCTATTTTTATTAAGTATAAATATTCTCTTATTGGATATAATCATGAGTACTAAATATAAATAATAACAATTATTTAAATATTGTTTCATCACTTTATGAGAAACTATATTATCAAGACTATTGTTATCTTACTTGAGAGACGGGTATTTCTGGGCAACTTTTCTGCCTCATTGGGCCCAGTGCAAATTTTGGCCTAGGCCTAATCTTGCATATTCTGGGCTGGGCCTACTAGTATTGTTAAAATTGGGCTTTCTGAGAGGACAAGCTAATGCAGAGACCCCATGTGAGAATAGAAATACTAGTATCCCAGGAAAAAAAAAGAACTACTAGATTATCCACTTGCACTCTTCAAAGCACATACTACTGGTGTTCATTTTTTTTCCATCCCGGGTTATCCCAACCCGATCTTAGGTAATTTAGGATGGGTCCATCCCGTCCCGTGAAGGGTCAAGACGGGACATCTTGGGACGAGATAGGAGAGAGGGTCAGGACGGGACGGGTCTCGATCTGATCCTCGAGATTCTCGTCCCATTCTGAATATTTTTTTAAAAAATAAAAAATATTTTTATTTTATTTATTTTTTATAAAAAATAAAAATAGAAAATGATATTAGTTATATCATATTATTTATTAGATGATTGTATTTTTCTCTTTCTTATATGTATTTATTTCTTTACAGATGAAGCAATAACTTCAGTTGGTGAAGTGAAAAAATTGAAAAAGTAATAATATTTGTAGTATAATTAATAATATTTATTGTTTTAAATTGCTAATCATAATAAAGAGAATTTAATTTTTTTCTATTATTTTTTGTGTTTTAATTATATGTTACTAATAGATAGGATGTACATAAAATATCTAATAATTTATTTATTTTTTAAATTGGGTTCGAGAATTCTCAAACCCGTCTCGACCCATCCCAGTCCCGAAAGGGAACGGGACGTATTCGGGACGGGACGGGACGGGACATGGAATACAAAACCCATCTCAGGACGGGATTGGGATGAGGTTGTCCCGGTCCCATCCTGTCCTGTGCCTACCCCTAGCACATACAACCCAAATGATAAAACAACAATGGCATTAGAATCTCATGAGAGTACCTATTATACATAGGTTAAATTGACGAAAGGATAAGATATATAATCATTTAGAGTATGTTCAATTTTTAAGGAATATTATTTTATTGTGGTTTAAGTTACGGCATTTAGAGATGCATCATAATTCTAGGGTGATTAGGTTGAAGTTTGAGGGTAATTAATGGCTCACCCTAATTAATATTAGTATCATCTAGGAATAATGATGATTTTTTCTTATCCTTAAATTGTGAGTGAGTTAAATCTTTTTACAGACAAAAAAATTGTATATATATAAAAAAAGAATCTCATGAGACTAATTTAATGATAAGGACGTTTTAAAAACATTTAGAAGAAAGAAATTGTAAATGTATGAATCTTAATTACAGACTAATGTGAATTAAAAGCATTTAAGTTTCACATATAGCTTTCAATTTATAATTAAGATTCTTTTCTATTACATGAGTATTAAAGGCACTTTGACTAGAATAAGGGTAATTGAATGATTTTTTTAATTAAATTTTATCCAGACATTCTATAAAAAATCGAAAGGCGTGCTATGTTGTAGTACTATAATTACATTTATTTTTAAAAAATTCATATATTATATTTATATGGTTGGCTTTCTAATATAAGAGAAGAAACATCTATACGATTCTACATGGAGACAGCAGGCAAGTTGTTTGAAATTGCAATTTTTGAATTTTCTATGTCATAAACAAACTTTATAAACTCTTCCCCACTTCCGTAAACAAAGAGATTTTTTTAAAAAGGAAATATTTATGGAAAGTGTTCCCCCTAAAGGGAATCCACAATCTGTGCTTTGCCAGGTGAACTGAATGGAGACTGCGGTTGAAACTTCACTTAAAGAGTTAAATGTTCTTTCTCAATCTAAATATGTTTTATTTAAATTTTTAATCCAAAAGATGGGTCTCTAAACAATGGAGACATACTAATAATAATAATCAAAAAAGTAAACTTAAACTAAAGTATGCATCACTTTTAGTTAGGAAAATATTAATATGTAATACTCCTTTTATGTATTTATAAGATAGACAGGGGATATTTATTTTGATCCTTTTTATAGGATAGAGAGAAATTTTTTATATAAATCTATTATTTTACTCTTCATTTATTTATATTGACTTTATTTTTATTGGTGTTAATATATATTAAATATGAATAAAATTAAAAAATTATTAAATTTTATAGTATAATTAATGAGATTTAGTCGTTGTTTGATAGTTTTTGAAGAGGAGTGTTTAGTTGAAGGTTTTTGAAGAAGAGAGTAGGGAAGAGGAGATATAAATATGTTTAATTAAGAAAAATAGAAGATATTAGAGGTGTAAAATTTTATCATTTTGTGCTCCCTTTTGCCACTCACTCGCCCTTCTAAATTTAGGAGATTTTAGAGAATTATCCCTGATTTTTTTTAATATTACAAGTTTTCCTAGAATTTGTTTCAATGATTGCTTCCTTGATGCTGAGATATCTACTCTCTCACGAACGCCGACGCAAAGCAACCTATCTATTTGTCAATTATATAAGATTTATTTAGATAAGAGTTTAGAAAATAATTTATAAAAAATTAACTTTTAGATAAGAGTTTATAAAAAAATAATTATGAATAAATGAGTATTGTGATAGTTATTATTAAAAGAATTTTTTTAACTAGAAAATTACTATAAAGATTATAATTTTATTAAAAAAAGGAGAAAGGAGAGAGAGATGAGATGAGATGAGGGAGGAAAGAGGTGGAAAAAAGAGAAGAGAGGGGAGAGAATGTGAAAAAGAGAGAAAATAGAGGAAAGAGGAGAGATAATATAAAAAAAGATAAGGATAAAATAATAATTAGATAACTCATAAATTATTTTACTGTTCTAGAAACTAATCTCAATAATTTATCTAAAATATTAGTTTTAAACCATAATTTAATCTAAAAATTCTTTTAAATAAGTATAATTATTTATTTTAAAAAAATTTAAAATTAAAATTTGAGTAAAAAACTTTTATAAAATTATAGTTTTATGATTCTCCAAAGGAACATAGATATGGCCCTGTCAAGAAAAGCGAAATTGAATAGCAAGTGCTCCAAATGTTATCTAGTGGGGTAATTCGTAAGATCTATAGTCCATTTATAGCCCTAGCAGTACTCAAATGTTGATTTATATATTATATTAATATATATAATTATAAAATTAATAATAGAAAATATTAAAATTTTATAAATTTAAAAAATAATAATTCTAATATAATATTATAAATAAAAAATAAATAAATTTAAATAAAGAGATAAGTGTATATTTATTATCTTTTAATTAATTCTCCTACCCTCCTTTTCTAAATTAAACAAAAAACATCATATCTCTTCTCTTACCTTCATACACATAATCTCGTCTATCATTGTCTACAATTCTTTAAATTAACTTAACCTATTCTACCTTTTATTGAACTAAATATAACCTTAAGATTTTCTTTGATTTGCATAAAACATATTGAAAGTGACTTATAAAAAAATGATATGAGTATTTTAAAATAGATAGAAATCTATAGAATTTGAACAAAATGTATAAAAATTGTGTAATGGTTTTACTAAGAACTCCCATGTTATTATTGTATAAATTAGATAACTAATTTATAGATATTAAAAAAATTAGTTATTATAATTATTTATAAGAATTATATATATATATATTTTTAAATATCCTCTTTAATCATTTGTATTTAACTATTTCTTAATAAAAATATTTTTAATATATGTAAATAGTAGATATAGTTTAAAAAAATTATTACATGGTATTATATTTATAATAAAAATAAATTTTTTAAATAATTTATATATTTAAAATGGAAAGAGTATTAGTAAAAAGGCTACTTTAAGGGATCTAGAAAAATAAAATGAGTGGCATATGGACTTGGGGGAAGGAATGAACAAAAGAAGTTGATATATGCTCCTCCAAAGTAGGGGTGAGCAATTAGCCCAGAGCTCATGGGCCCGCCCACAACTCGATACTATTTGAATCCGTTTAAACCTGCCTAAAATAGGCCCATAATGGGCGGGCTTAAACGGGCTCAAACAGTAAATTATATGGGTGGGATATGGGTTAACCATTGGCCAGCCCACAGCTCGCCCATATTTTTTTATTAATTATTATATTATATTTATTTTTATTACATACTAATATACTTTTTTAAATTTATTTTGTAGAGGTATGAGTAATTATATTTACAACCATCATAAGTAAATATAATGTAGATTATGTATAATCATAATCTAATTGAATAATTAAGATTATAAATGATTACATTATGTAAGCATTGTAAACTATATGGTTATAAATTTGTAGCTATTATTATGATATTTTATTTTCTAATTTTAGGATGAACAATCATATCATGTGTGTAATATTGTTATTTTATTTTTATTGTTATTAAAACTTTAAATGGGTTTAAATAAAAAAAATATTTTTATTTTTTATAAACGGGCTACTCATGCTCATTAGAATCCAAACGGGTTTAGCCCAGCCTGTTTAATACGGATTTAAACGGGCTGAGCTAGCCCGTGCCCATAAAAAAATAAATAGATGGGGCACGGGCTGACCATCGGATCAGCCCACCCTGCCCATTACTCAGCCCTACTCCAAAGAGTAGGGGCTTAGGCTTAGAAAAAATGGTTGATAATGCCTACGCCAAGTTTTTTTTTATACAAGTGAGGGTTAAACCCGAATTATAAGAAGTTTAACTATGGGGAAACAATTCCCAATCTCTCTTTAGTCACTAATGCCTCCAAAGTAGGGGGAAACTCCCAAAAAGATTGACTTGGATAATCCTTGTTTAGCCAATGCATTGGCAACTTGATTGTGTTTCCTAGGAATATATGTAATTTGAACATCCCATTCTCGTTTCAAAAAATAATGAATTTGCATCATCAAGAGGCTGCACATAGAATTACTATCCATAATAGGAATAAAATCAACTATATTTTTAGCATCCGACTCAAAAATGATTTTCTTAAGGCATAAATCCCAAGCTATTGATAGGCCTTTAAAGATTGCCCATTGTTCTGCCTCAATGATACTACAAGGTCCAATAGTATGTGTAAAACCTGCAATCCAATTCCCATCATAATCCCGAATTACACCTCCACAACTAGCTTTTGTTTGTGTCTTTGCAAGTGACCCATCAACATTGACTTTGAAATAACCCTTTGGTGGAGCTTCCCACTTAAGTCTAGGAGTATTTATCACACTCTGTACAATCTAGTCCTGCTGGCATACAAATGTTCGCCAAACCTGTTTCAAAATTACTAGCGGCTCTTGGGGTTTAATGAAATTTGGTTCAAACATAGATCTATTTCTCCATTTCCATAGATGCAAAATCCAAACACCCCATATTAGCTTCCAATTGTCATACTCAACTAAACCCATATTATTCTTTAAATTCATAGTAAACCAATTCCTCAAATTTACTGAGAAGAACTGATTATGCAGATTGGGTTTTATACATTGTCCCCAAAGTTCTCTGGCATATTCACAATCCCGCAAAATATGCAGTATGTCTTCTACTCCTTGATTGCAATGTTGACATATAGCCGATATAGTTGACCAAGTGCTTCTCCAAGCATTTGTGGGCAATCGATCATTAAATGTAATCTACATGAATACCTTAATACGTTCTGCACCTTCCCATCTCCATATTTCTTTAAACGTTGCATTGAAATTACTGTCATCTTGATGTTCTACCATATAATAAGCACTTTTCACTGTAAATCTGCCATCATTAGTTGCATTCCAAGCAAGAATATCAGGTCCTGCATCCTGCCTTGGAGGTAACACAGTCATTAACTTATGAAAAAACATGACTTGGAACTAGATTAGCCGATGTCGTGAAGTTCCAAGTTCCATGAACTACCCAATCAACGACTTTACTATTATTCTCCTCAGCAGTAATAGATGTCATACACAATTCCTTGAGACTCTTATCATGATAAAGCCATTTGTCATTAAAAAAATTAACCTTCTGACCGTCTCTAATATGCCATCTCATACCTCTTTCGACATTCACCCTTTATTCTGAAATAAACTTCCATAATGTAGAATCACCTTTCCTGACTTCT
Source organism: Leucaena leucocephala (assembly GCA_037074615.1). Taxonomy (NCBI): domain Eukaryota; kingdom Viridiplantae; phylum Streptophyta; class Magnoliopsida; order Fabales; family Fabaceae; genus Leucaena; species Leucaena leucocephala. The sequence continues at coordinate 2,367,740 of CM073558.1, read as the reverse complement.
AGCAAATTCTCCTCATTACGTAGTATATATTTATGTAAAAGAACATCAGCCCACAAACCTTGTGTACCATGTACCAAATTCCATGCTATCTTTGTCCCACAAGTGTTGTTTACTATATCCAATCTTTTGAAACCAAGTCCTCCATGATTTTTAGGTTTGACAATTTGATGCCACCCAATGGGATGATAACCATGATTATTATCTAAGTGCCCCCAGATGAAATTCCTCTGTAATCTCTCAACCTCACGACACACTGAAATAGGCAATCTAGCTACCTGCATAGGATATATTGGAATTGTACTTATAACAGATTTAGCTAGAGTAATTCTACTTGCAACTGTTAAGGTGTTTGCCTTCCATGCCTCCAATTTAGATTTCACCCTGCCAATAATATAATGGAAAGTGTCTGTGGGTTTTCTCCCTCTGATGATCGGAAACCCCAGATACTTTCCAATATCAATAGAAATAGCAATACCAACCCTACGACTAATCCTGCATTTGCTATCATTTGTAACCTTTGGCGAGAAGAAAATAGAAGATTTAGCTTTACTAATTCTTTCTCCTGATGCGTCACAAAAAGTATCAAGATAATCCAACATGCATTCAGCTTGCTCCCCTGTAGCAACTCCAAAAAGAAGTAAATCGTCTGCAAACATAAGATGAGATATATTCGGGCCTCCATTTCCAATGTGAATAGGCTTCCAAGCTCCAGAATTAACTGCATCATTTATAATATAAGACAATCTGTCTATATACAAAACAAACAAAAGTGGTGAAATTGGATCTCCTTGTCGGAGACCTCTTTTAGGCAAAAAATATTCAGTTTGATACCCATTCCAAAGAACATTATATGAAACTGATGACATACAACTCATAATTAAATTAATAAAATTATTTTCAAACCCAACATCTTGAAGTACATTAAACAAGAAATCCCAACGTATCATGTCATATGCTTTCTCTAAGTCAATCTTCCAAGCTATCAACCCAGTCTTGCCTTTTGACTTCTTCATAATGTACATGATCTCTTGCCCAACAATTATATTGTCTTGAATATGTCTCCCTTTAATAAAGCTATATTGAAATGGAGAAATAATCCTATCCATAATACCTCGTAATCTATTCACAATTACTTTAGAAATAGTTTTATAGTGGACAGTACAAAGGGAGATTGGCCTAAAATGACTCACTAGCTGAGGACTCTCCCTCTTAGGAATTAATGTAATCAGAGTCCTATTATCTTCCTCCTTTATCTTCTTACCCACAAACGCTTCTTTTACAAATCTGCATATCGAGTCTCCTGCCTTATTCCAGTTTGCTTGATAAAAAATAGGAGAGAATCCATCAGCACCTGGAGCTTTATAAGGACACATTGACATAATTGCTTGTTTAATCTCATCCTCCGATGGAACAGAGCTCATACTTTTAAACTCTTCATGATTCATTTCAGGAAAACTTGTAGTAGTGCTAATACTACAAGAACCATCTCCATCCACATCATAGAGGGACTTAAAATAGTCAAATATCATTTTTTTTCAACTCTTTTCATCATCCACCCATTTACCGATGTTATCTTTTAATGAGGTAATTATGTTCCTTCTTCTACGCATTTTTGTTTTCAAATGATAATAACGAGTATTTCGATCCCCTTTTGCAATCCATTCAGTACGTGCTTTTTGAAACCATTTCACTTCTTCTAATTTCAAAATTTCATCCAAATTAGCTTGCAAATCCTTCTCCAAATTAGACAAAAAGATCAAGTATCCATAAGCCTTTGATCATTGTATACCATTTAGTCGAGCAAGTATTTCCTTTTTTCTCTTCTCAATCATTCCAAATATATTCTTATTCCAGTCTGTCAATAAAGATGTGAAGCTTTCCAATGCACTACTTAATTCCTGACAATAATCCCAATTTCCTTCAAGAAAGTCTTTAAAATTATCACGTTGCAACCACATGACTTCAAAATAAAATGGTCTAATCCCTCTATCAACCCTATCATTCATAAATTGAATCATGATTGGGTTATGATCAGAGAATTGCGTTCTAGACAATACCTTTAAAAAACAATCAGGCAAATCAGTTAAGAATTTTGTATTAACTAGAGCTCTATCCAATCTTTCATACAGTCGTGAATACCCCGCATTTTGGGGTCCTTTCCATGTAAACTTTGGTCCTTGAAAATTTAAATCAGATAGATCGCATTCACTAACCTGTTGTTGGAACCACCTAATTCTATTAAAAGGATAAGATGCTCCACCCACCCTCTCCTTGTAGTTCATAATATCATTAAAGTCACCAAGCATCACTCAGGGGATTGATATCCTTTTAGACAAAACTTTTAATTTACCCCATAGTTCTTCACGAAAATTTGAGTGAGGAATCGCATAAATAGCTGTTAATATGAATTTGTTAAGTCCAGGAAATTCATATTGAAGATGAAAAAATTGTCTATTATCTTCTAACACTAGAACTTTAATAATATTACTTTTCCAGATAATAGCTAGACCCCCAGATCACCTTACACTAGGAATAATTCTAATCTCATCAAATCCCAACTTCTTTAATAAATTAAGACGTGTTTCTTGCTCACATCTTGTTTCAGCTAATATAACTAGACTAGGATTTGGGCCTTTGCAAACAACCCTCATATTTCTTAGGAGCCCAGGTCCACATGCTCCTCTAATATTCCCATATAAAACTTTATCCATTAAATAAATATTAATAAAATAAATTGGCCCAAAAATAAATCAAACCTGTTGAGCACATTGCGTATCTGGGACCATGAAGTTAGAGCCCATAATGCCATCTTCATCCATATTTAGCTTTGAATCCATATCACTATCGTCATGCATATTCAAATTTGGACCCATATCCCCATCTTCATGCATATTCAGATTTGGACCCATATCCCCATCTTCATGCATATTCATATTTGGGCCGATTAAGTTAAGCCAATCATATTTTCACCTGGGTCCAAGTCTACATGCCTAAATACTTCCTCATCCTCCAACGGTTTTCTTCCCCTTTCTTCTGCGTCAGTGTCTGTTTCCATAAGTTCATTAAGCCCACACTTCCCCATTACATCTGACCTCTCTTGCCCTTTGTATAGGTCTCATCATTATCCTCACCCATAGTCAACATCAGTTGTTCACCTCGTTTTGCATCTCTCTGTATCTCTCTCATCCTTTTCTCTCTCTTTTTTTGTCCTTCCGCCGCTATCATTTCTGTCATTATACCTACTGTACCTACCCTGGTTTCACACACAGAAAGAGCCACTGTATTCTTCCCGTTTGTACCTCTTCCGATGGTGGACGATCTCCTCCTAGGTTGTGAAACTTGATTTTGTTGTACTGTAGCTCGTTGGACTTCTCCTTCGTTATGGATCTCCCCAGCCATCACCTCTAGTTCAGCGAGCACCCCATACCTTGAGCCTCGATTCTCCTGCTTGTTAATCTCATTCCTTCCATCCCTCATTCTCCGTTGTCGTCGTGTTTTTTGAACAACCCGCCATTGCTCCTGTCCAACCAAGTTATCTTGTGTCGGCACTCCTCCATGATCACAAGTCCGAGACCTCTCATTTTTTGCTGCATCATTCTGTTCAGTATTCCGTGGTTTAGTCGGACAATTCTCAAATTTGTGACCATATACACTACATGACGTACAGAGCATATGTAAACCTTCATATTCTAGATAATACTCCTCACTATCCAACGAGAATCCCTGCATTAGCTGCTTACTCAAATCAACTAATACACAAATTCTAGCATAATAACCTCGCAGGAAGTATTCATATCTACTTTAATGATTTTTTCTATTCTTTTTTTTTTTTTTGATACAGTGGTTTTTCCTATTCTGTTACCAATAATGGTGAGTGCTTCCTTATCATAATACTCTAGTAATATTTTTGGCATCCTCACCCATACTATACCTTATCAATATTGGCTTTCTCTAGTTTAAATTTGGATTCCCATAGTCTTACAGTCACATAATGATCATATATCATCCATAGTCCCCTGTTAGTGCACTGAAATAATCCTCTTATTTTGAGAATTTAACTACAAAAAAAATATACCCAATGTTGATAAGGCTAATGACCCCTTTCTTTGCCCATACAGCTTGTAGTCGTATATTCATAGCCTTATACCCAATATTTCTATCCAGCAGTTTTACTATGACAGCTTTCTTCCACGCCTTATACAAACGCTTCTTCATTCTTCCTGAGAAGGAAAAAGTCGGGAAGTTTCTTATTGGGTCCTCAATAGTTCTGACAAGTGGTTCCTCTTCCTCCTTCTCCATTGTATTACTTGGGCTATCTGACATGTAGTCATCTGAGAGTAAGTCTCCCTCCTTATCAGCATCATCTTCCTGATTCTCACTTTCCCCATCAATACCTTTCAACTTATCAGCAAAGGTAGACCTCCCTTTGTTCACCCATCCTCCACTGTCTCCTAGCTTTGGCCAATCTCCCTGTAGTAACTGCTCATCACTTTTTGATCCTCCATTTTTTTTCTTTTTAGAACTCCTCATTAGAATGTCTTCCTCCTCCTCAGTTGGAGGCACAGCAGAAGATGTTGAGCCAGAGAAAATTAGCATCATCGTAAAAAGGTTGTTCTTCTTCTCTTTTCTTTATGCCTACGCCAAGTTGCCTCCTCCATTGAATTAAAATTAACGGGTCATGTTCCATAATTTGAACTCGTGGGTTGTCTCCAAACAAGTTGACCATTATTCTATCCATGATTTCTGACTTTTTCTAAGAGACCAACTTCAAGCACGAACCTTTGAACCTTTTCCCTACGAAGATCTGAAAAAAAAAAGTGAACAAAGATGTTTCACGATATGCAAACGATAATGGGCGTAGTCCATAGTTTTTGTTTTTAATATTAAAAATGGAAAAGATGTTTGATGTGGACGAATCCATAAGAAAGTGATATTCGCAATTAAAATAATTAAGTGATAAAGATTGTGCCAGTGTGTGCTCGATTTAAACATTGTGTTTTAAAAACAAAAAAAGAAACTGAAAAGGAAGCACAAGTTGCAAAACTAACGGATGAGGGCGTCAACGTAATGACAGAGGGAACCAAATCCCGTCTCATGCTATCCCTTAGGGTTTATTCTCAACTCAATTATTCCCCCTCCATGTTATGTTCCGTGAGCTATTAATTACGTAAAATAAAAAGCACATAAGACCCAAATCCAACGGTTATTAGAAATACAATTCTTATTTTTCTGAAATAAGCATGGGGCGAGAAGAAGTATGTTCTGTTGGGAAGGAATGGACATGTGGGGTCCAGAGGCCACGTGTTGTGGGACCCTCCTCCACTGATTACCGTTCCCAGCATCAACCTCCTCCTCCTCCTCCTCCTCCTCCTCCTCCTCCTCACGTGCTTTTCTCACAACCAGTCAACCACCACCCTCTTTCGTTAATTAATCTCTCTCGCTCTTCTCGTCCCTTCAATTTAATTCTCACAGTCCCATCACAAACATCTCCCCCACCTCGCTTGCTTCAACTCCACATAAAAGCATTACTTCATCAAAATATAATATATTCCTGCAAGGCAAGGCCTCAACTACAACAGATATGTCTTCGTCTACTAAATTAATTTTCGATTTGATTCCAAGTTCCAAGCTTCAATGTAAAGTGGCAGCAGGCAAAAAGATTGATTACAAAACAGAGTCAACCCTCTCTCTCTCTCTCTCTCTAACACTGGACAACTTTGTTGACCCCCAACATTGTTAACAACTCTCTTCATATCATATGTATATAATATATATATATATATATATGTAGTTATTTATTGCTGTCTTTGAAAGGGTCAATTAAGAACATAACTGGATCATTAAAAAATGCCCAGGATGGTGATGAAGAACATGCATGGCCGACGAGGTGGGGACTATGCAGAAATGCAGGAGAAATCATTGGATGAAACATCATGGCCAGATGCTACCTTTTGCTTCCTGCCCTGTCTTCTCTTACTGCTGCTACCTGTTCCTCGTACTCCTCCTCCTTCTCCCTTCTTTATGTCTTGCAGCCGATCCACCTGTCTTCATATATATCACCAATCAGTTAACATACTCCTCCTTTGATATATCGATATATATTGATATACAAACACGGGGGTTATTTTCATGAGTAAGCGTGACTTGCAGTGTTTAATCTTAGTGAGGATGAGACGGAAAAGCTTACCATTTAGACATACCTCAAAAACGCACAAATAACTCCAATTGTTTTGTATCCTCACTGGTAATGTCAGTTTTTACTAGAAACAGACCATGGCGACAAGTTCCACACGACAACACAACTCACTCTTCAGAAAAAGTTTACAAAAAAAAAACAGAGAGAGAGAGAGATTTTAAACAATTTTTTTAAAAAAAATTATAAATAAATAATTATTTCAATAATTATTACGAAAAAAATTTATAATTAAAAAATTATAAAAAATAATATAATTTTATTAAAAATAATGGAGAAGAATTAAGTAAAAAAGAGATAAAAAATTAAATAATAATTAAATAATTTATAAAATTTTTTAAATTATAACTTTAAACTATAATTTAACTTCAAATAAGCTCCTAGTGAGATATTGTAAAAACTAAGCCAATCACATTTTCCCTAATCATTGATGTATGGAAGTGAAGATTTAGAAAGGCATATATACTAACCCCTAAACAGAAGTTTTGGAAGGTGGTGGCTTCAAAGCCATTAGAATCCACATTGTGGCCGACATTCATCTCCGAGGAATTGCGTTTGTTAGAAGTGGAACTTTCAGAGAAGGTTACGAATGTAGATGATGAACAAGAAGCAGCGGGGTGTGAGTCATTTCCAGAACATCCAATGTCACCTTGAAACATATCTTCAAACAGCTGTTGCAACTCCTCAAAGCTCTCTTCCCCATTTTCCTGTTGTCCATTCATTCATACACAAAATCAATGTCACCGAAATGTTTATAAACACAAACCAACCCTATCATATGTTCCAAGCTTTACACACCAACATCTGCACATGGACACCATAATGTTGACAAACAAACAAGGAACCATAAATTTGGCAGTGAACATAACATTTTTCCTACGTGTGCATCCTGTGTTTGCCTCTTTTAACTCGAGAACTTAACAGGACTTGGGACCTAGACTAATCTAGATTAAGTCATGGTATGACTCGATTGAATAGCGACCCTACCATCTTACAATACTGTATTCTCAAATTCAAACTCCAAACCTCTTATTAAGCTAGGAATAATATCACATTAATTGCCGGAACCACCCGTCAAGGCCCTTGCCACCAACCACAAACAACAAAAATAATTATCTTCGTCTCTGAACTCAAGGCAACTACCTACCTTGTCCTGTTATACCCGATATCCCAAATAAACCATTCTCGTAAAGGTTCAGTAGCCAAACAGCCATGAATATCAACCTTATATGTTTTATTGTATATGGAATCATACCTAACACGTACGGGCTGGCAAGACAGGGTAGAGCCTATTTCTGAGAAATTTCAAAAAACAGATGGACAAATGAGCAAATGAGTGTCAATTGGGGGTCAATTGCCATTTCCAGAGAACCAAACGAGGCCTAAAGTTTGTCTTTCAGATTCAAAAACGATCAGCGAAACGAAAGCTCAGGTTTCTCGCATGTGGGCCCCATATCATTTATGCCTCACCGGCTATGATCAGCCAGCGCATCTAAAACCTGGGGCAAAGAATCGCAGAAACATGGGGCCCACCATTTGCATGACCCGCGAATTCTGGGCCTGAATTCCAGCTACTTACCCCAGAAGCTACTATTCTGTTCGAAAAGGGTCTCATAAAAATTGTGTCTTTACAATTCTGCCCCCGGAAATGTATTGGCATTATTCCCTTTGAAAAAAATATTCTTTTCATATTTCACAACTTGATACAAGGACCGATAATAATCAGTAACTCGAAGAAAAAGCTGTGTCCTGTTATTCCAACTATTTCATCAGACAATAACTTATTTTTCAAACTATATAATGTCTGAAAAATTGGATTTAATGATTAAAAATGAAATACAAGATACGAGTGAATGTTATCAAAAAAAAAAAAAATACTTTTTAGCCCATATTGTTTTGAGCTAGACCAGAATGATATTCAGCTAATGTCTTCAAGAAATTTAAAGATTATTGTCATATATCGAGCTAAAATTGTTCGGGCCCCAAAAAAAGAACAGAGTCGACCCGTGACCCAGAAGGGGCCCATTTCAATCTCACTAGAGAACAAAAGAAGAAGGAATCTTCCAAGAAACGAAAGGAAAGCTGCACAAGCAACAAAACCACCACCAACAACGTAGGATTTGACGAAAGTTAACCTCATGTTTATTCGTAGCTTTATCCACTAAACTAAACAAAGAAGGTAGGTCGGTCAAATTTTCCAACATTTTGCTCATTAAAATTAAATATTAAATACTGACTTGGGTTTTAGAAGACTCACATTTGGTTTTGTTTGGCTCATCATTGTTGCCATTTCGTTCAAGAACTCTCCCATCCCCTGCAAGAATTAGAAAATAAAATTTAAACAATAATTAAAAAAAAAACAAAAGATGCTAGGCGACAGAAACGCCAGTACAAACATATCCATATGAAGGAACCCAGAAAGATTGAGAATCAATCAAACTGATTTCTATCTGAAAGGGGACAAAACAGAATCCCATATAAATCACAGAAATGAGAGAAGCTATCACTTTACAGATAAAAGGGAAGGAAAAAAAAAAACCCAGAAACAGGACAACAATGGCCAAAATAACAAAACCAGGGGAAAACCAAAGGGAAGAAAAAAAAGACATTTCTTCTCTTTTTAAGTTTAAAGATAGAAAAGGTTGCCCAAGTGACTTACATTGTCGTCGTCATCGCTGTCATAGACTCCTACGTCATACAAGAACCTCTTATTTGCATCAGATAAAACTGTGGCCACAAAAAAAAAAAGAGTAAGAAGAATGAAGGATCCAATGAATCAACGAATCTATAGGGAAAAAAACAGAGAGAAGAAAGAATTACCAGAATAGGCTTGTTGAATTGCTTGGAATTTCTTATTAGCTTCTTCCACGAACTTTGAATTCCCAGACGCAGAACAACGATCGGGGTGCCATTTCTATCCCATCAAACAAAATTATGTTTCTTACTACAACGTTCGAACAAACGCACATAATTCCTGGGACACATCTTATAATCCCCTTCCCCATAACAGAGGGAAAATGGACACAGAGAAAGACCACACGGGATTTCTCAATCTGAATTAGGATGTTTCAGAGAAAGACAACAAAGAGGGATATTAAGGGGAAATAAATGAAAGATGAAACAGAAGAAAGGCATTCAATTCTAACCATTGCGAGTTTCTTATAAGTATTTCTGAGCTCTGATTCTGTACACTCCTTATCCAATCCCATAACCGCATAGAAGTCATTGCCTTTATCTTTTCCATTCGCCATTGTCGTTCTCAACGATAAAATCAAAACTTTCGCACCAGAAGAGCACCACCAACCAGACCCAATTGAAAAGCAGAAGAGACAATCAGACCCAGTTTTTCTCTTCTCTTTCGTGTCGACGAATTGACTCAACCAAACACAAACACCGTACAACAAGAAAAACTACGTAAAAAAGGCAGGGAAACACACGACACGAGGATGATAATACTAGGATTTTTTATATTATTAAGGTACTTGTTTGAGAATTGGGAGACGGAACCTAAGCGTTTTAGGTTCCGTGTAGCGAAAGGGAAAGCGAGGGAGGAGGAGGCTTTCTGCGGAGAGATCACAGGCAGAGACCCTCCCCAACCTCGCTAAGGCTCTCAAGAACACTCCAGAAACTGAGCAGTTTATATAGTTTAGAAGTAATTTAATTAGTTTAATTAACGGTGGGATGGGGATGGAGGATGGTGAGAATATAGGGACGAGATTGCCGGGTGGGTTAGATATTTTTGGTTGGATTGTGGTGTATCCAGAAGGTTCTGTTTTCACTGTGATAAAGTCTTTCTCACGGCCTAAGCGGGAAGTGGGGCCCACCGCAACATGGGCATTTATTTTTCATAAAACAGCTTTGTGAATCGATTGATCATTTCATATGGTGGTGTATTTTATTGTGATTGGCATGCAACAAAGAAAAGTCCGTGGGACCCACTTCGTTGGGAATACTAAATAAGTTCTGTTTGGGGGAATTTATCTCCCCGCTAAAGATTCTTAGATCAAGATTTTTTTATAAGAAAAAAAAAAACAAATTTCATTCCTTTGATAAGATTTTTCAAATCACTTAATTGAAAAAGAGTGATATTATTAAATTATTTAAAAATATTTTTTTTTATTTCACCATATTTAAATACAAAGTTTTAAATTTGACATAGATTAATATATTTATTTCTAAAATACCCTATGTTTAATGAGTACATTTAATATCATTTTAGTATTATAGGGTATAGTTAGAGGCAACCCTTTTAAATATTATATATATATATATATTTAAATTTAAGATCTTATCTTTTTAAGTTTTAAGTAATGAAAATATTTTTACTTTTGAATCAACGCACTTGATTATTTCTCTCTGAATTTAAAAACTGAAAACACTTCTAAAGCGGTTCATGTGTAGTCAAGTTTGGATTTCCAAATTGCAGGAATCAAAGAAGAAGAATCAGAACCAGTAGTCAGAGATTGGTGTGTCCCACAGAACACAGAGATCAGACAGTCTCCCATCGCATGTGGACTTTCAAATGCCACATATCTCCAATTATTACTACCCCTTCCATGTTATCTCACCCTGCCCCTTTCTTAAATAATTAAAACACATCATGCACACATACATGTGTGTGTTGGAAAAATCTGCAATATCATCGTCCTATCTTAAAACCATTACTGATATTTGTTAATGACACTAGTTATGTCGTACAGATTGGGGTAGGCATATGATCATATCTGCTGTTATTCCATAAAATATAGGACAATTTTAAAAATTTAGGATATGGTCGGATATATATATTGGGGGGGAGATGCTGGCACATAATAATTATGTAATCAATTAATTGAATCGTCAAAAGAAAAATGTTGGATGTTTTAAAAAAAAATTATAGAATCCATGCTAAAAACAATTCACATGTGCGAATGAAATTTTTATAATAATTTACAAATAATTTTTCTTCTTTAATTTAATAGATCATAGTCATATTTAATACTCCCCAACATCAACCAGCATATATATTGCTATATCTTTCAAGATCTGACGTCGTCCTTGTCTATGATTATTTCATCTATATATAGTCAATCCAAAATCATCAATCAAAAAAAATATATATAATCTTTAAAAAATTTACAAATTATAAATGATATGAGCCAATTTTTTATTAAAACATTTACACTAAAAATCAAATTATATATTAAAAATTGAAAAAATATTTTAAGATATATAAAAAAAGATATTTGATAAGATTGTGAATATGAACTATTTAATTTTATTAAAAATAATTATAAAGGTTGATTAAGAATCTAAGATGCAGCTGTACATTCCTAAAAGGATGGTCCCGTGTGACACAAACTTTAAACACATTTTCCAAGTAGGCAATAATGATGCAAGCAGAGATATAAAAAAGAAGGCAGGCAACAACAAGTTGCAGCAAATATGGTATTAGGTGTCAAGTGGTAACGAGCAAGCCTTTAGGGGTCATATGATCGACTGTATATCAATTCATACGTCTCTTTCGTGGTTGAAAATAATTAAAATAAAACTCATCAACTTGATTCTACTTCTATCCTCTTTATCCTTGTTGTACCCTCAAATTCTGATTATATCTATTACGCTTATATATCTATATTTTAATATTTTAAAGTTAAATTAGAAGTAATTATTTTAAAAATATTTTTTATATTTATATAAATTTAATTTAATATTTTATATTTAAACTAAAGGATTTTAAGCGTACTTGAAATTATTTATTTTCTATTATGATATCTATACATAACTAAAATATTTTGTATAGACTTTAGTATATCTCATAGCAAATTCACTCATAAATAAATAGCACCAATAAACAGAAAAATAGAAATGGAACAGAAAATGAGGGCGAAAGAGGTATACTTTTTTTCTTTCTATTATATAGAAAATTGGGAGTCAAAAACTGATTTTATTTTGCCTACTGTTTCTTTTTTTTGCGTGTAACTTATAAGAAGAGTGTGATATTTGTAACTTCTTACTCTCTCATTTTTTTTCTTTTTAAAAATATAATTATTTCTTCCATCTTTATTTTTTATGGACTTAAGTTTAATCTATTAAAAGTAAATTGATCTATTTTTTAATATAAACAGTTAAAAAAAATTTCTATTAAAATCAATGCATGTTAATATCCTTATCATATACATACAGGATGCAAATATGAGACAAGTTGGGGAGTTCATTGGCAAGATAAACGGATCTGATATGGCAATAGAAACAGTAATTTCGCTGTTATCCCAACCTGTCGCCTTCAGTGAACACTATTATCGATAATTCTAATCCCCACAATGAAGGAAAGTAGTAGAAAGTAGCCAAACACATATATGCATACAAGTGGCATTACATAAATGGGTATATAAACATTGATTGAAATTGAAGGCTCAAGGGGCTTAATTAGTGTCACAAAAGTGCCCTATGATTAGCTTGGCACAGTACCACAGCCTTTCACATGTCCCTTTCACACTTGAAAAATATAAATAAATAATTAAAATCGCAAGGTGTACACCTCACATGGTTTCACGCTTTCTAAAAATATCTCATTCAATTCATGTCAATAATCTTCTTGTTTTTAAAGCCTCTTAATTCTATTATTTTATAACAATACAAGTTACTGTTCTTTTTTGACAGCACGCCACAGCCATCCATTATTTTGAGGGAAGCTTGTTGCTCTGTAATTTTCAGCGAAGCAGAGATCGGATTTAAAATGACGAATAAGCGACCGTTAAAGAGGAAACGCAAAGGTTACAGGCGAAACTGCCAAGAAAATGGGGCTAAGCCTAATGAGAAGCTTAATTCTTGATTAGCCTGATTTGATGGAATGGAAAAGGTCATCGAGATATTTTCCGAAGGTCCTAATTGAAGCAACTGAAAAATCGGAATTCCACCGCCATCGTCACGGTGGCCGTTGCGACGATCGCACGTGGAGATTCAGGAAATATCCTTGAAAGCGACGCCGTTTCGAGATAGCGAGATGATCCGGGGGCCCAATGTTCTCACATGGGCCAATTAACTTCTATTGGGAAAATCTATTGCCTGGATAAAATGGGCCTGGGCTATTAGCTATTCCGTTCCTCAATATATCCATAATATTCAGAAAAATGAATCAAAAAATGTACCAAAAAATTAATCAAAAGTACAGTACATGTTCAAATTTAGTTATTCGGATAAATAAATTAAAAATACAACTAAAATTTTATTTTTTAAATATATATATATATATTTTTAAAATGTACCCTCATGTGGAGGATTGCAATGTTAGGCGGTGCTTGGTTATTTTCTTAACAGCTAAACTAAAAATAGTAACTCGGGGTTTTAAATTCATGCCTACGGATGCCAACAGATGACCCAAGAAGACAAACCAAAATGATCTGACCAGGAAGCCACAAGTTCCATGGCCGCGTAATTCCTTTGTTAATCATGAATTAAATTCAATAAAAACGCTTATAAAAAACATAGAGGATTCTGTCTTGTATTGTTTTTTACGAAATTCTATTTTTTAAAAAAAAAAATAAAACGGGATAAAAATTGAACACAGTATTAGCCAGGCCTTGAGCGTGTGGAGATGTATATATAAAAAAATTATAAATTATTGCTACAAGTAAAAAGGAAGAAATCTGTCAAGTTAATTTTCAGTACCAGGGCGAAATAAATTTCAAATCCGCCATCTCAATATGTTTTGGACGTCACAACTTCGTACGGCAATTTTGATTTATAGAAGCGATAGAATCATTGTTCATTAATCCATTAGTTAGTAAGAGAAAAAGGAAAGGAAGAAAGAAAGAGTGGACATATAGTTTGAAAAATAGAGAATGAAGACAGAGTTTGGGCAGTTCATAGTCAAATTCCAAGGAAAAAAAACAAGACGCGCGTCAAACATACATAGACAAACGCTAATTCCCCAACCCATCATAACAACCCGACATATCCAACATTGCCGCCACGACGTCTAGATTCTCTCACACGCCCTTATACACGCACGCACACATACATATATATAGACAGAGAGAGGGAGGGAGAGGGAGAGACATTGAAGGGCAGAGAGAGAGAGAGAGTAAGAAGTAGTTGTGTTGGTATTGAAGATGGGAAGTAGAGTGAGCAAGGCAACGAAATGGGTGGATGGGAATTACAAGCTACTGGTAGGGTCAAAGTTGGGAAGAAAAGGTTATGTACCGGTGAGGGTTGGTATGGATGAAGAAAGTAGTCGGAGGTTTATGATTCACACGAAGGCTCTCAGGGATGAGCGTTTCTGTGAGCTTCTCCTTAAATCGGCTGAAGAATTAGGGTTTCGTAATGAGGGGGTTCTCCGAATCTTGCATGAACCCCATGATTTTGAACACTACATCCTCAATTCCAAGTACATGCCTAACAAAATCAGTAATCCAAGATCCGCACCAAAATATCGTCACTTCTTTCATAAATTCAAAGTCCTCAACTTCAATTAGGTTCCTTCGTCTTTCTTTTGCTCCATTTCTTTCCATCATCATTTGAATTGCATTTCTGTTCTTTATTGTAAATGCATGCATACGATAAGTTGTTACAATGTGTGTATATTTTTTAAAGTTACACATTTAGGGCTGTCATTCTTTTTATTAATTCTTAGTTTGTTTTACACATATGATTTAATAGATTTAAGTATTGTCGTCGTGTTTAATTAGGGATAAATTACCTATGTACATTTTTTGTATTCACAAAGAAAAAACTGGAGACCCAATATCACCTCTTGTGCATAAATTTTGTTATGCTGTTTCATTTTTTTTTATAGATTTTTTTTTTAAAATGAGTTGACTCATCTATAATATAAAGATAGAGTAAAGTCTCTCTTTCTTCTAACTGATATCAATGTCGGGTAAAACAAGCTATCAATTATCTTTAGGCATAAACCTATGTAACTAAGAGTTATGATGCCTCTTTAAGTGTCGCAACTGAAACTATAATAAATAGGTATTACCCAATGATTAAATACGCTCTAAATAACTGTGTCTCACCTTTTTATTAGATGAACTTAAGGAGATGGGTTGTTATGTTGTTTCATATAAACACATACTTGATTATGTGCACCAATAGTATTTGTCATAACAACCCATCGTCTATGGGTTCAATTGGCGAAGAGGTAAGATATGTGACTATTTAGAATATATTCGATTCCTAGAGAGTATCACTTTATTGTAATTCCAGTCGCGGTACTTGGAGAAACATCCTAGCTCCTGGGTTTACATTTGAAGGTAATAGACGACTCGCCCTGTCTGATATTAATATCGCTTAGAAGGAAGAAAAATTTCACATTTCTCTTATATTTAATTATTGATGAATACAATCTTTTTCTAAAAATTGTTATACTAAAAACAAAAAGTATTTGTCATAATGAGCTTTGAAGACTTGAAGAGGGAGGGGCCAAAGTCCAAGCATGACATTTGGGTTGACCATCGAAACTTTCCATTGGGCTCATTGGGCCCAATAGAGCAACCCAAGTCTTCTACAGCTTGCACTTTTGTATTCTTTGTGACCCAAGTTCTTCTTTTCTTTAGTTTTCTTTCTCGTAATATTGACTTAATATTATTATTAAGTATTATAATTTTAGAATTTATAATTATCCATTTTAGTATATATATTTTTTTATAAAAATAAATTTAAAGACTTAGAAGAATCTAACTTGTCCTTTTGTTACTTTATATAAAAAATTCTTATTTTAACCAATATAGACCATTTAAAAAACTAAAAATCTCGGATATTAGAGTAAGATATATCTCAAATAGAAGAAAAAGTGAAATTGACTTTGTATGAAGTTGACTGCTCTCTTTTTCCCGTCTCTCTGTTTTTTCCCCTTATCTGAGTATTTATTCAACTTTTTAAAAATAAAATAAAATAAATAAATAAATACAGGATCGCAGTTCCCCCATCCCATCAACCTTTGTCTTCTCATATGATCATATCATCCCAACTAAACTTACAATTCATTAATTCAAACAGCGGGCGACGCCCCCAGGTTTTTTCCATACCACATGATACTATATTTCTATCGTATTACAAGAAAAATTTGTTCCCACCAGCTTTTGAATCATTTATTTTAAAACATTCTTAAATCCTTAAAGTCGTTATGGGGATATTGCCGATGTTAAATTTAAGTATTAAACAAAATATCAGCCCCCATCTAATTAACCCCCGAATCGATGAGATGAGATGACCAACTTGGCTGATTATGTTTTCAATTTTCAATTATTTTCAATTTTTAAAGTTTGCAAAATTGAACCCCCCAACCGGATCGTCACAGCGGTCCTTACTGGAAATTTTACAGCCTTGAGATTTGTATTCTCAGTTTTTTTTCTAAAATAGCTAGGCTCGTTTGGGAATTAAATTTAATATTCAATGCAAAAAATAAAATAAAAAATTGCTCTGCCTGTCGTTATTATTTATTTATTTCCTTCAAGTTTCCCGGCAGGCATACATATACAGAAGTACGGTGATGTACGAATAATGTATACATACAAGTCCTGTATATCTGAATATCGAGTTTGATTAATCAATTAAATAATCACGCGTAGAGTTTTTAATGAATGGACAAGGCAACAATTAGTAGTGGATTAACTAATGCTTCTTCCAACATGGATAACGTGTCCTTCCTTAATCGCGCCTTTCATTCTTAACCACACATGTTTCGTTTAAATGATTTCTTGATATCATTATAGGACTGCTGAATCTGATCATGACAATAATTAAACTCATAATAACCTTTGGGCCTGAGCAGCATCTAGAAAGTAAAGAAGGCAATGATTCTATTGAATTAGAAATTATGAAATAGTGAGTATGAACTGAGGAGACGGGATAAAATATATGATTATTTAAAGTGTGATTGATTTCTAAAAAGTATTATTTTATTATAGTTATAGTTGCGGTATTTAGAGAGGTATTATAATTTTTAAGTATCTAAGTTTACGTTTAAAGATAATTGACGACTCATTTTGCTTTATGATGAAGCGACCAATGTGTGTTACATCTATGGATAGTTTCTCACAATTTTATTTAAAAATATATATATATATATTTAGTATTTAATATTATCTCGAATATAATTATTTTTATTAAAAAAATACCTATACTTAAAAAAAATAATGAAATAACTAACGCGGATCTAACAGAAATGATTTATCTCTCACAATGCAACAGAAGGGATTTTATGGATTTTATTAAGTTATGAAATCAAATAATATATATTTTTGTGTGCATAACTTAAAAAGATAATTAAATCACAAAAATGTTTGTTTCGTGGCATAGGGGCAGACAGAATCTTTCTGATCGTATTATGTGGGGCGCTTGAACTTGAGAACACATTAACTGCAGATTTTTCCTTTATTTATTTGAATTACACGTAACGATGATACAGGTGAAAGAATAAAAGACCCAGGTAAAAAAAAAAAAGAGTAAAGACCAAAGACAAACAAATAATTTAAGAAAATATTTAATATAAAATAATTACTTAAAAAATTAAGAATTAATTAAAACGGCCCGGGTGAGTAGGGCGGCAGGTAATGTGCAGAATTTGACCACGTACAACGATATTTGTTATAATCGTTGATAAAGAAAAGGAAGAAGCAAGCTAAATTCAAATAAGAGAATTGAAATTTAAAATAATTTGATTGCATTAATCTTGAAGAGGTGAAAAATTGTAAATGAATATCCTTACTTTGTCCACCACGAATTATTATTTTTTAACACACAAAAAAAAAACCCTAAAACCACCATTTTTGTCTTTCTGGTAACCAAAACCCTACATATAACCTTAACATATACTAATAACTCACGTAATTAATTAATCTCAGAATAATTAAAGCGATGAATATGTGCGTATCATCAGCATGCGCAGGTGTAGAACTCAGCCAGGTCGTCCATGGACCCCATCCGTGTCTCGGCGTTTTCAAGCATCCACAGCAAGTGCTCGAACAGCACCACCTCACAGGCAACCACCACCGCGCCGTCTTCCGACCGATCCACCAGCTCCTGAAACACAGGGTGCTCGAGGACATCGGAGTTCACGAGGTACCGTCGTCGTGACTTCCCGACGTAGACCGCATGGAGGAGTTTCTGGTCGTTCTGATCGGTGGAGAGCTGGTGGGCTTCGTCGTGGCTTGCGGTGGAGCGGCCGAGCTTTGGGAAGGAGGGCCAGCGCTTGATGGCGGACTTGAGCTTCGTGAGCTTTCCGAGTTTGGCCATGGAGGATATTGTTGCGTGAGTTTCGTGATGAGAGTTGAGAGAAGTGGAAGGGAGGGTTTGGGAGAATATAAAGGTGGGGAAGACCAGCGAAAAGGAAGGACAAGAGGAGGGCCCACTGGACAAGGAACAGCTAAGAATGAGATGATTGGGGCATAGCATGCAAAAGCCCAGTTGCCATTTCTTTTGTTTCCTTTTGGTGCCCTTCGGATTTCCTTCTCATTTTACTTTCTTACCCTTCTTTCTTGGTTTTTTTCTCTGCCCTTCTTGTTTTTAGAATAAAAAAAAAGCAAGTTCAAGGTAAAAAGGTAAAAAAATATAGAGATGATAAAAAAAAACAGAAAAAAGAGGGAGAGGGCAGTCAATTTGCCAATTTAACATATTTAATCAGTTAATAGTTAAACTCAATATAAATAGCAGTCAGATGACATTGTTATATTTTTTAAAACTCCTAAAATAACAATAACCCTCATAAAACTCTCATAATAAAATAGATTTTGGTAAAATACTTCCGGATAAAAGTATCCCTTGACAAAAAAAAAAAGACAAGCATGAGAGCAATTAGATTGCTTTATCTTTATCTACTTTCAGTTGAAGTAACACCCCGAGTGGGAATTTTGCAAGATAACCATGTTTTCATTGCAATGAGGAGCATCTTAGTTAGGTAGTAGGATCATATCGAACTTCAATGTTTCATTGTGAGCATCAAAAAGTGATGGGTAGTATTGTCATTGGGATAGTTTACTGTTGAGTTATTGTTACTGTAAAAATGAAGGAAGAAACAAAAATGAGTCTAAAGAGCTCCATACATTGAAGTTGCAGAAACTAATAATGGATTAGGTATAAATGTTGGCTTTTCTTGTATGTGGGTGAAGAAAGAGTTTGCTAATAAGAGAGGCAGAATGAGGGGCAACAAAATGAAGGTGTTGGTGGGTGTGCTGGCCTAACCCACATCTCCTGATCTGTTCATTTATTATTATTTTTTTTATTTCTTAGAAAAGAAAAGAAGAAAAAGAAGGGAAGCAAAGGGAAGTGGGGTTATGTTGATGAGAAAGAGGGCATTTTTGTCGTGTAGGGGTTTGATTATGGTACAGAGGGTGGTCATTGGGGTCCATGCAACCCCCCCTCACGAGCCACTACTCCAATTATGGTCTTTATCTTCTTCTTTCCTACTCCTCCTTCCATATCAAACACTCCACTACTAGCTGCCCACCTATTTTTCTCATTAGATCATTTTTCTTTTGTAAAATTTGAGTAACATGACACAACAAGGGAGTTTTTGTGAAGGTATGACTTATTTCTATTTATAAAAGATATTAATAGTATATTTAGATCTTTTTCTTCTCTCATCTCATCTCTATTATTAGATTAAAAAATTAAAAGTTAAAATTTAATATTTTATGAAACTACTTTTTTTTTTTACTTTCAGATAGTTTAGAGTTGTAAACTGTTGGGATCAAATTTTAACTGTTTAAATTTATTTATTAGGTAATATCGCAATAATAATTTTATAAAATATTAAACTTTAACTGTTCAATTTTCAATTCATAAGTAGAGACTGGATGAGGAGAAGAAGATGAGATAAAGGATGAGGAGATACCAATGATAGAGGCGGGATATTAACAAGAGTTGGGATCTAATGAAAATATTATATTTCTTCATATCATAATAAATCAATATTTGAATTTTCGAGCTATTCATCGGATACTTGTATTTAGGGAAAAAATAGAGGTGAGATGGAAATTCAATGGGGCATGCATGAGCAAGATGTAGAAACGTGAAAGAGAATAGTAGCATTGATGTGTGTATGTGAAGATATGGAGCACACAGATTGGCATAAAGCAAGTGAGGATGGAGGTTATATGCTGAAGCTGTGTCTGTGGTCCTCCAACCCATTAAATAAGACTCTACAGCAGCTTCACCCCAGCGCACACACCAAATTCTTGTCTCCTTCTATGCAAAGCCACCGCCTTCTTTCCACTTCTGCCCTCCATTCAACACCCTTCTCTCTTCATTAATTTTAGCCTCTCCTTCTTCTTTTAATGATTATCTGGTCTTCAGTATCAGCTGGCCAAATCCCAGTCTTGTTGAGCTTAAATGGGACTCTTGTATTATTTTTGTTTGTTTACTAGGTTTGAATATATGGACATGTTCGAGAGCTATCAATTCCCTATTCACTCAATACAATCCTTGTGGAAAGATAATCGTGTTGTAAAATTTATTATCTAAAAAATACTTAAAATTTATTTTAAAATCAAACGATTAATTTATATTTAATTATATATAAAATAAGAAATATTAACATACAATTAAAAATACATTATACAAAATTTAAAAAAAAAAGTAGTATATATTTAAAGACATGTGCAATAAGGAGAACCTTAGATTAAAAAAGTAATGAATATGATTAGGAATTTAGGAATGGGATTGATGGCGGGAGGAGAGGGTGAATCGAAGCGAAGAACATAGTACTGGCAGGGAGACAGTCGGATGGTGGTGTGCTGCTGAACTTAGGTATCAATGCGAATCCGACATAGTCCAGCTACTATGAATAGGCCAAGCCCATCTTAACCCTCACAAACAAACAAACACACAGACATAATTGTCCCCATCTACCAATAAAAGTTAAAAAATAAATTTATATCTTATACATATATGTGTTTAATTTCAATTATTATTATAAAAATTTATTTAATAGGTAATCTCATAAGTTATCTGTAAATATTCTCTGAGTCTTAAGATTATATCATGATTTTAGTAGATGATTAGTACCGAACCCATCTAAATTTTTTACACAAAAAAAAATAATTGTCCCCATCCTCAAATATCATGTTTTTTTAATATAATAAGAGAGCTCTAAACCCAAATCAATCACATATTATAAAATAAAATGGGACTAATATAATATTTTATACTTATAGTTTATTCTTACTTTAATTTTAGTTTATCAAGAGGTATAATAGTATAAATTTTTATTAAAATATAGGAAGTAATATGAGGTAAAAATAAATTTGAGAAATTAAAATCTATAATTTAAAATTATAAGAATTAAAACTAAAATAATAATAAACTATATAAAGAAGAAAATTATATCAACCCCAGAAAGCGAAGATCCCAAAATATCTCGCCACACTATGGTTCAATAATTTGTACATCAAGAGGCGCTTCTTCTTCTTTTTTTGTTATACGAGGCCAATATGCTAAAATATCGTGTTGTCTCTCATAGAGCCCTTGTTGAACAGCTAAGGACCAATTGTTTAGAGAGTACATATCCATATAAAACTATTGGGCTTTTATGGGTCAAGATCCAAATAGTCCGCAGTTTCATCAAGGCCCAATAGGCTAGCCTAAATCTTTGGAATATATTCTATAGAAAATATTATTTTATTTTAATTCTAATTATAGAATTTAAAAAAATATTTTAACTCATAAATATTTAATTTTATACTTAAAGCTAATATACAATTGGCTTTCTGCATCATATTAGTATCATTTAGTAGATTTTGTTTTAAAAAATGTTTAGATAAAAAAAAAGTTGGTAGGTGTTTTCTCCCTATTTTTTATGTGGAAGGACCCGGTACACCACCTTAGAGTTGGGAATTTGGGCCCAACCCGCCAACCCGCCATTTTATGGCGAGTAATTGGCAACCCATTTTGGTGTGGATCTTTTTGACCCGCACCCGCCAAGCCCGAACCCACGGCGGGCTAACCCGCCGGGTTGGCGGGTTAGCCCGCTTTTTTTTTTATAAATTTTTAAATTTTTATTATTTATATTATACTTTATTAATTTTAGAGTTTTAACCAAATTAAAATTTACATTATACTTAATTTATACTAACTTTATCTTATCAAGTCATTTCTTTAAATATATATTTTATTTTATTATTATTTTACTTGTGACAGATTTATATATGGATAGTGATAAAGTTAAAAAAATAAATATTTTGATAATTTTAGATCATACTTTGAATCCAATTAATATTGATACATATAAATTATTTTTTAAAAAATATATATATAAAAATATTTTTTAAAAAAATATATATAAAAATATTTTTTTAAAAAAATAAATAATTAATTAAAAAAAATGGCGCCAACCCGCCAACCCACCATGGCGGGCTAACACCAACCCGCCTAAAAGTGGGCCGGTTAAATTCGGCCCGCTTTCAGATTAACCCGTATCCGGGGATTGCCCGTATTGCCACCTCTACACCACCTTGATCCCTGAAAATCCCCGCCATTTTTCACGGCCTTGTAGCTTCAGAGGGCAGCATCATACCAATATTGTTCTCAGAGCCATGGCCTCAGCAACCGCAGCCGCCGCGTCGCCTCGCCAGTTGTCGCAGAAGGAGGCTGACATCCAAATGATGTTGGCCGCCGATGTCCATCTGGCAACCAAAAATTGTGATTTCCAGATGGAGCGTTATGTCTTCAAGCGACGCAACGATGGGGAGCGACGCCTTGAAACTTGAATCATGCGTTGTGTTTGTTTGGACCAATGAGAGGGATCAAATTGCCTTGTAATCCGCTAGGAAAGTCGAATGAATGGCGATTGCTTTACATCCAAAACATGTTCATTAGTATGATACGTTCATATTAGAGCACAAGAGAGGACATTTAAAAGAGAATAACTTATGTTTAAGCACATTCATAGCGTAATTTAATAGCATTATACTTCTTGTACCATGGAATTGTCATTGGCGATTAGCTAGTACTTGAGTTGTTTGCAAATTTATATACTTCCCACAAACAGAGAAGTTCACAGTATGGGTGCAAATTTTATATGCCTTTTGGAATTTTCGCTTTGAATTTAGTTTCTCAATAATGTAGGCGTGTGGACTTTGTCCAGGTCTTGTTACTGAAGAACTGTGAACTTTTTAAGTTTTGATGAATTTGTTTTTCCCGTTGATCAGGTATTTATATTATTAATCTCGGGAAGACATGGGAGAAGCTCCAGCTTGCCGCCAGGGTCATTGTTGCCATCGAAAACCCTCAGGATATTATTGTTCAGTCGGCAAGACCTTATGGTCAGAGAGCAGTTCTTAAGTTTGCTCAGTACACTGGCGCCCATGCAATTGCAGGAAGGCACACTCCAGGAACATTCACTAATCAGCTGCAGACCTCTTATAATGAGCCTCGTCTTCTCATTCTTACTGATCCAAGAACAGATCATCAGGTTGTTGGCTCTCATAGGAGAAACAAGTGTCATTGAAATGATTTATCACTGTTGATGTCTCGTTTGGACTTTGAGAATGCATTTGCTTATGGTGTTGTTGACTTGCATGTGCAGCCTATTGAGGAAGCTGCTCTTGGAAATATACCAACTATTGCGTTCTGTGACACTGATTCTCCTATGGGATATGTTGACATTGGGATTCCTGCCAATAATAAGGGCAAGCATAGCATTGTTGTCTCTTTTGGCTTCTAGCAAGGATGGTTTTGCAGATGCGCGGAACCATTCGTCCAGGGCATAAGTGGGATGTCATGGTAAATTATTTTCTTCTTTGTGATTTATAATAGCCTTTAGGAGGGTGCAGGCTGTTTTTAGAAATCTGCAATGTGAACAGGCCACAAATTCGCTTGTGCTAGAACCGGAGAATGAGTTTTGACACTTAGCAGAAATAAGCATATTTTGCAGTTCTCATTTAGAGATTTAGTTGCCTCTAAATCTTGTTTTGTGCAGGTGGATTTATTCTTCTATAGAGAACCAGAAGAGGCTAAGCAACAAGAGGAGGATGAAGCAGCTCCTGTCCAAGACTATGCCATCTAGGACTTCAATGCTGCTGCTATCGGTGGCTTTCCTGCTGTCAACTGGACCCCAGAAGCTGGTAAAAAGCTGACTTTATTTTGATCTTATACTATGTGGTTTTTATAGCAATAATAATGCTTGGCAGAGTTAAGTTATATCATACGGTTTGTTCTTAATAGGGTTCTGCTTTTCCAATTTGAGTATGAATATCTTAGTGGAATCTAGTTAATTCGAATGCTGCAACATGCTATAAAAGACCACCCCTAAAAAAAGAAAGTCTCTTATTGCTGTTGAAGAGCATACTTTTCTATGAAAATTTAGATCGCGTTGTTCTAAAACTAAGTTTTCTCTGTGTAGTTGCTGGAGATTGGGGAGAACCTGCCCTGCGGTTGAATCTGTTCCTGCTGCTGGCTGGGAATATTTTGAGTGAATTATTGGCGCTCCAATTTTGTACCCTTTGTTTGCTTCGTTCTTTCTGTCCCAACAATTGAAATCTGGATTAGCTGTTTTCTTTCTTAGGTGAGGATTCTTCATAGATCCCTTTTATTTTGTATATAGTGCATTGTCCTAGTGGCAAGGTAGGACCCATGTATGGTGGAGGTAGAGGGTTCGCGCACCTCCACGTGGCTGGTTACACCTCCTTTCCTATTAAAAAAATGAACAAATTTATTTGCCATGAATTTGTTTAGCCAAAATTATTTATAATTTTCGAAATATTAATTCTTATTTTAGGATATGTAAATTTAAATATACTTGATTAACACTAGCAATAATTTCTCACAAAAAAACCGTTTGGATAGAATATGGTTGGATAAATTTTGGATAGATGCATTTTGATTAATATTGATTTTTATTCTTTTTTGCTAAACATAGGTATCATCCTACCAAGGTATTATTAGACATTAAATGTAAGTATATCTTTTAACGGAGATTTAAACTTAAATCTGTCAGATTGTGAGAGACTCACTTCTTCCGTTTGACTCAATCTTCATTGGTTGTTATTTATTTTATTTTAAATACAAAATTTTTTAAAAAATAGTTAGACTCATCTACGATCTAATAGTAGAGTAAAATCATCCTTCCTCTTAGACGATACTAATGTTGGATAGGATAAATTGTCTATTACCCTTATGCATAAATTTAAATATATAGGAGTTAAGATGTCTTTCTAAGCGTAATGATTAAAATTATAATAAAATATTACTTAAAGATTAATTACGCTTTAAATAGATGATTGATTGGATGACCATTGGTTTACATTTTTTTTACTTTCGATGATGAGCATTTAAATTCAAAAGGATTCTCTGCCTGAACTTCACTATTTCTTTAAGAGGCTTCACTTCGATCAATCCTCCAACTCCATTCTAGCTTTTTTAAGAAGATGCTTTCATTGATATGCGAAACAAAGTGGCTAGTTTTTATGCTTAAATCTGTTGGATACGCTCTACGAGTGATTACTTTAAAAGAAATTATTTGGTAACTCACAAATTATTAGGAATGCAATTTGGAATTAAGTTTTAGTTCATATTTTATCATAACATCTTGTTACTATATAAAGGTCATGTCTTCCCTCCTATAAACAACCACCTAGCTGATCTTACGAATTTCTTTGGGAAGGATTTGACTTATACGAGGGAAATGTACAAATAGAATACTTCTTACGGATAATGTTTATCTTTGATGCAGCTCAAATCATTCACTATATCTATTTCGCCTACAAAATATAGGAAACAAACTATCTAATCTATGTTAGGTAAACCATGAACTACTTAAACTCTAATAAATGATAACTGATCCTGGCAGTTTGGATTGTTTAACAATACTAGACGCCCAACTGAAAACCAGTCAGCATGTTTATATATACAAAGTGCTTAACCAGTTAATCTAAGCAGCTCCATCAGGGATTTTTTTTTTTTTGCCTCATGGAAAATATATACAGGGGTTGGAGATTTTGCCTTATTTGGAGTAACTATGGATAGAGAGATTGAGAGAAGTAATCGCCTACTGCCAATCAGATGATGTAATTTGTACCTCCTCTATGTGATGCTTTGCTATAATGGGTCAAAACTATGACTTGAAACTGCTGTATGAACCCCAACAAAATCAGGCTGGGGTTGGGATGTTTGCTTTTTGGATGTTACTATCTTTATTTCCTCTGTACAGAAATCCACATCCTTCGGATGAGGTATATTTAGCTGATGATTAGAATATAACTGTGACTTAAACAAACAGCATCTCCCCATTATTTACCCAGTTTGCGAAAGTCTCTGCGTGTTCTGCTTCTTCTTTCAGCTCTTCTCCACTCTGCTTCCTCTCCTGAAACATATTTCATTAATAACAGAATTAGTGTAATTCCTAATCGGGATTCTTATTGGCATAAATCTTTTTCTAAATAAAACCAAATAATCTGATTCTACATTCTGGCAATAGCATAACATATACTGACCTTCTTACTGGATCCTGATTCACTTGCAGACGCGGTTGTTTCAGTTCTTAGTTCATTCACAATATTCTCTGACGAGATGCTGGTTAACCTGTAGCCATGAGTATCAGTTTCCAGTCATCAACAGAAATTGAACTCGAAAGACGGGCTCCAATCTATTAACTACCATCAACAAGGTTGGCAAAATTCTCATGAATAATTTACTCAAACAAGAAAAAGAGAAAGTTAGCAATAATATAACATATTATTATAATAACTGATGAAAGCAGCCTTTTAACTCGTCCTGTGGCAAAGTAAAATGCATAGTACTATCACAAGAACTACCTTTCAAGTAATTCCTCTTCACAAGAATTTCCAGAAGAAGAGAGCCCATCAAGATCAAGGAAATTTGACCAGTCGCAAGCGTCTCCATGTTCATCATAACAAATATGACCATTTTCATCACACCATTCCTCAAGAATTCTTTTATATATCTGCCTGTAAGATATTAGCATCAGTTAAAAGGATTTGGATGGTTTTCATGATAAGGCATCTAAAATACTTTGCATTTTATATCACTGTCACCATACTGCTTGGCCATTTCTCGTTTTTATTTGGTTTACATAACAATATTTCATTTGACAGGTAGAGTACGGAAAATAATCACTCATTAAATATCAAATTGAAGCTTTTGTTATCCGGGAAACTGCTCAGGCAGCCATTTATTACTCTGCTTTCTGAGGTTTCCTTACATATACAAACCAAAAAAGTCCGCATCAATTTATAAGATTATGGATATTAGTCCTTAATATCTGTTTCTAAGTAGGGCATTTAAGCATTTACCAACCAGCTTTCACCGCTTCATTCACATGACAAATATAAAGAAATGCAATCTATTGAACCATGGATTCAAAACTAAGTCTGCCTACCATCGCTACGAGGTGCTCCTAATATGCATAGAATTTAAAGCTTCAATGAAATTTTAATGATGCACTCAACTAGGTTCAAAAGTGATTCATTAACTTTTCCCCAACTCTTCCTCTTTCCTTATTTTGAAAAACAAACCATCCTT
This sequence comes from Leucaena leucocephala, assembly GCA_037074615.1. Classification (NCBI taxonomy): domain Eukaryota; kingdom Viridiplantae; phylum Streptophyta; class Magnoliopsida; order Fabales; family Fabaceae; genus Leucaena; species Leucaena leucocephala. The sequence continues at coordinate 2,340,088 of CM073558.1, read as the reverse complement.
TTGAAAATTCAGATCATGCTACTTAATTTCCAAAAGGAACTTCGGTTTTCAGAATTTCAGTAGTTGCATTTAACAGATAGACATTGGTCAGCCTTACCCCAAATCTCCAATACATGATGTAAACAGCCACAACACTACATACATAGCATCTGAAATGTAATTTAACCATACCTGCAGTGACAAAGATCACTTCCACATGTGAAAATATCTGGAGTAGACTCCGAAAGACAATGGCCAACTGTTTTTTCAGAAGAGGGGTGATTACGCCCAACATTAATGTTCCTGATTGTTGCATCATTTCCACGGGGAATATTTCCAGCTGATAGCGATCTTTTAAAAGTTGATCTACCAAAAAGACTTTTTAGAGAGTAATAGTTGAAGAGACAAATAAAGGATATACAACTAGTATTCAATTATGTCATTCATACATGCAAAATGTATTTGCAATGGAACTTCTTTCCCAATAGTATTCATTAAATCACAATATTATCAACTTTCATCATTGTGCTTGGCTGGTATTTTCAATATGATGATTAAGCTGGGGAAAAAAGCAGATGTAGCAAAGCACATAAAAGGAGCAAATCTAAGAACTTAAATGGTTAAATATAGCATATATTGGTAGGTTTCAGTTTCTTGTCTTTCTTTTTATAGACCATTTGTTTGATCAGAATAAGCCACCACTGAAAAGCCATGTTAAATGGAATGGAAGAAAGAAACAGGTATGCATCAAAAGTCAAACTCTGTACCTAACATCGTCAGCACATAAAAAAGGACCATGCCTGCCAACATGAACATGCTGATCTGAATCTAGCTCCCACAATGCTGGCTTTCCCTTTTGTGGCTGAAAATGCCCCAAGAATCTGGGCAACATAAGCAGTAAATTAAGAGGTCAAACGTTTTATTCTAACACAACTAGGATACATTCATAGCTTGGTGGTCCTGTAGCCGCATTATCATGTAAGTACCGCAAAAAACTTACATGTTAATTGCTTTTTGTTTGTCACCATCCAAGTAGGTGTTATTATAATAACGCTGTAGGGTTCTAAGAAATTCCTGAGATTGCGTTGCTGCCTTCCATTGACCTCTTTTCTCTGAAAATATCTGTACGGCAGGACCAAGTGCAAAATGTTCAAATAAGGAAGCATTAAAATCCGGCCAAAGTTTTTTACTAGACAAACAGGACAAGTACTCATGACCGTCTAAATTTCAAGGTCAATAGCCTGGAGAAATTTTCATGGTCTACAGCAATTACACTGCTCCATTATCAACAAAAGACCGTCAACTCCACAAGTTAAAAGGCAAGGTAAAATCTATCCACAGCACACCGCTGCAGAGTTGTTTAGGCTTTCATTTCCATACATGTAAATTAAGGAATCTATAGTAACTCGAGCAATTCAATTTACTTGGAAATAAGCATCTGAAATTGTGTGCAAAGATAAACCTTACGTTGGAAAACTTACATTACTATCCCGGGGATTATCAGTTTGCTGGCATAAGTGCATATACTAGACATTAAACAAAATCATTTTGGCTTCTAATCTAACGCTATTTTCATAACCCATAAACTTTAAATGTTACAAAGAATACCTTATTGTGAGCTGCAGAACCACCATATTGAAGTGCTAATGTATCACCCATAGACTCATAGGCTGCCATTAACTCTTTTGCCAAAGGGTTGTCAAGGTCTATGTGTGAAGATTCCATAAGTCCTAAAGCTTGTAGCTGACATCCAAGCGCTTGTAGTCCATAAGTAAATTGGGCAACATTGGTGCGATCTAAACAATCTATACAATTAGTTCTTAAGACCCCTGTTTGAAACATCTGAGGTTTGACCCTGTAATCTCTGTGCAGTTCAATGTTACAATAATAATTGTCAGCTTCTACTGGTCCATCAGCTGTCTCCTCATTGATAATTTGTTCCGACACACACTGATCGCTGATATTTTTATTCCTGCATTACATTGAATCCAAAATCAGAAATATAATTATTATCATGCATTGCATTAGACAGTTCATTTATTTGACTAATAGAAAGTGTTGCTAGGCAAAACAGTTGTCCTGCGTCGTAATGCACTGACAGGAAAATTCCTGGGAATTCTTTTACAATAAATTCATCCAGTTATGCATCTTATTTAACAAATATACCGCAGATGCATCCATGCAAGGGAAATGCATCAGAAAGTGAAATATTAAAGAAAAATTTCAACCTGCGTTTTCAACTAAACATCGAACGATGATGCATATAAATCGAAAGCATATTAAGGCCCAACAAAAATTCAGGTTTTTCCCTATAGGAACTAGTCCGAAAGCAGATACATGTAAAGTCGGGAAAATATTGTCAATTCTGATTGCCTATAAAGGAGAAACAAGCGCACCACGCACTTCAATCGTAGACACAGTATAAAATAAAGGGCATGAATGAATAAAGTTAAAATGTGCTGTTATAATACTTACTCTGAGAAGGAGTATTGTAGCAATCGCTCTGGACTTGGAATTGGAATTACTTCACCATAGAAGACGCCAGTTAACCTTAAAGCATATGCAGCAACACTTCCCAGTTGTGTCAAGACATTAGAAGCTTTGCTGCTAAAACCAGTTGTCTAATCATGTCAAATAACACCCAAGAAAAACTTACATAGTTGGACAACAAGGGAAGAGCAAACTACCATCTTGAATGTTGATGCAGATCCCAGTTAAGGAAAATCAAGCGATTATCCCCTTTCAAATCCTTATTAAGGAACCTAATAGCATTTGCAAACTCTTCTCGGAGAATAGTTTCTCGAGGCTTCTTCTCACGGGTCTTAAAAACAGAATATAGTTAGAAGAACCAGAAAGTTAGGAAAAATCCTATAGTTGACAAAACACAACAAAATTAACAGTGTCAATCCCATGAAAAGTTTTGTTGCATTTGTGGAAAATCCTACCTTAATCAAGTTCAAAATGATTATTGGATTTCCATATCTCTTCACAAGGTTATCAAAATGAAGTCTTGTGGCTTCAAAGTTATTGTCCTTCTTTGATACTGAGGAAAAAGAACCAAAGTCAGTATAACCTATACAACATGAAAATGACATAATATGGAGAATTGTTACATATCATACATATAATGTCAGGTCTTATATTCAATCGAGAAGCCTCCTGAGACCAGAAAAGAGGGATTGAACCCCTGATCTGCACCACAGAACTTATTTGGATGGGGCATCCATCATGAGCATTTTCAAAGACTATCTGCTCTGTCTCAACGTCATTAGCCACTCTACCCTTTTCATTTACTCCTCGTTTAAAATATCTACACCAGAAGATATACAAATCAAGTGAGTGTTATTTCATAAAAAGGAAAATAAAAATGACAAATAAATTCTGAATAAAGAATGATGAAAAAGTATCTTCGCAAGACATCACAATGCATGGAAAAACCAGCACATATATAGTATGGCAACCATAACTTCATTCAAGACTCAGAAATTGTTGCAAACTGTTAAGGGTGCAGATATGAAGATTTGCATTTTGTAGACTGGAACAAAAGTGAATGGCTGTAGACTGTAGCCTTAGTGAATCAACTGTATGGCTAACTCAAAGGGATAAAAGTTATGCACACCTGGTGCCAGCATAATGCCGCGAACGTCTAGCAATGATCGTTAAATTGAACTCCCTGTCAGATATAGGAAGTTTGACCTGGATACCATATAATGAAACTGAACACTTATAAAAATGAATATACCGAATCTTAAGCAACACATATACTAGCAAGAATGCAATTTACTGGCACAATCAGAGAAAGGCTTTAAGTCTTTATAACAAGCAAACCATTAAAATCACCCAGCAATAAGGTGTTAGAACTATGCCCTACTTATCAAAGGGTCTTTCTAGCCTTCAAATCAGTGTTGAGTAAAGAATATCCCAACAAAAGATAACTGGAATATTATAATGATCTGCTGAGTAAAAGGTGACAAGAAGGATTGAGTCCGTAAATATAAAAAAGAAAGAGAACTTGTCATGAGATATCAGGGATTCTAGGCATATCCCAAAGGGAAACCTTATCTTAAAGCAAAAGAACTGAAAGAAGGAAAGATATAAAGGGTAGAAGACAAAAGAAAAAAGAGAAACATATACAAGTTGCTAGTATTATTAAAAGCCCCATCAGTCATCTCCCTTCAACAGTCCCTACTATTCACATCTATTAACCTCAAAAGGTGACTTCATATGTACCTGTTTACAAAATCCGTACACTAAGGCAACTGTCCAGTAAGTATTCTGCAGAATATTCCTGATTCCACGAGTTAAGAACTCATTCCAAACAAACAATGTTTCATAAAGTAACTGTCCACTTGTACTATTATCTGATAAGTTCTTTTGAAGACTATTCATGACATGGTATGAATAGCTGAAAAAGAAGTCCTTCGTAAGATCCACACTGCATAGAAGCTTCTTGTATCTAAGTCACAAGAGAAGAAAGATAAAAGTCCATTAATAAGATGTTTCATACCCTGGAGAGGAGGAGGAAAAGAACAAAATGGTCACAAAAACAACTTATAGAGCTATAAGTGTAACAAAAAATGTAAAATGGAAAGTGATCTCCCCAGTGAAACCCTGGTGATACCTTGTCTCACTCAAAATGTTAGATTTACATCAAAACAGCAATGAAGATTGCCCCTGTACATTTGCAGGAAATGAACTGGCAATGGAATGTAGAACATGAAACCAACATATTGAAGAAGCATAATTCATTCTACTTCAAAAGAGACAAGTAGATTGTACCATAGAAACATGAAGAGGTTCTGAGGAACCCCACATTGTGTATGTACACCAACGTAAAACTACTATCTATATATAATACACAGAAAACTCCTCACACTGTAGAAGTTCAATGCTAGATAAATATGATGCTTTGACAGAATGTTTTCACTAAATATTAATATATGAGTTCAAATAAACAAATATAGTTTATAATATCCATCTCATCTAAGTACATTTGACTGAGTGTAATTCTAAATGCTACTCTTTTATGTCTCTTTTTCGGTAACATAGACATATTACATTTACTTGCAAAATGAACTAAAGACCTGTTCTCATCATTAGAATAAGCCATCTTGGATCGCACAGAAGCATGCGGAATTGGAATCATTTGGCTATTTGTGATAGCATAAATTGTATGCCCACAAATTATGCCAATCTTCCTCCGTTTTGTTATGATCAGCATGTAGTATGGCTCAAGAAACTTGATAAATCCTGGATGAAAAGAAGAAACTATCAAATTCACTATTAACATGACGTGTAGTTCTGTTTTTTTTACACCCTACACCATATGATGGGGTGTTTCATAAAGGTTCCTCTGCCTATTTTTCTAAATCACAATGACTACAAATTAACAAGATTAAAAGTGTTATGCTTATAAAGCAGATGCAACACATCAACATACCAATAATTCCATAACACTTGGTCAAAAATTTAAGACCTCCCGTTGACTTGTTTCCTTCATGTATTCGTCTTAGAAGGTCACAACACTCTATTTCCGAGAATAGCGTAGAATCTTCCGAGATAGTTAGTTCAGATTGCTCCAACCTGTCAATCTTTAAAACTCTCCAAAAGGTTCTGTTCTTATCTCTTCCAATCATATAAAATTTCTGTGCATAGAAGAACGATAGGGCGCTTAATAGTTGTATCCATTAGAGGAAAGTAAATTTAAGCAATTCATGACATCAATGAAGATATGAAATTAATAGTTATATAATTATCCTATGAAAGACAAATGACCACTCATGCAATATCCCAAGTTTAAAAGCATTCTACAATCAGTATATCAGCTTGCTTCTCATTATATTACCTATCATAATGTCCTTGAAGAATGGTGAGACAAAAAAAAACGTGTGAAATAGACAGAGAAAGATGGAGGAGAGACACACGTGACCAGATAAAGGTAAAGTGAATGTTAAGGATGCGTTTTGCGGTAAAAATTATGACAATTTTACTTTCGAATTTCATTTCCTGAAGAAGGCAATATTTAATTCCAAAGTGTCAGTTCCTTTTTCGACCTTTCCCTATTTTCATCAAAATTTCGAGAAATTCACATGCCCAATTAATGTTGCTGCCAAGAAATAACCAGCGAATATTACTTTTGCAACTGCAAGTATAGTACAATTTCACATCTAAAAGGCACAATATTTAAAGATGTGATGCATGCTGCTAGCATAAGTTAAAAAATAAATAGCAAAGCTCTAGCTTCTCTGTTTAAAAACTTGGCAGCGAAGCCAAAGTTTACATAAACAATCAATAGAAGTTACAGTTAAATTTATAACAGTCAGGCCAGATGACTAGAAAGTGGACATCAATCAATGATCAGGTAGTATGATCATCCATTACCCGCATGTAAACTTCAAAAATAAAATAAAATAATGTATGCAGCATAATAAATACGGTAAAACAGTGGAATCCATATTTTCGCCATTTGCCTGCAAAATCATTCAATACTAAGATATAAAATTCAGCATATAATAGCCATCACGAGCGGTAGGAAGAACGCAGAAACAATCAGAACACATATATTATTATTCTGGGATTTGCTAGACCAGCAAAGAAGTCGTCTTGAAAAACACGAGAATCAATAGTACAGATGGATAGCTATATCAAGCAGAAAGCTCTATTAACATCAGCATATCTACCATAGCTATATCGAGCAGAAAGCTCTATTAACATCAGCATATCTACCTTCTCGGTGGAAAGAAGGTTAATCCCAATACACTAATTACTGAAAATGCTTTCTACTAACAATTATTAAGATTTTTGCCGCACCTAAAGCATCGTGAACAACCGCGGGAACTTCATACATGAAGATGAATGCGAACAAACATTTGTAACCACAGAAAATGACCATAGGAACCAGTACTTTTTCACTATATGGAAAATAAAATACCCCGAGAGGAATGCAGATATGATTTTCAATACATAGAAGGGGGGAAAATCATCTATACCGATCGAGTTTCATAGAGGCTGAACTTCTGCATATAGCCGGACATGAGGTCAGCTCCATCGGAAATACGGCTCTGCTGCTTCTCATTCGCTAGCTCCATCAGAATTTAGATCCCAAGCCTCGAGAAGGTCGGGTTCTCGGACCAGATCACCGAGAGAAATTTCAAAAGACTAACAACAGAAAGCACGGCAGAAAAAATTTGAACAAGAAAGCCATAATTTGTTTATGATCACAATCTCTTCAAATACACAAGAAAAGTCTCAATCATATTACATCAACAGAATCTGTAACAAGATAAACAGAGGTTTCCGTATACAATGAGACCCCGAAACAGAAAGCATTGAAAAAGAAGAAAGGAATGAAGGAAGAAATGGAGGAAGCTTGAAATCAAAATCAGAACAGGGAGACACGCTGAACTCGTGAAAGAAAAATCTAGAAACGCTGGTTTCGGAAGTATAGGGGAAGCAGAAGCAGACGAATAAATCGTTTCTACGTTTGGTATGTGATTGGTGGGTTCGAAGAGGAAAAAGGAAGTGAATGTCAGATCGTCAGCCAAGGAGAGGGGAAGAAAGCCACAGCTTCGGCGACTGCATCCACACAAAAATAAACAATTTTTTGTTAAAGATGAATAATAACGCAAAGCATATAAAAATAAGACAACTTTTTAAAAGCGAAAATTCCTTTTTTTTTTAATTATGTCGCAAAATTTACAATGTGGTTGGGAAATGTAAGTTGCGCCGTTGCGAGGCGACCTTCTCTCCGTCGTTGGGATTTGGCAGCGGTGATAAGTAACGACTTATATAGATTTACTTCGTGAAAAATCAGAGTGGAAGTTGAGTGTTTAGAGAGTTCAACAGCCCAGAGGAGTGGGGTTTTATTATATAACTAATTTATAACTTATATATAGAATAAAATAAATATATATATTTTTTTTTACATATTTACTGCTCTTGAATCGGAACGATTTTGATTGAGGCAATCGAAACTCAGTGAGTTGTCCCGCACAGAGATGGTGTTAACAAGAAACAGTGTACGCGTCTTAACTCGCATTCTATATGTAATATTGAGTTGAACTATTTAGAATGCAAAATTTATGATATGATAATAAATGGTAAATTTTCTAATTCAATTATATATTAACGATGTTATTAAAAATCAATAAAAAAAAATCAGCTATGAGTGATTTGTGATTGCTGAAGATGTATAACCTGTTAAACTGCATACATTGTTATTTGTATGAATTACAATGTTGAAATGTTTATTTATTGATAACTGTAATTTGTCACATTAGTAAGTCTTGCTTTTGTAAACTCCCACAAGCTAACAAACATTTGTGCAGTAATATATTTTTTATTTTCAACTAAAAATTGTTTCACTATATATATGTTAAATTTAAAATATATTACTTTCTGTCTTCAATACAACATTTAGTTATTTTTTTAAAAAAAATAAAATTAAATAAGTGACTTAATCATAACATGTGTTAAGTGGAAGCTTATGAATCAAATAAATTAATTTAGAGGGGGAAAATATAAATATTTTAAAATAATTTATTTAATTTTTTAAATCTTTCTAAAAAAATTAATTAAATATTATATTAAAGATTAGAGGTAATATTATAATAGAATTAGTATAAACGTGACAGATTATTTTTGCTGACTTGCATGCAGATTTCTATCTGCTCACTGCTATTTTAATGTTTAGAAATTACATTAGAGTATATATCTATATATTATAAATGCAACAAGAAAAGAACATCTAACAAATAAATGATTAGTACAGATAATTTTTCCAACTATATGTCATAAAAGAACTGCGGCTTCATGAATAGAATCTCCCGTCTCTCTCAAGATTCTGCGATATCTCCACATAAATATATATAAAAAAAACATTTATATATAATATTCTGGGTAATAATGCATAAAAATGTTTAATTCATAAAATATACCAACAAACTATGTAATTATTGTGATATAATATATGCATGGGAAAACTGACCTGTCTGTTTTTTTTGGCCGCCTGATATATCTAATTTATAGAAACAAAAGTTATTTTTACCATATGCTTTGGTTGAAACGTAATATTGATTAAAACAAATATCTAAAAATTAACAGGGTTTAATCTGAGTGATAAACGGTTCAATATTACTTAAATAAAATTTTGAGTTCGAGTTTTAATGTATGCAGAAAATTTCTATTGAAAAATTTTCTCATTATAATTTGAGACGCGACGTGAGTCAAATTTAAATATAATTAGGATAAAATTCAGATTAACTAAGTAGATAATAAAAAAATAAAAATATCTAGAAAACTAAAACATATATACGATCAGAAATAGATATAGTATTAATATTACTTAGCTAATTTCCAAAACAGATTGTATAATTTAGTCTTTAAGATCATAATTAAGGGTTTGCTTTTTTAATAATTACAAAAATGAATGCTTTTAGAAGAAGAAAAGCACTTTTAAAGGAGTTTTTTGAGGTAAGAAACTTATTTTAAGAATAAGCTTAATTAGTCTTGTACAGAAATGATTTTCCCCTGCATATTTTCAGAGTAAAATTTTAAGATTCCTTTTTTTTTTGTAAAATTATTTAAAAAAATTCCATCTCAAGAGTCATAACTGATATGGGGGAATAATAATTAGTATATTTATTCAAATGACTGTTTAGAGAAATACCAAGTTGGGTAACTCTATATTTGGTTAAAATGTTAACATTCTGGGATATGAGAAAATAAATAAAAACTTTCACTATGACTAATACTATTAAAAAAAGAAGTTTATAAAAAATAAGATTATGAGTTGAAATATTAGTGATGATATAAAAATTTTATTAGTGAATAATATATAAATATTTTTTAAATTTAAAAATATAATATAATTTTAATAAGTCCTCGAGACTCAATTTATATAATTTTTTTATTATAAAAAATATAGAAGAAAAATGGAATTTGGAAACAAGTAAATAAACATTAAAAGAATGAATAAAAATCGTGAATGTGATATGATGGAAAAGAAGATTCGACGTAGCTATGGGAATATACTAATGGGCCTTCACATGGCTGCGAACCAACCAATCATTGCCACATACTTTTCAAACCTACCTTCCCCCATCATTCACATTTTATTATTGAATTATATTAACCTGGTCCATGCTCAAAATGATATCAATGTAAAATATAAAATTTATTATAAATTTTAATATTCATATATTTTTTTATTAACATTTTTTATTCATATATCATAAGTGACAGCATAATTAATTAATTTCTTAATTATTGACTCTAAATTTATATAATGCAATGCACAAACATGGTTTAATAGCAAGAGCATTTTAGCTTATCTCCTTATGGCCCGAGTTGAGTTTAAAGGAATGAATCTCATAAACAAAGTATGAATTATAGTGTGCACATATGTGACATTTTTTTCAAAATTAAATTGAGATACATCTATAGGATTATATATATATATATGATTATGTACATAACTTTTATATGTGTGACAAAAAAATATAACTCTTTAAAAAAATAATTCGGTATTTGAAACAAGCTACCAAGAAAATGACGATATTTATTTTGGTTTTTTACAATTGTTATATCAAAATTTCTAATTACATGATGTGCATTTATAAAAATGGTGCATGTATGATTCAGCATGCACGGATGTTCTCACATTTTTAAAAGCATTAATGTGTTATGCATGTTGTATATAATAACAAGAGGCACATCTTATTTAATATTGCTCTGGCCTTATAGGAGGTAGTTTTTTTTTATAAATTAAAGGATTTAAATAAATCAATTGATATTACATAATATAAGAGTTAAAGAGTTAATTTTAATAAATTAAATAACATATAATCTTCTAGTCATAAATATATGATATAATGAGGAAGTTGATCTTAGTTATAAATATAAGATATATTTTTTAAATTTATCAATTATTTTTTAAATTATTCATATTGATACTCTCTCAATAACAATCAAGAGAATGAGATAGTGAGCTAAAAAAGATAGTTATAATATTTTAAAAAAATATATTATAATAACTAAATTAACATCTATAATCTAATTAAACTAGTTAAATATATTATATATTTAGAATTAGAGAAATAATATGAATTTATATTAAGACATTAGATTTAATTATAATTAATAGATTTATTTAATTTTTTTAATATATATAAATTAAATATTTATTTATTTATTTACGATAGACAGAATATTTTTTTTTAATAACTTGTGCATTCTTATACTCATATATTTCCTTTCATATTTTTCGTCCAAAAAAAACTAACTTATACGAAATCACATCCACACATCATGCGTCTGAGTCTATATAAGATGACATCAACGAATTGAAATTGAAAATAATGTATACTCAAAATAATAAATAATGATATCAGCATCGGATCCAGACTCCGTTAATTTAATTTTCTCCCTTATCATAAAAGGAATAAAGAATGAAAATTAATTGGCCTTCAAATATTGGTAAATATGAAGCGTGCCTATGTTTTTTGGGCAATGGCACATTAAATTGAATTGTTTTATTCTAACATGTTGTGTGACTTTAAATTAAAGGAATTGTGTGACTTTATCAACAAGAAAAGGCAGTTTAAAGCTTCTCCTTGCACGTTTTGACATAAGGACTCAAATTCTGATTATATCGGGTGGTATTAATTAGAGACAACATCACCAATCAATCTTATCTCGCCAAATAAAATTGACTAAATATGGAGTATAAAATATTTCCTACAATTTTTAATATAAAAATTAATTAATTTTTATATTAAAAAATTTAAATAACTAAATTTAAACTTTTAAGATAAATGATGTGTTTGGATTAAATTATAAAAAATATATTTTTTAGTAAAATATATTTTGAGTATAATAGATTATAGAGAATTGATTATTAAAAAATTTGTATCTTAAATTATATCAAAACTATAGTTTTGGTATAAAAGTATTTTATAGAAAAAAAAACAAGTATTTTAATAGTTTATACTAAAATCATAATTTTAGTAAAAAAAATACTGTTCAAAATATGTTTGGATACAATTTTTTTTAAAACTATAGTTTGGGACCTAAATCAAACAGACATAAATTTATATTATATACTATTTAATATATTTAAATTAATTAATTATATCATATATTAATAATAATTAATTGATTTATTTAGTTTCTTTAATTTATATAAAAAAATTAATAAATTTATATATTAAGGATTAGAAAAAATTATCATATCCTATTAACAACTAAATATTTAAATATATTATTAATTAAAATATTTTCTCTAATAATTTTATTAGATATTATCTCCAATATTATTTTATAAAGTTTAACTCAGTCTACATTCATAGTTGATCTCAAACTCTAATAAAAAAAAGTAGTTAAATTATCGATTGGATTTAACAGAAATGATTAATTATTCATAATAAGGTGAGTTAATATTTAAATTTTTACTAGAAGAAGTACTCATATTTAATATCTAATAATATTTTAAATATGATTATTTCTAATACAATAATACATATATATATATATATAGAAATAAATAAATAAAACACACAAAAAAGAACTCACGTTTTTTACTGTAAATGAACGTGTCCAACTAGCTTCTGGAATCACTTGCTTTCACGAATATATGTGTCGGGCTGAATTTTGTGATCACTACGTTGATCGATTTCTCATACGCACAGTATAAAACATGTTTTAATATAATGTGTTCGAGCGAAGACTTTTTTCAGTCCAAAAAGAAAAAAGCGAAGACTTTTTGTTTAAGTTGAAACATTTTGCTGTGTTTTTGTGTTCGGTTCCCAATATATAATAAATAAATATAGTCATAAAAGTTAGTACAAATTAGAAACCCACGTGTTGAATAATTTGAACACATTTATTTAGCTCACACAAAAATCTCACAACATATAATTCGTGTTCGCCTCATCGACATCATTCAAAATCACTAATAATGCCATCGTGGCACCACGTATCTTACTCCATTTTATTATTCTTATCCCAAAATAAAATTTCACACTGGCACGCCATCTCAACTTCTTCTTGCTAACATCTCGAGTTCTCACCATATCAAAAAGTCAATTTCCAAGCCCGCTTAAAAATGTTTTCCCCGATAAATTTTTAACAATAATTTAATAATTCAACACGTTAATTTTTGGATTAGTATTAATTAACTAATAATTAATATTGATGATGATTATAATTTATAATGAATAATTTAATATATGTGTCTCTGATGAGGACAAGTTTTCAATGTTGGCAGTTGCGCTCCAGCGGGACGATGTGGACATCCCGTATGATTACCCTTACCGTGCCGACAGACATGCCACGTGTTCATTGTTTTAATGATTTAAGCCGATTTCTCAGTTGCTTCCTTCCATACGCGCGGGAGGCTCTGCTCGTATTGCGCTCGCCACATTCTCATGCCAACTGGATTTGGAATTGGAATTCTATCTTCTTTTTTGTTGTTGACATTATAATTACAATTAATCCTGTCTCATGCCTTCTCTCATCTCTACGTTTTACCTAAAATTCTAACATACGTACGTTGAATTCTAAAAGCTCATAAATATACTTTTATATAAATAATCCATATAGTATATACTTTTATACAGTACTCTTCTAATATTTAACATAAAATTTAATTAATTAATTTAAATTAATTAATTCAATTAATTATAATAAATATAACATAATACCTTAAAAATAATTATGTAAATATTATATTATATATCGATTTATAAATTGAGATTTCAATTTATAAATTATAAAAATTATTATACAAAAAAATAATAAATATAAAATATAAAATATATTAAAGTATTATATTTATAATTAAATGTAATCTTCTAATTAACTCATATATTAAATACTGGAGATAGTATATCATAAATCTACACATGATTTGGTAGTGATAGATTTTATATACTAAATAAAAAATATCCTAAAAATAATAGATGGGTATTATATATATTTATTTAATTCTTAATATAGAAATAAGTTAATTGTTTTATAGATTAAAGAAAATAGATAAATTAGTTAATTATAACTAATATAATAATTAGTTAATTAGTTTGAATATATTAAATAGTGTATTATATGAATTGATTTTGAGATGTTAGATTTAATTATAATTAATTAATTTAATTAATTTTTTTAAAAAAAATAACTATATTTTATATTATATTATATTAAGGATGATAGGAGGATATGGTATGTGTGATAAAATGGTATGAGTGTTGTTTTATTAAGGAAAGGGGTCCACGTAGACATGTAGAAAAGTAGAAAGAGGAGTAGGATGTAATTTTTGTTTTGACTTGGGTGTTGCATCAAGTGGAGTTGCTTTCGAGATGGAGCATGTTCAGGGGACTTTTCACGAGCTGATAATTTTTTAGAGGGAGAGAGAGAGTGAGCAATAATTGAGAAGTTGGGGGTGGACAAAAGGGGAAGGCGTCAAATGTCAAAAGGAAGCTTTTTATAATATAAATGAATGATTAATTCTAATCACTAATCATCACAGAGGCTTAAAATGGGTTGGTGCGGGCGATTCCCATAAATATCATGTTGATGTGTTCCTGCCTTCCACAATTTCACATAACACTTCTCGTATTTTAAATATATAAATTAGTCAGTAAGTTAATTTTGAACATAATTATAAAATTTTAGTTTACTTTATCTATTATATATATAATAGTATTTTAAAGATATTATATTTATTATAATTAAATATTAATCCAATCACATGTAACATCCTAGAAAATAATACGAACTCAATCATAATAGAGTGTATCTGGTGATAGTTGGCTTTAACATGATAGGCCTCCACCAAATTATGAAGTAATAATGGCATATATGATAGAGATAGATTGGGTGTTGACTATAATCAATGAGAGGTTAAAGAAATTTAAAGAAAATATGTTAAAGAAACAAGGTTCATGCACCCATAATAAGGCAAAAAATGGTGAGGGTCATGACAAAGAGTAAGACCACGTTAGTATAGAGGGAAAAATATCAGGAGTAATTTTTTATCCCCACTCTTAAATGCCATTACTAAAGTTTGACAAGAAATGCACAAGTATACCCTAAAAAGTTAAGGAAGGACCGGAGGTTTCAGAAATAGATATGTAGATTAAGAGGATGGAAATGACATTCTTAACCATCTCTTACATTTCACCATTAAAAGTGTAAGAGGTTGTTATATATTTAGATGACGAGGCGAAATAATGGTGGAAGAGTGTAGGGCTAGCTAATATCTCTGAGATAAATTGAAAAGATTTTAAAGAGATGTTTTATGACCATTTATTTCTTAAGGAACTGCATATAGAGAAACAATTCAAATTTTATTCCTTATAGTAGGATGATGTGCATGATGACCTATTCATTACTAAGTTTATTTAATTAGTAAAACATATTCCCCTCTTGAAAGGGGTGAATTATTCCTTCTGGAAGGCACAACAATTGTTGCATGGTGCTAAGCCAGAGTTGTAGTATGCATTGGCTTTGTATAAGCCAAAATTATTTGAGGATATGTACATCAAGTTGAGAGCCATTGCCTGAAAGGCTTGGGAGGTAGACTGGGCAAAAAAGGTACAGGCTCTAGTCAAAAGGCCTAACTATCCATGACCCATAGGAGAAGTGGGCAATATGCAACACTATAATATCATTTGCTCAAGGAGTTCAAGCTAGAATAGAGACTAAGGGTAGAAAGATAATGCCCGTCAAGGGGCCTAGTAAATGAGTAAGGGCCAAAGGAGCAACACTGAGGAAAATCATAGTCCATATAGAGCACCTACTTCCTCATCACTTAGTGTACCTAGGTTGTATCAGAGGTATAGTACGACTCATCCTGAATAGTGCCAAAAGTACTTCATATGACATGAATTAGGGCATATTGTTAGGTTTTGTTCAGAGGCCCAACAGACCCCTCAAAGCGGTGTTACCGAGTTTATGTTATGACTCAAAAAGAGGCTGCGGTGTCCCCCGATTGATCTGATAAGAGACTAAGGAGCGAGTATTTGGATGTATTCCTTAGTTAGATTATGGTGTTTTTCCTTGTGTTGTTTTCAGGGGTGTAAATTTTGGAGCAAAATTCCTAAAATGAATATTTTTCATCTTTTACTAGTAGAGTATATATTAATTTATAAGTTATATAAATTATTTTAAAAAAATAATTTATATAACTATATTTATAATCAAAATTAACTTATACATTTAGAACTAAATAAATAATCTTTTAAATTTATAATCTATTTAAATTAATTAATTAAATATATCTGTTGATAATTAATAGTAGAATTCTTATTTGAAGGATGGAAGGAATAATAAATAGAGAGAATTGCATTAAAGTATGTAAAAAATAATTAATTATAAAAGAATTTTATAAAATTATCAAATAATTAAGTAATTTTAAAAAATTTAACATAATTTTTTTAATTATAAAATAATATAATTGCTCCCATTATAATGAAACAAATTCGTTCTATAGATGATAGAGTTTAATTTTATTATAGAAGAAATAATTATATTATTTTATAATTTAAAAATTTATTTTTAAATCTCTTAAGATTATTAAATTATTTGAAGATTTCATTTTCCTCTTTTTATAATTAATTATCTTTCCCATACAATTCTCTCTAGTAAATAAACAATTAAATAAATAAGAAAAAGAAGAAAGGGAGCCGCAACATGAAGGATAGGATTCGTCCTTTTTACCCCTAGTTATCCCTATCCATTGTTTGTGCTTTTTCTTGGGGTTTGGTGCTGCACGTAAAACAAAAGTCTACAGAACGATTTGTAACTAAAAATGTGAAAGTCCTTTTATTATTAAATATGTGGTATTCATTCAGCCACTTCATTTGCCTTTGCATCTCATTCCATTCCCCAACCACCCCCCCCCCCCCAAAAAAAACCATAATTAAAAAGAAATTCAATAATTCCCTCCCTCCAATTATTGATCCCTATTCCTTATCCCGCCAGGGAATTGGGATTTCACATGCATCTCGAAAACTGTCTTCAACATATTTGGATTATTTTAAAATCAGGTCTTAATATTTTTTTTATAATAGATGAAACTAATTAAATATTTTATACTACCCAATAAAAAATTAGTTTTTTGCCATCGAAATATATACATAGGTATATATAGCAACAGTTTGAACCTAATTAATAGTCATTATTTTCTTAATGGTGTTGTTTTGTTTTATTTCTCAAGAATTATTTAATTTAACAATAAAGAAAAACAGTCACTATTTCTTACAATTTTGATGAACTTGATCAAAGTTTCAATAATTTTTTAAAATTAAATTATGGTTAATTTTTGTCAAGGTCCCTAAAACTATGAAATGAAAAATTATATATTATTTTTCTAATTAAAATAAAGTAAAGTTGTGTTGATTGTCAAATAATTGACGCCAATCGACTTCTAGAAAGCTTGAAGGATCACGTGGGCTATTATTTACACACCACGTCAATTAATCTGGTAACTAGATTTGAATCAATGTAGCAAGGGATCATTTTCATTGGGAACTTCGAGGGATTAAATTAAAAGGATTCTATTGTTTTTTTTAGAACCATAATAGACCAAGATGTTATTGACTAGATCATTAATTTCCACCTCCCTATTTTAGGTATTGTCGAACCACCTCTCTGTATTGGGACAATCGGCTTCTTTTCATTGATGCACACAATGCCAAGTTTTGCAGTTTTTTTTTTTGTTACAAAAATTTTTGAAAAGGGGTTGGGCTCACCCACGATCCAAGGACAGGATAAAATCTCCCTTCCTCACAATACCAATGTCAGGCAGGGCGAGTCGTTTATTACCCTCAAGGGTAAACCTAAACACCCAAGAGTTAGGAAATCTCCCTAAGCGCCTCGACTAGAACCATAATAAAGTGATACTCTCCAGAATTTGAACACACTTTAAATAGTAGTATATCTTATCCCTTTATTAGTTGAACCCACGGACGATCGGTGCCAAGTTTTGCAGTTAACACTTGATACAAACCCGTTCGAACCTTGAACTACCTTCCCAACGCTCTTCTAATACAGTGGGTACATGGGCTTAAATCAGACTGGAAAGCCCATGGCCTTATATATTGACTTGAAAAGAATTTAGATGAAAATTTTAAAATTCAAATTACAAGGCCCAAAAAATAAGACGAAAGAAACAAAAATTAAAATAACAATGATGAAATTCATGACCCTTGGGCCCAGTCCAACAACTAAACGGACTTCATTCCAATCCAATGCCTCAGCTGCACGACGTCGTTTCTGCCCTTCGGACAATCTGAAATCCAAAGACCCTTTTCCTCCTTTCTCCGAGTGTCGGCGACACCTTCTCTCTCACTATCTGATCTTCACTCCTGCTGCTTCCGTCGAGCCCGCCGCTGCGTTCTCCGTCAGTCTTTCTCTCGTTCTCCGCTCTATCTCACTCGTTGATTGGGTGAAATTCTCCATCCGTCTCAATCGTTCTAGGCTCAATCCTTCGGGTAAGCATCCCTGCATTCTGCTAGGTTAGTCGTCCGTCGTAAAATTCAGCTTTCCATTTTATTGGTGTTGCTACGTCCTTGATTCTGTTTAAGCATCTCTCTTATCGACGTCTTATCTTTTTTAATCATTTCATTTCCTCCGAAACACTTTTCTTTTTGCACCAATCAGATGGCTTTGAGAGGGGTTTGGCAACTGCAGAAGCTGATTGTGAGCTATTGCGACTGGGGTGGAAGTAGTAGAGGAATAAGGTATGCTTCTCATTATTATAAATTTCAAGTTCTGTTTTGCATTTTAATCAGGGTTTATCTGTTTGTAGCGTTTTGTGTTAAATTAATTGCAAGGGCGAGTTAAGTACTGCATTATCCAACATGCCATTTTATAGGTTGTATTGCTCTCATGATCTGTTTCTTTCATTCGAGGATAATTAAGTTTGATATACTTTTATTATGTTCAGTCATCAATAACTAATATGGAAGTTAACAGCCATGCCCATTTCACCTTGAGTTTATTGTTTTCCCCCCAGTGGCTTCGAACTAAATAATGAATTTGAAAATTATGGCTAATCCCTGGGTTTTGTTGCAAATGTCCTCTTTAGTGAACTTATTTTGATATTCATAATAGGTAAAAAAAAAGACCCCAATTCAGGGCAGGTAGCGAAACACTAAATTGATATTTTCTTTCCTTAGTGTCTTTCTCTGTTGCTCTGGATACGCTGGCTACATTATTTATGACTTTATGTGAATTGCTAATTTGATAGGTTCAAAAGTACATTCTTGGTCACTAAATAAGTTAATATATCTTGGGCCTTGTATTCTTCTTTTGGAAGAAGTTTTCCCTTCATTTCGGCTGTAAATAATTTCCAAGCAATTAGCAAGGGATCTGATCGCCTCCATTCCTGTGAGTTGTAAAAGAGTTTCCTTAAGGGAATCATTGAACTTTACACTGACCATCTGCCATTTCTTAAAGAGATGTTGGTCAGTGTTTTTCAATGACAAGTAGTTCTTGCTTGTATGGTGCTTTTACTGTCGTTATTTGTTCGCTCTATATTTTATTGTCTTAGTGACTTTTAACATGGAATCATTGCATTTTAGTTTTTAAAATTCATTTAGATGCAGGATTTAAACTTATACCACTTCTTGCTGATTCATTTCTCCTTCCTGTTGCCTTGTCTCTTGTCCACTTCTTGATGTTTTCCTTCCTGTTTCCCTTGTTTGTGGGTCCAAAATTCTACTATTAAGTGTCTTTCTCATCCTTTTTTCTGGTTTGAAGAGTAATTTTGGTCATTTTCAATGTGTGTAAGGTCATTTATGGAGTCACAGGTGCCAGTTTTTAAAGAGAAGAACCCTCAACTCGAGGTGATTACAGAACTTATTCGTGGTCAGCATCCCCATCTGAAGGGCTTCTACAGTAAGACTTTCAAGCACACTTGTAATTTGTATCTTCATGCTGAAAGTTTGTCAAGTTTTAATTGGAAGATTCTGTTATGAAATGCAGAGAACCATAACCAGAGGGTGATATGTGTGAAGAATATGGATCCAGAAGACATACTTCTCCATGCGACAAGGCTAAGGAATGCGTTAGGAAGAAAAGTTGTGAAACTGAGGACTAGACATGTAACCAAGCATCCCAGCGTGCAAGGTACATGGACGACTGATGTGAAATTTTAATTTGCTCAAATCTGGGGTACGAGGAGTCCTTCTTGCTGTGAAAGTTATGTTGCTCAGCTTTTAACTTGCCCCAATCACTGAGAACTTATCAAATATTTGTTATAAGGTACAAGTTCTTGAATAGACCTTAAAAATTTTAATTTTTGCTTCTGATTGCTATGATTCTCTCTTTCCCCACTCTTATATTGCGCAGTAAACTGAGCTTTAAAATGACTGCAAGCATTTCTACGTCTTCATAATTTCCCGATAGATCCCATATCAGAATATCATACTTGTGAGTTTTGATGTGTGATTGAGAAACCATTGGAAGATCAGGGGAAGCAAGCAAAGACATTAGATCATCAATTAACGGACGATTGATACTTCTAAATACGTTGTTTATTAGACCCATTTCATGCTTAGGTGGTAGAAACATCAAATTATAAAGTAAAGCTTATTTTATGATATAAAATAATAATAATAATAATAAAAAGAATAAATACAAATCAAAAGTCAAGAGTACAATGACAAAGACATGATTCCGTACAAGAATATGGACGCAAATGGAGTTATTTAGGATTAGACTAAATGGTAATTAAAAATAGAATGAAGCATTGAGACTTAACCCTAAGTATGGTGTGTATATATATAAATAATAGAAGCAAAGATCAAAGTTGGAAGAGTTGTTGGACAGTGTAAGGGTAAGTATTATTTTTCTTTTTCTTTTTTTGTAAAAAGGAACAATTTAAGTGAGTTTGACGTTAGGGTATAGTCTCATCTCATAAAATATTTATAAGGAACTTATAAAATTATCTATCAAAGGAGTACTTATAACAACAGTAGAAATTAAACTTTTAAATATTGTTGAGTTTATAGTTTAGAGAGTATTTATAAAAAATTTATTAGATCGTTTATCAAATAACTCTTCATATAACTTCTAAATAATATTAGGTGGCCCTCCTTCCCATATTAAACGAGACAGCCGTAAGTTGGCCCCTTCACTTGTGTGTTCTCCATCAAACGAAACGTACTCAAATGGATTCTTGCAAAGCTTAAATGGGTACTCTCCATATCCTCCACACACAAATTTTGCTCTAAATGCTCCTCGACACACAAATTTTGCTCTAAATGCTCCTCCACAACATGCTATTTCCCCCTCCTTAAACCCTTCACATCATCAATTAATTTCATCACCACAATATCTCATGCACGCACGCATCTAATTTTGCCCCAAAAATTGTTACATATGAATAATGTTGTATTTGGAATTTTTTGCTTCCAGCAGTTTTTTTAAGTTTAACGTTACTCCAAAAGTATTAAAAAGAATATAGTTACTATAACTATTAAAAAATTAATATTAATCATTAATATTTTTAATAATAAAGGGCCGTATTGTTTCTATTTTAACATTTGTAGGGTAATATTAAACCTTAAAAAAAATCTGGAACGACATCGATCCTAATATGTGACAACTTGGAGGGCAAAATTGTACTCTAACCGTATATATTATTATCATATAATCTTAAGAAATCTATAATTAGAGGCTTACCATATTTATGAGGGTTGAAAATTCTGTTTTTCAATGCTGTATAGTAATCCATGATTGAGTACTTAAATCCAGGTACCTCCCCCTCTAATTTCTTCAACACTTGTATCAGGGCGTCTTTGTGTTCTCTCGCCAAGAAAGTTTCCTTCTCATTACACTGCCCATCTGATAATCTGCTACTTGGAATGCACCCCATGGGTCCCACGTTCTGAAACGTAATTTTCTTGGCTCCAAGCCTCTTTATTTCCTGCCACATAACAGCAATAATTAATACATGAAGACAATAACAGAAGAAATCATAGATCATCGTAATTACTAATTATTCATACTAGGAGATAATTATGTAACTGTCCGGTCACTAGTTTCACAAAAGCTCTCATGCTTTGCTCATTAGCATCAGGATGCTTAGTGTAAAATTTGATATAATCGTTGCCTCCACTGCTGAATAAGTAGACAGCATTGCTCACAATCCTCTTGGCTTCATCTTCACCAACTTTATCTTTCAATAACCCCACCAAATGCTGGAAGTATCTCACCTGGCTTGGTAAATCTATCTGAAACACACATAATATACATGTGATTAACTAATTTATCTAACTTCTTTAATCTTTTTAAATTATTTAAGTAGTTAGGGATCAAATGTACATAAACAGATGAATTAAAAAGAACACAGGACCACCAGAAGCAAGATTAGCTCCATCAGTGAACACGAGGTCCTGGTTGTAGACATGGTGGAAGGAGAGGCAAGGCCAACCAATGGAAGTTAGTTTCAGAGAAGTTTTGACATAAACATCATTTCCGGGATCAAACAGAGAATCTCCAAAAACAAACAAGGCCTTGCGCTCATTATTATTCACTTGCTTACTATTATTATTATAGTCAACAAAACAAGTCTCAAAGTTGATGAAAATGCTGAGTAAGGAACAAAATACATAAGCGACGCTTATTGCCATGGCTTCATCGACGATCTCTCTACTTCTACAGTTCTATCTTCCTCCAATGTGTCTGGTTATGTATTTCTGTACCAATAAAAAAATACTTCAGTCAATTATGGAGGCGTTTTGAAGGGTAGAAAACAGAAATGATGGTGAAACGAGCTTGTAAGTGGTGGATAGGAAATTCATTAAGGGACCACACCGTGTGTATTTCAAATGGACAGGATTCTCAGAGGAAGTAAAAAGGAAAGAAAACTTATGGCAAGCGTGAGACTAGGAAACCTCAATCTTGTGTCCTTCTAAAGGGAATTATATTATTATTAGCATTATATATTTGGGGTTGTTGCCTTGACTTGAATGTCTTGTAACTTTTCTATCTGCCGTACCAAACTATAGTAACTTTTTTTTTTATATAAAAAAATTTAGGTAAATTTGACATTGGTCCTCCATCAAGATTAGAGTATAGCCCCAAGACTCATAAATCGTTTATAAAGAACTTATGAGATTACCTATCAACTAAGAGTCCTTTTAAAAATTAAACTCACATTCTTATAAAATATAAACTTATTTCTTAGCATATGTGCTAATTATTATTGGTTAAACTATAGTAACTTGACTAGAGTCCTATGAGGTTTCTCATCACCAAATGTACTAGCTGTTGGTAGGGCCGATAAAACAAAATGGACCGTTAACCCCTTATAAATTAGGGTTTGGGCTTTTTAAAAAGTGTTTTTAAGATAAATGAGTTTGTAGCCAAAACTTTTTAAATATGAGCATATTAAAGACTGACTTGTTTAAGTCCACATAATATTATTTTTTTTTTCATTTGAGAATTGAGATATGCTTCAATCATGATAGCAATTATATTTGTTTAAATTTTTTTGTTTAGTTAGTATTTATGTGAAATTATTTTAATTATATATACATTACATGATTAAGCATGATGAAAAATATCAAGATATTTATAAGATTAGGGTTCATGATATTGGCTGATAAAGTTCTAGTTATTAGGACTTAGTTTGACAATATTTATGATTTGAATTAGAAATTTTATAAGATTTTTTTCTATTTTAAAAGTAAGTAAAAAATATTGAAAAGTTTAAAAGAGCCTAAAGCTTAGGGTTAGAGGTGTTTTAGGTTTTTTTCAGGCCGGCCCAGCACGTTTTCAGACCTCTAATAAATAGTAACAAGAATGGTTACAAGGTAGTTCGCTTTGTAAAATTTAGGGCACAATATGATTATTTTCTAGATTCGCCCCAAATTAAGCGGTTTATATCTTCCAATATGAATTTAATTATTTTCAATTTCTTCTTTAGTTTGTCTCTCATTCAAGCCGACAAAAAAACACGATGATATATGTAGACATTGGAGAACGGTGATGCGACGACAAATACAAAATCCCGTCACGACAGGACGGGCCAATTCCCTAATGTCACCACCAATCACAATCAGGTGGGGCAAAGACTCTCCTTGGTAATTATTGAATGCAAAATTTAATTTTATGCACATAATTAAACATAATGAAAAAAAATGATTTTTTACTGAATGAAAATGAAGACCAACTGTTTAGATAGGATTTTAAAAATGAGATTATAAAAAAAAATTAGGTAGTTTATAGAAAAGGGCTTTTAGAAAAGAGTTTATAAAAAAAAATTTAAATAAATGAGTATTTTGATAGTTATTTCTAAAAGTATTTTTGTTATTAGTAAATTACGAAAAAATGTATGAGTATTAAATGAGGAAAGATAAGAGAGGAGAGGAGAGAGGAGAAATGGAGTAAAAAAAGAAAAGAGAGAGTGTGTAAGAAAAGAAAAGAGAGGGTAGAATGTGTAAAAAAAAATAAGGGTAATATAGTAATTGATTAGTTCATAAACTCTTTTATTGTTACATAAGCTAATCTGAAATTTTGATTTTAAACCATAATTTAGTCCAAAAACCCGTTTGAATAAATATGATTATTTATTTTAAAATTTTTCTAAATCTAGGTTTTACTCAAAATAGTTTATAAAATCACAATTTTTTGTAATTCCAAACATGCCCTTCAGGTAAAACTGAGATAAGCCACGTTTAGGATCTAAGCAATACATAACATACATTTGTTTTTGAATTTTAGAGGCAGGTATTAATAATTTGATGTTACAAACAAGAATAAACCTCTAACATCTCACTGATTAATTTGATTTGTCTGATTTATAAAAAAAATTAAATAATTTTTATATTAAAGATTAAATAAAGTATATGTATATAGGAAATCTTAGGTTAGGGGCTTGGATTGATTACCATATTTATGAGGGTTGAAAATTCTGTCTTGCAATGCTGTATAGAAATCAAATATTCGATATTCGAATCCAGCAACCGCTGTCTCTAATTGCTTCATCACTTGTATCAGACCTTTGTTGTGTGCTCTTGCCATTGAGTTCTCCTTCTCATTACACTGCCCATCTGATAACCTTTCTGATGGATTACACCCTATGGGCCCCACGTTCTGAAATAAAATCTTCCTGGCTCCTAAACTTGTTAGTTCCTGCAATAATATATATACACATATTAATTTAATTAAGATAATTAACTTGGATATATATATATATATATATAGTGTTTCATACAAGTGGCTGATGACCAGTTTCACAAAAGGTTTCATGCTTGCTTCATTAGCATCAGAGTGAAAGTAGTAAAAATTCATACAATCATTAACACCATCGCTAATTAAGTAGATAGTATCGCTCAAAAGCCTCGGGGCTTCCGCTTCGCCAACTTGCTCTTTCAATAGCTTTATCACTTGCTTGAAGAGTTGCAACTGGATTGGAAGATCATCCTGAAATACAGAAATTATATGCAGGAAGGGCTTTCAACGTCGGCGTTCAAGAGAACATGACGAGAAAATCAAGATTTCAATTCTTTTATCAACTGAAAACTTACAATTCGGTTGTGCAAAAAAGGATAAAGGATCCACTTGTAGCGAAGTGAGCGCCATCAGTGAACACTTGGTGTTTTGCGACGTCCCATACAACACTTACACATAAATAATTGGTGTTGCATTTGGTAATAAGAAATAGAAATTTATTGAAAATTATATGAAGTTGAATGGTAATGAGGAAATTACCGATGAAGTGGGGGGCGAGACATCCATCGGAGAATCTGCCGGTGGCAACGGTGGAAAAAAGTTTCGCCATAAGGCCAATAAAGAGAAGCTAATGGGAAACCTGCATTTATATAATCAGCATTTCCAAGATCAAACAGAGAATCTCCGAAAACGAACAACGCTGTGTTCTTTCTTTCGTGTAGGCTCAGGTTTAGGATCAGGGTTTTACTGATCAAAACAGCACCTTTCTAACTTTATGACAATGCTCAGTGACCAACATATCACATAACCGACGCTAGCTATCCTTAATTACTTTTGCTACTTCTGTGTCTGTGTGTGTGGATATATATGTTCTCATGGAAAGTCGATCTTAATTTTCATTAGTTTTGAAGGGTAGGGAGCAGCGTGAAATATATGCTGCTGCTACTCTGAGTTTGCTATATAGTTTTATAAAATTTAATACATCCTTAATATATAAGATATATTTAACTAATTTAATTATATTAAAAAAAATTATTAGTTAATATGATGTATTTTTTAAAAATATCATAATAATCTTACTTAACTCCTGCATTGCCTCTCTTACTTAATTATTATTGAGAAAGTATTAATAGAAGTAATTTAAGAAAAATTTAATAAATATAAGAAATATATCTTATGTTTAAAGTTAATATTAACTTTTTAATTAGATTCTATATTAAGGAGCGAATGAGTATTATTTTTTTTAAATTGCTAATCTTGGTTGGATTGGATGGAGTGAACTCTATTCTCTTTGAATAAGTTTGAGGTTAAAATCTTGTTAATAGAAAAAGTGACAAGGAGCTCTATTTTGCTTTTATTAATATTATGGAAAATTGCTGAAGGATTCCCATTATAAAATCTATTGCTCAAAGATATATAAGGACTCAGGTCTTTAGTGGCTGTAACTTTTCTTTAGCTTTGTATGATATCTTTAACTATATAAAAATATCTTTAATTTTATATTTATTTAAATATATATATTATCTATAGTTAAAAAGGAGTTATACTCATTAAAGATAGTTAGGCTGCACCTGAGTCCTTAAAGAAAATTCAAATACCTTTATGTAATAACCTTGATTCACTACATTATTATAAAAGACTAATCATATTCACTAAACCCAACCTTCATCGGTAGGAGCAGTGATATTATTGAAAGAGGATATCTCTCCCACGTTGGATCATTACATGAATGCAAAATAACGTTGTCAAAACAATGAGGCTCAAAAAAGAGTTATGATAGAGATCAAAAGGTTTGTGTTTAAATAATGCATATAACTTGCACGATGATAATGGACTTAGTACACTTTCAGAAGGAAATTAAAGAGAGCTAGAGATTCAATTGAACTACAAACTCCTAATATTGAGAGTACATGCATGGTCTTTCCTTAATCCCATGATTTGTTGACTCCTAGGAAAGCTTATTATTATTAGTTAACAACAAGCTAATCAGAGCAATTCAAAGAGCTGTTTCACGTTGTAAGGGTGAGTGAAATCATTATGTCCACTCCACATGAGATTGGTAAAATATTGAGCAGCTTTTTCCGTATGATGAACAGAATCAAAATACACAAAATCATTAACATTTTCACATAATTCATATTCTTCAATCCCTCTTTTCCCTCCACAGCTGTAATCTCCTCTGTATGGCCCACCCCCACAGCAACCCACCTCACCTTCTTTGAAACCTTCTAAAAAAAATACGTGAGGAAGCAGCTAGATACTTAATACATACCACCTTCTACCTTCGGTTTCTATTATTAATTATAAGACATCTTTAACCAACTCATCAAAAGTGAAGAGAGGTGATTTAAATAATTAAATTGTTTGAAAATAAAATTTTACCTATATTTAAAACTGTAAATTACATCTTGAGACTCGAAAAAAAATTGTCTCAAATTTTAAATAGAGGAAATCTTAAAAAAAAATGCAATTTAACACCCCAGTTGGTATAATAAAGACAACTCTTTATATTCTTTCTAAAAAGTGTCTTATATAATAGGAACTGGACGAATGTAGTATTAGATATATAGTATATAGTCAGATAAGGATAATTAATGTTGCACGAACAATGAAGAGACTTAATTAATATTAGCCTCATTGGAAAAGCTATGAATAGACAAACCTTTTTATTATTGGCTGGGATAAGTTATAAATTCAATTGACTTTTAAAATAGAATTAATGTTCCCCTCTTCCAGCCGTGTAAATTTATTGTTCCATGTGAGCGGGTTATAATTGTTAAGTGCATACCATATTTGGAAGGATATTTCATTACTTGAATAAGCGCACCATAATAGTCAGTGAGAGAGAATTTGAATCCTTCAAGCTTTTTCTCCAAATTCTGAAGCATTATGAGAAGAGCTCTTCTGTGTAATCTTGCAAGTGCGGAAGCTCCTTCTTCCTGGCAATCATCTAAGTTGCTTCCATTTTTAAGCATCCTAAGTATTGGAAAGCAACTCAAAGGCCCCACACTAAATAACCCGAATTTTCTCCCACCTTCATCATAAATTTCCTGCGATATATTTATACATATGAATTCACCAAGCCCAGAATATTGCTAGAGGAAAATCAATTCACTAAAATATATAGAAAGTACGCTTTCTTATATAGTGGAACCGATGTAAAAAGTGATATCTGCTGGGTTGTTTTTCTGACGTAAATTTCAAATATACTGCTGTGTTTTTATATACTACTCTCCACAAATCGATATAAAAGTACCACTCCCTGATTGACATACAAAGTCTTGATGGTAGTGTTGAAAGAGAATATACAACTCTAGTTCTATATATAAGTGTATTGTAGCTGAAAATTTTGGTCCTTAATGTAAATCTACTTAGAGAGGTATTAATGAGTGTCTTCTAATTTTACCACTATCAAAAATGGAGAGAGAAAAAAAGGAGGTGAGAGAAGATGGAGAGCAATATTTATTCTTAAGTAATGGCAGATTTGGTAAGTTTAAATCTTATTGTGGATACCTGGATGATGCTTGATATGTTGCCAATGACAACATCGACAAATTGTTGTAGAGGGTAAGGAAGAACAACAGCACTTGAGTTGGCCAAGAAAGGAGCAGCATAATCATTGCCTCCAACGTCAATAATGTAGACAGATCTTGCAAGTAATGCCTTGGCTTCTTTGTCTCCTAGTTTCTGACTCAATAGCTTGCTCACTTGTTTGAAGTAGCTTACCTGAGTTTTCAAGTTTATCACCTAAAATTGAGTATTTAAGGAAAATAATTATTAAATTATCATCATGAAGGCTTCTCAATAATTTCCCACCGTGTACTATAATTAATAATCACATACAATTCCTTGCCCAGTTTCATTCAGAGCTCCAGCTCCTGCTGATGCAAAATTGGCCCCAAAGATATAATCTTCCACGTACCTTGCTGGGTGCAGATATGGTAATAACAGTGGTAACTTAGCATATTCAGCTGCATCCAACATAATTAAACTCAAAAAGGAATTAATTTATGAATATAATTGCATATGAAAAGCCACACAACTTGTAAAAGAATGTATTGAGATGATGTATCAGTCACTTGTATACCAATGAAATCTGGGATGACACGGCCATCGGAAAATCTTCCGGTGGGATAATGGAAGAAAGTTTCACCGTAGGGATCGAAGTTTGCCTGAAGAAAAGTGGTGGTGTTGATGTAGTTATTGTTTCCGACATCAAATAGTGAGTCTCCAAATATGAACAACGCTGCTTGATTTTCCCGGAGGCAAATTTTGCTTTTGCAGTGAGTGATTTGAACAAAAATGATAACATTAAAAAACAAGAAATACATGAAAACCCTTAAACTTCCCATTTTTGTGTGTCTCGTATATATGTTGCTGTGTCAGCGAGACTCGTTAAAAATTTCACAATATATAGGCCCTCTCGATCAAGAGATCAATCAATTTAAAGATGAGGTCCATTTTAGTTAGAGTTATCTAATATAATACATGTGCATGGTAAGGATGTCATTATCAATATAATCTTTACCTTATTAGGAAAATTTTATTAATTTTTTTGGACAAATGATAACTTCAAATTATTTTTCATGATTTTTCTAAGAAAATAAGCTTTTAATTCTCTAAAAATAGTTATTAAATCATTTGAATCTCTTTTAGAGAAATAAACGCTTTCATAATTTTCTAAGCCCCAAAATACTAATTTTATGATTTTTTTTCTTAATTTTTCTTAACCCCAAAACATTTTTAACCATTATTATTTCTTTTATTCTTCCTCACAAATATCACTTTTCACACTTTTTAATTTAAAAAAAAATACTCTTACACTCAATAATACCTTATAAATTAATTTTATAAAAGATGGGATATTATATGAAATGCAACAACAGAGGATAAATGTAATATTAAATAAGAATATATGTATATTTTTTATATTTCTTCTTTCTCTTGATCTTTCACACATACACACACATCTCTTAGTCTCTATCTCCTCCCTCACATTGTCTCTAACACACAGATATTAACTCTTATGCTCATTAATACACATTTATAATATATATCTCATGCATATACCCCTACTTCATCTCCTTCTTTCATAAATATTATATTATTAACTATATAATCTCTCCTTACTATAATAACATGTCAAATTTTTTTATTTATTATTTAAAAATGATATTATTCAATAATTTAATTATATGATAAATAGTTACTTTAGAGTCTTTAAATTAATGTATGCAGCCGCTGAAGAGTATAAAAGTCACCGCTGAATTAAACCTTCTGTGGCGATGAAATAATATCTTGCTTTCAGCGGCAACAATGTGCGTCACAACTGAAAATTAACTTTTAGCGACAACATGTTTTGTAGCCGCTGAAAGAAAAACTTTCTGCGGTGACTTATTCTGTCACCGCTAAAAGGTCATCGCCAAAAGTATGTTTTTTTACAGTGTTAATATAATCTTTTCTATGGTTAATATATTAATTAGAAAAATATGGCGACGTATAAATTTGTATTGCATATACGTTTCTCCTTATGAAAAAGTTAAGTGGTAATGTGCAATGTTAGGATCCATGCATTATCAATTTGTATCTCATCCATATGTGTGTGTGTGTGTGTTCCAATTAATTTTGTATCTGAATACAAATAAACAAGAGAGGGAATGGTTGTCAGTAATATGCACTCGTCATTAATACACGAATTAGATACTAAACTACCCGTATATGGTATAGGAAACGGCTTAAGGCATATTTTCTCTTGAGGAACCTAACTAATTATGATTCCAATTACCCAAAGTGGAGAAAGAAGTGCAACTTACCCAAAGTTATTCCATTTATGACAGATTGAGCTTATCCAAAATGGCAACTAGCTAGGCTATGAATTTCTGTTAGCTAGTTCTTGGATGAAATGATTAATGAATGCATCAATGATAGAGTCAACTCTTGGAATGGGTCGGGGACACCGATATCGTAGCCTCTTAAATGATTAGAGTGGCACCTTTTATTAGGTTAAATGAATTAGTCAAACCTACCAAATTATTAATTCTAATCAAGTCTTGAGTTCCTCCTGTATAATCCTACTCGCTAATACGTTCAAGCCTTTAATTTAATTACTATTTTAGTTTCTTAATATAAGAATTAATTAATTTTTTAGATAAATTAAATAAGATAAATAAATCAGTTAATTATATTACTATAAAAACTAGTTGACTTTTTTTAGATAAATTAAAAAAAATAAATAAATTAGTTAATTATAATTAATATAAGAGTTAGTTGACTAATTTAGGTAGATTAATGAGTATATAATATGAATTTATCTTTTAGAGTTTGTATTTGATCATAATTAACTAATTTATTTGATTTTTTTAATCTTTTAAAAAAATTAATTAATTCTGATATTAAATAATAAAGTAAGTATTGTACCATTTTAAAGTTAACTAGTGTGTGAATTGATTCTAATTGCAATCTTAACTTAGTCATTAATTAGGACATAACTCATTGCAATAGATGCAGCTCCATCAAGCTCTGCTATACTCTAAGCTCTAAGCCATGGTGGACCAAAGCTTAGGTGCCCCAGTCTAGATGGGAATTGAGTGTGTATCCAGAGGTCGATGGAGATAGTAAACCCTGAAAATCAGTTTCCCCCAGAGGGAAAGGAATTGTGATTCCTTCTACATGATGAAAAGCTAAAAGCTATAATTGGTTCTCAATGGAGATTAAGCTCTTTCGGCCTCCTACGCCAAAGGTGATTTTGAGTTAAATAATTGATGAATGTTTTGCTAATTTTCCTAAGTGCATATGCCAAATAACCCATACAAATGCCCTACATTTATTTTTTTTATTATAAGAACTATTTAATTTTTTAAAAAAAAATTAAAGAAGTAAAATAAATGACTTAATTATAGTATATATTAAATATTATTATATTATATATTAATTTATAAATTAAATAAATTAATTTTAAAAAATAAATATAAATATTTTAAAATAATTTATTAAAAGCTTGTGATAGTAGATGTGACAGCAACGTATATGCGGAGATGCCAGAAAAGGCAGCAAATATAACGACAAGTAGCGTTCTGCAGAAAAAGAAAATTCATGATGACGTGGATGCTCTTCTATCGTAGATGATGCGGACGGCGCAGATTGAAGGATGAGGACGGCGGGCTACTTTCGAGATGGAGAGAAGCTGAGAATACAAGTAGTCCGTCTTTAAATAGAACATATGAATGTGGAAAACGCGTATTTATTTGCATCACAAATATGGTAAGTGTATGAATGATGAGATTCGTTGTCATTTTGAATCTGTACAGCGTCCACAGTCCATAGATTCAAGCATGAACCCTGATATTCAATTGTACATTGAGATCTTGAATGAGGTCGGCATTTATATAGGTGCGGGTCAACTCTCAGTGCAATAGAACCCAGGGAGAAGAAGAGAATCGACCAAGAACCGGCTCGAAAATATATTAATTTAGTAATAACTGGTAATTAAGATGTATGAAAATGGATCAACAAGATTATGCTTTGTGCTTATATGAAGGGTTTAAAATTCAAAGAGGTGTTTGAGATTGTAAGGGTGAGTGAAGCTTCCATTGCCAGTCCACATGAGGTTGGCAAAATGTTGAGCAGCAGCTTCTGTAGGTTGAATAGAATCAAAGAAGACAAAATCATTAACATTCTCACATAACTCATATTCTTCAATCTCTCTTTTGCCTCAGCAGCTATAATCTCCTCTGTATAAGCCTCCTCCACAGCATGCCACCTCCCCTTCTTTGAAGAGGGAATCTGAGAATGAGATAGTTATTGTTTTGCGACATCGAAGAGGGAATCTCCGAATACAAACAATGCGATGTCGTTTGCTGGAGGGCATGATTGGGCTAAGCAGCGAACTGGGATAGAGGATACAGAGAAGTAACAATAGAGAGATAATTAGACCAGAAGTGGCCATCTATTCTAATGTTGTACAAGTGAGTAGAGAAGAAGCCAAGAAGGTAAAGGGTTATGTGAACAATGAAGGAACTAAAATAGAAGAGAGTGTGACTGGGAAGTGGTGAAATGTGAAAGATGGCCACTCCTGCACCGTTTGTTCTGTTTAGAATTCAAGGCGATCCAAAGACCGTACAGAAGACTGGTTCAAATAAGCCAAGTCCATGAGCTAAACCAGGAGCTGAAAATTGGACCTTCCCCAGTTCTAGGACAGAACACAACTTCA
Organism: Leucaena leucocephala; assembly: GCA_037074615.1. NCBI lineage: Eukaryota > Viridiplantae > Streptophyta > Magnoliopsida > Fabales > Fabaceae > Leucaena > Leucaena leucocephala. Next base: position 2,306,721 of record CM073558.1, on the reverse strand, counting down.
AATTTCAAGGTAGGGCAATTATCGGCTTAGATAAAAACCTTTTATTGTATATAAAAAAATTGCCTTTACATTTTAATTAAGTTTCGAAAGAGATTAATCACAAACCTAAAATTGTTTAGGAGAACCTTAATTAAATTAAGAAAATTGGGCAATCATTCAATTAATAGTAATTCAAAGGTCACATGTTGAATTGTAATTGAACTAGAGTCCATCCTATCATAATTAAAATATATAAGAATATTCATACTAAACAAAAAAACAAAAAAATATTCATACTGTCTAAAGCTTTTGACTAAAGAAGATTAGTCCATCAGTTTATCTCAAATTCAAATTCAGCGTCCTAATCTTAATGAAACTTCAATTATTTTACTCTCCGTATAAAGAATAAACCATTCAGAAAAGAGGCTTTTGTAAGTGAACTTTCGCCTATCTCTTCTCGTTTCTTTCACCCAAAATCCGAAATAGTAAGTTTTGAATTCATGGACTACAATTACATCTAAGGAGACATCGACCTTGTTTTATTTACAATGAAAGACTATAAAAATTCAAATCATTTAAAAATGTTTATTACAGTTTTCATTTTATTCATAAATAGACAAAAAGAACCCTTCATATATAAGAAGAAACTTAATAATAATAATCTTAAAAAACATTATAAATTCAAAAATGAAAGTAGAAGACTGGGACAAAATTAATTAACTTTCTAATTTCCATCATCATATTGAACAAGGGATAGGTTGGAGCATGCATGTTCTCTCAGGACAAGATTCAAAAAGCTTAATATTTCTTCTACCCTTGTGTAGCCCCTCACATTTAATCACGAGCTCATCGTCCCAAAACATTGCATTTGAGAAGGATTGTATTTTTTAGATGGAAAGAGCTGAAACGCATTTCATTGTGATGGCTTTGGAGTTGTTGAGAGCATAAGCCTGGAAAATAATAATAATTAATCAACGATCATAATTATGACTTTTGTTCTTAATTAACACATCATTAGATATGTGAAGTCCTAATTATTAGTAATTACCAAGCGACTCTTGATCATTTTGGCGCTGTGTACTTCATTTTTCCATGAAGTAATCTCTTTCAAGTTCACATTCATGTTACAATCCATAGCAAGCTGCAACGAATTCGAAAAAGGAAGAACAATAAATCATCAATATCAATATATACTGATGAATCTAATGTGATCAAAATCAAGAGGAGGAAAAAGAAGAGAGAAAATTCACCTTTATAGTGAGAAAATTTAAATGAAGAAACCAAAGATGGGCCTTAGCATCTCCTAAGATTTTCATCTCTGAAACGTTCCCTTTTGACTCATCATTATCAGTAGTTGTCTTTGAAGCCTTGGCCAAGATTTTAGAGACATTGACACACTCTAACAAAACACGACAACGCACGACAACATCGTCGCTATGAGGAGGCTGAAAGAACCTAGGAATTCTTATGGTTCCTATGGGAAAATCTTCGTTATAGACATGGAACCTCGCAGGACTAAACCCTAATCCAAACTTGTTGTGATTTTCAGCATTAAGGGTCAAGGAAAGCACAGACGAAGCCAGAAGGGTTTGGTTAGAGTTATGATCATTGTCGTCGTCATCAACCTCGTAAAAATCCATGTTAACATCTCGAACTGAGAAAACTGGCTTGTGGGGTTTGATGATTATGATCAAAAAGAACGCGGATAAGCCGATTATTACGAAGGTGATGAGGAAGAAGATGAGAAGAAAGAAGCAAAACTTTTTGAAGGAGAAGTTATGGAGGGAGATGAGTTCTCTACAGCAGAAGCAATTTGATGAATTGCGGGTAGGGTTGGAAGCTTCTTCCATGTTTGGAGATTTAGAGGTACGTAGTTAGTTAATAATAGGCGTGTTTGGTTTGATTGGTATAATTAACGAGTATTACTTCAATGGCATTAAGGAGGGAATGTGATGACTTCCTTTTATCGTTAGTTTACAGTTATTCCTTTCCAGATTGATACCAAAACCTTTTGAAGAGAAAACCTGTGCAGCAAGCAACTACATACTTCCTTCAAGCTCTTTGATTGATTGATTGATTATTCAAGCCCCATGGGAATAAAATGATGGAAAAGGTTGGAGGGGTTGCTCGTCGGAAAAGAAAAGCGGGCGAATTTGGAAATTCAAAGAAAGCGGAGGGATATTTTAGTCAACAAATATGGGTTTCCAGAAAAATATATGGATTTTCCATAGGCTGAGCCAAGGAATCCAATTTCCTGGTTTTTTTTTTTTTTTACATGGAAAGCCATTTCTTTGGAACCTAATTTCATGATGATGCCAACCAAATTAAAGGAAATGGGTTTCCATTTCTAATCACCCATTTCTAGCGACCAAACGAGCTTAATTTTTCTTGTTAAGTAAGCCTAAGGTATTTATCACAAAAAATAATGTAGACTTTTTAAATAGGTTTTAAATACTATTCATAAAATCCTCTCTCTATACAATATTAGAGATTAAACTTCTAACTGAATACTTAAAATATTCAGTTAAATACTAACTGTGTTCTAGGAATGGGGCCTAACTTTTTTATAAAAGCAAGTCCACCCTTTTCTACGTTCCCATGGGGTAGCACACACCTGATTAACCTTAAACGACGTGCAGGCTTCTTTCTTTTGATTGGTCAAAATCAGAAATGTAGGACCACAGGGTTGATGAGGCAGTAAAAAGAAAGCAGCACAGGGGAGGGAGGATAAAATAACACGTAGAGGGACTAGGGTAGGAACCAAGTGGTGTAATTGGTACCCTTTTACTACATGTGAAACGAGAAAAGATTTATAAAAAGAGAATATATATATTTATGAATTTATTTATAATATTAGATAAAATATTACATATATTTTAATCTTATTTATCATATATATTTTATTTATAATATTTTTAATTTTATATAATTTTATCTATAACTTTATTTTTCAAGTATTAAGAATTATATTAAATTTAAAAAATTATAAAAAAATATACTATAAATAAAATTAAGATACTATTTATATATAAAAAAATAAAATTATTATATGTTATTTTACTTTATAATATTTATTTGGGGATCTTTTAAACTTAAGAAAGTTGAGGGAATTAAAATATAAATGTTAGATATGATTGAGAAAGTAACAGTGAGGTAGGAAGCTGACACGTGGACGACAGCCAGGAGAGGCCTGAGCATGGCATGGATGTTGCAGTAAGTATTTTGCATGCATCACTGAGGAATCAGATTCAGACCGAATGCTATAAATATAAATCTCGTAACTTGGAGCGATCATCATCCTTGACTCAAACCAAGACAATTATGAAGCCTTGGAATGTCGTACACACGTGTCTATGCCTCCCACGTGCCAGCCCCCTTGTTCATGAATTATGGGTGGCGCTCCCCATATTTTCCTTCAGTAAATTGTATACATGTTTTTGTATGCTTCTTATCATTTTTTTTTTATTTATTTAAAAAAATGGGCACTCATTGTTAGGGAGTGTGAAGTTTGAAGCGTGATTAGTGGTATGAGAATGAAGAGGAGGAGATGATAGGGCTCTTGCTCCTCCAAAATTAATGAGGAAGGTAACGAAAAATCCCCCCCCCCCCACCTCCCCATCTAAAATCTGAACTTAATGAGATATTTGGTATAAGGGATTTAAAAAATAGGGGAGAATTTATTTTAGTTTAATTTAAAAAAAATTAAAAAAATTGAGTTAAAAGTGTTTAATTATTTTTTTTTGTATTTTCTTTTAACTAATTTTTTTGTATTTTTTATCTTACATATTCTCTTTATTAAATTTTTATAGCCCCATTTTCTTGTCATGTCCCTATTTAAAAAATTTAGCAGCAAAACAATAACTTGAATTCAGAGGGTGTCCATTTTTCCTGTATATAATAGTATATCAAGTTCTCCTATTTAATTAAATTTTTAAATAAGGGCTATTCACTGATTTTTCTCAAAATTTCAGGTAAAGTTTGACTTTCATTCCATATTTTGTTACTATTAAATTAAAAATATTTATTAAGTAGAAAAAGTTGGCGGACCAAAAACAAGGGAGTATAAAATGGAGTCGTTGATTATTCATATTTGTAGCTGTTGAAATTTGGAATTGGTTATACCGCCACTGTCTAGAATCAAGAATTCAGTAAAAGCTGCAAAAATAACCATTGACAGTAGGGTTGTGTATCGGAAGATTGAAAGGGTAGTTTCATGCTCAATGCGGTGCCCATAATATCTCTTATCTATTAAAAATAAAATAACAAAAATAATAATTAAAATTTTTAAATCTATTATATATAAAAATAAATTTTAAAATTTATATAATTTATAATTATAGTTTTATATTAATCTCTTTAATATTAACAAAGATAAAATATCTAAAAAAATAAAATAAATAATTATAATTTATAATATAATCATATGATAATTAAAAAAATTAAAAAAATTAATATAGTTATAAATATTAAAAGATATAACTTATCTATTTAACTATTTATATTTCTAAAATGACTATCTAATTACTAGTAACTATCATATTCTTCTTTCTAAATGTAATATACTAACATATAGAAAAAAAGTAAAAAAATTAAAAAAAAAATAGGTACTCATGTGCAGGGTAAAGTAATCTCCATATCTAATAGTCAACCCAAAAAATATATAGTTTATATTTTATAACCTAATACTTAACTTTATCCTATATTTATTATATTGAGTAAAATATTTTTATTATAAACTCAGATAAACATATCACGGACAGCTTTATACTCAGTCCTAATCACATAAATGACAAATAAAAAATTAATATAATATTTAACCCATCAAATTTATTCTTTATTTTATTTTATTTTTAAATTTTAAACTATAAATTTCTATCTTTTAAATTTTTTTGTCTACAATATTGATATTATAATTTAATAAAATCTTAAATCATTTTACACTTAAAAAAACCATAATTCATCATTTGAAACTTAAAAAGATTAAAACTAAAATTTATAATAAAAAAATTGTATTAACAATAAAAATATAATGAAGCATATGATAAAAGAACACCAGTTAACATTGATCAGGAGTCAAGACTGTATCTCAATATCATATATATAAGCATCCTTATATATATAAACATAAAAAAGAAAAACAAAAAAAAAGCCCCCAAAATTAAGGTCTTCGACAAAGGTAAAAATAAGGACACCTAAATAGGAACATGACCCCAAAAGCTCCATTAGCTACCAGTGAATAACCTCCACACATGCTTAAGCTTAAGCCCTTTTACTTTCTTTCTCAAACCATCTCCAACCACAGATTCCTGAAAAACCAAACAAATGTAATATAACTAAAACCTCATTCTATTACAAACAACACTAAAGAAGAAGAGGGTTATGAAAATTACTAACTTGTAGCTTTATTTACATTAAAAAAGGGGTCATTGAATAAACCAAGCTCTGCTCAGTAAACTCCCCCCATCATGGATGGAGGAAGATCATCAAAGCTCCACAGGCTCATTGGGTTTGCCGCATCCTGTGTTGTCTCTGCACTCAGCAGGCTTCCCAGTGAAGCATCATCCCAGCTTCCATCAAGATAAGGTGTCTGAAAGAACTTCAGCTCCGATTCTATGTCAGCGAGCTCATCTGACAGAGTCTTTCCAGAACCATTTTCAGCAGGTACCACATTCTGAATGTTGCTGTTATAGTTGTTATTGTTGTTGTTCTGGTTGGAATCTTGCAGATACTGAGATTCACAAGAAAGAATGGATGAGATTTCCGGGGTCTTTGGGGGCTGCTCGCCAAATCCGAAATCAGAGTAGTCAAATGAGTTGCTGGCCTGATCGGAACTGAAATAAACAGTGACATCATCAGATGATGAAAGTGATGGGACCACATTGTTGGTCTCAGGGAATGATCCCATGTTAGCAGCAGGGGCAGCAAACAGGCTGTTAATCTGTGGTTTCTGTTCCATAGAGTAGTAATAGTCCTCCAGATTGGTTCCAGCATTGAAGTTTTGGGTCAGATTGGGCTGGGCAGAGTTCAGATTGACCTTTAGAAGCGGCTTCTCGACTTTGCCGGTCTTGATACGCTTTGACGAAGTGCATGAAACCTGATCAGGGAAGTTGACCTTGGCTTTCTTGCCGCGGATCCTTCTTGCCTCAGCATCATAAGCTCTTGCAGCTTCTTCAGCTGTGTTGAAGGTTCCAAGCCAGACACGAACCCCCTTTCTTGGGTCGCGGATCTCAGCCGCCCATTTGCCCCATGGGCGCTGGCGGATTCCCCTGTATTGATTCTTCCTCCTTTTCAAAGATTTCTCAGCTTGCACATCGGATTTCTCAGGTTTTGCAGTAGCAGATCCTGCAACATAATCAAAAAGGGAATCAATAAATCGTCAGAATAATGAGAATAAGCTCCTGTTTTTATTCCTAAGGTCATTGATCAATCTATAAAATTTAAGAACTAGCAATATTCAATGTAATAATATGGAAACAAGAATTATTCCAGCGATTGATTAATATACACGTTAACTCTTAAAAGGAATCAGAACAGATTTATCATAAAAAGCAAAGTATTAATTTAACCTAACTAGCAACCAAATCAGATATGAACCCATGGATTCTAAACGGGAAAATCCAACTTAAGCAGCGTGTTTACATAATCAGATACAAATTGCCAGCCTGCAATAATTTCTAGAAGACCATACAAGGAAAATAAATCATTTACAACCAGATCTACAAATTCAAACCTTTTTTTGAATAAGGAACAACTTCAATCTTGTTTTCCGATCAAAACGATATATTCCAAATTTACAAGGATATAACACATTAATTTCAAGACAGCTTGAAAATCTTTTTCCAGATTTTACACACTGGATCCACAAAATCATACTAAATTAAATCAATTGAAAGAGAGATTATGAACCCAAAAGCACGTGCACAGTTCATTAAACCCAGAAAGACGGATAAGGAAAACTTTTTGTGAAAATTGTTTCTAAAGAGAAGCTAATATCTGTACTGAAAGAAAACGTAAAACTTTTCAGGGAGATGACAAGATCTAAGTGGTCGATCTTGTTTATCTTTCAGCAAAGATAATTTTCATATGCAGAAAGAAAAATCCACAGTAGATTTCAATTTTGAAGGAACTCAGAAATCATAGATCATAGATAAGCAAAGCCGACTCTAATTTGATAGAAAAAGCAAATTTCAAACTTTTTCCAGGAAAAGAACCAAGAAATGAAAATGAAAGGGAAAAGCGTCTGTTTTTTTTTTCAATCAACACAACAAAAATCCAACCACCGACAAAAGAATCAAGCAAACAAATGCACAAGAAACATCCTACAAAAAAAAAGAAAAGAATCATACAAGAATATCAATCAAGCTATCCTCAAAAAAAAAAAAATCTGAGGAGGATGAGAAAATAGTTACCACGAGACAGGGGCCTCTTAGAGGGCTTAGTGGCGGATGAAGAAAAGGGTTTGACATCAATCATCAAATCGTCATCATCTTCATCAACATCAATATCGGAATCGTCCTTGAATTCCCTGAAATCAGCTTCAAAATCATCGTCCAAGTCGATGACAGTTTCAGGCTTCAGTGCCTTGGAAAACCTCCTACCAGCTCCAAGCTTGTTCAAATCAGGCCACAGATAATCGGCCGTGAGTCGACGAGACCTCCTCCCTGACCCGGCTGCCGCCGCCGCCGCCGGAATGAAGTCGGAGATAATAGCACCTCCACACATGTTTCTATTGCCTTCTTCTCTGTACGCTCAGCAGAGCTTTTCTTGAACTCCCTCTGTAAGAAGAAAATGTAAACTAAAAAGCTTTTTTCTTTGGAAATGGAAGCGATGTCTTGTTGAGGGTTTGATAATTCTGAGTTTGGTGACAAGATAGCCAGTAGGGAGGGCTTTATATATTATTTTTTCCAGCAATGGAGTAAGGAGCTGCACAAGAAGACGAGAAACTTTTCGTTTACCATTATGCCCTCGTATCAGCTCCCGAATTACCTACCTTGAAGTTCCAGAATAGAGAGACTGGACTTCTAGGTTTACTGGCTTAGTCAGCTGTACTTAGTAACACGCGTATTTGACAATAATTTAGGATTAGATACTTTTAAAAAATAAGTTCTAAAATTTCAGTTGTCATGCAAAATGAAAAATAATTAATAATTTGTGTAAACTTCTTACAATATTTTGGCAACTATTTTGAAAGAATGACTATTTTTCTTTTGATCTTGAAATTCTGGTGAACCCTAATAATAATATAATAGAAAAATTAGGGTTGGTTAAACCCTAATAATCAAATTTTTATTATTATTTTCTTTTTGCATGGAACACAAAAAATAAATTTATGGACCTCATTTATAATAAAATCTCAATGATTAACTAACATTTTTTCGATAAATAAATATAAAATATTGGTTAAATCTTAATAATAAAAGTTATTTTATTTTGCATGGAACAACTAATTTTTTTTAGATATTACATTTATGATAAAATCTTAACATCATGAATGATGAATGGTTAATAAAAATGTAGCTTTAATAAAAACAGGTGATTAAAACAATTATCCACTTATATATTGAATTAATGCGTGATTAAGATATTAATTTTTCTCATGTTATGATTAATAGTAATATGAGAAATTATGACATAAATATATATTATATGAGAAATTTTGTTATTTGTGGGATATAATGAATAATAAAATTAATCTATTTAGTAGTAGTTAATATTTTGCTATAAAATGCACTCATATAGCTTATAATATAAAATATTTTATTAAGCAATATAAGGAGTCACAATGTAATTTATTTCAATATCCATGCAATTATTTGAAATCCTTTTTAATTATTTGAAATTGTGAACCTGCTATTTAGGTAATTAAGGTAGTTTTAGGTTGACGAGAATAGGGGCAAAACCGGAAAAGAGAAGGAAAAGGTCAATGGGCAATATTGTAAACTTATGTGGTCAAAGGAATAAAAGAGTGGAGTTTTTGCCAACTTTAATTAAATGAAAATTTTAATGTCTTTAATGTTTAATTCACGAATGTACTGTTGAGAAGGTGAAAAAAATGTATCTCCTGATGACAAAATCTGAAATTCATGTATCCACATTTAATTGGTCAATTAATCTTTTAGATCTCAAAATTCATAGAAATGTAAAAGAAAATCTTCACTTATTAAATTATTTATCACAAATTTATTAAATAAAAAAAGCTAATATTTATTGCCATAAATTAATTAATTAATTTTCGATCTCTCTCCGTTGGTGAAAAAGATGTTGGGATCCTCAATTTATTGCCATCTTTATTTTCAAGTCAACGCATACAATAATTATAAAGATGTAAAATAAGGCTGACTATGCTAATAAAGCACTATTTTTAGGGCAAAGAAAACTATTAACAAATTAATTTTATTTTTAAAAAAATAATCCAATACTCTGATCTTACAATTAATGCTTTGCATTTTCAGCTTTTAATGCTTTAGATTTAAATTTTAAAATTTTTATTAATATAACATATATTAAGCTACTATAAGATAAAAAGAATTTAAAAGAAAATGTCAAATTTAGATAAAATAAGGATGGTAAATACTATATTAAAAGTATATATTTAATTTTGTATATTTATATTAAATTTTATTTTAATTTTTTAAATTTATCATTGATAACTTTATCAGCAGTAAATATTGATTCAATAAATTTAAAATAATAATTATAAAATTAAATTCTGACTTAAAATTAAAATAAAAATATTAAAATGTAAATATTTGTTAACATTTAATTGTAGAATTTTCATTTTAAATTAATATTTTTATTAGTAAAATTAATAATATTAAGTTTAAATGACTAAAAGTATACATTTTAAATTTAATGAATTGAAATAAAATTTAATATAAATATAAATAATCAAATATACACTTTAGTATAAATACTAAATACAATTACTTTCATTTTAATATTTTTCTCACTATTAAATGCAGCCTAACTATTAAATTTTTATTTTCATTCATCTCTTGTACTGAATTTCCTACATTTATATATGGAGACATTTTTATCTCCGTACATTAAATTTTAATTATTAAATGGTAGGACTTTTTTTTTTTTAAAAAAAAAAAGTGTCCTGAATGATGGGTATATTAATTATAAATATTTAAGTTATGAAGGGGTAATTATGATGAACTGGGAGAGAATAGAGAGAGAGGTGGAAGAATCACATGGCCATGGATGAGTTGATTGAGGGAGCCAATCTTAAACAGAGTTTACAACGCAGTCAATCAATATTTTCTTAATGCCACAGTTGGGAGGCAACGTTCCTACCTAATGTTTGTGAGTGGTTTCATCCGATTTGACCACACAAAAAGCTCATTCTACGTTGAACCACCACCTAACCTCTCCTTTTCTTTTTAAATCTCTCTACCATTTTTTTCAATTATAAATTGTTTTGAATTTTCCTATTCTATAACTTACAAACAAAAATGGGTAAAAAGCCTTTATTTAAAAATTCGGTCTTTTTTTTTTTGTTTAATATATACAAACGCATACAACATCAGATTTCATTGCAAGAACATCAAAATTAATTATTGCAAAAAAAAAAAAGGATTAAATTTTTAGATTTTAATGTATTCCGATGACACATAACTGATTCACGACGTAATGGTTTTTCTCTTGAAACACATGAAGTTTGGCTCTCCTTGTCTGCTGAATGCAAAATTTGGAAAAAAGAAAACAGAGACTTTTTAAGTTTTGACTGTGGGGGTTACTTTTTTGTTCACAATTTGACTTTTCTTGCTCTCCGGCGCGGGAGGGCATGCAGATATTATATATGGTAGCTAGCTGAGCGTTGGTTTCATTAATTATTTTGTTCTCTTTAAAAATTAATTAAATTAATTATTTATTTGAATTTATTAGTTATAAAAAGAGCGAGAAAAATATATTTAAAATGAAAAAAAATAATTAAATTTTATATGTAGGACTAGCAAAATTGAAATTGATACTTTTACTTTTCAATGACTGGTTTGATATGAAAATATGGCCAGTTCTTAACAAAATGTTTATATTTGTTGTTGATGCGTGTGCACCGTGGCTATAGTGTGTCTAGCTGAGCTTTTTTTTGTTTACATTACAAAAAAAATAGTCTAAATTTTTTATTAAAATTAAGACATGATCATAAGACTCAGACAGTATTTAGAGAGAACTCATAAGATTGTCTATTAAAAAAACTATCACAATAACAGTATAAATTGAACTCAAATTCTTATAGAATATAAATTATTTTTTTATTATCTATATTAAATTTTATTGATGGATCTAGTTGAACTTGATGTCCAAGATACACCAAAATGTCATAGCAGACAAATTCATTAGAAAAACTAAATTGTATGGAGCTCAAGAGATTTGTGATTTTATAAATGGTGCGTATTTTTAATAAAATTTATATGATAATATTAAGATATAAATATTTCTTACTTTAAAGTTTGATCCTTTTTGTAAAGGTCTTTTAACTACTTAAATTTCACGATACCAATAAATTTAGTTAAAGCTGGTTAAATATCATAAAATTTTTACTATTTTTTTCATATTTATCATTTAATTGATATATTTTCTTAATTTTAAATATAAAATTTATTTAACTATTTTAATTTAGTATAGTCTCCTTTTGCTCTTGTCACGTATGTAAAATTTTCCTTTTTACACGATGTCCCTATTTATTTGAGTATTTTAATCTTTACGTATTAAATGTTAATTATTAAAAGGAATTGTATTTTTAAAAAAATTATAAATTATTCACATATTAATTATAAATAATTAATTTATCTTTTCTTTTTACTTCTAAAATTTAGTTTAAAAAACTTTATATTTAGATTAAGAGAGAATAGTTCATTAAAGAAAAAAGAAAAGAGAAATAACTGTTGGTTGAGTCAAAAGTAAAAAATGTAATGCAGTTTTTTTAAATAAATTAAGAAAGAAAATAAAGAATTAATTATTAGGATTAGAAGTAATTGTTAGGAAATTTTATTAGGCAAATTAACATGATGTTGTACGCGTTTAAAATCCCTTTTATTAAGGTTTTAAAATATATTTTTGACTTAAATTTTAATTTTTTTAAATAAATAATTATATTTATCTAAAAGAACTTTTAAATTAAACTATAGTTTTAGATAAATTACTGAGGCTATATTATTAAACAATAAAAGAATTTATGGATTATCTAATTATTATTTTACCCTTATTTTTTCTTACACTCTATCTCATCTCTCATATTTTTAATAAAATTATATTATTTTTATTAATTTTTTAATTATAAAAATTATTTTAATAATAACTTTTCAAACAATCATTTATTTAAAATAATTTTTTTATAAACTCCTATCTAAAGATACTTTTATAAAAATTATCCAAAAGTCAATATTTTTATAAGTTATTTTTTAAATTTTTATCTAAATAAAATTGTAGTTTAATTTTAGTAAGTATAATTCTTATTTAATTGTATATAATTTGTATTTAATTATGTGTAAAAATTTTAAAATATTTTTTTATATATATATAATTAGAAATATATTATATATATTGTGACGGTCAAAATTAGATTGTACTAGTGCAAATTGAATTGAGATTTTTATTTTTAATAAACTTTTCAAATACTGTAGATTTTTTTTAATTGGCTCATGTGGGGGCGATTTCATTGATGCATGCGGGAGGAGCAAGTCAGCAACAATACAATGTCAAAGGAAGAGAAAGGGCGGGAGGGAGAGGGACAACAAGGGGAACACAATTCTGACACACTTTCGGAATCTTCTACGTTTTCCCTCTCATCTCCGGCGAAGGGCGTGCCTCGTAAAATATTTCTAAAATTAACTGTCACATGTAACCCATCCATTTTACAAATTAAAAAATAATGGAAGGGTGAAAGGTAAATTGGCAGCAAAAGGGAACAGGAAGAGAAAGGGATGACAGAACGCAAGTAGCGTAATTAATTAAATAATTAGGATTAAGGGATTAATTAATGGGAATAGGGGAGGAGATGCATGAACCAGAATTTGGGCGGTATATTAGGGAATCACTAAGGGTTTATTTGGTTACAGGGTTTTGGAGGGAAGGAGAGGAGAGGGGAGATTTTTTATCTTTTTATGGTCCCCTCCCTTCCCCTCTAAAAGTAGGGGTTTTTGGAGGAGAGAGAAAATTTTACCCCTTTTTTGACTAAAATGCCCCTAAACTTTTTGTAATATTCCAATTATACCCTCAAACTTTTTATTTTTATTTTTTTCACATCTAATTTTTTTCTTTAATTGCATAATAATTATAATAAATTATTTATATATTATATTAAAATATATAATAATTATAAAATTAATAAAAAACAATGTTAAATTTTTTTATTTTTTTATTTTTATTATATATATAAATGAAATAAAAAAATTTAAGATTTATAAATTAAAAAATATTAATTTTAATATAAATATTGTAAATAAAGAATAAATAAATTTAAATAAAAAGATAAAGGTATTTTTATCAATTTTTAATTAATCCCTCTCCCTTCCCCTCCTATCTCCTTCTTAATCAAATTAAAAATATTATTCATTAATTTTTCTTATTTTTTTTTACTCTCTCTTAATTTAATTTAACCTATCCTAGAGCCTAAAACAAATATAGAACGGGGTAAGGGGGTCAACAAGACGACAAAATTGAAAGCTCTGTGATCAACGTTAGCGACGAAACACCCACGCCATGACACCACACTCTCCTAGAGAACTCGTGGGCCCCATCACCCCACATGTCATGTTGGGCCTCCCCTCTCCCCATTTCTTCCATGCGTGCCCCACCCTCTCACTTTTATGTCATCTCCCCTCCTTACTTTTCCCTTCTAACGTTATTTTTATAAAATATTAGAAAATAAATCCCAAATAAGATTTTTTATCTATAGAAAATATGGCACTGCACAAATTTTACCCACATAGAATATTAGTTTTTTTTTTATAATCCCTTGAGCCACATGATGTTTGACGCTTTTTTTTATTGACTAGGTATTAGTATTTTTTTAAAAAAATATTTCTAGAAAAAGACTTATTTTGCAAATAAAAATATTACGGCGTGTATTTTTCTGAAAATATAACATTTTATACTATAAATTAAATTTTATATTTAAAAATTAGGCGAGTTATATTGGAAAATTATTGAGAAAGGAGTGGCCTATAGATAAAATGAAATAACAGCTTTAATTATATGGAATGACAACCAAATTTTTAGTAATAGGCAGTAGAAACTACCATTTTAAAAAATAAAGACCAACAGCCTTTGGTTGTTGGTGGTGACGACTAGCCACTAGGGCTCTGGCGATACCTAGTAAGATCATTTTTTAAAAAAAACAAGGGAAAAAGTATAGAAGGTCAATATTGTGATTTGACAAAAAAAACTTAATTATTTTAAAAAAAATATTTAGAAATATGATGAAAAATATCGTGAGAAGTAGGAATAGAATATTCTATTTTTTTTATTTAATATGATATAAATCACTTTTATTTTTAATATTTTAAGTTATTTTTATTCTATTAAAAAAATTTAGATTAAAATGATAGAAGTAAAAATACTATTTTTTTAGACTATTTTATTATAGTTATAAAAATTTTAGACAATTTTAACTCTTTTTAATTTATAAAAAATATTTTACTCTAAATTATAAAAAAGTTATTTCAATTATATATTTATTTTTATTATAGTAAATAAATTTTTAAAATAAATTTTTAATTTTATTTTTAATTTTATTTTATTTTTAATTTTATTTCTCTTTTTATCTATCCTTCTATTAGAAATTCTTTCATTTTTACCAAACTGCTAAACGTACAGTAAAGTATTTGGTAGGATGAATAATATAATGTAAGCATAGTTGAGTAGGAAAATGGTTGGGAATAAAAAGGAAAGGTGGGGTGGGAAGTGAAGGGAGGAGTGTGCAGGGAAGAGATATGTGGGAGAGTGATGATAAGGATGGTGATAGGATTGTGGAGGGAACAAGGGGAGTGATTTGACCTGAAGCATGTCAAGTTGAGGAGGGTGTGACACGTCATGCGGGCGGAGGCTGAGGGGGCACCATCCCTTACTTTGTGGGCATCCATCGAATAAATTGAAAAAAAAGGGAAAAGTGTGAATAAATAATAAAGGAGGAGCAAGGAGGGATGATGTGGCGGGGATCAGCTGGACTCCGATGGAACGGGAGCGCAGGTGGAGGCGCCTCCATTTGGACACGCACACCACACGCTGCCGATGTGATGGATTGAAATGCCTCCTCTCCTTTCCTCTCTCTCTCTCTCTCTCTCAATCCTCCATCCGTAAATAGTTAAATTATCTTTATTCGGGAGATTTTATTCTTATTTTATTTGTATAGAAAATCATAATTGAAAACAAATAATAAAACACGAGGATACAGCTAAAGCATATTTTTATTTTTTTTATAAAAAGAAAATACATGTGCCAGGCGATAGATAAGAGTAAAACAATAAAAAGGAAATCTGATGTATATATATATATATATATATATATATATATATGATCTCACTCACATCACAAGCACGTTTAACTTGTAGGAGCCATCTTCAATGTCAAGTGTGATGACAACATCCTAAATATCCCATCACCATCCATCCTTGCTAATTCCCCACTCATTGATGCCTCTCCCTCCCTCTCTCAATATTATTATTTTTTATAACACTTTGAACCACTAGATCTTTAATTTTTTTATATTTTATTATTAAATATTTAAATAATTGATTAATTTATATTGAAATTTTATGATTAATATACCTCTCACTAAAATCCTTTTTAATAAGATGTGATTCAAAAAGCTTTAAACACAATTTATTATTTTGTAGTATAACTAGTTAACCAAATAATATTGAATATTAATACTGTTTAATTAATATTTTTTTCTATATTTTTTTAGAGTATGTTTGGTATGAGAATTTTGGAATGGAGGAGAGAGAAAATGAAAGATTTTACTCTATTTTCTTTATTTGGAATTGAGAAATTTTTTTAATTTTTTTCTCCTTTTTCATCCCAAATTGGTGAATTTAGAGGAAAAAAATAAATTATTATCCTATTTTGACTTTTATATCATAATATTTTTTTAATATTCTTAAAATATTCCTGACACATCTAATAATTATTTATATAAAAATATTTCTCTATCCTCATTTTTTAAATTAAATAATATAATATTAAAATTTTTCCTTTCTCTTTTTTTTATTATCATAAATAAGATAATAGTAAAATCTATTTATTTTTTTCTCTCTTTTGTTAAAATCTCTAAGTTGAGCTAAATTTTTACTATTTTTCTTTGTTTGACACTATAAAACTTTTGGTATGGTAGAATTTTTTTTTAAGATTTTCTTTCATATTCTCTCTAAAATTGAAGAATTTAGGGAGACAATTAAATTGTTACCTTAATTTAACTCTTATATTTATAATATTTTTTAATATTTCTAAAATATCCTTTCCACATATTATAATTATCTATATAAAAAAATGTCCCCTCTCTCTTAAATTAAATCATGCAATATTAAAATTTTTATTTTTTTATCTCTGCTCCTCTATGTCTAGTTAAGTCAAACACACCCTTATTACATATTTTGCGTGCCCTACTGTTGTAGGCTTTATGTGGCTAATTCATTCATTATAATCTATATTATTGTTATTAATTATTACCATCAACTTTATCCCTTTTAATAATTTAATTAAGTAATAATCTATCCTGCAACTTGCCAACCTGGTTGGAATATATATACTGCCCCCACGCGTAGGATCCACCCGCACTCGCTAAGTAAAATTCTAAATTGTTCACATTTAATTTTCGCCCATTTTTTTATTTATCTCTTGTAGATTTGCTTGGTTTGTAATCTGCCTTTTCAATGGCAACAGTTACTCATACATATCATATAAAAAAATTAAATATCGCATATCACATCAGAGGCGAATTGGTTTTCGCCTTTTACTTACAAAATATATTATAAATTAAAATAATTAGATAAATATTTATATACTCTAAAAATATAATATCATTTAAATTTTATTTAATTAAAATACAACAACTTACTATATTTTAATCTTAATTGATTGATAACTTCTCTAAAATAATTTATATTATATTTTATTTTTAAGAAACAATAAACCTCTTAATTTAGTTTATATAATATTTTATTTTTCAAATTAAAATATTTATATTTCATAAAAATAAAATAAATCATGATTTTTTTTATAAATTATCAACTGAGTTATTATATTTTAATTGGATAGAATTTAATTGACATAATACTCTTAACATATACAAGTATTTCTCCTCTCCATTTTAATTTATGAGACATTTTTAAGCAAAAGGCAAACACCAATTGACCTCACTAGATATAGTTTAAAACTTTTAATTTTGTTTGAAAAAAAAGAGTCCCTTCATTTAGCAGTATCCCTTAATTAAATCACACTTGATTAATCAATGAAAGGATGATTATGGAATAAGGTTATTAATGAATCAATTTTCTCTCTCGAAAACATCTTATATAATAAAACATGAAATAGCTCCCAAAAAAAGGATCTTATAATTAAATCCAAACAGAGTGAGTAGCAGATAGTAGCCTGGCTTTGTTCTTATAATATGTGTGATATATAAAATCTATTTAATTTATATTATTTAGAAGCATGAAGGACTCAATTTTTTTTTCCAGATTATTTCTATCACGCTTTATGTTTTATAAGCACTTTATTTTTTTAAAATATGATATTCGTTTACATTGATATGAGAAAGTTGCCATTACGCTGGCCAAAGGTGTCACTTAAACATCTTAGGTTTACACGGTTTATTTAGGATTGGGGTGACATGAGATCCCGTTGTTATATTTTTGTTTCAATTTATAAGATAAGGACCGTTTTGTCGTCACCTAAACATCTTAGGTTTGCACGGTCAAATTCAACATTAATATGATTGCCTGGCATGTATGTTTAAATTGATTTGTTATAACGAAAAAAAGTTAAGGAAGAAACGAAATTCAAATTTGAGTTCATATGTTGCACCCTTGGAATAGTAAAGTTATTAGTAAACATCAAATAGATCTAAAATTCGGCGGGAAAGAAGCGTCGCAATTCCAGATCGGAAAAATTAAGAAGTCTGTGGTGTGGTGTACACGCTTTTTAATGAAAAAATATTAATAATTAAGGATGAAATATTAAGTTTTTTTTTTGTTAGTACATTTCATTGTTCTGCTTCAAGGAACATAAATAGATATATACCAATTTTGTGATCAAGTGTCCCAAGGGGATTTTTGTATTCCTCATCATATGTGCCTCACTGCATTCTGAATGAGAGTCTACATAAATGATAAAAAAATATTTATCTTATTATTATCGTGAGAATTATTTTAGTAAATAATATTATAAATTTTTTATAAATGTCAGGGTCATACCCTAACTTTAATTGAGAACGGATTCTGAATCTACTTAAATTTTTTTATATAAAAATAAATTATCTTGTTAGTTTTTTAAGCTTTTGACTTATATTTCAATGTCTCTCATGCGATTCATATCTCTATAACAATAAATAAATAAATGTTTCATCATGTGTCACACTATCAACTTTGTTTAAAATTTGACTGCCAACGCGGCTTCACTAGTTTGACAAATTATTTTTTTAATAAAATTATTATACATCAGTTTATCCCTTATTGCAAATTACAAATTAAAAAAATGCACAAAGTGAAAACCAGACATCCTATTGAGCCCCTGAATTCTAAGTTATGTGAAACCAGAGCCACGGATTTGATGAGCAATAATCTAGGGAAATCTCTTGGTCATTCTTTTATTTCTCAACAAAAAAAAAATAAAGTGACATAAATATTTAAAAAATTACACAATTTGCAACGTGAAGGGTCCACATTGTACCTTTCTGCCTTCCAAGGACAACAACTTAAGTTGGCCCTATCTTGGTGGCACTACTTGCAACTTGAGGTTCAATATGGCACTTTTTAATACCTATATAAATAAGAGTTGATATATATAATAAAAAATATATTTATATTTTATAAAAATATAAATTTAATTTCTATAGTCTCTATAAGGCTTTTTTTAGTAGATAATTTTATAAATTTTTTGTAAATATTTTTTGAATCTAACTCTGACTTTGATAGAGATTGATACTAAATTCATATATATTTTTTTGTATAAAAAAAATAAAATAATAAATTTTCACAACGTAATAAACTAATAGTCAAATTTTTGTTAAGAGATGTGTTTATATTTAATGTTAAAAAATATATTGAATAAGATTATTTTTAATAAAATAGTAATGATACTTAGAGAAAAAAAAGTATAGAGTAACGAGTAAGAAGAATGTGAGTGGGAAGCAAAGAGAACATTGCTTGCTTTGAGAGTAAAACCAATATAATTAGTTAGACTTGTTCGTAATAATCCAAACGTTAGAGTTTCAAGTGAGACAACCAAAGATTGGTGTAAATCGATTAAAATAGTTCAGACATATATATAAAAAAAATTATGATAGACATAAATGAAGAGATTAAAACAATTAATATAGAATCCTCATCTAAAAAGAGATAAAAAAAAATTGAAGATAATACTTAATAAAATCACTTAACATTATTTTTTAATAAATAATTTATTTAAAAATTTAGTTATTGATAAAATATATATAATCATATTATATCATCCATATAGTTAACACTATTTAATAAAATAAAATTTATTATTATTGTATTAAAGTGATTAAGAACATAAGCTCATTTTTTGCACAAAATTATTTCATGGGAATTTAATTAAAAAGGAAAGAGCAAGAAAAAAGAAAAAAACAAGGTAAGTATTCACCCACAAACGTTAAAAAGGTGCTAAATGAATATTTAATTAATGAGCACCTTATAAATACTATTAACTTTGATTCTAATTATAAGAGATATTTTAGATTTTAAATAGATTAAGAAAACCATAAAAATAATTTAATTATAATTAATATAAGAATTAGTTGACTAATTTGAATAAATTAAAAAGTATATAATATATATTTATATTAAAAAGTTATATTTAATTATAATTAATTATTTTTTTTATTTTTTTAAAATAACAAATTCTTATAATTTAAAAACAGAGGAAGTATATAATATTATGAATTGTTAGTTGATATATAAGAGGATGACTAGTTGTACCGCAAATGCATTAAATTAGTTTTTTAGTTAAGAGTAATAATAATCAGTGATGGTGGGAACGGAGGACAAGTTGTCGAGCCAGTTGATATTGTTTTAAACCCCATAATTTGGACACACAAATGAATACGATAAGCTTCACTACTAGTATAATTATATATGATTATAAGGTGAATTGATTCCCATTCGGAGCAAACAATGAAGTAATTGACGTGAATCAAGACATGGTGGGGGCCACCGCATGTTCTAGCAAACTACGGATTGTTCTTATCATTTGTTCGAAAGAAAAGTCCAAGAGAGAGAGACCGTCTAATAGATTCTCGTCCGTTCCATTACATGCATGGAACATGGAAGCTACCGGCGTATTCATATCCATATCGTTCAAAACCTAAATATCAGGTCAGTGAAAATCTTGAATTACGATGGATCTATTCATAATTAAAATAATATATTCTTTTAATATTAAATATAAGAGTTTTTACACTATAAATTAGATATTATATTTAAAATTAGAAAAATAATTTAATTAAAATATATAAAAATATTATTATGCATTCTTGAAATAGAGTAATATTATAATATTTAAATAAAAAATATGAATCCACAAAATAAATAGAATAAATATGTACAAATTATATATAATATAATAAAATAGAGTTACTAAAATATAAATTTGTTAGAGTTATATTTTAACTAAAAATGATATTATTTTAAACTTAAAAAGAAAAGAAATAATATTAAATATAATCTTATCACCTCATTCAAAATTTATGATTAGACTGACTATGAGACTATAGCTTACCGGTTTATTCATCTTATCAGTCTTGGGTTTTAATACATTGAAAAAAAAAAAAGAAATGTATAATTACATTGTTATGAGTCACTTTACACACACACACAAGGGGATGAGTAAATTTAAGCTACCACTTTCATAATCAGAGGGAAGAGATTCGTCCAAAAAAAGGAAAAAGGAAAAGAATAAGAGGATAGAGATAATGAAAAAGTTTACAAGTTGATGATGAAAGTGATGGTATTGTTAATTACTGTCATTAAAGGCTTGCTAGGTGACTTAATTTAATTTTCCGATCGTTGGGAAAAAAATAATTCCGTCACTTTGTGGTTAGAGATTAGGATAACTACCGACTCGAAACCAAAACCCACCTGACTTTGGACTCTTCCCATGATGCGTTGCTGTACTTCTTTTCTCCGATAAAACAAATATTAATGGGGTTTAGTTTGAATAGTAAGTATTTTAATATTATTTAAGTGAAATATTGAGTTTGAGCCTTGACGTATATAGAAAATCTCTATTAAGAGACTCACTCACCATAACTAGATATGCAACTCAAGTCAGATCCAGATATAATTAGGATAAAATTCTGGTGAGTCAGGTTAGTAACTAAAAAAAATGCAGCTACTTTTTAATAATTTTTCCTACTATGAAGAAACACAGGTATTATTAATCTGTTGATCTCATCTTTCCCCAAGTTATTATAAAATTATACATACTTCCTGCCCATTTCTAATAAAAATTTGTACATATTCTGAAAATAAAATAATTTATGTAACTTTAAAAATTAGAGAAAATATATGGGATTTACCTTTTATTTTATAGGAAGTTTGTGCAAATTTTTAAAATAAAAGAGATGTCCAAATAAATTTAGTAAAATTCAAAAGGCATTTTTTTTATTGATTTTGAAATATTTATAAATTGACTACATACAGAATAATGCGGATATGAACAAATTTTTAGCCTGTGTAAAACCCATGAATTTAATTTGGAGGTACCTAATTCAAAACCCAATCACAATTGAAGAAGATATAAAAATAAAAAAAAAATTAAGTGCAAACAAATAGTGTAAATTTTATTCATTTTTGCTTTTGCATTATTCTCTCTATGGAATTACCCATTTCCTAAAGCTCAAGCTCATTACAGTTAGATATTTTTCTATTTGTGCAATTATCATAAATATCTTAAAAATAAGTGTCTTTTTTTCTCATGATAATGAAAATTAACATCTTAAAATCATGTACAGATCTCTAAATTGGAGAATTATCCATTTATTAATCATCAAATATCTGCACAATGATGATGGTATTGGCATTGAAGTCAATTCAAGTTGAATCAGAAATTGACAGAAACTTCGTTGGAAATATCTGCAAGTTACACTTCAATTGTCTTTATTTAATGAAATACGTTTCTTGTGAATGATCCAATGCACTCAGGGAATTGTCATATTGTAAAAATAAGATTAATTTTTAGCCCATTCAAACTTATCCATTTTAGAAAATGTAATTTCTGAATTTTGGAAAATAATAAGGATATTTCCAAATAGACGAAATCGTTGTTTTTTGGGCTTGTTAACCCAACCCATTCTATCAGCCCGGCCTGCTATTCTATGGTTTTAAACCTGAAAAAAAAAATCAACAACAAAAAATAATAAAATTACGAGTTCAAATCCTATTACTAGTATGAGAATCTTATTGATGAGTAATTTATATGTATCTTCATAAGTGCTATTTAACTTTGGAGACATACTCTAACTTTAATAAGTCTCAAACTCAACTCACCTAAACTATTATTAAAAAAATGCGTGTTGGTTGTTAAAATTACTTTAGGGTATTAATTACAAATAACAATGATAAGCCCTTGTTTCTCTAAAGAAACATGATTTTTTGGTAAAACTCAAGTAGTATCTTCTAGTTGATATTTAGAAACTATTTCTCCTGATATATAAAAAATATTGAAATATGTTCTACCTCTCCTAATAAAATATTTTTTTTTAGATTATTCACCCAATTCACTAGAGTTTTACCCCTAATATATCTGGATTTAACCCGCATCGTGTACTTGGTTATGGCGGGTGAGTTTTCCAATGAGGATTTTTTGCATACGTTAAAATTTGAACTCGAGATCTCACTCAATAGATATCGAACTACTTATTACTCTAACTAATCTCCATTAGTTAATAAAATGAAATTGAGTCCTCAAGGAAGCTAAAGAAGATTGAGCCGAGCCCATTGGGCGTTACAGTTTTTTCCCCAAGCCTTTAAGCTCACTTCCTAGCCTCTCAAACCGGAACAAAGATAGCTGATATGTCCAAACACAATTATCAGTGGGGTATTGTATGCTGCGCTTTACTTTAACTTTAATAAGAGATTGATATTAAATTTATTTTATAAAAAAACAATTATCATTGGTATTGTGTTTTTAAAGCAATAATTGGTAGTAGTTAACTAACACCACCCGTGACAAAAATAATATTGACAGAAATTTTAAATTTGAAAAGTAAAATGATAGGAATGCACTTTCCAAACAAAAAGATGTTATGGTTGAAACTTGACAATTTTAAGATGCTTTCTAATGAGTCAACCTTCACGACCCCTTTTGAACAGATTGTGAGACCGTCCACGGTGACTCCGAGATAGGTCTGTCGGCAACTATCACTTTTATTCCTCACATTGATAAAAGTTTGTGTCTATATACAGACACACGCTATGTCCAAAGGGACTAATCTCCCAATGTTTAGTATATGATTTCCCCCCTAAAAATGTGGTATTAGCCTCTTAGGACCTATTTTAGACAATATTATGATGTAGAAAGAAAATATCCCCATCTAATTCATTTCAGGTAATTTTAGAAAATAGAGTTTACCACTCTTTTAATATCATAATTAACTCTTTTTCCACAATAAAATTTAAGAACAATAATAATAATTTTGGAAAGACATTACTATTTAAAAGAACAATTAAGGTTGTTAACTAATTTTAACTTTCCCCTTAATTCATGTGATGGGATTAAAAATGATCCTGCTTTAAGGATTGAAGGGAGTATGTTAGGAAGCTCTGGATCCTTACATAGAATTTTGAGATATTTATACTATTTATTATTTAAAAATAGAGAAAATTTTATAATTTTAATACACACACACACACACATACATACACATTGATATTAATTTTCTAAATGTAAATATGATTTGAAACAATGATGTGTAGTAGGTACCTTAATCTTTTAACAAGTTAATATCAAGTTTGATCATAGGAATGGAGAGAACTCTTATTGGAACACTCAGCTCCTTAAATGGATCTCCTTTAGGTGAAGTTGAATTAGTCAGTTATTTTAATATAATTTTAAAAAAGTATTGGATACTCATGGATCCATCAAAATAAAAAAGAGTGCATAAGATTTAAACTTATGAAAAAAATATTTTTTCAATCATAAATATGAGAGTTAATTAATTTTTTTGATATTAAAAAAATTAAAAAAATTAATTATAATTAAATCTAACATCTCAATATAAATTTATATTATATACTATTTAATCTATCTAAATTAGTTTACTAACTCTTATATTAAATATTTAATTAATTTTTATGTTTAGGATAGAAAAAATGTCATTTTAAACTGTCAGTTTGCAAGGATGCATGTGGGAACGAATGAAGAACAATCAGGGGAGAATTTAATGCACATAAAAGAACCCTCCAAAATTAGTGCACATTCTTTGTTGGTGAGAATTTACTACTAGCATTCAAGTTCACATATCTTTGAAGCTGTAACTCGTGAGTATTTTTCAAGCCTAGAGTTACTATCTAATTTTAAATAGATAGATTTTCCAAAAGTTATAACTATAAAGTTAAACTGATTACTTGAAATTGTAGATTTTTTTAATCATTACTATCAATTCATATAAATGAAATATAAAATCTATAATAGGTGGCACTCCTGTTATAAATATAAAAGTTGAATAAATAATTTATAAAAAATTAAAAAATTAGTTATTTATTAAAAAGAGTTATATAGTACATAATATCCTGATCTTATTTTTCATTTACGCTCAGTATTCTAATCTTATTTGTAGTACAATTTTATCCATAATTTTTTTAATTTAGTGCAATTCTTGGCACTTGAGAAATAATATTATGTGTAAACTTGCATCAAATTAAAAAAATTATGAGTGAAATTGTATTATAAATAAGATTAGGATGATAGACGTATATGAGAAATAATATCAGTGTATATTTATTATATAACTCTATAAAAAGTATGTGTGTTAATTTTTTAAGATATCAATTGTAATCATCTGTATTTAAAATTATTCTTTTTTTAATAAAATATCTCATTTCCCGTGTGCAATAAATAAAGATGATTTAGAGAAAAAAATTATAAATTTAAAAAACATAATAAATTATAATTTTATATTTAATATTAAAATAAATATATAAATATTTAATTGACTCTTATATTTACATTTTAAATAGGGGAGAGGGTATTATTTATTAGTTACATCAGATGCAATATAAGACTCGTTTAGTTTTTGAAATATCTAACAATAGATCGTGCAAATTATGTTTGTAACTATGACTATGAATAGAATTAAGTAGGGCACTTAATAGAAAAGTTGACACGTATGAAATGCTTAAAAAATGTAAATTATTATTAGTTCATGAACCCAAATATATTGGCTGCATAGCAACTCGGATATAACCATTAAATTATTTTTCTTTAGCTATTTAATTAAATTTAAATATTTTTGAGCTCAATTAAAAATAATTATTTCAAAGATATTTTTTATAGGACATTATACTTAAATAGCCAAAGTTCCTCCTACTTTAAACTAAAGCTGTTGGTATAAATTTTAATATGAACTCAGCAATAGTAAAGCATGTATTTTTAAAATTTTCAAAACTATAATTTTTTCCTTGAAAAAAGATGTGATCTTTCTAGTCCGTCGTGTAATTCCCGTCGCCCTGTTTGTCATTATCATGGTGTTTCCTCGTATGAGTAATACTTCCCTAATTAATTAATAAATTAATTTTAATTTTAAATATAAAATATATATTTTTAAATTTATTAATTATTTTTTAAATTATAACTATTGATACTTTTTTTTAATAATAATCAAATAAAAATATAAAAAAAAGTTAAAAAATCGATGAAGATTCTTTAAAAAAAACTATAATCATTAATTTTTTTAATTTAATTAAATTAGTTTAATAAATTATAATATATATATAGAATAATGGAGGAGTATTTGTTTTTTTATATAATTTTTTTTAAAAAATTAAATTTATCCACTAATTAAGATTGAGGTTAATTCCTTTATAAAAAATTTTATATAAAAAAAATATGAATTCACTTGACAAAATTTCAAAGAACAGCCAAAAAAAACATAATCATCTTTAACCACATGGGCTTACCAAATCTTTGACTAAATAATAAATAAGAAGTCATACAAACATCCATCAGAAATACTCATGCACAACAGAAACACAATCTCGTCTTTTTCATTATTCCCGTCTTCTTCTCAACATAGCATCTCCTTCACACACCATTCTTAATTCTGCAAAACCCTCAGAATAAGAAGCAGAACCACGTTCGGTTTTACATGTCAGTTCAACGATGAACAAAAATAATGCCACATTTTCCACCTGCAAATGCATAACTCATTCACATTTGGGAAAATCACTATCAAACTTTTTAAAAAAAAATATTAATTACTAAAAAATCTTCCAACAAGTACAATAAATCAACATTACTAATTTGTTATTATGATTTTTTAGTTATTAAACCCTTTCCCTGTTTCCCATTACATTTTGCAGGTTTAATCTTTAGTGTTTGCTTCAAACAAAAATAAACCGAAATACCAGTTCTTTATATACTGTTACAGAAGCCAACTCAACCAGAGGATAATATTACAAACAAGGGTATTCCTTCATGATGCATCATCTCTCACAATGGGGAAAAAACCTTAACAACCATTCTCTATTATACATAGCACACACCACTCTTAAAAACCTTTTTTCATAGAGGTTGTTGCATTGTCACCACCAGAGGACTTGTGACAGTGTGTTTCCCATCAGACCAAACCAGATGGCCACTTTTCACAGATGAACTTCCAGGTGAAAGCTTCACAGCCCTAGATTGAACCCTAAGAAGAAAGTTCAATTTTTGACCCAATCTCCTAAAAGACAGAGTCTCCGGCTCCACCGTGACCACCATCCCTCTAGGAGGCTTCACGGTGGCTTTATACACAGAATTTGCATCCCCAACATTTGTCACAGTTCTAATGAAGTGTGTTGACATTTTATGCTTCCCATATTGCTGAAACACAGCAGAAAATGAAGGGTAATTCAGATTCCCCGCATGCCCTGCTCTTTTAGCCCCACTACAATCAGCTCCTATTCTGGTAATCACTTTAATGTTCTGAGTTGTGTAATTGGAATTGCACAAGAAATCAACGTAGTCGTAAGTGTTAATGTCATAGATCAAACCAGGATCCATGGCTTTCTCTGGATGAACATGGCCGGAGCCGTAGTTGAAAACCGAAGAAACATTACCTGTAGATTCATCAAGCATGGTGTTTCCTCTGTTATCAACTGTATAAGCAGTTGTCATAAGAGCTGATCTTATAGCAGCAGGGCTCCAATCTGGGTGTGCTGCTTTTAACAGAGCAGCTAAACCAGAAACATGTGGGCATGCCATTGATGTACCAGAAAGAATGTTAAATTCAGTCCTACGAGTATCCGAAGGAACACCGGATGGCCCCACTTTATCAGGCCAAGCTGCGAGAATGTTCAACCCTGGAGCTATAATGTCTGGTTTTAGAATCTCTGCAGATTCTGGGTTTGGTCCTCTGGCTGAAAATGATGCTACGATAGGAGCTCTCATTCCAAGTCTTGTTCCTTTGAATAATATTGTTGCTGTGGGAATTGAATGGGATTTTGAAGATTCTGAGATGTATTTTCGAATCTCGTCACCTCCGGTGGCACCTACGGCGGTGGCTGGTAGGACATGGCAGTCGGCCACTAGTCCTTCGCCGTCGAAAACCCCGTTGGCTAAGATCATCCCGATTCCTCCTGCTTCTTTCACTATTTCTCCTTTTGCAGCTCTCGAATTTATGCCTCTGTCACATACAACGATTTTGTTCTTCACCATGTTTGGATCCAATGAGCCTTCCAAGCAGAGTGATGAAGAATAACCATCACTGCCCGATTCTGAACCGGCATACACAATCCGGTACAGCCGACCGGGAGTTAGACCCGGTCCTCCATAGATGCTAACCCCGGGTATGGTTTTGCCGTTTCCGAGCTGAACGTCTGCGGGGAAGTTTCTGTCTATGGTTCCGGCACCGACTGTGGTGACCCATGGGGCTACATTGGTGACGGTGAGGCCGCCTGGGCCACCGTTGCCGGCTGAGGCAGAGACAAAAACACCAGCGCTAGAGGCTCCAAATGCGCCGATGGCAATGACGTCAAGGAAGTAGGGTACAACTACGCCTCCGACGCTGAGTGAGGCAACGTCGACACCGTCTGCAACGGCGGCGTCAAATGCGGCGAGGATGTCCGAGTCATAACAGCCACCTGCCCAGCAGACTTTGTAGATGGCAAGTCGAGCCTTGGGAGCCATTCCGGCTGCCATTCCCTTAGCATAGCCGAGAGTCGAAGCTGGGAAAACGTACCTTCCGGCGGTAATCGAAGCCGTATGAGTCCCGTGACCATCAGAGTCTCTCGGCGAACGATATTCTGACGACTGGTTCATCTTCCCGTTCGTAGCTTCGTACCCATTACTGAAGTACCGAGCTCCGATCAGCTTCCGATTACATGAGCTCGCAGGAAAGTCTTTCCCGGCTACACACTTGCCCTTCCACTTGGGGGGGACAGGACCCAGGTCGCGATCATTGAAGCTCTGCCTCTCGGGCCAAATACCAGTGTCAATGACACCGATGACAAGATCCGACCCGGAATCGGTCTCCTTGAGCAAACCGGCACTGTCGGGAGTCTTGAGCCCCAAGAACTGAGGGGAACGCGTGGTCTGCACATGGCGAACCTGCTCGGGAATGACGGAGACGACATGGGAGAGGGATTGAAGCTTCTGAACCTCTAAAGGTGAAAGCTTTGCAGAGAAACCGTGAAACACCGTTTCGTAAGTATGAATAATGCGACTTGCCTCTTCAGAAGACGAAGTATGGACAGAGATGGAAGCAAGAGAGGACTCGTACCAGTGTCTGTGAGTAGGGAAAATAGAAGGCTTGGCTTCATGCCGGAATTGAACAATGAAGGTTTTCGTTTCAGGGTCGGAAGAAGAAGAAGAAGAAGCTGATACTAGTAAAAGGGATACAATGGCTGAGAAAAATGGGAAAAAGGAGAAAGAAGGCGCCATGGAAGCAGAAGATAAAAACAGAGCGAGGGTTTTGGTGTGTGGGAGTGAGAGAGGACAAGATTTAAAGGAAGGAGAGGGACAGGAGGAAGAAATGTGGGTGAAGTGTGTTTAGAAAGAAAGAAAAAATTTAAAAGGGCTTCAGTGCAAATTTTTAGTTTTTGAAAATTTTGTTATATTTATCGAGTTTTTAATTAAAAAATAATTTAAAATTAATATTTTAAATAAATTATTAATATTAATTTTTAAAATAATAAAATAATTTATAAATAATTTAATTATTATTTTATTTTTATTTTTTTATATATTTTTTATAATCTCTCATCTTTTTTTCATTTTCTTTTCTATTTTATTTTTAATAAAATTATATTATTTTTAGTTATAACTTTTTAATAATATTTATTTATTTATAATTACTCTTTTTTTATAAATTCTTTTTTTAAAATCATCTAAAGTTTTTTTTAAACTCTTACATAAACGTGCCGGAAGATGAGTAGTGACAAAGAGAGGTAGATAATTGAGGCACTGGGAAATGCAGTAGAGAGAGAGAGAGAGAGCAGCAAGTAGTAGTGACAGAGGAAGATGATGATGTGGAATAGTGTTTGCAAGCGGTCGTGATTTTGAATATTTTCAGGTCACTTTCTGGTTCAAATTGGAATGTAATATCTTCAGGATTATTTGTATCCTCACCAACTTTGATCTCCCTGCCTGGTGTCTGTGATCTACAGTCAGTATTTTTGTGACACAGGCGCCTTCTGTGGGAGCTCCCTCTTTTTTCAGATTATATTTATTTCACCAAACTTTATTGTTAAAAATTAATACTTTTTAACCCACAGTAATTAAACTAAATGAAAATATTGGATTTTTCTTAAATAAAGTACCTATATTTTTTTAATATTTAATATAAAAATTAATTAATTTTTATAAATATATTAAAAAATATAAATTAATTATAATCAAATATAATTTTTAAGACAAATTAATATTATATTTATATATTATTTTATATTTTAATTATAAGAGTTAGTTAATATTTTTTAGGTAGATTAAGTTAATCAAATAAATTAATTAATTATAATAAAATTTAATCCTTCAAAATAAAATTATATTATATTTATATATTATTTGTAATCTTAATTATAAGAATTAATTAACTTTTTTAGATGGATTAAGATAGCTAAATGAACTAATTAATTATAATCAAATCCAATCCTTTAATATAAATTTATATTATATACTATTCAATCTACTAAAATTAATCAACTAATTTTTATATTAACTATAATTAATTAACTGATTTATTTACCTTTCTTAATCTATTCAAAAAAATTAACTAAAATTTATAAGTAAAACTGAAAATAATACTTCTCAATCTACCCAAATTAATTAACTAACTCTTATATTAATTATAATAAATTAATTTAATTAATTTTTATAATCTATATAAAAAAATTAATTTTTATATAGCATAAGGGAAAATAATATGAACAAAACTCATTACAACTCAAGTTAGAATTATTCTCAATTTTTTTTTAAAAAACTCAAATTAATAGGCTACAATTTAACCTTCTTCCCCTTCCTAATTAGTGTTGTCGTGATCCTATAAAGGTTAATTGATGGTTTTAGTCTAGCTTTTTAGACAATTAGAATCACACATATATTTAATTAATTATTAATAAGCATTCATAATCAGACAAAATGGTTGTGTTTTTTGGGAGACAAATTGATCGATCGTTGATCAATAAAGCATGCAAAAGATTCCATACATTTGTCTCTGGATTATTAATTCTATGAGTGTGTGTCTCTTTTTTTTCTTTCTTTTTTTTTTTTTGGTTCAATGAAATCAACCGCAAAAGGATAAAAGTTGTTCAAACACGTGGTTTTGATTGATTTTTTTTTTCCAATAGCTAAATTCCTAAATCTTGTTTTTGATAGAGTGAAATTCAATTACAATAATAGATGAAATTTATTATTAATTTACTTAAGATAGCATATATCCGTTAGAAAACAAGATGTATTATATAGATGAGTTATGAATGACAATATTATTATATTATATGTCTACTTATTTTAAATTAAAATTAAAATTTTAAAAAGGTTTTTGGTTTAAATTTTAGTTTAAAAAAATTTAAAATAAATAATTTTATTTATTTAAACAAACTTTTAGATTAAACTATAATTTAAAATTAATATTTTATATAAATTATTGTGCCTATTTAGATAAATTTTTGAAAAAGGATTTACGAAAAAAAAATTTAGACAACTTTTATCAAAGATTTTATAGAGAATAGTTTATGAAAAAAATTAGTTTTGAATATATGAGTGTTTAAATAATTATTTTTATAAATATTTTTAATATTAACAAATTACTAAAAAATATATGATTTAATTAAAAGTAAGAGAGATGAGAGATGAGAGAAGTGATATAAGATATGAGATAATGTGGAAAAGAAATAGGAGAGAGATGAAAGGTGCGACAAGAGAGAGGGGAGAGGTTGTGAGAAAAAATAGGAGTAAAATAGTAATTAGATAGTCTATAAACTCTTTTACTGTTCTAAAAGTTAGTCTCAATAGCTTATAAAAACTATTTTAAATAAATATGATTATTTATTTTAATATTTCTCTAACAAAAGTTTAGACTAAAAGCCTTTTTAAAATTTAGATTTTGGCACTTGCCAAACACACACTGAGAATAACTTTTAAAATAGTAAAATAGCTTATAGATTATCTAATTACTATTTTACTCCTATTTTTTCTCACACTATCTCTCCTCTATTTTCATCTTTTTCTCTCTCATCTATCTTACATTTTTTCTACACTATCTCATCTCTCTTTTTTTCACTTTATCTTCTCTCTTACCTCTTACCTTTAATTAAACTATACCACTTTTAATAATTTATCAATAATAAATATATTTCTAAAAATAACTATATAAACACTCATTTATTTAAAATTATTTTTTAATAAATTATTCTCTAAAAATATTTTTTTTTAAATTATCTAGTTTTTTTATAAATATTTTTTTAAAAAAATTTATCTAAACGATCCCTATGTCTATTACAATATAGACCCTTCTTAAAAACCGTAAACCTCATATCTCCTCGTACCTAAAAATTCCCTTTCTAGAGATGTATCAATAAAGAAAATAATATTTTAGTATTGAAATGTAACATTGTATAGAGTTCAATGACTGGTTTCATTGAAAAAAGATCAATATTATTGGCCTCTTCTTCTTCCTTATGTTAGGATACCATATTCCCTTATGTGATATTTGGCCATATGAAAATTTAAATGGTTTCTTAAACTCTTTTAGATGTCAACACAACACAATTTGATCAATGATTGAAATTCTAGACATAAGCCAGGGGGCAGTTGAAAACTCAGAACCTTTCAGACTTCAGTTGCATAGATGTTTTTTTACCATGTTGCCAAAATAAATGGTCTTCTAGCATTGATATAAAAAGGGCATTTGTGTTTTTTAACATTAAAAGAATAATGTATTTATTTAAAATCATTCTAACCAGTAAATCAACAATTAAAGACTTTTTAATATACTTATTGCGGATTTACTTTATGAGAAAATTATACTCCTCTCAATCCGTCTTAATTAGAGGACAAAGTTTTAAAACCCTATTTGATCCTAAATATAATATGGGGCAAAAATTTGTATTTTTTTTTCAATATTGCAACAACTTGTTGGCATGATTTTAATTTATAGACACACTGGTAAAATTTCTCCATTACTTTTAGTAAAGGGAAAAGTTAAAAAAATTAACTAATTTTCTATAAGCTATATCTATTAACTACCACTACTTTAAAAATGTAAAAATAGTTAATTTTACCCTATAATTATAATTGAAATGAGTAATAATTATGACATTAAAATCTAATTTTAGTTTGCCAATTAGACAAGTGGACGATTCTTATGATTAGTTTAATTAAGAGTTTTAGACATATCAATTAATTTAAATTATACATACACTTGTTAAACTTAAAATGATGTGGTTTAATAATTGTGAAGATAGTTAATTTTGTCCTATGATCTATAATTAAAAATGTTAGAAGTGATAATTTTTTTTGTATAAATAAAGTTTATATAGGTTGATATTGCTCTGTTACTAAAATTAGAATATGATTTTAAGATTCAGAGAATATTTATAAATAACTTACTAGTTCATCTATAAAAAGAGTTCTCTAATAGTAGAAAGAATTAAACTGGTTGTCTTATAAGATATACGCTTTTTCTTTAATATTTATACCTAAACCATAAATTAAAACAAGCCACGTACCCTTGAGGTTGATGGCTCATGATGATGTCAAAAAGGAAATGATACAGACAAATAGTAGCTTCAATTAGAGCAAACATGTGGGGTTTTCAATAGCCGTGCAAATGCAATTATTAGTAGTGAAGTTATTATGAGTTTTTCAAAGAAGAAGAAGACGAAGAAGGAGAAGATGTAGAAGGTTGAGGATATGCTAGCTAACGAGTTTGATTTTAAACCAAAGTAAAACCCTTTTTCTCTTTTACGGCTTGATCTTATCTCCAAACAACTCTGCTTTTCCAAAGCATTGGAACGTTCATCATCAAAAGGCAAAGCTTTAATTAATTCATGAACGTTTATCGACAAAGTATATGTGGTTTTTGGATGAAATTATCACATGTAAAACTTGAATTGTTAAGTTATTGCCTTCTCATCTTTTACTTTTGCCAATCAGCCATTCAACCCTACCCATGATTAGGGTTTGATCCCTACCTTCATGAGGCTATATGCCTATCGTTTAAATTAAAAAAAAAATTGGAATATTAATATAACATACTGGCCCTTCCATCCATGCCTTGAATAATTTTGTTTTTAAATATTGGCATGATTACATCCATCTTAAAGGAGATGGAATCCAAATTATTAACAAGAATAGTTTCCTAATTACACATAGAACTACTCTCCTAAAGACTCGAACAATTGTCTCACAATGCGTTCTTTCAGTTCTGATTATTAAATTAAACTCGAAAAATAGGCCACTAAACTCAAGAATTTCCAGTTCTGATCTGGTCTTGACTAAGTGGGCTCCTGGTTCCTTCATATCGCTTTTAAAAAATGGCCCATTATTTGTACCAAGAAAAAAAGTGGCCTATTGTCTATCAAACTCATCATCATCACTATTAAACTATGATGCATTTTTTCCCTAACAACGGAAAAAATTTGCATTCTTGATATGCTTAAGATCGACTTACCAGAATTTTTTCAAAACCTAAGACAAAATACAGCAGAAAACACAGACACAAACACAATGCAGTTCAGTTCAACAAACTGTAACATTATCAGTGTATCAATCACAATCTGCTTAATTAATGGCTCCAAGTCAAATGTTCTGCATGTGGAATCACAACGTCACATGTTAATTAGCATAATCCTAAAACCGACAACCATTATGCTGATTCCAATCAGATCCGCATCCATAACAAAACTGATTCCCACACCTGCAACACCACCACCACACTTCATTTCCATCATCATCAATCCAAATAATCATATCAACTCACACACACAGATACACACATACGTACATACATATATATTTAGATTAATAGACTAAAACCTGCAGGAAATTTGAGAGCGTCCATCGATCTTTTCCATGAAAAATCTACAACGAGGGCACCTCCTCCATCTCTTGTTCTTGGCGAGTTCCTTCAGCATATCATCGTTCTGTGTCTGATCCGTTTTCTGGCTCTGAAACTCCGTGCAATCCATACCAGCGTGCCACGCCATCTTGCACTGAGCACAGAACAGCCTCCTGCAGTTTGGACACTCCCAGGATGTCACCACCTCGTCGCCGTCGTCCACCAACATGGCCGAGCAATCCTTAAATGGATAGTAAAATTTCTGAGACCCAAGAATCAGGTTCTCGCACACTGCATTTTCCCATCTTTCAAATAACTTTTCTGCGATTATTGATCGACAATAGAGAGGCTCTATGATGCCTCTGCATTTTGGGTCAGGGCATTTCACTGTTGATATGTTCTCTTGAAGCTTCGACGCCACGTAGGATGCCATGCAGTCTGAACAGAAAACATGTTCGCAGCTTTTGTTGTCCCTGAACATCTTTTCCATTGGTTTGTCTTCCATGCAAATCTGACAGAAGCTCATGATGTTATGGATGCTGGAGCTTCCAGAAGATTCACCAGTCTCTAACTTCACCTTCCCCTCTCAGAATGATTCTTCGACATTATTAATAACGTTAATCTCATCCTCATCATCGTATCTCATTGTCCTGGACACTATAACTGAGGAAATGATGGCCTCTAGCAACTGTATCTCTTCTGCATATTTCTCATCGGAGATTGGAAAGATGTCGTCTTCATCATAAAGAGCCGAGAAGTAGGATTCGTCAACGAAGATATATCACCGGCAAAAGAAGAACCTGAAGATTCCCTGCATGCTAGATATATATACCGTCACAGAATTTGTCGTACTACTGTGATGTTCTGTTCTGTGTAATTTATAAGTCTAGTTCAAATGGTCATTATAGAGAGGAATGCATGAATCGACGTTTGGGGATTGACAGATATTATTAAATGTTTGATCAATTAGTTGGCGTAGAAATTTGCAAGATAATCACTAAGTATTGAAATGGTATTCCACTCCGTCGTCTCGTTTCCTAAGCCGCATTTAAAACACGTTCATTAAGTATTAATGCATAATCTAATCACATCCCCAAGTATGAAGGTGAATATTCTAAGTGAAGTGGAGGGTGCTCATTATTATCAAAAAATTCTTTTAAAAAATTATACAAAATATTACTCTAGAATGGTAAGTGCTATTAGAAAATACTTGAGAGTATTCCATACACAAAAAATTACTTGAAGATATCGTCCTGTTAAAAAAATATCTTATGCTACTTGATGCTACTTAACATTTTTAATATATTGTATGAGATTCATATTTATTATTACATTCATAAGTTTTTATCAAATATTGCCGAATGAATTCAAAGGGATGAAAGTTTTACCAGTTTGTTGCAATTGAACTAAATAATAAAATTCAAGAACAGATGAGGCTAAAGATTTAATAGTACATTCATAGAGTGAGGAAGCACACAGTGGATAAGGTTAGATATTTTAGTTGGGTCCCTTGAGACATGAAATTACAAAAATATAACAGAAATAATATAAAAAATAACTCACTAGACTTCTTCCCAAGGGTGTGTTTATTTGAGGAATAAATTAAAGAGATGGAAATGAAACAAAGTGCAAAATATCTTGTGGGTATAGCCCATCTTATCAGTGTTAATGCTGTGTCCACATACTTTTGCCCCCCTTTATGTATCTCACAAGATAATGAATATGATCCCACACTTATCTCTGAGATTCCTAGCACATGATCTCATTTCAAAATATTAATTTAGTTAAAATTAAATAAAAAATGAATTTTAAAACTGGACTAAAATCTCTTATTGAATAATAGTTTAATTATTTGATATTTGATGATCATCAAATCGTTATCCATATAATAATTTATTGCAAGTTTGGTTATAGATTGGACTAATAACTACTCCTCCTCCAATTTTAAATATAATATATATTTAATTAATTTGATTAAATTAATATTGATAGAATATCAATAGGAATAATTAAAAAATTAATAAAAATAAAAAATATATCTTATATTTAAAATTAAGATCAATTATACAATTAAATCTTATATTAAAGAGTAAATAATTAATATATTTAGAACTAATTGTTCATTTACCAACAAATTAATAAGTTCTTGGATTGGACTCACTACAAAGCAAAAAATCAAGGAACTTGCTAATTTTTAAGAAATTAAGCCACATGGCTAGACTTTAAAGTTCAGATACCAAAATATTAGAATATTACTCAATATGCGATTTTTGGACTCACATCAATAAGCTAAGTTCTGTCACAAGCGAGTGAGTAACTCAATAACAAGATAGCTCATTCAATTGTTTAATTAGTCGACAATATGTGACCCTCTTGATTGAGAAAGATCTGTCCCACCCTTCTTTAGAATATATTCTCGTGCAAAATGTAGCTAGAACGAAGAACAAGAATAATTGAAGTTTCTCTCTGTTTTTTTTTCGCATTGCATATATATTTTTAGTTGTTGTTTCCTTTATGTATTGTTTTTATTTTTATGTGTTATTTAAGAATTTTTTCCCATCAAAATGTAGCCCTAATAATAAAGCAAAAAAATATCTCTATTATAATAAAAAATCCATTCACTATTTTCCTTCTCATAATTGAAGGGCAAGACAGAATGATAAGAGTCTGAAAAATCTTCCTTGCCCATTGTGGAGAATTCTTGTCTTTGACAAAATGTTACAATCAGTTTCATCTCATCAAGGTCCCCTACTTATCTACCAGTTTCATTAATAAAGGTATATATATATATATATTTCGAGATCTTATTTCTCTTTTCGCTTTGATCGTCTTTTGTTTTTAGAGATCTTGAAGCTTATGATGTTCTTGATCTAAAATAACTATGAAAGAATAGCCCAATGGTTTTGGTGATTAGCACAGGACGATGGAAGATTAATAGTCTTAGATTGAAGTCTGTGTAAGCGAATATCTTCAAGAATGAGACGAGTCTCATGACGACGACGACGACGTGCATCGTTCCAACAATTTCTCGGAGACGACGACGATGTTCTTAATTGCTTCGTAGACTCCTCTAATTCTCTCATCTCGTCCATCACTATCTGTCTGTTCCTACACTCTATGCTGCAGAACCCTTGATCGCCCCTGCAAAAATTTCCAAACTTTGATCACAAACAGTAATTTCATCAAACACCGAGATTTTATCATGCAAAATCATCACTACCCATCACGAGATTTTTAATTAAAGGAGTGTGCAAACCCAGAATCTGATACCTGTCAAATATGAACATGACAGAAATAATATAACTCTTGTTGCTGTCTTAGCTTGCACGTGTTTGTTCATTGGCTTTCAAATTATAAACTGGGATTTCCATGACTTTCTTCAAGAAAATGGCAGTGTAAATCTTCAAAAAGGAAATACATATAACTAAGCAATAGACTCTAATCCTACAAAGAGCCCATTTGTCTGCAAAATCTAAACTTGATGCGGTTTCTGATACTTATTCAGCAAAGTTCAAACAATATAGAGCAGGAATGAGTGAGATAGGATCTTAAGGTTTAATTAACTAACAATACCTGTACATGTATATGTCTTTGTCAAGGCTGAGAATCTTGTTACAGAGAGAACAAGATTTGAGGAAGGAGGTGTTACTGCAACTGCTGATCGTGAGGTTTGATTTTCTAAGTGAAGATTTGACAACAACGTTGTTGTTAGATTTAGTCTTTGAATTGGTGATTTGGGTTACGAGTCCTAGACCAATTACATCCATGGGGGTCTGGTCTGGTCTTCTTCTTCCTCCGCCATCGTCGTCATCATCAGAAGAAGTGGGATTTCTTTTCTGATCAGTGAGCCGTTTCTTCTTCTTCTCCTTCAGCTTCTCTGGTTTTGATTCTTCAACCTTGAAGGGGTTCATGAACTTTGGAAGCATCCTAAGGAAGAGGGTCGAAGGAAGCTAAAAGCCAATAGTGTTTTTTTGGGGAGGGGAGGGGGGTTGGTGGGTAGAGAGAGAGAGAGAGAGATGAGGAGAAATCGGTGAGATCTTTGGTTAGAAGAAGTGGCGAGTATTTAAAGAAAATTTGAACGTACAGATGAAATTTAACTCTTGTGCATTTTGTAACACGTGCTACGTTCATTATTGACAGCTTTCATATGTGTATATATTCCTATAGGTGGTATTTATAAGTGGGAGAATCCAAGGTTTTTTTTATATATTAATAAATCTTATCATTAAATTTTTAAATTTAATTTTATATAAAGTATAATTTTTCTATTTATTTATTATTGTATAAATAATTATTTTATAAAAAGTGTATATATATTAAATACGAGTAAAATTATTAAATTATTAAATTATAAGGTAGTATTAATTTGGTTTAGGATTTTTTTAATACAATATATTTAAAGTGATTTATAAATAGGACTAAATAAATGTATCTTTATATATATAATTTTTAACAATGTATTTTTTTCACTAATTATTCTTGTCAAAAAGGGAAAAAAATTTCTCCAACCATGCATTCCATAAAATTAGAAGGAGAGAAGGAGGTAGAGGATTAAAGATAACGATTTCACCCAAAAAAACAGAGAGAATGGTAATTGCTAATTTCCCTTACTAAAATCCTTAATTTTTGTAAAAGAAAAATATTGCTATGTTTTTAAAGAATCCACACAGAAGACAAAAATAACAATTTGATTTTAATATCTCTGGTTCCTAAATTTTAATTTATTGTAAGCGCAGCTGTATTTCAACCACTATCATCTCTGGACTCTGGTATTTGCTCAACCTCCTCCATTCCATCCCAGAGACTACGTGCGGGGGCTTTTTCTATGGGCGAAAAATTAGAGAAAAATAATACAAGTTTGTTTTTATCATGTAAATATGTAATCCTCGTACATAAATAATAACTTAAAAAATTTCTTAAATATTATACCCACTTTTCTACCATTCAAATCTATAATGAAGAAATAAACAATGAAATAATGTATGAAAAATATGTAAGAATATATTAATGAACACTGTTAAGTTAGGCACAGATGTGTGAAGCATATATAATAATAAAAATAATGCGATGGGAAATAAATTTGCAGAGATTCCTTTGGTTTTTGTTTTCTTGTGGGATATGTTGATGGTTCAATTTCCATCACAAGAGAATCCTTAGAGAGAGAATAAATGCTCAGAGGGAAAAACAAGAACACTAAAAAGGGATCTCTTTTAACTTTTAAGGCAACCTAACATTATTGTTTTTAGTTTCTGAGGAATAAAGCGTGTGATGGGATTTAGTCATTTAGCAATTCCCTAAATATCTTTTCCCCTCCTCTTATGTAGAGGAGAACATCATACCATATGCACTTATATTTATGTATAAAATTACATCAAATTCCCCCCCCCCCTAAATCATGCCCAATTTTAATAAATTTAGGTTTAAATTTTAGAAGACGTGACATGCGAGAATTACTAGACTATTTTTTAAAAAAGAGAGAAATATGATATATTCTTGAACAAGAGATATTACAGTAAAACTCTTGAGAAATTAGAGGGAGCAGGTGTCTTTGAATATATTATATATATTTCTTTAAACTAATATATTTATTTTCAGTCTATAAAAGACGTGCCACTAATTAATTTAAGTTGAGCTGAATTAAAGTCATTAATAAATTCACGTAATATCAAGCGTGACTGAGCAACATGCTTACCGACAAATAACCTTTGTTTTCGTATGAACATCTTTATCCCCAAAATAGTTAATTAAGATAATGGATTCAATCCCACTTATAATATTAAATTATTAGTATTTATCCATCTAATTAAAAAATAATCAAGGCTTTTTATATAAGTCATAAATAGGTTCACAATACACGCGGGTATAGCTAAACTTTCTTTTTACTTGATCTTCAAATATTTGGACTACATAATAGTTGTTGATGTTTCTCCGATATATAAAGGCATATTTATTTATTAAAATCTAGTTAATTTTTCCAGGAAAAAAAGGTGCCCATAGGTTTAATTCCAATTAAGAAAAGTTGGCATTTATATCCAAGTTGTACATGAACAAAACTTGTTACAAAATTG
Organism: Leucaena leucocephala; assembly: GCA_037074615.1. Taxonomy (NCBI): domain Eukaryota; kingdom Viridiplantae; phylum Streptophyta; class Magnoliopsida; order Fabales; family Fabaceae; genus Leucaena; species Leucaena leucocephala. Next base: position 2,265,732 of record CM073558.1, on the reverse strand, counting down.
GGACCAGCAGACACAATATCCACAATCAGGACACTGTTGAAAAGAATAAAGAGGCCAAAAAGTAGTTCATACTGATGGATATGCCTACAAGTATAGTTGAATAAGCTCATCACTAACAACGGAAGGAGTAAGAACACCTAAATCAGTGAAAAGCAGAGTCAAGTATTGTGGAGGAGTATAATCCCTCGCAGACCTTTCAACCTCAACCTTTGATGGAATAGGCACTCCAAAATCAATGGGAAGTAACGCAGGCGCCAAATCCTTTTGGTCCAAAGGATAGAGACGAGCAAACTGCAGAGGGTAAGACATACAAAACATGAAAACATGGAATATCCATTTCTGAATAATATGCCATACTTGTGGAGAAGGATCGAAGATGTCGGCGTAATTGAGATTTTTGGAAGAAAAGTAGAATTGTCTGTGTGGTTCATATATATACATACCTTGTAGCTTTCAGCTGCCACGTAAACTGGTCTGTTCATGCTGTGGGCAACCAATGCGATTTGGTAGGTTCCCATCATATTAATTATACCCCCACTCTCAACCACGCCATCTGCCCCCACAAATATCATGTCCACTTCGTCCATGGTATATGCGACTGCAGAGTCTATTAGGAGTTTCACGGGGATATTAAGTTTTGCCAGTTCATTAGACAACCGCAAACCCGTCAGGTCTGGCCTTCCCTCTGCAAATTTAGGAAATGAAATTTTGGTACTTTAGAGCTACAACCATAACTCATACTTCAAAATGTGTATAATCATGGTAGAAATATAGTTGAACGCCGCCCACTGGCAGGGTCATCTGGTTTCTGACAGACAGACAGACACACACACACACACACAACTCTCCTGCTAGAATTAGCTTTATATAAAACTCGTTATTCTCATCCAACTCATCCAAAATTTTATGCTGAGCAATGAAGGTCAATTACTGTAAAATCAATATTAATACATAATAGAATCAATAGTAAAATCACACTATTTACAAGCTATGTATAGTGTAACTCATTCCTCAAATGTCATGCAGATGCAGCACATGAGAAAATTTGTCTATTTTAGACGACAAGGATCATGAAATAAAATAATTTGACCAAGCGCCCTTTCTAAATATCCACTGCATGTCTAGTTAGAGTTAGAGGAAAAAACCTGTACAGAAAACCTGAAACATTTTCTTATTTTGTGCTGACAATCTGATAACTTCAAGGACAACTCTAGAATAACCATGAACTAAAATTGTACAGCCATCAAATATAAAATCTTGAGCCAGAATTGCAATAACTTTACGAGCCTGCAAAACAAAGTCATTTTTGCAATAATGGGCATGGTTGACTTCATGAACCTCTAAGCAACCAATTCAATGACTCACCTTGTACGAGATTTCCCCAAACTTTTCAGCACGCTCAATTAATCGTGACTTTGCAGAATTAAAGTCTTCATATTCTAAGGCAGCAGTCCTAGTTACATATCGCAAAAACAGATCACAGCCAGCTGTCAAAGAGATAGAGGTTGTATCCCAGGACTGCAGAGCAGATAGGAGTTAAGTAGTTAAAATTAATCAGACAATTCAATAATTCTGGAACACCTGCATGGCTGCAACTATTTTCCACTCTTAACTTCTTTATTCAGTTTGTTTCAAGGGAAGTTAGTTTGTTCAGCCCACACGAAGGGGTCAAAGTCAAACGCAAAATCTGCTCTTAAGGTGCTAGACTTCTAAATGCCAGGTTAGAACCGTTAAAAAGATGCACGCCCAAGTGAACCAAGGTGGCAAAGTAAGAGAAGGTATGCCGTATAAACAAAAAAGGTAAATGTAATTTGAAGAAGAGAAAGAGGCAGCGAGTGAGTTGTGAGCCTTGATATTGCACCCAACACAATCTTCTTTCTTCCTCTCTGTTCTGTCCAAATTCAGGCGACAAAAACAGACTAAGTAGAAGAGATAAGTGTAATGAGTGGTCTGTGAGCCAACTCTCAAAGTTCTACCTTAAGCGTTCCTCTTCTTTTGGTTTTGTTCCAGGCTTCAACAGCTTTAATGGTTCTTTTTTTCCAGCACTTGTTTACATACTAATAGCACAGAATCTTTTAAAAGAACTACTATTTTGCCCTATTCTCTTAAGTATAAAAGGCTGTGCTGGACTTTTCAGGTCGAGTTTTATAGCTTCCTATTTTATCTTATCCCTAATTTTAAATTTCTGGGCTTGGGCTTATAAGCTTATTGGTTCAAATTAGAAACCCAGTAAGGCACCTCAGGGGCACACCTTTCACAAGAGAATAGGTGCAAAAGAGGCGTCTAATGGCACCCTACAGAAGGCATCACCTCTCACAATGTGAAGGTGCTGGACCATGATGGCTAAGGCAACTGCCTTTGGTGACACTGGAGCACACAAACTAATTACTAGAATTCATCGTTTCGCACCTATTAAATTATCTGCTGCATCTGCATTGTGATTTGGCATGAAGCAGATAATAAAGAACACAAATGGTTTAAACATTCCATATCAAAGTAGTTTGTATAAATCTCGCTGTTGTAGAACTGTTACAAGTCCCACATCAAGAAAGCCTTAGCTCTCAACAGGAGGTGTATTATTATAAGTCCCAAGTTGTGGGGAGAATTGCCTACGGAAGGGGACTTATAAGCCTAAGAACGGCTCCTACCTTATGGATTAATCTTTTGGGATTGTTCTCCTTTGGACTTAGGATCCTAAAATATGGTCATGAGTCCCATGTTTAGGCACCTTACCTGAGAAGGGTTTGAGTATAAAAGGTTCCTCCGAACGAACTAGTCTTTGGAATAGGCTTACCTTTTAAATGTATGCCCTGACATATGTGTGCTTTCATTAAGACAGGCTGAGGCACAAAGGGGCCAACCTACAAGCTGGATTAAGCTGTGGTGTGAGAAACCATTCAGAACTCTGGAAGTTAAGTGGAGCAGCGAGGGAGGAAAGAACTAAGGTGGTGTGGATAGCCGCAGCTCTCCTTTATTTATGATACTGGGAAGCCTCGCCTAATAAGGAGGAGATTCTGTCACCACTCACCTAATGCGTTGTCTTTTGGGATGGTCACTCCCTTTAGTAATTTACTCAATTCCACTGAAAAGTTCGGCAGATAAAAGAGCGTACCATTCGATTCATTCTGATGCACACTCTCCTCTCAACAAAAATCAACAGAATTTACATGATCAAATATCAAATGTTTTGTATAAAAACAGCAATCTATTTTGGGTATACAGCTTTAAATCAATAACCCTTCCATTATAACTGCTCAAAGTTTGTTACTTTACTTACTTTGAGAGAACCCGAAGCCTTCTTGAGCTCAATTTCCAGCTCCATCATCGTAGTAGCCTTACTTGACATAATCACAGCAGCCAAGGCGCGAATAGCCGCCACGGCTTCGGCCAAATCAGGCTGTTTCCGCCAGTTATTGAACTCATCGATCACGCTGAACGGCTTATCAGAATCCGACGCCCTTAGATCACTTCCCGAAATCACATTGCCATCAGGATTCTGCTCGATAGCAGCCTGAGCCTGGGCGAGCCAGTCGCTGGTAACAACGCCATGGTGGGCCGCCCTAGTTTGATAGTAAGCTGAAATCTTAGGGTTAGCGTTGGGGTTCTGAACGGTATCGGCCATGGAAGTCCGGGCAGTACTACCAGGAGGAGTGATTGAAATTGTGTCGGGTGTTAAAGCGGCGTCGTTTTGCTGCCTGTTGTCCAGAATAAAAGATGCTGATCTATACCACATTTATACGTGTAGGTATCGCAAGCGAGTGGGAGTAGGCACTTTCTCGGGAAATTTTTTCCCAGCAGAGAAAAGGAGGAGGAAAGAAGGAGCGAGTTTGCCGCAAAAGATATTGAAGGAATCTGATGCCTTATGAAATGGAAGATTGGGATGCTGCAATTGCAAATCACTGTGTTTAAGAGCGAGAAAGAGTAGATAATGTATTTACTGTTCTATTAAGAAAATACCAATAAGCGTCTCCCGACAAAACGACCTCGTTTTCACCTTTCTCCGTTTGTTTTTTCCATCAGTTTTCTCCATTTAAAGACAAATAAATAATGATTCTTGAATTTTAACGAGCTTATATTGGGGAAAATTAGTAAAAAAATTCTATTTAAAGATTTTATTAATCAAACCTGGATTCAAATACTGTTTATAACATTTTTATTGTACTAGCAGTCTTTGTACAAAAAATATTTAAGTCTTTTTAACTAATAAAAATTTTAAATATGAAATTTTTATTAATTTTTTCTATTTATTGTTCAACTTTTGTATTGAAATTCTTAGAATGTTTGCTCCTTTTTTCATGGAAAAATTATTATTAATTAAATAAAATGATATATGAAAAAAGCTTCTACAAATAATTATCAAGATAAACAAGTTAAGGAACATGAAGCAACAAATAAAAAGCTCACATATCATGTGGAAGAAAAATATATTCGACATCCTCTCTATGTGTAGAGGTTACAATTTTATTTCTCCTAATAAATTTTTTCCTATATTTAAGTGATCCAATTTTGTAGGGTGTTGATAATTAATATTGATATAAATATTTATTATCTTATGCTTAAAAAAGATAAAAAAGAGTTTCTGGCAACAGTTTGTTGGGCTTAGGCCCAGGGTTCTTTCTTTACCCATAGAATATTTATTGGGCCTTTGGTTCATTTTCTGTTTGGGTTTAGATTCTGTCTTCGGTCCGTTATTAAAAACAAGAATGTGTACGTGTTTTTCCTCCTTTAGTTTATCTTTTCTATTTCGTTGGACAATCGAGATTGTTATGGGTTGTGTTTCAAGATTTCATTCTGAAGGAAGAAGGGCGAGATGAAATATAAAAAGTGATTAAAATTTAAATTCTCTTGTGTGACTCCAAAAAGAAAATAATTCTTGGTTTCCATTTCAACTCCTCTCTATTAGCATAGATGAGCATGTGATCTTGATAATTCAAAAACAAAAATCATATTTGAATGGTCGTATTTTAATTTTTTTTCATCGTTATGATTACTTTCAGAAATTAATAATGCGAAAGATTTTATTTAAAGTCTTTTCATTTAAATTAAAAAGTATAAAAGATAATAAAAAGTTATACTCCCTTTTTTTAATTATAAATATAAAAAATAGACGACTAATATATAAATATTAAAAAATTTATTTATAAAAAGATTATATTATTTTTTCTATAATGGAATTTTAACCGTTTGTATTAAAAATTATCTACATGGATAAAAATTTACAATCAATTGAAATAATTAAAAAATTATAAATTTAAAAGATAAAATTAATATATATTTTATAAAGTATATTTAAGATCAAACTCCATTTATCACATAAAATCTTATATGAATAGTTTATTAAACACAGTGTGTGTTTGGATGGAATTTTAAAAATGGGCTTATGAAAAAAGAGAGTTTATGGGTAGCTTATATAATTGAACTTTTAAAAAAGAGCTTATAAAAAAAAGTGGTTTTAAATAAATAAGTATTTGTATAGTTATGTCTAAAAATACTTTTGTTATTGGTAAATTACGAAAAAATATATGGGTATTAAATGATGAGAGATGAGAGATGAGAGATGAGAGGAGAGAGAGAGGATATGGTGTAAGAAAGAAAATAGAGAAAAAATAGTAAATAGGGTGTAAGAAAATGTAAGAGAGAGCGTGTAAGAAAAAGTAGGGGTAATATAATAATTAGTTAGTTCATAAGCTTTTTTACTGTTCCATAAACTACTCTGATCAGTTTATTTGAAACTTTAATTTTAAACCATAATTTAATCTAAAAATTTATTTGAATAAATATGATTATTTATTTTATTTTATTTTTAAATTAAAATTTGAGTTTAAAAGCTGTTGGAAATCATCCTATGGAGTGATTTTCAGACAGGCACAGTTAGGAAAAAACTTGAAACAAATGTGATAATCACGGATAATAATGTTGAGGAATAATTGGTGGTTTTAAATGGGAGATTTTTGGCAGAATAATTATAATAATGATTCTACAGCTGGCATGTCGTAAGAACCAGGGGTGATGTCTGATGGATCAATGCCACAAAAGAAGGAAGAATAATATAAAATAATAGTGACGATGCAGGTGGATATATGTGTAACAAGTGACCAACCTAAAGTATTGATCATGTTTTTTTTTTTTTGACAAATAGCAATAATAAATAATAAAAATAATAATATTAACAATGAATATAGTCTCTCTCCAAATCACCGACTTCACGAGATTGCCCGTTATTTTCCGGGTCGTCTTCAAATCAAGGGATTTGAAAATGGAAGAGTTCATCACAAAAAGAAAGAAAGAAAGAAAGAAAGAAAGAAAGAAAGAAAGAAATGCAGAAACAGCTGGAAATGATCGTTTTTGCTATCAAATCTTCTTGTTGATTTCCTTGTACCCACCCATGGCCAACTGTTGCTTTCTCTTTGTAACTTCGCTACCCGCTTCATTACTTCTCCAAGTCCACATTTCTAAAATTTATAAACACCTTTAATAAAAAGTGCCTTCAATGTAGACACAGATTTTTTTTTTTAAATGCCTTTTGTTTTTTTTACCAACAGCCTCTTTAGATTAGATTTTGAAATCACTTGATAGTTTTGGATGAGCTTTTGATTACCCTAATTTTGGAATCTTAATTTGAGTCAAAATTAGAGATTTTTTCCCATACATAGCACATGGTGTAAAAAAATAGTTATAATTAGTTAATTATTTATTATTATGGTTAAAATTTTAGAATATTATATATTTAGTTAATAAAATTATCAATTAATTGTTATTATAAGATTAAAAATATTTTAAAGATTATAGGGGTTTATGATGATTATGAATCATTATTATAGTTAAAAATTTAAAATATTATAAAATTAATCAATAGAATTATTAACTAATTACTATTATAGGATTTAAAATTTTTAAAAAATCTAAATAAAATTATTGATTAATATTACTAATTACAACTTATAAACAGTAGAATTAAAAATATTGAATAAATTTATTATTAATTAAACTAAATATTATAAGATTTTTAGAATATAATCCAATTACAAAAGCTGAGGATTATAGAGCTGAATCCCTATCCTAAAACAATGCCTAAAATTATCAATTATATTTTTGTAAATAGTAACCGAGTCTTGTGCCCCAAGTTAGCGACGATGATGGGTTCCAAAATCACAAAGAAAGCAATACCTTAAGTACTACTATTGGCCAGACCCCAATAAAATGAAAATAATAATAATAATAATAAATAAATAAATAAAAATGAGGTCGCTCTTTCCCTAATGCCACCGGTTTTTCGAATGTCTGTGCCGGTCAACCACTGTTGAGCTGAACCGCGAATCCCGCCGTGTACGCGCTTTTGGTAAATTTCATGGTTCAACTTTAATCGGCGATTTTGGTATAGTGTGCGTAGGAAAAGTTTAAACTTAAATTTTAAGTTTAAATTGAGATAAAATTTAAATTTAAAAATTTTTTAAAATAAATAATTATATTTATTTAAATAAATTTTTAGACTAAAGTATAATTTAAAATTAAAATTTCAGATAAGTTAATTAGAATAACTTATGAAATAGTAAAAGAGCTTATGAATTAACTAATTATTATATTATTTTTATTTTTTTTATATCATATCTCTTCTCTTCTATTTGTTCTTACACTCTCTCTCCTCTCATGTATTATTTCTCATTATTTAATATTCATACCATTTTTTCATAATTTACTAATAATAAAAATAATTTTTAAAATAATTATCTAAATACTCATTTATTTAAAATTATTTTTTTATAAGCTATTTTTTAAATTTTTTTAAAAAAAATTGTCTAAATTTTTTTTTATAAATATGTTTCTAAAATCTTATTTAAAGTATACCTATATTCTTGTGAATATAGTAACGAACGGCGAATTTTCTTTTATCGGCGATTGGAAAAAATCCGCCTGTGTCATGGTTCCACAGCACATACTTCAACGGTGCCTCCAACCTTGTCAAACTCAAACTTATGTGTAATTATTTATATTTTCACTATATTTACTATTTTAAATTTCAGCACTGCTAAAATTTAAATATAAACGTTTAGAAAGTTTTACCCCAATCAAGCCTGCGCCCTGATTTAATATTTTATAATTTTGTATCTAATTATCTGACTATTGTCCTTATTCTTACTATTTATGAGCAAGTTAACTGTTTATTAATAAAAATTAACTTGTTGAAAAAGTTATTTGTACAAACTCTAAATTTAAAAAAAAAAAAATCAGTTGCGCTTCAAAATTGGAAAAGTTACAAAACACTTGATAACACGTGAACTTTTGATTAAGAATTTATACAGATTGATCCAAATTATACAATAGTAGAAATATTGGATTTTAATTTAATTATTTCTTTCAATAAAATATTTAATATTAAATACATTATCATTATAATTGGTAATTATTTTGAAGAATCATGAGGTTCGTAATGAGTTATTCTCTTTGCCTTTTCAAAGTGTTTTAATATGAATATGAATGATTAATATTTAATATATATGGCAAAAAAATATTGAGAGATCAGAATATTTATTTTTTATAATTTTATAAACGAGGTTTGAATTGAAATCTGAAATTAAAATCTTCAGATGCGTCATGCAGACACGTCCCAAGTCGCAATATGGGTGACATTAAAAAAAAAAAAGGCGAAAACCAAAAAAATTACTAGCTTTGATAGCGACAAGATAAAAGAAGAGGATCAAAACCATTTCTACTAAATTTGTGCCATGGACAATTTCAGCATCATCATTTGTTTTTATAATTCCTAGTCTAAAACTCTGATTAGTTGATTCTTCTGCATAAAAATTGAGGACGGCTGACTTGGAAGGAGGTGTTTCGAGAATGATCATGATCCATAATTGAAGTTCATGATGATCGATTCTGAAACGGCTCGTTTCTCGCTCGCTGTTCGCTTCTCTGATTTCACCTGCAACTTACCCTCTTCCTCTCTGGTTTCCGTCTCTGTTTAAGCTTTCTCCTGTGCAGGGTCTGTGTTAAGGAGGCGACGCAAATATTGTTTTACACCCATTAGTTTAAACTGAAGAAGGTCTTGTGTATTGATTTATTGGGAATCTAATCATCATTATAGGACTCTGCTTGCCATGTCTTTTTGATCACCAGGACATCGGGAGTGAGTTTGATTGGTAAATTTCTTGACAAGAATTCATGCGCAATGATGCAGAAAATATTTCATGCATGTTTGAGCTTTTAACTTAAATTCAGCGATTTTGCGTCAATCGTTTAGTTTGTTGTGGGTTTGTATGATAGCAATAGTTTCGCTGTTGTTTATGTTCTGTGGTGTTGATAAATTTGTGATCAGAGTTGGTTGGGTGAAAGAGGAGTAGAATTTCGTTTACTGAGGTGACTGTTGGTTTTTCAAAGGGTTGAATAGCTTAATAAGTTTCATTTTGGACTGGGAGTCAGCCAAAAACTTCTCCAACGACATTGGGGATTGTTTGTGGATCTAGAAAATTGAATTTTGGATTCATTGGGTTTCTTTTGAAGTTTTGGTGCCAGTTACTTAAGATCTTCAGGATTGAGTTCATTCCTGTTCAGTTTCTAGGTCTTGACTGTGGTTGAATCTTATGGCCAAATCATGGTGTAAAAGGAATAGGCAATAGTAAATGGGCTTGTCATAATGAACAGAGAAGCAGGATTATTTGTCAATGGATTCTCCAGAGAAAACTTGCTCTGAGATTGCCAGTATCATCAAGTCTTGGAATCCCTGGAAACCTGAGCCAGATAACCTTTCAAAGGTTTTTTGGATGCCCGACCAGAGTTGCAGGGTATGTTATCAGTGTGATTCACAGTTCAACTTAATTAATCGGAGACATCATTGTCGTCTTTGTGGACGCATTTTCTGTGCCAAGTGTACAACAAACTCAGTTCCAGCTACATCTAGCTGCCAAAGGAATCCTTGGGAAGAGCGGGAAAAGGTTCGGGTTTGTGATTATTGTTACGAGCAATGGGAGCAGGGCACAGTTGCTTCTGAGAAAGAGATTCAGGTTTCCATTCAGGATCACAGTGCTTCACTGTCAACTTCAAGCTCAACCAGCATCAGTTCATTTGGAACTGCTAATAATAGTACAACCACTTTTTGCTCGGCTCCTTATTCCATTGATCCTTATCAACAAACACAGCAGAGTTCTGATCTGAACATGCATCAATCATCCATGCCAGGTGAAGGCATTGATAAGGAAGGTGTATCAGCACTAAGAAGGTTCAATGATCATGAAGCAGACTTGGGGAATGCATCACATAAGCAATATGGATTCTCAATGTTAAGGTATATTAATCTTTATTAGGTTCACCGTCAGAGATAATTTTCATGTGATCACTTATCTTCATCTTTCTTTACAGACATAATTCATGTCATTTGTGTTTGCATATATAATTGATCATATATTTCCTTCTATCCAAGAAAAATTCAAAGACAGAATTATAACTTTATATATATAATAATTACATATTAATTGAATTAAGTTGGATACGCTGGTAACATAAGAATATATTTATGAGATTGGGTTAGACTCATCAAGAAAGAAAGGAGCTGAAGATGTAGATGGTAATCTTTGATAGATTTCAAAGTAATATATCTATTACTTGCATTCCTCACCAACATCCAGCTTTGTATTTAACAAGTATTTGTTCTACGAGTAGTTCTGCTTTGGAGAAAGAGAAAAACATGTATTAGTTTATTTAAATTTTCATCGATTATTTACTTTTGTCTTGCCTCAGGACTGATGATGAGGAGGAAGAGTACAATGTTTACAAACCAGATTCTGAAATGGGGAATTATCCGCATTTGAATGGCTACTATGATCAAGTTAAAGTAAATGGAATAAGCAACATGGATGGCTCACAAAACCTGCATTCTGATGGAGAAAACTGCAACGATTCAACACACCGAAGTTTTGATGCACAGGCTTTGGAAGAATACCCAGCCATTGGAAAGCATGAAGATGAACAATATATTGGTGATGAACGTGAAGCACCTTCATCTTTTTACGTTTCAGAGGATGTTGATGTTGAACCCGTAGATTTTGAAAATAATGGACTTCTCTGGCTCCCTCCAGAGCCAGAAACTGAAGAAGATGATCGAGAAGCTAGTTTATTTGATGACGATGACGATGATGGTGATGTGAATGCCATAGGAGAATGGGGGTACGCACGTTCTTCAAGTAGTTTTGGAAGTGGAGAGTCTCGCCATAGGGATAGGTTAAGTGAAGAGCACAAGAAAGCCCTGAATAATGTAGTTGGTGGGCATTTTAGGGCTCTTATAACTCAGCTGTTACAGGTTGAGAACCTACCTGTTGAAGCAAATAACAAAAATAGTTGGTTGGAGATCGTTACATCTTTGTCTTGGGAGGCTGCTTCTTTACTTAAACCAGATATGAGTCAAAGTGGAGGAATGGATCCTGGTGGATATGTGAAAGTGAAATGCATAGCAAGTGGGAGTCGCTGCGAAAGGTAAATGCTACAATCCATATGATTATTCATGTTTAATGCCATTTAGTGGTGTTTCATGTACTTCTAAATCAATTCATAATGTGGATGTCAACTGTTAGTGGGTTTCAAGATATCAAAAGATGGAAACCATCCCAAGGTCCCGTGCATATAAATATGAAGGCACCCAAATTGTGTCTTTTTGTGCAAAAAAAACCTTCTATAAATCGTTAAACTAAAATATTATGGAGAAACGCTGTACTTCAATCACAGAAAGACATGCCAAAAGATAGAAATCATCCCAAGGTTCCGTGCATGTATAGTCTGTGGCCTGATATGCATTTCACATGCCAAAAGACATGGAAGAAGTGGGACGAGATCACACAGAAACTGGTCTATTGAATTTGAAAGCCACAAAATTTTCACTGTCATGCACTATCATGTATCTTTCTCTTTCTTTGTCCTGTAATGTGGGACTTAGGAATTAATAACAACTTCTATGTACATGATAACCACGTTATTTCTTTCTTTTGTTGCTGAATCCTCGTAAAAGGGTAACTTGAACTTTAGTTTTATCTCTTCTCATTTTAGTGCCTATTTAAGCTTAACAAATTGAATTTTAATTTAGCTAATCATAAAACAACCATCGCTTGATTAGCTTGAAAAATATGTTCTCAGCATATTTTGATAAGCTACTTGCTTTAGCTTTTAAAAATAATCTCTTACTTAAAGGGTGCTATTTTATGTCCTTTATTGTCTAAGGGTTTTTGTGAGTTCGGCTAAACAACCATCACTCTTTTAAATAATTTGAAAATAATTTTTTAAGCTTAAACAAACATGCCCTTAATGTTGATCACTAGCTCTTACTCAAGTTATATTATAACTTGTAATAGTTATTAGACTGTACCATGTATCAAAATGAACTTTCAATTGTTTCAGTCTCATTTCTCTTTTTACCTTATTGGTTGGATTTTATAATCTTTCAGTGCTGTGGTTAAAGGAGTTGTTTGTAAGAAAAATGTGGCTCATCGGCGTATGACATCCAAAGTATACAAACCTCGCTTGTTGATCCTTGGAGGAGCTCTTGAGTACCAGCGTGTTACCAACCTTTTATCCAGTGTAGATACGCTGTTGCAGCAGGTTGTGATAGTTCACCATTTCGTTAGTTTAGTCTGCCACTTGGTTGGCAGTTCATGAACTGATATGTATACAAATTAACACAAATTTGAGTTTATGTTGATGGGTTTTCCCTCATGTTATCTAGGAAACGGACCATCTCAAGATGGCAGTGGCCAAAATAGCCGCACACAATCCTGATGTCCTTTTGGTAGAGAAATCAGTTTCTCGATATGCACAAGAATATCTTCTTGGGAGAAACATATCTTTGGTTCTCAATGTCAATAGGGCACTTTTGGAACGTATAGAGCGCTGCACTGGTGCTCAAATAGCGCCTTCAATTGATCATCTCTCTTCACCAAAGTTGGGCTACTGTGAGAAGTTTTATGTAGAAAAGTTTCTTGAAGACCATGGTAGTGCTAGGCAGGACGGGAAGAAAACTGTCAAGACAATGATGTTTTTTGAAGGCTGTCCAAAACCATTGGGTTGCACGGTAAGTCCTATATAAGGATGATTGCAATATGATATTACTAACAATTAAGAGAATTTGTGGGATACTAAACATAACTCAGAGATAATTCATGTGTCAATATAGATATAGCTGCCTTGCTTTCCGTTTTCTTTTGAATAATTTATGCAATAAAATATCATCTTACCTGTTTTGCTATTGTTTATATGTCATTTATTATAGCCTAGCAGTATCTGAATTCTTGTGGGAAATGTTCGCTTACATCATTAATTTCTGCCCTGGCAGATTTTACTAAGAGGTGCTGATAAAGATGAATTGAAGAAGGTAAAGCATGTGGTTCAGTACGGATTTTTTGCTGCTTACCATTTGGCTCTGGAAACATCTTTTCTTGCTGATGAAGGAGCCTCCCTGCCAGAACTTCCATTGAGAAGTCCAATCACTGTGGCACTTCCAGATAGTCCACCAACAATAGATGGGTCCATCTCGACAGTGCCTGGCTTTACCATTTCTGGCAATGAAAAGTCTCAGGAGCCTAGACCTAACACTGAACCACGGAGAGCCCGAGGTGGTACAGTTGCAGATTTAGCCTCATTGGTCTGCAGAACAGAACCCTTTTTGTCTTGTGAACCTTCTCAATCTAAGCAACTCAGTTCAAGTATCAGTCACTCCATTGCTTCTTACTCTTCTGCCACTCTTTCAGGAAATACAATTTCAGATTGTTATGACAAAACCCTTCTTCCTTGTAAAGAAAGAAACGAAGGGGATTACATAATATCTGTAGTGCCTGAAACTTCTGTGATGAGCAACTCCTTTTCGGTCATGGATGATCATACTAATGAAAATGACTGTATGATTTTGGAGAAGCTAAAAAATGGCATTGTAACAGGAACTCCTCAAAATGGCCACAGTGAAGTCTGCAAGAGCGAACTAAGTGATTCAGAATTGCTATCTCCAATAGATGTTCAAAACCATTCCAAGGGGCAAGAATTCATGAATGAAGAGCCAGTACCTCTAAAAGAAGAGTTCTCTAAATCACTTTCTGACCATCAAAGCATTTTAGTGTCTGTGTCCTCCCGGTGTGTATGGAAAGGAACTGAATGTGAGAAGTCTCATTTATTTCGAATTAAATATTATGGCAACTTTGATAAACCCTTGGGTCGTTTTCTGCGGGATCATTTATTTGATCAGGTTGGTTTTTAACCCTTGAATAATTGTGAATGCCTTTGTTATTAGATTTAATGCAATCATTCTGAAACATGGTAAACTGTATTGTTATTCAGAGCTATAGATGCAGTTCTTGTGAAATGCCTTCAGAAGCACATGTCCAATGTTATACTCATCGCCAGGGAACCCTCACCATATCAGTTAAAAAATTATCCGAAATTAGGCTACCTGGGGAAAGGGAGGGAAAGATCTGGATGTGGCACCGATGCTTGCGGTGTCCAAGAGTCGATGGTTATCCTCCTGCTACACAGAGAATAATAATGTCTGATGCTGCTTGGGGTTTATCGTTTGGGAAATTTTTGGAGCTCAGTTTCTCAAACCATGCTGCAGCAAGCAGGGTGGCAAGCTGTGGCCACTCTCTACACAGAGATAGTCTTCGTTTTTATGGGTGATTATCATCTTTTTCTTTCTCATATACGAAGTATACCAATATCTGGCCCAAGTTTGAGCTTTTTAAACATGTGTAAAGTAAGACTAACTCTATGGCTTCTGTTAATAACCAATGTTTGAATCATTATCCTGATTGAAAGTTTTAATAGATGCAGTCTTTGGTAACCTTTTAGAGCTCCGTCTAGGTTTGATATATCTTTGTGAAAATAATTCTCACTTGTCTTATTATGGCCATTCAAGAGTACAATTTTTCTGTAGCTTAAGGTATTTCAAATGGTGAGATTCATTAGTTCATTAAACTCATACTTTTCTTTATCTCTTTGTGCTGTGATTTTTCATGTGCAGATTTGGGAATATGGTTGCTTGTTTTCGGTATGCATCAATCGACCTTCATTCTGTATACCTTCCCCCACACCAGCTGGATTTTGACAAGGGGATTCAGGAGTGGATTCAGAGAGAAACAGATGAGGTTACAATATTTAACTGTCTTAGATGTTAAAGTTGGTTGTGATAGGCGACCTAATCTCTGATTGTAACAGGTGATTAACCGGGCAGAGCTTTTATTTTCTGAAGTGCTTAATGCTCTTAGTCAAATTGGCGAAAAAAGATCTAGTTCAGTGCCTGTTAGTAACAGCCTTAAAACACTGGAATATAGACGCCAAGTTGCTGGACTCGAAGGAATGTTGCAAAAAGAGAAAGCAGAATTCGAGGTGAGGTCTCCAGTTATAAATACGTGAATTTAAAGCCTTGTGCAGGACCTTGTCTAATGGTGAACTTTATTATCACGAGTTTGTACTTACTCTTTTCTTTCGTTTTTTTTTTTTGTTCTCATAGAAGGAACTTAAAAAAATTTTGAATCACGAAAAGGGAAAGGACCAACCGGGGATTGACATTCTTGAAATCTATCGTTTAAGGAGACAGTTACTTTTCCAATCTTTTGTGTGGGACCGCCGCCTTGACCATGCAGCCAAGTTAGTTAATATCAGCAAGCAAAGTGGTTCAAGCGATCCAGTTTCAGACGACAAGGAGAGGCACATTAGTGAAAGCCAGACTAGTGATGCCCTTATGCCAGAAAGAGGCTACAACGGTGATGACTCTATATTTTTGGGTTCAAAGCCTAATGGTGACCCTAACCTGGGTAGAGGAGTTGACAACAACGTTTCCCAATCTGATGTATTTCATGAAGAATTTGACGCAGCCAAAAGTTCTAATTATGAGAAAGAGGGCCAACCTTATCGTTCAATCAGCGATTCCATGAATGCTCAATTAGACCATTCAGACCTTGGGTTAGGTGTTTTCAGAACCCTCTCTGATGGGCAGCTTCTTAACATGCCTACCCTATCTGATACCCTTGATGCAAAATGGACAGGAGAAAACCACTTAGGATCTGTATTACCTAAGGATATTACTTCTGTTACTCCTGATACAACTGCAGCAGATTCTTTGATTACCAATAGAAAGAGAGAAGCACCCAATCTAGAGGATCATGCAGAAGACCAGAATGAGTCCAAAAGTATGTATTCTGCTTCTAAGAGCCTTGATAATGTGGAAGATTCTTTAAGCTGGTTAGCAATTCCCTTTTTAAACTTGTACCCTTCATTTGACAAGAACTTTTTAGGCAGTGCTCCGAAGTTTGATACTGTAGATGAGCATCCCGTTTATGTATCGTCATCCTTCTGGAAGCTGGAACTACAACGTGGGGCAAGGCTGCTTCTGCCGATTGGTGTTAATGACACTGTAATTCCAGTATATGATGATGAACCCACAAGTATAATATCTTATGCCTTAATGTCACGGGACTATCATGTCCAATTGATTGATGGTGAAAAAAGACCAAAAGATGGGAGTGACTCCAAGGAGTCATCGTATTTTTCTGACTTAAGCAACTTCCAAGCATTTCATTCTGCTGATGATTCAACTTTTCAATTTCTGAAAAGTCTGGCATTAACAGATGACATGAAAACATCCATGTCTGGGTCTCGCAATTCATCAACGCCGGATCCTCTTTTATACACAAAGTCTATGCATATTAAAGTTTCTTTTGGAGAAGATGGCCCCCTTGGTAAAGTGAAGCATACCGTGACTTGTTACTATGCCAAGTGGTTTGAAGCCTTAAGAAGGGTTTGTTGTTCTTCAGCGCTAGACTTTGTAAGGTCTCTGAGTCGGTGTAAGAAATGGGGAGCTCAAGGAGGAAAGAGCAATGTATTCTTCGCAAAGACTTTGGATGATCGATTTATCATCAAACAAGTCACGAAAACAGAGCTTGAATCATTTATTAAATTCGCTCCTGAATACTTCAAG
Source organism: Leucaena leucocephala (assembly GCA_037074615.1). Lineage (NCBI taxonomy): Eukaryota > Viridiplantae > Streptophyta > Magnoliopsida > Fabales > Fabaceae > Leucaena > Leucaena leucocephala. Next base: position 2,248,790 of record CM073558.1, on the reverse strand, counting down.
TACCTTTCTGAATCAATACACTCAGGAAGCCCGACGTGTCTGGCAAAGATTCTTGGGATATACCAGGTACTTGTCCTTAGAACCTTAAATCTTGAACCTCCTAAGTAATTGTTTTTATAGGATTAGTTGAATACTTGCAAGTCTAAGGTTTGAGACGAGACTTTATTGGTCATCAAGAAGGACATATTAGATTAGCCTGGTTAATGACACAAGGGTGTCCTTCAATCTTTTCTAAGGTTTTTTAATAAACATTTACATCTCATGTAACAACACACCAATACAGATTATCTTTTTCTTTCCTTTTGTTTTTAAATCATGAATGAATCCTTCATATAGCAGTATGCAACAAAATTGTGCTTTACTTGATCAAAGTTTGAAGGTTACTTTGCTCAAGTAAATTCTTAAGACATAGTAGTAGAGGTTTTTTCTTTTCCTTATGGTTTAATGAAAATGCCATTATAAACTTGGGTTTATCTTGTAAAGGTCAAGTCAAAGCATCCTAAAGGAGGGAAAGAATCGAGGATGGACGTTCTGGTTATGGAGAATCTTCTATTCAGGAGGAGCGTGACACGGCTCTACGATCTCAAAGGATCTGCCAGGTCTCGGTATAATCCAGATTCTAGTGGGAGTAACAAAGTTCTGCTGGACCAGAACTTGATTGAATCAATGCCAACTTCTCCCATTTTTGTGAGCAACAAGGGTAAACGAGTGTTGGAGAGAGCTGTCTGGAATGACACTGCTTTCCTTGCTGTAAGTGTCAAAACTTATGTCTCTGATGTTCTTCCTTCTCTTTTATTGTCTCTTTTCCCTTGCATAGTTCTCTGATGTACATTTTCTGTTATTCTGCAGTCGATTGATGTAATGGATTACTCATTACTTCTTGGGGTGGATGATGAGAAACATGAGTTAGTACTTGGAATCATAGACTTCATGAGACAGTATACCTGGGACAAGCATCTTGAAACATGGGTTAAAGCTTCTGGCATTTTGGGAGGATCCAAAGACTCACCTCCAACTGTGATATTACCCAAGCAATATAAGAAAAGGTTCAGGAAAGCGATGACCACTTATTTTCTCATGCTTCCAGATCAGTGGCCTCCTGCACATGATAACTCCCAATCTGATGTATATAAAGAGAATACACAACCCAAGAATTCCCCAAAAAGTATTCCGTGATGTTTTCTTCCTCTAAACTTTTCCTTTCTGTCTGGTGAATTAGCTCCCCAATATCATTTTCTCTCTCTCTTTTCCTTCCTCCCCCCCACCCCCTTAATTTTCATAGGAATTTTGTTTCTTTCATCTGTAATATTGTCAGTGAAACATTTGTGAATTACTTGTTAGAAGATAAACAAAGAAAAAGCTGTTAGAAAATACAAGATGCTCGTCTCTGGGGTTGAAGTATTTGATAACCTCTGGATGAAACTCTGTACAAATTTTTTTTTAGTAATGTATCTAGCACAATTTGTAAATCATTTAAATTTGTTTGGGCCATCAGTTAACACTGTTTTCAGATCTCAATGAAATTAAAAGTATGATCTGCTTAGCTTCCAAGCCTTTAATAAGCAATTACCCTTGTATTAGACATTTGGGCAATTTATGTTCCTCTTCTTTTCCTCAAATAGTTGTTCAATTATTTCAGCAACAAAATGGTAATATCGCCCTTAATTATTGCGATCACATTTCTTCGTTATTAATAATCATATATATGACTAAACATTCTTTCCCATCAATCACGGGTCTAGCGAGTAGACAAAAGTAAATAAGCACAAAGGGAATACAGTACCGTCCTTTATCTTCAGCATGAATCATCTTATTTTAGTAATGGAAAATTACAATAAAGTTATAAGCAAGTCATTTGGTTATCCAAAAATCTTGATAACTAAGAATTAACAATAATACATAAATTGATAATAAATTTATATTATTTGAAACTATTTGATAATTAAATTATTTTATTGAGACTTTATATTAATTTCCTCTTTTAGGAATTTGACACATCGGTTATTTGAAATATTATATAAAAATAAGTTTTATTTTATTAAGTAAGGTCAATTACATGGATTATATAAAGTCATTATATTTTATTAGCTATCAAATTTTTAGATGGATTATAACCTAAAAAGTATTACTCAATATCATTTGGAATATTGTAAAGGAAAAAAAGGCTTCAGCATTTTTTTTATACATAATTTTTTTTGAAGGGAGTTGGGCTTACCTATGATTTAAGGGTAAAGAGAAATCCTCTTTCTTTCTGGGCGATATCAATATTAAGTAAGATAAGTCGTTAATTATATTTAATCATAAACCTAAGCATCGATGAGCTATTATGTCTTCCTAAGTACTACGATTGAAATTACAATAAAATAATATTTTTTTTAAAATTGAACATGCTCTAAATAATCGTATAAACCCACTAATGATTCTCTTAACATTTTTCCAAAGCTACAAATTCATGAGGAGGCCCTCTGCTTCCGAACTCATAATAGGCCTTAAACTCATTTAGAGACTGGAGAAGGATAAAAACCACACAACAGAGCCCTGAAAAGGAGACCAATTATTCCTTCTCTTTTTAGTTAAAAGTCCTTTGGCTTTGAGGTTCACTTCAAAGTAAGATTTTAAAATACCTTGGTCCCATTGATTATGTTTTCAAGTTTCCAGAATTTGATTTCCCCACAAAAATATGAAGTATATTCCTATCTCTTTGAACTTTTTGTCCTTAGTCAAAAACAAAAAAGGAAGACCATTCTTAAGATCACAAAATTTACCGTGTTTATTTGAAGAAGCTTTTGTCTTCCATTTATTTGCCTTGACGTTTTTTTCCCCTTTCAATTAGTGCTATTTGGACAAAAGGGGTAGAAAAGAAAGTCAGACAAATTTACTGCCTTGTCATTAGGAAGCCATTATCATCTTTTATCAGATAATCTAGAATACTAGCATAAAGCTGATTGAAAAAGAAAATTATTACCATATGAGCCTGTACAACTTTACAAGAGAAAAGAAAAAAAAACAAGAAGAAGAAGAACAATGCTTCGGAAAAAAAAAGCCCACTTCACAACTTCTTGATTCAACATCAACAGCTTCTTATGCCTTTCTGATACATGATGCTGCTGAGCAGGGGCAGAGTTAGGATTTAATTATGATGGGGGCCAAGATTAAAAAGCACATATTGTACAAAGTTTGCATAAATTTTGAAGGGCCATAAATGCATAATACTAAGAAGAAAAAATTGAAAACTTGATATTTCATGGCCCCCACTAGTCTCCCTCCCTCCTCCATGTTACTTTGAGATCTTTGGCTTTGATATTTGACAAAGTAATTAAGTTGAGAGTGATCAACAGAATGAGTTAAAACCATTGCTGCTTAGGTCTTCTTGCAGCAAAACACCTCCACCTGCTGAAACTCCTTCTCGTTTCCCAATCTTTATCCAGTTTTTTTCAAGAATGTCTCTGATCTCAGCATCTCTGAATACCCAGAAAGAAAAAGAAGAAGATCTCTTTAGACAGACAAGTTTAGTAATAACTCAACTTTCTCAAGAGGTGAAATTCATCATTGAATCACTTTACCTTAGAAGATGAATAGGTGGCTTTGAAGTTTGTTGAAAACGAGGTCCTTCATCGTACCCTTCACAGATTATTTCACCATTTTCGTCTTGGTAGCAAACTATGCCCTCAGATTTATCCTCATATACCTGTAGGACACGGCTCACTTTAACAAGAAGTAAACAGAACTTTTTATAAACCCATGCTTCTGATCTCTTATATGAATTATTCAACTTCTTCATCTTGGATAAGAGTTAAGAGAAATGATGAAAGAAAGATATTGACCTTGTTCTTGATGGAAGCTCTGATCCTCTGTGCAAATGATGCTTTTCTCAGTGAAACAGAGCTGCGTTTGGACTTTACATCCTTGCTTGCAATCTTTAGAACTGACCCAGATTTCTGAACTGGAATTTGAGTTGAACAAGCCCAGGTAATAGCCATCATCAATATCTGAATCTGCAACAAGAGAAATTAAAGAAGGAAGGGTAGGAGGAATGAAACTATTCTGGTGGAACTGTTATCTATATAGTAAACTAGCACTATGGAATATAATAATGATCTTCACTTCAAGGTGACACAGTTTTATTTTTTTTTCTTTTAAATCTTGGGTTTGCTTAGATCATACTATAATAAATTCAATTATTGATGTCTTATCATATATATATATAGTCATAGTAGGGCCTAAGGTACTTATCAACTAGGTTATTTTGTTGTTGGCTTTGAACCTAGTTTTTGGTTAAGGATCCTTCATAGTGCTTCTTTCCTGTTTATTGGTCAGTCGGTCTCCTTCATCACTTCACTTTGATATGATTTTATTTGTTTTATTCATTTTCATGGTCATGCTAGAAAAAAATGTTTCCACAATTTTCATTCTACTTTTATACCCGTGTTGTCCTAAATATATAAGATATAGCTGGTGGTTCATTTTATTTTTACAAAAGTTCAAGGGAGTTAGGTTTTGTATTATCAGAGCTAATATATACTTCTAAACTGAAAGAGTGTAAAATTCTCACATCAATAGTACGATTTAAACTTACGATCTTATAAATTATGAGCTAACTCTTTATTAACTAGATTAATATTTCTTAACTTATTTTTATTTTAAATATAAAATTTTAATCAACTATGTCTTTTGTATGTATCATTTCTCCAAACTATACACTCCTTCAATATAATAATTAAATAGAACATAAATTTAAATATACCTATTTATGTGACATAGGAGTATTTTAAAAAGATAAAGTCATATTTATTAAAATTAATTGATTTATCTAATTTTTTTAATCTATTTAGATTACTCAAGTAATTCTTCCATTAAACATAGTAATATTTTTCTTCTTTTCCATGGTTACTTAGAAGCTCATCTCCAAACATACACTGAAAGAGCCATAACTATAAAATACCTAACACTATCTTGAAAAAAACTCCGTTAATACTTAATATAATATAGTTGTTTGGGCTGAGTGTTGTTAGAATAATTTATAAAGCAATTTCCATACTGCGGTACAAACTTTTTGTTGACTAACTAATCAAAAATTAAGTGAAAGGCAAAAAAAAAAAAAAAAAAGATGTTTGCTAATAGCAAATTAAGATCAACCTCCTCATATCACTAGCTTCTATATTTAAATTTAAAACTAAAGGAGTATTTAATAATGGAAATATTTGTTTTCATTTCAGAAATTATGGCAAAACAAGGGGAAGGGGGGGTGTACGTGCTGGATCATGGGAGATACCAATATTTGATTATTACATTCGATATAGGGAATTAAATTGGAAAATGTCACATGCTAGAACGGCAATAATACGCCAAAGTCATTGAGAGAGGGGAAAAAAAATAGAAGAATCAAGTGGGGATAACTTGCAATCCTAACGCAATAATTGCATCTGAACCTACATTAAAATGTTTCTGCTGATCAAAAGAATTTTGTATGAATTTAAATCAATGGATCTAGCTGGTTTAAGGTGGACAGAAGTGAAGTCGTGGGCTTTTGTTGCTTCCACGATGTATTATTTTATTTTATTTTTCACTCAGTTTCTTTATTCGATGATAATTTTTTTAAAAACATGCCAAAAGTCTCATTTTATAGTGATGCGTTGAGTTCTGGTCATTATCAAAGAGATAGAGAGAAATAAGAGGCTAGGCTTCTCTCTTATTTTTTTTTTTAATTATGTCTTTAATTTCTAGATGTAAATAGAATTGAATTAATGACCATTTATCTTGGAAGCAGCCTGAAATTTAAAAAATAAAATAAAAATCGGCACTAAAGACGTTTCAAAATCATATACTTGTCGCAATCCTCAGGTTATTAATTTTTGTCTTCAGATGTGAAAGGCTCCCATCATTGCCTTCACTGTTTATTATTCTATGAAGTTCAATTTGGACATATTTTATGTAAGATTAGCGCTTTGGCTTATCATAAACAAGAGAAATTATATTAGGGTTTTGCATGTAAAATATCAATATATATGTAAATGATAGGGTAGTCTTTGAACCACGATCTACTAAGATTCAGCCTAAATTAATATTTATCCCTTAAAAAAAATAAAAAAATATCAATATATATATAAGTAGGTAAATTTAACAATAGGTCTTAATTTATGTATATTTTTTTATTATTATATACCACATTTATAATATTTTTATACATGTTGATTATCATAAGGACGAGTTGAGCCTATTTACACGTGAAATAAGGAAATAAATTATCTTGACTAATTAATTATCCTCCTTTATTAAAAATAAACCAACCATTAATATATATTAGGCAACAAGGAAGCAATTCATCGGTAGATAAGGATATATAGGAAATAAATAATGTTCATAGACTTTTAATTTGTGATAATCTGCATTTTGCCACTTGTCAATGACGCATGGATGGCCTTTGTTAAAATGTCAAATTTACTATCTGTCCTAAGGATGATGGCCTTTAAATTTCCACAATCATTTCACTATATTTTAATTAAAGAGGTCAAATCAATATGATTTGCCTACCATGCAAATAAATCAAGGTTTACATTATATTTGTATTTATATATTTATAAAAATATTAATTCCACAACATCTCTTGTGATGAATGCTACTAGTGCTCTAAGTTAGAGGTTGTGTATCTCAATCCACTTGTAATGTTATTCCTTTAAAAATATTTTTTTTTGTGATAAATGACTTAATTTTTTTATGAAGTATAAGTATAATTTAATATAGTTATATTTAAAATATTATAGAATACTAAATATAAATATTTATTTTAATAAAAAAATTAAATATTAATTTATTGTGTTATGGATGATTATCCTTTTCTTCTTAGACATAATAATAACCCAAACTTGCCATAACTAATAATTATTTTTTTTTATTATCCACTCGATCTATTGAAATTTTATTTCCACTATAGCTGAATCTGACTCGCATCGCGTATCTAGTTATGGTGGGTGAGTCTCCTAACAGAAATTTTCTACATACGTCAAAGCTCAAATTCAAAATCTCATTTAAGTGATAATAAACTGTTTATCTCTCAAAATAACCTCTATTTATTAATAATTATTTTTTGTTACAACTACGAGAACTAATAATGATTAGTTGTTAATGGATAACATTCTTGGGCTTAACTATATGGGTCAGCAGCATATGGGCTTATTCCTAAAGTCCAAATGTTTAACAGAGCCCAAAAATAGATAGACCCTTCCTTTATAATTTAAACGGTAATATTATTTTTTATAAAGAGATAATTCACTCTATTTTTAGATTATGGATAAATTTATTTTTTAAAAAAAAAATTGTACAAAAAAAATATTAGAATTTGTTTAATTTAAAGTTCTAATTAATAAAGGGATGAGATATATGATTATTTAGATGTGAGATATTTTAATTTTTTTAAAAAAAATTATATAAAAAAAAATCATGATGATGGACATGGAGCCATTTTGTCTTCTTTTATTATTATTCACATTTTCGGACTTTCCTCAAAATGGAAACAGCTGGGACGGTCCCAGTGGGGGGAAAGGTCCCCTGTTTTGTCTCCTTACTTCTCCCACTTTTAATCTATAAGATTTAGATTTACTGTTGAGATGACAACACAATAATATCATTTTTATGTTAAAAAAATTTAAATAAATATGAAGTTATTATTGAGAAAATAAATAAGAAATCTTAATGAAAGAATAAAATTAATAAAAAAATCTTATAATAAATGAGTCATAAGTTTGTTATCATTTTTATATAAAAAATTATTACAATATATTTTTTTTAGTTTTATTTATAAATTATTTTTAATATGTTTTATACAGATTTTTTTTAAAATTTTATTGATTATAATATAAAATTTAATAATTTTTCAATTTTATCACTATTTAAAATAAATAATAAATAATAAAATAATATATTTATAATTTTTTTAATATTTTATAAATATGATTAAATTAAATATTTTTTATACTTCATAATAGGGTTAGAGTAGTACTACTCACTTGTGATAATAATTTTTTATGATTATATATTTTTTTGGATTGAGGTTCATAATGGTATTTGGTATGAGATGCCATAAATAGTATTACTATCATAGTATGAATCTACCTATGGTTAAGGAATGAGAATTTGAAATATGTTTGATTTTTTAAAAATATTTTATTTTAATTTTAATTATAGTATTTAGAAAGATATTCTAACTATTAAGTGTTTAAAATTATATATAAAAATAATTGATAATTTTTTTATTTAATATTAATATTATTTAAAATAAATAAATAAATTTTATCCTACGTAAATTTATTTACTAAAAATTTCTTTACCAAAAAAGTACCACCGAGAGCATTTCATTTCTGATATAATAAACAAAGCAAGCCTGGTTCTCGACATTCCGCAGTCTCCCATTCCTGCTTCAAATAGCTCTAACATGAATCCCTCCCAGGTGGTAACCAAGAAAGATCCCACATTTCATTTCCTTTACTTCAATCGTTTATTTCTATTAGCTCATGTTTCTTTTTCTGATTCAGGAATCACCATTGCCAGGGAAAACCAGCTTGTATGTGAAGAATGCAGAGGCAATCCCTGACCCACTCTGTAAGCTTCATCTCCGAGAAACCTCCGAGTTCGTGAAGTCTTTTCCTATGTCACACAAAAACAGAGGTTTTCTCGTGGTTTCTTCTCAGAGAAAAACCAGAGTAGATCAATCTCCTTCAACCCCAGGAAGACATCTTTAGCTTCTCTTCCAAATGGGAAGACGCAGAAATATGGGTCATTGGCAATGGCAGCCATGGCTCCCCTGCTTCTACAACCAAGATATTATCAATATCTTCTTCTTCTACTTCTTCTTCGGCGTTCTCCAAGATTAGAACATCATGTGACAATGTCTTCAAGGTACGCAACACTGCTGAGGATTTCTCGGAGAAACCGAGGGCGGCCACACAGGACAAGGTGCTCAGAGCTGTTCCAAGCTTCCAAATTTCTCCTGCAACTTTGGTCCACCTTGAGGTCCCTAAGGTACGATCACCTGTTTCCTTGTTTTCCTGTAACTTTATCTTCTTACTTTGTGCTTCTCACAAAGATTTTGCTTTTTTAATCCTTAAATTACCACAAAGACTTCAACTCCACAAAATTTGGCTGCAGAAATTGAAGCTACATATAGTCAAATGTTGTCTTCCTTTTTTCATAATGAACTTTACACAATCACAGAGAAGACTTGTTTCAGAGTGTTTTGCTCATTGGGGCTCCTTTCTGCTTGGAGTTCATTTGAAAATTCATGTCATGTTTGATACAAATACATGAAATACAGATAAGTTTACAGGCAACAAGTGTCAATTTTTCCCAATTTCAGAGATATTGGCACAGAGATGACTCCTCTAGGAAGCTCCACAACTTCAAGGTGTCACACACCATTGAAGAGCTCATCTCCTGCTCGCCTTAACACTCCTGCAAATGGGTCTGCTCCATTCACCAACATTATTCAGTTACTCGAGTGTCATTTTGCCAAGCTGCAACTAGCAACAAAGTTCGATTCCATTGCGTCGAATTGGAGCTCAAGGCAAGAGGAGGAAGAAGAAGCTTCAAATAGCTTGAGACATCATGCTTACCAAACCCAGAAAGCTGATTGGGAAGAAGAGAAAAAGACGAAATCTTGTCCGAGGTAATTGTACCTTCAAGTAAATGGGGGATTAAGATGTAATTAATTAATTAAATCACATTAATAATTTTCTGAGACTAAAGCTAAGTAATTTTTTTTAGTTTCTGACTTAGTTTATTAGAATTTTACCTAATTATATCTGAATTTGACCCGCGTCATATAACTAGTTATAGTGGGTGAATCTTAAGATTTTTTTTATACGCTAAGACTATATTTAAATTTAAAATTTTACTTAAATAATATTAAATTATTTACTACTCAAATTAACCCGTTAGTTATTGAAAGTGCAGGTATCAGATTGAAGAAGAAGCCAAAATCCGAGCTTGGGTAAACCTCCAAATTGCTAAAGCAGAAGCCCAATAAAAAAAGCTTGAGGTACCCTTCATTCTCTTCATTTCTTTTCCCAATAATCATGAAAGGATTAAATTGTTAATAGACGAAGGGTAAGACATACTACCATTTGGAGTGTGTTCGAATCCTGGAGAGTACCATTTTGTTGTGGTTCCAGTCGCGGCGCTTGGGGAGGCATCCTAGCTCTTGGGTGCTTAGGTTTACGCCTGAGGGTAATAGACGGCTCGCCCTACCTGACATTGGTATCGCCTAAGAGGAAGGGAGACTTCACCCTGCCCTTGGATCGTGGGTGAGCCCAACCACTTTCCACAAATTTAAAAAAAAAAATGAAAGGATTAAATTTCATATTTTAAAGAAAAACAGATTAGAGAGCAAGTTTTAGGGTTGAGGAACGTAGCTGAAGAACAAGTTAATGAAAATGTGGTGATATATATATATATAGGTGAAAATAGAGATGAGATGGAAGCAAGAAGGGAATGGAAGTGGTTAAGAGGAAAGCAGAAGAATGGAGAGGCAGGAAGAAAGCAGCACATACGGAGAAGCCAAATCAAGATTCGAAGAATCCATGCTCAAGTTATGCTACTTCTTGTGCTTGCTTTCCATACACTAACACGGTGGAATCAGAGGGCGGCACAAATCATGGTTTTCTAATCTCTCCCCCCCCCCCCCCTCCCTCTCTATTTATCTAGCAATGGTGATTGTGATTGTGATTAGAAATCAACTTATTCCAATATATAGAGTTAATTAAGTTTTTAATAATAAGTTTAGCTGTAACTTTAACTGCTTTTGGCAATTCAGAATCTTTCTGCTTCATGTTGCAGAGTACCAGCCTTCATTTAGGCTGCACGCCTTTCCAGATGCATGCTAATATCATTTACTACACAAGTTTTTATTTCAGAAGACCAAATATACGTTCCTCCGTTTCTCATGTAACGCATAAACACTGACCATTCTTCTATTAAATTTTTAAATTTTTTTTTTTTTTGGATTTTGATCCAAACACAGTCTGCTCATCATTGTTCCTTTTCATTTCAGTCATAAAATTTGGGTTCAAAAAGTTTTCATATTTCCAGAATTTAAGCAATTCCACTGCTCAGATTTTTGCTTGTACACTTGCAAGGAACCTTAACAAAACAATTACGGATGGCCCTGAAGCTGCAAAAGTAATTTTCAAGCACACAATAGAGAATGCTTTGTTGAAGGGGGCATGCTAATCTCCACCACTATCTGCAACCTCTATTTCAGCTGTTCAAGTTCACCTGAGTTTTTGGAGGCTCTATAACTCATACAAAGGTATTACTTTCTGAGCTTCAATTAATTAATTCATTTCTTTCTTTCTTGGCTTCCATGGCTTCAGACTCACGGAACCATGCAGCAATGGGTAAAATGCCACCCATTAAAAGCAGTGTTTCTTTTCCTTCTCTTTTGAACTACTACTGATTGCCAAAGATAAAAGTTCTGTCATCTAAAAATTCAAAGTCTAGTACTGTCAAAAGTTGATTGGCTACTCTTATTGTGATGGAAGAAACTCAACCAGGATTCCTCAGTCGCGATACTCATCCATGAATTTTTGGTGGAACTCCGTCAAGCCGGTGACAATCGCCGGAATCTTTTCCTCTTGAGGCAGAATTGTGCACCTGAAGTGCCAGGTCCCAGGAACCTAACATGACAACATCACAATCCAAAATTAAGTTAATTCCCAGAGAGAAAATAGAAAACTTTGGTGTTTTTCTGAAATGTTTGCTCTATCAACTTCCGCTATTTAGCATTTAAAACATATCCTTTAAGCATGACATGATCCCATCGGATAAAAAGTAAACAAGGTAACTATAATGCTGGAAAAACTTCGCGCCAAATTGAAATATGCAACTCTAAATTCCAAAATCCCTAATGCCATAAGGGATGAAAGCTTAGGGATTATTTTTAATATTTAAAGGGGAGGGATGTTGTTCACAAGTAACCTAGAATCTAATCTTGAATGCTTAAGAAGCTATAGCAAAGCCTTGCCAATTGTGAGATTAACGGAAAAGCAAATTGGTTATAACAAACTACCAGTTTTATTGATCAATCAGAATACAAATCACCCGCAAGTCAGCAGCAGATTTTGTTTTACTATAATAAATCAATAAAAACTAACCTGTCCAAAACCAGAACCAGGGACGACAACAACTCCAGTGGCATTAAGCAGGCGTTGACAGTAGAAAGCATCAGGAGCTTTTTTAGCAGCCTCAGCGGCTTTGATTGCCTTTTCAGGGAGGCGAATACGGGGAAATAGATACATTGCCCCTTCTGCTTTGTTGCATGTCACACCCTCTAGTTTGTTGAATGCTTCTTCCAGTGTCTAAGTCAAGAACATAAATCCAAAAAGATTGAACCAACAAAAATAAGTAAATAAACAAGGAAAACGAAGGATTTAAAGGGGGCTGGTGGCAGTCACTTTGTTCGGGAGATTACGTGAGACGGAGAAAGAGAAGGAAGCATAGAAATTGTTTGGAATATTACTCTTTTGACATGATTTAGTAAACTAAGTCCCTTTTGGGTAGCTAACCTTTGCACGCCTAGCAAGAGAAGATAGAATTCCATCTCTCTCTGCGATATACGACTCATAGGACTCGTCTCCAACCTGCAGCCACCCGTTGAAATTCACCAAGTGTCATATGGGAAATGCAGTTGATGCTAGCAATAGAATGTTCAGAATTTCATCCACATTCTCAAAACAAAAATGATGGTACCATACGATATTTGACTTTAGAGAGGCAAAGAACTAACCTTGGGAGGGTTCATGACGAGGCTAGCAAGAATTTGACCTGAGATATTTGAACAAAGATTCACAGAGGCCACCTTGTATATCTGTTCCCTCACACCTGCAGAAAACCCAGTCACCTCCATATAACCTCCTCGTTTCCCACACTCTCCATAATAGCCTGCAACCAAAGAGAAAGACACTCAGCACTGGTATGGATCCTATTGCCATGATTGTCTGTCTATTCTTTCTTTTTGTTGCAATAAATGATTTCTTTCACCAACTTACCTTTGGAAACTGATTGGAAAGATACCAATGATATATCATCCTCACCATAGCCCATGGACCTAGATACCTTCTTGAAAGAATGAAACTTTTTCTCAGGAACATAAATATTTTCTTGATACACCTGCAAAATGATAGAGGTTTCAATTAAGGTGTCATGCCCTTTTAGTAGTATATGAAATTCTCGAAGAAGAAAAAGGAAAAAACAGTTACCTCATCAGCCAAGAGAACCAAACCTTCTTCCTTGCAAAATTTCACAATATCCCGCTGGTTTTCCTCAGAAAGAACCTAGAAGGCATGACAGAAAATCCATGTTTTATTATTTAGCAAGCTTAGCTTCAAACCTTAAATACCACTTGTATTAATAATTTAATATTACTAATTTCACTGCAATTCACCTGCCCTGTTGGGTTGCCTGGATTTATAACAGCCAAAGCTCTAACGCTGATGCCCTTGGACTTGGCAGTCTCCAACTGGTTCTTGAGCTCAGGTATTTCCAAACCCCAACCAGTTGCTTCATCGAGATAATAAGGTACCTTCAAAAGAATAGTGGCAAAGTTATCCAATGATACTAATCTAAAAAATCATAATAAAATATAGTTTACATCATAATTTTTTTCAATTCGAAGGAATTCCTAGCCATTCAAACATGCAAGGGTATTTTTTCTTATTGACTTGTTCAAATATGACCTATATAACCCTTTCAAATCAGCGCAGTGGAACACATTAAAACATCAGGCTAATTTAAAATATGTATTCATATCGTATGTGTAAAGACCTACCAGAGTGCCACCATGGAGGGCAATTGAAGCTGAGTACAGAGGGTACTGAGGGATGGGGCACAAAATACCATCTTTTTCTGACCTTATGAGTAATTGCATCATCATATGGACCTGGAAAAATAGAAAAGATAATCAACTTATGCAGATTGAAAATAAAGTTGGATCACGGTGTGGCCATCTAAATCTAGGGCAATATGGGCCATGATAAAATCTCTGCCATTCACCAAAATCCTCAGTAAATGAGGGCTCAAAAACCCCATTATCCAAGTGCACTAAGTAAACACTTCAGGAAAAATTCAAAGTTGAGTTACCGATGGGCTTGCACCATCAGTCAAGAAAATGTCATTGGGATCAGCAGGAAAGCCATCACGAGCGGCAATTCCAGCAGCAATTGTATCACGTAATACCTTAATACCCTGATATGAGAACAACATTTTCATGATTTATTCCATGTATATCAATCTGATGCAAGGAAATCTAGAGCATATAGGGCAATAACAACCTGACTATGACTATAGGCACCAGTAGCTCTCCCAGGAATCTGATCCAGAATCTGCCAAGCTCGCTCTATTGCATCAGCACTGAAAAATATGCCAAAAAGAACAACTATTAAGACAAAAACTAACAAGAAATACATGAAAGAGAATTATCAAACACTGAATAAGAATACCTGAACAAACCCTGTGTCTCACTTTTGTCCAAAATGGATGGATGGTCGCATAATGCAAGAACCTGTAATATATATTAGATTGTCATAAGAAGGATTTCTTTAACGGTATGAACACTGCTGCATTTCACCACAAAAATAACAACAAACCAACCTCTCGGAAGAAAGTTATTGGCTGCTGGCCAAGAGACTGAGGATTACCAATGTTGCAGTAAATTATCTATTTCAAGACAATAGACAAGTCAGAAAAGGCAGGAAAACAACTTAAGTAAAAGCACTGAAGGGCACAGAAGTATATAATGCAGCATACGCCGCGTGGTGGGAAGAATTTTATGGATAGCTAGCGTACACTCTTCAATTTTCAAGGTGAAAAGGTACGGAAAAGACAAATTATGTGAATATTTTTCTCTCATCATCCCTAAGAGCAAAAAATGATAAAAATCTATCATACAGAACTGACTCATTTAACTGGTCAGTTTAGCAAGGCTAATTACCAGGGAAAGTTTCCATTACAAATCAAAGTTATAGCATAATTAAAGAGAAAATCTTGACAAGTGGATTATAAACTAGCGATAGACAGGGCTGGGTTGAAAGCTAAATTATTTTGCTGCATATTTTGGTCCGCTTCAATAATCACCAACTGAATTATTTCTACTTTAGAATAAGATATCAAACGGAAACCAGTACCTCGTTAAATGGATGAGAGCCTGAATTAGCCTGTAAATCTTGTTGCAATCTCTGCAGCATTGAGACATGGCAAGGTATCAGTGAAGCCATTCATAATGTATTTTTCAAAAAAAAAAATCCACTGAAAACTTGATAGCATCAAATACAGCTTTATCTGTCAAGCTATAGTGTCAAAAAAGCATGAGTATTAGTCCTAGTGTCAAAGTATTAGTCCTAGTGTCAGTGTTGAAAGAGCATTAAGGCTGTGTTTCGCCAGTAAAGGATCTAAAACGTTTCTACCAGGAATGTTTACCTAGACAAAAATAACTTTTCAATGAAAAACTTTTATCCTTTCAAGATGTACAGACGAATCGCAGTACCTGAGCAATGGTGACGATTTCTCCTCGAACAGCATATTCGCATTCCAGAACCTGCAGGAAAAGAATAAGATGGTTTCAAGCAAGCACAAGTAGAACACATACATACTGGTGACAGCATGACCAACAAATGATCCTTTGGTCAAGATGTAACACGGAATGGGATAAGCGCCAAAATCGAAAACGCATGGTAATAAAAGTTGAATATCACTCCAAGAGAAAAGAGCTGAGCTATTAACAGTCATCAGTCTCTGTACATGGAGACAACTGAACGAAGTTAATTCTTAAAGACAACTTGAGATAATTGAAGGGGATCAAAAAAGGCCAAATCTTAGTTTCAGATATCACGTGTTAAGCAATATAGAGAACACAATACTCCGTGACGCTTAAAAATAATAAACGACACCACAAAAAAGTTTATCTTTTTTACGGAAAAAACACATTTATAACATCAAGCAGGACGTTCAGCATCAACCGCAATAACTCCAGTTCAACCCCGAAAAAGAGAACCAGTTATGAAAAATCAATATCATCGATGATGCACCGAGATGCAATCAGACAGTTTCAAGCATGCAACGAGAGAAGACGAACAAGAGAAAGGACATTACTTTGGGATTGATGTTATGGACAGTAATAGGAAAGGATGAATCAGAAGGAGACGAAGCCATGGCAGAGGAGTGGAAAGCAAGGGCGGGGATTGGGGAAAGTAGAGGGCTCTGACGACGATGCTGCAAAGGGCGGCTCAGAATGCTCCTGACTCGGTCCGCAATGAATTTCCGCATCGTATATAAGAGGGATTTTTATGATGCGATGTTTCGTGGCATTAGAAATTTTTGGACACGAAACACGATCTCGAAGAAGAGAGAGAGCCCTGATCTCCAGGCGCCCACGGTAATATGAACTGAATCTACGACTCAGACCAACCTCCTCCTCAAGCTCCTACTTTTCTTGGGCTAGTAGCAACCTTAGTCAATTTTTTATTGTTCTCTGCCTGCTAGTTACTCATTGGTTTTTGAATTTCAGGAAAAATCACATTTAATTTCCCAAATTTTATCAATCATCCATATGATGTTTTAGTTGTGATTTCCCAATATTTAAATTATAAATTTTAGACTTTTAAATTCCTTTCCACATAAAATATTAGTTATTATAGTTTAATAATACTGGACCATTTTATTCATTAATAAACTAAAATAAAAATAAAAATAAATTTAAAATAAATATTATATTAACCCTAAAATTTATATTCCTTCTATCATAAATATAAAATATATTTAAATAATTAAATTAAATTAAAAAAATAATTAAATTAGTTATTATAACATATTTTTATTAAAGTATCATAATTATTTTTTAATTAATTTTTTATTTTTTATTTAATTATTATTGAGAGAGTATAAATATAGGTAATTTAAAAAATAATTAATAAATTCAAAAAATATATTTTATATTTCAAACTAAAATTAACTCATCAATTATATCTTATATTTAAAATAAAAAAATATTAAATTACATTATTCACGTATTATAACTTTTTTTATTGTTAAAATATACTCCCTCACAACATAATATATTATTCACATATTATATGCCTGTTTGAAAAATGCTAAACCTTGATTTAAAATTAAGGTTTGGCTCAAAATTTAGGTTTGAAGAAATTTTAAAACAAACAGTCGTATTTATTCAAACGGGCTTTTAGACTAAACTATGGTTTAAAATCAAAATTTCAGATAAGCTGGTCAGAGTAGTTTATGTAACAGTAAACCACTTATGAATTAACCAATTACTATATTACTCATATTTTTTCTTACATCATCTCTCCTCTCTCTAACTTTTTCTTACACCCTCTCTCCTCTCTCCTCATTTAATACTCATATATTTTTTCGTAATTTACCAATACAAAATTACTTTTGAAAATAACTATCCAAACACTCATTTATTCAAAACCACTTTTTTTTCATAATCTCTTCTTCAAAAGTCCTTTTCTATAAGCTGTTTAAAAACTCTTTTTTTTCATAAGCCCATTTTTAAAATTCTATCCAAACGGACCCTATATTTAAAAGGTACGGGGATTGCCAATATTAATATGTTATTTACAATTCAATAGAATCTTAAATGATATTGGCTCCAATACATAAATATTAATATATTTATTCTTAATTCAACAATATCTCTGATCAAATTATATTTAATAGGAAAATACTTGTGTTGTTGTGTATTAGCAAAAAAATTTAAAAAATGGGAAGGATTCCAGGTAGTTTAATCGAGAAAATAGTAAACAATTTAAATTGTTCTTAAACTAATTAAATACAATGAAGAAAATACTGTCAATCTGGTCTTTTAAAATTATTTGGGGAATTTTTATCTCTTATTTTGAATTCTATAAAATTAGGCATTAAGCATGAGGGATGAGATCATCCATTATATAAAGATTGTGAAAGTAATTTATATAAGTTGGCTTTATGTTCATATAATTTTTTTTTTGATATAAATTTTTTTAAAAAAATATTAGATTCACCCATAATATAAGTGTACGGCAAAATCTCTCTTTTTTTTAGGTGATATTAATGTCAAGTAAAATGAGTTGTCTATTACTCTTAAATGTAAATTTAGACGTCTAAAAATTATTATGTATCTCTAAATATTATGATTAAATTTATAATAAAATAATATTTTTTAAAATTAAACATATTATAAATAATATTATATTTTATCTCTTTGCCAGTTAAATCGGAGGCTTGTTCATATAATTGATGATGGACGTGTCACTAATTCTTTGATACTTCATAATTCACGTCAACTTCCAACGAAATTTCTTAGCCTTCGTTAAGGAAAAATTATTGAATATTTAAAGCTACAACTATATGGCCTGTCTATCGAGTCAAGAATTAGGTATTGGTCTCTCTCTCTCACTGCTCTCTATGATTGAGTTCCAATTAACAAGGCTATAACTATTCCCCGTTTGAGATCGTATTATATTTCATCATTCATAGTTTTAAAATATTTTACAAAATGTTTTTTCCAATCTCCCTGTGCTTGTGTAAGACAGAAGCCCCCCGAAAATGGTTTTTCCAACGGGCGATCGAAAGATAATAATTAATACAATTATATAATTTAAATTTATCAAGATAGTCCTATTAAAAATTTATGAAATTTTCATAAATAAAAATTCATTTTGACATTTAATCTTCAAATAGAAGTTTGGAATGATGTTCAATTTTCCAAAAGCCTGTTTACTTGGAAAAGTTTATTACATTCTTTCATTCGTTTGAAATGCCCCCCTGCCTACGATCAGTGGCCAGCAGTGTTGATCAGCGTCAACAGATAACACATCAGGCGGTGGATGGCATTTTAGACTTTCATCAACCTTTGTGATTCCCTTTCATTGGAAGGAACAGGCATGGATTACGCGATTTATGGATTATGATAATAACTTTTACGTAAGTAGATGATGAAGTCACCAAATGCACAAACTAGTATTTTTTTAGAATTTTTTACATTAAATTACATCAATTTGCACGTAACATCATCAAGAAGAATAATTTTACCTTCCCTTTTTCTCATTAAAACAAATAAATATTATTTATTCTATTCTTAATATAAGATTAATTGAAAAATTAATATTAATCTTAAATATAAAATATATTTTATATATTTATTTTTTAAAATTATCTTTATTAATATTCTTTTAACAATAATTAAATAAAAAAATAATAAAAATGATTAGATATTTTTTTAAAAAAATTATATTAATTAATTTTTTAATAGAATTAAATTACTTAAATAGTTTATATATTAAGCAAAGAGAAATATAACATTTAATGAAGGAATGGATAAAAAAAACGTTGAGCAAAGAAGCATTATAAGGGGGACTGAAATTCCACGTGTGCATCAGGCAGCCACTGACTAGCCTGGATGAATGACTCAACCCTGAACTTCCTTGCCTCATCTTCAGAGAGATTGGGCTTATAACCGGTCCATTCAACCCTCTTGGTCACATTTGAGCCCGGCCCAGTATTCTAGTACTCTCCATAAAATATTTTTTTTTTGTATAAGTAAGTATTGAACACCCTATACCAATTCAACTAATCTTAAAGACAATCGACGACTTATCTTATATAATATTAATATTATATCAGAGAAAGAAATATTTTGTCTTATCTTTAGATTGTTGATGTGTTTAACCCTGTTTAAAATTGTTATATTAAAAAAATAAAAAAAAATAATTTCTTAATAATCATTTGAAAGACATGAATGAAATATTTAGGTGATAGTAAACTCTCCGTAAAATATAGTGTGGGAGGCTTGATATCAGTGGTCCATTCAGCCCAGCCCAATGGGTCCAACAAAGGCCCAATTTCAGACTTCATGCTCATGATCGGGGAGTAATTTTTCCAAGGCCTTTCAAGGTAGGTGGAAGCGGTGAGATTATCAAGAGCAGAAATTGAAGAGTTCTGGATTACAATCCCAGTGTTCTGATTTGAATCGGTCTTTCCCTTGGCTGTGACTGTGTTGAACTGGCCTGGAAGAGGCTGTCTGGGTTTGATGTTGCAGTTCTGGAAAACTGAAGCAGCGTTGTCGAAGATGAAGTCGACCGTGCCGGTGATATCACAGTCACCAGTGTCAAAAGTTCGTGTGCCGTCGATTCTATTGCGCCTGCGGGAGATTATGGTTTTGTTATTTCCGTCTCCGATAATCATCACATTCCATGTGTTCTTCTTCAGTTCTACGTTTTCTGTGTAAACACCTTTCTCCACGTAAATCACCAATCTACTCTCACTTTTCTTCTTCACAGCCGCCACCGCCTCATTGATCGTCCTGTAATGTCCTGTTCCGGCCTTGGACACCACTGCATCCGGCGTCGTTTTGGTCGTCTCTTGCTGCAGCAGCCTCCGCTCTGTCGGGCCAACCCACGGGGAAACTCGACCCTAGTAGCCTCCGATGGAGCGGGAGCTTGACCTTGGCAAGCACACGGAGAATCTTTGTGACAATGGCCAAGCTGTTACTCGTAGATTCTGTAGAATTCTCCATGGCGGTTCTCATATCAAGAAGAATCTCTTCAGCAGCAGTGGAATTAAATTCCTCAATCGCGTCCAAACAAGTCTCCTGGTCCGTAATCGTGGCTCTCGGCCCCGTCCTAATGTCGGCAATCTTCGCCGGCGTCAGAATCTTCTCTCCTCCTCCGACTTCCAGCGATGAAATCGAGTCGTTGAGCCGATCCACAGCATCTTCAAGAACATTTCCGCAGACATCGAGGGCCGTCTGTACACTGTGGTCCTTGACATTGCTTCTGAGCTTACCTGGATAGTCCGCGAGCTTCGAGAGCTCATCAATGGCGACGCGGAGAGAGAGCTTGAAGAGGATTTCAGGGTCGGTGGTGTTGGAGTAGCTAGGGAGGGAGGAGATTCTGGAGACGCAAGAGTTGGGGTAGCAAGTCACGTCGCAGACGGCTTTAAGTGAAGCGGCCGGAGTTAACCCAGGAGAGGAAGGGACAGAGTTAGCGGAAGAGGAGGTATTATGCGTGTGGAGGAGGGTTCCTGCAACACCGGCGACGATCACGATCCCTAGAACTATGGAGGACACAATGAGGATGATCATGCGCTTACGTGTCTTCTTCCGATAGGCTTGGTTCTCGAGTTCATCTACCTTACCGTGACCCTTGAAGGAATCCATCATGAAATTACCCTTTTGTTTTTCTATCCTCTGGTTTTGGATTGCAATACTTGGGATTTCTTGCATTTTATAAAGAAGGCGAAGAAGGTAACAATGCCTGCTTCTGGTTTTTGGTTGTATATATTTTCTTTTTAGTAACAACCTATTAATTTGTTATTAGGTTTGCGTATATTGTAATAGATTGTGCTTAAACTGAATTCATCAGCTCTATATGATCTATTGATAACAATAATGGTTTATATATATATATATATATGCTAAAACTGAATTCATGAGCTCTATATTCTGACACATGTCAACACCGATATTAATGTTTTTCTTAAATGTTTCCCGATATCAGACCTAATTAATTGACTATTTCTCTTAAATAAGTAAATTAAATATCACAGCTCTGAATTAAGAAAAATTAAGTTTGATCCCCACTCAGGCACAAAGTTGACTATTTCAATGAAAATGAAAGAAAAATATAAGCATAGGCTTTTAAAAAATAGGGTTTTTGATAGATTTTATATACAAGCTTTTCTCGAGAAATTAACAAAAATTTACAAGATGAATAACGACATTAAAAAAATAAATATAGGCATTAACAAGGAGAATATGAGATTTAATAAGAACAATAAAAAATTATCAAGACAAATGGGACATTAATAAAAAAATATGGTCTTTGATGAGATAAATAGAGATTTTATTAATGCCCCTACTCTGTCTTATTTTCTATTATGTTTTCTTTGACTGGTGAAGTATTTTTATCTTTTTAACATCACAAAATTAATTCTAATTCAGCTCTCTATACTGCAGTGAAGTTTCAGAGTTTTTTTAGGACTTTTGGAAATAAATTTAGTACATTGGTGCTAGCTTGAAATTTTTCCCTTCAAATAATGTTAAAGTAATCTCCAAAAATACAGCCTTTCGAATTTATAACGCAGTACAATTTGGTAGAAAATAAATGAAATTCGATTGGGAACATTCTTATACTAACACCTTGCTAATATAGAGCCAAGAGTACATTATTCAACTTGGGGTCTTACATGGTACAGCCTTATTTAACTTCTTGCATGAAGATTTCAAAATTTAACACTACTTAATTTAGATTAGAAATCACAGACCAAGTGTAAATGGGAAGCCTGTGGAACGCAACCAGCTTGAGCCAGAAATGAAGTTTGCGGGAGTAAAACTTTGAGCTTCAGTGGCACTGGTAATAACCCTAAATCCTCTCCACTTAACTCTTGAAGAAGTAACAGCACCAGGTCCTGTATTCTGATACTCC
This sequence comes from Leucaena leucocephala, assembly GCA_037074615.1. Taxonomy (NCBI): domain Eukaryota; kingdom Viridiplantae; phylum Streptophyta; class Magnoliopsida; order Fabales; family Fabaceae; genus Leucaena; species Leucaena leucocephala. Next base: position 2,226,324 of record CM073558.1, on the reverse strand, counting down.
CCATAGAACAATGTGTTCAATGCAAAATTCCCTTCCCAAGGGAACCACCCACTTGGATGTATCACGTCGCTTATTTCACTCTTTATTATCACCGTCCTCGAATACTCCTTCCATGGCCTCCCTAAGTACGTCTCAACGCTTCCCTTCACCGCCAACAGGTCCTGCAAATTTAGCACACAATGCCAATCCAAATTTGATTAAATTAAAAGAGTTAATCAATTATTTAACATGACATTTTTTTAAAAATATCATAATCTTCATCCTCCTTAACTCACTCATTACCTCTCTTACGTGATTATTATTAAGGGAATATAATAAGAGTAGTTTAGAGAAAAATTGATAAATAAGAAAATATGTCTTATATTGAAGATCAATACCAACTTTTCAATTAAGTCTTATATTAAGGACTGTAGGAATATAATCATAATAATATATTATGATTATAGTCCTCTATTTCTTAATATAAAATATAATTGACTTTTTTAAGTAGATTAAAAAAATAAATAAGTTAATTATAACTTATATAAGAGCAACTGATTAATTTTAGTAAATTAATAAGTATATAATATAAATTTATTTTGAAATGTTAGATTTAATTTTAATTAATAGATTTAGTTTACCTTTTTAATTTATAAAAAAAAATCGATTAGCTCTTATATATAAACAATTGAAGGGAATGCACATATATTCACCAACGTGTAATTTTGTTGATCCCCTTGCCCCATTGCTATGAAATATTTTCTATAAATTGAGATAAGGAGTTTAATCCGGTTTATAATTCAATTTGTCAATAAGTATTTGCCTTTTAATTTTAAAAAGGGAATAAGTTATACAAAACTCCTGAATTTTATATCATATGTAAATAACTCTAATAACTTTTGACACTCCATAATAAATTTCGCTGAACTTTTGTATCTATACAGATAATTTTCATATAATTAGTTTTTTCATTATTTACTTGCAAATAACTTGAATTTTAAGAGATTTACTTGCATATAATTCAAAGTTTAAGAGGTTATTATTGTAATTACAAAATTAAAATTTAAGAGGTATAAAGTTGATAGACTAAGGTTATCTGCATATATACACTTAAAGTTTAGGAAGGTTTGTTCTAAAATTTCAGGCGTTAGAGAGATTATTCACGTATCAGATAAAGTGTGGGGGGTTTGCGTGTGTGTATTCATCAATTTTACGGATGGTACGAACTACGAACCTGGGTGGCACCGATTCTGCAGTTTTGGATGATGATGCCGGTATTCTGGTTAGGGTCGACTCTGCCTTGGGCGGTGACCATGTTCTTCTGGCCGGAGTTGGGGCGGCGGGCATGGATGTCACAGTTTTGCAAGACTACGGCGGAGTCACCGAAGATGAAGTCAACGGTGCCTGCTATTAGGCAACTTACGAAGAACTGGCGGTTGCTGTGGACGTAGAGGGAGTCCTGATAGGCGAGCACGTCGCACCGGTAGAAGGCGGAGAGGTCGGCGCCCACCCGGAGAGCCACCGCTTGGTGCTTCGACGGACCAGCCGTGTTTTGGAAGGTTATGTCTCGAGCCAAGAATCGTTCTCCTACAACAGCTGCGACAACATAGCACAAATTAATGTTTGATATTGAAGTAAAATATCTTTAGTCTCACAAAGGGAAAAAAAAATCTGAAGACAAGAAATTAAATGAAAGCATGAGGTGGCTAATTTAAGATCACATATATATAATCTATATAAAATCATTACATTATATTCCTAAGTCATAAATAATTTAATATTCTTTTGTAAAATAGGATTGGAGGTTGGGTTCTTATGGAATGAGTTTAGCTGCTAGATAGATATATGTCAAAATACTATATTAAAAAAAAAAGCAAAAAGAAAGATGCTTTTGTCAACAATGTTTTTTTTTTTAAAAAAAAGGATTTTTTCTGCCGACAGGAAAAATTAGTTGATATATATGAAGAATGCAACCTGATATGGTTTTTATGGTCTATTGATAGATATATCCCTCCGAATTATCTTGGAACTCAAACGGAACATTTTAAAAAGTTGAACCATATTTTTCTTACGCAATTTTAATTATAGTGTGGGGTTTGATAAATAAATCAGGATAGTTGAGGAATACGTACAACCAATGGCATTTATTTGATAGTATGGAACATATTCCGGTATTCATCATTTTGATGAACATAATAAACTCGCCAGATCTAAACGGTCTGACTATAAATCTAATCTAACTAGTTTATATGGTGAGCACATAAGAATCATTCCTATTTCATGTTAGATGCTCCGACAAGAAACATTGAAGTTGATAGCTCCAATCCCACCCATTACAGTAATATCATGTCAGATTTTCTTTTTTCTTTTTAAAAAAATCCATTTCTATACGAAGCATTTATTGTGACATGTGGCGAATATATAAAAACCAATTTATATAAACTCTTAAAAAATAATTTTAACGACACTATGACGGTTAAATAAAAAAATATAATAAAAAAAGATGATGATATTTTTATAATTAAACTATTACAAATTTATTTTTAACAATAATTATTTAAAAAAGTGCCAAAAAAGTAATTTTTAACAATAAATATTTAAAAATGTCATTAAATATTTTTTACAGCATTTTTTAAAAATATTCGCTAATACATATTTTTTAAATGTTATAGTTTTATTGTGAAAGTTTACTTTTAATGATAGTTTTTTTTTAAGAAAATACTGTTTTTAACTATTTTTTTTATAAAATTATTTAATTTATTATGGCTCCATGACGTTACTCTTAAAATCACTATAAAAAGTCGATTATACATTTTCTAGTAGTGTTAGGAGTTTATAATTATACATTTTAATCTTATTTTGAAAAATGAAGGTTAAATTAGTATGCCTTGTTTTCTCAATCAATTATATATGCATGTTAATTATATCTTAGGTCGTTAGTTATATGCACGTCATATAACTACGTACCGTGTTGAAAATACCTCGTTCCATGTCATACATGATTTCGTCATAAGGAATATACTCTATAAAATCTTTTGAAGGGGGCATATGAGTATATTGATCTGGAAACATTAATCCATTCCCCATTATAATTTTGATTTGATTTTTAATTAGGTTTCTCTAATCCCCCCCTCTTATCCTTACAATATGTTCAATTATAGGCATTAGTCTCCATGTTTCTAATTTGTTCATTCATTAAGACTAATGTGAATACACGTAACTTGTTATAAAATACATACAAAACAAAAAAAAGAAGATATTTTTTAAAATTAAAATAAAGGGATAAAATTTATTTATTAATAATATAAAAAATATAATTATCATGCACATAATCTATATATTATGATGTACTATGGTTTGATTTTGGTTTTATTTAGATCCATATAGCAAAATCAATACAGATGTATGGTAAGTAAGAACCATGCCATCAGTTACTAACATCATTTTTTTACATGTTAACAAATTATGAGTATAAAGATCAATACGCATAATCTATAAACTATAAGATCCAATTAAAAATAAGGTAAAATTAGAAGAGCAATGTAGTTTTGACAAGAAAGTATATAATCATCAAGACCCCCAAGAAATGGAAAAATGCTGCCTCATAATTGTAGAGATAAAAAAATGTAGTTTGAAAATTAATATACAAGTTGAATACTTCAAATCATCAGACAAAGACTATTCGATATATATGAGCTGTCCCCCAATTATTTCTTGCAATGCTTTGAAGCCTGTGGCCTCTGCTGGTCCACCTTTTAGATATACGGATTATTCGTACCAATATGGGTGTGTGCGTGTCTGTAATATTGGCTTGGTGTGTAAAGATTATCCACTTAAAATTTCCTCACACATACATATCCAAAAATAAGTCTCTTAATCATTTTTTAGGGTCAGCAGTATATACACACTTGCAATTTGCAAATGTTTCATAAACTCAATCAATTGTTTCGACTATGTTTTTTGATTATGATCAGATTATTATTATTTTTATTATTTATTATCTAAAACGATGCAAGTAGAGTAAGAGAAAAATGCATAGAACAAAACCTATTCAACGCAAGTTCCTTTCCAAGTAAAAAGAAAGTAGTGAATAGAATACTTTTTGCAGAGAAGCTGTGATGATGATTGAGATACTTACCTACAGTTGCAGAGTGAAAGGTTGTGCTTCCATCCACGACGTTTCTGTTACCTGTAATGATCGTACTGGTTCTTCCATCTCCGACGAACATTATGTTTGTCTTCTTCTTCGTCACCTCCACGTTCTCTCTGTACACCCCTGCTTTTATTCTTATCACATACCTAGTCTTGCTCCCCTCCGGCGCCGCCGCCACCGCCTCTGACACCGTCCTGTACTTCCCACTCCCGTCCGCTGCCACTACCACGTTTGGAGTCACCGTCGGTGCCTGCAGAAGCTTCCTGTCCCCGGCCGACATCCAATCCGGCCACGTAATCCCGTCGGGTACTTCGTCCATCCCTTCTGTCAATTTTCTGTTATTGATAGATACTTCACTGTCCGACATGTTCTTGATCATCGCCAGTGCGTTGCTGCACATGCGTTCCACGTGAAGTTGGCCGTCCATCAGCCCTTCCCTAACGCGTTTATCAGCGCCGTCGTGAGAGAACCCGTCGAGGCAGGTCTCTTGGTTAGTTATGGCGGCACTGATGAGAGTCTTGAGGTCGTCGGCGTGATTAACAGAGTCTTCGAGATCGGCGATGGCCCGGTGAATTTCGTTCAAGGTGCTGTCAATTGTTTCCAAGCAATCGTGAAGAGCGGCTTTCTCTCTCTTTGTCAGGCCTTTTCTGGTTTGGAGGTTCTTAACGGTGAAGTAGTTGTGTTGTACGGCTCTGATGGTTATGTTGAGAGACAGTTCTATGACGTCTTTTTGGGTGGAGACTTTCTGGGCGAAGCCGGGTTCGGCGACGACGGCAGAGAAGCAAAGCTCAGGGTAGATGGTGGAACTACAAGCGCTTTTGACGATGGCGTGTGCCATACTCGAATGGACATTGTGGAGGCCGTCGTCGCCGGAGTTTTTTTGGGAGTTAACTCCGACTACAATGCCGACGATGGCAGAGACGAGGAGCAGAGTAGTGACAAGAGCGATGAAGAAGAGCTTCTTGTTCTTCTTGAACATGGGACTATGGTCGCCGGAAATGGATATTCCGGCGGAGTCTTGTTTCGTTTTACTCATAGAGAGTTTGACCGAATAGAGACTTGGTCAGTGAAGGGGGTTGATGTGGCAAGTTTTAGGGAGCAGATGATGATGAGAGGATTTATATAGCAAAACATTAGCCAAAGGGCCAAAACTTGGAATTGTCGGTGGCTTTAAAGTCGGTAGATACTAAATTTGCAATTTAATTTATAATTTTTTTGGTGAATTATAATTTTAATTCAATGAACATGTTAATAGTAACATTAAAATAAATACATCCAACGTGTATAGTGGATGAGATAAGGAGGAAGGACTGAAATTGTGAAAATCAGTAGATAAGAATTAAGATATTCTTGTTTTTTTTTTCCTCCAAGAGGAGATAAGATGTTAAGAGTAGCAATAGTAACAAATCAACTGCTGATCGTTAGAGCCCTTTTTAAAATTCTAATAAATAATGTTTTGGCTTCATTGCTCTTCCAAAATATGGCTTCTTTCGTTAGTTACTTCTCATGTCATACCATATATTTAATGTAAAAATTAGTTGTATAATTTAGATAAATTTAAAAAATTAAATAAATTAGGACTAAATTGTGTACTTATTAATCATTTAAAATTAGTTAAATAATTATTATATTAATTATAATTAATTAATTTGTTAGTTTATTTAATTTATTTTAAATAATAAATTAATTATCTCTTATATTTATTTATAGTATGTGAGTATTATATTACTCTAAAATTGTTTTTTTTTTCATCTTCTGTCTAATGGAAATAACTCGTCTTTACATTTGCAAAATTGTGGAGGGTTTAAAAAAAGAGTGTTTAGTGTCATTGGACAGGTCGATAGAGTTTGAGAAAGTAAATTGAAAAGAAATTTAATCAATTCACCAATGAATGGCAATACCTAGTCAATTCACCAGGTGACCGTTTCAAAGGGACACAAAGGTCATAAAAATCAATTACTTCGCTGGGTCCCCAGTCTGACTAATCAATTAATCACAGTATTCACGAAATGTCTGAGTGAGTGAGAGAGAGAGGAGTTTTTTATCTACTGATTTATTTTATCCAAAGAAAAAGGTTATTTATGAGGGACCCCACAATGTTTTGCCAACTAAAAAGGTTGGGCTTGAATTTAGTGGGCCCAACAAAGTCGGCCTAACCCAACTAGACAATGAGTTCAGCTAGGTTGGTCACGCAATCACATTTGGGAAAAATAAGTCAACAATTATCCGATATAGAATTTTTTGAGAGATAAAATTTATTACGGTAATCTCTATATATTAGGAGTATTAATTTTTAGCTATTAGCTGGTAGATAACTCTTAGACTTTAGCTAAAAAAAAGGAGATAAACACCATAGGAAAGCTCAATTGACCGCACTTAGGCCACACATATAGCTTATTGGACTTTCTCAAAATAAAACACTCCCATAACTCATTAATATAAAAATTAGTTAATTTTTTAAAAAATATAAAAAATATTAAATAATCAGTTAATTATGATAAAATATAATTCTTCAAGATAAATTCATATTATATACTATTTAATTTATCTAAATTAGTCAACTAACTCTTATATCAGTTATGATTAACTGATTTATTTAGTTTTCTTAATCTATTAAAGAAAAAAATACTTATTTGCATATGTTAAGAAGAACAAGTACCTTGCATATATTAATAAACTTAACAATGATAATGAATACAATAAACCCTTATAAGAATTATTTACTCTAAACATTCTTTAGGAGGTAACGCATGAGATGAGGACCAAGTTAACCTCCCTCTAGATGAGGATACAAACTTCCTATATATGAATGAAGCATATAGCTTTTTATATAGACAAAGTATTACAGGATGAGTGAATGAGAAATAACTAACGACTAACTCTACTCACTAACCAATATTCCAATAACGGTAGAGGCTTCTAGCAAATTAAAGATTTCAAACTCCAATTCAATCAAATTTGAAGGCAATATTGAAATCAAAGTCCAACAACATATGGAAAGCCAGTAGAGTTCAACCAAGTGGAGACAGAAATGAAGCTTGCAGGAGTGTTACTTTGAGCTTCAGAAGCATTGGTAATAACCCTAAAGCCTTCCCAATCAACTCTTTCAGAAGTATTAGCCCCAGGTCCAATGTTCTTATACTCGCCATAGAACAAAGTGTCCAATGCAAATGTCCCATTCCAAGCTAACCACCCAGCTGGGTTTATTATTTCGCTTATGTAAGTCTCCATTATTACCGTCCTTGAATACTCCATCCAGGGCCTCCCCAGGTACGACTCCACGCTTCCATTCGAATTCGCTGCCTCCAGATCCTTACACAAAGCTCATAAAACATTAATCATCATCTTTTTGATTATTATATAACCTAATTCTTTTCATGTGATGCATATACCTCGGTGGCATCGATGCTGCAATTTTGGATGACAATGGCGGTGTTCTGGTTGGGGTCTTCTCGTCCTTGTGCAGTGAGTATGTTGTTCTGTCCTGAGGAGGGAAGCCGTGATCGGAGTTCGCAGTACTGGAACACGACGGCTGAGTTTCCGAAGATGACGACGACGGTGCCTTGGACGAGGCAGTTCACGAAGAACTGTCGATTGATCCGCACGTAAAGGGTGTCCTGATACCCAAGGAAATTGCAACTGTAGAATGCTGACAGGTCGCCTTCCACTCTCAGAGCCACCGCTTGGTGCTTCGCCGGACCCGCTGTGTTCTCGAAACTTATGTCTCGTGCCAAGAATCCATCTCCCTCTATCGCTGTAACACACCGCAAGTTAGATATTTTAATTATTACACTGTATAACTATTTATTTAACTAATTTAATTAAATTAAAAAATAATTAATATAATATTTTTTAATTTTATTCATTTTTATCAATAGAATAATTTTAAAAAAATAGATAAATTTATAAAATAAATTTTAGATTTAGGATTAAAACTATTACATTATATCAGTTATCTAATTAAAATAAAGTTTTTATTCAGTGTGTATATATACTTCTTCTTTTCCTTAATATAAAATTTATTTAATTTTTTTATAGATTAAAGAAACTAAATAAATCAGTTAATTATGTCCAAATCTAATCTTTTAAGATGAATTCATATCATAATTTTTTAATTTACTCAAATTAGTCAACTATATATAATATTAGTTATAATTACTGACTCTAGTTCTAATTATAAGAATTAATTAATTTTTTTAAATAAATTTAACAAGCTAAATAAATCAATTAATTATAATTAATATAAGAATTCATTAAATAATTTGAATAGATTAAAATGTAAATAATATAAATTTATTTTGAGGGATTATATTTGACTATAGTTAATTAATTTATTTAATTTTATAATTTTTTTAAAAAATTAATTAATTTTTATAGTTATAATTAAGACTAGAGGAAGTATGATTTATTTAGTTTTATTAGTAAATTGAAAAAAAGTAACCCAGAGTTAGTATTTATTATGGCTTAGGCTTACCTACTGTGGCAGATCTGTAGGTTGTGCTTCCATCAACAACGTTTCGGCTCCCTGTGATGACAGTGGTCGATGCTCCATCTCCCACAAACATGATATTCGTCTTCTCACTTGGCACCTCCACGAGCTCAATGTACTCTCCCGCTTTTATATGTATCACATACCTCGTGCTACTCTGCTCTGGCGCTGCCGCCACTGCCTCCGACACCGTCGTGTAGTTCCCGCTCCCGTCTGCCGCCACAACCACATCTGGGGTCACTGTTGTTGACGCTTGCAGAAGCCTGAGGTCTGCCGCCGACATCCACTCCGGCCACCTAATCCCATCCCCATCTTCCTCCACTTCCATTATCTTTCTTTTTCTACTTGACACTTCAGAATCAGTCATGTTCACAATCATCGCCATAGCGTTGCTGGACATTCGTTCAACGTTCATGTGTCCGTCCATCAGTTCTCCGTTCCTCATGTTCCTGTCTTTGTCATCATGGGAGAAACCGTCCAGGCAAGTCTCTTGGTCGGTTATGGCGGCGCTGACGCGAGTCTTGAGGTCGTTGGCGTGATGACTTGAGTCGTTGAGATATGAGATGGACAGACGAAGCACGTAAAGAGTGTTGTCAATGATTTGTAAGCAATCTTCTAGAGCGATTTTCGCTCTCTTTGTGAGGTCTGTTCTGGTTTGGAGATTCTTGATGGTGATGGAGTTATTCTGTACGGCTCTGATGGTTATGTTAAGGGATAGTTCTATGACGTCTTTGTCTGTAGAGACTTAATCGGTGAAACCAGGTTCGGCGACGATGGTGGAGAAGCAAGGTTCCGGGTACAATGTATAACTACAAGCGACTTTCACAGTGGTGTGTGATCGAGTGAAAGGAACAAGGTTGTCGATGTCGGTGTTAGAGTTCTTGTGAGAGCGAACTCGGACGACAACGGCGACAGTAGTAAAAGAGAAGAGAAGCAGAAAAGTGAAGGAAGCTAAGTAGCTGTTCTTCTTGGACATGGGATTGCTCTTGCCTGAATAATGGGATATTCCGGCTAAAACTTGTTTTAGGTTGGTCATGAGTGGTTTGGGTTTTTTGCCGGAGAACAAGAAGCTAGATCATGATACATTTAAGAAAATTGCACTCTTCCATTTCTTAGGACTTGGATTAATTTTTAGAGAATAGATCATGGGAATACTATATTTTGAAAACTAAATTCTGAGAAGAATAGATTTTGAAAATATAGATATTTGGATAATTAGTAGTATAATCACTTTTTATATTAGTAAATTACAAAAAATGTATGATTTGATTAAAAGTATGAGAAAGGAGAGAGGTTAGATAAGAAAGATGAGAGAGGAGAGAGTGTAGAGAAGAGATAGAGGAGAGAGGAGATATGGTGGAGAAAAGAGATGAGAGAGGATAGAGGATAGAGGGTGTAAAAAAAGTAGGGATAAGATAGTAATTGGATAGTCTATAAGCTATTTTACTGTTCTAAAAGCTAGTTTTAGTAGCTTATTCAAAACTATGATTTTGGCCAAAATTACTTCTAGACAAATATGACGGTTTGTTTAAAATTTTCCCAAACTAAAATTTCGCTCAAAATAACTTTTCAAACCAAAATGCCAAACCGACACTTAATACAAGTAAACAATTAACTTAGAGATTAAAAAAATAAATTATTTAGTTTTGTGTAAAATATGTGTTGACTTCTTTAATATATCCATTTAACTATTGCATTTAAATTACTTTTTGATATTTTTTTTAATATGTGTAATCAATACAAATAATTTAGAAAATAATTATTCTCTTTAATTCTAAATATAAGAGTTATATAAGGAGTATATTTTAATCCTAAATATAATACTCTAATATACTTTGTTCCCTAAAATTATAATTTTTTTCTTAAAGAATCTCTTTATAATTGCATATATTAAGCAAATTTCTATCAAAATAGTTTAAATGCATATAATTAAATAGAATATTTTAGAAAAATTAACACACAATTATTATAAATAATTAAGTTAACTAATTTTTTTAATCTACCTAAATTAATTAAATATATCTTATATTAAGAATTGGAGGAAGTATAACTTTAGAAGATAGAGTGAATTTAATTTGTACATTTTAAAATCAGTATAAATTTAGAAAATAAAATGAATTAAATTCTTACATTTTAGAATTAAAGAGAAGTCCTAATTAATTTCTATATATTTAGGGTAAGAAGAATATAATTTAATAATGATGAAGTACGTTTAGCTTGTGATTTTGGAGGATGCCTTCACGAGTTTAATTTCCCTAGAGAGCCAACTTTTTTAGAACATACTAAAATTGACGTTAGTACATTTAAAATTTTTAATTTAAGAGTGTCCTTGAAGAAATAAATTCAGACCAAGATAGATAGAAAGAATACTATCTTCTTCTTCTGAACTACTAATCTCTTGAGTGATTTCATGTAACTCTCCATTAATTTGTTATCTTGTGACTTCATCGTTATCATTTGATATTTTTTTATTCAAATACATTCACAGAAATGGCTAATTATAAGCTAAGTAATGCTAAAAAAAATGGTAAGATAAGGATGGATATGGCAGGTTCTGATTTAATTAAGAAAACAACCCTTTCGTCTTGTAATTTCCTGTTTGGATGAAGATTCCTAACAGGATTAGAAAAGGAAAATATTTACTTTGATTTTCATCTCTCCTCTCTCACACAAAATAACAAAAAGTTTCCTCAAGTACTATTGAAGATTCCTTTGTTTAAGATACGTGGATGTGTGTGAAATAACAAATTAGTCAAGGACAAGTTTGGTTGAAAGCTTAGATTTCCACTGATACGTATAATAATTGTTGATCAAGAATCAAAGGTTTATGGTTGGCCACAAAAAAAAAAAAAGCATATCTATATATAGAATTTATCACTGAGCTTTTCTTTTTCTGGGCACAAGGAATAGAAAAATGAACTCTGAAGCATGTTGGTTCGATTACATAGTAGAGTAATTTTTCAATCAACAAATTTTAATTAAATATACACTTACCCATTTCCTTATTTCTTTATTGAAGTTCAATTCAAATTTTTCAGCATAATTCTTAGTGACATTGCGTTCAAAGCATATAGAACGTTGGATCCTGAAGTAGTTATATATAATCAGCCTGTCACGAGATTCTCCTGATATACGGGTCTTATAAGGCTTTAGACCCCAATTTATTTATTATCTGTGAGTTCAATTAGCGAAGAAGTAAAACATACTACCATTTGTGACGTATTCGATTTATGTGAAGTATAACTTTATTTGGGTTATAGTCGCGGTACTTGAAGAGACATCCTAACTCCTGAATGCCTAGGTTTACGCCTAAGAGTAATTGACGACTCGTTCTGCCCGACATTCGTCTAAAAGGAAAGAAGATTTCGTCATATCCTTAGATAGTGAATAAGCTAAGTGGAGGTTGTAAGTTGGATTCCGTAACCACTCACTGAATATAGAGTTATTACTTTGTTGAAACTTAACCACGGCAAACCTGCTTGAAAACGATATTAAAAAAAAAAGTTTCTCTATTAAATCACGCAGAGACATGATAAATTTATTTTGTTTAGGGATTATTAATTAGAGGTCGTACCCTTAAGGCACTGTATTTTCAAATATTTATATGGCAAGGCAGAAAGTGAACATAATGCAATCATGTGAGCAAAACTTTATTCCTAAACTTGTCTTTCTTGTTTTCTGGACAATTTTCCTAACCTTCTAGTTAAGGCTTCAAAAAAACACATTTGATCACAGCTCAAACCAATTATATATGCTTCTCAGAAAAGCATCCTCTTAGATTTTTACTGTAGTATTCCTCTAGTTTTGTGAAGGCAAAAACACAACAAAAATTTGGGTAGGCCCAGGGGAGCTCACTAAGACTAGGGTTGATCCCTAAATTCAAAGAGCATTTATAAATATATATTACATATTACATATTACAGATTGTCCACCAATTAAGTCTTTCCATTAGCAGTAGAATCCAAACTCACGGTCTTGTAGCTATGAATTAATTTCTTATCAACTGAAACAACATAATACTTATATTAGTTAAGTGATTGCAAAAATTCTCAACAAATACCTATATATCAAGAAAACTGATGAGAAATTGACAATGAAGCTACTGCAGGGGGATTCCAATTAAAGGTTTTAACTTTGCAGGTTTGAATGAGATTCTCATTGCTTGTGATTTGGTGGAATCGATTACGCTGGATAGACTCTATTCAGAAAGGTCGATTCCAGTTTGAGGAAGATACGTAGTTTCTGGAAAATATATAGAGCATCTTCTACAAATAAAAGGATGAAATATTTGGACGGATATGTAATTATCATAATCTGGGTTTTAATAACTTTGCTACACATATCAGAAGACCATATTATTGGATTCTTACAGATTTAAGTGTACATTAGAGAATTTAACAAGCTAATAAGTCAGCAAAAACTGTAAATCCAATCAAAATTTCAGTACACAACCATATATATAGCTAGATGCTGGAATACACTACTCAACAACTCTTCTGTGTTACATGGACATGAAAGAAATCAAAATTAAGGGAATATATTTCTGTCCTTTCATCCATCTGAGGGAGGATTGAACCTGCAAATTTAAACACATGAAATTTTATCTGTCAATCAATCACTAGCTGCAAACTAAGAAAAGGGCTTGAAACTTTTAAGATCAGTAAATAGAGAGCTTACTGGTTCTGTGTAGGATTTGAAGTGCTTGGAGGTATTCTTCTTAAAGATGAGCCCAACTTCTGCATAGGATTCCTATTATGTGCCTGCACAGAAGAAGATGAAGTCTTGCTTAATGGCAAAGAACGAACTTCTGGGTTGTCCCTAGCTGATAATAACAACAGTGTAAGAGTGAGAAAAAAAGCCAGTAGAGAGAAGCAGGTCTGCTTCATGTTCATGGTGATGGAGGATCTTGAATTCTTGATTGAGGCCAAGTGTTTTTAGTTTTAGGATCAAGTGAGAAATCTTAATTTATTGTATCAAAAGGTGAATATCTAATGTGGGTTCTGATAATATAATAGTGGGGAGGGTCATGTGTGGCTGAACTTTTTTGTCTGGTCTTAGGATTTGGTGAAAAGAGGGACTGAAACTTCAGAAAAATCATGATACATGCACGTGATCAGTTCATGAGGCATTTGAATATATTAATCTCTTTAACTTTCTTGGAGAAAGCAAAGGTTATTAATATTAAATGCAAGTTTATGCAGTGACATCAAGAAACTGATGAATCCCATTCACATAGAAAACTAGAACTGAATGTTGAGCTGTTTCATACGTTGATCCTTCTTTGTCACTGAGAAAATATTGTTTTAAGCAACAGACACAGTCATAAGTGAAACACGACACTTCCACTTGGATGATGAACAGAGTGGTAACAGAAGCTGGCATTGTTAATCGATCCAGTCATATCCTCTGACTTTTTTTGGTGCAATAAAATTTAGATAATTTTGACACTAATCTTTCACTAAAGTTAAGGTCACTAAAGTTAAAGTACAATCATAAAATTTAAAAAACACTTATAAGAGACTTATGAGATTATTTAACAAAAGAGCTCTCACAATGATAGGGAAAATTGAATTTACACCCTTATAAGATATAAACATATTTTTTATCATATGTATCAACTCTTATTAAATTATCATATTCTAGTTTATGCAAGAACTTCCTTGAAGCTGTTTTCTAGTTCCAAGTTTAATCCCATTAGTTCTTGTTGAACCATGCTTAAAAAAAAACAACCCTTGTTGATCTTAGTATAAAATATTTTAATCACTTAAACATTATGTTTTGAGTTTAAATTTGTATAAATATAAAAGATATTTTTAAAAAATTACTCTTAATTATATATGATAATATTTAAATCTGATTCAATCAAATAGTCATATAAAAAATATACTGATAAAAAATGAATATGTTTTTATTTTACTTCAGATGAAAAATGGCTTTGAATTGGTCACAGATTCATAGTTAGAAACTTCCAGAACATTGAGAGAAGGTCCTTTTAATTTAGTTATGCAGATGTGGCATTTAATTTCAAGAGTCTCAACCAATGAAAACGTTAACGAGTTAACGGATAGTAAGATCAATGACTTCCATTAAGGATTTGTTATTGGATACATGTCACGTCACAATGACTCCCCTATATATTTCTCGTACGGTTCTACATAATTTTAGAAAAATATTATTTAATACTAATATCTTAAAGCCAATATAGTCTCCATTATGTGATGTTTGAAAGATAATATAATCAAGGATGTTGCACGTGTGAAATGTAGTAAAATTTGGAATTACTATAGGTTTAAGCTTTTTGTAAACTGTTTTTTAAAAATACATTTTGTAATTTTTTTTTAATTTTAAAAAATAATTTATATGTTGAAATGCAGCAAAGATTATTGAAATCAACTTAATATCAACTTCTAGTAAAAAAGGAACAATTAAAAATTATTTTATAAAATATTAAATATGCTCAAATTTTAATTACTCAAACCCTGCCATGAGATAAGACTATTTACAACTTGTAAATAATAGTACCATTTAATATGAATTATTTTATGACAATGATATAAATGAAGAGGTAAAACATTTTGATGATGGATTAGATCCTCTTAAAATTTGAATAAAATAATTTTTTTAATCATCACATATATAATATTAAAATACTTCTGGCCTCTAAGGCAAATATTGTATCAACAATTCTCTGAAACAAAAAGGTATTAACAAATCCAGTCTATTAATAAATGTTGCTAATTAAGCTACTTGGTAAGAAGGCAAGTTAATAAAATTAACACTTTCTTATGGTAACCCACTCACCGTGAATTGTACACCCCCTCATTAATTAATGGGAGAATGACGTAAAAGGACCATTATAATATTTTTTTAAATAAATAAATAAATGTAAAGTGACAGTGAAAGATGTGAAAATGATAGTTTAAACATTTTGTTGAGCAAAATTCAGAGTATTGCCTGATTTAAAGGAGGGTAATTGAGTAAATTATAAATTATACTAATTTAGATTGAGGATAATATAAATTATTAAAATTGATGCCTTTAGCTTAATCGAACTTATAATTTTTGGTTAAGATAGAACAATCAAAGTCAATTAATCTAATCTATCCAGAGGATTATAGATCTTATATTTAAATAGTTAAAATTTATAATTTTTTAATTTCCTATATAAAACGAGAAGAGGAAAATAAATTAATTGCGTCATGGCTATTGGCTAAAATAGTCAAAAAGCAGTTTTTGGGCCCAAGTCATAAAATATATAAAAGCGTTCTGGGTCATCGAGCATTCGTAAGATGTAACTCACAACACTTGGACCGCAAAGCTTGCGATTCCCTGATGGAAACAGTACTTTACCTTCTCTAGCTTTTGCAGCTTTCAACGCCAACGTTTTGAAGTGTTCGCAGAACTACTACCACCAAATTTCGGTACTCATACTCTCGGAACGCTAAATAAAAATCAATTCTCCAATTGCAAGTATTATTTTTGCAGTTTCAGATTTCAGGTTCACTTTGAAAGAAAGTAGATCCCAGGTAGATTCTCCTCTCGTTGGTAGTGACAAAATTGCTAATTTTTTCTCCAGCCACGTGGGTTTCTTTCTCATGATCGCTGAATTAATTGTGTTCGAGATTTCCATGTGCTGTAACTGGATTTTAGATTACCCTGGATTGTTCTGAATTTTATTTCGTCTATGTTGGAGTCTGATTGTGGCTTATCATATTAATCATTGTAGAAGTTTCAGTGAATTTTTGAAAAACACCGCGCAAGGCAGTACCCACTTAATCCCAAGTTTTTCTTTTCCCTTTCTTTTCTGTGGAACAGGATTTTGTATATCCTTACTTCAGCAACAGGCCGTTGAAGGTGTAAAGCTAAACAAGTGAGCTGAGATAATAGGGGAAAACGTAGGAGTGTAAACAACATACTTATCTCTATTTATTTGGCAAACAGTGAATAAGAACAGAAATGTTTTTAGGCTAAATAATACTCTGTATAAAATTGAAGCACTTGTTAACAACTAAAGCTTCTGTAAGAGTTAGTTTTATCGTGACGGTAATAGTCTACAATGGCATTTGCCCTCTAATATTTGGAGAGAGTTTTGGTGGTAAATCTCCTCCAATTTCCACCAACCCCATTATCAATGAAGAGAACACATGATATTGACACAATTATTTGTCTCTAGCTGAATTTGTTTTGTTTTTTCTGCGGATTCATTTATTCTTAAGTTACCTGTGTAAATAATTATCAGAATTCAAAATATAGGATGATTAGTATATTTATCTCCACCAACATTAATGTTATGCAAAAGTCAGAATTTTCTCATCTTATTTTTCCAGGAACTTTTTTGGTTGCCTTTGCAGCTCGGTTACATTACATTAGGTTACTTGTGGTTTTCTTTCTATTATTTATGACCTTTTCATTGACTTTGTGTCCTCAATAAATTTATGGCAGGCAACACAGGTTACCTTGGAGAATTATAAAATAAACTGAAGTATAGGGCCTTTCTCTTGCCACTGATCGAAATTTGTTGGATGGCGGAGAAATCATGCATCAAGCGCCTTCAAAAAGAATATAGGGCCCTATGCAAAGTACATTATCCTGCTTTCTTTCAACCTATTTCTTTTTTATTTTATATTATTCACAGTTTGTATGCTTACGTATTCTGTTGTAGCACAACTACAGCCATAAAACAATGTATGTGATGCCATCAGGACCCTCTCCCTCTCTATTTTCCTGTTTATTTTTGTGTGTCCAAATGTAAGTTGATGTTGTGGCTGCGTGGAGATATACCGCACAAGAAAAGGGAATAACTTTTATTATGAATTTGCAGGAGCCAGTTTCCCATGTTGTTGCCCGCCCTTCACCAAACGATATTCTTGAGTGGCGTAAGTGCTGTTCAATTTAGTTGTAGAAATAAACAAATAAATTAAAGGCTCATGTCAAACACATTAGAATTGTACCACACTAGTTCATGCGATGATAGCATTATGGAGTAATGATGTCTTTGCAATTTTTTCTGAAAGAAGCTTGTGGAAATGGCTTTGTTATGTATTATATTTTTATTTTGTGTGATGATTAGTTCATGTAAATTATGTGTCTTGTACTCTTGTGCTATTAGCTAGTTAAGTTTAATTTCTTTGGTTGGTGGTTGTTGATTCTTATTTATCCTTCGTTAATATCTCAGATTATGTGTTGGAGGGAAGTGAAGGAACACCTTTTGCAGGTTTGTTAATTTTGCAATTTGTGATTATTGCCACCTCGCATTCTCAATCCTTCTATGGTTTGTAATTATGAAATAGTACTACTTATAAACCATTATTCCAATATGAAAACTTGACTTGAAGTTTTTCATATTTTAGGTGGATACTATTATGGAAAAATCAAGTTTCCTCCTGAATATCCATATAAACCACCTGGAATAAGGTGATCCTTCTTGCTGCAGTATTCTTTTTTCAATTTTTTATCCCATATATCTGGTCAGTTATAATATTTGGCTGTGTACTTTCTCTCATGTAGTATGACTACACCTAATGGCCGATTCTTGACTCAGAAAAAGATCTGTTTGTCTATGAGTGATTGTAAGTGCTTTTAATCTGTTGGGTCACAAGTTACATAATGAATTACTCATACTGTTACAAGTTAATTTAATGTTTGTGTTGATTTGGCTGCTTTTGCAGTTCATCCTGAAAGCTGGAATCCTATGTGGTCCGTATCAAGGTCAGATTGATTCTAGTTTTGAAGATGATTTATCGACTTTATGTATTTACTTAATTATTTACTATTTTATTTTATATTTTTTTTGTAATACTACTGCGTGCCTCTGTACAAGCAATTGTCATTTGGAAGAAACAGATGATGTTGATAATCATAATTACTTTATAGCTTTCCACTAATGTTTCCAATGTATGAATGCAGCATACTTACAGGGCTTCTTTCATTCATGGTAAGCATGTGGTAGATTCTTCATATTTCAAGTAAATAAATAATCGTTCCTTTTAACTTTTGGTACTTCACTTTCATTTTTTTCATATATCTGTGAGTTTATAGCAAAGTGAATCGCATATATTATTATTATTTGTAACTTGATAATTCTTTTTTATCTTTTATTTTGTTAGTTGGCCCAAGTGCTAGATTTAGATAGTGCTTTGTTGAGAGCTTTCAATAAGATGCTGCGGTTTTTGGCAGATGGACAACAGTCCAACCACTGGTAGCGTGGATACTACCCCCAAGGAGAAGCAGCGACTAGCCAAAACTTCCCTTGCATTCAATTGCAAGAAGTAATTACTTATTCACTTCTTAATATAAGAACCATTTGACTAATTTGAGTAGATTAATGAAATTAGGTAAATTAGTTAATTATAACAAATATAATTTGATCTTCCTAAAATACTTATATTTAATATTAAATTATATATTAATTTATAAATTAAGACCGGAGCAGCATATTGTGGTTGCTAATATTGATAGAGAGTGAGAAAGGTCGGTGTGATTGCAGTTTCACTCAAAATGCTCTTTAGATCTGATATTTTTGCATACAGTGCAACATTCTGGAAAATGTTCCCCGAGTATGTTGAAAAGTACAACCTGCAGCAGCAGCAGCTTCTTTCTGAGAGGGCATCATCGGAGACATCTCATGATGAAGGTCCGAGGCCCATGTCCGAGAAGGTCTTGGATTCTGCAGGAGAAGACATGAAAAGAGCAGATGGGTTGAAGGATGTTAGAAAGAACAGAAAGCAATCTTTCCCCACATGGATGGTGTTGTTACTCTTCTCCATCTTTGGAGTTGTAATGGCGTTGCCTCTGCTTCAGCTATGATGAGGACAAGCAACACATTCGTCCTGGGATATGGAGGTCGTCATGCTTAACATGATTTGTATAGAAAACTTATGGATATGGAGGTTGTGCTTTATCTATCTATCTATATGCTGATTTGGCTCCTCTGTGTCTATGTTGCTAAGAAGTAACGAGTTACATGCTTGATCTATTTTGAGGTTTGGCTTCTGGTATTTCTGTTGGTTGGTAACTAGACGTTATAGTATGTCAGAAAGTAAGAAGAAAGAATTGCCAACTGAAAATATATATGCTACGTCGGCTCCTTTTTATAGGAGAATTTGGGGAGTCTTTTTTTCTTCCCTATTTAGAAGGAAGTCTTTGTCTAAAAGATTTATTAAAATTTTTTATTTATTCTCTCATTTAAAATGAGGTAATTTTAACCAGTACTCATTTTCTTAAAATGATCGTCAGATAAGTTATGGCATTTTTAAAAATAAAAATATGAGCTTGTAATTGATTTTTACCTACATTTCTTGATCCGACAAGACAAGTATGGTGCAACTGAAAGTTGTGGTTACTTAGTACCTGTTTGCACTAAAGTTTTTAAAAAAATTTAGATAAAATTTTAATTTAAAAAAATTTAAATAAATAATTATATTTGTTCATGAACGATTTTAGTTAAAACTATGGTTTAAAACGATAATTTTAAATAAATTACTAAAACTAATTTTTAAAATAGTAAAAGAATTTATAAATTATCTAATTATTATCTTACTCTTATTTTTTTTTATACTCTCTACCATCTTTCATCTCTCATCTATTTTTTTACCTTATCTTCTTTCTATTATCTCTCCTCTATACTCTTTTATTTATTCTCTTTTTCTCTATCTTCTCTCATCTCTCATATTTTTAATTAAATTATACTATTTTTAATAATTTATTAATATAAAAAATAATTCTATTATTAATTATCTAAATATTTTTATTTTTAAAATTTATTTTTTAAAATTTATTTTTTTAAATTTATCATCTAAAAGTTAATCTAAACCTACCTTTATTTACATATTCTCTCATTTTGCTTTGATTGAGAGAGTAACATAGGTGCAGTCAAAAAAACATATGGGGAAAGGGGACAAGGCGGTGCAAAGCTGACAGGAAATAAGTAAAGCTTGGCGTAGAAGTGGACCCCACCATCAATTATCATTCAAAGTTCAAACAAACAGCAACACGATTCTAGTACAATATTTAGGGCCTGTTTGGAAAAATCTAAACCTTAGTTTTAAACTAAGGTTTGGCTCAAAATTTAGGTTTGGAGAAATTTTAAAACAAACAATCATATTTGTTCAAACGAGCTTTTGGACTAAACTCTGGTTTAAAACCAAGGTTTCAGAAAAGCTGGTCAGAGTAGCTTTTGGAACAGTAAACCACGTTTGAACTAACTAATTACTATATTACCCCTACTTTTTCTTACACCCTCTCTCCTACTTTTTCTTACACCCTCTCTCCTCTCTCCTACTTTTTCTCTATTTTCTTTCTTACACCCTCTCTCCTCTCTCCTCTTATCTCTTATCTCTCCTCATTTAATACTCATACCCTTTTTCGTAATTTACCAATAATAAAATCCCTTCTATAAATAACTATCCAAACACTCATTTATTCAAAACCACTTTTTTTTCATAATCTCTTCTCCAAAAGCCCTTTTCTATAATCTGTTCAAAAGCCCTTTTTTTTATAAGCCCGTTTTTAAAATTCTATCCAAACGGGCCCTTAATAGGATGTACTGATGTAGGCAAATTATTTCGGAATTTTTATCCAATTTTTGCTACAAATAGACTATCATACAAAAAATTTTAAAACATAATTACTCTCAAACATTAAGTTATAAAATATATCTAGACATATTTTTTCATGTTACACGTAAATTTTAGAATTAATTATATTATTCTTAAGTTAGAAATAATTCAACTTATTATTTTTAAAATATTCATCATATTTTAAATATATAATATATTTAATTAATTTAATTATATTAAAAAATATTTAAATTAATTATTATAATATATTATTTTTAAAATACTATAATCATTTTATTTAACTATTTTTCTCTTTTTCTTATTAAATTATTATTAAATTTTTTTAAAAATAATTTTAAAAAATAGATAAATTTAAAATATAAATCTCATATTTAAAAATTATATAAATTTATTAATTATAATTTATATTTAGTAAACGAAGAGTATTAAAATTTTATTATGAAAAAATTAATAATAAATAAATAGGCATTTAAATAGTGTCCCGTTAAATATCTGTTTAGATAAAATTTTAAAAAATAATTTATGAATAAAAAGATTTTTAGGTAATTTTTAAAAAAAGATTTTTGAATAAGAGTTTATAAAAAAATAATTTTAAATAAATAAATATTTAGATAATTATTTTTAAAAATACTTTTATTATTAATAAATTATAAAAAAAATATAATTATTAAATATAGGAGAGAAGAAAGAGGGTGTAAAAAAGATATGGGAGATGAAAGATATTGTAGAAGAGATATGAGAGAGGGTGTAAGAAAGAAATGAGAGAGGAGAAATAGTATAGAAAAGATATAATAGATGGTATAAAAAAATAGGGGTAATATAATAATTGATTAGTCCATAGATTCTTTTACTATTCCATAAACTACTCTGACTAGTTTATCTAAAATTTTAATTTTAAATAATAATTTAGTTTAAAAAAAACTTTTTAAATAAATACAATTATTTATTTTTAAAATTTTTTAAAATTTAAATTTTGTTTCAACCTAAATTTTATTTTAAAATTTAGGTTTGGGAGCCATCGAAAGTCTGACGCGGTTGCGGTTGCGGTTGCGGTTGAGGGAATTGACACCCCATGTGCTGTTCAGAACGGGTACGCTCTTACTTAAATATATGCATAAGGTATACCATCAACCATAGTACCATACCATCCATGTGCGTGAGGTCAAATTCAGAAAACTGCCTCTTTACTCTTTTCGCATTGCACGTAGAAGCATGAAAACTTTGATGACATCATGGACATATTTAGATAAAAATTTAAAAAATAATCTATAAAAAATATTTTTTAAATTATTTTTAAAAAATAACGGTTAAAGAAGAGTTTATAAAAAATTAATTATAAATAAATATTTAAATAATTATTATTAAAAAATTATAATTAATTTTTTTAAAAAAATATAATTTTATTAAAAATATAAAAAAAAGATAAATTGTGAAGAAGTGATATGAGAGATGAGAGGGGTAGAGAAAAGAAAAGATAAAGAAAAGAGTAGAAAATGTGAAAAAGAGAGGAGGGATAAGAGAGAAAAGAGGGTATAAAAAAATAAGAGTAAAATAGTAATTAGATAATTTATAATTTTTTTATTATTCTATAAATTAATTTTAATAACTTATTTAAAATTTTAATTTTAAACTATAATTTAATTTAATTTTTTTTATAAAATATAATTATTTATTTTAAAAAATAAATTAAAGTATAAATTTTCTAAAATTATAATTTTACTGTTCTCTAAAAAGGCATTATATGATAAAGTGCGTGTTTGGAAGGCATCCAAACCTAGGTTTGGAGAAATTTTAAAACAAACAGTCATATTTGTTCAAACGGGCTTTTAGACTAAACTATGGTTTAAAACTAAGGTTTCAGATAAGCTGGTCAGAGTAGCTTCTGAAACAGTAAACCACGTTTGAACTAACCAATTACTATATTACCCCTACTTTTTCTTACACCCTCTCTCCTCTCTCCTACTTTTTTCCTATTTTCTTTCTTACACCCTCTCTCCTCTCTCCTCTTATCTCTTATCTCTCCTCATTTAATACTCATACCCTTTTTTGTAATTTATCACTCATAAAACCCCTTCTACAAATAACTATCCAAACACTCATTTATTTAAAACCACTTTTTTTTCATAATCTCTTCTTCAAAAGCCCTTTTCTATAAGCTGTTCAAAAGCCCTTTTTTTTCATAAGCCCGTTTTTAAAATCCTATTCAAACGGGCCCAAAGTCATAGACACATAATTCAACGTCTTCAAACCTGTTCTTGACTCTTTTACCGATTCTCACGGCATTATTGGCAGAGTCAAAATTTGAAGTCACTTTTTCTCGAGTCGTTGAGCCTTTTCTTCCTTCCTTCCTTGTGACTTGTCATTTCTTTATTTATATTTCACTGTCCCAACCCCAACAACTCATGAGAAAAGCCAAAGCCTAAGCTCTAAGGTTTCATGGCAGTCCCAAGTTTCCTTCCCTTCCCACGCCACACTTCTTGGAGCCAATAGTCCCTCACTATTCAAATCATATACATTCTACTGAATTTATTGACTAATAATATAAATAAATTAAAAAATATATAATATAAATTTATCTTCTACTAATTCGCTACTCTTTCTTTGTATAACTTGGAAATGACGCAGATTTCAACATAAAGACCCTAATGTCCTGTTTGGAATCTGCTTCTGCTGTGGGACATTATGTTTGTGTTTGCCTTGAAAAATAATCATTCTCCTAACTCTTTAAGCAAAAGAATTAAGAAAAAAATTTAAGAGCTTTTGCTTTTATTCATTAGATCCAATTCTCTAATTAAATATTATCATATATAATTTTTATTACTTTTTTAATCTTTAATATAAAAATTAGTTAACTAATTTTAGTATATTAAAAAAATTAAAAAATTAATTATGATAAAATTTAATCTTATAAAATAAATTTATATTATATATTTTTTAATTTATTTAAATTATTTAATTAAATTTTATATTAAAAAAGGAATGAATTATTAAAAATGGCCTCACAGGATTTTAAAATTTTATCCATGTGTTAAAAGATTTGATTGGAGAATTAGAGATATAAGTAAATGAACCAGAGTCTTAAATTTTTAATACCAGGACTGCATGTTCACACTTGGATAGGAATAGTGGAAAAGCGAATATCGGTCCCATTCACAACGTGACACGCTAGTCGTGTCGTCATTTCTCTTCTCTGAAGTTTTATGAAGAGTGCAATAATGCAGAGAGATACGTGTAGCATTTGGGATTGGGGTCCTTACAGAAAAGGATAAGAACAAACGGCGTATATAGGAAGAACTACTTTATTCTGTACGCAACAAGTAACCGAGTAAAATCTAAGACTCAACCCCAAAGGAAGAAACGGAATCAAACTTTTAAAAAGTTGGGTTTAATAGCAAATTTATCCAATGTCTTTAACTTTTTAATGTTGCGTTAAAATTTTTTAAAACATAAATATGTTATTGTAGCTCACGGTACAAGTTTTCACATTAATCTTTAAACTTATCTCAGCTTGTTTATCAGTCAGAAAAGAGGAGCGCAAATTTTGGACCACAAACTGGTAAACATTGTTCACAACAGGATCAACTGTATAGCACTAGCAACTTTTATGGATGAGAGCCAATTTGTTATCTAATAGATTCTCCTGCTCAAAGCTTGATTTTTTTCCTTTTCAGTTTACAAAACTTGAACTCCAACTCTTATTAAAGATACTGAATCCTACTCTACCTACCTCTATTGGTGATTCTACACAATTTCTCCTCCATCATTGGGTAAGAAAATGGAAACGCAGATCACTACCCAGTATATGAGAAAAATTTCTCAAGAAACTAAGCTAGTATCATTCACTTTTCAAGCATCTCCAGATTGATTCCGACCATTCATGATTCACATAACAATGAACCCAATCTCTCAAGGACAGGCACCTTTCAGAGATTAGTTCTTACTTCTTCCTATTGACTCTATCCTATAATTTGCAAATGGCTGCCTCAATATATGTGGGCAGATGTATTAAAGAAGAAGAAGAAGAAGAAATATGCAGCCATATTTTCTCATATAAAGGGCTAGCTCTGTCCTCTCCCTGCTTGTTCCACATCTAGAGAGCCAGGACCAGGATTACAAGGACCTAACCTTTTGTCTCTGCTTAAAAGCCTCTTCAATGACCTCAGTCTTGTGGTCATCGGTGATTTCAGCTCATCTTCAGCAAACCAGCTTGCAGAAGGAGATAAAGATGAAGAATTCACCTCACTTGGTATATCAATCACCATCATTTCAATGCGTCTATTGTTACTGCTACTACTGCTAGCTGTAGTAGAAGAAGAAGATGAAGAAGAAGGACCCTCTTCTTCCAAAGATGTATTAATAGAACTGACTTGAGTTTGATTCCCCCAAACCAACACATTAGTTGGAAAATTTGGAGACTCCGAACCACTCGTAGTAGCTAAAGCTGAGTTTTGAAAATGTTCTGATGCTTGTGATTGGCTACCAATATTCTCTGAGGAATTTTCTAGAACACTTGAACTGCTATTGCATTTAGGGGGTTCAGAAGCAACCGGGTTTCTACAAAGAGGACAAGTGGAATGTGATTGAAACCACATATCTATACAATCCACATGAAATCCATGATTGCATTTGGGTAAAAGCCTCGCTTTTTCTCCTTGAACAAGCTCAGAGAGACAAACAGCACATTCCAGACCATCTTTAAAATTTTCAGGTTGGTAAATTATTACTGGTAAGGACAAAAGCAGTGACGGATCGAGTCCACTTCTCTGACCGCCGTAAATAGCCGGATCTTGCCCAGGAGCGAAGACAAAGCGGCGTCGGCGTCGACGGCGAGGCGGCGGAGGAGTTGTTTCTTCAATGCTCCACCAGAACCATTTGGCGTAGAGATGGAGAAATAGAACAAACACAACCACCATGAAGAGGATTATTATAGCTAGCACCATGATTTTTCCCGTCATTTCAACTGCGGTAGATTCGCTCAATTTGTCATTAGACATTAATGAGTCACCCATGATTCTGGCTTACCCTTTAAGTACTGGTGATCCAAGAAGCTTCTTCTGGAGCCTGCAAATTAAAGACACCCAGAAGTTCAGAAACGAACAGAATGATCAAAACCCAGAGATGGGGGAAATCACTCGAACTTATGGGTTCTGGAGAAGAAAACCATAAAAGTTCAAACTTTTGAAGCTCGGTGAATTTCAGAATGCAAAGAGTATGAATGTGGGAGAATGAAGAGGAAGAAGAAGCAAGCAAAGACGTGAGAGAATTCAAAGGAGGAAGAAGCAGGAGGAGTAGGAGAACCTCCACAATGGACTTGAGAACTGGACAAGAGAAGAAGAAGACGGAATTGGAGTCTACTCTTAACTCGGAAATTATTAATTTTAATTGCAATGTGAATAACTTCAAAAGAGCAGCGGTCTCTCTCTTTCTCTGCACATTTTTTCTTTCCATTTTCCACCGTTCGTCTTTTCCCGTATAAACACATACTTTTTAGTATCAGATTTAAATTTAAAATTGAGTCGAATCCTTCAGAACTCACACACACACACACACACGCACACACACATTAAATTTTATATTTAATATTAGCATAATATATGTTGTTTGAATCCTTATTATATTTTTTTTCTCCGTATTACTCCCTCTATTTTTTTAATATAAAATTTAACTATTTTTTTAAAATAAATTAAAAAGATAATTATAATTAAATCTAATCCCTTTAAATAAATATATATTATATATTTATATATTTATTTAAATTAATTAATTATTATATTAGTTATAATTATTTTTTATTTTTTAATATATTTAAAAAATTAATTAAATTTTATATTAAATAAAGGTAAAATAATATTTAAAGGAAGGGAAAAAAAGAAAAGAAAGGATAAAAATGGGCAACCAAGTTGACCCCGACAATTATTTTACTTGACCCAAAACGGTAAGGATTAGACCAAAATTAAAATGATCGTTCAACTTCTTTTATAAGTAAAAGTAAAGACCTATCTAATTAATCTAATTATTTCTACACTATCTAGGTATCAATCCCTATATATGTGTTCGTAATTAAATATATTAAACTCGTTTCAGTTCAAGAGGTTAAGAAAGTTTATTAACTCGTTAAATTAATAATTTGAAAAAAAATTTACGATTCTTCTTACTATTATTTCTATTAAGCATGTATTAAATTCTCGTGTTTAACTCTCTCACTTTTTAATTACATCCAAAGGTAAAATAATTAGTATCTCTTATTTTATCTTGGTACTGGCACAAATCTAGCTCATGTGAATATTTTAAAATATATATATGATTTTTTTAAAAAAGAACTCTAAAAAATAATAGAAAATACTCAATTAAAATTTTAAAGTTCATAATCAAATAACTAAAATATCTTTTATTTTATTTTTTAAAAAAATTAACTGTATTTTATATTTAGAAGTATTTTTATCATTTAACTCTAAATTTTAAAATCTCAATTTAAAATTTATCAATTTTAAAGTATTTTTTAGGAGATTTTTCTATATATATATATATATATATTCATGACAAGCATATAGTTATTTTTCCTTATTTTAATATATACATATAATCATGACAAGCATATATTTATTTATTTTTCACTTATCTCTTAAAATGCAATCAATTAGAATGATGATATTCTCGTTTTAAAACAAGAGAGTATGATGGCATTCTTTCTTTTTCCCCTTTAATCGCTGGTTTTTGCCCCCTTTTGATTACTCTGCATTTTATAATCATCTCACAACTCAAACGTGAAGCTGAACAGGATCTCCTTCATGATACGAGTACTATTTTAAAATCGATTTATGGACATGAACGCTCGTGTAAGTGAACGGAACAATTTTTATGAATTTTCTTCAAAATACATGGCTTTTTTCTTTAAAAAAATCTCTTGAATTTTATTAAAATGACACGTGTCTTCTCTATATTTTAAACTCTACATAAATATTATCTAGGACATCGATTCAGTAATTTTTGTAATTTGGTCGAAGTTACACAAATTTAGTTTATTTTAAAATATAACGTATTCTCCTATTTTAAAGCATATAAGAACACAATGCATTATTCTTGTAAGAATGACGTGGAAAACTTGGATCACATCCTTAGGCAAAGTAACACGGTCAAGCGAATTTTGGATTCTGATTCTCCTAGGCTCAATTTGAGCTTCTCTTTCTGTGGAATATTTTGAAGAGTGACTCTTTAGTAAGAATTTGTATCATAAATTTCTTAGAAGATGCGATTGGTGAATCATTTTTTGAATTATTTGTTATAAGTTGTGAAGGTTAACGTATTTTTGGAATTCGAGATCGCACGCTCAATTAGAGAACTATCCGATTGCACTAAACAGGCTGCTAAGATTTTGAACATCTTTTTGATATTTTTAAAAATAACATAATATTTAATATTTAATATTTAATAACAAAACTCATAAAAATTATAAAAATTGACGAATTAATTTCTTTTTTTATTGGGTTTAATTCCACTCTAAACAGACTGAATCATAAAAATAATTTTTTTAAATTTAAATTGAGCTATTGGCAAATTGGATAGATGGGTCTAACTGGTGAGACCATTGCAGATTTTCAAAACAATGGAGATGTGTGTATAACATGCATAATAATTAAAAAAATTAATATAAATTAGGGGGGGGGGGATGATAGCTACCATGAAACAAGGAAAATAAATAAATATATTTTAAATTTAAACGCAGTTGTTGCCATAATTTGGGGGTCTAAGACGGGCTCACCGGTCCCAAATTCAAAATTGTTGCGTCTAGCCTTGGACAGAATCATTATAGCTATTCATGCCGTTTTTAACTTTCTCTATCTTCTCCATTTTCGGCCTACAAAGTTTTCTATCTTTTCACAGAAATACAATTGAATCAAGAGTTCAAATATTTTGATATAAAAAGGGGGGGGGGGAATTCTAATTAAATAATGAGAATTAGTGTTGTGGTAAGTGCTAAAACTATTTATAGTGAGTGTTAGGCAAAATTCCGTCAACTGTGTAAACTTCCTCAGCAGAAATGGGATGGTTCCTTACTTCCTTACACCCAAAAGGTTTCCAACATGTGTTACATAAACCAATCTTCCAGGATGTGTCAAAGCTTGGGTCTAGCATGCTAGCACCATCATCATCTCAAAAGAAATCAATACACAGATCATTATGAAACACATTTTTAGTTTGGAGGTGGATATTCATTCTTAATATCAGCCTCAAAACTAGGCTTTTCATAAAGTTGCATAAAATCTCTCTCTCTCTCTCTCTACACACATTAAAAGATTGTTTCTATAGTGGCTGTTTCTGTTATTTTACACAGTTGTATGGGCCAGGTGGCGAATTGTTAGTAGTCTAACAAATGTCACTCGTAATTTCATTGCAACAATGTTTGAAAACTATAGAAATGTGATTTTTAAAGAGTTTTTAAATTAAAATTTTAGTTTATAAAAATTTTAAAATAAACAGTCATATTTATTCAAATGCGCTTTTGGACTAAATTATAGTTTAAAACCAAGGTTTCAGATAAGCTGGTTAGAGTAACTTATGGAACAATAAAAAAACTTATGAACTAATCAATTAATATATTACCCCTATTTTTTCTTATATTTTCTCTCATCTCTCATACTTTTTTTCTCTTTTCTTTTTAACACCCTCTCTCCTCTCATTTCCGATCTCTCCTCATTTAATACTCATACAATTTTTAGTCATTTATTAATCATAAAATCTCTCATACAAATAACTATCTAAATACATATTTATTTAAAAAAATTTTTCATAAGCTCTTTTAGAAAATTTCTTTTTAATAAGCTGTCTATAAACCCGTTTTTTTTATAAGGCTGTTTAAATTTTTTTCCACACGCACATAGTTTTAGACAAATGTGCTAATTTTATAATAATATAATAATATAGGTATTTTTTATTCCCTTTTTTTTTTTAAAAAAAATGGTCAACATGCCATGAGGAACCTATAGTTTGTAATTTGTATACTTTGTACAAGCTGAGTTGGAAATTAATTAGACTATAAAGTCAAAATATTCCTTCCCCTCTTTCTTTTTATCTCCACATACCCTCTCTTTTTTATAGGCACAATAATCGTTATATCAAATGTGATTACTTATTCAGATGATAACCTAAACTTTAATTTATTACATTTTAATTTTTCTGTTTTACTTAACCCTTGTTATTATCTACACATACCTTTAAAATAAGGTAATGATATTTTCTTGATTAGATTTATTAAATCTTTTTTTCTTTTTTAAAAAAGGGTTCGAAATATTTTTTGCTCTCAATATTTTTTTTAGTTAGAGGTTAATCCTCTTAAGATATATAGATTATCAAAGTGAATTTTATCTCTTATAATAAAATATTTTTCATACATAATACTTAGTTTGAACCCATAATATTATATTTAAGAAACTCTATATCGAGCTTTATTTTTTCTTTAGTCGAAACTATGCAATATTTCTTAGACGATAATTTATAAAGTAATCTTTTTGAAGTATAAAAATAATCGAAATAAATTTTATCTCTTTTAATAAATATTTTTTTTATATATAATTTAATTTAAATCTAAAATATTATATTTAAATGACTGAGCTATTTAACAGCTGTATCAAGCTTTATTGATAACTGTCTCGGGCTTTGCTTTTTTGAATCGCAGGGGGAAGAAAGCGGGGTTCGTTTAATTTGAAGCATCGGCCCACTGTTATATAATCTAATTATGACCCATACCACTCAAAGCCCAAAATTAGATGATTATAGAAAATAAGTAATATTTGTTGGCCTTTGGAATTTATAGGCTCTTTTCTAATTTCTGGTGACTCCTCTGCTGGTTTCGTTATCCAATTCTGGCTCCTCCTTCGCTTCCTGTGGATGTGTGTGGCTCCTCCTGCGTCGACGTCTTGCCTTTCTCTATTAACTGGCTTAGACTTCTCTGCGATTGATTCTCGCTTTCACTGCATCAACTTCTTCTGGAGTGACTCAATTCTCAGTCACTCTATT
Source organism: Leucaena leucocephala (assembly GCA_037074615.1). Taxonomy (NCBI): domain Eukaryota; kingdom Viridiplantae; phylum Streptophyta; class Magnoliopsida; order Fabales; family Fabaceae; genus Leucaena; species Leucaena leucocephala. The sequence goes on along the minus strand of CM073558.1, from coordinate 2,195,111 downwards.
TCAACGCTTCAAGAACAATTCCCCGAATGGAGCATAACTTAGATGCTGTCTCCTCCAATTTATGCACTCTTCATGTCTGTGTAGATTGCTGAATGAGTTCCCATGCCTTTGTTGGGTACACTCTTCTTGCCTGTGCTTTTCGGGCGTATTCTTTCCTTCTCTGTTATTGTATTGCATTTATGTTTGTACTTCTGTAACTAACTATCGAGGATTTAAGCAAGGCACAACTATAAGTTAAAGACCCATTTGTATAAATCATTTCAATATTTCGTATGGTACCGGGGGCTTCCACTGTCCTTCAATTTGACTTCCTTTAATTTCGAAGTTATTCTTTGCGTGTTTCTTAGTTCTAGCAGATAATGATACTATTCATTGTTGATTTTTTTTTTTCTTTTCCCTTTTTGAATTTTGTGACCAGAGATTGCAAATGCGCAGCCCTACTTCCACTATACTTCGTGTGCACTCAGAGTTCAAAAGCCACTTCATGGTAAAGTAGCATCAATTTCCTTTACATATGGTAAAGAGCTGAGACTTCCTTGTGCTTGGAAATCTCTGGAAAAGCTTAAAAGGGTGAAATTCGATGAGGGAAGTGGGGAGTTGCCGAGGAGTAGATTGTTGATTAAGGCAGTTGCTACTCTTGAACCAAATAGATTGGCTGCAGATGAAGATAAATGTTTGACTTTTAAGGACTTAGACACGGGTTTAAATTCTAACCTGCCTGTAGTTCGGCACGACTCTTTCAATGACGAGTCAGAACTCGATGAGAGGGAGAAGATGAGAAGAATGAGAATCTCAAAAGCGAATTCAGGAAACACGCCATGGAACAAAGGCAGGAAGCATAGTCCAGGTAAATTAATCTTTATTGTTCCTTGTTTCTCTTTCCAGTCACATATATCTTCATGTATCCTTTTCGGAGTTGTAAAATCTTTTCAACTGTTGAAATCAAGTGCAGAAACTTTACAGAAAATCAGGGAAAGAACCAGGCTTGCTATGCAGAACCCTAAGGTGATGTCATGTAAGAATGTCTTTAAATTGTGATATTAAGTAACACAACATCCTTTCTTTCTTTCTTTCGATTCTTTTTTTTTTTTTGGTGTTATAAAAGTCTATAATGCACGACCGACCAGAAAAGGATTTAGATTATTCAGGCAGACAAGACATTGATTGTACTTCTTCAAGGTGACCTGATTTTTCTTGATAGGAAAAACTGCGAAGGACTAAAACTTGAAGAAATGATGTGTAAAGGAACCTTTTATATTTTCTATAATTCTTAACAGGAAATCAATTCTATTTTTGTTAAGTTTGTCCTACTCAAAGCACATATATAAATGCAATGCACTATTAAAATAATGACAACTACAATTCCATAGATACAATTTTGATGCTAATAGTTTCCATATCTCATATCCTTTACTACATCATTCCAGATTTTGATATAATATGCTACTCTCTCCGATTCACAAAATTATCCCTTTGGGATTATTTAGACAAACCAAGAAAATCATTAAATAACCTGGATTATAGTAAACTTCAACGGTATCCTACTAAAAACACACTTCTCTTAAATACTCTTTTAAATACACTATCTGAGTATTTGTTTCTTTTAATCTGTGCACTCCACCCCAAAGGAAAAAGGCAGCTCATCTTTGATGAATTATCTAGTTTTGGTCGTTTTTTAAACTCTAAGTAATTTACTTATAGAAGTTTTTTTTTTCAACGAGTCAAATTAATTCTTAGCTTTTTCTTAACTTGGCTAGCCAGATTGACTATATCTAAAAATGTAGTGTCTAAATTCAAATTTTGCATCTGTTGGCTTTTGTTTCGTTTAACAGTTTCTTAGTTGAGTTATAACGTTAATGGCAATTATTGATGGGGATTAGTTAGTGGTCACATTACTAGACTAGTATGGTTTTATTGTTGATTAGATTTCTTTACTTTGGCTGACGTCATTCTAATAATTAATTTTCTTAACAAAATTCTGTGATGCAGGTCAGAATGAAGTTGGTTGATCTTGGACATGCACAAACGTGAGTATATAGCTGCTCCACTTTAACAATGTTACTATTGAGGAGCTATTTGGTCCACTGGTCTCTTATCTTCCTTGGTATCTTGGATATCATAGTTTTGTTTTTGTTAAGGTGCAGATTTACCCTGGAAGTTTTAACTTAAGAGCTCTGGGTATTTAGAAGTTTTTTTAGGAGCAATGTCGCCCTAACCATTACCCAAAGTTAAGTTTGATTGTTAATTGACCAATATACTGATGTGGCATCCACATCATCTAATTTTTTTAGTTAAAGTGCAAATTTGCTCTGGAAGTTTTCACTCTGGAGCGCTAGGTATTCGGAAATTTTTTTTAGGTTCAATATTACCCAACCGTTATCCAGATTTAGTTTGACCAAATATACTGAGCTGACCAGTCTACGTGCTAGTTGCTTATTTTTTTGAGGTCAAATTTATAAATAAGAAAAAATTAAAAAAATACATTCCTCCAAACTCTGTTGTTAACAGAATATCATTTTCAAGAGACCATACTTCATTTTGGAAGTAACATATATTATTTTTCGAGAGGTTGTCAAAGTATGTTCTGTTGAGAGCGATACTCTGATAATAATAGAACTTGGAGGGATTCATTTTTCTTTATTTATAAATATGACTTAGAAAAAAAAACATGAAGTGGATGACATATATACTAACTAGTTTAACATATTTGGTCAAGCTAACGGTCAAACGGAATTTATATAATGATCATGGTGATATTGAACAAAAATAAAACTTTTTAGATACCTAGCACTCCTAAGTAAAAATTTTCGAGGCAAATTTGTATCTTAACCCAAAATAAAAGATAATATAGATGCTATGTCAGCATAATGGTCAACTAATAGTCAAACGTAATTTTGAATAATAGTCATGTTGACATTACTATGATTTGAAAACTTCCAGCAATATTGCTTTTAAAAAAACTTTCGAATATCTAGTGCTTCTGAGTGGAAACTTTCAGGACAAATTTGAACTTTAATTTTTTTTTTCTTTTTCGATACCGTAGTGTTTAAGATTCTCTTGCTTGGTATGACAAGTGAAGTTGTGAAAGAAATGGTGCATGTGGTATCATACATACGGTTTGTGTGCCATGGGTTTAAGGCTAAAACTTTAAGGATGTGAGATCCCCATAGTTTTTTGGGCGATATGAAATGCCACTAAAAAGGAGCTCGTCTCATCCATAGTTCTTGAATGCCACCAGACATTTTAGATTACATGAGAATCTGGTCTGCCTCTTGCTATCCAAGATACTAGAATAAAGATGACGGTGTACCAAAGAGCTCCTAAATTTATAGTAGGCCAATGAAGGTCTTTGATGCCTACCACTTATTTATTTTGATATAAATACTGCTCCTTTGATGAGAACTTGTTCTCCCCATGCATTATTATGCTGGATTCAGCCCTTTATTGGTTGTGCAGCATGGAAACAAGACAGAAGATTGGCATTGGAGTGAGAAAGGGCTGGGAAAGGAGGATGGCAAAAAGGATGGTGCAGGAAGCTTGTGTCTTTAAGTGGCAGAATTTAATTGCAGAAGCTTCTAGACAAGGCTTTGTTGGCGAGGAAGAGATGCAATGGAATTCCTATGAAACTCTGAATGAACAGCTGCAGCAGGACTGGCTCGAGAGTGTTGAACAAAGAAAAAACATGCAAAGGGCAACTCACAGTAAAAGAGCACCCAAATCTCTTGAGCAGAGAAGGAAGATTGCTGAAGCCATCTCTGCAAAATGGGCTGATCCTGTAAGCATATATGAACACCTTGAAGTTGCATACTTTATGGTTTCACTTTCACAGCACGCCAAACTCTGCTAGTTATTTCAATCAGCTAACAGATTACCAGCCTTGCACACAAAGTCACATAAAAGCGGGTAGTAATGAACACCTTACCAGTCCAGCACATTAGTAATGTCTCTTAAAAGTGGCTAGAAATTAATATTTCTCGCTGCGTATCTCTCACTTGGCATCAGTTATATTTGGTTATTACTTACACCTACTAGATTTGTGCATTGATATTTATGATACTTTAGATCTAAATCCGGTTAAGATTTCCTTTGAAACATATTTCTTCTAATTCACATGCAACCTAAAAGATTGGTGCATGGGGCCGAGTAGTAGTTGAGGTGTTTCACTATTCTGCTACCAGTTGATCTGTTTTATCGAAAGACTTCTACGTTGACCTATTTCACAAGTTGTCTTCTGGTGAATGCCAAGCCGCCAAAGTCCCTCTGATTATGCTTTTTTTTTTTTTGGGTGGGAAGAAGTGCAGTCAGAGGAGTTAAACGTCCACAAACGTTTGTTTGGAGATTTTATTACCCGATGACACTTTTATGGTCTACCATTGTCTTATTCTAAAATTGGGGAAAATCCAGGCACATTTTCCTCTTGACTAGTGAGTTTTGCTTATTCAATTATCCTGTTCTTAAATGGTTTATTCATTCAAGTAGTTTAATCCAGCATCAAGATGATCTAGGAACGGATATATTTGATATCGGTTAATTATGTTTTCTTCTGACGACCTCGTGTTCGTGTATTTTTTGACCTTTAATTACGTCATCACTGGTTAGAGTTGTTAGCATGTTTCCTGACCTACTTTTCTTTTTTGTTTTAATTCTTTAAATAGGAATATCGCCAAAGAGTTTGCTCTGCATTGGCCAAGTATCATGGTTCTGCTGATAAAACTGAAAGGAAACCAAGGATTAGAAAGCCAAGTGATGGTACAGAATCCCCGAGGAGGAACTCTATAAAGAAAAGATCTACTGAAACTAGCAGTTTTGCCAAGAGTGATGAGAGAGTTCTTACTCAAAAGCAGCTGAGAAGAAGAAAATCTCCTGTTTACAAGGATCCTTTCGCGAGTTTTAAGTTTGACATGATAAAGAACATCAGAGCACAAAGAGCTGCTGCTGAAACCAAACAGACTGAGGCCATTGAACGAGCAAGGTAAATTTTATGCTGTCGTTGAACTTCCCTGTTCTTTTATAAGACTTTAAACTAAGTCTTAACGATGAATGGATTTACTGTAATCAAATTGAATCATCTGCTTTGAAAGCTTTGGCAAATGTTGTTAACTACGTATATTCGTGACATGATATGCAACTGTGCAGACTATTAATTGCTGAAGCTGAGAAGGCTGCCAATGCGCTTGAGGTTGCTGCAACCAAGAGTCCTATTGCAGAAGCTTCCCTCATAGAAACCAGGAAACTTATAAATGAAGCTATTCAATCACTCGAATCCATTGTAACACAAGATACAACTGAGAGTACTGTTTCTTCTTCTGTTTCCTTGAGCGAGATTGATCAGGGAAAAGGTGCAACACTGGAAGTTTTAAACCAATCAGATATGGCACCAGTAAATGGTCATAAAGCATTACCATCAAGTGATTACAAGTTACGTGATGGCAAATTTTCCCTGCCTGAGTTAATTAATGGTGATCTAAAGCTTAACCTTTCAACCACCGACGATATTACCTCCTCTGCTTTGGGTTTCGAAAGTGAAGCGGATTCATCGAATCAACCAAAGGAAACCCTACAAGTCCAGGGCATGGAGCACAAGGCAGGCCCTTCTCCAACAGATATGGGAATTCAATCCGTCAAAGATGAAACACCCTCTAAATCGCTTACTGTAACTAAAATTTGGGTTCGTGGAAAACTGGTTGAATTAGTCGAAGAAACTCATTAGAAATGATAGTGTACGATTAGTTCAGTTTCAAACGCTATCATAGATACCACAATTTATTAATTTTCATTGTCATCATTGTTTTCTCACTCATTCTTTCAATCTTTCCCTCTATGCGTGTGTGTAGTGCCCCATGGCCTCAAGGTTTCGGAGTTGTTACTTGCATTTGAAAAAGAGAAGTGCAAATTGAGACAGGAGGGTCTTAAAATACATAGACAACAACTTACATCACATCTATTTGAACTGCACGATGCTGGTTTGTTTAGGGGTGGTTGAAAAATAAACGCAGGCACTGCAACAAAATCTATCCATCAGAAGAAGAATGATCAGCCATAGGGTAAGAGGTCAAGTGGGATTCCACTGTCTTCTCAATCTGTTTCCTCTTGGCTTCTTTCTCTTCTTTTGCTTTCTGAATATCCCTTTCCACTTCGTTCTTCTGCAGAAGAAGACAATACAAGAATTTGATAAATCATAAATGGTTGGCTCAGATAAATAAATCACAATTATATCAAATCTGTTTACATCGATGGTGTCAGGTTGAGGCAGCTTAACCCCATGAACTGCAGCCCTGTTGGAAGCCTTGGAGGTCATGAGCTTCCACTGGCCAGTGCTCATCCAAATCCTGCAAGGTAGGAGAGCCTTTCTTGTCCTCTCCATACTAAATTCAGTGGCAACCAATCACAATGTTTTAACTTTCAGATTCTATTATATCCAATTTCATGTTTATGATTTCCCCGTCTCCACTTTTTAAAGAGTTCATGGCATCATGAAATATGGCACACTCTGGAGGCTTCCACCTCGTATCAATGTATTACGTGGCATCAAATAACCAGAACTACTTGTCTTGCTACTTTGACCTGAGGTGGGGTTTAGCACCAAAACCTTCCGGAATGCTAAAAAGATGACTCTTGATTCTTGTCTTTTTGAACCCTCTCTTATTGCCTTCTCACTGCCACTCTACTTCTCAATAAGTTTGTACTTAATAAAAAAATAGCAACGATTTTCAGCGCGCCAATAATTTTCTATAATCAGGATCAATTAAAGCTTCCGAAAATAATTATACATTCATTACTCGAGCTTGGCGCTTAGTTAAGGCATTGGTGCTCACCAAATCACATAAAAACTGAGGTCTAAAAGTATTATAGAAAATTAATCATTTAGTAAACCAAATTTTAAATTGTAATTCAGTTCTTAAAATTTAATTTAATATAATTTAATTCTTTAAATTTTTTCTATTTAATGTATTCATTCTTGAAACAAAATAAGTTCTAATAATTTATCTTCTAAAGTATCATAGGGCAATTTTGTTTGAAACACTGAGTATTAAATATAAATATTTTTTATTATAAAGATTTGATCATTGATTTGTTATACTGTGAGGGATTAACTCCTTTGACTAAATTTGACTTTCATGAGTTTTTGATCAATATTTTTTTTTCCTAAACATAGGTATTTTCTTATTGTGAGCAATTTTATTCAAGGCACCATATGAGGGATTTGGAAGAGAGGGAAGGGAAGGAAAGGGAAGGAAATTTTTTTTTGACTTAGATTTAGAAAAAATGGAGAAATGAGATTATAAAATTTTAATAAAGATAAGATGTGAAATAAAAAATAAGAAAAATTAAATAAAAACTTTTAACCCACTTCTGTAATTTTTGTAAAATCAACTTACACAAATTTTCCCTCTGCTACCATCCCCTCATACCAAACAAACCTTAAATGTGGATGGATATCTTTCCTCATGAGAATTTGAATATTAATTCTATATCTTATAAAGGAGTAGTCTCTCCCACTAGACCTATCTATTAGCTGATCAATACTTTTTTTTTTGATATATTGTTGATACAATGTTGACCAATATTTTTTTTTGTATAAAAATTTTTAGAAAAGAGTTAGATGAAGTCTCCCTTCCTCATAAACGATACTAATATCGAGCAAGACGAGCCGTCTATTACTCTCAAATATAAATTTAGGCACCAAGGAGTTAGGATGTCTCCCAAGTGCCGCAACTAAAACTATAATAAAAAAATACTTTCTAAAAATTGAATATACTCTAAATAATTATATATTTTCCCTATCTACCAGTTTTTTTTTTGGGTATAACCCTATCTATCAGTTGAATCCACGTGGTATTGACCAATACTTTTAAAAATGAAGAAATACCAATACTTAATATCATATTCAGTAGTTGGGCCAACTGCCATAGGCCCGAATCCGTTGAGATGGGCTGTTAAACTGTCACTTTCACCCACCCACTAATTTGGTGCCAAAAATAAATATAGCGCCTGATTTTGTTTTAATTTCTTAAATTTTTATTTTTACTGACCATCAACCGACGGACTCATCATTCCCTTTCGCTCGCTGCTTAAGTTTCCGCTCCCTCCCTTCCCCATCGCGGCCTCGCGGGATCTGCCCATTTCACTCTTCCATCATTGTCACTCACTCATTCACACTCACCGAGTCGCTGACTCAGTGACCATATTGTGTGCCACTCTAGTTCTTTTCAGTTGCTGCCACTACTGCTGCTTTCACGGTGTACTCTGCCGCGGACTCGATCTCTGGTTGTTGTTACCATTGCTAAGGGTAGCAATGCAGAGAGATTTATCGTCGGACGAAGAAGATGACCGCCACAATTTGATCGAACAGAATGTGAGGAAGCCTCCTACTCCACCCTCTTCTGCAGCTGCTGTGTTCCACATAGAAGATTTCAGTTCTCGAATGCCCCGATTGAATGTCAAGTTCCGGAAGAGGTATTTGTTCGTCATTCTCGGTATTTTCATTGTTCTCCTATACTTCACCACCGGTGCCCACACCCTCTTTCCCACCAATTTCCCTTCTCTAAAGTTGGATCCGCTACGGGAGCAAATGAAGGAGTCTGAATTGCGCGCTCTTCATCTCTTGCAGAAGCAACATTCGGAGCTTTTGAGTATTTGGAATCACAAATTTCAACTTGATTCTGCTGTGAATTCAACGAATGATTTGAATTCAAGTTCGGCAATGCAGGATCCGAATCACTTGCCCTCTTTCTCATCTTCGGCATTGTTGGAAGATCTTAAATCTGTTTTGTTTAAGCAGATTTCTTTGAATAAAGAGATTCAACAGGTTTTGTTGTCTCCCCATGAGACTGGGAATTCGGTTGAACCCGAATTCAGTTTTGGAAATGCTAGTTTGAGTGATGTCAGTTATGATAGGTGTAGAGCAGTGGATCAGAATTTTTCACAGAGAAGAACGATTGAGTGGAAGCCAAAAGCTGATAAATTTCTACTTGCCACGTGCGTTTCAGGCCAGATGTCCAACCATCTAATTTGCTTGGAGAAGCATATGTTTTTCGCGGCTCTTCTTAATCGGGTATTGGTTATTCCGAGCTCGAAGGTGGATTATCAGTATGATAGAGTGTTGGATATAGATCACATTAACAAATGCTTGGGAAGAAAGGTTGTCATCTCCTTTGATGAATTTGCTGATATCAAGAAGGATCATAAGAAGATAGATAAGTTTCTATGTTACTTTTCTCTGCCCCAACCTTGTTATCTGGATGAGGACCATATAAAGAAATTGAAGTCGTTGGGTTTGTCCATAAGTAAACCTGAGCCTGTTTGGGTTGAGGATATCAAGAGGCCTAACAAGAGGACTGCTCAAGATGTTCTAACTAAGTTTACACACGATGATGATGTAGTGGCAATCGGGGATGTCTTCTTTGCTGACGTGGAGGAAGAATGGGTATCGCAGCCAGGTGGTCCACTTACTCACAAATGCAAGACTCTGATTGAACCTAGCCGTCTTATCATTCTTACTGCTCAGCGTTTTGTTCAAACATTCCTGGGGAGGAACTTCATTGCTTTACATTTCCGAAGACACGGCTTTTTGAAATTCTGGTGCGTCCTTTTGAAATGATTCCTGTGCTCATATTTCTAGAAAGGAAGTGGTAATTTTATGATGATTTCGGTGTTATATTTTTCTTTACTGTGCTCATTTTGCCTGCAGCTTCAGGATTTCTTAGTTCAGGATTTTATGTGTGAACTGCATGCAGCGTTTAATCTTCAGCATATGACTAGTATAGTGTTTTCTTTCTGACCTATATACAATCTATTGGAACTATGTCTGTGCCAATGCTTTTGCAATTTGGTCTTCTTCCTCATGAGAAATCTTCCTGCAATTTTCTTTTTGTATTTTATATTATTCTTCATTGTATTATCTCTAATGATTCATTGTCATATTTACAGTAATATTAAAAAACCAAGTTGCTTTTACCCCATCCCTCAAGCAGCAGATTGCATTTTGCGAGTGGTTGAAAGTGCCAATGCACCTGTCATTTATCTTTCCACGGATGCAGCAGAAAGTGAAACTGAATTGCTTCAGTCACTTGTTGTGCTGAATAACAATCCTGTTCCACTTGTAAAACGCCCAGCTCGTAATTCAGCAGAAAAATGGGATGCTATATTATACAGGCACGGTATTGAGGGAGATTCTCAGGTGAGATGATACTGCTCTTTCCTGTGGTTTTGAGCTGTAACATTATTGTTTCTCTAATCCATATCTGGTCTTGGATTGTTCCAGAAGCTTTAAAACAGTTAAGACAACACATCTGTTCATGGTGCTTTCTTTTTGCTGTTGTTGTGTACTGTATCTTCTGGATCAATCTTCTGTTTTTCTTTCAGTGACCCAGGTTATAGGATGATGGTAGTGACCCCAACTAGAGTGGAACATTATCTTTCAATACATTAACGTGTATTACTCCATGCAAATTTATGTGCCTATTTATTTTCTTATTATTGAGGCTCAAAATCTCAACCATGACTTCTTTACGAAACAGATCATCTGCAGATCAGCATGTGCGTCTTTTACTCTCTTCTCTTTCTATTTATAGATAGAGAGAGAGATTGGTATTTGAGTTTGAAATCTATAGCCAAAAATAGAATCTTTTAGTTTGATCTGCAAATGACAGTTAAAGTGTAATCTGCAGAGAAGCCGAATCCAAAAATCTTACTGCGTAAATATAAGTCTATTAATTCTGTTATTCTACCTCAACGTGTTGCTTTCAGGAAAGGAAAATGAAAGTTTAATAAACTTTAGGCCATATGATACTCAAATTGCTGCTTTCAGTTTTCCTGCACATGATCTTTCACTTGCTTTAGGTGGCAGCTTCTGGCCTTCTGAAATAAGGTTCCATAGTGCCATGCCACATTTTAGTTGATTTAGTGTAGACTCAAAATTTACACCGTTTTATTTACATACTCACTTTCCATCATGCTTCTTTTGAGATAAGGCAATAAGATTGAATGCAAAGCATTTAGACATGTTATGTGTGCTAATAACTTTGCTAATAGAAAAGCCTGCTGAATTGTCTGGTATTTTGCCTTCCGTCAAATTCTCCTACTGACATGCATTATGCATATTTCGTAATTAAGGTGGAAGCTATGTTGGATAAGACTATATGTGCCATGTCTAGTGTGTTCATTGGAGCCCCGGGTTCCACTTTCACTGAAGACATCTTGCGGCTTAGAAAGAGCTGGGGATCAGCATCAGTGTGTGATCAGTACCTGTGCCAAGGCGAGGAACCAAATATTGTTGCAGAAAATGAATGAAGAGACTGCAAAACTTATTCTTGTAGCCCCTGCCATTTATTACTGTGACACTTCTGTTCTATAACAGGTTTTTTTGAAATTTATTGTGTACTGATTGTCATGTATGATAATAGCATTGGCGATTCTGTCTCATAAGCGTTATTCCCTATTGATCAATTCTTTCATCACACAGATTGATTGTACACTGAAAACTTGGTTTCATTTTGGCCCTAATGTAATTACTGACTCTTCAGTCTTCAGCATCTCTCTCATAGAAATGAATAATGTTGCTGTTGATGGACTTTTGGTAAATGAAACTTAAAACTTTCTACTTGTTAACTATGCTCAATTTAAATTATACCTTACCTGGTTATGAAGGAAAGCCTAAAGGCATTTCAAGAAGTCATGTCATTTTCGTTGTACGTTTTTTCTTGAGCTCTTAAGAATGTTATGCATTTTACTGTTTTGAGATTATTGCAGAATGAAATTTAGTCAATACTAAAACTTATACGGGTAAAATTAAAAAACACTTATAAGAATATAAAAATTAAAAACAGAATTAAATATGGCCTTGACTTTCGACTAATGTTTTTGCAATATATTTGCACTCTGATGTCTTCCCCAGACTTCTGAGCCCTTGAAACATTTCTCATTCTTCCATTTCAATATAGGATATAATTAAATTAAAAATAAAGTATCACAAAAAAATCATTTGAGTAAAAAGAAAAGAAACCTTAATGATCATCCTGAATTTTTCACAAAAAAAAATATTTTTCATTAAAAGAAAAGGCTAAAACAAATGGGTTATTAGAGAACAATTAAGAATTGTAATAATGCAATTCTTATCCACAACAGCATAGTGTTGAATTACTGTCAACATAGACTTATTGATAAGAAAAGTAATATATAAGTAACCCAGAAAAGTTATTTCTATATTATTTGAATGTTTTGATTCTGGTGCCAAAAACCAAGTCTCCAAGATTTCCTTCCCCTAAGAATGCATTTAACAAAAAATATTTTGCCATACATATAAATATACAGCTTGATTATTTAAATTTGTATTAAATTTCACTCTAATATCTTTAAATTTATAAAATATATTTTTAATCATATAATATTAACCCTATTAGTATGACTTAACAAAAAATATTGACCAAATAAATTTAAATAATATCTTTATAATTAAACGTTGATAATAAAATATGATTAGATTTTAATTTTTGAATATAATATTTTTATATTTTAAATTGTGTACAGTAAAAAATATTTAAAATAAAATCAGTGATGAGATTTTAATTAGTTTAATTAATCTTACCTTCTATCACACAAAAAAATATTACCTTCTTTTAATTAATATTTTTTTTATTTTTTTTATAATATTAACATGATCCTATATTTTACATCATTTTTACTTAAAAAACTCTCACCCTATAAAAATATTATATTAAAATATTAAAATTTAATGCAAATTTAAACACTAAATTAAACCTATATTTTATATTAAGATTGATATATATATATAGATAGATAGATATATAGGGGTGTCTAAATATATTTCCCCTCGTTTTCCTTCTTAAGCTTCTCTTTCTCGGATTCGTATAGCCGTGTAACCTTCTTCCATAAAAGCCCAGCTAAACCCAAATAGAATCCTAAGAGTTGGTCTCGACTTCCCTCTCAAGTAAACTAGAGAAAGTTTACATCTTTATCCGAGGAGAAATCAAATTCGGAAGAATCACATCAATGGCACCCGATCACGAGGACGACATCAAGGACGAGAAGAACCCCCGCCCCCTCGATGAGGATGACATTGCCCTGCTCAAAACCTATGTAAGTTGTTTTCGAAATCCCGAACTTTCGGACTTTTGCTCTATCTCTTAAGGTTTTGTAGATCTACGTACTTGCTCGAGTCTTCGATTTTCGTTGGGGATTATTTTCAATGTTACCTCAGCTCAATCGCGGTTTAAGCTTTGTTCAACTTACTGCCGATGGGTCTCATCAAGAAGTTTATATCGGTCCATTGCCGCCCGGCGTGTGGCGAATTTACTACTCATCTACTTTGTACTTTAATTAACTTGGTGTCATTGCCTTAATCTCGATACTCTGCGCGGGTCAGTTTAAGGCGGTTAATTTGAAGTTCTCCTTTGCTTTAGAAATGTTGAAAGGTTTTCCTTCTCCTTGCCCTCTTCCCGAGTTAGTTAGACTTGCTGGGTGTCAAGAACATGGGAACTTGGGTTTATTTATTATCCTGAATATTGGTTTGTGCAGGGTCTGGGACCTTATTCCACAAGTATAAAAAAGGTGGAGAAGGAGATCAAAGAAATGGCAAAGAAAGTCAATGATTTATGTGGTATGTTTACCATTTCCTTTCTTTATCCCACTAAGATGCAAACCAGTGTATTCGGTAATTGAAAAAAATGCAATATGGATTTGGGATGTATTCTCCACTTATATGTTAGTGTACAAGTGCATATGCATTTGCACCTTGCTGCTAACACGATAAATTTAATAATCATCATTTGCTACAGTGAATTATACTTTACATTCATCTAGTACTTTTTTCTGTGTTTATAATTTCTATATCATGTAGACGGGAGCGTTTATTAGACCATCGCCTACAATGTCAGAGAGCTAGTTGGGTTCTAGTTGATAAATTCCTGAAGACTAAACTAGACGTATACATTACATTCTAGTTTGAAGGGAACCCCACTTTATTAATTCTTGTTCTTATTCTAGTGGCATATCTTGCTAATGTATTTTCTTATTTCTTGTTAGATTGTTGTAGTTGTTTAACATATGGATATTATTTCTCTATTAGTAACTTTGTTATGTGCTTACCTAGTGTTTGTCCATTCTTACGTTCTAAGTGGTCCTTTAATCAGATGGTGCGTTTCATTTTTAATTGAAATCTTGCCACCTTGCTGTTTATACTATAATTTCTACTGATTGTTGTAATTGCATGTACTGCATTCTGATAACATCGGGCATTCTTTGACTTGACATATTTTTTATAATGTCTAGGTATTAAGGAGTCTGATACTGGTTTAGCTGCACCAAGTCAGTGGGATCTTGTTTCTGATAAGCAAATGATGCAAGAGGAGCAGCCTCTTCAGGTGGTATCTTAATTTTTTTTGGGCTTCAAAATGTTTCTTACTATTTGTAGGAACTGCTAACTGTGACTATTGATTGAATAGGTGGCCAGGTGCACAAAGATAATAAATCCAAATTCTGAAGATGCTAAATATGTTATCAATGTTAAGCAGATTGCAAAGGTACCCTTATTTGTAGCAATTGTTTGTTCTCCTAATCATGTCCACTTGATTTTTTTTAACAGTCCTGCTTCACTTAATGTTGTTTAAGATATCGCTTGGTGATAAGTTTTGTTCTATGCTATGTAAAATGCCTGCACGGCTGCACCTTCTCTTTCTTTCCTTTAGTAGATGGGCCTAATATGATATTTTTATGGTTGACAGTTTGTTGTTGGGCTGGGTGACAAAGTCTCCCCCACTGACATAGAGGAAGGAATGCGTGTTGGGTATGTTCATTGTTGGTTACATTACATGTCAAAATATTACCAAGAGAGGGGGCACTTCAATGTAATCTTTTATTTACCTTCGTTCTATTGTTGCAGGGTTGATAGAAATAAATATCAGATTCAGATTCCTTTGCCTCCAAAAATTGATCCAAGTGTTACCATGATGACAGTGGAAGAGAAGCCAGATGTGACATATAATGATGTCGGCGGCTGTAAGGAGCAGATTGAAAAGATGTGAGAAGTAAGTGATAGAAAAAATTTCCATCTGTAAGTATCAATAACCAAGAGAAAACAGGATGTGGTACTAATTTTAAATTTTTCCCTTCTAGGTGGTCGAACTTCCTATGCTTCATCCTGAGAAATTTGTCAAGCTTGGAATTGATCCTCCAAAGGGTGTTCTCTGCTACGGCCCACCAGGAACTGGCAAAACGCTTTTGGCCAGGGCTGTGGCTAATAGAACGGATGCCTGTTTCATTAGGGTTATCGGGAGTGAGCTAGTTCAGAAATATGTTGGTGAGGGGGCTCGGATGGTTCGTGAACTATTTCAGGTCAACATTCAAGATCCTTGATATTGCTTTAATAATTGTTTTGATCCCCTGATGTCATCTGATCTGACCAAAATTTTGCTTCTTGTAGATGGCCCGATCAAAGAAGGCCTGTATTGTGTTTTTTGATGAAGTTGATGCAATTGGAGGTGCCCGTTTTGATGACGGTGTTGGTGGGGACAATGAGGTCCAGCGCACAATGCTTGAGATTGTGAATCAGCTTGATGGATTTGATGCTCGTGGAAACATCAAAGTTTTGATGGCAACAAACAGGTTGGATAATATGGTTTATATAACTTATCATACTTTCTATATCAATCTTACATTTTTTCTGAAGATTTCCTTCAGTTACAATCACATTAGGTGCCTACATTTATGTACTCTTTGGGGTGTGAAGATTTTAATAATCAAAATTATGTTTATTATTACTAGCAAGCGTTTGTTTTTCCTGTATACCCCACAGATTAAAATTGCACTTTCAATGTATTTTGGATAATGGCTTTTAGCACACATTCTTTCAATGAAGCATCGCAGCTGCTGAGTGCGGCCAATTATTTAGTATTAATGGCTTCTTGATCAAATTATAGGCCTGATACACTAGATCCTGCCCTACTTCGACCTGGCCGTCTGGATCGTAAGGTTGAGTTTGGTCTCCCTGATTTAGAGAGCAGGACTCAGATATTCAAGATACACACAAGAACCATGAACTGTGAGAGGGATATCCGATTTGAACTTCTTGCTCGCCTTTGCCCAAATTCCACTGGTAAGAACCCCTTAAAAATATTTGACAGTTTGTGCTTTTGCACTTGCTTTTCAACCATCGAACGCTGAAGTCAGTTTTCCACTTGGCATGCTTTGTATGTTTAACTTGTTCATGTGTGGAGGGTTTCTGCAGCTTCCTTTCCTTTTCTTATTTTCTGCTCCATGACCTTCTGGATATAAGAGTATTGGCTCGGATAACTTTTTTTGTCTCTAGGAGCTGATATAAGGAGTGTATGCACTGAAGCTGGCATGTATGCTATCCGCGCCCGAAGGAAGACTGTAACAGAGAAGGACTTCCTCGATGCAGTGAATAAAGTCATTAAAGGGTACCAAAAGTTCAGTGCAACTCCCAAGTACATGGTCTACAACTGAGTTTTTGTTCTTTTCCCTTCCCTGCTTTCGGTTAAATCATAAATTACCAGAGCATATGGTTCTTTTCTTGAGCTGATTGTTGGATTCATCTGTGTGAACCTATATTTATGAGGCTGATTCTATTGAAACGCCCATGTAACAGATGTTTCGGGGAAATGTTATTCTTCAATTGATTTGATTATCAGCATCTGCCCTTAACAGAAATATCATTTTATAAGCTTTTGTGGAAATAGTTTTTGTGGTATATTTTGACAGCCAACATAAAATTCTGTCAAAATTCTATCAAATTTCTTATGAATACAGATATCATATTGTCTTTAATATATAAATTAGTTTGATCTTTTAATTTATTTTATATTTAATATTTATTTTTTAAAATTAATTTATAAAATAATATATAATATAATATATGAATATTTTAAAAATATTATATCATATTTATTATAATTAACTAATTTATTCTAATGGTCTATATAATTACTTCATACTCCATGTTTGACTTTTTTCCCTTTTCTTGAATCATGATTCCAACCATCGTTATGAACCATACTGAATTATGGAGAAACTTAATGCAATTTTATTCTTTTATTAATTTGTAAATGGAAATATAAGCAGACGCATTTTTCAACTTAACGCAACCGTTGTGTCTTGAGCATATTGCTCCATGTCATAATTCTATTAAGAAACTTTGATGACAAAAACACTATCTAAATATGAACTTTACTTTTTTTTTTTTATTAAAACAACCCTACGTCAACTAATTATATAAATGCCGAATGAACCGACCCACAAATAATTGTAGTTGACCAAAAAAAATAATACATCAGTCGTAACAGAGATTTAAAATTTGGAAACACTGTAATTAATAATTATTATTGAAAATTAATATCAACAATGAAAGAACTTAGCTCGAATCCAACCTCGTTAATCAAAACAGAAATTAATCTGACCCAGAAACAGGGACTAATGAGGGGTCAAAAAGAAATATAAATAAATACTATGATTTCCATTTTACATACACATTCTCTTCCAATTTACATATCTTGTATGTCTTGATCATCGCCTCCTCGATTGGATCCTCCTTGATCCGTTCCAAATGTCCTCTTGCTCATGTTCGCTCGCTGCACTAAGCGAACCAACGCTTGAACCACCTCAGACATAGGTGGTCGGAATTCAGGCTCCGGCTGCTCAAAAAATGAAATGTTAGAGACCAAGCATCTACAATTCGCAATCCATTTAAGACATTCAGTTATTTTCCCGTTTCTTTAGCTTCTTTTTTTTCCCAAATAAAGGTAATTGGACACAGTTTCCGTAGATGTTTGCCATAAGTTTTTCAATCTTAACATAACAAGTGAGCTCTTTTTTATAGCTCAGCACCAAATGTCCTTCTACATGTCACATTTTTATCAGGAAAAATTTTATGGCATATTTCCCTTCGCAGCAAAAAGAACAAGAATGTCGAGTGCAATATGACTGACATTACCTGAACACAGAGAGCAATGACATCAGCAAACCTAGAAAGGGACTTAACAGGGTATAGCCCTTCCAGAGCAGGATCAACCATTTTAGCCAATGCATCAATATCATGGAGTTGAGGTGTTGCCCATCGTACCAAAGATTGCTCAGAGCTTGGTCTTGAGCTGTTTAGAATCAATAATTGTGTTAAGAACACAAAAATGGTAAGATGTGATTTCTTCCATTGTAAAAACTGAAAGAGTCTACGAACAAGGTTGCCTGTTGGAGGCTTGAAGCCAGGTAGGTTAAGTTAAAGGCAAACTTCAATTGTTTTTTATAATTTATTGATATATTTATGTATTCATGATGTCCAGCATGTTCTGTCAGCACACGTGTGCGAGTACAGAAAAATGCCATGTTAAGGTACGTCAATCGTTTTACCTATCGAATGGTTTCCGTCCACTAAGAAGCTCCAACATAACAACTCCAAAGCTATAAACATCACTCTTTAAAGTATATTGACCAGACAAGGCGACTTCAGGTGCATCGTACCCAGATCCAGCATTACGGTTCAAGACCTGAATAATAAATGAAAAATAAGAAATTTAATTATCATTTTAGTGTCTAAGCCAAATGTCACTGCAAAAGGGAAATGCATATTTTTATCTAGAGCATTCTGATATATCTTAAATCCAATTAAAAAAGCATTTAATAGTAAAATCACCTGGTCAGCATTTGGAATATAGCTTGCCAATCCTGAGTCCGAGAGATGAGGATTGAGCTCCGCATCAAGCAATATGTTAGCTGACTTAATATTCTTATGAACAACTGATGGTGAACAAACTTCATGCAGGTACCTAGAAAAAACATCAGTGATTACATTCATGTCATTTTAGGTATCATTGATCACACGCGCGCGCGCGCGCATATGAATAGCCAAAAATTCAAACTGATTTATATAGTTTTCTTAATCTATCCAAATTAATGAATTAGCTCTTATATTAAGAACAGAAAGGAGTATCATGCAACAATGGAAAACATCTTTAGAAAAGGAAACATCAGGATCTTCAAACCCTTTTAACCCACTATGAACTTACTCTAAAGCACGTGCGGTCCCCAAAGCAATCTTGACGCGGGAATTCCATATTAATGGTTTGTTATATTCATCTGATAAGTGAAGGAAGTCATGTAGTGATCCGCTTTTATGAAACTCATAGACTAGGAGGTGTTGTCCATGCTCTGAACAATAACCAACAAGCTGTGTTACATTTGGATGGTGCAAGTTGGAGATGTTTGAAACTATTTCCATAAAATCATCAGAATCATGGGGAAGGATAGATGAATCAATTTTCTTCACAGCAAGAACCTACAAAAATTTCACCAAAAGGGTCAAAATCATTAAAATCTAAATCTCTTGCATAGACACAAGAATTGGTCAATTATAAAAGAATTCGTGGCACACATTGGGAACTTAGCTATACAGTGGGGGCACACCCGCACATAGACTTCTAAGTCTTCTCTGTCGGTTAAACTTCTTCCGTGTTTTGGTCTTTTTTATTTTATGGGGCAATGGATGTGTGGAGATAACGAATGCTTTTCTTAGGTATGCATGTAATAAAAGTTGCAATCATCAAGTCAACAAAATAATAAATGGGGATACCTTTCCATCATCAGAGTGAGCACGATAAACACGTCCGAAAGATCCCTCCCCAAGGAGGTTATCCATACTGAAGCTCCCGGTGGCGATCTGAAGGTCTGCTATAGAATATGATTTCACATTTGCAGGAGCTTTTACAGTTTTCTTGACAATAATTGGTTTCTTGGAAAATTCATCTTCATCAAATGATCTGTGACGATCAATAGGTGGGGGTTTAATATTTATTGAGGCAGAAGTATCAAATGTCTTCATGTCAACTACCGGGAGAGCTTGCACGGACTTCACTTCTGCATTACAATAGATATGCAATCTCAAGAACTAAGTATATTAAACTGTTTACAGTAATTTGGAGACAACCCAATTACTAAAGACTGACCAATAATGTTTTTGCAGTAAACTAATAAAACTTGTTCAAACTAGCTTGATTAGTCATATGCCAGATGGATTGTTGGGAATTAAGAATCCTTCCCCTAGAAAAGTGCTGAAGATATTTCTTCTATATTGAAGAACAAGTATGCCCCCGCATTGTAAAGTTCATTTATCATGAAGAGCGTGAGGTATAAATTACCATGCACTTCGTTTGAATTAAGTGGAGCAAAAGGCTCATTGTCATGCCTTTCCATATCTGAAGATGACTTCCTGGATTTTCTTTTCAACAAAAAGAAAGCAACTACTGCCCCAACAACTAGGATGGAGATCACTATTCCAGCAATACCACCAGCTCCTATACCAGACTTTTTACCCCCATTACTGGTGGCATCATCTGAAGAGCTATTACTTCCATCAGATTTGTGATGACGGTTCCTTCTAGTTGCAGGGGGTGTCCCAGGAGGTGGAGGCGGAGCAGGACCTGAGTTCCATGTATTTCCTGATGTCCTGTCATTAAGTTCGAACAAAATTTTTAAATTTTCATAGAAACTTTTATATAAAGAAACAGTTCTATAGTAACTTTGTTACTGATAACAACAATGCTTACTGGAGGTTAATGCCTTTCAGCTGTTCTGGTATCCAGCCCGTAAAACGGTTGTTTTGCACATTCCTAGGAAGCATTGTAAATGATAAATATAATTTGTTTAAAGGCACTTCTGAGCAAAAGCAGGATGTAAAAGTCTGGCGTGTTTATATTAATGTGTAACGTACAGATTATCAAGAGGAAGATTGGCGAGGACATCAATAGTCCCTGAAAACTGATTGTTTTGCAGATAGCTGAGCAAAGGTAGACAAGACAATAAAAAAATCTAATTAACACCCTGCAAAACGTTAACAGAATTAACAAAAATAAATGTTAGACATTTACATGCTGCCGATGCTTGAAAGTGAGCTGAAACCCTGAGGGAGGCTGCCTGACATAGAATTGAAAGAGAGATCCCTGCAACAAGCAACAAATGTTTCAGTCACATGTTCTCCAACCATGGCTGAGAACAAGTCTTAGCATCCTTTTTCGCTAAAACCAAATTGTAGCAATCATTAGCTTTCTAAAGAAGCCTCGATTATGAAAACTGAAGTAGGTACTATCGAAATTTCTTAAAACCACATGTAGCACAAGCCAGAAGAAATCAAAGACAATATTATGATACTTCTACATTTCCAGTGCATAGTGGTGATTGAATTCACAACTAGTAACATAAAATTATATTGAGGCTAAAATGGTTAATATTTCGTGCTTGACATTCGTAGAGACTATTCCGATATATATATATATAGAGAGAGAGAGAGAGAGACTATTGCAAGAGGAAATCTCACAGTGCGGCTAGCTTAGAAAGCTTTTGAAAGACGTCACTCAGTCCATTCTGTAGTTGATTGTGAGCAACATTTCTGCATTATCCAAAAAGAATGAAAAAAAAATTGATTCCAGTTGCTTGTAAAGGGAGTTGACAAAGTATAATCATGAGAATGAACAATAAGATATTACATACAGGTATGTAAGAGAAGTCATATCAGTAATTGAGTACGGTAAACTCCCAGTGAATTGGTTACTGGAAAGATCTCTGCATAGAAAGAAACAAGAACGTTAAAAATCATAATATCAGAATAAAAAAAGAAGTAATAAATGAGTTTAAAGCACATGTATATAGAAACATACAATCTCTGCAAATTTGGTGGAAGTTGGTATGGCATGTCACCGCCAAAACTATTGTGACTCATATCTCTGCAAAATTTACAAAATCGCTAAACAAATACTAATACACAGAAAATCAGATATATGAAAAATGAGACCATTAATCTTACAGGTTGGTCACAGATGTCATGGTTTGCAACTCGTAACCGAATGATCCAGATAATCCAAGATTAGGCAACTTACTGAGAAGAAAAATGAATTTCCATCAGAAATCAGCACCAAAAATAATTAATACTCAAGTGATACAAAGCCAAAGGAAGAGTGAGACATTACATCTCTGTAACTCTGTTGCCTGAGCAAGTAATGCCTTTCCAAGACTGTCCACAGGGATCACCACCATTTGCTGACCAACCTAATTGGGATGGTGAGTTCATTCCATTAAACATAGCCTGTAAAGCCGCGGCTGCACAGAACATTCAGAAATGAGATAGCTAGTTAAGTGAAAATGACAAATCTTCGAAGTGTCAAAGAGGATGCTTGTAAGTGAGTGACCAGTAAAAAAAAAACAACCCTTAAACCCAGTGAAAGAAGACGACTTTAGTCCATCCTTGGATACGTAAAGAAATTGTTAGCGATGAGTTACATGTAGAACTTAAAATTTCCAATCAAAGTGACGTTCTCAGGGAAGGTATATGACAAATTCCCAGAAACGGTCCACCGACAAAACTGTAAACAGAACATACAGCTCAACCACAAAAAGAAAACAACATTTTTTGTTGAAATTGTAGGCACGCCAAGTAAGAAATCCCCTAGTAAAAGATCCAGCCATGT
Source organism: Leucaena leucocephala (assembly GCA_037074615.1). Taxonomy (NCBI): domain Eukaryota; kingdom Viridiplantae; phylum Streptophyta; class Magnoliopsida; order Fabales; family Fabaceae; genus Leucaena; species Leucaena leucocephala. The sequence goes on along the minus strand of CM073558.1, from coordinate 2,172,627 downwards.
GGATAAACAGTTATGATCTGTGACAGAATTAACGGATGCCACTCAGTAGATCAGCTAGAGCACTTCTCACTGAATCCAAACTGAGACCCTTAAACTTGGGTCACAATGTGACGAAGCAATCTATCAACAATTTGATAGAGCTGATTGAAGGCGGATGATTTAAAGCTCACAGAACTCAGCAGTAACGCAAGAAAGGGGAATATTAACTTGAGCCGAACTCTAGCAAAATGCAAATTTCTTGTAATGACCAAACTCAGAAATCAAGTCAAACAAGATAGACGCTGACCATCAGTTTGATCTGTGTCTCCATTGACGCCAATTAGCGTCCAACACAGAATGCAGGTGCTAATGAACACCACCGGCAAAACTCCCCGATCCTCAATCATCTCCCTCCTTCTCTCCCCTCTTCTCTTGTCAATCCCTTCCAATAAATTCTTCCTTTATCACAAAGCCGAGAAGATGATGTAGTGAGAGACCCTTCTCTCAATTTTTACTTTCTTTTCATGGATGATTTTTGGGGTCCAAGCTTTATACATGTAGCCATGTTCCCAAGCAAAGCTGGCAAGCACAGCAGATCCAAAACCACAGAGGTTTTAATGACCTTTACCACATTATCACATATTATTATATAAATCATATGGATACAAACATAAATTATGTTGGCCTTAAAAAATATAAATTATATTTATGAGTATTCCTATCTATCTGTCTACAATATTTAGCAAATCTGTTTGCATCGCTTGACTTCATTGAAAATATGCCAATTTTGGCGCCTTTCACCTCTCTCAACGATGAAAGATACGCTTTGGCATGTTTATTTATTAAATCTAAATCAAAATTTTATACAGTGCGTAAGTGTGTGTGAATATATATATATATGTATATGTATATGTGTATATATATATATATATATATATTTGGGGATAAGGGATACGGTTAGACGGCCAACGGTCTCTGAATTGGGATGAAATCTTTTCAAGGCAACTGTTTCCCAAAAAAAAAAGTTATTTCTTGTGATTAAAGTCAATAAAAAGGGGGAAAAGTAAAAATATTAGATTAAAATATTTCGTAAAAATTATAATTATCTTAAATGTTAATATATTTTATTATTTTTGAAATTTTAGGAAAAGTATACTTTTAAATCATCTTAATATTGTTTTTATAATTTGATATTATTCTTTTTTCTAATTTTCTAGGAATTTTTTATCGTAATATTGATATCTAAAATAATTATAATTTAAAAATTTATCGTGAGAATAATCACATACCTAACAATATTGATTCATATTCAAACCACAAGAGATCCCAAAATGAGAAGATTTTTTTGAACTGACCAAAATGAGAAGATTGAGCAACCTGATTTTTTTCCATTCACAAAACTCCAATCTAAAATATTACTAAAAATACATTAAATATATTTCAGTCAACTTAATCACTGATAATTGAATTCAATATCTTATTTAAAATATATTGAATATATCGGAACAAGCCCAATCAGTGACAGTAGTGTTTTTAAGGGTTTTTAATCTAAACAATAACATCTAATTATTTATATACACACACTTAAACTTAAGGCACAAAAGTAGTATTTTTTAAAAAAAATTAAGGATGGAATTAATTGTTTCCTTAAGCAAAATCAGGGAAAAGACATTTCAACTAATGTCACTTTTATAATTTGTAGAGTTTGGTCTTTGGATTCTGGAATGACAATCATGGAGCAGTGAGGACGCTGATGTTTGGTGCCATGGAACAGTAATAATAATACTAATAATAATAATAATAATAATAATAATAATAATAATAATAATAATAAAACGAAAACGAATGAAATTATATTAGAACAGAAAATGTCACGATTATGAGAGTAATAATAAACCTACGTGCGAGTGCCTCTCAAACAATCATTTTAAATCAATATTTAATCTCGGGATAAATTACAAAAAATTCCCATTAAATAATTAATGAGAAAAATAAATTGGCATCCAAATAATTAAAATAGAGATTATATGCGGATTATTGCTTCTGTCATTGTCATTTCCATCAGATAAATCCAACTATATCATATTATGTTCTTTTCTCTTAGCCGTGTTCCATACCATACTCACCAAAGCCACACACACTTGTATATTTGTTTTATTTTCTTTTTTTTTAAAATAAAAGTGAGGCAATAACTAAAACAAAATAATTATATAAGTGAGGAATTTAATCTCAATCTCACATAATCTAATTGAATCTGCAAATAAAAAGAGTAAGAGATATGTATTGAAGATATGGAGAGTATTTCTTTTACTAAAGGTGCGTATGCTAGTTTTTGGGTTATAATATAGAGTTCTCTATTTTAGAAAATAGGAAAAAATATTTTTTTTATGTATTTTTAAAAATAAATGGCTCTTGCTCATTTCTCATGACTGCTATGAGAGAAGCAATAAGGGAAGAACATGTTTGAGAATAATCCCTTGGAGTTAAAGACAGTGAAGATGTAATGGGCTGAGATATATGGGACAACAATTCAATCTTAGTTTGCACACCAAAATCACAGAGAGAGAGAGAGAGGATTAATTAATGGGGGCCTTCTTATGGTCAAAGGACTAAACCTTGTTCCTTTAGAAATAATACACAATATGTGGTTGCACTGATGATGTGGACACTAATAAAACACTTGATTATATTAGTTCCTTCTCCAACATACGTTTGACAAAACTAAACTTCAACTATGAGTTATGACATATTCTTCTTCGCCTATATCTACTGAACACGTTTTCTCAAATAAATATTGAAAATATAAGCTGCTTTTTTTCCCCTTGATAAGTGCAACTTTCAGATGAAAATTAAGTAGGGAATTGGTAACTTAAATTGTCTTTTAATATATTTATATATAAGAATTAGTTAATTTTTTTAAAAAAATAATTATAATTTAATTTAATTTTTATAAATGAGTTTATATTATATATGATTTTATCTATATAAATTAATTAAATAATTTTTATTTATTATAATTAATTGATTTTATTTAATTTTTTAATATGTTTAAAAAATTAATTAATTTTTATATTAAGAAAAAGAAGAAGAATAAAGTTAACACTGAACGTACCAATGGCGTTGGTATTGGCGGAGGAGTAATACTTCCGAGTTGTTAAATTATTAAATTGGTTGGACGGGTGGACTCATCGTCAATTAATTGATATTTTCTAAAAAATAATCATATTTATCTAAATTCATCAAAACATGCCAAAGCCAACTTAAACAAGGCAGCCCTCTTAATTCAATCGATAAATGCTATTTTTTAAAAATATTTCAGTCTTTATTATTATTATTATTTTATTAATTGAATATCTGTGTTTTTTAATTTTATAATAATGATAATTTAGTCACTCTGTTTCTTAAGAAAAATAAAGTTAAAGTGGGCCAGCAGCAACAGTGGCGGGTGGCACGCCATGTGGCATATATTAAGAGGTCGGTAACGACTAGCCTCCACGTTTGAAAGTTGGGAAAAGTAAAGGACAACAAAAACAAATAACACGTCAGAGTAGGTGAATTAAATAATAATATAAATTTTAAACGATTGCAGGTAGGAAAATGACCGAAAAACAAAATATTACATATACGAATTAATTAATTTTGTTCTTTCAAACAACGAATAGCAAATATTGGGGTGGGCAAATATTGGCATCGTCTTGGTTTCGAAGCTGGCAAAACATGACTGTACAGAATAGCAAAATTTTACAATATATATTAATAAATGTGAGAATTATTACATTATGGATTTCCGCTTTCCTTTTTTTGTGACAATATTAATATGAATACTTCTTCTTCTTCTTTTGCATGAGATCTTTCCCTTTAGAGTTCTTTCTTCTTTTTCGTCATTTCTTTTGGTTGAAACTTGAAGGTGTGTATTCCAATTAATTTATTTTTTTCAAATGAATTTAAAAATTTAAACAGCATATTTTAAAATTAAATTTGAGATAATTATCGTATTAAATTATTAACCATATTATAAGCATCTTAATGGTAGTTGAGAATCTCTGAGTTTAGCAAATTAAGTATATGATTTCCGGTGATCCCTAAATAACTACATAAGTTTAATTATTTTAAATGTTCATTAAGAATCTAACATTAATAAAATATGTGAACTAATTTGATTTATTAATTAATAAAAAATATGAAAACTTCAATCGCTTAGCAGTTACGTAAAATCACACTTGGCTCTTTGTGTTCGTGTTTTAGCGAGGATTGCATGCGATCACACTTTATTCCTAAATATCAATATCTTCCAACTCAATATTTTATAATTTTTTTAACCGATAATTAAAAATTATTTTTTAAAAAATAAAAATTATTAAAATAGATTTTGTTCTCCCAATAAAATAATTTTTTTTACACACCTACACAAACTACAATAGATACTTTCTCAATATGCATTTTGTGAATATGTAAAATGTTGACTAATTTATGTATTCTCAAAGATTATATATTGTTCCGGTGGAATATTTTAATAAAATAAAAATTAAGATATTTTATTAAATATCAGAATTAGAATTACAATATGCACTTTTTAATAAAGGCATTATTTCCCAATAGGTTAATTTCTTAGCCCTTTCTTTATAATTTTTTTTTTAAAAGTATACTCTATTTTTTTTTGGTTATATGAGAGGGTTATAATATAAAAATAAAAAAAATTAGATTAGTAAAAAATTGAATCCTATGCACCATGGTAACTAAATGCGTCCAATTTGTGTTTCACAAAAGCCCCGTTAATTCGGCCCAATTGACTCTGAGGCCTATGCACTTGACTTGTAAACGGCAGCGTTTTGTAAAATGTATTGTCCATCACAGTTTACATCACTGAGGCCGAAATAAAAAAAAAAAAAAAAAAAGGCAAGAATGTTGTCGATCACATGTTCACATGCAACAAGCAAATTACTTAAAAGAAACTGTTCCCTTACCAATATTTTCTTATGCATAAAGAAATAAAATACAATAAAATAGTTTTTTTATTCTTAGTCACACTAGTTCCATGCCAAAACAACCATAGTCCATACCTGACATATTGAATCCAACCATAAAAATATTATTATGTCATTAAATTATATGTATACATAAATTGAGGGTCATTTTCCATTAAGGATTCGACAGAAATCATTCAATATGATAATATCAAATATTACATAATTAAAACTATGAATTAATGATAAGTTACACTTTCTATAATCTCCAATATTTGAATATCATGTAACTTAAACACTGAAAATAAATCTTGTTGAATAAAAATATGTTTAGTTATATTATTATTTTTTATTTTTAATATAAAATCTATTTAATTAATTTAATTATATTAAAAAAATAATTAAATTAATTAATATGTCATATTCTTTATAAAATATTATAATCATCTTTTTTAATTTCTCATCCCTCTCTTATTTATTGACGGGATATCAATAGAAGTAATTAAAAAATTAATAAATATAAAAAATATATTTTATATTGAAGATAAAATCAACCTTCTAGTTAGATCTGAGTATTAATTTTTTACCAACATGTTTAATTACATTATCAAACAGTGAAAATGGTATTAAAATATTAGTGGCCATATTTTCAGTGGGCGAAGAGAAAAATACTGATAGAATGCTTGTTCTGCCCTCCCTCCCTATCTATTTAAGGGATGGAAAGACAAAGGCCTTTGGTGTCTTCTCCAGTTAACAATTAGAGCCTCACAATCAATAGCTAATATGCTTTTATCTCATACCTTTCTTCATTTATGCTTTCATACTTAATCAAATACTTACTTTGAGGAAAAGTGATAATGCCCAGAGGGCTGCAGCAAGCAGGGGAAGTCAGGGGCTTCAGGTTCCCTTCAACAAGTAGGCAAAGTAGTGACAATGAGACAGAAGCTCATACATAGAAAGAGAAAATGTCAGTTTCATATCTAAATGGTTTTGGAGTAGCTGGCTGGCAGTGGCAGTGACTACCAGTCTTTGAAGATTCAGTCATTGCAACATATTTGCACCGCTACACTTTTCAAATGTTCTAATACAATAACGAGCAGTGTTGTACTATTATATATGATAAGTTACATGGATAACATAGTATTAACATGTTAATATCAACTAAATATTAATATAAATTATTAATTAAAATATTCTGTTTAATAATTTTATTAAATATTTTTTTAATATTTCTCTATCTTTTTTTAGAGCATTTTATACAGTTTGATCTATTATTCTTATTGGCACTTTCAATAATTTTCTTTGCACACCTAAAATAATTTTTTATTATTTTATTCAATAAATGTCATTTCAACTTATTTTCATGTATATTTATTATAAATATTATTATTTTCTACATGACCAATTGACCACAAATCTATTTTAATATTTATAAATATTCGAATACAATTTGAAAGAAGTGATCACCAGGGAAGACTGGAAAATGGAGGGGAGAGCGTTGGCTTTAGCCACCGTTCAAACTTTGCACCAACTAACATTCTTGATTACTTCCATTCTTTCTCTTTGCTCCATTCATCCCAACCAACTCTCAGTTTTGGCGCCATGTATATAAATAAGAATAATAATTTAAGACCTTTATATTTTTTATAGCCCAAAAATTGAATCTTTTTTTTATGTTTTAAAATATAGTTTTCTTGTTGTAAACAATTGCAAAAATCTCTTCTTTATATTATTTGTGGCAACCGTTTGCAAATGCTTTTACAAATTACAATACTTATGACTAAAGCGAATTTCGCACATTTGGGCACAATCCAATAATAAAGAACTTGTAAAATAGCTCTCATGAAAACTCAATTAAGTGGCTGGAGCCAGGACTTCTCCCCTGTATTTTTATTGGCCCAACCCAACCTTTTGCTTACGGCCATGAATCATCGCCGCATTCGCTCTTTCGCTTCTCCGCTTCCTTCTTCTCCGTTAGCAGCGGCGGAAGAAGCTTATTATCGACGCCGAACTCCGTTTCCGTTTTCTCTCGCCGGTAAGATTCTCTCTCTTTCCTCCCCCTCAGCCATTCTTCTTTCTTTATGTTCTGATATTAAAAAACATGGTTTTAGACTTTTAGGTCTTCCTTTTTATAATTTCGTGTTTTGTAATTACGTTTTTGATATTAGTTCCCCCCCCCCCCCCCCTTTTCGGTAATGGCTTCATTGGTTATAAAAATGAATTAGCCTCAACGAATGCTCTGGACTAGAATTAACAAGCGCCAAACCTTGCGATGAAGTACTTGTAAAGACTCCTCTTTTTTTATTTTTTATTTTCTTTAGGCATTGTAATCCACTGGTGGGATAAGCAATCTATTCAAGCCTCAAGGAATCCTGGATTTCAAGCTTTGTGGGTCTTCAGCGCAAAATGCCAGTAATATTGAACCGAAGAAATTGAACCATATTCTTATTTACGCTCATTCTTCCTTGTACATTACTTCCGTGCAGATGAAGAAGAAAACGCAAAAGTCTCTGGAGGAGACCAATGCTGCTCCAGATTTGGAGTCTATTATTCAGCAGCATAGACTCTTCTTTGACAAGTTAATTGAGCTCATACCAGCCAAGTTCTATCTGCCAACTGATGATGAGAAACCGTGGTTTCAGGGTCTGAGCAAGGCTGAAAAGGCTGCAGCAAAGAAAGAGACAAGGGAAAATATTAAGAAATCTCGAAGAGAACGTTTAGACCCAGAGAAGCCTAGTGCAACAACGCTTGACCTTCTTAAGCAAAGCTTGGAGAAAGAAAAATTGTATGAGAGCCATGATGAGCAAATGGATATGGATCATTTAACATCAGGTTCAGGTCTTGAAGGCGATGATCGGTCAGTGACATATGAAGAACTTCGACAAAGACTTCATCGCAAAATTGAAGAGTTTCGGGCAAGTCGTAACTGCGGAAATTCTAACAGAGAAAAGAAAAGGGACTGGAGGAATGTGAAGAGAGGAATTCAGGAGAAGAAACGTAAGAGAAATGACGGGAATGAAGGAACTAAACCTGAAGCTAGTGGATCAATAGAGAAAAGGAAGAAGGATGCTGTAGATGCTTCAAAAGACCTCATGTTTGGTCATGTCAAACTTGATAATGAGGAAAGGCAAGAGAAGAAAAAGAGAAAAATGTCGATACATAAGGAACTTGAAAGGGCAAAAAAACTTGAAGAAGCCAAGAAAGATCCTGAGAAAGGTGAGATTATTGCAAAAAAGCAATCATGGAAAGCAGCGATGGATAGGACTGCAGGAATTAAGGTTCATGATGACCCCAAACTGTTAGAGAAAAGCATAAGGAAAGAGAAGAAGAGACAACAGAAAAATTCAGAGAAATGGAAGGAGAAAATTGGTACAAGGGAGAAAATGAAAGCAGAGAAACAGCAAAAAAGATCCGAAAATATAGCTGGGAGGATTCATCAGAAGAAAATGCTTAGAATTGCAAAGAGGGAGAAAAAGCTTATGCGGCCTGGTTTTGAAGGTCGCAAGGAAGGTTTCATTAATGAAGGTCCTGGTTAACATAGATTTATGGAAGGCAAGCTTGCTAATTTCTGGGATTTCCATGGCTTTCTTCGTCTTTAGCGCCGTTCTCCATCGATATATAGATACACACACACACATATATATATGGATGATGTTGAAGACTTGGTGCTTGATATTTCATGGAGAGATAAAAATTTCCATACGTGAGTTATCAATTGTATATGCTCACTTTGAATCTGTTGAGCATTAAATTTTAACAGAGATCAAAATTGGAGGAACGGGACTAGTGAAACACTTGATCTAGATGCTAGTGGCTATGCCATTCCTAGACTTTGTTTTAGTTTAGGTTCCAACCTCTGTTTTTGTAATCCTTTAATTATATATTAGAACAGTAAAGTAAAACTCTTGTTGCTTGAACTCTACTGGGTTAATTGTTTAATTAGTACAAGATTGTGATAGTTGAAAACCTAAGCAGCTTGTGACACACTCCTGGAAATACATTGTATGGAGATATGAATGCATATGAGATCATCATTGTGAAAGTCAAACCTTCTCATTCACGAGAGGCCTGTTAGTCCACATCTTTTCCTTGTATTCATTTCTTTTTAGTTATATTACTGCTTGAGAAATACTCTTATTGGCCTGACTTTTTACTTTGGAGTATGTTTTTTTTTCTGAGCATATGTATTCTTTTGTTAAAGACAAACACTTGGACGAAAACAAATTAAACCCAGATTAATGAAAAAGGATGCCCAGACTAATGAAAAAGTATGTTATCTCTTTTTCAATCTTACCAATTGAACTAATATGTGAATCTATTCCTTCAAGAAAAGTATATGGCTTATCTAGCTCTAAAAGATCACCATAAAAGAACTGGCTGCTATAAACCTACATCACACGTAGAGATGTATACTCATTCATACACACACACACACAAAGATTTGTACAGACGGATACACACTGATTTATTATATTGATTTGCTCTATGAGCATATTTATCGAAAAGGCAAAAAATAAAAACAAAAAATCAGATCTTTTAGACCTTGTTGCATCTTGTCGCATCTACAACTCTAAATTTTGTGTCGTTGTGGTTGGAATCTCCTACGCTTTGCTCTAACTGACTGTAAAGTCTTGAAATGACTTAACCCAATTAACATATGATTAATTTAATACCATCTTGCTTTATAGGATTGATAGCAGCATTGAATTAGGACACTTGCGCTACCCAATGAAGATTGAGAGAGAAAAGGGGAGGAATAATGAATATTGAGCTCCATAACTCAAGGATTTTGCCAACCACAGAGATTAGGGAAGAAAGACATCTTTGGGAACACATCATTCTTCCTCTCTTTTTGTGCCCTTCAAACTATATGAGATGCAAATTCTTCTCCTCTGTTTTTTTTTCTTTTCATACTTTTCAAGGTTAACAGTGAAATTATAAAATGCCCCGTTAAGATGTACAGAAATGAGCCATGTTTCTAAGTTATTAAAGTAGATATTATGTAATAATGTGTGCTAGCTTTTTTAAAATATTTTTTTAATTATTATATGAGAAATTACTTCCTTGATAGAAAATTCTTTAATATGTTCAAATAATAGAGAATATTTAAAAAATTAAAAATTTATGAGATAAACTGAAATCTTATGATCAAAATAAATTTTTATATTTAGAATAGAAGGGAGTAAACCGCAAATTATGTAAAACTCTCAAATTTGGTCTCATCTAAGATGACTTTAAAGACAAATTAAAAGGTTAAAAATATTTTTTTTTTACAAAAAAAAGACACAAAAGACAAAATGGTTACTACACGGTATCTATTCGGATTTGAATTGGGAGATTCTTGTATTTGTTTAGCCTTTACTTCAGCCCTTGTCTGGTAAATAATACAAAATACATATGCTATAGGGTCAAATTTGGAGAGTATTGTGAAGATTCGTGTCAGATTATGTTTTGCATAGGAATGCCTGTAAAATGGATTCATATCTTTTCAGATTTATCTGCTATCTTCATTTGACCAAACACAGCAGAACCAAGACAAGATAATCTAGATTCCTCCGCCAGAAAAAGTGCCTGTGACTCTGTGTGTGTGTGTGTGTGTGTGTGTGTGTGTATACACATACAAAGTAAACCATTGTGTCCTATAGAAGATGATCTGACTCAATATTATGCTTAGATTCCAAACTTTTGGGAATAGAAGCCAGCCAGTTGAATATCCGTTTAAAAAAAAATTGAAGCATATGATGTGGTCTAACCATATATAGTACAAGAGATTATCTTAATTTATTCAAACTTAATATATGGTAGCCAAGCAAGTCTTGGGTAAAAGAAAATGAGAGATAACAGTGTGATTTCGTTACATTCATTAATACATGAATTTGACAAAGGAATGCACTGCTACAGCTGACCATATACCCAACAGATTAATATAAGAGAGCAAGAGAAGGTTTGTTTGGAAGCAAAATAATATTATATATACACACATATATAGTTATCATATTCTTAATATAAGAGTTAGTTAACTAATTTAGATAGATTAAAAAAACTAAATAAATAAATTAATTATGATCAAATCTAAATCTTTAAAACAAGCTCATATTATATATTCTTTAATCTACACAAATTATTCAATTAACTCTTATATTAAGAATATGATAGAATATATAATGTGGGTAGAAAAAGGGACAATCAATGTGAAGTTCCTCAAGAAAGAATTAATCGCCAAAAAATTTAAGAACAAGTAAGCAGTTATAGATATATTGTCATTTACTCTAATAGAATTTATTATTATATATTGCTTATTTATTATAATTTTTTTTTATAATTATATCTTTAAAAATAGGGCCTCATAGTAATTTCCTTGTAGAATGTGCACACTATTATACACAATGACAATTGCTTTAAGGGGATAATTTAATGCTTATTCTTTTTTAATGAGGTATTGAGTATAACTATTTGAGTCATGTATATAAAAAAATTATTAATTAAAGAATTAACTTTACATAAATTTATTCAACTCGACTCAATATGAATTAGCCAAAAACTAATATGACTTTTGAAAATTGATTGATAAATTGAATTGTTTAAATCAAATATAAATGATGAGTTACATTTTATTGGTTTTTCATTTTAATATTTGTTTAATTCAAAAGGATAAATAAATCTTTTATATAAACACACATATTCTGACATATTTAAAAATATTTATAGAGATGATTAGGTGTTTGTTGGGACATAGAATCCAACAAAAACTCCATTAGACCTGAAACTTGGAGTCAGCTTGCCGACTGATTCTTTATCCCTCTTTTATAATTCTTCTCGTTTTCAGTTTCTTTGCTACCACAAGCAATCTGCCTTATTTTTTTTATTACTTTCATTTCTATATTATATTATTATTATGGGGTCAAGATTCATTTCACCTACCAACTAGGATTATTAGGTTCATGGGAATGCCTTAACTGTCACAACAAATTTCTAAAATTAATTATTTTTAATATAATCATCCTTTCAAAAAAGAATATAATCTCTGTTTCAGCAGACGTATGTGCTTCTTAATTATCGACCTTCAATTTTTTAGTGAGATAGATCTAATTTGGATGCCTTTTGCAAGTAAATAGAAAGAAATCCAAGTTTATTTTGAATTTTTTCCGTAGCAAACCAAAACTGGATTCAACTATAAGCCATGCATTGGAATAATGATAAAAGTTCATTCAGATACCTTGATATATAATAAAAAATTTGTGGCGTAAAAGAATTTAAATAATTGATTTTTGTTAAATAATGAACAATATTTAAGCTAATTAAGTAAGTCGTTTTACTTTTTTCCTTTCAAATGAACCAAAGCGTGACTTGATGAGTGGGCTACACTGACCAAAATAATATCTAACCTAGTGCATAAGTTAATTTGCTTTTTGTTCGCCCAAATGAAAGTTGACACATATAATCAAAAATATAATTATATCCTATAATAATATGAGTCCAATTCCTATTATCATTGTGAGATCTCTTTTAATAAGCGATCACATAATATATAACATATTGAGTAAGTTAATTTAGTCTCTGTTAAATTTAGTCTATATTGATAATAAATACTAGAGTCATGTGGTGAGGATGCAATAAGTGAGTAAAGACAGAAGACTTAAGAATCTATACAACTTATTAGCTTGTTATAATAAAATTTGTAATTAATTAATATCGAGGACAATATATTGATTATTGATATTAATACATTGCCCTTTTATGTTTCACTATCATTAACATTTTTTAATTAATTTAAATTAAAAAAAATTATCAATATTAGAGTAATCTACATATGTATTTATTCATAATCATGGCTCACTTCTAAATATGTGTAAAGAACAAAATTTTTCTGCAATTAGCGGCAGTTTAAACTCAAAATTCGTGTTTAAACTAAAAGAACTCTAACTAATCTAATTTGTCAGGATTAGTGAGAGTAATATATTAAAATATAGAATCCTGGAAAATTAAAATTAAATAGAGAGAGACGATAACACTTAAATAAATTATTGGGCATATGACTTTAGTAAAATGTATATATCTGATCTCAGCTGACGAGATAAGTGTTATTGGGTTATGGAAAATTTGTTTTGCACGCATGTGCGGAAGATTCATTCCCCCTAACTTTATTCAAATCTGAACCTGTTTCAAATCCCTCAGTTTTCGAGCCTCCGCGTTGCCTTCCCTTTCACTCTATCTCTCGATCTCCATCATTATTCAATCAATACCCTTTCATATATATAACTCACCCTTTTTCTCCAAGCGCTGCTTCAAGCTCTCTCTCGCTCTTTCTTTTCTTCTCCTTTTTTTAGGGTTTATCCCTTTGATTCGAAACCTGAATCAGCAGCGCCATGGCTACTAAGGTGGTTTCAATATCAAAGACGACAAAGGGGCATGGCTTTAGTAGCAAATGCGCTTCTCTCATCAAACAACAACGTGCTCGTCTTTACATCCTTCGCAGATGCGCCACCATCCTCCTCTGTTGGTACATTCATGGAGATGACTGATCCACCATACAATCATATCTCTATTACTTCTATCTATCTATCTATCTATCTATCTATCTATAACTATATTTTAATATCTATCTATCTATAACTATATTTTAATATCTTACTTTCTTCTCATATAACTATCAATGGCGTCGATATTTGAAGTTGAGCTCCATGAAGATGAGGCATGGGCTTCTGGTTTCTGTACTGTTGGATTAATACCACTGATCTTCTTCCTTGTTTGAGTCACTGGGCAAAACCCAGTGGTTTTTTTTTTTGGGAGTAGAAGAGAAGCTTGTGGCTTTAATTCATTCACGATCGATATTGGCATGAAGCATGGATCATCATGTTCAGCACTGTGCAATGGAATGGAGGTGGGGTGATGAAAGTAATCATCATATAATTAATTAAACTTCAGTCTAGGGATCTTTCGGCAATTCGGCTTAATTACCGGTTGTTGCTGCAATATTGGGAATTTATTATCCAGTCCTCCTCAAATGTCAACCTTTAGTCCTCTACCCCTCCCCTTTTCTTTTGTTGTACGACTTCAACTTCCTATTAATGTTGCTTGCTATTTATTTAACTTATGAACACAGACAACATTATTCATGTGATTTGATGTTGATAAAAATTAAAAATGATGATGATGATAAAATGAAATTTTATTATTATATCTTCCAATTCAACGAACTATATGCTAATCTTTGAAATGATTATAAAGAGATAATTAATAAAAAATTATGGTAGAATGTCTATCATTTATGTTATTGATAATCAAATATTTAGGGAATTAATTTTCTCAAAAATTATAAAAATAATCAATATTAATATTTTTCAAATTTTCTCAAAGTTATAATATAACTTTGGTGAAATTTCGCTACTTTTGAATGAGAAGAGTCTGTAATATTAACAAATATGTTACTGATACTTATTAAAATCCTAATATGACTTGACAATTTACAAAACTTGTGATTTAAGTATTTCATGCCTATTAAAACACGTAAGGTCTTCTTAATATGTGAACTAAGACTCATAATCAAATGTCATCATAACCATATCATAACTTTGTAAATTTATATAATTACGCACATGCTTGTTAAATAATTAAACTAACATGACTTGCAATACAAAAAAGGGCAATGTTGCCCTAACTGTTAAAAATATTAACGGTCATGTTAGTTTTGTATCAGTTAAATGTTAGTTTTTTAACAATTATGGCAACTCTAATCCCTTTTTAATACTTTCAAAGTAATATTATTTCAACAAAAATCTTTGGATACTCAAACTCTTACACAAAAATTTTTAAGAGCAAAAGTATATCATAACTTTGTTTTTTTATAGAAATTAGACAATATTTTCTAACCGATAATTTAAAGGTTAATCCTCTCAAGGTATAGAGATAATTAAAGTAAAATTTGTCTCTCTCAACAAAACCTATTTTTCATGTGCATGGCCTGTACAGACCCAAGACAATATGTTAAGAGACTCAGTCAACCATCTACCAAATATACTAACCTTTGTTAGTTCATAATCTTGTTTTTTTATACAAAAATTTTTTAAAAGAGATTATACTCACTCACAATCTAATGATAGGGTAAAATCTATTTTTCTTTTGAGCGATACTAATGTCAAATCGGGCGAGCTGTCAATTACCTTCAGGGATAAATTTAAATACTCAGGAGTTAGGCTGTCTCCCTAAGGCATTGTTTGGTTCAGCTGAGGAGAGGGTATGTTAGGTTAATTTAAAGGAGAGTATGGAAAGTTAGTTAATGATATTTTTTTTGGTTCAGAAGGGGAGGGGAGGAGAGTTAATTAAAAGTTAACAAATATACCCTTATCTCTTTATTTAAATTTATTTACTCTTATTTACAATATTCATATCAAAACTATTATTTTTTTAATTTAGGAATTTTAAATTTTTTTATCTCATTTATATATATAATAAAATTAAAAAATATGATAAAATTTTAACATTGTTTCTTATTAATTTTATAATTATTATATATTTTAATATAATATACAAATAATTTATTATGCTTATTAAGTTTTAGGAATTAAAAAAATTAAGTGTGAGAAAAATAAAATAAAAAAAGACTTCAGGGTATAATTGGAATATTAAAAATACATAAAGGACAATTTGATTAAAAAGGGGTAAAAATTTCTCTCCCATATAAAAATCTCCTATTTTGGAAGGGAGCTAAGTGAGGGAAGGGGAGCACATAAGGACAAAAAATCTCCCATCCCCTCCCATTTATTTTTTATAACCAAACACACTTTCTTCTCCTTTCCCCTCCAAAACCCTCTACTAAACAATGCATAAGTGATGCGATTAGAATTACAATAAAGTGATATTCTTCATGGATCAAATATATTATAAATAGTCATATGTCTCATTCATTCGCCTACTAAACTCACAAACGATAGGCATAAGGGTATTTTTTTTATTGCCCACCCGGTTCACTAGAGTTTTACCCTGACTATATCCATATCTGATCCGTGTCGGCACCTGACTATAGTGGGTGAGTTTTTCAATAAATTTTTTATATATATATACTAAAATTCGAATTTAAAATTTTATTTAAGTAATATTGAAGGTATAAGAGTATTTTTAATTTCGACCAAACTATGATTTCTTGAGGCTCCTCATAAAAACCGATCCACTTGTCCGGAATCACCTGGCCCAATTATGAGCTTTCTCTTTTCATGGAGAAATATCATTGGGCTAAAAAATTCCAAAAGAATACCATTACTATATACACTAGTAGGCCCTTTCTCAGTCTCAATTTAAAATCTCAAAATGTCTTTTTCTGTATATCTGGTATCATGCTGTGTCCCATGTATGGGATATGTTAATTATTGCAATAAAGATCTATCGTAAGGATTTTAATACTATTTTTATTATATATGAAAATCAGGAGCTGATGATGACGTCATAATAATTCATAGTCATTTTGGATATTTAAAACAAAGCAGAGTTGACTAAGGAATGATAGTAAGATGAAGAAAATGATGTTGAAATGACAACATATACTAAAATGATCATCATGAAATCTTTTGACAAAAGTTGGATATGACAACACAATATGGTATTGGCCTTTTATTTATATATATATTATTTTATTTAATAAGAGTCCAAATTTTCATTATACGCGGTTCCACCTTCTTCGGCATTTGTATCACAGAGTCTCTTAGTGGTGCCACAGACAAACCAAAGCATGAACCAGTGCTTGCTTGCACTTGCAAAATTGGCAAGTTTTATTCTTTTTTTTTCTTCATTATTCCATTATCTGTTAATTTTTAAATATTTATAATTTTATTTATTTTTAATAAATTATGCATATTAAAAATGACAACATATAAGCAACAATAGTTAGTTAGCTTAAATAAAAGGGATCCAATTTTTCTTAAACTAAATTAAGAGTTTGAACATATGAGAGAACTTCTAACATCATCACTCAAATGTAACTTTATATTGCCAGATATTAAATAGAAGTATAAAAAAGTGACAAGATATAGTTTATGAGATTAAGAAAATTAAATGCAAGCAGAATGCTAACTAATTATAAATTTTTTTAACTAATTAATCAAACATTTATTGAGGATAATTTTAATATTTTTTAATAAATAATTAATTTTTAACTAACTTTATTAATTTATATATAAAGTTGTTATTATGTGCTTATGACAACTGAAAATGAATACAATTATAAGGATCAAAACTTCAACTAAAGCTTAATAATTATTAGTAATATCTCAACAAAAAATGGTGAATCGGATCCTTATTATCTTATGCGGAAAGAAAATCCATATTATGATCATTATGCTTTAAGAATTTGTCACAAAATATTAGATATTAAATTTATAAGTTACCAGTTCCGTCCCATTACCATATGAACCACAAGATCATAATAATGTAAAGATAGAGGAACAAGGGAGATAATCTTGCATTAGTGTTCTCAACAGTTTGTAGTAGATACATTGACATTTACTTACAAATTATATGTCTCCTAAATATTCTCCTTATGATTGTTGGCCTCGTCATTGATAGTATGAAGATACGTCTCAAGCTTCCAAGATTTCTATATATGATAAGGTGCTTATTTAGATCATATATACTACAAACCTTAGTTTGCAAAAAGGCTTTCAAAAATTAAATAAATAGTTATCAAATGTCTAAAAAAATTATAGACGGTTAAATATCTATTTTATCTAGGTATTTTTTCCCATTTTCTCCTCTCTCTCTATCGACACTCTCTCTCTCTCTCTGTCGCTAGTTTAGTTCTTTTGCTCCTCTGTCATTGGTGGAGACCCAACTATCTCATTCATCTTTGTTGTTTTCTCCAAAGTCTTCTTGTATTTTCACCACATATGGGTCCGATGGTGGCGACCCAACTAGCGACAGGTCTAGGAGTGCTGGCCGGAGGTGTCCTGGTCAAATTGGTGATGGACCAAAAACCCATGGCTAGACCCTTCCCATGTTACTTGATCTACAATGAAACCAGTCAAGTCTCCTGCCTCTGCTCTCACTTCTTAGAGGACGCGATGTGGCTCAATGCGCTGGTCATGGGAGTACAAATGTTCACGGATCTAGAGGCGAAGCCGTTGTTGTTGTCCTCTTCTTATATCACCGTCACCATTGTCACTAGTTGTCAAGGGAACTGGAGACGACAGCGCGTGATGATGATGATAATGATGATAATGATAAATAATAATAAATATTTATTTATTTATTCACCTTATACATTTTATGGTATTTTATTAATAAAAAATTTATTCTGATAATAATAATTTAAACACTCATTTTTTTCAGAATCATTTCTTTTCCATAATCTTTTCTCCATAAGAGCTTTTGTAAAAGAATTTTTAAATCACTTATTCTCTATAAATTTTTTTTTTTTTAAATTAAACCAAACAGACCCAAGATCTTATGTTAGTTCTAACTTGCAATCAGTGAATAAGTATAGGATAAAATTTAACACCATTAGTTTTTCTAAAATCAAGTATTTACATAATAATTTTATTGGAACATTAGCATTAACTTCCAAGTTCTTGGGAATTAACCCAAATTTTCTCATCAATACCATATAGCATAGCTGGTAAGTGTGATTTCGAAGTTGTAATAGTATCATTTACAGTCATGGTTTGCTGGTTCTGTGGACGGAAGCTGCGTCGAAGTTGAGCTGAGATTCGTTTTCTTCTCATGGCCCTGCAGCTAGCTAGTGCCTATGCTCTCTTTTGGTGTCATTCTTTTTGTTTTTTTTTATAAAATTTTTAGAAATAGGTTAGATTCACCCACTATATAAAGGTAGGATGAAATCTCATTTTCTCATAAACGATATTAATATTGAGTAAGGTGGGCTGTTAATTACCCTCAAGTATAAATTTAGGTACCTAAAAGGTAGGATACCTTCCTAAGCACCGCGACTGGAACCATGAGAAAGTAATATTTTTTTAAGGATCGGATATGCTCCCAATAGTCACATATCTCACTCCTTCATCAACTGAACCTATAGACGATAGGTTTTTGGGATGGTTTTTGTTTTTCCTCATCTTTTTTTTTAAGAAGTGGACATGCGTAGCACTCATTTTTCTTTGTTGTATGATTTCATGAGGTACTGTGATGATACAGCAAATATACCCTTTTCTTTATAATAAGAGGAATGGAATAATGAAGCACTTATAGTGGCATTTTCCCTATGCATGACATTTGGTTGGGCTAGAGAAAAAGATCATTGATTTCAAAATTTCATGCCTATAATGTGTTTGTGTAAATGCCCCACTACTGAAAACAACACCAATGACCTCTGTTTGATGGACTATACTTTCAAGCTTCTAATCAAAATAATCAAAAAAGTTGGAACAATAGTCAAAGCCTAATTATGAGCATGTTTAATGCAACATTCCTTACTCTATTGAATCAAACCTCCCACGACCCCAAGGCCAAATTTTTTTTTTAAAAAAATCTATATTTCCTCATATAAGACAGTGGTACCATACTAGCCTATTCTTAATTACGGTTCCAACCTTGCTAGGAAAATTCTAAGAAATTGCTTGATAGACCATAGACACAAAACTTCATGTGCCAAGGGACTTTATGTACTCCTATGAAAACTGTTAATCTGGCGTAGCTTTTTCTGCTGATGCTTAAATAGATAAATAAAAGTTCTATAATTAGAAAACTTGGGGTATGAAATTTGAATCAATATAAAGAAACTAACATTTTTTTAAAAAAAAAATCTTGATGTAGATTAGGTATAGATCTTGAATAGCATTAACTGCATAAAATATTACTGTTGAACTGCTAAAGTAAATGGAACCGTATGAGCTTTCCTCTATGCTCAATTGTCTGTGTGATTCTAATATTCTACAAAGTTGTGCTGCAATGTTAGTGATTCACGGGTTTGTGGGACTTATTTGTCCTCGTTTTACATTTCCCATTTATTCATTGTTTCATCACTTATAAAATTGATAACATTTCTTATGATAGCTTCGTCTCTGTCTCTCACTCTCACACACACACAACTTTGATCTCCTAAGTTGATTTGAGATATCATTGTTATTCATCTCTTCAATGATTTTCTGTACTACTTAATGCATAAAATTTCCATTCAAGTCTAAGTAGCTAGCAATAAACTGTGAATGTTATCTGAACGGGAAAGCATGGCATATTCACTATATAAATAATCATTTCATCTACAATGCAATCATTTTAGAATAATAAATTGTCAAATCAAAAGTTTAATTTGAAAATTCGTGCTTCTACAGTTCCAAATCTTACGGATCTTAGTAAGGACTTCGCTGCTTAAGAAAATTTAATCCTTCCAAGACAGCTGGCTGAGAAATAAAATAGATATTGATGGTTTTATATTGAACTTTTCCTACTGTCTCCAAATTGCACACAGATGTTAAAATCACAAAACAAAGACGATTGACGTGTTGAACCACTGCACTGCAAGGACAGAGACAGAGCACATAGTATTTGTTGTACATTCAATTTCATTCATGATTTTTATAATGTTCACAAGCTATCTACAAGGCTTTTCCATGATAAATAAAGTAACCATTTGAAACGCGAAATATGCATCAGTATGAGGTATCAAGTCCCAATGTATGGTCTTCAGCTCAGAAAAGTTCTAGTATATGGTCTCACACCCTCACTAGCTTCATTAACCTGTGATATGTTATTCAACGCTCACAATAGCATCTTTTTTTGTTATAGGAGCATATAGAAGAGTGTGAGAACTTAGAGCATCAAACTTATCATCCAAGTCAGTACCATAAGTTACCATTCAGTTCAACTTCTCCTGCTATCAATAGTTTGTAACCATGACAATGGTCACAAGTAAATTCATCAGTAAAAGTGCTGTAATATTAAGAATAAGGAGTGAGGAGGAATTCTAATATAACTTTAGGATGCTGTACATGTCAGAAAAGGAGTTTAGAGGTGGCTGATGTTATGTGAAGCTTTAGTTTGTTTACATGAGCAGGGAAACCAGTTACTAGAATAGAGAGGTTCATCAGTTGAATGCGGATGATCACATCATTTGAATCGATTTGTGAAAGCTTGATAGCAGCAACATTATTATCGCGACAATCATCATTTACAGTGGTAAGAATCAAAATCTGTACTTATAAAGATACAATTTTTTTTGCAAAAGTATACGTATCTGCTGTCAAGATTTTTTGAACACAAATCATTTTTCTCTACTCTTTATTCTGTTGTTGTTTGGCTGATCCTACATTCTTCAACCAATCAACAACTTCTCGGATGCTTGGTCTCTTGAAAGGATTCAGGTTGACACACATGCAGGCCACATCAAGTACCTGCAGCATCTCCTCTTCAAAGCCCTTTCCTCTCAGAAGAGGGTCGAAAACTTCGTCTTGTTTTCCTTCACTCCTCATTTGTTGCACCCAGCCAACCAATTGCCATGACACTTTTGGCTTGCATATGTCAACAGATCTCCTCCCAGTGAGCAGCTCAAGCATGACAACTCCAAAGCTGTACACATCTCCCCTAAGAGTGGCAACCCATGCTTGACCATACTCAGGGGGAATGTAACCTAATGTACCTACAAGTTCAGTTGTAACATGAGTGTGATATGGAAGAATCAACCGAGACAACCCAAAATCAGCAACATGTGCCTCAAACTTCTCATTAAGGAGGATGTTGCTTGACTTTATATCACGATGGACAATGTGTGGTTCGCATATCTGATGCATGTAAGCCAACCCACAACTCGCACCCCGTGCTATCTTCAGTCGAGTTGGCCAATCAAGTTGTGTTGCACCATCAGGCTTCTCATGCAACCAAGAATCCAGACTTCCATTTTCCATGTAAGAGTATATGAGAAGCCGAAAGCCATCATGTACACAGTAACCTTGTAATGCAACCAAGTTCTCATGTCGGGCTGTTGACAAAGCCTCTACCTCAGCTTTAAATTCCCTTTCCATAAGCCCCATATCTCCTGAAAGTTTCTTGATAGCTAGCTTAGTTCCATCAGGTAACGTTGCTTTATAAACCAAACCAAAACCCCCACATCCTATTATGTTTGCTTGACTGAAATTTTCAGTGGCCTTTAAGATCTCAAATATGTCAAGATCTTTGATTTCATTTGTTTTATTGGGAAACATTACCACTAGACTAGCCTCCTTATCAACTTCAGGATGAACACCACTAATGGAGTGGGCAGAAATTGATTCCAGTTCAATCTTGTCTGGATCTCCCCCTGGATTGATCCTCCTCTTGGAAAGTATCCAGATTACCAACACAATCATGATAGCAACAGTGCCCAAACAGACTGCGATAACAAGTCCAATCAAGATTTTTCTGTTTGAAGTGCGATGAGTTGCACTGTTACCTTGTGTACTAGGGCAAGAACGTTGTATAGATGACCCGCACAATCGTGGGTTTCCTGAAAAGCTGGAAGGAGGGAAAGTATCAAATTGGCCACCTGTTGGTATCTCTCCAAGAAGATCATTGTATGCCACAGTAAAAAATGACAAAAAATGCAGGTTCTTGAGTGAAGCAGGAATTTCACCAGATAGTCGGTTTCCTGAGAGGTCTAACTTCTCTAAATTAGTCAAGTTAGAAATTTGAACTGGAATAATGCCAGAGAAGTTGTTATTACCCAGATCCAGCTGATGTAGGACTTTCATTAGGCCAATCTCCATAGGAATATTGCCGCGGAGACTATTGTTTCTCAGATATATTGCTGGTGGAAGGTTGGAAAGCTGATTATACTGCTGCTGAGAAGCATTGTTCGGCACAATGAAGACAGGTAACTCCAGGTAAGACCTTTCTATTCTATCATTTGCCTGTTGTGATGTTAATGCATGAAGTCCTGTGAGTTCCGTGGGAAATACTCCTGTAAGTTGGTTATGAGACAAGTCTATGTAGAATAGCTGTGGAAGTTTACCCAACCATGGAGGAATTGAACCACTGATGAGATTATAGGACAGATCAATGACCTCGAGCATCCTAAGCCTTGCAAGCCAGCCTGGTACTTGACCTGTGAAATTACAACCACCCAAGGCTAGAACCTGGAGTTTTTGAAATCCATGTGGGCCTACTAAGTTCTCATCATACGGGATGGTTTCATTATAAAAATTCTTTGAAAGGACAAGGCTACTAAGGTTCTTGAGGCCCCCGAGTATCTTCATAGCTCCTGTGAAATTACTTAGGGAGTTGGTAGATATTGCTAGGAAAGACAGAGACTCAAGTCCAAGTATATCCGGGGTGATCTGTCCCTCAAGCTGATTAAATGCTAGCCTAACTGCAGCCAGTGATTTGCATGCATAAAGGGTTGTTGGTAAATTGCCCGTAAAATTATTGTTGCCGAGATCAAGCGTAATAAGCCGCTGGAATCCGGAGAAATTAAATTCTGCAAGCTTCCCCTTCAAGAGGTTGACCCTCAAATTTAACTCAACAAGATTGACACAGTTAACCAGAGATGGGGGTAAAGTACCCGTCAAATTGTTTATATGAAGGAGTAGCTTTTCCAGATTGGATAGCTTTCCAATATCTCGTGGTATGGATCCTCTGAAATCATTGGAGTAGAGCTCCAGGACTGTGAGGTTGGTAAGGCTAGCAATTCCATCATCAATATTTCCAGAGAGTTGATTGAGGGGCAAGGAGATCTCCCTGAGGGAAACGGCGTGGAAAAGATCACCAGGAAGAGGCCCAGAGATAGAATTGAAACCTGCTCGAAAAATCTCAAGCTTGGAACATGCTCCCAATCCAGATTGAATTGAACCGTTGAATTTATTGTAGGAAAGATCCAAGAATCTGAGAGCGGAGTCAGTCTCATTAATGCAAAGCTCAGAAGTGGGAATTGGACCTATGAAGCTATTGTTACTAACATTAAAAGATGTCAAAGTCCCTGATGCTGCAGCAGCTTCAAGGTACTGAAGGAAAGAAGAAGGGAGTGTTCCTTGAAATAGATTGCTAGACAAATCAAGCTCCTGGATAATACTACTGGTTTTGTTATTATTAACAACAGATGCTGGCAATTCATCAGAGAGACGATTGTAACTTAAATCAAGAATCTGCAGGTGACTAAGGAGTGAGAAGAATTGGGTTGGGAGATTACCAGAAAGTCGATTGTGGGAGAGATTGAGCTGAGACAGACCAGTGAGTTTCATGAGAGCGGGGGGTATAGAACCAGCGAGACCTCTGGAAGGAAGCAATAAGCCAATAACTCGCTGATCCCCATTACCCATATTCCTCTCATCGCAAAGAATACCTTCCCAAGTGCAGCAATCCACAGAAGAAGACCAATTAAGAGGAGGGTGGG
The DNA here is from genome assembly GCA_037074615.1 of Leucaena leucocephala. NCBI lineage: Eukaryota > Viridiplantae > Streptophyta > Magnoliopsida > Fabales > Fabaceae > Leucaena > Leucaena leucocephala. The sequence goes on along the minus strand of CM073558.1, from coordinate 2,148,384 downwards.
GTTGTGTGGATATATTGTTGTAGAAGTCCAAGAGAGACTCTTGATCCAATTGGGTACAAGAAGAGGAGACAGTGACAAAAAGGAAAGACAGAAGAACTAACGGTACTATGAGAAAGGCCATGAACCTCGTATCCCTGAGAATGGTGGAGGGTCTTGTTGCAGAAGCTGATGTTGATGGGTTTGGTCTTTGTCTTTGCGTGGAAGCTTCAAGTGTCATCTGAACAGAAACCCAGAAGGGAAAGACGTCGTCTTGGGGATCTTTCTTCATGCAAATGAAGAACAAGAAGGAGAAGGAGAAGGAGACGATGAAGACGGAGGAGAGAAAGCAGACATATGGGTGTCATCGGCCAATCTGGGAAGAGGAGTTTGGGGTGTTGGGGGATTATTGCATCGGCGTGACCATGCCTTGACCCTGAAAAACGAATGAGAGAGAGAGCTGAGAGAGAGAGAGAGTGGCGTGACGTTGACAAATGGGTATACATATAAAAGGAGGAGGATGCTTCCATTAAGAAAATCATTTCCATTCAGCGTTTACTTTTTGAGAGGGCTTTGTTTGTTTTGAGGGGCGGCCGGTAGTGGCTGGGTGGAATTTGTCTATGATCATCATCATGATTGACAAGTAATGCCTTTCATTTCATTGATAACGTGTGGAGCAGACAAATATAATATACATATAGATAGAGAGAGAGAGAGATATGAGGGCCTGCTTATTGCTGTCTGGTTCAAGTGTTCTATTTGAGGTGCCAACCAACTGAAGCACCTGTTGAATTCTGATGGGGATATTCTGTTCTGAAGTTCTAAGTATGAATATCCTTTTTTTTTTTTTTTTACAAAACTTATCTGTTAGAGATTGAATTCTAAAATGGGTCTTCCACTTCGATAACCTTTTTGGGGTAATGAGCTGGAGCTCTGGGCTTTGGCACTGCTCATGAAATGACTAATTTCCAAAGCTTTCAACCATTCTGTTTTCTTTTTCTTAAGCCAACAAAGTTTTTAGTTTTCATTGAGACTTTCTTATCTATTTTTCATTTGAAAAATTAATATAATTTTAACTCAATTAATTCAATTCAAAAATTTAATTCTTTCAATACAGTTCCTCAGGTTTAAACCATTTAATAAATTCGTCTCTACACTTATAAAAAATATATAGCAATTCAAAAATTAAATTGTAATTGAATTATAAAATATAAAGATTTAATTCTTTCAATACAGTTCCTAAGGTTTAAACCATTTAATAAATTCGTCTCTACACTTATAAAAAATATATAGCAATTCAAAAATTAAATTGTAATTGAATGATAAAATATAAAGATTAATAGATTATATGGTTAATATTTGTAATACTAAGTTGCGCCGAAATAAATTCTAAGGATTGAAATATAATTAAATTAAAATTATAAAAATTAAATTATTAATTTTTCCTTTTATAACATTTAAAATTTTATGACCAGTGAATTATCTACATCACTTTCCCTCTTTTGTTATTTCCATCTTGCTTTATTCATAATTATTTTATTTTAATTGCATTAAATAATTATTATATCCAGGATATTATATTTTAAAATGCAAAAATAGTTGACATAAAATTTAATTTAGATAATGAGATGCTCTTAAGAAGACATTTCAAACCAACCAATGAAAATATAAATCTTAAAATACCCGTCTTGATTTTGGATTTATGTTGGTAAGAATTTAATTAAGAGAATATAATAAAAGGGTTCAATAAGAACACCAGAAAATGTAGGTATGGAAGTACAAATGACCTAACCTATATAAATATATTTTCTATCTGATTCCATGGTACAAAGTCAATACCCAAGAACACGTATCAAACCAGATTTTAGTGGTTCCTTTTATTTTTTTTCATATGAAATAAAAATGGAAAATATACTAGTGCCATGCATTTTATTAATTGAAGCAAGCATGACTTCTTCTTCTTTTTTTAATTATACGTGCCATATTCAATGGAATATCCAACGCATATTATGAAAATTTTCTGATTATTTAATTTCAGGGATATAATTATTATTTTATAAGGTTTGAATTGAAATATTATATGCCCAACTGTTATGTATTGACCATTTTTTTTATATGTGCAGGGATAGAGGACGAGTGAGGCATTCATCATTAAAAAAAAGACTGTAATTCTCAAGGTCTAATATACTTTAAAATTATTTTTGGTTTTATAAAAAAAAGTAAATGCATACAATTATATCATTTACTATATGACTTATGGGTTTCGAGATATTTATTTTTTATAATTTTTTAAAATAAATCTATTGCTATGCAACTCATGAGTTGGGTGACAAAGATATTTCTATTTCATTGTGAAAGAAAAATACCATAAAAATTATATATATTATATAAACTTAGTTTATAAGTACATAAATTTTAAACTCTATGAAAAATCATAGGTGCTATTCCCAAAACTACAGGATTAGAACTCTCTCTCTCTCTCATTCATGATAAATTGATAAATAAATAAATAAATAATATAAGGAGATATATGACAAAAATTACTTAAAAAATCTCTCATTAGAATTTTTATTAATTAATAATATATGAAATTTATTTTAAAATTATAGATATAATTCTTTTTCAGTTGTGTACAATTTATCTATGATTATATGTAAAAACAATTAAAATATAAAATATTTATACATAATTAAAAAATAATTTATGTGCTTAAGAATTGAGGTATTTAAACAAATTTTAAATACTTTCAAGCAATAAAAAATAGTTAATGAAGATTTTCTAGCAATTTTTTATTATATTTTATCATATATATTATAGTAATATAATTTGATTTGTCATTAATTTAAAATTCGTAAATATCAAGGTGAATTAAGTGGACAATCATGATGTATTTAATATTAGTAAATAGTAAATGGAACACTTTCATAGTTGCTTTCATATTGTTACTATTTTATTGATGTTCAAAGTTTTCTAACTCAAATGTGAACTCCATAATATTATTTTTTAAAAGCATGGATACTTATCTATACATGGCCTTATCTATTTATTTTATCTGTATTATTAATTATTTTTTTGAAAGTCAAATTGAATATTTCACATCAATCTTTCTGGTATTTACAATTTTTCTTTTTTTTCTTTTTTTAAAATAAGCCATTAAACCTTCAAGTAAAATTCGTTTAGGCTATGTTTGGCTCAATAGAGGAGAGGAGAGGGGAAAGATTTTAATAGAGGGAAAGGGAAGGAAGGGAAAGAGAGGGATTTTATTATTACCTTGTTTGGATTAAGATTAAGGGAAGGGAGGGGAGGTATTTTTATATTACCTTGTTTGGTTCAGGAAGGAAAAGGAGGAAAAATATTTGTATATAAATAAATTTATCTTATATTATTTTATAGAATATTTTAATAAAATATAATATATGGATAATATTGGGATATTAAAAAAAATTATGGGTATATTAATATTATAAAATAATAATTTCATACCTCCCCTCCAAATTCTCCCAAATTTGGCCTCCTAAATATTTTATGGAGCCAAACAAGGGGAGGGGAGCAAAATCCCTCCCCTCCCCTCCCCTCCCTTACCCTCCAAATTCTTCATACCAAACAATGCATTAAAGAGGAGAGATTATAGTTTAACTATACTCAACATGTTTGCTTTACCTCTAAACCCTATTTTAAAAAAATAGATCAAATTTAAAAGTTAAATAAATAGTATTTAAATATTTATAAGAGTTTATGAACTAAATTATAATTTTAGATAATCTAATAGGAATAGCTTTTGGATAGAAAAAATATCTTATAGACTATCAAATGACTATTTTACTTATATTTATTACATACTATATTTTATCTCTCATCTTTTCTATCGCTGCTCTTCATTTTTTCTCGATTGTTGTTGTTTTCGCTGGTCTATCTGTATCACCATTGTCGCTAGTATGTCGCCGCCTGTCATCGTCACTATATTGCCACCGTCATTGTTCTGCCACTTTTTCTCTATCGTGTTTTTCTCTGTCGTCATCTTCAGATCTTGTCCCAGATTCAAATCTTAAAGGGAGAAGTGGCAGCGATGAGAGCATCAATTGTAAATCTCATCCCGGCTAAGGTGTGACGAGATATAATGGGAAGAAGAAGGGGGAAAAATACAAAAAAGAAATAGGAATTATTATTTTGCATAAAATTATATCTTTTTAATAATTTATTAATTATAAAAATTATTATAATAATAACAATCAAAATACTTTATTTCTTCATAATTATTTTCTGTATAATTTTTTTGAGAATAATTTTTAAATTATTTTTTTCTATAAGCTCTTTACTAAAAGTTAAATTAAACGGACCCATTATGTAATTATAACTTTTAGCAATAGACAAAAAATAAATAATTTGATGCTCAAAAGAAAACCCACCATTAGACAGTCTTAACACAGAAGAAAGATATATAATCATGGTCTTAAATTTAGTTGAGAAATATTTTAATCATTAATGGGTTTCGTAGCAGCGACGTTAATCAATTTATATGTGTGTGTGACTTTAATGGCGGTCATTGTGACGAAGACTTCAAATTTTTTACTGAAATCTTCATCCAACGAACAATACTCAAATAATGGATAAAAAAACATTAAAAATAAGAACTTCTAGATATTCAAATGGACCAGGTTTGAAGTCTACGTTAATAACGAAGTAAAATTTGGTTTTAAAATTAAAAATTAAATGTCAACTAAAAATAAATTGATCAAAATTAGCATTTATAACTATAACCATCATCGCATGTTATATTCATATCTCTGTGTGTGTGTGTGTGTGTATAATATTGTAGTCAATTTTTTACATATGGCCTACGATATATAAAATTGTAGTCAACTTTTTTTTTTTGGTAAAATCATATTTTGATTATATTTTTATTATTGCAAAATTAGCAAAAAAAATTAAAAATTATACATGCATACATACTGTGATAGATTATATATCAAATTTTATATAAGGTTCATCTCATGTTTTCATCCTTTTTAATGGGATAAATTAAGCGGACACTAACATTATATAAAATATTAAAAAGTAAAGTTTTTTTAATAAACAGAACTAATATTTGTATTTTATACTTCTCTAGATGAACAGATTAGTTTACAAATAAAAAAGAAGGATGAACATTTTCATGGGTATATTTTGAAACCTCTTGATCTTCGTGTAAAAAACACTTTATCTTCTGTGGAATTGCTGAAAAAAGAAAAAAAAAATTAACGAGTTGACTAAAATATGTAGACTTTTTTTTCTTCTTTTCGTAGGATCAAGAAGACCTTAGAATTATGAAGTTGAATGGGTCGAAATCTAGTAACTTCAATTCAACCTGTAATAATTATTAATTAATATTATTTATTCATATTTCAAATTTACTCTACGGCACCTTTTGTTGATTTTTTTTTTTTGTTTATTCTTCAAGATAATATATAAAAATGTGATAACATAACATCAAAATGTAAACATGAAAGGCTAAGTAAGTCCTACTCTACTCTAGAAGCACGGATCATCTCACAAGTCTTTTGGCTCATTTAATGGCATAAGAAATCAAATATGTGCTATTTATTATTAATTAATGTTATTATTCTGGCCAATAAAATGGTGATAATTATTATTTAAAAATTTCATTTATAGTGTAGTATTTATTTTAATATGAGGAATATGTTTTATCTATAATTATTTTGTCTTATTATTTCAACCTATTTATGTTTTTTTCTTTCTAAATCTATAGGTAATTTGGCCATATTATAGCCATCAAATAAAAGGGAATTCTTTTCGCTTAGTTCACGCATGGCAATATTAAATTTTAAACTCATCATCTCTTATGAATATTAGTTCTAAAAACTTTTTAAATTTTTATTTTTTTCTATGTGCATGAAATCTCATAAAATTTAAAAACTAAATTACACTGTAGCCTTAATTTGTATATATTTATTTCAAATACTATCCACCGATCATCCTCACATTGTTCATGGATGGTATGTCAATTTTAAAAAACTCAGATTATATTAAAATATATGTTGAAAACTTATAAACATAAACAGCAATTATATACTATCAAAAAAATTAATTAAATTATTTATAATTCATTTTTTAAAAGAAATTAGACCGATCACCCAGATGTATCCATCTTCAATTTTTACTGATCGTTACATGATAGTAATATAGTATAGCTCATAATAAATTTTATTATATATATTAATATTAGTATTTAGGAAATTTTAAAAGATGGGACCAACCAACCCTCCTAAGAAAAATGAAAACAAAATTATATATATAGCTATTATATGGGGCATACGGGCATAGACAGATTTGCCATATAGCCATGAATAAATAAATGCAGTTCTGGGAAAGAAGTAAATCTCATGATCACGTGTCTTGAGCTAAAGTCAAAATAAGATTCTCACGGTTTGTCAACGCGGTCATTTTTTTTAATAAATTAACTCAGTCATTCTCTATCAAATATCAATAAATCATTTCATTAATTAATTATGAAAACAACAAAGTAAAATCGATAGATCATATGATTATTATAATTATTATTATACTCTATAAAAAATTAAATATTTAAATAAATTATTAATTAAAATATCACATTTAATAATCTCATTTAATATTTTATTTAATCTTTCTATATCCTTCTTTATTAGATTCTAAATTATTTGATATATTCCTTTTATCAGCCCATTCTATAGCCTCAATAACCTCATTTCATCAATTTGTTATGCCCATATATTTATATGATTTTGTTTCCATTTCATAAATTAATAAATATATTTCCATCTCTACTAATATCACTATATATTCTGTCGATAATAACGATAGAAGTTATGAGTTGTGGTTTAAATTATACTACTATTTTTAAGAGTTATCCTACTGCATACAATTAAAAATATGGAAAACCCTAAAAGATTAAACTCTGAATCTTAATCGGCTAATCAATATTCATCAATCATAAACATCTCCCAACGTTTAGAAACTGAAATAAAATAAAAAAATATTTTTTGAAACCATATTTGAAGAATCAGAAAAAAAAATAAGACTTCCTGGAATGCTATTTTAGACTAAATAAATTGTGTATTTTTTAAAATAATTTTCAGGAAAAGGTGCCCTATAATAGCTGCGTCGGCTTATTATTATGCACGTGAGCTTATATATACGTTTTTTTTGGGCCTATTTACTCACTCAAATTCTTTTCTTAACATACATATGCACTAAAGTTACCCATTATCCGTGGGTTCAGCTGGCAAAGGGGTGAGACATACTACTATTTGGAGTGTATTCGAATTCTGGGGAGTACCACTTTATTGTGATTCCAGTCGCGGAGTTTGGGAAGGCATCATAGCTCTTGGGTGTTTAGGTTTACGTCTGAGGGTAATAGACGGCTCGCCCTGCCCAATATTAGTATCACCTAAGAGGAAGAGAGACTTCGCCCTACTCTTAGATCGTCGGTGAGCCCAACCCCTTTTCAAAAAATTTTATACAAAAAACAAATATACACTAAAGCTTCCTCATGCTTAAACAATGTAAGACTTTCTTTGACACATCCTAATATAATTATTATATATATATTTATTATAAATTTTATTATTATTATTTTTACATGATCACTCATCTATTATTATTACAAATTTAGAACTTGATATTTACTATCATATAATATTATTAATCTTATAGTAATATGATAGAATTTTTCTTCTATCTTATTAGATATATTTTTATCACAAATATTTCCATTAGCTTTTTGCCCTTTAAATTACTCAATTTAAATTTTATAATTAATATTTTTATCAATTTCACTATCTCTATCGTGCGAGCAGTAACATTATGGGAAAAGAAATCATGTTTTGTAAATGATAAATAAAATACGACCAATGGAGTGAGTGCATGTAAAAGTAGCAGAAGCGAGCCCTCCTATGAGGAAGTATCACGTATACGTATGGAGTAGGAGAGTAAAAAAAAAAAAAAAAGGAATGTAATCCAATGGAATGAGGGGAGACAGACACAGTTGGGCTGAGTCAATATTACACTCATGAACAAATCTATTCGATAATATTTTATTATTTCTTACTTTTTATTCCTCTCCGTCAATTTATTCTTTTCTTCAATTATGTCTCCCTCATATCGTATCGTGCACAATAGGGCAAAAAACTACCACAAGTTGAGTGATAAATGATCTAACGTTATAAATAAGCCACTACAAGAAAGTTCAGAAATAAAAAAAAAGAGAAGATATGGTCAACTCAGCACAAATTAAGATGATTCAATACTACTAAATACTCAATTAGTTTTTTCTAATAAAATGTTAGAAGCTTATGCATGAGATTTGGGGTTTAAATATGCATGAATTTTGAAAATAAAAATTATTTCCAATTAAATTCGATAATGTCTATACATGATTTAATGGTACTTGATATAGAGAGACATTTAGAAAAGATTTCCCCTCTAAATTAGATTTATGTATTTTTTTTATTATCTTTATCTAATTCATATTAGAAGTAATGAATACATAATTTTATAATCAAAATATGAAAAGTATATATAGTCCAACTATTTTCAATATAGACAAAGTGTTGACATCGATAAAAAATCAGATTCAAGTTAGCCCGAAGGTACTATTCTTAACAGCATAAGAGTCATTCCTCTATACCCAATAAAACGAAATGCGGCAACTCCTCATAGATGGGCCTAATATTAGAGTTATAAAACGGGTTCAACTTTATTATGTTATTAATATTTATAGTTATAAAATTTAAATCTTTTTATAAAAAAATAGAAAATTTTAAAAGTATAATATTAATAAATTTTTTATTATGTTCATATGATATTAGAAATTTTTTTATTAATATTTTAAAAATTTTACATAATTTTTAAAAATTATTAAAAAAAATTAAAAAATGTGTCAGTCACCCGTCGTCACCTAAGTGGGGTGGGCAACTTGCTTATTTTGTGACAAGCTATACAACCCATCCTATTTAACCTAGAGATTATGATAGGGTGACCCGTTTTTATGCCTTTACCTAATACTATGTCCTCTTGGCTTTCAACTAACCAAGCTCACACTTTGATATATATGTATTTAGACATTGTCAATTTTGAACAACGCAGACTCTTCCTTCTGACACACCCACACAACTATAACAACAGATGGAGCATAATTAAACCTTCAACTACTTTTATAAGAAATGAAATCCTCTACTACTCACGCATGCTCAGATTAAATTGGTAATATGTAGTTTAATCTAAAGATTTTTTGTATATAAAATATAATTTATAAAAACCTACATCATTTAACAATGTTTATGTAAAGCATAGATCCCTAGTTTAATCCATCTATTCATGAAAAGGAGAAATATGCCCCGTATGTTGAGAGTGTTTTGAGAACCTTTTTTTTTTCTTTGTTTAAATTTTTTTAAAAAGGAGTTGTACTTATCTACGATTTAAGAACATGGTGAATTCTCTCTTATTCCTAGACAATACTAATGTTAGATAGGGCAAGTCGTCTATTATCCTCAGGTATAAATCTAGGTACATAGGAGCTAAGATATCTCTCCAAGTACCGCGATTGAAACTACAATAAAGTGATACTTTTTAAGGATTGAATATATTTCAAATAGTCGTATGTTTCATCTTTCGTTAGTCAATTTTTACAGCCACTTATTTGGGCTCCATAGGGGAGATTACGGGCAATTTATTTCAAGCCCATAAAGCCCAGCCCAACAGCCCATTAGAATAAATGGGCTGCAAGCTAGATAGGCCACACGTCCAAACAAACGAGTAAGCTGAGCTGGGGATGATCGATTTCCCACGTCCATCGACCTCCTCGGAACTCATTGGCAGCTTACTGATTCTACAAATCAAGAAGTTGATAAGTAGACCATGGGAGTTTAAAATATATCCCGAGAGAGTGAGGAACAAGATAACAAATGCTTTAGCAAATAAAGGATTAATACATACTAGTTGTCCATTTAATTTGTGGAAGACATGGTCTCCTGAGTATTTGGGATTAAATTTCTATTGGTATAATTTATTTTGATTGGGCTATAGCCCTAACTATCTATCAAAAAAAATAAAAATGAGGACGATTCTGAAGCAAGCCAGATTTAGCAAGTGATCCTTGCTTCTGTATCCATTACGAAACTTTAATCTTTTGCTTATCCTTTGGGATTGCTGGGGGTGGGGTTGTGCTACATTTTGACTCCAGATCATGAACGCATGCCACATTTTCCTTTTGCTCATCATTTGTGACCTGTGAATTAGGTTCTGCTTGATATTACTACTGGGAAGAAAGTCGTTTGGCTAGCAAGTTTCAATATCTTGGTTTATAGTCTCACTGCCGTTGTTTTCATCTGGGCATAGTTTTCATAATCTATTAAACCATATCACTCGCATCTGATGCTGAGAAAATGTTAGGCGTTTACATTTAGAATCTGCTGCAGTTAGATCATAGTAACTGAATTTAGTTATAAGGCTAATATGAATGTTTTCTCAGATGAAAGAGTAGTTATGGCAGCTGGTATGATCTGAGTTTTTGTCTTTTTTCTGTATTCTCCTCTTCTATTTCCCTTTTCCCTTATTAGAGATGAACACCAAAGAAAATCTAACTCGGGCTTGATTTTGGGAAAGATATCCAAAACAAACCATCAAGGAGGTGTTTGTTTAGGAATTTATTTGAATGCTGCAAACGAGCTGAGAAGAATACGAGAGTAGTAATCACGCAAGAGGAAATTCTAGGAAAATTGTTATGGGTGACGCTTGGATCCTATAATCTCAGAAAGACTGATCTTATCCTGCCATTGGATCATTTTGATGGTTCTTTATATCTATGAATGTTTGGAAACAGAGGATGGGTGCAATTTCTTTAGGTAAGGATTACTCTTATTTAAAGGATTGATACTATTGAACTTAAACGAGCATCTCACTTAGTTTGTTAAATTTTTCTCAAATATGTATCCATCTCGTTTCCCAGGACAAAATATTTTGTTTGATGAGGAAACTATTTTGCGGCCAAGAAGGGGGGAAAGGAGCAAAAATGTCTAGAAAACATATATAGTTGCCAATTTCACAGCAAAAGACCTTCAATATCTATTACTCCTCCAGTCTTAAATATAAGATCTATTTAATTAATTTAATTATATTAAGAAAGTTAGTTAAGTTAGTTAATATGATATGTTTTTTCTAAAACACCATAATAATATCCTATAATTCATTCCCCCTATCTTATTTAATTATTATGGAGAGAATATTAATAAGGGTAATTTGAAGAAAATCTTAATAAATATTAAAAATATGTCTTGTATTTAGAACAGGAGAAATATTTTATTAGTGTGCCCTAATTTGTCATTTGATATTTGCATTGATATTTTAAAACATTGTCAATCTCTCTTGATAAGTCTTATATATGAGCTGTCTGACATGTTTTTAATACTAATTAGAGGTGTTTGCTATGATACTCTATCCTTCTTGAAATTTACCTTATATTTTTTATTTGATGCACATGGGAGTCACCAGTTACTTGGTTGAAAATGAGAACATGTACTTTAAAAATGCAAAAAGTTTTTCACAAGTGTGCAGATGTGTCGTCATTCTGGTGTTGTTTGGCTGATCCTACATTCTTCAGACAATCAACGACTTCTCTGATGCTTGGTCTCTTGAAAGGATTGTGGCTGACACACATGCAGGCCACATCAAGTACCTGCATCATCTCCTCTTCAAAACTCTTTCCTCTAAGAAGTGGGTCGAAGACTTGATGTTGTTTTCCTTCACTCCTCATTTGTTGCAACCAAAGAACCAGGTCCATTGGCATTTTTGTCTTGCACATGTCAAGAGGCCTCCTCCCAGTGAGCAACTCAAGCATAAGAACGCCAAAGCTGTACACATCTCCCCGAAGAGTGGCCTCAGATGCTTGTCCATATTCAGGTGGAATATAACCTAACGTACCTACAAGTTCAGTTGTAACATGAGTGTGATTAGGGAGAATCAATCGGGATAACCCAAAATCAGCAATGAGTGCATCAAAATTTTCATTAAGGAGGATGTTGCTTGACTTTATATTGCGATGTACAATGTGTGGTACGCATGTGTGATGCATGTAAGACAACCCACAACTCACACCCTGCGCTATCTTCAGTCGAGTTGGCCAATCAAGTTGAAATGCAGTGTCTGCCTTCTCATGCAACCAATAATCTAGACTTCCATTTTCCATGTAAGTATATATTAGAAGCCGAAAGCTATCATGCACACAATAACCTTTCAACGCAACTAGATTCTTGTGTTGGGCTGTTAACAAAGCCTCTACCTCTGCTTTAAATTCCCTTTTTGTAAGCCCTGATTCTCCTGTAAGTTTCTTAATGGCTAGTTTATTTCCATCTGGTAAGGTCGCTCTATAAACTAAACCACAATCCTCAGATCCTATAATGTTTGCTAGACTGAAATTCACAGTGGCTTTCAAGATCTCAGCTATAGTAAGATCTTTGATTTCACTTGTTTTATTGGGGAACAATACCACTGGGCTAGCCTTCTTATCTACTTGAGGATGAAAACCACTGTTGTAGTCTGCAAAAGTTGATTCTTCGATCTGATCATGATCTCCTTTTGGGTTGATCCTCCTCTTGAAAAGTATCCAGACTGTGAAAATGATGATACAGACGGCAGCAAAGCTAACTGCAACGACAATTCCAATTATTTTACTTCTGCTCCAGGTTGTCTTTTTTTTCAAGGTTGTGCTATGACCTGGTGGACTTTGACAAGAGAGTTGAATTGCTGTACCACATAATTTTGGGTTTCCTGCAAAGCTGGAAGGAGGAAAAGTATCAAATTGGCCACCTGTGGGTATCTCTCCTTGAAGATCATTGCTTGCCACAGTAAAAAATGACAAGAAATGAAGGCTTTTGACTGAAGCAGGAATTTCGCCAGATAGTCGGTTTCCTGAGAGGTCTAACTTCTCTAAATTAGTCAAGTTAGAAATTTGAACTGGAATACTGCCAGAGAAGTTGTTATTACCCAGATCCAGCTGATGTAGGACTTTCATTAGGCCAATCTCCATAGGAATATTGCCACGGAGACTATTGTTTCTCAGATATATTGCTGGTGGAAGGTTGGAAAGCTGATTATACTGCTGCTGAGAAGCCTTGTTCGGCACAATGAAGACAGGTAACTCCAGGTAAGACCTTTCTATTCTATCATTTGCCTGTTGTGATGTTAATGCATGAAGTCCTGTGAGTTCCGTGGGAAATACTCCTGTAAGTTGGTTATGAGACAAGTCTATGTACAATAGCTGTGGAAGTGTACCCAACCATGGAGGAATTGAACCAGTGATGAGATTATAGGACAGATCAATGACCTCGAGCATCCTAAGCCTTGCAAGCCAGCGTGGTACTTGACCTGTGAAATTACAACCACCCAAGCCTAGAACCTGGAGTTTTTGAAATCCATGTGGGCCGACTAAGTTCTCATCATACGGGATGGTTTCATTATAAAAATTCTTTGACAGGACAAGGCTACTAAGGTTCTTGAGGCCCCCGAGTATCTTCATAGCTCCTGTGAAATTACTTAGGGAGTTGGTAGATATTGCTAGGAAAGACAGAGACTCAAGTCCAAGTATATCCGGGGTGATCTGTCCCTCAAGCTGATTAGATGCTAGCCTTACTGCAGCCAGTGATTTGCATGCATAAAGGGTTGTTGGTAAATTGCCCGTAAAATTATTGTTGCCGAGATCAAGCGTAATAAGCCGCTGGAATCCGGAGAAATTAAATTCTGCAAGCTTCCCCTTCAAGAAGTTGACCCTCAAATCTAACTCAACAAGATTGACACAGTTAACCAGAGATGGGGGTAAAGTACCCGTCAAATTGTTTATATGAAGGAGTAGCTTTTCCAGCTTGGATAGCTTTCCAATATCTCGTGGTATGGATCCTCTGAAATCATTAGAGTAGAGCTCCAGGACTGTGAGGTTGGTAAGGCTAGCAATTCCATCATCAATATTTCCAGAGAGTTGATTGATGGGCAAGGAGATCTCCCTGAGGGAAACGGCATGGAAAAGATCACCAGGAAGAGGCCCAGAGATAGAATTGAAACCTGCTCGAAAAATCTCAAGCTTGGAACATGCTCCCAATCCAGATTGAATTGAACCGTTGAATTTATTGTAGGAAAGATCCAAGAATCTGAGAGCGGAGTCAGTCTCATTAATGCAAAGCTGAGAAGTGGGAATTGGACCTATGAAGCTATTGTTACTAACATTGAAAGATGTCAAAGTCCCTGATGCTGCAGCAGCTTCAAGGTACTGAAGGAAAGAAGAAGGGAGTGTTCCTTGAAATAGATTGCTAGACAAATCAAGCTTCTGGATAATACTACTGGTTTTGTTATTATTAACAACAGATGCTGGCAATTCCTCAGAGAGACGATTGTAGCTTAAATCAAGAATCTGCAGGTGACTAAGGAGTGAGAAGAATTGGGATGGGAGATTACCAGAAAGTCGATTGTGGGAGAGATTGAGCTGAGACAGACCAGTGAGTTTCATGAGAGCGGGGGATATAGAACCAGCGAGACCTCTGGAAGGAAGCAATAAGCCAATAACTCGCTGATCCCCATTACCCATATTCCTCTCATCGCAAAGAATACCTTCCCAAGTGCAGCAATCAGCAGAAGAAGACCAATTAAGAGGAGGGTGGGGTTGTGTGGATATATTGTTGTAGAAGTCCAAGAGAGACTCTTGATCCAATTGGGTACAGGAAGAGGAGGCAGTGAAAACGAGGCAAGACAGAAGAACTAACGGTACCATGAGAAAGGCCATGAACCTCATGGCCATAATTATGGTAGATGAAGGAGAGGCATAGGGTCTTCCTGTTGATGATTTTGATGGGGTTGACATTTGTTTGGACAGGTGATATCTTGGGGATCTCTTTTTCTTGAGAATGTTGAAGGGGTAGATGAAAATGAAAAGAATGGAGATATGTAGTGGCGGGTAAGTGGAGTTTGGTTTGTTGACCCTAAGGCAGGAAGCCAAGTGGGAGAGGGGTGGCGTTGACTCGACTCGACTCGACTCTAAAGAATTCAGAAGAGCTCAACGGTCTTTATGCAAGTCTGTGTATTTCTTTGTTTTATTTTCAAGTCGTGTATTTATGTAACTGTAATTCTTGTTTTAATTTGCAACAAGCTAGATATAGTATTTTGATGATCAAAAGCAAGCCAATGGAGCATATAGATGATGAAACGACTAAATTTTGATCGTGTACGTATGAATGTGTGTTACTGTTTACTTTGATCTTGATATAATCAATATAAGATGTAAAATTAAAATAATTTATTACCCTTTATGTATTATTTATGATTATGATTACAGCAGTTAAAATCTTTTCATTTTATCTCATAAGCTAGTTTTTCCCTTGATTATTGATTTTAGCAGCTGGTACTTTGACTTTTTCTAAATCCCATGGTGTAAGCCCCTTTTTTAAGAAACTAGAAGATTGTTTTTTTTTTTGTTTTAAATATATATACTTCAAATTTTTACTTTTGAAACTACTAACAGTCAACCTAAATTTGATAAAATTTTACAAGGATATGAAATCAATTTTTTTTATTATTATGGCATCTTTTTTAATAAAATTTTTTATAAATTATTTATAAATACTCTTTAAATTTTAAAATTGTATATTAATTTTAGTAAGATTAAAATTTATCTAAATTTTTATATTAAAAAAAAACTCTTATTCAGGGGGTGGGGAGCAAAATAAACAAATGTACTAACATATTAAGATAGGCTGACCTGGTAAAAGTGTCAGCTTTTAGGTTTGGTTTGAATAATAAAATAATAAAAAGTTTTACTATTTTTAAAAACTTTTACTCATGATATTCTTGTATCTCTAATCTATGTTCCATCGGAATTCTAAGCTCAAAATTTAAAAAGAGAATTACCTAATGCTCTCATGCCCAAAAAGTAATTAGCCATCGCTTCCTCCACAATTGACAAATTCCTTAAACCCTGTATGAAGTCCCCTAGTTTTGAGATAATAAGCAGAAATTTGTGCCTTCAATTTCAAATCAAATTTTTGAGCATCGTTTTCTTGGTTACTGAGACATTGGAAATTGACTCGTGTTGCCCAACCATTGTGTGTTCTTTCTGGCATCTGTTCAGTTTTGATGTTTGTGTTTTGTTGGTATGTACCAGATGACTAGTGTTGGGTTGTATTTTGGTGTTTGTAGACTCTATTACATTTGAATGATATAAATATAATCTTTTTTGAAAAAAAAACATTAAATCAAATTTTTACTATGTACAAATAATATTGTCCCATTTTAACGTGTGCAACGGCCGTTACGTTCTCATTCTCATTTCAACATACTTTATATTGTTACCTGCTTTGTTTTGTTTGATATAAATTTTTGTAAAGAAAGAGTTAAATTTAAACAGATAAGATAAAATTCTATTTATTTATAAACGATACTAATATTAGTTTGTCAATAATTTTTAAGTATAAATTTAGATATTTAAAAATTAAGATATCTCTATAAATATAATTATTAGAATTATAATAAAATAGTATTTTATAAGAACAGAATATATTTTAAATAATTATATACTTCATCTAATTATTAATTAAACTCATGGATGATGGGTTGTTACCTGCTTTTATTTAGCAGCAGCTATACCTTTTTATTCTATCACATTTATACTTTGAAATGAGTAATACAAAGAGATGAAATAAAAAGATAATAATAAGTAAACACGTTAAGAATAATTTTTTATTATATCATAAAAATAATTATAATAAATGAATGATTGTATATATATATATATATATATTTTTATTTTTTTTTCCTGATAGGCTAATACTGATACGTACGCGGCTACAGGCACTTTGGAAAGATTACGGATTCTAGAGAAGAGAAGCAAATGACAGGAGTCCCAACAATTACGATTAGGCTAAGGGCTGATGATTAAAAGTGGGCTTAAAGCTTTAGGCCCACAGTAATAGGCGGAAACCTTTCCGGGTCAAACAGGTAGGCTTTAAGCTATAGGCCCAAACTACCTAGTCCGAAAGTGCTAGGCCCAAAATAGGTAGGCTTTAATCTCTGGGCCCAAATCAGGTAGCGTAAAGCTTTGGGCTCAAAATAGGAACACATGAAGCGTTGGGCCCGAAATTGGTAGGCGTAAAGCTTTCGGCCCACAAGAGGTAGTCTGAGAGAGTTAGGCCCAAGTAAGGTAGGCGTAAAGCTTCTGGCACAAAACAGGTAGGGGTGAAGCTTTAGGCCCAAAGTAGTCTTAAAACTTTAGGCCCAAAACAGGTAGTCTGAAAGCATTAGGCCTAAATAAAGTAGGAGTAAGCTTTGGGTCTAAAACAAGTAGGCTTACAGCTTAAGCCCAAAACAAATGGGCTTAAAATTTTAGGCCCAAACAAAGTAGGCTTAAAACTGTAGCCCATCAAGTCTAAGGAAATACAATTGGGCATTCTGTACCTTTCTCCATCATGCTACTTGCTCGAGCAACGACGAAGGGACGATCGATCGGTGATGAGAATTGAGAAGGGGTTAAGCTGAGCTACAGGAAAACGCCTGCGAGAGGTTGCCTTTGATTGTTCATTCGATTGAGAAAAGCATCGCTTTTTTCCCCTCCAATATCTGATAGCTAGACTCACTTAGGAGACAGAAAACGATGTCCGCTAGGTTGATTAAGAGAGTTCTAAATGAACAACACCGCCCCCTTGAAGTGAAGGAAGAGGAAGAAGAAGAGAATCAGATTCAAGGAGAAGAATCGGAAACCCCTGAATCCGTATCTCGTTCTTCAATCAATCCCTTCGACCTCCTCAATGACGACGATTCTGAACCAGAGCAGGTTTAATTATGGATTCCTAGCTAGCTTTTATATCAATTACAAAACTATTTGTTTTATCTTTTAGGGTTTTGGGGTGGGGGTAATGCTTAGTTCGATTCAAATTCTTGGATGCATGCGCCATTAATTTTTGTCATATCATTTCTGAATTGGATTCTATTTGGTATTATTACTGAGCAGAAAGTAGTTGAATTAGTAAGTTTCAATATCTAGTGTTTACAGTCTAATTTTCTCTATTTTCGGCTCGAATATTTTTCGCTGCCTATTAAACCAAATAATCGTACTTCTTGCCCAGAGAAAAATAAGAAAAATTCTAACTTGGCCTTGGTATCCCAAATGATCGATTAAGTTGATGATTGTTCTATAATTTATATTCATATCTGACATAATGTTTGTATGACTGTGTGCACTTTGTTGAAGGTAGGGAGTTCTCATTAGACATCTGATTTTTTTTTCTTTTCTCCTTCAGTAGTTAATTGGTATTTTTGTCCGCAGGAAAGCGAGCTGACATCCACCAACGAAAGATTGAGTCAATCTGATGATAAAGAGGAAGCGCCTTCATCGAAATATACTGCTGTGGCTTCAACATCCAAGCTAAAATCAAAGAAGAAAAAGAAGAAAAACAAAGATAATTCTTTATTAAGTAAAGATAGAGGTGAAAAAGAGTTGGACCAAATTATAGAGAATTTATCACTAGATGTCAATTCTTCTACTGAGCAACATGTCTCTACAAAGGACAGAGTAGCAAACGCCAAAGACCAATATAAAACTGTTAAGCAGCAGTCATGCTCCATATTACAAGTGGAGCCTAAATATTTGAATGCCGAAAATGAGCTGAGACGAATATTTGGTTCCAAGGTAGTAAAATCATTTGAGAGTAGTAATCAAGCCAGCAGTTCTAGGCCAATTCGAGGGGTGAGGCGTGGGCACTATAATCTTAGAAAGACTGTTCTAGGCCATCCAGCTGACCATTGGCCCCGATGGGATGGTTCTTTGTCCATGGAATTTTTGGAAACGAAGGATGGATATAAATACTTTAGGTAAGGATTATTCTTATTTAGTAAATTCATGATATTGACATCCCCTTCATTTTTCTGCCCCATCCTATATGGTTATATGCTTGTATACGTTTGACTTAATAGCAGCATTCTATAAAATTAACCAATCAGAAATGCTGGCTGAACAACTCTAAATTTCTTGTTATTTTTTATTTTATTTTATTTTTGGCTCCCTTTTGTGGGGACTTTTTCCCCAACAATCCAATCCCCTTTTGGAAACAGGAGTGGAGAGTGGGATATAGGTCTAGTTTGTGATTGCGCTCTTTATATATGCTAATTCTTTTAATCTTTGTAGTTTGATCTTGTTGAATACTTTATGATTAAATTAATGTGTGCATAATAAACAAAAAACAATGATAGTTGTTTACTTCTATAGCCCTCATAATTTCTATTCAATTTTCCCCATTTTGATTTATTCTGTAATGTAGATATGAACACAAGTCATCATATTTTCAAGCTCAGAAGGCATTTGAAGCTGCCAAGGCAATTAACGACTTAAATGGTCTAGCTAGCATATTATTGTACCATCCTTATCATCTAGATTCACTTTTAACAATGGCAGAGTATTTCAAGGTTGTGGGTGAGCAGCAGATGTCTGCAGATGCTATTGCCAAATGTCTATATGCCCTTGAGTGTGCATGGCATCCTATGTTCACTCCATTGCAGGCCAATTGTCAATTGAAATTCAGCCATGAAACTAACAAACCGATGTTCACAACTCTCTTCACTCACATGAAGAACTTGGACAGGCGTGGCTGTCATAGATCTGCTTTAGAGGTCTGTAAATTGCTGCTTTCACTAGATTCTGATGATCCTATGGGGGCAATTTTCTGCATCGACTACTTTGCTTTAAGGGCCGAGGAGTATGCATGGCTGGAAAAATTTTCTGAAGATTATAGAAGTGATAATTCCATCTGGTTATTCCCAAATTTCTCTTATTCCCTTGCTGTTTGCCGGTTTTACCTTGAGAACCTTGAGCAAGAAGCATCGGGAGATGCTTGTGGGGATGCTAAAAAGGCTTCTTCAACGGAGCTTATGAAACAAGCATTGATGCTTCATCCCTCTGTTATAAAGAAGCTAGTGGCAAAAGTACCTTTAAAAGATCGTGTGTGGACAAATATTCTCAAGCATGCCTTTTTCCGATCAGATCAAATAGGAATTCCATCTCAAGATCACTTGATAAATATATATGTAGAAAGAAATTATCTTATATGGAGGCTTCCAAATCTGCAGAAATTGCTCGGTGATGCTGCACAACTAGTCCTTGAAACTATAGAAAATGATAAAAGTGAAGTAAAGGATTGGGCTTGTGTCAGAAAAGAAGCATTCTCGTCGGAGAAAAATGAGTAAGTGAATTTCATTTGCTTTGGCTAAATTTGTTATGTTTCTCTCAATTTAAAGAAACATCAGGTTTGCAATTATGTTTACAACCATCTGAACTTGATTTTTGGCCAGTTTTGAATTTCTTCTGTTCTAATCAGGCAATTATGTTTACAACCATCTGAACTTGATTTTTGGCCAGTTTTGAATTTCTTCTGTTCTAATGTTGGGAATAACGATTTGATGGTTGAATAATTGGAATCTATGAACAAGGACTTGCAGCACTTCAAAGGCATATCTAAGTCTATATACTGCTTGTCTGAAGTGTGTATATTCTCGTCTATCAGTAGGAGAACCCTGAATGATGCATATGTACATTAGGTGCTGCCCTTGCAAACTCGTGACTATAACAGCTGTGCTAATAATTGAGAATTCAAAATCGATGAGCGGATAAATGATTAATAATCATATGATATGGTTGTGTAGTTAATGTATGAAACCTGTGCATTTGATTCATAAGTGGTAAGAGAGATGGTGGAAATAAACTAATATGTTGAACCTCACGTTTTTCCCTTAAAGAAACTCGATCAATTTATGTGTGATATGCTTGCAGCTGTGTCTCCATCACTTGGTCTTTTACTTATTAAACTGAAACTTTATATTTTGCTAGGTATGGACATTTGTTGGTTTCTGATTTTTCTGACTCTGTGGCCTCAATTCCGCAAGAGAATCTGCAAAATTTTATGGGCGCTCCAAGGATGGGAGAGGGTCTGCAAAATGAGAATGAGATTGCTAATTTGCATGGAAATGGCCATGTTCATCGCGATGTTGATAACAGGAGTGCATTGGCTGTCTTGTTTGAGTCAATGCTACCATGGGTTACTTATGGGGATGGGGAGGACCGTGGACCCGATGACCATCAACGAGACAATCAGTGATTCTGGATGCAACTAGGTCTTCAAGGGTCTGCATGGTGCTTTAAAGAAAATAATAACCTAACATATACTCTTTTTCTTCATGGTGGGTTTGTGGGGTGGGAGAAGGAATAGTTAAACTCTCGGTGAATATATCTCTGTATAGAGCCTTGCGGTCAATGTCTTGTGCTTTATCGTTGATATTCTTAAATTAATCTCCTACCTGGGATCTCAAGATGCCTATATATGTCATGGTCCATAGACAGTTTTGTGGTGTCCAATGTTAGAGGCACACGTTATTATTGATGAGGTCTGATCCTGGTGTTGCTAGCAGAGTAGGGATACTAATAATTGGAGACGTTCTACTATTGTTGCTCTGTATATGTACTGCTTTAAATTTTTTAGGCATATATAGCATCTTTCCGTGTTAGGTATTTTCTCTATCCGTGCAATGCACCTATGCTCTTACAAGTAATGCATCCTTACATTATCAGAAACAATTAATTCATCATATGTTTAAACTGAATCAGAATCGAGAAATGTGACAGCGAGTATAAAAGATACCTGTATGTGTCAATCTATATAATTTGTTCAATGCTAATCGTCTGAGGATGTAGATGTTGAGATGGTGGTTAACACACACTGATGGCAATCTGATGAAGGTTTACACGAAGATAGAAACAAGAAGCCACAGCTAAAATTTTGCTTTCAAATGTAAAATTGAGGATGACAGATGTGAAGTAATCCAGTTGATATTCTGGATGTTGTAGGTGATACATAAAGTTAGCTAAGTTAGCTTTTAAATATCAAAGGGAGTAATAATATCGGTTCAGGCAAACACTTGAAATGACAGTTCACACATGGTTTCCACAATAAACTCATAACCGATAAGGTTAAGTCCAGTTGAAGGAGTTTGATAAATCAATAATTGAATTCATATAGCAAGAAGAGCCCATATGATTGCTTTTAATAAAAAGATATATATGCTTAGTAGAAAAAAAAACTCTTAATATCTGATCAATAAGTTATTGGTTAAGGTGATAAGTAATCTTGTTTTTATAAAAAAGAGAAAACAAATTTAAATTATGGAAAGGGTACTTAGTAAAAGACATGAAAACTTTTTATAGTATAAATCTCAAAAGAAATTATATCTTATAAAAAAAATAAATAAATTCATAGTGTCTGACATTGGAGATTTATTATAGACGTACATGGATGTCCCAACTTAAAAAAAAATTGGTAATTCGAAAGTGAGGACATATTTCGACTCACAAAATTGAAGTGGAGATCATGCTTATATTTATTCGCCAATGCCTTAGGGGTACTGAGCCAATTGGAATTTTCTTGCATCTCAAACATCACCTGGCACATTGTTGTATATATGTATGTATGTAAATGAAATATTTGCATCCGGTGTTTTCCTTCAACAATAGCATCTCGACATTCTTAGTTAAAATTTTCTCAAAAAGACAGTTACAAACTTACAATAACAAGCAAACTCAGCATCTCCAGATAATTAGTCGTTAGAACATTCTATATATACAGTAAACAATAATGTTTTGAACTGAAAAGGCTACTGAATCAGCGTGTCCACAATTGGAAGTAAAGGGATAAGAAAATATACAGTGGATAGTGCTCTGTGTTATTGAAGGATCATGCCTAATAGTTTAATGCTGGCGATAGCAGAAAGTAGAGTGAGCACTGAGCAGCCACTGATGACAATTATCAATTATCAATGGTCCCTCCTCCAACCCAATCCTACGTTGGAGTTACCATCTCTCTTGCTTTCTTTTCTGTAACCAAAGCGATGTATATTTGAGTTGTCATGTGAAGTTTGATTTTAATCGATATATTTTTAGTCACATGCACACTCCATTATAGGCTGCAAACATCAGTACAATACTCCCCCGATCAGCTTTATCAAGCTCATATTATCTCTTCCATAGGCTCTACAAGTTTTAAATTCATGTGTGCCAGGTTTAACAAGAATGAGTGATTTTAATTTTTAAAAAACAACATGGACTTCAATACAAGTACTCTAATATTTAACTAATTTGATTAGATTAAGAAAATTAGTTAATATAATATATTTTTTCTAAAATATTTTAACCATCTTCCTTAATTCTTTTCCCTCTCTCTGACTCTATTATTATTGAGAAAGTATTAATAGGGATAATTTAGAAATGAGATTAACTTTTCAATTTAGATAAATATAGAAAATATATCTTATATTTAAGATTAAGGTTAATTTTCTAATTAAATTTTATATTAAGAACATATGAATATGATTTAATTTAAAGTGGGAGCCACAGGCAGAAAGTGAGCTCTATGAACTTCACTCCATTGACACCTATCATTCGGGGGGTTTCAGTGTTTCACCTTTTGACATATAAAGGGAAAGAACATAACAACACACCAAACCATAGCAATGCAAAGTCAAGCATGAACAATATGGGTAGGAATATGAAGAACGCTGCAATAGCATTCCTCATACCTCTCCCCTCCATACTCTTTTATCTCTCCTTCCTCAACCACTACGACTCTGCAATACTTGACAGTACTGACACTAACCTCTGGACATGGTGTTATCACCATCCTCTCTTGCTGCCCAATGCACTCTTGTTCCTCAACCTCACTCTTCTCTTCTGGGTCATCGGCCTCATTCAGTGCAGCCATTGGGTATGTTTTCATTCAAATATATAAATATACAAGGAGAATCATCGTGCAGTTCCAATCTAATCACTAAAAAGTCTCATAACAAATGAGTAGTAACCTACTGACATTTCCTACACTAGATTTTGTCATTGCATGTTAATGATTAGATTGCTTATAGGAGAGTGTACAGTAATTTCCCCAAATATATGCACTAAATTGAGTAGATAGTTTATGGGTTTGTGTTTGAAGGTGAGTTCTTTTTATGGTACAGATGATTGACCTGTATTGGACGGTGATTCCTGTGATGCTGGTTCATTACTATGCAAGTCATCCTTGGGGATAGTGTAACTGGTGGAGATCAAGGATTGTGATATTGTTGAGTTGAGTTTGGAGTGTTAGGCTGAGTCATAACTATTTTTGGAGAGAAAACTGGCAATAGGGTGCCAGACAGGATTAGAGGTTCACCAATATAAGCTTTTGTTATGGCAAACATTGGTGGTAGATTTCATTATTCACCGTCTACTTCTCTTAGCAGGTCTCTCTTTCTACTTTATTTTAAGGAAAATTAATCTTTTAGCTTCTATATAATTCAGTTATAACTCAATTATTAAATTTTGACTTAATACAACTAAGTTACAACTACATAAAAATTATAAGGATTGAGTTGTAACGAATTAAAGTTTAATAATTGAATTATAATCTTGTCAAAACTATAAGGACAAAAATATTAATTTTTCCTTTATTTTATCAATTTCTATTGCCCAAATCGTCATGAGCCTGAACCTCATGTTCTGAACCTGGAGTAAGAAAAAAGTAATAAAAAAAATCCTATTTGGGTGCTTATACAATGTTTCACTGTTGCAGGTGCTTCTGATTGCACTAACTCTTCCATTCTATGCTATCCACTCAGTGAATGAACCTCTGAGCATCATGGACTTGGTGGCCACAATAATGTGTTCATCTGGCATTCTCATAGCACACTTTGCTGATACACAACTTCATAACTATGTGACTAGAAACAACAACCTTAAATATGTTGGAAAACCCATAATTCCTGTTTCAGACAAGGGCTTATGGTATTACTCAAGGCATCCAAACTACTTTGGAGAACAGCTATGGTGGTGGGGCTTAGCTTTATATGCTTGGAACATAGGATATGATTGGACTTTGATAGGGACGATAGGAAATACCTTGTGTTTGGCTTATGTGACTAAGCTTGTGGAAGATAAGATGTTGAGACAAAAGCACAGAACAGAGGCTTATCAGAGGTATCAGAAGACAACCTCAATATGGGTTCCTTGGTTTAAGGCTTATGATCCTTCAGGCCTAAAAAATAAAAATACATGATGTTTTTTCTTAAGAATTGCTATAGGATCATAAGAAAGAGATTTAATCATCAAAAAGTCTTAAATAATACAAATTCGTTGTCAATTCCCATGCTGAAACTTATTATTATTAACTTTTCAATTATCATTAGGACTTTTAGATAGTTAAATCATTTGTTTGAAATCTCACAGTAATTCTCTATTTTTTTGGTTTCCTTCTTAGTGCTGTGTGGTTTGTTCATTGTTTGTCCAAGTATATTGTTGTTATTTTTGAACTCTTTGTTTACATAGTTGATTCTGATATGTTAATTTGGAAGGATTGTTGGTCTGTGTAATCGATGTATAAATTACTTGATGTGAATCAAATCTTCATGCTTATTTATGATGTATATATATTTTTTTGTAGAAAAATCAAACCTTTAGATTTTTTTTAATAATATTTTTCTTAGGATTGTAATTATACTGTATTGAAGTCTCATGCAATGTCATAAGCAGCTGCCTCTTTTTTACTGTGAGAATCGGAGGATTTGACCTTTTTCTCTAATAAAAATATAAAAATAACGTATTTTTGAGTTATTATTTAAAAATACAAACAATTTTTCACCTGTTCGAAATTGTGAATCCTTCCTATCCTAAGGCTAGTGATATGTGGGAAGGTTAATATGTTTCAACCTTTTCTTTTGAATAAATACTGTAATTCATTTCAAAACGAAAGAGCCATTACAAGAAACCACCCCATTGTGAAGAGGTGGAGATTGATCAAGGATAACAAAAATGTCTACCATCCTATGAGAAAATTTAGCAAGATAATCTGCTAAAGCAAGGTCTTCTCTAGGCCTATGTACTAATAAGACCTGCCAATCCCTGTGAAAAGTTGTCCTAATGTCATCTATCATGTCTTTAAAAAGGCGTTCCGGAGCGCAGCCCCTAACACATAAATTGATGGCCTCTATACAATCACATAATGTTTTTAAACCCCTAGACCAGCACAAACTCAAACCATTAATGATACCACTTAGCTCAGCAATGGTTGGCGGGACAGGAGTGAGTTTACAGCTAAAGCCATTACCTTCTTTATCTTTGATGACTCCCCCACATCCGCTCTCTCCGTTGCCCAACACCGAACCATCAACTTCTAGATCGATGCGGTCTTCAGGAAAGAACTCTGGTCGAGGATCAGGTTTACGTTTATCACCATAGAATTTGCAATTTTCCATGAGATTTTTAACCCAACAGGCTTTGAAATAAGACTCCTAAGCACTATTAGGAATGGCAGAGGATTGAGAATCATATAGCTTATTACATCGAGAAACCATGATATCCCAACACACGTATCCAAATAAGATCGACCACTGAAGCTTTTTGGTATTTGGAGATCCCGCTTAATGTCAGGTTCCAGCATACCCAATTAGCTCCCTACAACGAGAAAAAAGGAGCCCAGACAGTAGGTGATAAAATTGATTTCCATCTGCTACTAGCATTCTTGCAATCTCTGATCAAGTGCATAACATTCTCAGCTGCATAGCTTCCGAAAGGGCAAGTTGCATCTTCTGAAATTCCCCTCCGATGTCTTAGATCTGCAGTAGTAATTCTTTCATGTGTGATCAGCCACATGAAGGATTTTATTTTCTCTGGTACTCGCCACTTCCACATTATTAGATAAGCCATGTTGTGTAACGAACTAGATAGAATAAATGAGGAAAAAACGTTAGTTACAAAAATTAAGGAATGTTAGGGACATCATCAAATATGAAAATTATAATAATTTGGTTTAAGGGGATAAGGAGATGAATACCGCACCAGTTTGAGAACGACCACTTTCATATTGGAATAACTGCTAGTGCTAAACCGAAGTAGAAGTGACGTCCGATAGACCTTTCTAACCAAATGTTAAGGACAAATATGATGCTAAATATGAAACAGAAGTCATTCATGGATTAAACTAGTAAACGGTATCAAATGCTATTACCAACGGAGAGCAATTGCTGTAGAGTTGGTGTCAATAATTGAGTATACCAATGACTATGGAATGAGTATATTTCTGTTATACTCAAATGCTGGAACTGATTTCCCTTCTGCTTCATACTAAA
Source organism: Leucaena leucocephala (assembly GCA_037074615.1). Taxonomy (NCBI): domain Eukaryota; kingdom Viridiplantae; phylum Streptophyta; class Magnoliopsida; order Fabales; family Fabaceae; genus Leucaena; species Leucaena leucocephala. The sequence continues at coordinate 2,121,207 of CM073558.1, read as the reverse complement.
AATTTAAGGTTAAGAAGTGAATATTAAGTTTCTCATTCAGTAAACAAGGATCCATTTTAGATTTTGCATTTGCCATGGACAATAACTCATTGTTTATCTTGGTTTTCATTGTAACAGCTAATCATAGGAGAAAACAACATGTAGGCTCACGGTTCTTGAGAATCTAACGTCATTTTGGAAGTCGCATAAAAAATTTAGCTCGAGTTCTTGTATGATAAATTTTACACCTAAAAGTTGTCTATATGTCATACCTATCCGATCGATAGAAGCAACCACAGAAGTTCTCCCCTAATATATGAAAGGAATGGAGGTTCATTAAAATGGTGGGAAATGATTGTATTGCATGCTATGTGATTTTTCGGTATGTACCTCAATATAGAAATAAAGTATTTTATTTAAAGATTTGACCAATAGCCTTGTTGGACTACCTTCAGAATTTTGTATATGTTGATCCTTTAAGCAAGGATTTCATGCCCTTAATGATAATATGGAAGTTGTGTGTGCCTACGTACGTATAACCTTGGCAACTCATTTAAATTGAAAAGATAGGGGTAAAAGAAATTAATATTGAGAAGACTGAGATGTAGATTTTACAATAATAGAAGCATAAAACGCATTTAAATGATATATATTTTTTTAATTTTTATAAATTAAAATAAATATTTTGTTTTCCATTTATTATGTATAAAATTATATAAAAATATTTTTTATATCTATATAAATTACAAGGATGGAACTATTTATCATTCTAACAACTTGTTAGTTAAAATTATATAAAAGTATACCAGGTGATAAAAAAATATAAACAAAATTTAAATCCAATTTCTATATAAAAATTTATAAAACCTAATTTTAACAACTAACAATAACAAAATAATAAGAGCTAATATAAAAATATATAAATTTTAATTTATATTATAAGAGTTTATATAAAAATCTAAAAATATTTTATAGGTAAATTTATAAGTATTATTAGAAAATTTAATCTAATATATAGAAATAATTTCATCTAAGTTTTGTCTAAAAAAATATTACACAGTATTTATATTAAAAACTTTTTCATTTCATGGAGAGATAAATAAAAATAATCTAATTTGCTATTTTAATATAAATCATGTTCATATTTCCAATTAAATCAGGGTGAATGAATATATAATTTTTTAATGATACTATAAAAAATTATGAATTTTATTTTTTTTTAGAAAAACATATATGATCTTTTAATTTAACATTAGCTGACCAAGTGAAAGCGGGAAAATGTCAACGTCTCGAGTTTTGGACGTGACAATTTAAAAATAGAATTACCCAAGTTTTTATGCTAAAAAATAATTAACTATTGCATCTGCAACATGATTAACAGATTCCTTAAACACTGTTTAAAGTCACCTAGTTTTGAGATAACATGTAAAAATCGGTGCATTCAATATCGAATTTTTACTATACAAACTTTATAATTTCCTGTTTTCATTTATTAAGTAAACATATTAAAAATATATTTTTATTATTTCATACAAATAATTGTAGTAAATGAATTACTGTATATTATTTTTTTTCCTGATACCCACAACCTTAGAAAAACTGGATTCCTGAGAAGAGAAGAAAAATGACATAAGGCCAAATAACTATTTTTTATATATAAATTTTTTTTAAAAAAAAATTATTCACAATTTAAAATAAAATAATTTTTTTAAAATAATATTAATATTAAATAGAATGATATATTAATTATAAAATTAAATAATTATAATTAGCTGAAAGGTGATCCACTAAAAAAGATCAAAGCTTTAGCCCAAAACAAGTAGGCCTATAGCTATAACCCATCAAGTCCAAGGAAATAAAATGGGGCCTTTGTACCTTTTCCTAAAACTCTAATTAGCAATTTATAGTAGAGTTATTAATGGGAGTTAATTTGAATAATAAATAATTTAATATTATTTAAATTATGTTTTGAGTTTGACTTTTAGTGTATGTAAAAAATATCTATTGAGATATTCACCCACCATAACTAGGTATGCGATGCAAGTCAGATCTAGATATAGTCGGGGCAAAACTCCAGTAAATCAGGTAGACAACTAAAAAAATTATGAAAAAATTACCACATTAATAAAAAAAAATTGATACAAATGATAAGAAATGAATTCATATTTTATAAAAATATGAGTTCAATTATTGTTACTATTATAATGGTTCTTTTAGTAGATAATTTTGTTAGTCTATGTAAGTCCTTTCTAAATCTTGAAGCTATGCCTTAACTTTAGTATGAGATTGTTGCTAAAACTACTTAAATTTTTTTATATAAATAAAAATTACTTTAGTAGATAATTTTATAAGTTTCTGTAAGTACTTTCTGACTCTTAAAGTTGTACCATAATTTTAATAAGAGACTATTGCTAAAATTATTTATTTTTTTTATATAAATAAAAAATTGGGACACATTATCTCATTGGCGACTTCATAACATCAATACCTTTTTTTTAATTTTCAACCTTAGGAATTGACAGAGTCTACTTTCCAATCTAAATTCAGAGAGTGATAGAGTCACATCACATTATTTTTCATGTCATGTATTGTAACTCATTGTGTATTTTGGTTTTCGTTATAACAGGTAACTAGGAGAAAAAACATTATGTCAGTTCATAGTTCTTGAAAATCTAAACGTTATTTTGGAAGTCAAATAGAATATTTGGCTCAAGTTCTTGCATGTCAATTTTACACCCAGAAATTTTCCACATACAGAAGCAACCACAAGAGTTATCCTTCAAGAATACATGAAAGGAAGTTCATTAAAATGGTGGTGAGTGATTGTATTGTATGCTATGCTATGCTATTGATGCTGTGTTAAGATTTTCCTCAAGTTCGTTGTATGCTATGCTATGTAACTGCCCCATATATACCTCAATATAGAAATAAAGTATTTTATTTGAAGTATTGGCATAAAATTAGGTAATTAAACTACACTTAAAATACTTTATTCCAAATGCATTGATGCATATTTACTTTTTAAAATATTTTTTATTTTAAAAATTCATAATTCATAAATTCTTGTTTAATTGAAAAATGAAGCATGTTAAGTATATAAGTGCAAATAATCAATTTTTTTTTAAATGTCCCTGTCTCTTCAATTAATTCCCAGATCAAAGAAATTCAAAATTTTATTTTTAGAAGTGATTGAAATTTCTTTTATAAAGAGAAATCATTACTTGTTATTTAACAAACGAAACACTTGAGCCAAAAATACAAGTACAAATAATCAAGTTTTTTTCCTTAAAAAAAAACAGAGATGTGTCCCTGTCTCTTGAATTAATTCCTAAATCAAAGGAATTGGAAATTTGGTTTCCAGTAGTGATTGGAAATTCTTTTCTAAAGAGAAATGATTACTTGTAATTTAACAAGATAGTTGTACCAAAAAAAAAAAACAAGATAGAAGAAACACTTGAGCCTAAAATGAAAAATAAGACCACCTCAAAAGGCTTTACGAATTTATTGTTTTATCCGTAACTGGTTGGGGGTTTCAAGGGATTGCGTACATATAAGACTGGCATCTCGTTTAAATAAAAAAGATAGGGGTGAAAAAATTAATATTGAAAAGACTGGGGTGTGTGTATATATATATTGAACTGGAAATATAGATTTTACAATAATAGAAGCATAAAATGCATTTTAATCGTATAATTTATAAATAATTTTTTGAGGAATCTCAAACGTCCCACTTAAAAAAAATTATCTGTATAAAATTCTATAAAATTATTCAATTATTGATAAGTTCTATAAGATAAGACTTTGGGTAAAGAATTTCAATGGTAAAATAATTATTTTATATAAATGATAATTTTTATGGAAGTATTTTCTATTCATAGGATTTATTAATAATTTAATGATTTGCTGAGAGAGGGATAAATTTTTTATGTGGATCTGGGATTTCTTTATTTTATTTTTACAGAGGAATAAATAAAAGTAATAATATAGTGAATTTTTTAACTTTGACCCTTTAATTAGTTAAATTGTCTCCTTGTCTAAAACCAAAAATTGCCACTGCCTTTCTTCTTCCCACCTTGTCTTCGCCTCCTGGGGTTGTCTTTTTCTCATTGTCATCCTAACCCCCTCTATCATCTTCTTTCTGTTTATCTATACATTAAAGTATTATTTAGTTGAGAATTTTTTTAGAATAGTAGATAGGATAAGAAAAGTGTAAATCTATTTAGTTAAAAAAAAATAGAGATAACCGAAAATTTAATATTTTGTTATTTTATGTTTCTACTCTACTCTCTCTCATTTTCTTAAATTTAAGAATTTTTAAAAAATAAAAAATATTATATATTATATAAACTAATTTATTTTTTATTATTTTAAGTTTGCCCCTCCTCACTAAAGATTCTTTTTCTTTTCTTTATCATCATCATCTTCACAATTGTTCCCTCTCCTTCACAAGGTTCTGTCTTCTTCCAGTCGTTATGAAGAGCCATGTCAGATTGTTGGACAATCGATGGAGTGGAGGCTATATATAGAAGCAAATGGAAAGCCAAAAGGGTTCTCTTCTTCCTCCTCTGCTACCACTCTTCTGGAAATTTCGCACTCTCTCTCTCCTCTCAACACTATGACAATGGCAGATTTGTTGGAGCTTGGTATAGTGATTCTGATGGCCATGGTTTACTAATCATCGTGTTGTTTTGGAGTGATAAATCAGCCAGAGCCTTGGAGCTTAAATGCAGAGTTTCTCTACTCACATTATCTTGTATACTCTGTTATTATAGGTTAGAGTAATGAATATATAATTTGAATATTGTATTCTAAACATTAAGAGTTGGAGGTTAAGTAGAAAATTGATTTTATATATTTGTATGATTTACTATTGAGTATATTATTTTTTGTGATTTAGATTTGGTGAATTTTGAGTTACATTAGAGTAATTGACTGAATCTGTTCATGTGTTTCATGAATAAAATCGGAATATTTTAGAATCTATTTGTCAAAAGTTATAATCAACTTGTTCTATTTTTATAATTATTTAGGTTCAAGATTCTTGAATCAATGAATTAGTTAAATGTATTATTAGGAATTAGATTCTTAATTTAATTGAATATAGTTGATTTATTTAATATTATTACTTAATTTATTTGATATTTTTTTCTTAAATGAAGCTAAATTATTTGCCTCTTAAAATTATCTATATAATTATATAATAATATTTAATAATATATAATATTAAATATGTGTAGTATTCATTAATTATTAATAAATTTATAATATAAAAATTACAATATATTTAACGAAATATTTAATTATATAATTTGATTCTTTCTATATAATATTTCTATCATGATATATTAAGTATATTAAATAATTTAAAATATTTATATATTATATTAATATATATATAATAATTATAAAATTAATGAGATATAATATTAAAAATTTTTTAATTTTTTTAATATTTTAATTTTATTTTATATATTAATGAGATAAAAAAAATTTAAGATTCATAAGTTAAAAATAATAATTTTAATATAAATATTATAAATAAATAATAAATTAATTTAAATTAAAAAATAATAATATATTTATTAACTTTTTATTAATTATTCCCCCAATATATATCTCTTTTCCCTATCTTCGTACCTATTAACTCGCCCGTCTTTCCCTACCCTAACGTGACTTGACTTAACTTGCCCTCCTAGGTTGAATCAAACATACCTAAGGTGTCTGCCACCCTTGTTTCCGCTTTAAGACTCGTTCTTATTCCCTTTCCTAAAGTTTGTTTACATAGAGCTCCAAATTGTCAGCAATTTCCGCGTCCCAGCGATTGATGGGGGCCAAGAGGAAAAAGAACAATGGGGAGGATGGCGAATCATCTTTGCCTGACGATGGTGAAGGGGCTAAGAGCAACAAGAAAACAAAGATGGAAGTGCTTCCGTCGATGATCAAGAACAAGGAGAAGAGGTCGGCGGTGCACGCGAAGCTCAAAAACGAAAAGAAACTTGAGAAGCGTAAGAAGGCTAAGGCTCGGGACGCTGCAGAGAAAAGAGCTCTCGAGCTAGGAGAGGAGGTTCCTTATTCTCTCATACAAGTTTACTTTTTTGGCCCCTTTTGAGAGTGGGATTGTAGTATGTGTGGTGTTTTCATCGTTTTGCGTTATTTGGATTCCTGCAGCCGCCGGAGAAGATGGTGCCTCGTACAATTGAGAACACTAGGGAAGGCGATGAGACTATTTGTAAGCCTGATGATGAAGAGGTCATCTTTCTCCTTAACATTGCTTGTTACTACTCCCCACTTCTTCTTGTTATCAACTAATTTCTACATACTTTTCTAAATGCCTTTATCTGATTAAATGTTTTATTTTAAGCTGATTATATGATACTATAATCTACGTCTAGGTTTTTATGTCCATGTCCTTGGGTTAACGTTAAATTTCCTATGTTTATACTTGTCCACTGAGAAATGGTGAATCATGTTATCTACAACCATAGCAGTTTTCCTTGATCACCTTGGCGTCAATGGCAGGAGAAATGGTGTTTACTACAAAATGTTATAGTACTTTAAGAAACTTGGGCTATTTTGTTGTATTTCCCCAAATGATGATGGGTTAAGTTCGGTGACTCATTGTTTGATTTGACTGGTTCTATGAAGCAGACGCTGAAAATTAGAATTTGGCTGCTAACAGCAAATTTTGCTTTGCAAGGAAAAGAACTGGACTTCTTTTGGATTTTTATTGCCACTAATAAGAAATAAGTTCATGTTTTTTCCATGCACATTTTGTTTTAGAATTTCGTTTTTCTTTTGCCTTCCATGAGTATGTGTATAGTATTTGTTTTAATTGAATGAGGCTATAAGCAAGGGAGAATTGTTTCTATCATTCAATTTTATATGTAAATGCTTCCAAACTCGTATATCTATTTTATAACATTAAGTTTCCATATTCATATTCTCCATTTCAAGTGGGAAAAAGCTAATTAATTGATTCATTTGTTATAATTGTTCATTTGCTTGCAGCTTTTTGCTGGAAATGATTGTGATGAATTCAGTGCAATTTTAAAACGACAACAGACTCCCAAGATATTAATCACCACTTGCCGTTTCAATTCTACGGTATGTTTTGATTATGCCTTTGTTTATTATATTAAGCGCAAGCTCTGCATTTACGCTCCTTCAATATTTGTATGGTTTCCTACCTAAACTTCTAGGAGCCTCATTTAAGTAAGGAACTTCTGTACGTGATTTTTTGTGCTATCATGTTCTTACTTTTAATTGGAATATGGTGATCTGCAGAGGGGCCCTGCTTTTATATCAGATTTACTGTCAGTCATACCTAATTCACATTACTACAAGAGAGGGACCTATGATTTAAAGAAGGTGCTTGTCTCAATTTTCCTTGTTAATGAGAAACATAGAGCTTTATCTGTTTGAATGTTAATTAAAAAATTCAAATGCAGATTGTAGAATATGCGAAGAAGAAGGACTTCACTTCTATTATAGTTGTTCATACAAATCGCCGGGAACCAGGTATTTGATGTCTTTTGCTGGAAGTCCTCTGTGTTTCTGTATTTTAAAGTGTATTAGGAATAATTTATCATCATTTGCACATTTATGCCTTTTGTTTTAGTTTCAAGGATTCAATGTCCTTGTAGTAATTCTTCATTTCCCTGAATTGTAGATGCTCTGCTAATCATTGGCTTAGCTGATGGGCCTACTGCTCATTTCAAGCTCTCAAAGCTTGTTTTGCGCAAGGATATTAAGGTTTGTTATTTGCTGTTTGATTAGTAACCTGTGCAGCATTGTGTCTTTGGAATTTCAAATGATGTTGCTATATATTTTACTTTGTAAGTTATGATGATAGAGAGCAATAATAATAGAGTATGAAGGAAAATGCTTTGACTGATTGGGTCAAAGGATACTCATAAAGAATTTGTGCCCTATTTGGTAGAATGGAAATGAGATATGGGAAGTACAAGTGGAAATAGAATTGGGATATTTGTGTGTTTGATATAATGGAAGTCACTTCTACTTCCATTTCCAAAAAATTAGGCTCTATGGGTTCCATAGGTCTACCCAAGGAACCCATCTCAGTTCCTTGAAACTGAAGCTTGTGACCATTAATTGACAATTTTACCCATTTGCATTGTAAGCCTGTTTCATCCCTAGCTCCCTCATGCCTGACGGCCTCCTCCTCCTACGTCCATCTCAACTGTTCACACCCTCCCTCTCTAGCGTCCCTCTTTGATTTGCAATGTTGACACCTCCCCTCTTCTCTCTAGCTCTAGAATCGCGTCCTCCATCGCCATCCAAAATTGAACTCATGAAATCATGTCCTCCTTCATCATTGTCCTCCCCTCTTTTTCTGGTTTGATTTTTTCTTTGATCTCACGAGCTCTCCTTCCATATCCATCATAGTGTTCAAAATCACCTCTAGGATCCACTTGCAAAACATGATAGTGGCAGCGGCAATCGCTTTCTGAGCAACTTTGAAGATGGCCGATGGACTTTGATCTATGACAATAACCTCATGAGAATGTAGGATGCAATTAGATCTCTCGCCTGTGTTTGTGCTCTGTCGAGATCCTTCCACCCATCTTCTTCAACGTCGTTCGAGTTCGTGCTTTGTCCAAATCCATCGCTGTCGTGTTTGCCCTACCCTTTTTTATTGTTTGATTGTCAATGGTTGCTGGTATTTGAAGGCTAGGGTTCAATTTCCTAGTTCTGGGTAGTTTCTGATGAGTGATGGTGGTCGCCAGTGGTCTTTATGGTGGCCGCCGGTTGTTCAGTGCTAGCTATGGATGTTTTGGTTGGAGGTTAGGGTTTAATTGATAGGGTATATTGGTAATTTCATATTGAAAATTAATATATTAATCTCACTTCCACCTCCACTTCCATAGTTATACCAAACACACTTTTAATCTTCATTTTCACCCCACTTCTACTTCTATTTTTACTTCTACTTTCATGTACATCAAATTCTCTTCCATTGTACCAAACGGGGCATTGGTTATTTATCTAGTTTATTCTGTGACTTGTGCTATCATTATTAGGTGAATTTGGCACTATATGGATAAGAGCCTAAGATCTATTTTCTTCATCTTAAAGTTATTTCATTGCAGTGGTTATAGGAATTCGCATTATATTAATGTTGATCCAATGAAAATTTGTATCTACCTTTGCTATTACTCTCTCTTATCATGTAGAAATTCTTTTTTCATCTGGGAAAAAAATTATTTATCTTTTGTGCTAAGTGAAATTTTGCGACCCATATTTTATAATTGCAGGGTCATGGAAATCCAACCAGTCACAAGCCTGAGCTAGTTTTAAATAACTTCACAACGCGTCTAGGGCATCGAATTGGAAGGTTACCATTTTCTCTAATTTTGTGCTCCATATGTTGAATATAGTGCTTGACTAACTCTGTTCCATTCAAACTTCCCACACTATGCCCGGTTTAAATTAAACTTAAATGCTAGCTTAGCTTTTTTGTAAGGCTCATTATAAAGGAGGGAAGAAGAACTAGTAGGCTAGCTTTACTATTTTACTAATAATTCACTTGGTTTTTGCTTCTCCTTTTTTATTTTAGTAGTGAATGGTGTGAACCGGGACCTTTCCATCAACAGTTAATTCTTCAGTGCTTTTCTTTTATAGGTTAATACAGTCACTTTTTCCCCAAGATCCAGAATTTAAAGGTAGACGGGTAGCCACTTTCCACAACCAGAGAGACTTCATATTCTTCCGGCATCATCGGTATATGTCCACAAGACTTGTATACTTAATCTATAATTTTATGTTTCTAATGGGCCTACTATTACTAGAGGAAATGAGATACTAGTCTTCTCCAAAAAGGGGAATAGAGGGCAGACTGAGGAGTTGAAAAGGAATTGCATGTGAGAGTAATGTGACACATGATGATTGTGTAGTGGTATGCTGTCAGAGAGAGAAGGTCTTGTGGATAGACCTTGGAGGCTAAAGAAGGTTGCATTCATTATGTGAAGGATATGTGAGAGAGAGAATCTAAGCCTCTCAAAAGCTAGAGCTATTTTATGTTTCGGCATTTTCTTTCAGTATTGCTGTGCTGAGTTGTTTTACTGATGTTCTGTTAGTTTCTGATCTGTACTCAAAATTTTGAATTTTACCTATTTCCTCATATTGGTAGAGCGTTGTTTCTATGTTATTTTGATTAGGATAATCCAAGAAGAGCTTAGTTCTATCAATTTCAGCTCTTTATTGTATTAATCATGTACTGTAGTTACCCAATAATAATTGTGTACTGTAGGTACATTTTTGAAACAAAAGAAGTCAAAAAGACTGACTCCAAAGGCAACAAGATCAAGGATTCCAAGGAGGAGAATGTTCCTCAAACTAAGACAATTGCCCGCCTTCAGGTTGGTTCCGGTCCAGCTCTATTCTGTGGCTAGTTTTATACCTCAAAACTAATTCATGGAAGTTGTCCTACGAGGACCTTATATGTTTTCAGACTGTGCTGTTAATGCTTCTCATTGTTTTCTTGCCTCATTGTGAAGAGGAAACATTAGTTATCATAGGCACTGTGGTTGACATTTCATCTAACTGATGCATCAATTGCATATCATTAGGTCTCTAAACTTGGCAATAACTTGAATTTAAAAACTGCAGGAATGTGGGCCGCGTTTCACATTGAAGTTAATTAGCCTGCAGCATGGAACGTTTGACAGCAAGGGTGGAGAATATGAGTGGGTTCACAAGGTAATTTACTTGTTTGCCAAACTTAAAAGGGTAAATTTTGTGGTGTTATCTTCTTTCTAACTCACTCCATTGTTTTTACTTTATTTTCTTTCTCCTTAGCCGGAAATGGACACAAGCCGAAGGAGGTTTTTCTTATAACCGGACTGGAGCATTGCAATTCAGGCGTGTTTTTGTTCAAGAGTTGGTGTTGCAATCTTGAGGAACAAGGGGCTAATGCTAGTCTTTATCTGATATTTTCTCTTTGCATCATAGTTTTGACCGCAAAATATGTCGTGGAGGAAGAGAAAGATCTGAATTAGCTGAGAAAAATTCATGTTATAATTGTAATTGATTACCTAATTTATATGCTTTAAATCACACCTCCATCTCTATCTCGTACGCTCTTTTGTTGTAAAATGGATTCTTCGCAGTAGTTGTTCGTCTCCTTTCAAAATTATGCATATGGACAAAAAAAACAAAACCAGCCGGCGTGGCAGCAACACCAAATAATAATATCATACTCATCATCATCATTGTAACAAAAAAAAAATACTCGTCATCATCATGTTGATTGTTTCTGAAATGCCAAGATTACATTTAGTATTGTTGGCCAAGTGTTGATCGTGAGATGTTACATTGTAAAGATAAAGATGTTATGTTATAATATTATTAATTTGAATTCATATAAATATAAAAAATATTTTTAAGATAAGACTTGGCAAAGTTTAAATATGATATAGAACTGGATTTTGTTTATATACTTCTCCTGTTTTTAATATATATATAATTTATTGAGGGAATTAATTTTAATTTTTAATATAAGATATATTTATTTTGTCAAATTTTAATATAGAATTTAATTAGGAAGTTAATTTTTATTCTAAATATAAAAAAATTGTATTTATTATTTTTTTACTAAATTAACTTTATTAATTCTTCTCTCAATAATAATTAAATGAGAAAATGATAGAGAAAATTAAAAAAAAATAATTAGGGTATTTTAAAAAATTATATTATATTAATTAATATAATTAATTTATTTAATATAATTAATTAAATATATATTATATTAATAATTAAACGAGTAGTTTTTAACTAAGAGAAAACGGAAGGAATAAAAGGCGGAATAGTTTGGAGATATTCTTCAAGTAACGGCTAAGAAAGGAAGGGGCTGCGTTTTAAAGAAAGCTAGCTTGAAAGCTACATAATGACGAGTCCCACTTTATATGGATGTGTACGAGCTGATTCAATTTGCCCAAAATTTTCTGATTATTTGGGCACATGTTTCTCTCCATTACTTACCATTTTGAGCTCTTCTGGGCAATATATTTGATACTGAGTTCTCATTCTCTTTCTAGATTTTAACAATTTTCCATGTATCAAATATTATCTTAGTGCAGCTTCTATCTATTCCTTTCTTTCTCTCACTTATATATATATAATTTCTTTTATTTTTTTCAGATATTGTGGAGTTTCCATTTTGGGGGATTGCCTGCATATGGATAGGTTGAGTGGAGAAGCACGGATTTTCAGGTAACTTCACTCTGAAAAAAGAAGAAGGGAAGAATATGCAGCTCTGTGATTTGAGGATTTTTGTCGAGTAATATTAATCATTTAAATTGTAAAGTTTGTTATTTCTTCAATTAAAAAAACAAAAAGGGAGAGTGATAAAAAGAAAAGAGATAGACTCGTGGAAGAGAAAAGGCCAACTTGATCTTACGATGATTCATGATAAAGACAAAAGGGACAGTGCCTGGATTTCTTTGCAAGTGACGAGGACAATTTCTATTGAAATGTGTGAACTTTGCAGCTTGAAGTAGTGTTTGTTAAAAAAACCTGTGAAATACCCTCCTCATGTTTAAATGTAGAAGCAAAGATAATTAATTTATATATATTAAAAAATTAGTTGATTATGTATTTGTAATAAATACTTGTGTAGTTTTACTAAAAATAATAATTTTAATTATTATTTTATTGATAGAAACTCATTTTAATATATATAATCAATAGTAATAATTTTTAAAAAAAAGTAATATAAAATTAATCTATAAGTATAAGACCTATTGAATTTTTTTTTGTCTCAAATTTGATATTTAAAAAATATATCTATATTAAGAGAGAGAGTCATAAATTTTAAAATTAAGATATTTAATAATATCATCAGTTTAACATTATCAAAAAATAATTTTAAAAAATTATAATTTAAGATATAAAATATATTAAGATATTATATTTTGAATTAAAGTAAAATAACTCAAGAAGTATTTATTAAGTTATAAAGAAATAGAGTGAAAAACATAAAAAATGAATAAAACTAACTTATATGTTTTGTAGCCAAAAATAAATTATATATTCTAATAATTTGTTTTAAAAAATATTTAATTATTATTTTAATTAAAATGCTTTATTAGTTGGAAAAATTAGTAAAAATACCTTCTAAATTTATAAATTTTAAAATGATTATACCAATTTTCAAAATCTCAAATTTATACTCATGACTTAATAGGAATTTTAAAATTTGGATATTTTTTCAATATTACCCTTTACTTTAACCATATACAATTTATTATTTTTTTAATATAATTTATTATACTTTATTAGATATTTCTAACAATAATAATACAATTGACAACTATTTTTTTCATATCTCAAACATGTTAAATTAATTGTATTTATTGAAAGATTTATTATTTTTATAACAAAATTTACTATACTTCATTAAATATTTTTCACAAGAATAATACAATTATTAACTAAATTTTTTTAAATTATAAACATGTTAAAATAAATAAACTTTTTAGGCGATTTTCTACTTTTACACTAAAATTTATTATAAAAATCTAAAAAAATAGTTATTAATTGTATTATTGTTGTTATCAATATCTAATAAATATAGTAAATTATATTATAAAAGAAGTAAATAGCATATAATTAAAATAAAGGGTAAAATTATATTATTATTATTATGAATATCTAATAGAATATAGTAAATTGTATTATAAAACTAATAAAATTGGATGTGTTTAAACTAAAAAGTAAAATTATAAAATTATATAAATTTAAAAATTTATATTTAATCATATCTTTAGAATTTTGGAAATTCCCGTACGATCTATTTTTTCTTGCATTTTTTAGAATTACATTTGCTGGTTACGTTTTTGCCTTTTTGAAGAAAAAAAAATAGAGAATTGATTTAGTGCCTATTTAATAAAGTTTTAAAAGTCTTTTTTAAATAAAATTTTAAATAAATAATTATATTTGTTTAGAAATTATTTTAGCTAAAACTATAGTTTTTAAATAAACTACTGAAAATAGCTTTTAGAACAGTAAAAGAATTTATAGATTATCTAATTATTATATTATCCATATTTTTTCTTACACCCTCTCTCGTCTCTTTTCTTTCCTATCTCATCTCTCATCTCTCATCTCTACCATCTCTCATTTCTTATCTCTCATCTTTTTTCTCTACCCTATCTCTTCTCTTCTCTTCTCTTCTCTGTTATCTACACTCTCTCATCTCTCCTATTTGTTCTCTACTCTCTCTCATTTCTCTTACTTTTAATCAAATTATACTATTTTTAATAATATATCAATATAAAAAATGATTCTACTACTAATTATCTAAATATTTTTAATTTTAAAATTTATTTTTTTGAAAATCTATTTTTTAAACTCTATTATTCAAAAGTGAATACAAACATATCTTTAAAGTGAGAAGTCGGCAGGCAAGCGTAGTGGATTGCGTGTGGGATGATATTTGTGTTAAAGATACAATTAATTTGGACGACACTGACACATGAAACCGTAAGGCTTACATCACATGCCATGTTCATCTATCTTTTCTCATATGACAAAGCATTTGGCGAGTTCCATGTAACATTTCGTTGGGTTGGATTATTACATAAATCAATATTACATGTAATCCTAACGTAAAAAGCTGATTCAGTTATCCGTTTAAATTTATGTGATGTAAAACGGATTACATCTTAACTTGCTTATTACGTTAATAGGGATGCAAATTATCTTGTAATGAATAATGTTAGTTGTTGAAGTCCTGAATCATCCCAAGCAACTATACCAAATGATGTGAATACATAAAAAACAGTGTTTAACTAACTAAACCAACTTTTAAGAGCCGATTTTGGCTAACTACAAGTAATTTGCTGGCTTGCCGCGTTCCACTAGTCTTCCAGTTATTGCCTCCCACGCATTTCCACTCCTTACTTTTGTATAATATGAACCGCACACGTTTTTAGTTGTCTCCACTTATTTTTTTAAAACCTAATATTTATAAAAGAAAATAGAATACTTTCTCCAACCCTTAACCCTTCTTCTTATAAGTCTTTGTTATCTATTTTTCTAATATTAAAAAAAGCTAGGTAGAGTTTGTCAAATATTAATTTTTTTAAAAAATAAATACTACTTAGATTTTAAAATCTTAAATAAATAATTATTATAAAAATATGTTGTTATTATTTTTTTTATAAAAGTATTCGATAGTTTAAAAAGTATAATACATAAATTGATTTAAAATTTAAATCATATATTTTTTTTAAAGTGAGGATGAGAAAATTCATTATAAGGAGGAAAAGGCATTCTTGGAGATTAATTACAAATGTTTCATTAAATTTTAGGAAGTTGAGTTTTGCAAAGGGAGAGTGAATTTGATCATTTGGTCCCAAGGGGCAAAAATACTAAATGTGAACACATGAGTTGAGTTTAACTAACTAACCCAACTTTTTATAGGCTTACATGTGATACCCAACTTTTAATAGGCTTACATGTGATTCAATTTCGGCTGAGTACTCCAACACCACAAACTTATCCCTCTTGTAATCTGCTTTCCATCCCAATCTGTTTTTTGACTTTTTCGTTGAGTTAGGGCCAATCATAGTTCCTCATTTTGACCCCACCTTACTTGTAAAGTGTCAGATTCTGTGTGTGATTAGGTTAATAAGTTGATGGTATTCTTTTGTGCCCTTAACTACTCCATCAATAATTTTAAAAAAGATTTTAATTTTAATTTTAATTTTTTTAAATTAAATTATAATTTATAATTAAAATTTTATATAAGTTATTAAAACTAATTTATAAAATAATAAAAAAATTTATAAACTACCTAATTATTATTTTATCTTTATTTTTTTATATTATCTCTCATCTCTATTTTAAAAATTATTTAAAAATTTTATTAGAAATATTTTTCTAAAATTTTATTCAAACGTACCTTTTATTGTTAGAATCATACAGTCACTTTTAACTATTTCTCATTCTATTATATTTTTTATATAAAATTTGAGAATTATTAAATCTAATTTACAATCTCTCTTTTATCCATACTATAAGAGCATTTTAATTAAATCATACAAATTAAAAAATATAATTAAGTTATTAAATATACCATAAAATACTAAATTTTTTAAATCTATCCATACTTAATTAAGAATATAATATTTTTATATTTATTTTACATTTATAGTATTCTCTATCCTATATTTATAACTAAATGTAGAGTTGGAAAAAACATTAATAAGTCTGTTTAAGCTCTTATAATGTAAAAAATAATTTAAAAATATGCATATACTTTGAAACTTAAAGCATAGATTAGTGTAAAATAATGTGTATAGATAATGATTAAAGTTTAATCCTTTCAATATAATAAAGAACTTGTAATGATCAGTAACATTGAATCTAATAAATAAGAAAGGGATAGCCACCAACCATTTCTTTCAGACATGAATAAGGTTTTTTTTTAACGATTATTATTATAAAGAATTATATAAAATTCAATCAGTAAATAAATCATACACATATGATAAAAAAATTAAATACATTATATTCAAATCATATATATATATATTATCTCCTTAATTGAAATATCAGAGAGATTACGATAAATCAAGCAACTAATGGATACAGAGGTATATAGTTTAGTATTAAAGTATTCTCGTACTTGTTCTATTTTAAGCTCTACATCAGTAGTTTTTTACTCCGAGCTTGAGTTTTCCGGTTATCTCTCTCTCATGGGCATTTGGTCTGCCATTCGAATTGGGTAAGTTTCACATTCTTTACTCTTTATTTTATGTTAATTTTAAAATACATCAAAATTCTATGGGAAATAAGAAACGTTTTGAGAGGAAAACTTGTTGCAAATTAGTAAGCTTTTTTTTCCCTTTTCCCTTTTTGTCAATGTAAGTCTAAACAAGTCCAGGGTATTCTCTCTTTTTTTTTCCTATTTTGGTTGTTCCTAATAAGAATCATGAAAATAATACCCCGATGAGATTCCATTCCCAAATCACAGCCTATGCTTCAGCTGGAAAACCGGTGGCAGAGGGCCCCCCACCCCTTCCTTCTCCCATTGTTTTATTTTTATTCACGCGACACCGCAAAATCCAGAACCCTTCTTCTCACTCTATTTGTACCCACCCAAACGCACGCCTCGGGACAAGACTCACAACAAGCTAAGAGAAAACAGAAAAAAGGAGACATTTATTCCATTAACGCTGATAAAATCTGTGATCGCTTTCAGATCCCATTATCAATCACGCAAATTTAAGCTTCCAGGACATTCTTATCATCGATCAGCCTGTCTTCGCTTTTTGACAGTGGCGAGATTTCTAAGGATGGTAGGTGGCTCGCTCTCTCTCTCTCTCTGCTGTGTTCTGTTCTGGGTTAGATACGTTTAATTTTCTGAGATTTGTTTGAAGAGAAAGAATTTTTCCTAAATAGAGGAGTTGATATGAGTGGGATTGGAGTTCAGGTTGTAGCAGGGGGTTCCAAAGCTAAGTTCAATTGGAGAAGAGCGAAGGACCCTGCTCATCTTGTGATTGCTGATGACAGTAATGGAGATCTTTCTTCGAGAACTAGTAGTAGCCGTTTCTCATCACTGGCAGATGTGGCGGAAAGAGACCCTTCTTGCGTGTCATGTACCACTTTCAACATTTTGGCTCCTATTTACAAACGACTTGATCCTCAGGTATTGTTCTCTCTCTCTCTCGTTTGAATTGAAGTGATTCACTCATTCAAAAGGAATTACAAACTGGTCCAGGATATTATTCTCTTCTCAACATATTGTTCTTGTTGTACTCAAACAGGGATGTATGTTTGGGATTATTTGTTCTGGAGGATTTTACTGATTCTATTTTGTCTGATTCTCGTGGTTTTAAACAGAATCAGTGCCTTAGAGAAAGTGACTTTAGATCATTATGGTTGGCCAGGAACCAAAGGATTCTGGATTGGTTGCTTTATGAATCATCTTCCATTATGTGCCTCCAGGTAGCAATTTCTCCCCTTTTTCTTTGGTACTAGGAGAGGGTTATGTTCATTCTGAATACATATTTTGAAATTATCTCTATTTTCCCTATCAGCTCTTACTTCACCATATACTGATTTATGCGAAATTTATAGGAATTCTGGGTTGGAAATGAAGAGCTTGTTCAGATGTATGAGGAGAGACTTGGGAATGCTGGGTACATTCTTTTAAAGCTTGCTAGGACCAACAATCGTGGCGATGGTAAGTGGATTTTCCTCTCTGAATGTGAATTCTGAAGCATTGATCAGACTCATGAATGATCTTGAATTAATTTCTGGTTAGTTGTTTGTCAACTTACTGCTCAAGCAATCATCTGAGTTGTATTGTTGAGTGTTCTAGGCTGTCTGCATATCATGATCTGGTTAATTCAGTTTGGTTAATGCCAACAATTTGGCCTTACTTCCTCCACTTCTTGGTGTTGGGACATTTTTGCTTTGTCATCACTTTGAAAACTTCTTTCCTTTCTTCCTCTGTTCTATCCTTTGTCATCATTGGGCGACCTCACATTACGAATATTGTTGCATTCTCAAATATCTTTTAAACCTAATCATTTCTTTTAAACTTTCCGAAGCCTCATTTTTTATACGAAAAAGTTAGCTTTGATTCCAAAGAATTCCTGCGATTTTATTCATAGTGATAGCTTGTGCAAACTGCAAAATAGCAGTTATCCTTTAAAGAGGGCTATCTTTAAATTAATGACTGAGGACTTAATTTCCTGTTAGTGCCTGGCACCATTCTATTGCTCCATGTGTGTTGTTCTAATTCTTCATGCTCAAAATTCTTATTTCCGTGATGCAGGTCTTCTGACCGCTATACGCTCAGAATATCTAAGAGTTGTGAATTATCGAGAGCTGCTTTTCAACGACTTTGGTGATCGTGTTGCTCAGCTAATTCATGTTGTGTCAGTTGCCCCCCTTTCACAGAGCCAAAAGGGTGGTTTTCACCAAGAGTTTCTGATTGTCAATACACATTTGTTATTTCCTCATGATTCAAGTCTGTCTGTAGTAAGATTGCATCAGGTATAAACATGTTCTGCAATATAAACTTACATTTTATTCATAAATTGGTTTCGAAGCTTCATTCTTTTTATTCCTAAACCACACTTTTTTGTTTGTCTTTAGGTTTACCAAATATTGCAAAATGTTGAACTGTATCAGAGAGAAAACAAGCTCAAACCCATGCCTATTATACTCTGTGGGTGAGTTAATGATTTGATTTTTCTTTCATGTTGCAAGATGAATCTCTATATTAAGGGTATTGAATTGAACGTTCGATCTTCATTGTTTGTAGTGACTGGAATGGAAGCAAGCGCGGGCATGTTTACAAGTTCCTTAGGTCACAGGGATTTATATCTTCCTATGACATTGCTCATCAATATACTGACAGTGATGCAGATGCCCACAAGGTTGATAACCTGCAATTACTGTTCTAATCACGTGCTTTTTAGCAAACAATGCATATTAATAACATATTTCTTTCTTTTCTTCAATCCATTGATCCTGCAGTGGGTTAGCCACAGGAATCATAGGGGAAATATTTGTGGTGTTGACTTCATTTGGCTTTGCAATCCTAACAAAGCACGAAAATCCTTGAAGACAAGTTGGGCTGAAGCTCTATTTAGTATAATAAAGGTGACTACATACCATTGTTATATCTTCTTGTTGTATTTTATTATCCAATTAACTAGTTGAATGTTGAACTTGGAGACTAGATATGCATCTGAAGCTATATAGGAAGAATGATTAGCAAACGTTAAATAAGCTTCTTGTTAATAAATACTAGATACCTTATCAGCTTTGTATCTAATACTTTTTTTCCTTTTTGGATTTTAGTACCAATTGAGAAAAGCTTCGTTGTCAGAGGATGATGCATTTGCCTTTCTGAAAGGTGACAACCGTGCTGATTTTGTGACATTCTGTAGTTTCTCTGATGCACTTCGCCAGGTACTTTCAAATCCTTTGATAAATGCACATGCAATATTCTTCAGGCCAATATATATATATATGATATACTAATATTCCAATGCACACTACCGAACCTATTGCAGGTGAAGTTGATTGGTGTGCCTCATGGACCATGCTTCCAAGAGTTAAAGGATCTGTGGGCTGAAGCAGATGTCGATGGAAGCGGTGTCCTTGACTTTGAAAAATTTAAGGTAATACTGAATCTGATCTTCATGGTATTGAAATTTGTCTGGTCAAAATATGAGAGTTCTGAAACCCACGTTGTTTATTTGTTCTACAGAAGATTTGGAATTCTACATGGTCAGATAACATGTTGGGAAATCTGAATAATGGGTCTGTGGAGGATGGTGATACGGAGTCAGATGAGGAAGCCATTGGTTTCAAAGTGAAGAATGCAGTGCTGTTCCCCCACGAAGTGGAGAAAGGATTGTGGCCAGAGGACTACTCTCTTTCTGATCATGCTTGTCTTACAGTCAATTTTTCACCAGCGAGAACGCACCGTTCCCGGTTGCAGAACCGTACGTAGCTTCTTGTCAGTGCCATAGGCCCTTCGATGAATGTTTTTATTGATGGAAACAGATGTATAGCCTGGGGGAAAAAAACACTCTCTATGCTGCCCTGCATGCATATTTGTGTGGAGTTAGGTTTGTGCAGAAGATATATAAGTAGCCAATTTTGTCTTAGTTCTTGCCAACTTTTTCGGGCGATGTGAGAACTGTGTATAGACATTTTATCAGTAATAGAAAATGCATTAACGCACAGGAATTCTATAGAGGATTTGAACGCATTGTGTTATTCAACATATACCTCATTACTATGTATTAATGTTGATTTTTTCCCTTTAATATGGAAGGAGTATTTGGCCAATAATATACCATAACATTGGTGCATTTGGGAGTTCTGGACTTCGATCATAAAATATTAGCTTCAGCATTGTAGAGTAATTAATACTCTATTTCCAATGTTGGATTCAGGTTTCGTACCTTGAAATTAAAACAAGAGACAATGTAAGTAGTTTGTAGGTAAAAAGGACACAGTTTAATTCTTATTATTTAGTGGTATGATTATATCTTAATGTATTATTGTGAATGATATGAGCTAGCAAATGATTACAAAGGAAACGAATATTCTTCGTTGGGAGAATAGGAATGGCATATTCTAACACCATTCATTATTGGCATAATAAAATATTAAATCAATGCCAATATGAGATATAATATTTATATTAAGTTAAATTATTTGCAAATTGTGGTTTATTTATTAAATTTCAGGTTGAATACCCGAGCAAAAAGAGAGCCTAATCCGGTTTATAAGAAATTGGTGGAGTTGGGCTTAGTAGATGCGGCCTAACTCATACAAGAATACCACATCGTTCTCTACATTTTAATATTTACTCAAAACATCGTGTGGAGTTTAATTTTTATTTCCGACCAAAAATAATGAAAATATATATAGGAAAACAACTTTTGGGGTGAGAGAGGCTCGAACTCTCGACCTCAGGATAACTCAACATAGCTATGAGACCTACGCGCTAGCCAACTGCGCCACCACCCCTAGTGTTGATAGGTTGCACCAATAATAATTATTACTCAATTTAAACTGTGTTAGGATAGAAAGAAAGCAAGGGAGGAAAGAAAACCAAGAAAAATGGGGAGAGAGATGAGTTTTTCACTGTTTGGATGAGAGGAAAATGGGATGAGAATTTTTAAACTCCTTTAATTTTAAATATATTATCTAATTATAGAGTTAATTTTAATTTTAAATATAAGATATTTTTATTAAATTTATCAACTATTTTTTAAATTATCTTTATTAACTTTTTTAATAATAATTAAGTAAAAGAAGTAATGATAGAATTAAAGAAAATTATTAAAATATTTTAAAATAAAATATATTATAATAATTAATTTTTTAATTTAATTAAATTAGTTAATTAAGTATTTGAATTCGCCTAAACTTGAATCACACACATGCGCATACGATGGACTCATCTTTCTCGGGCAGTTCTTCTAATCTTATGTGCCCCCATCATTACAGACAAATGGAACAATGAAAAGGATGTGCCCTCGAATTTCTGCATTTTGGGCGGCTCTAGAATTTGATTCTACTCACCAGCATCCACTACGAATTCAGATCTGTTTAGAAGAAAAGACAAAGAACGCATATATGAATGAACTGGGGAAAGAAAGAGAAAATAAAATAAAAGTAATTTCCCTGTATATATAATCTGCTTTTGTTCTTCTCATCTACCGAGTTATAGGAGAATCATTAGAGGTTAGCACGGGTAACAAGAATACAATGACTGAAACAGCAGAATCGAGACCCAAATAGCAATTAACGAAGTGAAATAGTAATAATGACAAGAGCCATGATAATTAGAGGGGTTCTGGGTTCCTGATAAAAAAAAAAACGTTTCGTACAGACTACGTGTATGTTTAGATAAGATTTTTAAAAAAAATTTATAAAAAAAATTTAAATAATTTACAGAAAAAGACTTTTAAAAAAAATTATAAAAAAATAGTTTTAAATAAATGAGTATTTAGATAATTATTTTTAGAAATACTTTTATTACTGATAAATTATAAATAAATGTATGAGTATTAAATGAGGAGAGAGGAGAGAGTGTGTAAGAAAAAATATGAGTAATATAATAATTAGTTAGTTTATAAGCTATTTTACTATTCTATAAGTTATTTTAATTAGTTTATCTAAAATTTTAATTTTAAATTATGATTTAGTCTAAAAATCTGTTTAAATAAATATAATTATTTATTTTAAAAAAATTTAAATTTAAATTTTAAATCTAAATTTAACAAATTTTTAAACAGGGCATACATGTTATACTCTCTAGTTCCTTTCATATTTAGTGTTTGATGATGGAAGCTAGTAACGAAACAGACAAAAAGGATAATTAATATTACAATATATTAAATATCTATCAAGGGGTATGGCATGCAATTGTGATAATACCTAGCTAGCTAGATCCCTATAGCTGCCATACCCCCTCAGCTACATGGTACTTTTGATGCCCTTCTTGTTATAATTCAGATCCTAACTAGGTTCTTTGGCCTTCCACATGCCAAGGAATATATATATATATATATATATATATAACCCTAGTTTTCAGATGGAGGCCCAAGCTGCGTCTCTTCTAATAAGGGGTTTATACAGTGGACCAGTGCGAGAGGTTTACGTCTCTGCAGGTAAAAGCACACATGTGAGTTAGGTTAGGGTTTTGTTGGGGACGAAGCAGGGAGAGACATGGGGCTTTTGTAGGTGATATAATGGTCCTTGTTTGTCTGCATGCGGCAGTAATGGTCCCTCATGAAGAAGAAGAAGAAGGGATAATAAATGTGTTGTGAATTCAATTACATATGAGGCTGCATCTGACAATCCTCTCAACCAAACTTGACAGAGTTTCAGTCACTTTTGGGGATCGCTTCCCTTCTCTCCCCAGTTATGCCCCCTTACACACACACACACACACACACACACGGTTAAATTAATTATTTCTTATAAAAGTTGAAATTTAGTTAATTAGTTATGAAGTGTTATAGTTAATTTTAGGAATATTAGATGAAGAAAATTAATATTTTAAATAAAATATGTTACTCTTCCAATTCTTAATTTATAACTTAATTAGAGAATTTATATTTATATTAATTAAATTAATATAAGATATATTTTATATATATATATTAATTTTTCTTAAATTATTTATATTAATATTTTTTTGATAATAATTAAATAAGAGAGAGAGAGAAAATTAAGAAAATTTTTTAAAAAATTTATAAAAAAATATGTTATATTAATTTTTTTAATTTAATTAAATAAATTATATACAAAGCACGTGTATATTATATGAAACATGGAGGATGTCTCTATAGCAAGGGGAGAGTCCAACCTCAATATAACATGTAAATACCCTAAAAATTGAAGCCGGAGATATAAAATTGTAATAGTTGGGGATGATGGGTGAATGCAGTTAAAAGAAGCTTCGTGCAGACTCTACAACATTCTCTAGTTCCTTTCGTATTTAGTACTGCTGAAGAAACGGGACAGCAGAAAAACAGGCAACAAGGATCATTAAATATATTTAATATGAAGACATGCGAGATACCTAGCTACCGACCTATATTATATATATATATATAGACACACACACACACACACACTTTAGGGCTTCATGTTAGTAGAATTCATTTTCTTTTGGGTAATAAGAATTCGAAGTTATTACCTAGCCAGGTTTTGGGCTTAGCCTTGTGCCTGGGTTCAGAAGTTATATAGAAGAATATGCGTGGGAATAGCTAGAATGGACCATTACAGGTGAGAAAGAGTTGGAATTATATATGCAAAGTATTAGATTAGGATTTTCTTGGGGACGAAGGAGACGTGAGCTTCGTATTTCTCTTTCTTTCTGTAGGGGATGGTCCCTGTCTGGCTCCATGCTCTGACTTGATGGCTCTCCACATGCCATCCATCATACATGTTCTCTCCCCCCC
This sequence comes from Leucaena leucocephala, assembly GCA_037074615.1. NCBI lineage: Eukaryota > Viridiplantae > Streptophyta > Magnoliopsida > Fabales > Fabaceae > Leucaena > Leucaena leucocephala. The sequence continues at coordinate 2,096,752 of CM073558.1, read as the reverse complement.
CCCCCCCCCTTTTTTCTCTGTGTGTGACTGAATCTGAAATGCTTGATCCCTTAACCATACTTCGCAGAGTTTCAGTCACTTTTGGAGTTATGTGGCTGCCTTCCCTTCTCTAGGGCACCCACCTCTCTCCCTCTCTCTGATCCTGCATTAACACACACACACACACACACAGATGTGAATGCAAATATATGTGTGAATGGATCTGAGATTTCTTTTGTTTCATTTTATGTGTGTGTGTGTGTGATCCTATACACGATTATAAAGAAAGGGTTATGAGGCATGGGTTGTTTCATCTAATGATTAATTACTTGTATAGATGTTGAACCCAAATAAGAACATCATTGTGAAGTTACATATATGAAAAAGAGATGAGGAATAATAGGGAAAGAAGAAAGAAGGGAGGTGTGGTCCAAGGAGATAGATAATGGGGGGAAAGGGTTTAAATGAGAAAAATAGAGAGGAAATGGGAGTGATTAGGATGGATCACTGAGGGCGCCATAATAAGGCATGCGTCCAATAATGAATAATCAACAGGAAGCAAAATAAAAGTTGAAGAGGGCAATCACTTTAACGACCAACTAATTTATTATTTATTTATGAATTTTGAATTCAAATATTATTCAGAGTCCATCACTATCACCACTTAATTAGCCCTAACCCCTACTTCCTAGGGTGGGGACTCAGCCCCACCCTTCATCATTATCATTTCTCTCCCTTAACTAGCCTCCTCCCCTACTTACATTTATTTTCTTCAAAAAAAAAATACTTCAACTCTTAATTACTCTTACCAGTATAATAAAAACTAAATAATGTATATCTTAATGTGTGTGTTTATGATCATAAAGGTAGTTTTTCAAATTATAAATAAATAAAAAAATTGAGACATATAATTATTTATTTTTAATATATAATATAAGAATTAATTAATTTATTTATATATATTAATAAATTAATTAATTATAATCAAATGTAATTATCAAGATGAATTTATATTATATACTCTTTAATTTATTTAAATTAATTAATTAATTTTTATGTTAAAAATAAAAATAAATATTATTTATGTATTTGGGCGTTGGGATTTATAATATATGTCCCATCTTATACTTAATATATATAATGTATAAGTTGATTTATAAATAGAATTTTGTTATTGCTCATATACTTTATATGAAGTTTAAGTCTTTAAGATACATTATTTGTAAGTAATATGTGAGATTTTATATTTAATATACACATAGGAGTATATATCCTCCTCATGTTCTTAATATTATATTTAATTAGGAAGTTAATCTTAATTTTAAATATATAAGATATATTTTTTATATTTATTAATTTTTTTTAAATTACTCATATTCATATTTTCTCAATAATAATCAAGTTAAAAAAGAATAAAAGGAATTAAGAAAGTTGATTAGAATATTTTAAAAAATATGTTATATTAATTAATTTTTTTAAATTAATTAAATAGTTTTTACATTAAAAACGGAAGGAATGTTCGTACAATCTTTATTTATTTACTTCTCAAAATCAACCCCGAGTAACTGATGGGTTCTCTTGAGTTTTCTTTCTTGACTATAGCATTTTCCTTTATGAAATGTTCATCCTTTTCTTATTTTAGTGCGTGTATCTGAAATAATCTTACTTCCTTTCATATTCTAATAAACTAAACCTTATAATCGGCAATTAATGGGGTATCACATCGGGTCATCGGGAATAAACATATAGTTAACTCCAACTTAAGAAATAAATAAATAAGAAAAGTACAATAAAATAAATTTACATTTACAATTCTAGAAAGTAAATTTAATTAGATCTTGGATCGGATGAAGATTGGAGATTTGGTCAAAACTTAAAGTCAAATGTCAAAGTAATCATAACAGTAACCTGTATTTTTGTTTATGTTTGAAATAGACAGCTATGGTTTTTTTTTTTAAAGTAAAGGAATGTTGAATATTGAGTATAAATATTACCAAAGAATTCCATCATGTTACATATTTTTAGAGGCTCGTGGCATTTGGGAGAGGGGCAAATATATCTCTTAGATTCGTACGTCTCATTTTGTGGCTATCTATTTTTTATCCACCTAAGTGTGAGTGGCAGTGACTTATGTCTGTAACAAGCAATAAAAATCCCACGTGTTATCAATAATATACCACTTTAGAAAAATACAAAAACTGAATTTAAAAACACTAGCTTGTTACCATAAGCCTAAGCCAAAGCCTAATTAAGTATAGTCTTATATACATGTACTTGTTTTCAATTAAATGCATATTTTTTAATCCATTATTTACTCTCTAATTAACTTTTGTTACATTGTTAATACTTTTATATTTTATACTAATTAAATTTCACTTTACCATTTTGATTGGAAGCAATATAAGGTTAAGTATACGCTCATTTGATCATTAATTTAAGTCCTAATTGAAGAATTAATTTTAGTCATATATATAAAACATATTTTTTATATTTATCAATTTTTTTTAAAATTATCCTAATAATATTCTCTCAACAATAATGAAGTAAGAGGGCAAGTGAGTGAGTTTAAAAATATGATTATAGTATTTTAAAAAAAATATATCATAATTAATTAACTTAACTAATTTTTTTAATTTAATCAAATTAGTTAAGTATGTCATATATTAAGTATATGATAAGTATCTAAGTTTTATTAAGCCTAATTTTTTTTATGTTCCTAAAACATTTGAGTGAAGAATGGTTAACAAAGTGCAACATAAAATATTTACCGTTCAACTTTACTATATATTATACATTTGGGTGGAATATTTATTGTATTTTTGCTAGACCCTGAAAACTTAAGCTAGTTAAGAAACAAAGGATTAATTATTAACATGTCGTGTTGCTGAACTCCCATGCATTAAGGAAGTGCATCGGGTTATTAATTGCGGAGAAAATTTAAGTAATTGTGTTGTTACTTTAAAGCTCAATATTGTTTACTTAAGCTTTTTAATATTTGTTTGGTATGCCAGATATTTTAATTAAAGAGTTTAATCTAATTACAAAGATATAAAAATTGCAAGACAATGTACGCCAGAATATAATAAGCTTACCCTAATCGCGATACATGGTTTAATAGCTCTACTTTTACTCTATAATTTATAATAATTATAATTCTGCATTCAACATACGTGTTGAAACTGGACACGCATTTATGATATAATCATTCAACAAAATATTACGTTTAGATTCTCGTACCATGAGAGAGACAATGTAGTATTATCCATACTCTATCATCATGAACATTAATCTCATAATACATTGCTTATTTTGACATGATCCATGACAGAGATTCGAATTCAGCTAAAACCCTGTCTAAATTACAATAATATATAATTACTCAAACTCCTTCAACGGAAAATGTTTAGTCTACCCCCTCAATGGTCAGAGTTGAGTGATCCATGCATGCAAGTGAACCTTGATTAAAACTAAACTACGTAATCTTTAAACAGAAAAGGAAACACGGCAATATATTATATCAACAGAAGCAGTTCATTAGGAGCATCGAAAATGAACTCCCATCACTACATGACGCCTGCATGCTCCATAGTCAGCAGTTAGCTCATGAAATTACTGTTAAAATGTCACTTGATTTTTTCTGTAGTAGTGGCTTCACTAAGCCATAACTAGCTAATGCAAACATATTTAATGCAATATCTACTATATCCAATCCACCTCAATGATCATCAATTAATTAACGAATCGAACTACCCCTATATCATGTGGTTAATCATATACATATATATATATATATATATATATATATATATACTCTATCTATGTGTGTATATAACTCTATATGTCACTTTGCTATTATACTCTCTGGTATATCAAATATTTTCCTCGCGGATCCATGGTGATTCAATTTATCAAATATAAAAAACTCGTTTGCTTCAAGATAATCAGCCAGCAATAGCCAATAGCAGCTTGCACATAACACACACACACACTTCATCATCGATCGATTGAATTTGCTAGCTAGATATCTAAACTGAAGAGCATTATATATATGCATGTAAGAAAGCAGGGATTTGAGCGTATATAGATGAAGTCTGGTTCCAACGACCTAATTAATATAGCAAGCCATCTTTATAGAAATTCTTGACATATATGGTTTCTAGCTAGTCATTAAATTTTTGTCTTTGTCTTTGACATTCTTCTAGTTAATTTCTTTCTGCAAGTGTTATGATAATCTGATAGATATGAATAACGTAAATGATCATGTAAAGCTAATGCATGAAAATAAATACAACAAAAAAATGTTATAATAAGGGGATATATAGGATTTAAAACCAATCTTCTGAGAAGTCATTTTTCTTCTTGTTGTTAATTATTAATTAGGTTTGAAGCCTTTTATGATCTCGAGCTGTTGTATGGAGTAAAATTCATCCAAAGATGTGAGAGACATAGTATAGTATACAGTGTAACAGAGAGAGCAGCATCACTATGCAGGAAAAGTGATGAAAATCTATCACAATATATGTCTCGTTTTGCTTAATGTAGATTGTAGAACCTAGCTACAGTTTTCAGCATTGCTTTTGCTTTCCATCATCACAAGGTAAAACATAAATTTCTGTTTAATCTCTCCTTTTTAGGCTTATGAATAGTCCATTTGTTAGTATTACATGTGATTTTAATATTTTAATATTCCAACGAGAGAGGGGCATTGGTTGTTCAACCATATATATCTTAAACCAAATAACATTGAGTGAATAAATGAAATGATGAATCATATATAAAAACTAGAAGCAAACGCATGAAGGTACCGTTAAAGGTATAGAGAGTAGAGACAGCCCCTCTTGTTAGTCTTCACCAATCTCCATACTAAAAACCACACAATTTCAAACAACTCACAATAATCTTTTTTTTTTTCAACCTTAACGAATCATGCTACCTCAGTCCAACAAATGGTCTATGCGCTGGGTATCTAGGTAATCCAAAATGATAAATTCCCGCAATAATATGTGCGTGCAAGCGTGCGCTCTTTAAGATATATTTAGAGACGTAGAAGAGAAAGAATGAAAATTTCAATCTAGATATCAAACTAAGAATATTTGAAGACTTAGAAGTATAAGGATGAAAAGAAAGAGAGATTTATGGTTATCTACATCGATCTAAATCAGAAAAGAAAAGATTTCCTTCACTTTCTCTCTACTTGATTTCATGAATCCCAATCACTTGGGATGATTTTTTATATGTGAAAATTTAAATTTAAATCTTTCAAATCAGAAGGGCTAATTATAATTAACATAGGGGTACGACAAATATTAAAAAATAATATTTATGTGGAGTGTTGAGTCATAACTAAATAATAATGTTTTTTGAATGAAATATAATAATGTTTTTACATATTTAAAACAAATTTTTACTATTAATAATCCCCCTGGCAAACATTTTATGTCCACTGGTTTTGAAATCGACATCAAGTCTCGAGGGCCAAAAGAGAATACCAATCACCAAATTAAAACTCACACAGATTAATCACGGGTCAATTTAAATCTCTCGAATAACACCAGAGCCAACAGATTTAGCTATGATTATTGCAATTATACTGTACCAAATCATAAGAACAACACGTAGCTATATAATCAATCATTTTTCAACCTTAAACTGTAAAAAAACAGTGATGCAGACTATATAATAGTGACCACAACATGCATGCAATATAGAATCACTAAAATCAAAGAGTGTGATTGAACATATATACAGAGATCACCGATGATGGGTCGATGGATCAGAAAGAGACAAAGCATTAAATTTACTGTAATGGAATCATAATAGTAAAGAATACTTACCAGTAGAAAAAGGTGGCTTTTATTCTACCTAAAACACGTTCTTGTGTAGTAATAATCCAGACATGAAGGCGGCTGCAATAGGAGAGAAGACGAGAAAGTAATGTCAATGTTGGGGGGTAGAAACTATGTACTCATCAATAAATGAAGCATAGGATATAGCAGTAACTATGTAGTTACAGTATAAATTATTTAACTAAAAAGTAATAATCAAGTCGGTCGGACCAGTTTTGGAATGACAGAAGCCAAAGAAGTGAAAAATTTTCACCTTTTTTACATCTGCACAACTTTCTGCGCTTTATTTTCCTGCAAAGCTAAAAAATGCCATACCCAGCAGCAGAAGAAGCAGAAACAACACACATCAACCCAACAAGCTTAACAGAAACATTAGAGAAAAGAAGAAAAGTAACGAGCTTTTCTGCAATATCATTTAATGCTCCAAACGGAAAAAGAGATCGATCGTGCTAGAAAAGAAAAATCTTTCAATATTGTAACTGTATTATATGTATTTATACACAATTGAAAGATTTAAACATAGTTCATATATATATATTTCTCCATTTTCCGCTTGGAAGTTAAACAAACCAAAAACCTCCAGCTAATAATGCACTAGTATCCATAATACTCTAAGCACTAAAATATTAAACAATTGAGAGGGCAACAAAAAAATTATATTTTTATAACAGAAAATTCTGCAAAAGAGTAGCGTGGCCTCATCGTCATTCTTTTATTGGTTGTTGTTGTCTGATTTGATTCCTAATTCGATCATCACTGCCTGTAATGCAAAGAGGGATCCAAATCAAAAAGCATCGAAGTTTCCCCTCTCTGATGATGACGACGACTCTGAAATCTTGCTGCTGATGATAACGGTAAAGACGATGAAATTGGATGATGATCCTCATCATGGGGTACTCTCAGATACTGATGAAGAGGCGGTGGGATAATAGAAGACGAAGATGAAATTGATGGATTAGCCATTACTGTCACATTACAACATCCCGATTCCTCTACTGATGGTGATGAAGACGACGACGAAGAAGAAGCACATTCCATGTTCACCCCAAATAGCCTAAGTGTTTTACCAGCAGTAGTACTACTATCTTTACCATGGTAATAGTTTTGATGAGAATGATGATAATGATCAACTGGAACAGAATCTATAATCATCGGAACATTTCTTACTTCTTGTTGCCCTATCAAGTTCGAATACACCGAACCTGCAGATCTTGAATCCATCGCATTATGATGATGATGATGGACTTGGTACTGCCATGGATGATGATGATGATGTCGCTCTTCTTGTTGCTGTTGATGATGATATAAGGGAAACATATTACTATGGTTCAGCTGTCGCGGAGGCGGCGGCGCAGGAGAGGGAAGAGAGAACAATCGGCCGCCCCATCTGATGGAGTACTGAGAAAATTGCGTCGTCGGCTGATTGGGGTGATGAAGAAGAAAAGGTGTAATCAAGTTGAGATCAGGGCCGGGTGGGCCGGGATCAGGTCTTCGCCTCCAATCTATGTACAACCGGTGACGATATGACTCTCCGGCGCCGCGGTGGAACGAGACAATGTCTCCGGCGGCGAGCTTCTTCTCCTTGACGAAACGGCTCCAACCTTTGGTCATGACATAGCTCTGGCTACTATTCCAGTAAGAGTACCGGAACCGCCATAGCTTGCCGTTCCGGTCCTCGAAATTCAAGAGCAGCCCTTTCTCGTTGGAGGAGGAATTGAGAGGGAAGTACTTCTCTGCGTGTTGCTTTGGTATTACGAGGCGGTTGAGCTTGCCTACGTCACTGGGAGTGACGACTTTATCGAACATGTGCTCTTTCTCAATAGCAGCACCAACATTGTTACTGCTGCTTCCTCCTCCATGGAAATTAGCTTCTTCTTGTTCTTCATCGTCCTTGCTGGTTCCAATTCCTCCGAGCGACAAGTCCATGAGGTCGAGCTTTCTGTGATTACCGGCGAAATTGGAGGTCGGTGCTGATGCTAACCCTAATCGAGGCGATGAATTGAGAGATTCGACGGCTGTAGCAGCATCTGGTGGAGAGTGATGATGATCATGAAGCCCCAACCATGAATTTTGATTTGGATCATGATGATTATGATGAAGACGACGACGACTAGTTTCGTAATTTGTTGAGAAAGAAAGGTAATTCTTACAGTTGCCGCTTTCCTCTCTAACTATCTCTGCTTCTTCTTCCTCCTCCTCCTCCTCGTCTTCTTCTTTATCATCAAAATGCATTTTGGCATCTTGCATCAGCAATTCCATCAATTTCGAGAGTCGTCACACACCAACCTGGAATTAATTTTACAACTCTGGATCTCGGGAAAAAACCAACGTGATGAAACTATATAATTTTTAATTAAAAAAATGGAGGGAAGAATGAAGGACACAAAAGAGAGGTTACCAAGAAAGAGAGAATCTGAGGAAGATATGAGAGTAAAGAAATCACGGGAGTCGGTGGGTTGTCATTAGAGGTTATTAGCTTCAAACCCTAAAGAGAAGAATGAGGGGAAAAGGGCATGGAGGATTCAAACTATTGTTGACCTACACAGCCATAGCAATGGAAGGTTGGGGGGGGGGAAGAGAGACAGAGAGGGAAGGATAGGGATAGGAATAGGAATTAATGAAGAGAGCTAGGGGCTAAGCTAACAAAGAGTGAAGTTAATTACCCTTCTCTCACACAAACACATACACAGGAAGGTTGTTTACAACTTACAAGCAGGAAAAGAAAAGGCATAAAAAAGAAAAAAGAAAAAAAAGGAGGGAGCCAAACCCAGTTTTATTATGCTCAGGGAGAGGGAGGGAGGGAGGGGGCCCACATGCGATGAAAAATGAAGGTATTTGAGGGTCATGTGAGCAACTTGTCGTTTTCATCATATATATTTGGGGAGGATAATAATCTCAAGTTTGAGTTATATATGTGAAGAATTGGTTTTGGGAGTGATATTGAATTAATTAATGAATAGTGAGAAAATTATAAAAGTAAGAATGTGTGTGGGTGTGTATGTATATATAGGGGTTAGCTTAGCTAGGCGTGTGGGGATGACGGGGGTAAAGTGGTGGAGGAGGGATGAGGGAGAGAGTTGGAAGTAATTAATTTGTTTGGTTATGGGCTTATGCCCCAGGGTGGTCCTACCTCTCTGGAAAATAAGGAATGCTAAGGATGAGAGGCCACCACTCAATCAATACACGTAATAAATATTAAATTTAGTAAAAATAGTTAATTTCTCATAATATAATAAATTAATTTTTAAATTTTTATTAAAAATATTTATATTTAATATGTGATAATATTTTAAATAAAATTATCTTAAATAAAAATATACTTATACTCAATAAAAAAAATAAGAAGAAGAAAACACACAAGTTTTGTTTTTCCATTTTGCCCTTCAACCTCTTCCTTTCCTATTGGCCTCCCATACTATGCTCATTCTCCATTATTAAATATAAGTAAGTTACATATACTAAAGATATATTATATTTAAATCCTTAAACAGATTTCAACTATCTAAAAACAAGTATCAATTGTCCCTAGAATAATTTTTTTAAAAAAAATATTAATTGTTCCTAAAAATTTTATGGATGAAAAGAAGGTGAAAATTAGGACTTATATTTAGAGATGAAGAAAACATAGATTACCTCTAACTTCTTTATTGAGGTCAAAGACATGTTGTTAATTCATTAACTTTTAATTTATTTAAAAATAAATATTTTTTTAACTTTATCCTTATATAAAAAACATATCAAACTTTAAGTCTCCTTCTATTAAATTGTGATAGGAATAATATTTTTTAAAAAATAATTAATGCTATATCAAGTAGTAATTTATACTATACATGAAGCTTACCCACCTTATATAGAACCTATGTTCATCTCTCTGTCCCATCAATTCAGATCATCCTAAACTAAAATATTGTCTCTAAATTAAAAAGAAAAAGAAATGATAGTCTTTCAGTAAATCCCAGCCATCACTTCACAGAAGGGTCATATAGGCTCCTACAGGAATGAATAGGTTCGTTATCAGAACGTAAATTTGCCGAACAAAACAAACTACTTGATTCAGACTACAAGTTTAATATTTTATTAAATTCATCAAAATTTGAAATTGTTTTAGTTCGATTCAGACTACAAGTTTAATATCTTTAATTCAATTGCAAAGGAAATGATGTTTTAAAGCTTATTTAAATTAGCTTATTTCAAATGTTTTTATACTGTATAAAATAAATATACATGAGAGGGATTTTAATTTAAATTACGTAAATAAATATTTTTAATATGTCCCATCATAACTCAAACTATCGTTTAATTTATCTTTTTTTATTTCTCCAATATTTATTATATTTTATTTTAAAGGATAGTAAAATATTAGCCTATTTTAAAAGAGATTGTACCTTCTGATTCATTTTTTTTAATTATTAATATTATTATTTATTTTACTTAAATATTATTTTAAATATTTTTATTTTTTACTATTAATAAAGATAATTATTTATTTATTGATGTGTTAATATATTATAATTTATTAATATTTATTTAAATTTATAGTTATAAATTTTAGATGTTTTTTATAAAAAATATGAATTTTTAAGAGTATAATATTAATAATTTTTTTATTATATTAATATGACATTAGATATTTTTATTAATATTTTAAAATTTTAAAAATAATTTTTAAAAAATATTATAAAATTAAAAAAAAGTGATGAGATGGCGGCCTAGCCTGCCACTAAAGGGGGAATTTGGACTGGCATTTTAGATATGGCAAACTCACTCATTTTTTCAACTCTAACTATAATGATTTATTGCAGTTGAGAATAATCGAAATAATAAAGAGATCATTTGCAATCATTTTTCAATCGTAATAATCGATCTAGGATAATTTTAAGTGGAAAGTTCTGCCCTTGAGAAATATCGCTATAATTTTCATCACATCATTTTACAAAACCTTGGACTCAAATCAAATAGATTGCCCATTTTTTCCTCGTGTTAATTTAATTACAACCAAACAAAAACTACAGGAAGACAAAAACAGAAGAACATATCAAAATTATGAATCGTACGTCCTTTTTTGTTGTCTTATTAGCATAACTAAAATTATTTATTACAACCATTCTTGTTTTCTATCTGCATCAAGATATTATTTTTATTTGTATGTTGTTAGCTATGTCTTTTCCTCTCCCCATTGCCTTGCAGCTCTTTATTTTTGGAGTGCTTTCCCACTTCAAATTTGAAAAAAAACAGAGAGAGATTAACAACTAAAAATAGGTTTGCACTAATTTAATTACAGCCGTATGCACATCATCTAATTCGGATGAGATGAGATTTGCACTGTTCAAATACAGTTTCAACGGTTCAGATTTAAATTTTTTAATTTGATAATTTTTAAACAAAAATAAGAGATTGTCTTTATTTATTATCTGTTAGTGTCTCAGATAAGATTGTCTGATCTCCAAATGAAGAATGCAAATGCATTTGCACCAGTAAAAAAAGATTATCACTAATGATGTTTTTTAAAATGTTTTGCTGGCTGCAGTTCTAAGGAAAAAAGCTTCAACGTTAGATTCGGTCGATGCAAAAAATTAGGTAGACCGGCATTGCGCATGATTAAGAACAGGAAACGCTGGAGGTTTCACGAGATTTGTTTCGATTTTCATTAGACAAATTATAAATATTTAACACATGGGAGGATCAATGAACCAGAAAGTTGAAAGATTTATATAAAGCAAGTTGAATAACTTATCAAGCTAATAATTATTAAGCTGATTCCTGCACGTTGGTTGACCTTTAGGTCTTCAATTTTTAACATTTAAGTGAGTTCACATATATATATATATATATATATATATTCATGCATGGTGCCAGACAATGCCAACTTTTATGGTAGAACATGTTTAAGTATAGTTTTCAGGGAAGATTACAGATACCTCCAATTCAGGTCCCACGGAGTTTAAAGTAATTAATTATTAATTAAATTTATACATGTATGAGCTAAATTATTCAATTATTGGAAGCCTCAATTAATAAAAATAATAAAAACAACAAAAAAAAAATCATTAACCAAGCATATAAAGTACTCCATATATTGCACTTTACACATTATTACTTTTGAAAATATGAATATTAATTTAAATTAATAAACGACGCAGCCATAAAATTATTTATAAATTGTTTCTAGTATATTTTATATAGATACAAAAAAAATAAATTTTATTAACTCCATTATAAAATTTAACTATTTTGTAATTTTTTTTCTATTTAATATACAATTATTATATATTCATATGAAAAAATTAATGATATAATTTATAAATAAAAATAATTTTTTTTTATATCTTTACCTTATAAATATGACAAGAAGAAAAGAGTATTTAGTTAGTTAATTAGGATGAGCATTAATTAAGTTAATTAGCTAATTAATTATATTCTCTTACATGACATGTTATGTGAGCAGGTAAACTTGCAATACTTTATTGCTACTATCATATTAGCAAAGTTTAGTCAAACATTGAATACATGGATGTCAGTCGCTGTCATTCATTATCTTCTACGAGAGCCCCCTGAAGGGATCCAGTTTAAATATTAAAATATTATCTCATTCAAAATAAAATTAGAAAAATATGATGGTGTATGGATCGAATTCATCTAGTTTTTTTTACCTAATCTCGTCCATTATGTCCACGCGCACACATCCCAAGAAGATCATGAGAGAAAAAGTAATCATTTCTGCAAAATAAAATTATATATGAGTATATATGCATAAATTAAATTGTTAAACTTATATACTTAGGATACTTTATTTCCGATCAAATAAGGCTGTAAAAAATATTATGAAATTATAAATAAGTAATTTAATTATTTAAAAATTTTAATAATACTTGAATAGTTAACAATGACAATTTTTAATATAAGAAGTGATAATAAATTTATATTATTTAAGATTTTTTAGTGATTAATTTTTTTTTAGATCTGATAATAATTTTTCCCATAAAAGAACTCTAATTATTAATATTTTGAAAATTTTTAATTTCTTTTGTTGGAAAAAAGTGATTAATTATGTCAGCTTATTAAGAGTTGGTTCTTCATACCAAATATTCCACCCTTAACAACGATTTTCCCTAATTACAATTGTAAGCCTACAAGGTAAGTGCCACCCCAAAGAAAAAAAAATATAGGGCATCAAATTCAACATTATTTTTATCGAAAACATAAAATTGAATTAGGGTTGTTGTCAAATTAAGAAATATGTAGTAAAGTTTATATACAAATTTCTGATTAGTATCAATCCACAGTGTGTGTTCGTTTTAATTTCTCTCCACTTTTTTGTACACTAATAGTTTTATTTTTTTAATATTTTACAAGACAATTAAACTTGAATATTTAAAATTAATATAATATTTCTCCAATTTTAAATATAATAGTTAATTAATTTTTTAGATAGATTAAAAAAATTAAATAAATTAATTATAATTAATATTAGAGTTAGTTAATTAATTTAATTAATAAGTATATAATATAAATTTATTTTAAAAAATTATATTTAATTATAATATATTGATTTATTTAATATTTTTAATATATATAAAAACATTAACTAGATTTGATACGTAGGAGTAGTACATAATTTAAGATGCTGCAAAGCAGATGGTTACGATGAAGGGTCCTGCTCTGCAGAGGGGTTCGGTTATATATGCTTGTAAAATATAGAAGATTGTAATATGGAGTTGGAAAAAGCAAGACGAAAAGCTGTGAGAGCATCACTGTTTTAACACAGTAATAGCTTTTGTATTTATTACGCAGAAAATCAGCTATAGTTTCATAAAACAAAGCAATTCGTACGAATATATATATATATATATATATGTATATATATGGAGCTAGCTAGTCTACCAAAAAGACACTAGCTAGGGTTTATAGATTCACACACTTAGAAAGCAAACCTGTCTTTGGCTGTTTTGGAGACTGACTTGTATGTACGTACGTACGTATGTATGTATGTATATATGTATGTATGCATGTGGTATTAATACAACTTTGCATTGAAACTTAATTATAGTAGCTAGCTATATTGATAGCTGGTTGTGATCGATGTATGTAAAAAGTAAGCATCGAGGTGGTCCATGAGAACGTGCCCATTTCTTTGAGACGATACATGAGGGAGTCTAGACTATTCCAATCAGTATTAGAGGTATTCATAGATAAATTTAAACAGGATAATCCTCTTATCTAGTACCCTACTCAAAAAGAGTATGAACTGTATTTTATAGCTCGATACCCAACCATATTCGATAAAAGTCCTAACTATGAGCGGGATAGGCATGTCCATTATGATATTATGCTCATGTTGTGAAAAATAATCTGTAATTATAAATTTATAAAATAATATAATATTTATATATTTTCAATAATTAAATAATATATATAATTCACTAAAAATAAGACAATAAAAAATAATAATTAAAATATTAAAATTCATTGCATATAAAAAAAAATTTTGAAGTCTAAGTAATTTATAATTGTAACTTTGTATCAACTTTCCAAATGTTGACAAGGATAAAGCATTTTAAAAAAATAAAATAAATAATTATAATTTATAATATAGTCATATTATGATTAGTAAAGTTAAAGAAAAAAAAATTAATATAGTTATAAATATTAAAAAACACAATTTACTTACTTAACTACTTATATTTTTAAAATAACCATTTAGTCACAAGTAGTTATCATATTATCTCTTTCAAGTGTAGCATATAGGGAGAAAAGTAAAAAAATAAAATAATAAATACTCATGGGCAGGACAGGGTAACCCCTTTACCCGGTGCCCAGCCCGAAAAAATATAGGCTGTATTTTGCAGCCCGATGCCCTGCCCTGCCCTATATTTATCGAGTTGGGTAGGATTCTTTTTTCGCGGGCTCAAGTGGGCATACCAGACCGCGGGCTTTATGAATACCCCTAATCAGTATATATGTGTATAATTGAATCTGTGATATAGACAAGGAAACAATATGAACATTGTCATACTCAGCTCCACTTGTAGAGAGAGAGAGATCAAGAGAGAGAGGGGGAGTTTATATATCAAACAAGAAGTTGGGTTTGCCTTGGCAAGAGGAAGAGTGTGTCTGGTCACAATGTCACATGCAAGTTTCATATAGAGTTGTGTGTCTATATATATATATATATATATATATTAAATAATACTACTACCTTCCGATCCACAATATAAGTTACATTATATATAAAGATTCTTAGAAGAATTATTAAGGGATTATAATGAGAGAATTTAATAGTTAATGATTCATAAATAACATAAATTTATTATCAATTCTTACTCTAAAACTTGCTATTATTAATTCTTAAATTGAATAATTAAGTCTCTTATTTCAGATCATATAATAATTCCTCTAAGATTTTTTTGTTTTTATATTTTTCTCTCTCATTCTCATTCGAAATCACATTAGTGAGCAAAAGAGTAAAAATAAAAATTTTCTTCAATTTAAAACATATTAGAATCCATGACATTTAATTGAGAATGTTTTTGGAAAGAATGAATAATTTTAAGAGTATTAACAAATTTAACTGTTTTTTATTTTGTACAAGTCAGTTAGAAATGATTTATAAACATAAGAAAATTTATTAGATCAAATTCCTTACATTATATCCATTTCATCAAGTCCTTTAATCATATCTTGTCATGTGTAATCTTTTTCATATAGATTTAAGTTAAATAAATATATTAAAAAAACATGACACATAACAAAAAGATATTGGAAAACTTGATATAAAAAATATATTAAAAAATTTGATATAAATATAGTCCTTATAAACAAGAATGGAAAGACTAATAATTATCAAGTCAAGTATGAGTTAATAGCATGAAGAGATTAAATCTCATATATAATAACCTTAGAATAAAGATTATATAAAGTGAAAATTAAGACCCGTAAATACAAAGCATCTAAGGGAAAAGAAGGAACAATGAACTACTAGTAGTATAGTGTACAAATAAATTATGTCTTTTTTTAATTATATTTATGTCATATATATAAAAACACGACAAGAGAAAGTAAATTGCAGGGTAAATCAAGCCCTGCCACCAAAAAATATACGGTATTAATAATTAATAAAGGAGCCCCTTGGATTGACCAGAGTGACAATGAAAGCTTGTCTTTTTTGTAAAATTGGTAGTAATTTTCTGGTTTCAATCTACTTTCTCAAAAAAAAAAACTTTTATTTTTAAAAAGGAAATCATATATTCTTTTTTTATTTCATTAATTAATTAATGGATGGGTATTTAGGGAAAATAAATATATAGAAAGTGATTGAGAGCAAAAGCTAGAAAATCTATTTGATGACCATAAAAAGAAAATAAAATTGACTAAATTTATTACCTAATTATTATGTGATAAAATGAACCTAGAGATCAATCAATCAATCAATCAGTCTATAAATTAATATTTAATATCAATTATTCCTTTTTTTTTCTGTAGCTACAAGTTTGCTTTTTGTGAGTAAATGTAGCATTAATATTGGTACGTAACGCTTGTTCCAAGAATTTCAAAGGAAATGTCACATGTTACCTCTCCTTCATTTACTTTTATTCTAATAAAAATAGATTTGACTTCTCTTTATTTACTTTTATTTGGTTTACACATTTGATCAGTATATCAATTTTTGAATATCCTAAATTTAGTATTTTAAAAGTTATTTTTAAAAATATAAAATTATAAAAATAAATACATAAAATCTAACCCCTAAGATTTAATTTGAACATTATTTAGAACTATAATAAAAAATAAAAAATATTTCATAAAATATTAAATTTAGATTATTTAAAACTTGATTAAAATGTTAAAGTATGTAGTGAAGACTGATGGGAAAAAGCCAATTCCAAAAATAACTTCTTTTTCAAGAACATCACTTTTTTAATGAAAACATTTAAGTACCTAATTTAAGGACAACGAATCATAAATATACAACTAGTACTATTTAGGAATCATATCCCAGGATAGGTCTAATTTCTCAAATTTGATAAAGCAGAGGTGAAGATGTGAAATCGAAGAGCATGGATAAGAATGATAGTTAGAGTAATTAGATTGTACGGTGGATAACTGTTGTATAGCTCAAGGACCACCTCGTCCTATGTACCCCCAACCTACTGATCCCCCCTCTCTATAGAAAGATATACCTAATTGTCCGGTTGCATCATGGATTGAAAAACCATAAAAACCATACACTCAAACGAAGTTAGTCCTATAGTAATAAATAAAAGTTAATTAACATTTTTTTAATTAATTAAAAAATTAAATTAATTAATTAATTATAAATAATATAAAATTTAATTAATTAATTTATATATATTAAAGAGTATATATATCTTGATATATTAAATTTAATTATAATTAATTTATTTTATTTATTTAATCTATTTAAAAAATTAACTATTCTTTTATTAAAAACCAGAGATAGTATATAAGTTGCCCTCAATATTACTCAAAACATTTAATATATTTTTTATTTTAATCTTTAATTAATTATATATATATCTCATCTCTTTTTTTACTTAGTCTCTCTTACCCATTATTTACATAAATAAAAATATATTTTAAAAAATATATATTTCTTACATATTTAATAATTTTTAACCAATATTTTGATATAAGTATTTTCCTTTATCTACTTATTATATCATATTACATTTAAGTATTGTTCGCCTTAATCAAAAATATTTTTTGACATGATATTTTCCACTTGAAAAGTTTTAATCACCATTCAACTTGAGCGTGTCACACTCACTCAACCACCAATATATAGTTTACTAATTTTAATTATAGAGCAAGAGAGATGATTAATTATGAAGGGAATACAACAATAATAACAACAAGCCTTATCCCATTAAATAGAATCGGCTACATGGATCATACGACGCCATTATGCTCTATCAAAAATTAAATATTTGTATAGGTTATTAACCAAGAGATCCCGCTCAATGACCTCTTTGAGCATTCTCTTTGGCCTTCCTCTAGTCCTTTTAACTGGTGTCCATACTGTTTGACCTACCCTCTTCACTGGCGCATCCCTTGACCTTCTTTGTACGTGTCAAAACCACCTAAGACGATTCTCTACCATTATCTCTTCAATAGGTGCCACTCTAACTCTTCCCCGTATATGTTCATTACGAATCTTATCTTTTATTATATGCCCACACATCCATCTCAACATCCTCATCTCAGCTACCCCAACTTTATGCCCATGTTGTCCTTTTAAAGCCCAACATTCACTTCCATAAAGTATTGCTGGTCTTATAGCAGTGCGATAAAATTTTCCTTTTACTTTATCTGGTACTTTTCAATCACATATAACCCCAGTAGCCTTTCTCCATTTAAACCACCCGACTTGAATTCTATGATGGATATCCTCCAAAATTTCACCATATTTCTGTATAATTAATCCCAAATATTTGAACTTATCTATTTGTGCAATAACTTGATCTCCTAATCTGACCTCTAAGTTATTTCTAATTTGCCTCTTATCGAAATTATAATGCATATATTCAGTCTTACTTCTACTCAGACGAAAATCCTTCGACTCTAAAGTACTTCTCCATAACTCAAGTTTTAAATTAATTTCTTCTCTTGACTACATTACAAGAACTATATCGTCAGTAAAAAGTATACACTTAGGAATTTATTATTGAATAGGTTTAGTTAGAACATCCACTACTAGATTAAATAAATAAGTACTCAAGGATGATCCCTGATGTAGACCAATATTTATGGAAAAATTCTTTGTTTCACCCCCAGACGTTCTTACAGTAGTTGTTATCCCCTCATACATATCTTTTATTATGAAAGGAATAAATAACATAAATTATAAAATTATAATTCATTAATCTATATATAGAAATATACGTTATATGAGTCCTATATTAGGAAATTGCACAAATTAAGTGTAATTTATATAAATTTAAAGTATTCTCTCACCCAACATATATACTAATATTTTAAGATGATTTTTTTTCTTTAAACTTGTGATCTTAACAGCATCTTTCACATATATCTTCCTAATAATATACTTATTGCTAACACTTTGTATTTTCAGCTTTGATATTACTCATTTATAATTAACAAACCATTTTCTCCGAATCTTTTGCAACGACATATAATGGACTAAAGGAGAGAAGTAAGAACATGTCGTGTGTGTGTTATCACCACATGGTCCTCACTTGAACTACACCATTAAAAAAAGTATATTAATCCCTAGCTAGTAGTTAGCTCTCAAGCTCAACCTATATGCTTTGACAGATATGATTAATATAACTATTATCGTACGCAACTGATCATTTTATTAAATTAATGTTACTTCCATTATTGTTTCTGGCTCTCTCAGTTTATATGAAGTACTCTTGGTGGGTGATGACAGAGGTATATTCAGAACTCACAAGATTCCTCCTTTTGTGTGTGTATATATATCAAACTTCAAATTCATAATATATTAAAAATCTTGAATCCAAATAATCCATATTTTTAAAAAAGCCTAAAAAATAAAAGGATCTTCATTAATCTTTAGCCTGGTCTGAGTATTTTTCACTCTCTAGTTCTCTCTCTAGCTATAAAACACGTCTTGTTCCTAAGAAACTCTTCATACATAGAGCTGTGTGTGGATCATTTCATACCACAAAGTTAAGACCTAACTAGCGTCATCAACCTAACCTGAAATTACACTTCTTGATATTATTAACTTTCCTAACAATTATTAATATAATATGATTTGATTATGGAGTTGATATTGATTATAAATATAATATATTTTTTATATTTATTTATTTTTGTCTAAATTACCTCTATTAATATTATTTTAATAATAATTAAATAAGAAAAGAGGGAGTGAATTAAGAAAAATAATTATGATATTTTAGTAAAATATATTATATTAACTAATTTAATTAAATTTTTCTAATCTAATTAAATTAGTTAATATAATATATTTTTAAGAGTGGGGGATTATATATAATTGTGTATGTGGTTTATTTAATTTGTATTGTTGAAAGTTAGCTTATGGCCTGAAATATTGTACATGTACTGCAAGCTACCAATTATCCATATCAATTGACACAAATTATGGGTTAATGCTAATTTGTAGGGTTTCAGTGTAAGATAATTATAAAGAATATGTATATGGTTATTTAATTTGAAATTGGCAACGGATGATGTGGCATGATAATAACTATCAGATCAAAACATTATTGAGTTGAATGAGATATAATTATTGACTGTATAATCTTATATAAAAAATTTAATCATTAAAAAATCTTAAAATAAATTATTAATATGTGATTTGTTATATTTTTTTATCGATCAATTTTATTATTATATGCTGATAATTTATTATAATTTTTTTAATAATTAAATTAGTTATACGAAACTTCACACCACTTCTCCTATAATTTAATTAGAGAAGGAAGCAATTCATTAGGATTTTGTTGTTTACAGGAAAAGGGCTCCTTTTGGGAATTCAAATCTATTCGGCATCACATGCCCTAAAGTAGTCTACTGATTAATAGGGCTCATATAGCTCAACTTTGAACAAAGATACGCATGCATGTACATCTGTACTATGTGTGTGTGTGTGTATATATATATATATATATATTCCTATGCACACTTTAATACGTAGCAGCTATACTATAGCTAGAGTCACTTTTCTAGATTACCTTCGTCAATATATGCGTCATTATTCATAATGGCCATCTGTCAATATATATATATATAGATATAATCAGACACATATAATGGAGCTCGCAGGCATGCAACTGGCAGCCACCCTAATTAATTAATGTACTACTTAATTTATATTTTGTGACTGGAACTTTTTAAGAAGAATCTGCAGTCTTCAAATTAACCCCCCAAAATATTTAATTAGTATGCAGGGACAAAATAATAGATTAATATATATTCTTGATCGATCGCATCTAGCTTATACATTAATAAATAACACTAGCAAATTAAAATATTAATTCAACTGTTGTGGTTTCCGATTCTTTTGAGTTTGTTTGTGTGTGAATTACACTTCTCTTATGTACAGAGTCCATTTGGGTGAGAGGATATATATATATATATATATATATATATAAAAGAGAAATACTAATTAAGGACATAAACAAGAACAAAGAATTCAATAGAGAACTAAAAGGGATAGATGTTTTAGGTTAAGTTCATATATGCCATTTTTAATATATATTATGATATAATATTGGGTACTGCTTCAATTCATTCATACTTTTGATTAATTAAAAATAAATACATTAACCATATAGTCTTTAAGAGAAATTATATATGCATCTATTGTCAGTTTCTTCTTCCAAAAATTAAAATTCCTTAAATTATTTCTTGAAATATTTTTCAATGTAGTCTCCAACAATATGTTTTCCATTCATTTGCAAAAAAAAAAAAATGAGACAATACTATTAATATACTAGGAAAGTATTCGAAAGAAATTAGGAAATTAATCTTATCATTGAAAGAATGTGTCAAGAAATTAATAGAGAGAAAGCTTGCCCAATGAATACGTACACAATTATATTGGATTTGAAATTAGTGGGGTCGGTGGTTTTATTACTGTTATCTTATCAGAAAAAAGTTACAGTCTAGCTCTAGCTAATCCAAATTGTCATCTTTTATATTGCATTATTTATTGACTCAAGTTTCAAAATCATATCATCCACTTAGTACGTATAATGGTAGATAATCCAGCAAAACAAATAATGTAAAACCAATTGAATATTTATTAGCGATATCAAACCCTAACAGTATAGTAATTTATACTCTCATGCACTATCTTTCTTAAATATGAGTATATATAAAAAGAAATATTTAATATTCTTTAAAATTATCAAATAACTTATAAAAAAGAATAATAATACTTTGGGAGCAATTATATTGAGGTTTACTATCAGATGCTATAAAATTATCAAATTGATATAAACTTCTAAAGGACTTGTGGATAATTTATTAAAATTATAAAAAGATAAACTTATGCTGACTTTTAAGATCGATTGACAAGTTATTGTGTCATGCCACAATGACAAGCTAGGGCCTCAATTAATAAGCATGTGCCACTAGTAATAAGATAAGGTAAGACAAGTCATGGTGTACTAATAATAAGTTATAATATTTCTATTAACAAGTCAATGGGATACTCATTATAAGTTAAGTTAAACTTATCTATTCACAATTTGAATAAATCTTCCACAAGATTTTAGATTTTATATCAATAATTTAATAATTTTATAAAATATGATAATAATAATTTATTTTCTTTAATACCTGGATATAATTTACTCTCTAATACTTTTTGGAAGATACCCTATATGGGAAGCATAGGAGGAGGTAGGGGGTATGGGGAGGGGACAAATGAAGGTGATATTATGATGTGATATGAAATTGGGGTGACCTATGAAATAAGGTTTGCCACCAAACAGCAAGGGGGGCATTAGATAGAGTACGTGGGGCCATTATGGATTACACCACCGCGACACCTCCTCAACCTAATCAAATGCACTTTGCTGTTGAAAGCAACTTTATTCATTCACTGCTTTCTTTCCTTTTCTTTCCTACACATTTTTTCACTATATAGGTACCTGTTGATCCATATGTTATTACAACCACATTATAGTGGGAATATATATATATAATATTGATTGATCATTCAATTATAATAATTTATTAAATGAATACAAACAAGGTATATGTGCCTGTGGACTTGAAGATACCTTGAAGAAAGAAAAGTAGAAAGTAATCGGTTGTTGCTTTAACCTGTGTAAAAAATCAACGCATCTTATTTATAAAAACGACACCTAACATATTTTTTACATCGTTGCTGGGATAATTGGTGAAAAGTTTTTTTGTACTAGTAAGAGTTGGAAGAGTGGATTTGTTTTCTTGGAGGTGAGGTCGCTTTCCGAGGCCTTGAATATAATTATATATTATATTAAGGCATATATATAGCCTCTTTATAGCCCCTCCCTATATACAGCTTCCGCTCTCATTCATTCATTCATGTTTTGCTTTCCCTTTTCTCTCCTTCTCTCCCTCTCGTTTGCTTTTCCTTCCTCACTACGTACTGCCTCCAACGTAACACATGAGAATAATTATGATCCTGTTATGTGTCAAGCTGTAACATTATCTATGTCGCTAGCTTCTTTCCCTTTATTTGTGTATTATGCCCTTTTCTTTTCGTTTCTATACTCTTCCCCAAAATTGGCTAATTTCATTATGCATTGTCCGTTCCATCCCAATCAGGTTGCCTATATACTCCAAGTATACACATGCGTTGTGTTGCTTCAAATAATATGAAAATTAGATAGATTTCGTTCTCACAAGGAATTGGTACTAGAACCATTAAATAATAAACCCTGTCATCTGCATTGAACTACAGCAATTAAATGTGTGTTTGAATTGGACTTTTGAAACTCCAATCCGGTTTTTGAATCATAATTTTATGGTTTATAAGATAAATATATAAGAAGAATTGTATCTCGACTTATGTGAATATACTTGCGCTTATCAATAGCAAATTCAAACAATCACTAAACAACATAACTGAGAAAGTGTTTGGATAGATATGAAAAAGTATTTTTGGGCAATCTAAACAGGTCTTGAATCATAAACGTGAAAAATAGTAAACTCTTGGATCATAGTAGTACTTAATAAGGAGATGGTCTTGGGAAAGGGTTTATGCTCAGATTTGTTGGATGCTGAGGAAGGACAGATGCAGTAAGGCTGTTGTAAAAGAGGATTACAGGACAAAGGATATAGTTCTCTGGTTCACATTATTGAAGGCTAATTGTGAGTGAAGGTATGGAAGCTCAAGGAATTAAAAGAAACTTGGGAAAATGGCATGTTAATTATTACCTGGCATTTAAGTTGGAAGAGTCTTTAATCAGGATGGGTTAGATTGCATGTTGGTGGCTCGACGAATCTTGAAAGCGAGGGAACTGGCAAAGGACTTATATGAACTGAAAATGGAAGTTTGGAGTTGTGGGTTCATGAGAGATGGAATAAAATTGGACTATACGTTTTCTGGTAGTGTTTGGGGATCACAATGATTCCAAGTGTGTAATGAATTAGAAGGCTAATTTGTTTAAGAACATATTTTAACAGACGAATATGTCAGAGTCATGAATATTCTCTTGTCTTAAAAAATGTGGCATTGTCCTGGGATTAGGGGCAGGGCCAAGCATGATTAAAAAGTTGATTATTGTTAGCGAAAGATTGAAGTGTGACAGGTCATAAGTATAAGATAAGCGTTAGGAAGTACCATCATTTATCAAGAAAGAAGATAGTTATGATGCTTCTAAAGATAAGAATCCAATAACCAGATCACTTCTTTGATTCTTCACATAATGGTGGTCCAACCATTCTTGTATCGTAATATCACACAAAAAAGTGTGTGTGTGTGTTGTGATGCCATGAATATATTAGTGCCCCATGCCCCCACACAATTTCCTTTCTTTCATTTTCCGCCTCAAATTACATGTATCGATTATCTCAACACATTAATATATATATATATATATATATATATTATTGGCAATTTGGAAGATGATTAAGTGACCCATTAATTTAATTAATTAATGAAACTAGCACTTAATATATTAACAACAATAACAAATTTTATCCACTAGGTAGAGTCAGCTTATGAATCGCATGATACCATTGTACTTTATTAAAAACTAAATCTTTAGATAAATTATTGATTAAGATATCATGTTCAATAACACATTTAGTATTCTCCTTAGTCTTTTCTCATCCCCTTCACCAAGCTCTAAATTGTTTGACCCATACTCCTTAGCGGCATATTTGATGATCTTTTTGTACATGTATAAACCACCTCGGACGATCTTCTACTATTTTTTTCACAATCGAACTTAATATGTCAATATAAAAATTTTTATCCTATATGTCTATAAACATGTATGAAATAATTTAAAACTTTCTTGGCAGACTAAGGGGAGGATAAATGTGGAGTTCAAGTCTCATAGAAATCTATATTAGGGGATAATTATAAATTCTAAAATTAGTTTAGTTGCTCGAATACTTAATAATTATATTAAGAAGAGAGGGGTCGAGGGAGCACAAAATCGAAGGAAACAAACATGTTAAAGGCTTCTCCTACTCCACATGGCACTCGATGTAAAATAGATTGTACAACTTAGTTAGGCCCGGGCTTTATGGACAACATCATCAGAGGCCAACATAAATTCTGGACCATCAGGCCCATGTTGTGTGGGCCTTACACGGTAAGCCATGAGTTGTATTCTAACATAAAACGCAGTTTGTAATAAAAAAAAAAACATAAAACGCTATTATTATCATCGATGGACCATATGTTCAGTTAGGAGTTGATTTAAGTGATAAATAACTCAGTATCAATTAAACGATATTTTAAGTTTAAGCTTTAGCATATACAGAAAATCCTCGTTGGGAGACTCACCCACTATAGCCAGGTACGCGATGCGTATCTGATCCGGATGTAGTAAGAGTAAAATTGCGGTGAATCAGGTGGATAACAAAAAAAAGTTAGTGAAAAGGTAAGACATGCGACTATTTAAAGTGTGTTCAATCTATAAAGAATATAATTTTATTATATTTCGAACCACGGTACTTGGGGAGATATCCTAATTTCTGAGGGTCTAGGTTAACGCATAAGAATAATTGACAGCTCACTTTGCCTAATATTCGATATCATCTAGGACAAAAGGAGATTTTATTCTGTCCTTAGATCGTGAGTGAGTCTAGTCCCTTTCTAAAAATTTTTACATATATAAAAAAAATGTTGTTATTGGGATTACTTGTTATTTTAAACTTATTTTAAGTTTTAAACATGTCAATTTTGAAATTATAAGATACTTCCATTCAATCTTATGGAAAGCGCAGTATATTTAATTTGCAGCCGGTGAATGATTATTTTACAGGAAAAAAAGTGTCAAAGTATGTAGATTTGTGATTGCCAAGTCAAGATATTTCTCTTCATTCCTATTTCTATCTTGACATATCTCTTATTTTATTAATTAAATAATGAACTAATTAATTATAAAAAAAATTTAAGAAAAAGATAATGTTTTATTTCCAAAATAAAAATTAATTACTTACAACCTAAAGATTAAATGAATTGTGCTCAGTTTAATAAAAAAAGTATCAATCCTATTGTACATGAAATAGAAAACTTTATTAAATTTTGCGACAAGTCATACAATTAATAAATTATTATAAACAATGTGATTTATTTATGAGACTTTAAACAATAATAAAATACATTTAATTAAAAAAATACATATAACTTGCAATGCGTGTGGTGCGTGAAAAAAGGCAGATGATGCAACTTGCGTTTGGTGAAAACTACGTTGGGCATCGCTATGAGTTGACCAAAGATGAAAGGTTACTGTCATATTGTCTGCCAAATATTTTTCATGCCTTTACATCGTTGTCGTGCTTTGTTCTTTCTTTCTTTCTTCTTCTAAATTCAAAGATGAACGAAACAAAAGAAGCTTTGTTTCCGATTCTTATATATCTAAATTCTTCAATTATTATTGCTATCTGACCACCACTATAAATTCTATATAATTTATTATTATATTTTTTTATTTTTATGTCAAATCCACGCACTCAAAAAAACATGATGAGAATTTTTTATAAATTTAAAGAGAATTTAAAAAAAATATTTATAAATTATATATTCATAAAATTTTGATATTAATAATATAATTTAAAGTAATATCATAATTTCATTGTTCTTTTTTAATAGAAATATTTTTATTCTAAATTTAAATTATAAAGAATGCAACAAGAATTCATGAATAAGGAAACTATTTGCATTCTTTATAAAGGCTCAATATAATTTTTTTTAATAAAATACACTCCTAAACTTTAAAAACAGAGTTAAGTACTGCTAAAAAAGTACATATTTTTAAGCTCATCCATAGAATTCATGCAATTTTTCGCGGAGCAAATTCATTTTGGCGATTTTTTCCCCCCAATAAATACTGTTTTAATAGCATTAGCATTGGTTCTGAAATGGTGGGACCCATATATCTGAAAAAGAGTAAATATATATACCGCACGGCAAAGCTGCCAGGCAATTAAAGCCTTTTAAAAGTGTAAATGTGATCTACAGAATAATTTCAAAGATCAATCCAACCAGAATTCCATTATCTCGAATATTAACCAATTATTATTCTCCAAATAAACAATTGTCTACATCCTAGGGTTCTGAATCTTTCTTCCTTTGACTTTCTAACCCCAAAGATCTATCTGTACCGTCCTTGTATCTTACACTTGCCACGTGTCCAACACGAACTGTTCATTGAGTCCCATTTGTAAGCCATTTCCCAATAGGATATTGACACGTAGGTAGACTGAAACGTGGTTATATTTGATTGGACAAGACCTGCCCTTTTCAGAGATATTTATCGAGTGTTTTGGATCGACCCGATCGAGATCCGAGTCTGGACCCGTGAGATCATCAATCCTAAAGTTTAAGGCTTTAAGCCCGAAAATCTCGTCCAGTTCAGTGTCTCCAGTTCCCGAGTTTCGCAGTTCCTAGTTAGAGGTTCCGATTTCCAAAACATTCAATCCACCCTTATTCCAAAAACCTTAAAAAATTCAAAAAAAAAATTGGGAGAATGACATCTAGATCCCGTGGAAGCAATTAAATACCTAAAAAATCCCAAGAAATGTTATAATTAATTTAAAGTCCCATGGGACTTTAGATGAATTTTTTTCAATTGTAAAAATACATAACTGCCCATTTGGTTAACTAAAATCATGACTTTCCTGTCATCCCACCTAAAATCGAAGCACTAGCATCTTCTTAAGATTGCTTGTATTCATTTTGGTCTCTGCACTATACTCCTCGTTTCTGCTTGATTTGTGTACTTTGGTCCTTCGCTGCCACCCCTTACAGTTGCATTTCTTCCTTCACTCATCATCGTCTTTCCTCCTCCGGTCACTCGCCCCTGTTGCGGATATCGTCGCTACCAGCCTCCTTTCCTGTCATCGTCACTTGCTTCATCGTCCAAATCATCATCTCCTTTCCTCCTCCAGTAACCTGCCCCTACTCCGAGTAATATATTTACATTGCTTTAAAAGTAATGACAATCTGGGGGCAATATACATAATTGCACATAATCTGTTAATTTGTCATATGTTATGCCTTCATTTCTCCCATAGCTATATTGGTTGGTCTCCACTATGCAGCAATAACGGACGTTGCATAGAAAATGTTTTAGTGGCTAGCAGTTCCCATTTTCATGTTTTGGTTTAAAGAATTAATGCAATCGCATGCCTTTGGAGAAGTTTTTAACTACCAATATTGTTTAAAAGGTCACCTGATGCTCGTTATTTGGCATTGTTTTCTGAAGATGGTTTATGCATTTTGGTGGAATTTGAAAATAATGAATTAGGAACACCTATCTCTTCATCAGGTACCCAACTTTTCTTGCTGCTTTATCATATCTGCTATGGGAACAAGGGAGCAGTGCAACAGAGAAAAAACGCTATTCCCAGGATTGCTTTCTAGTGGGGTTTAATTCCTGCTATTTTATTTTGCAAATGAAGACATATGACTGTGCTGATATGCAGGTTGCTCTTGTAGTAAATGAACCTGATATAGTAGGCCTTTGGGAGTGAATGAATATTTAATCCGTGATAGAAGAGTAAATAAATACAAATACTTGAGGACATAAGGAAATGAGCATTGGAAGTCTCCTTTACATGGTTTTACATATCGGTAAAGGGTGGCTCAATGCATAAGACTCCCATTAGGTGGGGTATGGGGAACGACAAATGTACTGGTCTTGCAAATTTGGGATACCTCATGCAAGCGCTTGGACTTCTAACCTCAGATGCTGGTCATGCATCTTTTATATCTATGTTCACTGTAAAATCATTTATATATCATGATATGTCAATGACTTTTAAACAGTGAGACTATTTGAAGGTACAATTGTGCATATTTTGCGTGAAATTTGCAAGTAATTGTGGTTCCTTTAATTGATGGCATGTTAGGAGCAGAGATTCCTGTTCGAATCTGGTTTGGAGCTATCATTTCCATTTTAGGAGTTGGAATGCTAGAATTTAGTGGTTCTCCTCCATGTGTATGTGTATCTTGCTCATTTTTTATTACTTTTCTTCTATGTTGTTCTCTAATTTTTTTTGTAAGTTTTGATTTATAATCAATACTGTATTCTAAACACTAGATGTTGCATGAATCTTTGTGCTGTGTTTCTCTTCTTTAATAACTAATGGAAGTTTTGCTCTAAACTCAGGTTGGGGATCTTTTAAACTTCTTAAGTGTAGTATTTTCTGGTGTTCATATGTTAAGAACAGAATGTATATCGAGAAGCATTAGCAGAGAGAAGTTTCTGCCCCTATTAGGATATCAAGTGAGTTACCTATTCATTCGACCATAAAAGATTGTGTAAATTGGAAAATATCATTCTGTTAATGCCTTGCATAATGTAAACTTACTAAAGTTCCAACTGCAGATTTGTGTTATTGCCTTGTTTTCTACTATATGGTATCTTGTTGGAAGTTGCTTTGGTGGTATTCACGATTCATGGCCCTCTTCTTGGTCGTGGCCTATGCTTATGGATAGAGGTAAAGTTATCAACCCTTGAGGTTGTACCCTTCCTTTGCCTTCCCACTCTACAGTGACTTGAAAAATGGGGTAGGGGTTGTTCAATCAAATTTTCTTGAACAACGGATTGAAGCTTGAAAGCTTTTTTGTGAGAAATGGAAACTTAAAAGTGCAAAAGAACCAAAGGCTAAAAGCAAAGGTCAGACAAATGAAGCACTTAAATGAATACAGTTATGATGAAGTGCATAGAGAAAGAACTTGGAATAAAGAGAAATAAGCAAGAGGGAAAAAGTAAGATTCAATTTCTGTCTCATACACTTGATATGTTGTTACTCAAGAGATATGCCTTTTCTCTTGCGTCTCATATCAGTTGTCCAAACTACAAAAAGTGAGATTCAATTTCTGTCACATACACTTGATAAATTTTTTCTCTTTTCTTGCAGACTTTGAATGCATGTGTTGATGGCTGTAACCCTTGTGACAGACCATGCCTCAGAATTTAAAGAAACTCATCCCAAAAATTATGGAATTGGTGGCTCAAAATTTATTGGTAGACCATGCCTCAGAATATGGGTAAGATATACAAGCTGTGAATGTAAAGCAGCTAATTCCTGATGATGAAAAATCAATGATTTTTTGGGCTTGCTTATGGAAGGAAATTTCTAGATTTGTGATGTATAATTTGAATATGTGATTATGTGGAGAGGATCTAATCATTTTATAATGATAAAGGATCTTAATTACTGAATTGTTATTCAAAGATGATGGCTCAAGCATTTCTGTGTCATTGATCATATCTTAATTATAGTTGAACTTAAACGTACTACTAATAATCTTACTTTACTTATATATATGTCTCGGTCAATTTCGCACTTACAACCTCAGCACCTGCAATAACAACTCCAGCGTCTGAAATAACAGCCTCAGCATCCGTAACTAACAACTCCATCAGCTGCACTTATAACCTCAGTGCTTAAAATAACAACCACAACGCCAGTAACTAACAACCCCATCAATTGCACTTACAACCCCAACACCTACAATAACAACCCCTTCCCCTGCACTAACAACTCTATCAGCTATAACTTATAACCCCAGCACCTACAATAACAACCCCAGGACTTGAAATAACAACCCCAGCACCTGCAACTAACAACCACATCAGCTGCAACTAACAATCCTATCAACTGCACTAACAATCCCATCAGTTGTAACTAACAATAACATCACATGTACTAACAACCCCAGCGCCTGAAATAACAACCACAGCACCTGAACTAACACCTGAAATAACAACCCCATCACCTACACTAACAATCCCAGTACCTGTAATTAACAACCCCAGCACCTGCAACTAACAACCCTATCAGCTGCACTAACAACCCCAGCCACGATGATAAGTAAACCCACCTGTGAACATACCGTACTGTTCTCTTATTTCACAGCAAAGTGCGCCAACTCTTATTTCTTCTTTAATGTTTTTAGTTGCAAGGGTTCTTAGTGCAGGTGATGTGGTTCTTAGTTGTAGGGGTTGGGGTTGTTAGTTGCATGTGCTGGGGTTGTTATTACAAGCATTAGAGTTATTAGTTCAGGTGCTGGGGTTGTTAGTGCAGTTGATGGGGTTCTTAGTTGCAGGGGATGGGGTTGTTAGTTGCAAGTACTTGTGTTGTTATTTCAGGTGCTGGGATTGTTATTGTAGGTGTCGGGATTGTAAGTGCAGCTGATAGAGTTATTAGTTGTAGCTGATAGGGTTCTTAGTGCAGGTGATGGGGTTGTTAGTTGCAGGGGTTGGGGTTGTTAATTACAGGTGCTGGGGTTATTATTTTAGGCGCTGTGATTGTTATTGCAGGTAACACAGAAATGCTTGAGCCATCATATTTGAAAATTAATTCCACATATATTCAAAATTAATTCCTCTCCTTGTACAACCTCTATAAATCATCTTTATGCAGAAAACAATTCTAAATTCCTTTCTTAAATAACAAGAGAAACGGTTCTGAAGGTGAAAACTAACAAATAAACTATATTTAAAAACACATTCTGACCCAAAATAACAACTAAACCCCAAGCTACAGCATTTGCAAAAATGTATTCCCCTCCTAAAATATTGTAAATAGCCAGCTTCAAGGACTATATAAATCCTTAACTGGCAAATCACAATAGCTCTATCTCATCATGAAAAGATTTTCATGTTTTGAGAGTTATCTTCCCCTTCCCAAAGTTGCCTAATCATATTTCTGGAGATATTACTTGTTGCTAAGTCTAACATTGCAGCCAACAGAGTAAAGATGGAAGAGGAGAACTCGTTGCCTTCTTCCCCTTTATTTTCTTTTTGAGAAACTCTGCAGTCCTCTCTATTTTTCCTTTGATTCAGCATATCATCCCAATAACAGCTGGAAGAACAAGAATTTTTCTTGGAAGGAATCCCATATATTCTCCATCAGATTGAATATATACCCCACCCTTCCCTGAAATGTTCTCTACCTCAATAGAGTGTACCCTACAACACAAAGACCATTGTGACTCAGTATCATAACAAATCGTGAGCTTGACAATTTATTAAATTAGAAAATAAACAATTAAACAAAATAGAAAGAAGAAGATGTCGTTATGTCAATAGCATGACAAGGACCTGAAGTTAAGGATTCACATATCTATCAAAACCAAAATGCAAAAACACGTGAATTAATGAATTAAAACAAAAACAAAAAAGCACAGCATTTACAGACTTGTTCACCAGGGAGAGAACTCACATTACATTCTTTACCAAAGCGAGACCGTAGATATGGAAGAAGCTATTTTCACTCTCTACCCGTCCGACCATTAACACCTACACCATTAGCACCTCTGGACTGCTATATTGTACATTTCATACCTGAAGGCTCACATCACAAGGAGTTGGTACTGTATCTTTTGAGCTATTTTATGAAGATGATATTCATATCAGTTTGTTTAGATGAAAATTATGCAAAATCCTTGTTCACCAGAGTCCTCCCTTTTGAAAAGAGAGAAAATGGGAGATAAAAAATCAGTCTTAATTAATTAATATTGTTGTTAACGTATCGTTTGTTTACCCATCATTAGACCTCAGAAAAAAAAAACCAAAACTAAAAAGAAGAAGAAGAATGTGGAGTGCTCATCCAGTTTGTGTTTATTGGAAAATGAAATCAGATTCTAACCTTATGATGTTGTCAGGTGGAAGGATGCAATCATAATACTGCTCTTAATCATGCTGTTAATTTCTCTCATCTTCCTGGTTCTTTTACTGCTATTTCATAGGTAACAGACGTGATTTATCTGGTATTGAATTTCCATATTCTACACCAGATTGCTTTTATACAGGTCTTTGGTCCAATTCGTTATCTCTGAAGCACGTACCAAGTGGTGAAGATCTTCAAAAATTGGGTGAGCGCAAACACGAGAAACGCTGAGAGAAGGAGCAGCAAGAGACAGGAAAAGAGAGAGAGTCCTGAATGAAAGGGGATTACGAGAAAGAGAAAGGAAAGGGAAATTTTCAGTCTTAAGGACAATTATGTCTTTTTACAATTAGAAAAAATTCATATGAAGTCCCATGGGACTTGACATTAATTATGCCATTTCTTGGGATTTTTTTGACATTTTATACCTTCTATGGGACTTAAATGTCATTTTCCCAAAAAAATTTCGCGGAGCAAAAATTAATTATTAATTAATTAACTCACCGTCTTACTGTGTTAGTATAATACTTCGGTCCATATATTGTGCCGCTCGCTTGTTGTTTCTCCTGTGTGTCCGAGTCTTCTGTCTCTGTCGCTGCCGGTCTATATTCAACTGAAAGAAGTAACAGCGGCGAGAAGAGGCAAAATTCCGAAACTGGTAATTGAAAGCTGAAATATAATGAAAGAGTAAGAGAGATAGCGAGATTGAGTGAAATATTCTGGAACTGTGTGGTGTTAGTGTGTGCCCGCACGTGTAGTCCAAGAAAGGAAAAGGGGAAGAGAGCAGAATAGGCGTTGATAGACCGTGGAATCTTAAAGAATCGCAC
The DNA here is from genome assembly GCA_037074615.1 of Leucaena leucocephala. Taxonomy (NCBI): domain Eukaryota; kingdom Viridiplantae; phylum Streptophyta; class Magnoliopsida; order Fabales; family Fabaceae; genus Leucaena; species Leucaena leucocephala. Next base: position 2,063,277 of record CM073558.1, on the reverse strand, counting down.
ACAGAATTTGTGATTTTAGGGTTAGGGGTTTTTTTCTTTCAGTCTTTTCTTGAGAGACTAATTCCCCCTTCCAACCCATCACTCTTTTGCGTGCTTCGTACGGTCTATCTACCCTCCACTCTGCTTAAACTTTATACTCTTTGATCCTTGCTTTAGCTCTCACCCCAAAAGCTTCGTCCTTTCTCTTGGCAATCTTTTGGCTTTCTTTGTTCTTTGTTCTTTTCGTTTTTCTGTTTTATTTACTTATCTTGTTTGCTGTTAGTCGATTCAATCGAGTAATTGAAAGAAATGGAGGATGGAGATATTAGGGATTCGGGGGCAATTGACGATGGCCAAGAAGTAACTCGCTCCTCTCCCTCGTACTGGCTGGACGCTTGTGAGGACATTTCCTGCGATCTCATTCATTTCGATGATGGGTCCATAGTCTCAGAACAGGTCGATAACAATCTGATACAGGACGGACTGGTTAACGATTTCTTCGGTGGCATTGATAGCATTCTTGACAGTATTAAGAACGGCAGTGGCCTCCCTGTGGCCACTGAAACTGAAAATGGAAACCAAGATTTTGCGTTGGCACTGCAAGCTGAAATCTCCGATCAGAAAGATAATATTGGGAAGAATGGGTTTGCTGGTGAAAAACATGGTCGTGCTGTTGAAGTGTGGGAGCATTCAGAAGCTGAAAGTAATGGGTATAAAGTATCTAATGTCAATGAAGAAGCGAGAACTTTGGGTGATTCTAAGGAAAATGGAGGTGGTGATCTATCTAGGGAGCATCATGTGGATGGTGAAGAAAGATTTGGCAAGAGGGCTCGGCTCGGCGGTTATAAGAATGAGAGGCTTTATCCGGGCAGAGGGAATTACCAACCCAAGGAGAGGGAGAGGTGTCCTAATAGAAAGAGGCCCCGGGAGTGGGATGAGGTTGATAGGAAGGAAAAAGATAGTGTGAGGAGAAGAGAAAATTTCAATGGTTGTGGTAGGAGAGATGTTAGAGACAGGGACTGGAGGGATAGAGAAAAGGGTTACTGGGAGAGGGATAAGTCAGGTTCCAATGACATGGTCTTTCGCTATGGCACTTGGGAAGCTGATCGATATCGAGAAGGTAAGGTTGCTAATGACACTAGACAAGAATGCACTGGAAAGATTGAGACTAAAACTGAGGAGCCAAAGGAGAGAGTTCCTGAGGAAAAAGCTAGAAAGTACCAGTTAGATGTTCTTGAGCAGGCAAAGCAGAGAAATACTATAGCTTTTCTTGAAACTGGGGCAGGGAAGACCCTCATTGCTGTTCTTCTCATGAAAAGTATTCATGAGAGTTTACAAAAGCAGAATAAAAAAATGCTTGCAGTATTTTTAGTTCCCAAAGTACCGCTTGTTTATCAGGTAATATAAATTTGAGACATTAAAATTAAAATTAAAATTGTAAATTTATTCTTTGAAGAGACAAATATTGCTGTAGAAGTTGATTTAGCTTTGGTGCTTGGTCTAATTTCAGCAAGCAGAAGTAATTCGAGAGCGAACTGGCTGCCAAGTGGGTCACTACTGTGGAGAAATGGGGCAGGACTTCTGGGATGCTCGAAGGTGGCAACGTGAATTTGAAACAAAACAGGTATGCTTTGAAATTCAGTTGGAGATATGCTAGCCTATGCCTTCTGGTACTTCGTATTTTCTTTTATTAATTAGGGTTTCAGTTTGTTCACCAGGGTCTCTTTATTCTGTACAGCATAACATTCCACTTAAGCTCCAATTTTGCGAATTTTCCTCAGAGTTTTCTTTAATTAATCTACATTTATCTCTACAGTTGGCTAAATTTGTACTTAAAGCTTTTTTCCTTGCTCAAATTCCAAGATTTACCTTATTTCCATAGCGCTTTATCTGGTAGATTTTTTGTCATTATTATTTGTGTTGTTTTGACTCTGAATTTTGTTCAGACGATTTGTTTTGTCATAAGATTAGCTGGCCATTTAGTTTTATCTTATCTCAATTTCTTGTGTTATTCCTTAGCTTTGTGTGTGTATGCTGCCATTACCCAGTTGGCTATTCTTGCTTCAGGTTCTAGTCATGACAGCTCAAATTCTTTTGAACATTCTGAGGCACAGCATAATAAAAATGGAAACAATCAATCTCCTGATTCTGGATGAGTGCCATCATGCTGTGAAGAAACACCCTTATTCACTGGTGATGTCTGAGTTCTATCATATGACACCCAAAGAGAAGAGACCATCTGTTTTTGGAATGACTGCTTCTCCTGTTAACTTGAAAGGTACTCTTAATATGGGTTTTCATGCTGTCATTAGTTTTTTGAGGGAGGAATTTCTTATTTAATTATGCATCTTCTTATTTGTTGGTCCCTATTTGGTCTTTTGCCTCTTCGAACTTGCAATCTTGCAGTTTAGTGCATAGCACACTAACCAGAAAGCTGCAAGTCTACAAGGCTTACCTTCTTTAGAGAACACAATACTTTTCTCTGAATTCATAAGTCAACATTGCTCCTGATTATGGCATATTCAGGTGTATCAAGCCAAGTGGATTGTGCAATAAAAATAAGGAATCTTGAAAGTAAGCTAGATTCTGTAGTTTGTACCATTACTGATCGTAAGGAGCTGGAGAAGCATGTACCGATGCCTTCTGAAGTTGTGGTGGAGTATGACAAAGCAGCTAGCTTGTGTTATCTTCATGAGCAGATAAAGCAAATGGAAGTTGAAGTTGAAGAAGCTGCAAAGTCAAGTTCAAGAAGAAGTAAATGGCAGTTCATGGGAGCTAGGGATGCAGGAGCTAAAGAAGAGCTCCGTCAAGTATATGGTGTTTCTGAAAGAACAGAAAGCGATGGAGCTGCAAACCTAATTCAGAAATTGAGAGCTATCAATTATGCACTTGGTGAGCTGGGTCAGTGGTGTGCTTATAAGGTGAGTTCTGTTGCAAGGATAATGATTAGTCATTGATTTCCTGGATTTCTTTATAATTTATATTTCTTTTACAGGTTGCACATTCTTTTCTATCAGCTTTGCAAAATGATGAGAGGGCAAACTACCAACTTGATGTCAAGTTTCAGGAATCCTATCTGAATAAACTCGTGTCTCTTCTACAATGTCAACTGTTAGAGGGTGCAGTGTCTGACAAAAATGCTGGAGTTTCTGACTCAGAATGTCGTATGGCACAGGGTGGTTCTGAAGCTGATGATATTGAGGAAGGAGAGCTTCCAGACAGTCATGGTGAGATTGACTGTTGAAATTTTGAGAAGTTCCTTCTCTTGTTACTTGAGTATGTAAACATTTTGATAAAAAAGCTATTGGACTAATCTGTGAGAATGTTTGACATGATAAATTAATGTTTGACATAATAAATTATTATGATGGGGAGCCTGAGTCTTTGCTTTGACATTTGTGCTTGAACATGAAGGGCATAATGTTACTTATCAGTCTTGCTTTTCATTTTCAAAATGAATTCTAATTATCTAAGAGCTCAAACGTGCTCTGTGATTGTAAGTATAACTCAGCAAAATCATGATTTTCCGCAATACGTATTCTTGATTTTTGTAATACCTATCACCTATTTGAATACCAATGTGGAAGATGGAATTTAGTTTGGCGTTTTACTTAAGGTGGTACCCTTGTAGTTGTCTCTGGAGGGGAGCATGTGGATGTCATTATTGGAGCTGCTGTGGCGGATGGCAAGGTGACCCCTAAGGTTCAGGCTCTGATAAAAATACTTCTCAAGTATCAGCATACAGAAGACTTTCGTGCAATCATCTTTGTTGAGCGTGTTGTGTCTGCTTTAGTTCTACCCAAGGTAAAATAAAATATATACACCTCTTTTATAGTTCATCTTGGTTTATTCAGTTGATCATGATCCCACTAATCCACTGTCTTTGAACCTTGCAGGTTTTTGCAGAGCTTCCATCTCTGGGTTTTGTTAAGTGTGCGAGCTTGATTGGCCACAACAATAGTCAGGAAATGAGGACCTCACAAATGCAGGATACAATTGCTAGGTTCCGTGATGGACGAGTAAAATCTTGCTTTTAATGGCTGCATGTCTTCTCAATCAGTTCCTTATGAGAGTTAAGATAATTTATTGTTCTTTCCATCTAACGCTGGCACCTATTTGTAGGTTACGTTGTTAGTTGCTACTAGTGTTGCTGAAGAAGGACTTGATATAAGGCAATGCAATGTTGTTATCCGCTTTGACCTTGCAAAGACTGTTTTGGCATACATTCAATCTAGAGGTCGTGCCAGAAAGCCTGGGTCTGATTATATCTTGATGGTTGAGAGGTATTATTTATGATTTGATTGACTCTTGGCATTTTCTCTTTTTCATGTTGTTGATTGACTATGATTTTGGGTATTCTAATGAGCCTGATAGAACTGAATTCTGATGAGAAACACATTGTTTTTGGCTTCTGTTAGTTACTTTCCTCCTCAAATTATTACTCTTCCTGCTTGTCTCTATGTTGTTAAACCCATGAGCTACCAATAGAGTATCATTTGCTTTTATTAATAAAATTGAAGGTTCGATTATTTCCTGTAACTGCTGTAGGTGGTAAGAAGTTACAGCCCCCCTTGGGAACTTTTTAAATATTTTTTTCTATCTGAGGAAATAAACATCTTTTGCTTTTTTTTTTTTTAATTTGGTTAAACCGTGATGTGTTTTTGCAGTTGCCATCATTAATATACAATGAAAATGGAAATACTGTTTTAGGAGTTTATGCCTCTCCTCCCTGCATTTTTTTTAAACCTTGATCATCTTTATGATGTGACAAACAACAATGGGTCCTGAGTTGCCTCCTCCCAACTGCTCTCAATCCTTTTGTTTTTTCCTTCTTTCCTGTATATAGGGGAAACCTGTCGCATGAAGCATTTCTAAAGAATGCCAGGGATAGTGAGGAGACTTTGCGGAGAGAAGCAATAGAGAGAACAGACCTAAGTCATCTTAAAGACACTTCAAGGTTGATTTCAGTAGATACAAGACCAGGATCTGTTTACCAGGTGGAGTCAACTGGTGCAGTTGTGAGCTTAAATTCTGCCGTTGGTCTTATCCACTTCTACTGCTCTCAGCTACCTAGTGACAGGTGCTTACTTTCTGCTTGACATTGATTATTTGCATTACTAGATATTTTTGTACCTCTGAATGTCAATTTTGGATTCTGGTGCACGTATCCAGATATTCAATTCTCCGTCCTGAGTTTATAATGGAGAAGCATGAAAAAACAGGAGGTCCCGCTGAATATTCTTGCAAGCTTCAATTGCCATGTAATGCACCATTCGAAAATCTTGAGGGTCCCATATGCAGTTCAATGCGCCTTGCTCAACAGGTTTGACATCATTTTGATCATAGTTAGAATGAATTTTAGTCATCTTTACACAAGAAGCATTGGTTATCATTCCCTTCTTTTACAGGCTGTTTGTCTAGCTGCTTGCAAGAAGCTGCATGAGATGGGTGCGTTCACTGACATGCTGTTGCCTGACAAAGGAAGTGGAGAAGAAAGAGAAAAGGATGAGCAAAATGATGAAGGAGATCCACTTCCAGGCACTGCTAGACATAGAGAGTTTTATCCTGAAGGTGTTGCGGACGTACTAAAGGTTCGTTTGCCCTACAAATCACTTAGTCTATGCTGTTATTTTGTAAACCTGGATATACGTTGGATGGCATCAGAGCATAAGTAACCGATGGAGTAGTTCACACTACTCAACTTGGAATTTAGGCATCCCATACTAATTTGGTCCCTTTCAGATGTCAAGGTCTGATTTTTACGTGGTGCCAACTTTCATGGGAGGGTTGTGTAGTGTTGAGTATTATTGATAAGATTAATCATAGGATTTCTGCTAACAGATCAAGCACTTCAGATTAAGTGATCCTTGACATGATATTAGATCTTCCTTAACTAAGCTGGAAGTTCAACACTTGCCCTTCTCCAAACAACTTCAGCTTTTTAGATGAAGTGGTCCTTGAGTTTATTGCTCTTCTTCCCAAATTTATTTTTTGCTTATCTCTATCTGGATTTTCAGGGAGAATGGATCTTATCTGGAAAAGATGCTTGCAGCTATTCCAAAGTGCTTCATCTTTATATGTATGCTGTTATGAGTGAAAACATAGGCTATTCAAAGGATCCATTCTTGACTCAAGTTTCAGATTTTGCAGTAATTTTTGGCAATGAGCTGGATGCAGAGGTAGTAATTCTTGTTTGCATGTAACAATCCTGTCCATATATGAGTATTTTAAAACTTTTTTGCTCCTTTGTTTTTTGCAGGTGTTATCGATGTCGATGGATCTATTTATCGCACGGACCATGACTACAAAGGCATCCCTTGTCTTTAGAGGGTCAATAGATATTACTGAGAGTCAGGTGCCTAGATTAACTATCGTGTATGGTTGTATTAGATGTCTCCAACTGTTGGAATTATTGCTGATGACAAATTGTTACCTTTTCTCTTTTGCATGCAGTTGGCATCCTTAAAAAGCTTTCATGTAAGGTTAATGAGCATTGTCCTGGATGTGGATGTTGAACCTTCCACTACTCCTTGGGATTCTGCAAAAGCATATTTATTTGTTCCAATGGTTAGCGATAAGCCTTTAGATCCTATGAACCAGATTGACTGGCATTTGGTTGAGACAGTAATTGAAACAGATGCATGGAAAACTCCACTTCAGAAGGCTCGACCAGATGTTTATCTTGGCACAAATGAGCGAACTTTAGGTGGAGATAGAAGGGAATATGGATTTGGGAAATTGCGTCATGGCATGGCGTTTGGGCAAAAACCACACCCAACCTATGGGATCAGAGGAGCTGTTGCACAGTTTGATATAGTAAAAGCTTCAGGATTGGTTCCTAATCGGCAAGCCGTGCAAATGCAAAAACATATTAATAAGACTGCTCAAGGGAAATTGGTGATGGCAGATACCTGTACTAACGCGGAGGATCTGATAGGGAGGATAGTTACAGCTGCTCACTCGGGAAAGAGGTTTTATGTTGATTCTATACGCTATGATATGACTGCAGAGAACTCTTTTCCTAGGAAAGAAGGCTATCTTGGTCCTCTGGAGTACAGTTCGTATGCTGACTACTACAAACAAAAGTAAGATATGTATTCTTTTTTAGGTGGTATTATTTTCTTCTAGTTTTCATGTTTAAAGGTTTTGTTACTGCCCCCTAGTCAAACCTCTTTTTTCTGTCTTGAAATTGGTTAACCATAACGTGTCAGCCATGTTGGACCTGCGATATTGTGCATGAAGAACAGGGAGCTACTCTTAATTGGGGACGGAATATGCTTTTTTCACCTTTGAAGTGAGGGCCAATATTGTCTGGCATTAGGCAATGATAGCTTATGAATCCTTCCGTACCAGAGGAACTTTTTGTATCTTCTTGCACAGTGGAGGGTGCACATGGTAACTGATCCTTTTTTTTATTGCTATATGTAGGTATGGTGTTGATTTAATTTACAAGCAGCAACCTCTTATAAGAGGACGGGGTGTATCATACTGCAAGAATCTTTTATCCCCTCGATTTGAACACAGTGAAAGTATGCTCTCCTTATTCCTATACTGAACTTGTAAACCTGGCAAGTGTCTAAATTATATTTATTACATCTTGCCTTCGTAGCAGATGAAATCGAATCTGAAGAGGCTCATGACAAAACTTATTATGTCTTTCTTCCTCCTGAGCTATGCCTTATGCACCCCCTGCCTGGATCACTTGTTCGTGGGGCACAGAGGCTGCCTTCAATAATGAGGAGGGTCGAAAGTATGCTTCTGGCAATTCAACTCAAGAATATGATAAATTATCCTGTCCAGTCTTCCAAGGTAATGATGTTTCTGCTCAATGTAGTCAATTTGTCGTGGTTCTAGTTTCTGCAGTTAACCCATGCTTTCTCATTGCGCAGATATTGGAGGCCTTGACTGCTGCCTCCTGTCAGGAGACATTCTGCTATGAAAGAGCAGAGCTTCTAGGAGATGCATATCTCAAATGGGTTGTTAGTAGATTTCTTTTCCTCAAATACCCACAGAAACATGAAGGCCAGCTTACTAGGATGAGGCAACAAATGGTCAGTAACATGATATTATATCAGTATGCATTGAGCAAAGGACTTCAATCATACATTCAAGCAGATCGCTTTGCTCCATCCAGATGGGCAGCTCCAGGGGTGCTGCCTGTATTTGATGAGGATACCAGGGATGGGGAGTCATCTTTATTTGATCAGGAGGGGTTGAGTCCAAAGACGGAGAAGATGAGTCACCTTTCTGATGGATTCGAGGATGATGAAATGGAAGATGGTGAGCTTGAGAGCGATTCAAGTGCTTATAGAGTCCTATCCAGCAAGACACTTGCAGATGTTGTAGAAGCTCTGATTGGGGTGTATTATGTTGAAGGTGGGAAGAATGCTGCGAATCATCTTATGAAATGGATCGGCATTCAGATAGAGTTTGATCCTGATAAGATGGAGTGTGCGAGGAAGGCAAATACTGTTCCTGAGAGCATACTTAGGAGTGTTAACTTTGATGCTTTGGAAGGTGTTTTGAATATCAATTTTAGAGACAAGGGGCTGCTTGTAGAAGCAATAACTCATGCATCAAGACCATCCTCCGGAGTATCCTGTTATCAGCGGTTGGAGTTTGTTGGTGATGCTGTCTTGGATCATCTCATTACTAGGCACTTGTTTTTCACTTACACAGATCTGCCACCAGGACGTTTGACTGACCTCCGAGCTGCTGCTGTAAACAATGAAAACTTTGCGCGTGTGGCTGTTAAACACAGTCTACATATTCATCTTCGACATGGGTCCAGTGCCCTAGAAAAACAGGTTTCATGCTGACTTCCTGGTTCTAAGTCATATTGTTCCTTAATGCCTGGAGCTTGTTGAGCACTTTTCTTGGGGCCATTCTAATGTTGTGCTTTTGGTTTTATATGTCTACAGATTACGGAATTTGTAAAGGAAGTTCAAGAAGAATTGTCAAAGCCAGGGTTCAACTCCTTTGGCTTGGGAGATTGCAAAGCACCCAAAGTCCTTGGTGACATTGTTGAATCTATTGCCGGTGCCATTTTTCTTGACAGTAGTCGAGATACTTCCGTTGTTTGGAAGGTGAGCACATGCTCTTTGAAACTGCATATCTCTTCCTATTCATTTTACTTAATAGATAAAATGATTTCTGGTCTTGCAATTTTCTCAGGTTTTTCAGCCTCTTTTGCATCCTATGGTGACTCCTGAGACTCTGCCAATGCATCCTGTGCGGGAGCTACAAGAACGATGCCAGCAGCAGGCAGAGGGCTTAGAATATAGAGCCTGTCGAATTGGAAATTTGGCTACTGTCGAAGTATTCATCGATGGCGTGCAAGTGGGGGCTGCTCGAAATCCTCAGAAGAAAATGGCACAGAAATTAGCTGCCAGAAATGCCCTTGCTGCTTTGAAGGAGAAGGAGGTAGCCACCAAAACTAAGGAGAAGGATGATGAAAATGGTAAGAAGAAGAAGAATGGAAACCAGACATTCACTAGACAAACATTAAACGACATCTGTTTGCGGAGAAATTGGCCTATGCCATTCTACCGGTAAGAAACGACTCGCTTTCAATCGCATTATTAAAACTGCTGATTACAGGCTGAAGCGTGAGCTTTTGACTAACTGTTGTAATTTGCTACACGAAAAATCTCTAGGTGTGTGAATGAGGGTGGTCCAGCACATGCAAAGAGATTTACATTTGCAGTTCGTGTCAATACTACTGATAGAGGATGGACAGATGAATGTATTGGAGAACCAATGCCAAGCGTGAAAAAAGCCAAGGATTCTGCTGCTGTTCTTCTCTTAGAACTACTAAATAAATTGTACTCGTAAACGATAGATTGATTGTCACTTGCAAACTACTTCCTTAGAACATCATTTCTGGACATTAGGCACTAAGCCTAAAATTGTAATCTTAGATCAAAATATCCCAAATGATTGTAACAGTTGAACTTGAGCATATAGGATTAACCAAAATATGTACTTGCTAACCAATGTGTCAAAATGTTTTACTTGAGGAATTTGCTGAGTTCATTTGGGGATTATAAGATGCACATTTTTGCACTTGGGGAATGACCCTGCAACGATCTGATAAACGTTAATCAAAATGAGTATCAATAGATATTGCCACTTGAGACATTTAGGCATTTAGCCTTTGTTTGGGAGCACTTAAAATAAGATAACAAAATACCTTGTGAATAGTAGTGTAGCTTATACTTCTGATAGTATATATTAATATTCTTAAAGTAGAAAAGTTGACAGTGATATCAAGTAACTGATAACATCTAAATTAATATTTCAGTCATTACCAACGTCAAATATATTAACACATTTTAGTATGCACAAAACGTTATCCCAAAATTTAATGTAAGTAAATATGTAAATTGTTAAACCACGGTTTGAATGCTTCAACCTATTCCACGGTGAATTCGATTGTAGAATTTAAGCATACAACAATGAAAGTAATCAAAATTGATAAAATACTAGACCATGCACTGAATAAAGTAAACTCACGATAGGGTATTATATTTCGATCAACATGTACTTTACAAGATACATTTCCACAAAAGTGGATGGTCGTTTCTTAGCTTACCCAACCAAACAACTTGCTTCATTCCAATAAAAATTACAAAAACAATTTTAACAAAACAAAATCAACAACGGTCTCCCATAATATATAATTTGGGGAGAGATTTAGTCTCAAGTAAAACTTAAATACCTCTAACTGTATTATATATATTATAAAGTCAAAAATAAAAAGCCATAAGTAACTATGGCTTATGATAATTTATGGTTAATAGCATTATGGTCTATTGCCTCAAAGAGCGCAGAATATACTCTGCATAAAGATCCCTGCACCAAATGAAAGTGAAAAAATTACAGTAATGAAGCAAAGTAGTGCCATTTTTCCTGTGATATTGACATGGGAGAGGAATGATTGGTGATATTTTAGTTGTTTTTTCTCTCTCAGTTAGTTTCTTTAGAAATCAAAAAAGAGGTTAGAAAAAAAGTAAGAGAACAGTTTCTCAAGATATACTAACATTGAGTACTGGATGGCTTCAACAGCAGTAGAAGGAGGCAAAAAGTCATTAACCGCTACCTCCTTATTCTCATTCTTCTTGTCTGATCAATTTGTCAAGAAACGCTTATCAAGCTTATATATATAGAATCTTAGGCAACAAGTTCCTGAATTTAAGATTCAATAAAAGGTCTTCTGCAATTTTTTTTAAGGTTCTTTTAAGGATACAATCTTCAAAGAAGCGCCTTATCTCAGAGAGGCGATGGGGTGGAAGTTCTTTGAAGTCATTATAGTGCTTGTACTCTGGATCATCAGCGCATACTGCAATAATCTTATCATCGGTCTCTCCCTGTATCAATGGCATCACTTTATTTATTACAAGAATCAGTGAAAAAGAGGGAAGTTCATTTAAGTACATGCTATATATGAACTTCTCCAATAAAGAAATGATACGTGGTGGAAATTTCACTAGATATTTTATGACCAACACTTGGAAACTGTATGTGGGTTTTGTTTAGGCTAAAAAGGGAAAAAATAATACCTACCTGGTCAATCATAGGCATCAATCCAATGGCCCTGGCTCTCAGGAAACAACCAGGAAGAACCGGCTCCTATATACACATGAAACAAACAGTGTTTTAAAATTAAAACTACTCATTAGAAATAATGAACAAGAGTGAATGATTCTTATGTAAGACATTTGAATTTCAAATGGTATGGAAGTTACCTGCATAAGGATCAAGACATCAAGTGGATCATTATCTTCACAAAGAGTACGAGGAATGAAGCCATAGTTGTGAGGATAAACAACAGATGAATACAGAATGCGATCAACCTAAGCAGTAATAAGAAGGAAATAGAACGTTAATAACTTTTATTATTACTTTCGTTATTTAGTCATGGTTATTGAATGAGGCAAAAATGGTTCAAACCTTGATCATTCCAGTCTTTTTGTCAAGTTCATATTTGACCTTGCTTCCCTTAGTGATCTCCACAACCTGCAGGCAGCAACTAACCATTCAACAACATGCGGAAACACCAAAACTTGAAGATTTCAAAATGTAGTCTTCAAGGAACACGGTTTCACTTGATGTAAACATTGAAATTTTAGTAATCTGTTCAATGTTCAAATGGAGAAGTGCAAACTTCAACGGCAGAAAGATTCATCAATAAATTTAATCTTTTCATTTTGATTAAAAACTGCAGCCTAAAACTTGACAAGGCTGCTAACATGAATTTGGAATCTTTGCACATATCATAAATTTGGACTACTATTTGTTTCTCAAGAAGATGAAGGCTTACACAATTGAAAATGTTGGGAGCATCAGGTCCTGCAATAGACAACCGAAATAATTTGAACCATCACGTTAAGTGTCAATAAACAAGACAACTATGGTTGAGTAGCATGGTCAACATTAAGTAGTACCAATTTCAAGATCATGCCAAGGGTGAGCAGCAACTGATCTTCTTGACAAAGATGAAAGAATCCTTTGATTTAAACGGGGAACGGTAGCTTCAGTATTATTCTGTTCTCGCTGACTCATCTTAAGACATGACACACAAGGGAAAGGAAAATTTAAGACTTTCTTTTCGATGACGATGAGAGAAAAATTGGTCAGAAACTACAAACATTGTTGTAAAGTGTAAACAGAGAACAATCATTAAGCCTATAATCTACATTTTTGAAGATTTATGAGTGATGTCTCAGCTGGAAAACTTATGCCTATAATCTTACCAACCGATTTAATCTTGTTTATTAGCTCAAAAATATGCCTTTCGTTTCTTAACCTTGGTTACTAGTTTTGGTAAATTAATTGTAGCCGTGGAAGAAAAGGTCCGAAAAGATGACAGCTTGGTCATTTAACAAACACCCTTTGTGCAATAATTAAAGGGAAAGCCAGAAACGATATGATTAAGGATTTGACTGATAAGATTTTGAAAGAAAAGGATATAAGGAGTACCTTGACAAAGAGAAATATGAAGGAAGGGAAAATGGTTTGAATAACAAAGACAGATTGAAGTGGTTATTGTGGTTAGCGAATGGCATATTTGTATCTCAAAGTGAAGAAATGGTCAATTCCATTTCTAATCGTGACAAAAGGGGGAACTAAGCTTGACCATTCCCATCTTTCGTTGAAATTCTAAAGTTGCTCATTTCCTTCCATTCGTTTGGGTGGGAACAGCCCAAAATAAATTCTTTTTTTTTTTGTTGCTAATTTTAATTTTTTTTTACATTTTTTGTTTAATTTTAGATTTGTAGTTTTAATTTTATGATAATTTAAAAATTATTCAGTTTTTCATTTTTTTAAATTAAAATGCTAAACATTATTTTTTATCAATAAAAGAAAAAATTATTAGTTGAAATAAATTAAAAATAGAGAGAATAGTAGAGCTAATGATTCTGCAGCTGTAGCTAGAGCTTCTCAGTGAAGCAACCACCATCAGAATCTTGCATCACAAATCACAATGTTCTTTGTCTTCTTAAATAAAAGAAATTAAAACTTGTGATACAATTTAACAATTAAATTATAACAAGATAAAATTAAGGAATCAAAGTAAAAAAGTGAAATTGAATTAAAAATAAATAAAACTAAGAATTAAGAAATAAAAGGTAAATTTGTAATAAAATGTTAAAACTAGAAAATTAAATAAAACCAAATAAAATTATAAAATTAAAAGAAAGATTTAGATAATTGAAATTTCTCATGTTCTTAAATTAAAGTGGATCCTTGTGAAAAATAAAAATATAAGCTTGGCTTGAGTCCAAATCTTGAGCGCGACGGCGCGGGGGGCGGGGTGGGGGTTGGGAGAGGGGAGGAGTGGGGTTTTAAGTTTTAATTTGACTAAATTTTAAACTTTGTCAAACTTGTGTAGACTTAGCATATAAGGGAAAAAAATATAATAAAAAGGATTATAAAACATGGGTAAGGACAAAATGAAAATATCTTATCTAAACGCCGAAAGACTTGGTAATAAGGCTAATATAAATAACTTTGCCTGTGAAAATGAAAAATAAATTCAAAAATGACCCAAAACACTGAAACTCAGAATTACAAGAACTAATATGCCCATAAAAATACTACTAATGATTTATAAAGAAAATGATGTTCATACATGCATATTATGATATATCTGATTCTATTTGTACAGACACATAAACCATATATATACACTTTGCTCATAGAGCTAAGTGAATAACAATGCTAGAACCAGATTATTCCATCCATTCCCCAAATGTACAATGGCTGGGAATCTCTCATCCACATTAAGCACATACAATTGTAAGTTTTTTTTTTCCACCCCTTTTCTTCTGTTTCTGGGACTGACGAAACTGAAACCGACCATTGATTTCATCGTCTGAACAAAGTTCAAGGTCGTACATGCATAGAATCAGGAGACATTGATATCATCTGAAGAAGACTAGAATTTGAGAATGTCACTTCCAAAACAGGTCCTTTTGTGATTCCTCGATCAACAACACTCTCTTTTGTTACGTGTGTCAACTCTCTGGCAACATCGATCATCCCCAGTTTTCCATCTGCACCAAACAACATGCATCTTGTTGCAACGTCTGCTATTATCTGTATCTGTTCTTGGCAAGTACGAGGTTGCTCGTGGTAGTAGAGCAAGGGATCGATGATTTCTTCGAGCTTCCCTGTCCTAATCTTTTGAAGTGCTTGAGTTGGTGAGTTGTTCAAATGATTATTCTTTGATCCTGAAATGATCTCAAGAAGCAACACGCCCATGTCATAAACATCATTCTTGCAGAAATTCAAGCCTTCAATGTTGTTGTTATTGTCATAGTGATAGTTGAATTTGGTATTGACCAGCCCGAATCCTGCAATCTTGACAGAAAAATCATCATCTAGGAAGATGCAACCAGGTTTAAGGTTGTGATGGAATATAGGAGGAGAAGTGTCATATTGTAAGAATGCAAGAACACTAGCAGTTTCTGCAGCAATAGTCAATCTTTTGTTCCAGTCCAAACAAAGTTTATGTCCCTTTCTTTGATGTAAATGGTCCTCCAAGGTACCATTTGAAGGATACTCATAGACAACCAAAGAAGGATAGCCAGAATCTATACAGCATCCGAGAAGGCGGGACAAATTCTTATGTGAAATAGCAGAGAGAACCTCAATTTGTGCAAGGACTTGAATAAGGTCTTTCTCAGTATCATATTGCAACTTGTGGATAGCTGCATGTGATCCATCCCCAAAAACACCGGCGAAAATTGTACCATTGTTGTTGCTGTGCATGAGTTTCTGATCCTCAGCGAAACCTTTCGTGGCTTCATCGAGTTCGTGGAGGCTGAACAGTTGAGTTCTACAAGCCTTTTGAAAGGAGGTGTTGTGATAGTAAGCCTGGTCATTGTCAAACGTGCCTGGTTTTTGTGCTCTTTTAAGGAGATAAAATAGGGCTAGCATGGAGGCAACAATAAGAACAGGACCAAGGATTCCTGCATTTGAAGAATTCCATAACTGTGAATCTTTGAAACATGACAGCACATTTGAAACGATACTGGTCCTAATTTCCTTTTTACTAGAGAAAATTTGTATGACATTATAAAAAGTTTCAATAATGAGTAAACAATATAGATCTATAATTATTTCTTACACTGAAACGTGTCATTACATACTGTTTATTTGTTGTGCGATTTTTTAGTGATTATATTTTTTCTTTAAGACCTTATAGCAATTTTTTATTTTTTTATTATGCAAAAATGAGTACAGTGTTACTTAATTACCAGCAATAATGACAAATTTTCTTTGATCTTTTCTTCTGATGTAGCAGTCACTACCATATGCTTCACGTCCATCCTTGACACAGGCTGCATTAATGGATGCATTAAAGGTAAAAGCCAATATCAAATATGATTTGAGTAACTTCTAAAAGATAACGGAACTTTAAAGAAATCTGTCTTGAAACTACACATTCACAAAAAATTGGCTTAGAAGCCATTGATCTTTTTATACTTACTCACTGTATCTCATAGATAACCTAAATTGAGTTAGTTTTTTCATATGTATTCTATCATGTCTTATATAAAAAAATATGTTTCTTTTAATAGATTCAGCCCTAAATTAAGATGTCTAAAATATTCAATCATTAATTAGCTTATGTTTATACAAAAAACAGCAGTCACGATGAAAATGAAAGAATTGTAATATCATTTCTAACTCCATAACTATTACATATCGTAATAAATTTCTAATATTATTTAAGGTTAGCCTAAAAATCTAAGTAAAGAGAAAAAAGAGAAGCACATGCTTGCTTCTATATTCTAAAAAGAAATTTGTAAGTACTTTTATAATTACTCATTAAACATATCAGAACAAAAGAACAATAAAATATAATACTAACAAAGCAAAAGCTCTGATAATGCAATTGTCTGAGATGAGGAAGTGAAAACTACTACTCACCCTGCAAGCATCCAGTTCCATTTGCAAATCCATCACCAACATATCCATCTAGACACGTACACCTTGCTCCACCTTCAACTGATGTAGCATTCACCAATTTTGCATTACTTGAGCAAACTTCCATGGATGAGTTCTTAGGAATAGCCCATTCCAATTTTACCCCTCGCTTTCCTGAATTTGACCCTCTCAGAACAGCCCAGCTAGAAAATCCCCTGCATCCATACTCAGAGAACACTGAAAACCCTTCTCCTACATGCCATATACTATGGTCTGAAAGTGGATAGCAGCATCCAAGTGAGCCACCTCCACCACCATCGTCTCCATCACAACCAGGCAAGTCAACTGTTTCACAATCTGCTTTGCACAGTGAAGAATCCTCACAGTCATAGAGACCAATGACATTATCCGCTGAGACCCCAAAGTGTTCATTTCTCACAAAACTTTTGCCAAACGCGTTCAGGTCATTGTACTGACGACACGATAATGTGCCTGGGAAGTCCACTAGGACCCCATCAGGGAAAAATTCAATCACTGGGTAGTTTTCTGAGCCGATTCTGAGCAGAAGCGAAGAGGAATTCGAGCAAGTGAGATTGAAAGCATGAGAAATTGACACACAGGACGAGTTCACGTAGAATGGAAAAGGAACATGGTGTTTCCCACATGTTTCGTTGCAGGAATTGGGAAGTAAATTAGTAGATGGTTGTTCTAGCACCTTGTCTTGGTTCTCAAAGGAACCACAAGAAAAAGGAAAGCTCACAAGGAGTACTCCAAAAAGAACGGAAACTAACATTGAAAGAGCTTTCGAAGAAGAAGAAGAAGAACTAGAGAGTGAAGAAGTTGTTCAACAGAAAATTAGGCAAAATGCTTTCATGAGCCTCCCTTTTATTGCTCAAATACCAAATGGGGTATTAAAAAAATGAGAACTTGACAAATACCAAATGAGAGTAGCATGCCTCTGATCATGAAAGCATTGATTTGTCAAACTCAGTGGATATATATTATAAGAAAGTATTAACAAACAGTAACATGAATAGTAGTATAAATAACAGAATACGGAGATATTAAATTGAAGTTGGAAGAGATAATGAACGGAAGAAAGGGCAAGGGCATTGAAATTGAGGAAGAATAAAGGGACAGGTGGCGAGATCAGGGAGGTACTGGGTAATGAAGAAATCATAGAAGTTGGAGGAGCAGAAGACGATTGGTCTGAGGAATGGGCTACAATTCGTATCAAAAAGAAATAAATATGGAAAAGCGTGAGCGTGGGGCGAAATTGTAGTGAGAATTTCACTGGAATTTCGATCAAAAAGTTGAAATCCACAGTTTTGGGGGGATGGGGGGAAGAGAATTACGTAGCGACTGTAGCATTATAGTAATAATAAACTTGCATGGGTTTCTAGATTTCGAGGAATATTAAAAAGATTTTGAGAATTACAGAATGTCAGATCTGTCCAACAACGTAAGGATGCGTACCTTGCAAAAAGAAAAAAGTTAATGTTATCTATTATATATATATATATATCCAGAAAACGATGCCGCGACTTATAAAGCCTCAATATGCGCTAACCTAATTCACTACCTCTACGTTTCTTCGCCATTATATTATATTTTCACGTGAACATTTTAAATTCATAAGTCTACATTGAATATATTTTTATTAAATGCAAATACTAAATAGGCAAAAAAAATTGAGAAAATTACTATAAGTTCTCCAAAAAATAATATATTTTAATATAAAAAATGACAATAAATCTATAATTACTCATTTATTTTTAAGTTTTTAAGTAATTATATTTTTTTAGACTTTATAATGATATTCCCAAGAAGAAAGTTCAATAAAACTTAGTCAATTGGTAAATGAAAATATGTGATTTAGCATAGGGTTCAATGTTAATATCTTATTTGTATACTCATTAATTATCTCTTTTTTCCTTCTATCTCTTGCATGAATGTTAAAACCAAAAAAAAAAAAAAACC
This sequence comes from Leucaena leucocephala, assembly GCA_037074615.1. Classification (NCBI taxonomy): domain Eukaryota; kingdom Viridiplantae; phylum Streptophyta; class Magnoliopsida; order Fabales; family Fabaceae; genus Leucaena; species Leucaena leucocephala. The sequence goes on along the minus strand of CM073558.1, from coordinate 2,044,881 downwards.
ATTGCTTAAACTGATTGAGAGCTTAAGTGGAGCAACAAAAATTATCTATAAATAAATCTCTCAAAGATTTGTTTAGATATAGTTAACTAAAAAGTCATATAATAAATGAGTAATTATGAATCTATTATTATTTCTTATACCAAATTAAATTTATTTATTGCATGCTGCTAATTTATTATAATTTTTTTTATAATTATATTCTTTCTCAGAGATTTTATAATATTTTTTCTATATTTAAACAATAATCAAATCGTTTTAATTCCTACGATCAACGTAAAATCACTTATCTAACAACGGTTATTTTCTTGTAACTAGCATAGATTACAATAACTAATATAGAATTAGAATAATAGTATAAGATTCATATATGTTTGAAATGACAGGTATAAACTTTAAAACTGAATACATAATAATAAGATATAATAAATAATATTAAAAAAGGTATAGAGTATATATATGTATTAGTTTTATATTCGACGAAATATATATATTATCACACATTTAATTATGCATAATATTTAGTATTTAATGAAAAGTTAATTTTAGGAAGGCATAAAATATAGTATTTATATTAAAAGGAAGTTGTATAGATGAAGTGATTGTTGTCTTTGGAGAGCGTAGCGGGTAGCTGCGTGTTAGCTTGAAACTTGAGTTTTCGTCACTCAATGCACTTGAAAAGGTTAAATTGCAGGGTCAGTGTCCAAAATTTGTCTCTTTTATATTCCCAATTTTCAACGTCAATGTTACATTTTTAATTATTCCCATTTACATAATTAAAGGATGCAATTTATATTAGTTTTAGAGTATGAGGATAGGAGAGCATAAATTTTATATATTAATCCTGGCGATGGATATTCTCTTGTCCAGTTATATTTCTGCCTAACGCGTTTAATATTTTATTTTTTTTAATGAAAATATTGAACTCAAATTGATATTATTGCATGATCGTGGTAATATTTTGATCTCTTGCAAGTTTTTTATCATACTACTTTCATTTTTTAATATAAAACCTACTTAACTAATTTAGTATCAAAATTAAAATAAATTTTTTGTCAATAAAATTAAATTTTAAGTAATAATATCAATTTTCTAAAAGAATAAATTTATTTAATGGTATGCTCTAATAATGAAATCACAACCTTATAATACATTACAAGTTGTTTGGGTGAGTTACGTGATTTAAAATCTTTAATAAAAATAATAGAAATAAAATGTTTTGATACAGTGAAGAAGATAATTAGTTTTTTAATTGTTGTTGACCAGAAATAGTTGAGTGTGCCACTGAAAAAGGGTAAAATGAAGGTATTAGGGTTTCATTGGATGCGTTAGGTGAGAGACAGATGGGATGATGTGAGGGATAATATTAATTGACAAATTAACCAAAAAAAAAAAGGTAAATTAAAGTATTAAACTTAGAAAAAAGCAGAAAAAATTAAGACATTATACCTCAAGGATTCTCCACGTCATCATGAGGTTCAGGAAAAAATTTAGGTGAGTGAAATTTTCAGACACAAGCCAACAATAGAGAGAGTGAAACTTAACGAGTTTCCCGGAAAATATATATCATATATAATTCAAAGAAATCCATGATGAATATGAATTTCTTTGAATTATATATAATACATGCAGTGTGTGTATTTATTCCCTAATTTTATATATTCTTCTTAAAAAAGAATGCCCCTCAAATGAGAGTTTAAGATTCAAACCCATATTTCTGAATAGTCTAAAGACACAATTATTTTTTATCTTAGCCACCAAACTTAAATGAAAGAATGGCATTCCCTGTAGTTTTAGTTACATAATTTAATTAACTAATTTATAGAAATTAAAAAAATTATTAAATGGAAGAGAAAAATAAGCTGAGAAAAACTGAAATCAATGAAAATAATATGTAAAAAAAATTCTCGTATTAAATTAGATACACAAAATAGATTAAAATCTAATAATTTAGGATCAAATTATATCCACCGACTAGGTTCTACAGATAAGAGGAAGGGAGTAACTTAAATTTTCAATTATGTGCATTATAATTATTACCTTTATCTCCAAATGTTTCCTTAATTACCAACATCTTAATTATATGCAAGAAAGCTACGCGTGGATCCACTGTTTAACCAGTGATTTTCATCATTGAAACCTTTCTTAAAAAAGCAATTAAGTTTATCCCAACAACTCATTAATGCTACCCACAATTAAGTTTATCCTAAATTGTTTATACGATTGAGTACGCATAGATTGATCTGATTTTTTTAAAAAAAAAATGAAAGAAATACAAATATATATTAAACTATTTAAGACGAAAGATTTTTCTCTTGAAAATTTCTGTCCATGTTTTTTAAGTTTTAAAAATTAAAAACAATTAAGGATAACTGCTAATTATATCTTAACTTCAAATTTTGTGTATAAAAGTCGAAAAGCCTTGTAAAACAATATCTAAGTTTGAGGAAGTAGTAGCCCACCTTCTATTAAGCCTACCATTTTTGTCAATTCTAAAAAATAGAAGTAGTCAATATAAAGAATAAAATTCAGCTGTGTTCCCTTGAAAAATAACAACTTTCATCTCTCCCTAATAGAGTTAGATCTAACAGTAAAAATTAATTTTTTATAATATAATAAATTAATGCTCGAATGAGCAAGAGAAAAACCTTTAAAGCATGACAATGTTTTAAATATAACTGTCTTCAATAAAAATATAAGGGGGGAAAAACCTTCCATAGCTCGTACTAACATGAATTGGTACATAACTTGAATTCTCTCACAAGAAATTTAAGAAGATAGAAATCATGTTTGGTACACGGAAATGGATCTAGAAAGGAAGTGAGATAAATTAATTTCTCATTTCTTATTTCTCCATTGCCCTAGAGTTTTCTTATTCTTACTAACATTACAGCTTCTAGTTATAAATAAAGAAGAGTTTAGAAAACATGAAATAAATCCAAGGAAACTAGCTTAGCATGAAGGAGAAGAATCTACAAAGAAAAAGGAGGGGGCGTGGCCAGAGAGATTCGGTGTTATCTGAACACTTCTCAACATGAAGAAAAAAACCATTATTCTAGTTCAAGTGTAAAATAAAATAAAGAATTATATCAAATGATAATTACATTAAAAAAAAAAAACAAAAGCCCTTCAGATTGAGAATCATACCTATAATATAACTCGTTCATGCAAGCTGCAAAGCATTTACACTTCATTACATCAGAAATATTATTTCTTGGCTGCAACAATCAACATAAAGCAGCAATTTCTTGGAGGATTTACCTGACCTGGGAACAGATTGTTGTGAACTATTTCATAGATGTCAAACAATAACATGGAGTAGTAGCTGAATGATGATGACTCATAAATTACTTAATGGTTAAGTCTCAATGTATCTTATCTAAAAGCTATTTAGCAGAGTTCTTAAACTGCAGTAACATCAGTTCGAGATATTAAATAAGCCTACGTAGAATTAATATAGTACACACATCTACATAGAGTTTCGTGAGCTGCATAACGGTAATAAACAATAAGGATATACACATGGGAGAGCTAGAAATAGCATGGAAAGCCAAGGTTTCCTCCATGTGTTTCCATGCAATATCACGTGTCATGTTGAAGCCCCCGCTTCCAAGCGTATTTTCTTGGCACCTTTCTCTTCATCTTGGTTGCTGGTAGTTCCAACCATGTTTTCCTTGGCTTCCATTGCACATCTCTTGTAAGGTTTAAAACCTGTTCGACTAGTCTTCAGCTTTCCTTGTCCAAGCCCTATGGTTAGCAGTACCTCTTCCTCATCATGTTTCTTCACGAATGACAGGTTTTTCTCCGCTCCTCTACTGTCAGAACTGCATTTCCTGATGTTTTCTAGTTTATCATCCATATTATGCTTGTTATCCTCAATGTTGTCCGTCTGATGATCCTGATTTGTCAAGTCATGTGGAGGAGAAAAGCTCTGTGGCAACACCTCCCTGGAGAAGAGAGCCTGAAAGGCCAACCTCCCCTGATAATAACAACGATATGAGAATGGAAAGTGACAAATGAATTTATTACATTAAAACTTTCATGGGAGTAAGAAATCAAAGTACCTCTTCAGAGACCTCCTTCCAAGAATCAGGAAGGCTGCCAGCACTTCTAGCACGACAATATCTGGAGTCAATAGCTAAATGGGTTGCATCAAGTTCTCTGTTTTCCTCTTTCTCTTTCTCATTCTTCTCTAATGCATCTGTCTCTACCTCGCTGCTAGAGGTGGTATTGGAACCGCATGAGGAACAGTCAACCAGTTTTCTGCCTTTCATTTTGTTAGAGTCAAGGTGCTCAGTATTCGCGTTGTTGTTCTCATGATCAGTAGCCTTTAATGAAGTATCCATCTTAGCTTCTCCACTTTCCTCTGTCTTAGCTTCTCCACTTTCCTCTGGCTCTAAGGAAGAATTAGCGGGTGATTTAGAAGCTGAATGTTGAGCTTGCACAGCATCTGTACATTCTTGATCCTGATCTTGCAGAGGAGTCTCGAAAGTAGTTTCACCACCTTGCACTGTTTTGGCTGCTGGTATTTCACCATAATCCATTGATGGAACTGCTGCAGTTGATGCAGGAGGGCAAGGAAAAGCAGAAGGGAAGGGGGCACACAACGGAAGAAATCCATGGGCTGCCCACCATGCAGTTGCAGCAGCCATGGTAGCAGCTGCAATAGCTGCCATACTTGGAGGAGAGCCAATTTGCCTAGATGGCAAGGCTCCTTGCAAGCATGCTGGAGAATCTGCAGAAGTTTCTATATTTGCATAGGGCCAAAATGTAGCAGCAAAACTTGCTGCAGCATGTGCTGCAGGGTTTTGAAGCAGGGTGGAGACTATAAGACTTGAAAATGTGGAGGACATTTGAAGAAATGATTGGTAGTGATCTTGAGTCTGGTGAATTTGCGGGAATGGAGGAGGATGAGCGGCAAATGATTGATGAATTGAAGATTGTGCCGAGTTACTTTGACTTTGACTCGCATTTGATGCACATGCATTTGTGAAAATATTAGGTTGCCTGTTAACCCCACCCATGGGATGAAATATTGATTCTGGAAACAACATATCCTGGGGCGGATTTTGAGTAACTGTTCCAAGTTTACCATCAAGAACGTGCACAGGGACATGTCTTGGGTAGTTCTGATTTCCTTGCATCCCTTCTATTGTCAATGCACAATTGAGATTGTCTGTTTTCTTACTCTGAACCAATTTTGCATGTGAAGCATCAGAATCCTCCATATTAGAAGCTTTACTTCTGCCATTGCTCTGTTCTGTGTGTTTCCTTTCAGCACATGTCTCCAACTTCTGATTTTCTCTTAGTTCAGCAGTGACAAAAGATTCATCCGTTTCATCCCGACTTACCAATTCTTTTGGCAAAGGCATGAACTCCCTTAAGGTGCATGGATTTTTCAGGGGCACTGACATTGAACTCTTGTCTGCTGATGTAACAAAGGAACAGGGCGACTCCTGGAAAATGGCAAATACTTTAGAGCAGTTTTCGCCCTTATTTTCTTTTACAGTGGTTTGACTTACATCTATAGTAGGTTTCCAATAAAACAGGAATGAACAGTTATTGTGCTGGAAGGTTAAATCATACGAAGTTGTGAAAAGATTAAAAAGAAATATTAACCTCTGGATGTGGTTCCTTCTCCAAGTCCAGTGCTTGTTTACAATGTGAAGATGAAACTGACACGAGAAGTTTTCCATCCTTTCCTCCACCATGCGATGTTTGGGTACCAGCACTAGTCTTCTGAGGATAAGGATTGTTTGGTTTTCTTTTGGGTCGTGGAGGAGGTATGTCTATGTCAATAGATTGTCCAATTGGAACACCTTTTACAAGGGCCTCTTTCTCCAACTGGAAGTGAAAATAAATAGTAACAGTATTCTCAGTAAATGAAATTTCAGAAGCACTAATTGGATCATTTGTGCATTAGCTATTATGTGTAGTTTAAATAACATCTTTTGAATTTTAAATACTCAGATTAACACTGACATTTCAACGCATTCTTTAGCTTAATGAACGATAAACTAGGTATATGGTTTCCAATCAAAAACTACCTTGCATGATAGTCAAAAGAAAGAAAACATCTTGAATCCTTATCCACTCAAGTTTGGAAAAAATCACCGGATTAGTAAGTAGTCAAGGATTATCCATATGGAGTTGGATGTCTGAAAACTGAGTTGTTTAATGAAAAAAGCTGTACAACACTTGTTGCAGACTATAATGAGCAGGAAGCTATTGCCTTCAAGTTATTAAAGCCAGAAGCTACATTGAATAGTCACTATAAAGCAGTAGAGGTCAAAGAAAAGTCCCCAGAACTTCATCTTTCAGAACCATAAGATCTAATATGGTCTGCAGAAATTGCGTGCCACTGTCAAGACATCATAGACATTGCTAAGAGATTTGACAAGACATCATAGACATTGCTAAGAGATTTGACAGGAATCTAACTTAGACACAAGTTTGTGCATCTTAGAAAGTAACATAAATATCCCCTGAATCTTGACTTCTTCACACAAACTATTATTGCAAGTTTAAGAATTTGCTCGGTTCTATGATCAGGAAAAAAATTATTTCTCCCATCTTTATTCTCTTAAATTACTTTTCATACCAAGTTGGTAGGAATTTATGTTTTCGTTGTACCTTAAGCCAAAAAGGTAAAGGTCTTCATGCAAAGCAAAATGTCAACGATATATATATATATATAAATATGTGTATAAAACCATTCCTAGACCTTCTAAAATCTTAAAACCATTTGGCCGCATATTGACCGGCATTAACCATCAATAAACTTTTTACATTTAACTTAGAGCTCCTTAATCCTGATATAGAGAATCTACATTCTTCTTCCATAAATAAATTTCAATATCTGTCAATATGGAGAATGAAAGGGAACACAAATTTATTTGATCCCAAATTCTTAATAACAGAAGCCTTCTAGGCGCTCATATTTCAGCAATACTGAAATCACTTCCTTGAATGCTTTCATGTCTTTCTGTGCGCTTCAATGCTGCCAAAGCAACAAGCCTAGTTGTTAAACTTATTAATTTAGTCTTATGATTTAATCTTATTAGTTTAATATCAACTAAGGTTAAGGGGATGGGATTATGAACTCAGGGCCTACTCTAAGAGATGGTGGTGAACAGAATGAATGAAATTCGTTGTTTGAAATTTTTGCTTCTTTTAAATCAATATTTGTTTCAAAACATCTTGATCACAATTGCGGATTCAATTGAAGCAATAGACCCTCATTTTTTTCAAAATTGAAGATTCCTAAATAAGGGTTAATCAACAGATTGTTAACCTTAGATTGATCCCCAATTCTATATAATTAAGGTCTTAAACATAACACATAAACCATATGCAAAAAATGTAAGGCCTGGGACTGAGATCTATAGTTATATAAGCTAATTAGGTGAAGCCCTTTAGTATTCTCAGTAGTTGACTTGCTGGTTCTGATAGCCACAATTGCAGCATGAATAAGAATCTCAGTCTATTAACAAATCAGTCTGCTTAGCATGCCAGCATCCAAGTCCCCGAACTCCAACCATCCTTTTGGGTTCCGAAGATTATCTTCCATGTCCACAATAAATATTCAAATCATATGACTTGGGAGCCTCAAACCCTTGGAAGATATCCAAAATCACTTCTACTTCAAATTCCAATAGTCATTTATGAATTTGGAAGTCCACCATAGTTCTCAGTAATCTAATTGTCACTCTCCTGATGTGTCATTTGATTTCAAAATAGGGAAATTACTTCAACTTCACTTGAAGTATAGTCAAATTACAGAAATCTACCATGACGTCACAGTGCTGTTGAGTCTTGTTAAAGAGTTACAGCAACTTTGCTTCAGGTGCTCTAGTTTGAAACATTTTATAACAAAGGAAAAAATTTTAGATGTTAAACAGATTAGCTATTTGTTTACTTTTATTATTTTACTATGCTTCAAGGTGTGTCAAGGTATGTTTTCAGGGGAAATATATTGTACAGTAAAATTAACAGCATTATAATGTAAGGGAAGTTTCCATAATGTGACAACAGCCTCAAGGGATGTCATTGTAATTTAAATCAACCTCAAAGGAGACTTTAGGCATGTTTAGATAGGCTTTTGAAAAAAAAAAAATATGGCAAAAAAGGGCTTTTAGATAACTTTTAAAAAATGGCTTCTAAATAATAATTTATGAAGAAAAAAAAAGGTTCTGAATAAATGAATATTTTAATAGTTATTACCAGAAAGACTTTTATTATTGGTAAATTACTAGAAAGGGTATGATTTTATAAAAAAAATAAGTCTTATTTCCTCCTTTTTTCCCTCTCTCTCCTATTCTCTCTGAGTGAGACTGGCAATAAGTCCTCTACAACATTATCATCATCGAATACATATCAATGGCGTCCCAAGCAAGGAGTATTCTTCTCTTCCACCAAAAAGTACTTGTTTTATATAAAACGGAACATATTTTGTCATCACCATTTTCCCCACAGGACGAAGCACAAAACGAAGAAAGACTACTACTGTTGGTGGTGTGGAGATGCAACGGCAAGAGACTTTTTCCCTCTTCTGGACTTCACCGTCGCTGCTGTCTTCTTCTTCAGGTGTGTAGACGCGACGGCAAGACAACAAAGAAGTCGGAGAAGATGGGGTCTTCGTTGTAGCAAGGAAGAGAGAGGAGAGGAGAGAGTAAAAAAATAGGGGCAAAATAGTAATTGGGTAGTCCATAAGCTCTTTTACTGTTTCAAAAGATACTCCCAATAACTTGTCCAAAATCATGATTCGGTCCAAAGCCTTTTTGGACAAAAATAACTGTTTGTTTGGACATTTTTTCAAACTAAAGTTTAGACCAAAAACCCTTTTAAAACCTAGGTTTCTAAGCTATCCAAACAGGCACTCTAATAATTTTCCCATTTAAATTACTACTAACATGTATCATTTGTCTTGGCAACAAATGCTCCGAAATTGGGTGCCTTGAATCATCTTTAACTACCATTACATAATATAGCAACCTCATTACTTATTTGCCTTAATTACCTTCTTGCTCTCAAAAATTGACTGGGAAGGAATAAAACAACCAGCACAGCTGATGTCAAAGTCTTTAACTACTGTTCCAATACCATTCTCTCAAACATGTCCCACAACTTCCCAAGTAAGTCTATTTCACTAGTTTTCCAAATTATTATTGAGATATATTCATATGTAAAGATTGAAAACTGTGAATATGCCGAGATTGTAGGATCAAGAGAGATTGTAGGGATTAGCATTATAATTCCATTATTCATTAGAAATGATTGCATATCCCGGGAAATCAGGTTTAGTCATTATAGCCTTGATAGCCTTCGTATGTGTATATAATCTCAATGTACAGAGCAAGAAATATACAGTTGATACATTACTTATAAACACGTTTATGGTATCAGAGCACGGTGAAGAATCCTCGACAATGTCTTCAGCAGAATCACACGAGCAATCAGACGGTGTCCCCAAAACTGGGTCCTCGAAGCTCGTCAACGTTGAAGGATCAACATCACTACTCGTATTGGAGAAACTTACAGGCGACAACTACATGGAATGGTCCCAATCCATGAGGCTTGCCATCGATGGTCGGGATAGACTCGACTATCTCCTCGCTGATGCCCCCGTATTTGGCGATGCTCAATCACAGAGACAGTGGAAGTCAGAGAACTCACTTGTGTCATCGTGGCTGATCAATTCGATGGCTTCAGGCATCAAGAGAAGCTATATGTTCCTCCCTTCAGCCAAGGCCATCTGGGAAGCTGTCTGCGACTCCTACGGCAATAAGGCGAATGCTTCTGTGATCTTTGAAATTCGCTCAAAGCTTTGGCAGGCGAAGCAAGGACTGAGATCGCTGAATGAATATTGGCTTAAAAAGACTGCGCTCTGGCAGGAATTAGATCAATTGCAGGATCGGGTGTGGCATTGTGCTAACGACGCGGCTGAACACAGGCGAGAAGTGGAAGACGACCACCTGTTTGAACTGCTCGCGGGGTTGGACCCAGTGTACGACGACGTCTTGCTCGCGACCCACTTCCGACAATCAGAGAAGCCTTCGCCGTCTTGCGCCATGAGGAGACGAGACGCAAGGTGATGCTGGTTCCAGAACCTTCACGCGTGAGCACAGGAGATGCATCCGCCTTAGCCTCTCGGGGAGCAGAGTCGATGAAGAAGCACTTTAGCCCAAGCCCAGAGTCTTCACGCGTAAGCCAAGGTGTTGACACGGCCCAAGCCCACCAACGTCCCTTTTGTGAACATTGCAAAAAGGTGGGCCATACAAAAAATACCTATTGGGATATTTATGGCAAGCCACCAGATTGGAAACCAAAAAAGAGTAAGTCAAAAGGGTATACTACTGATATCATGAATCAAGATAAAGTGCCTCTGGCCCCTGTACCTGACCAACTTAGCTTAATTTTGGAAAGATTGGCTGCTCTGAAAAATAAACAGTCGACTGCAAGTGTGGCAAACCGAGGTAACTTTTTTAAGGCTTTAGCTACCATTAAAGGTATGAACTCTAGACCTATATGGATTGTGGATTCAGGAGCATCTGATCACATGACTGATAATTACTCCTTATTTGCCACCTATGCCCCTGCAAAGTCACATCTCACAGTTAAGATAGCAGACGCCTCTACCTCGGTCGTTGCTGGTGTTGGGAATATCAAAGTCAATCACACAGTAGTTCTAAATGATATCCTACATGTTCCTCATTTAAAATGCAATTTATCATCTGTCAGCAAATTGGCTCGAGATAAGTACTGTCATGCTAACTTCCCTGCTACCCAATGTATTTTGCAGGACCTGTCCACAGGGATGACGATTAGCATTGCTAAGGAGTTTGAGGGGCTATACTACCTAAATGATTGTGATATTCAACCTTTCAGATCCTGTAAGGCTGTGTCTCTTCCTCAGATTAGTGAAATAGATTTATGGCATCAACGTTTAGGACATCCTAATTTTCATTACATGTCTACTATGTTTCCCTCCATTTGCAATAATAAAAAGACCTTCAATTTTCATTGTGAATCTTGTGAACTTGCTAAACACTATCGTACTTCAGTTCATCGTACTCCCTATCGTCCGTCCAAACCATTTTCTCTAATTCACAGTGACTTGTGGGGTCCCTCTTGTGTCCCAAATCGCACCCATTCCAAGTGGTTCATAACATTTATTGATGATCATACTCGAGTTTGTTGGGTTTTTCTTCTCACTGATAAAACCCCCAAGTTCCACAGACCTTCATTCGATTCTATAACATGATCCAAACTCAATTTCATGAAAAAATCCAGATTCTTCACACTGATAATGGGACTGAATATTTTAACCAAACCCTATCCACTTTCTTAACCAACCATGGCATCCTCCACAAAAGCTCTTGCCCTCATAGTCCCCAACAAAATGGCATAGCCGAACGGAAAAATCGTCACCTTCTTGAGACCGCTAGAGCTATGATGTTTAGTAGCAATGTCCCTTCTTTTTATTGGAGTGACGCTATCCTTCAAGCTGCCTTTCTCATCAACCGCATGCCTAGTAAACCACTCACCTTCCGCACACTATTACAGGTTTTACAGGAACACTTCAATCTTCCTTACCTTGAAAACACCCTTCCGCTACGGGTCTTCGGATTCACCACGTACGTCCATCTTTACCATACTACCAAACTAGAACCCAAAGCCACTCGAAGCATTTTTTTGGGCCATGCAGGGACACAAAAAGGTTACAAATGCTATGATCCTATCTCCAAACGTCTCATCCTCACCTGTGACACTACCTTCCATGAAACCATTCCTTATTATCCTCCGTCTTCAATTCAGGGGGAGAAGTGGAGAGAATTTCTGATGTCCCAACCTGAGCCAAGTCAACCCGAGCCCAATCTACCCAATAACCTAGACCTTAACCTTGTTACCTTACCTGATCCAACACCTACACCTGAGAGCCAAGATCCCGCTAACTCAGGGGGAGACATAAATAGGTGGGGCAAGACTTATACACGCCGACACATGACAGGTAAAGCTCCTCAAACAAATGATGCAACTCATGACTCAGATCCGGAAACAGGTTCAGAAAAGGATGTACCCACACAAGATGATCTTGAACTGCCCATTGCACTCCGGAAACAACCCAGGACGTGCACCCAACACCCCATTGAGCGGTTTGTTTCTTATAAGGCTCTTGCCTCTCAGTATTATACCTTCATCTCTCATTTGGATCAGGTTGCAATACCTAACAACGTACATGAAGCACTAGCTGATCCTCATTGGAGACAGGCCGTGATGGAAGAAATGAAAGCTCTAGAAGTAAATGGCACTTGGGAGATTGTTGATTTACCAAGAGGAAAGAAACCAGTGGGCTGTAAGTGGGTATTCACCCCCAAATATACTGCTGATAGGAATCTAGACAAATATAAGGCACGCTTGGTCACAAAAGGATTCTCACAGGTATATGGTATGGACTACACAGAGACGTTTGCCCCAGTAGCAAAACTAAACACTATCAGAGTCTTATTATCCTTAGCTGCTAACTTGGATTGGCCGCTACATCAAATGGACATAAAGAATGCGTTCTTGAATGGAGAACTAAAGGAGGAAGTGTACATGAAGCTCCCTTCAGGATTCCCTAGTGACAAAGGTAATCAAGTTTGTAGGCTCAAGAAATCCTTATACGGACTCAAACAGTCTCCTCGTGCATGGTTTGAAAGATTTACTTGTGTGTTGAGAACACAGGGAGATACTCAAGGGCAGAGTGACTATACTCTATTCTTCAGGCACATCAAAGGGAAGATAGTCATACTAGCAGTATATGTGGATGACATTATTCTCACAGGTGATGATTCAGGAGAAATTGAACGGGTTAAGAAGGCATTAAATCAGGACTTCCAGGTTAAGGATTTAGGACAGATGAAATACTTTCTTCGGATGGAGGTTGGAAGGTCAAAAAGAGGAATCTATATCTCACAAAGGAAATACATTATGGATCTCTTAAAAGAAACCGGCATGTTGGGTTGTAGACCCAGTGACATTCCCATAAAGATTGACAAAGTGAAAGAGGATACGGATTTGGGAAAAGAAGTAGACCTCAGAAGATATCAACGTATGGTAGGAAAACTGATCTATTTATCACATACTCGACCAGACATCGCCTTCGCAGTCAGTATGGTAAGTCAATACTCTCACAATCCAAAACAGAAACATTTGAACGAAGTATACAGGATTCTCAGATACCTAAAAGGATCTCCGGGACGTGGGCTTCTGTTTCAAAAGTCTGAACAAAGATCAGTTGAGATATTCACAGATGCTGATTGGGCAAGAGATCAAGAAGACAAAAAATCAACCTCTGGCTACTTCACATTTGTCTGAGAAAACCTGGTGACTTGGAGAAGCAAAAAACAAAGTGTTGTAGCTCGAAGTAGTGCCGAAGTTGAATTCAGAGCCATTGCAATTGGTGTCTGTGAGGGGATTTGGATCAAACAGATACTAGAAGAATTGAAAGTACCTACAAACTTACCCATTACACTTCACTCAGATAACATGGCAGCTATAAACATATCTCACAATCCAGTGCAACATGATCGGATGAAACACGTAGAGGTTGATAAGCACTTTATACGAGAAAAAATCGATGAAGGAATTGTTGAGCTCAAATATATCCCCTCTAAAGAACAAACAGCAGATGTCCTCACAAAAGCGCTGGGCAAAGAAAAATTCGATTACTTCATTAGCAAGTTGGACATGTTCGATATCTATGGTCCAACTTGAGGAGGAGTGTGAATATGCCGAGATTGTAGGATCAAGAGAGATTGTAGGGATTAGCATTATAATTCCATTATTCATTAGAAATGATTGTATATCCCGGGAAATCAGGTTTAGTCATTATAGCCTTGATAGCCTTCGTATGTGTATATAATCTCAATGTACAGAGCAAGAAATATACAGTTGATACATTACTTACAAACACGTTTAAAAACCCTCTGACATATACTAAGCCTCATATAGGTGACTAAACGACCCTTATCCTAGCATGAGCAGTCCAATTTTAGGACTCAAGAAATCATACTTCAAATAGGAAAAATGGAATCCTAATTCAACTATTTGTAATTTTTTTCTAGACCCAAACGCCTAAACCCTATTTTCCCAGACAACTCATAAATAAAATCCAACATCCAAAATTACAAATACACCATACATAATACAATAGTTCCAAAAAAAAATTATCCGTTTGTCTTTATCAACTAACACCAAAATATAAAATAAAATAAAAATTTGCCAAAAGATAATTATTCACATGTTTCGACATAAATTTGATCAATTTTAAAATTTTAATAATGTCATAACAAACCACTATTGTAATCACTCAACATCTATTTTTCCACTTCTTTCTGTTTTCTTAGTCACATTTATCAAGATCAACAGATATAAGTATAGCGTTCTCCATCTGTTGCTTGAAGTATCATCATCTAACAATCTAGATAGCCTCTTTAATAAGTTTTGATGATTTTCTCAAACGAAGATTCAAGGTTTTACTTTAGAAGTGCCATTCTTCCACTGGAATTGCATTTCAACAATACAGATATGCATTTTGTTAGAATTATATATATCTGAATTTTGAGATTTCATTGTAGTTTCAAGTCTACCAATACAGATACGTTTTAGTTTTGGTGCAGCCCAATGGACGCTTCCAATAGATAAAGTGAAACAAACAGTATATGCCAACGAAAAATAATTCGACAGCAAATGAGAAGAAAGCATAAGATCAGTAAAGGAACCAAAATTTTCAACATATTAGACAAGATGAGAAGGTACGCATTGACCTTTGAAAAGAACTTCTGTGCATGGCTCCTGATTTGCACAGCAGTCTTTGTTCCTATATGCACTGCACAGCAAGAAGTTACCAAAAGGGGGGGGGGGGACAATTTAAATTGGGTTAATAAAGAAAGATATAAGTTACTGACAGAAGATTTCAAAGGAATCTCCATATGAAGAAACAAAAGGATAAATATGCACACTGTTACCTTCTATGCGCTGCCATGCTCTTCCATAGAGCTTTAGAGCTTCTAGGAACTTATTATGCTCCTCCTCTGTCCATCGTTCTCTTTGCTTTGTGATTGTATATGGTTTTCTTGTCTGCAAATGCTAGCTATCTACTTAGACCGTATAAAAAAATTCTAATCCCCTAGCAGCAAATTATTACAGCTTCCTGATATCTTAAACTCGCTCCATCTATAAGAATTGTCAAGAACCATTTATCCCAATGAATGTGTATTCCTAAATAAACTTACCTTGACAACCACTTCTTCTCCAGAAGAGTATGCGTCCATTACAAGACCTGTGCAGCTGGAGCTGCTTCAGATCTTCCCTTATGAGCAGTGGATAAAAGGAACACCTCCTTTCTTTTTTTGTTACATGGAGCACAGTAAATAGTAAAGCCGTGGTGAATGTAATAAGAAGCTGATAAGGCGATGCTACTGCAAAACAAACAAAGGAAGAGGAATGGGTAGAGATCCATCTCTGTTTCGTATCAGAAGCAATAAGCATTCCAGTTCGTATGCACTCAGGAAAGAAGATACATATTATGTAAATAATCAGAAAATATTAAAATTTTAAGAATCCACCGCAATAAGAAGACGCTTGTCCGAAAGAATAAAAGAAAGTCCCTTAATCAGGATCCTCACCAAAACGAACTCGAGAGCGCCAAAACCTTTAAAAGCCGGAAAAAGAGAGAGGTAAAACATAATTAGTATCCAACAACTATCTTTGTCCTCACTTCATAATACTGTCACCGTAAATACTCATACAGTCAACGATGACTAGATTATTGGGCCTCGTGTTTAGTTGCCGAGAAAAATGTAATCACAAAGCAACTCAAAATAAATCAGTAAAATTTGAATACAACTCTACTCATCCGGAAGAACCCTTCTCCTCAGTTGAATTGAGTAAATGATATATTTCCTTTCTAAATACAGATTATAGTGAATGAGAAATGGTATGTAGTTTCTTTCTCGAACACCAAAAGGGAGGTAAAAAGGGCGAATGAAGGAGGACAAAGAGGGAAAATAAGAGAAAGAGGAAAGTTACCTTTAAATAAAGCCATGGTGATTAAGAGGACTGGGGGTCGGTGATGAGTACGATCATACATATGAATTCAACCGGACACTAGCCAGAGAACCATTTCCGGCGACTGCAAATCAGAATCTGAGGGCGACTTCAGATCGAAGGAAAATAGCAGAATCAGAAGAAGAAGAAGAAGAAGAAGCGGAAGAAGAGCTGTGAGTAAACGAGCTAAACCAAACCATAAACCACAAACCAGAAACCAAGACCCAACCAAATAGGGAAACAAGCACCTTCTAAGAGTACGGACAAATCTCAGCCACTATAATTTCTGGTGGGTTTATTTTTATTTTTTGTTGTCATAAATATTAGGGGCTGTTCTTCGTTGAGGCTTCGAAGGTTCCTAAGATGGTGCCAGGTGGCGATAATTTAGTGGCTGGTGATGGTTAACGCCCACCTTTACACTTTTCCTATTTTTTTCTGCACTTTCTCTTTTTTTAATTTCATAATTATTTTTTAATTTATTTTCTCTTCAAATCTCGTCTACGGCTGAAGTCCGTAAAAGCGTCGCCGGCTGTGAGGGAGTGGGGCCCCTGATTACGTGGCGAAACGGCACCGCCTGTATCCGGTCATTTAGCGTACGTAGCCTGGGAGTTAGTGATCTAATATTTAGCCACCTAGGCAACGGGCTTGGGATACCGGCACGTTGCGTTATGTTTGAAGGTAATTGCCGTACCGCGCTGCTTTTTGTTACGTAATCCTGTTTTGTCATCTGATCTATATTTTTTAATTAAAACAAATTACTAAAAAATAATAAATTTATAGAATCAAAATTAAACATAATTATTAAACCGGACAATAGTCCAATCTAATCTAACCCAATATTACTAGATATCATCTAACTATATTAAAATATAAAATAATAATAATAATTTATTTAAAAGTTTAAGACTTGGTTGCAGTTGATGTAGAAAAATTATAAAGTGATTCAATTAAAATTTATCCACTCCTAACATTTTAAAATTTATAATTGTCACTCAAAATATAAAGTTTTTTTAAAATTTAAATTTAAGTACTAGAAAGATTTAATATAATTTTATTGTATTAGATAAATTTTATATAAATATAATTATAGACATTTCTAAAATCACCTGTTTAGCAAATGGATTATAGTTGTTTGGGATCTTTTTATACACGATTGAATTGTCACTTTTGACCACATCTCTAGAAAAGCAAATGACTGTGCAAACTAGCTGACTCTTCAGAAATAGAATGATGAAAAACCTTTGCTCCAAGTACCCCCTCTTAAGGAGTGTAAAAATAAAAAATAAAAATATAATATCTGATAATATCTAATAGTACCTCCAAAATAGATAGTTAAAAATTTAAATAAATTAACTAATTATCATAGATATGATATAATTTTCTTATAATATTCATATATAATATTATATTATATATAAGTTTAATAAGTAATTTTTAAAAAATATTAATATTATATATAAAATTGATCAAAATCTTGTATTTATGATTAAATAAAATTTTTCAGCTATCTTTTATATTAAAGACTATAATGAGAGAGGAGGTAATTGATTTTTTTGGTGCAAGCACTATAGTTGACTTGGGTGAGTATTTGGGTTTATGTATGAAGTTATTGTGTATGGAAGAGTTGACAAATGAGAAACAAGTGTTTGATATATTACTATTTTTTATTTTTGTATAAAAAATTTTGAAAAAAGATTAACCTTATTTATTATATAAGGGTAAAGCGAAGTATCTCTTTCTCCTAGGCAATATCAATACTAGGCAGAATGAACTGTTAATTATTCTTATATGTAAACTTAAATACCAAAAACCTATTATACCCCCTAAATGTTGTAATTGGAATCTTTATTATATTACTATAATTAGAGGGGAAAATAGGTCAACCCTTAGGTTGTGGGTCAACCCTTCATAACCCGTAGGCTAGGAGGGGCGGTGCAACTTGCCCTAAAATAGGCTAACATTTTGCTATCCTGAACCTGCCTCTAGTGGCGGTCTAGCCTACGTGCTAAATAGCCCACACCTTTTTTTTAATATTTTTAAAAATTTATTTATAAAATTTTAAAATACTAATAAAATTATTTTAATGTTATAGTAGCATAATCAAAAAATTAGTAATATTATACTCTTAAAAATTTATAATTTTTATAAAAAATATCAAATTTTATAATTATAAATCTAAATAAATATTAATATAATATTTATCAATTATAATATTTCAATACATATCAATAAATAAATAGCCATCTTTATTAGTATTCAATAATAAAAATATTTAAAATAATATTTAAATAAAATAAATAATAATATTAATATTTAAAAAAATAGAATTATCAATCTAACCTAAAATCTAAAGAGGTGGTAAAACGAGCATAACCCATACAACCTCTAGATAATTGGGAGGGAGGTTTGTTTTGGTGTACTTGTGTTGTTTTTAGGTTTGGATGGGTCATCCTTTGAGTAATTGTTAAGCCCAATTCTCTTCGGCTGCTTTCTTACTAGTTCCAGCATCACCCCCCGAGTTCACTTTATTGTACAGTGCACTTGATAAATGTGTCTATTTAAGTAATCTCAAATCTAAATTTTAAGAGAATTTTTAACCTAAATTTTTATTTAAAATAAATAATTATATTTGTCTAAAATGATTTATAGACTAAATTATAATTTAAAATTATAGTTTTGATAAGTTCTTATGAATAACTTATAGAACAATAAAAAAAATTATGAACTACTAAATTAATATTTTATCCCTATTTTTTTTACTCTCTCCCCTCTTTTCGATTAACTGTCACCATTAGGATTTCCCTACCGCCCTCTATCTATTTATGGAGAGGACTTTTATCATCGTCGTCATAGGTCTCATGGAGGTGATCATCGTCTAGTCTGTTGCAAGTCAATGCTCATCATCATCCGTGCTTGCACGTGGAGGTCGTTATATGGGCTTGTCAGTGATAGAGATATGGGGTTAGTGCTTGTCATGCTTCTGTAGAGAAAGAACAAGATAGTGGAAGGGAAAAAAGAAAATGAACAATGCATCACAGAATTAAAGTGACAGTGCGCAGAAGATAATTATTGTTTTACATCTCATACATCTATAATAATTTATCAATAACAAAAATTTTTATAATAATAATTATTTAAATAATTATTTATTTATAATTATTTTTTTTCATAAACTCTTCTTTAATTTTTTTTAATTATTCAAAAACTTTGTTTATAAATTATTTTTTAAAATATTATCTAAACAAACTCAATGTATAAAATATCACTTATGTTAGAAAGATAAGTGTAGTCAAATTCCAAGAAATCAATTTGCAACATATCGAAATTGCATGATACTTGCAAAACTCATTTCTTATATTTACCTGGCAAAGCGTAAAATCACTTACAATAAACTAGTATAAGCACTCTTTTAATATCTTAATAGCGTTAATAGGCATTAAAAGAATCACTTAATAGCGGGAATGTCCTTTTAGAAATACTATGAAGTCCTAAAAAATTATTTAATCACTAAATGGTTATTATAATAGATGAGCAGCATAAATTTATTATTATTATTTTATTAAAATTTATAGCTCATTTGTTATTATTATATCTTTTAGGTAATTAAATTATTCCTTATGAACTTATAGTAATCCCTCCCCCCTTCCCCCTTCCCCCTTCCCCCTGATCCTTCCCATCTTGTTAGATTACTCCAAGTCGTAATATTCACAAATGTTGAATTGTAACCAATGAAACGGTAAGTGGTGTTTTTTTTACATATTTGGATATCTGAGATTTATTTTTTTACAAAATAAATAAATTTATGGTCTTTCTTTCAAATTCTTGGCATATGGGTTAGTAAATCCTATCTCTAAGTTTTTTTTTGGCTCAATATATTTCTAAATTTTTTTATAAAAAAAAATTGAAATAGATCGAGCTTACCAATGATTTAAGAGTATGATAAAGTCTCCTTTATTCATATACGATACTAATATTGGATATAACGAACTGTCAATTAATCTCAAGCATAAACCTAAATACTTAGGAACTATGATGTTACCCCAAACTCTACCCTTATAACTACAATAAAATAATACTTCTAAATATTGAATACATTTTAAATAATCATATATCACACTCCTTTACTAGCTGAATCCATAGACGATAAATCCTTCTCTCTATTTTTTTTAATATAAATTTTTTTATAAAGAAATTAAGCTCATCTACCGTCTAAACTTAAAATACCATTTTAAATATCTTTGCTACTTCAAATCAATTCCCACATTGGGTCCTACCTTTGCTTGCTTCTTATGGTGACTTTCCCAGAGAAAGCACAAGAGTTAGGAATCTACAAGGGCTCTTTTCATTTCAAGTGTTTCTGTACATTGTATTAGGGGCAAAAGCAGAAGAAAGAAAAACTCACAAGAGAACAAAAATCATGGCATCTTTTCCGTTTCCCTTCCTCTTTGATAAAAACTGGTTTTTGATATTTAACCGATAACCTCGTCTAAAAAGAGTATACCTTTTGACCTTGTTCCAACAAATCTGTTTGAATCGCCATTTTGTGACGATCCTCTTGTGGGTCGAAACAAATGTGGGTTGTGGCAACTTTGCCTCCAGCGATCTCCGTTTCCTGATGATGGATCCCCATTCTTAGTTTTCTTGTTTCGGCGGTGTTGCCGATGTTATCCGTAAAATAAAAGACCACTCGGAATTAGAAGAACTGGGGAGCCTGTCCGCGATTTGGTCGGTCGAAGGGAGAAGACTGAAGCTGCTGCCTTTGATTTGTCGTGAACGACGATGGAGATGGGAAAAGAAACGCCATTTATTGCCGATGTGTTTAGAAGATACATGGAGCAGTTATATATTGGAGAACTGGATGTACAGGACATTTGTCCTATATTTTCATAGACTGAATGAGAATTTTTTTATATAATTTCAAATATTTGATTTAGAATGCAGTCTAATAATAAAGAAAAAAGTAACACAAAATTATTAGAATCTATTTAAATCTTATTTGGATAAGTTTTTATAAAAGAATTTACAAAAAAAAAAATATACAGCTTTTAGAAAATAGCTTCTCAAAAACAGTTTATAGAAAAAAAATATTTTTAATAAATAAGTGTTTAGATAATTATTTTTAAAAATATTTTTATTATTGATAAATTATTAAAAATGGTATGATTTAATTAAAAATATAAGAGAGGAGAGAGGAGAGAAGGTGAAAAGGGAAAAAAAGAGAGAAGAGAGAGTGAAAAAGATATAAAATAGAGAAGATAATGGTGAAAAAGAGAAAGTGATAAAGACAAAAAAAGCTCATTTGAATTTCAAAAAGATAAATTGAACTTCTCAATATTGAAAAAGATAGATTGGGCAGGAGTCTCAATCTGTCATTTGCACAGTTGTGTGCAAAGATCAAATTAGCCTTCACTTTCCCAATAGTATTTGTAACTTTGACAATATGATTTACAACTCTACCAATGGTATTTATAACTCTCATAATAGTATCTGCAACTAGGAGAAATCTAATTTTGACAATTGGGAGAAATAATGTGGCTGACACTGTAGCTTCGACTAAGTGAAGTTGCAAATTCCATTGTAAGAAGTTGTAAATCACGTAGGTGAAGTTACAAATCCATTTGGTGAAGTTACAAATCCCATAGAAAAAGTTGTAAATCCTATTGATAAAGTTGTAAATCCTATTGATAAAGTTGTAAATCCTATTGGGAGAGTTGTAAATACTATTAGCCAAGTTGAACACTAAAATATTGTTACAAATCTCATTCTTTAAGGAAACTTTACAAAAATTGAACATTAAAAAGTGATTAACTAAGTCAGAATATCAGTCGGTCAATAGTTAAAGTTATTACAAATACCATTGCTTATTCTCTATTGTGGGAGTTGTAAATATCATTGCGGAAGTTACAAATACCATTGTAAAGTTGAAAATCCCATTGTGAGAGTTGTAAATACTAGTAGGAGTTATACATACAATTAATAAATTTGTAAATACCATTGGCAAAGCTGCAAATACTATTGTGGGAGTTGCAAATAACATTGACAAAATTGTTAATCACATTGGCAAAGTTGCTTCTTCTCTATTGTGAGAGTTACAAATACTATTGGCAAAATTACAAATATCATTGTGGGAGTTACAAATATTATTGGTAAAGTTATTTTTTCTCTGTGGTAGGAGTTGCAAATACTATTACGGGAATTGCAAATACCATCGTGGGAGTTATAAATACCATCGTAAGAGTTACAAATACCATTGATAAAATTCCAAATCATATTGTGAAAGTGATAAATACCAGTGGGAGTTACAAATACTATTGACAAGCTTACAAATACTATTGGCAGAGTTGCAAATATAATTGTGAGAGTTACAAATATAATTGGTAAAGTTGCTTCTTCTCCGTTGTGAGAGTTACAAATATTATTGTGGGAGTTATAAATACTATTGACAAAGTTACAAATTCTATTGTAGGAGTTACAAATATTAGTGGCAAAGTTATTAATCTCATTAGCAAAGTTATTTCTTCTCATTTATAGGAGTTACAAATACCATTGCGGAAGTTATAAATATCATTATTGAAATTGTAAATATCACTATGGGAGTTACAAATATCATTAGCAAAGTTTCAAATACTATTATCAAAGTTACAAATATCATTATCAAAGTTACAAACACTATTGTTAAAATTATAAATACTATTGTTAAAGTTATAAATATTATTATATGAGTTAAAAATATTATTATCAGAGTTATAAATACCATTGGTAAAGTTGTAAATCGTATTGTTAAATTTACAAATATCATTGGAAAAGTGAAGGCTAATTTGGTCTTTGCACATAAATTTGTAAATGACAGATTGGACCTCCTGCCCAATCTATCATTTTCAATATTAAAAAGCTCAATTTATCCTTTTGAAATTCAAATGTGTTTCTTTTTTCTTTCTCTCAAAGAGAAAATATATAAAAAAGAGTAAGAGTAAGATAATAATTAAAAAATTTACAACTTATATTATTATTCTAAAAATTATTCTCAATAATTTATGTAAAATTTTAATTTTAAAATTTATTTAAATAAATATAACTATTTATTTTAAATTTTTTTAAAACTAACATTTTGCCTAAAATTGTTTTACATATCCTAGTAACATTTCCAAACGGTCACTCAATCCAAATATTCAATCACTGAATATATTATACTGTACAACAATTATGTAATAAAACTGACTTGATTGTACTACTTGCTTGAAAACGAAGCCAAGTTTCCTTCTTAAATCTTGAGCGTCCATTTAGCGTGGACGGTGAGATGGACGCAACAACTAACCTTGCTTTATTAGCATCAAACTAATAATAATTAGTGAGAATAATGCAAATGAGCCCACTTCCTACAATATGGGTCCCACAAAGATGATATGGGTCTCCACACCTTTGGGAATGTAATGACATAATAAGTTGACAAAAACATGAATTGTATTTGTAGTGGATACTGCATGATTGGAGCGATGAACACTGTGTGAAGCTGTTGAAGAATTGCTACAAGGCGATTCCTGAAGATGTAAAAGTGATTATAGTGGACGCGATTCTACGAGATGATCCAAAACATGAGTTCTGCTTTCAAATCTGCTCTTCAAGGAGACATCCTCATGATGACCCAGAATCCTGGAGGCAAAGAACGAACCCAGAAGGTTCAGTAGGATCCGAGTCGTCTGTCGGGTTTGTGGATTTTTGGCCATGGAGTTCTACAAGTAAGTAACATGCATGTCGCTTTAATTAGATAAGAGTGGCTATCAGATTCATTCAAATGAATCTCACCTCTCTTTTAACATATACACATATCTTTGGTTTCCTTCTTTTTCTTGTAATCGTGCGGTGTGTTTCATGAATTATTATTTCTTAGTTCATAATCTATAAAATTATAAATCTAACTTCTACTAATGAAGATTTTATTAATAAATGATTTAAAAATATTTTTATAAAAACTCTGAGCTTAAAAATATATTATAATCCAATTAAGTCCCGAAATCCAACTCATAAACTTTTTACCATAAAAAAAGGAAAACCATCTCCCCCAACCCACCCAATTTATAAAAGTATAAATTACTTAATCAATTTATAAATCTTAGGAAAAAATAATTGGTTAATAGTTTGAGAAAAAATATATATATAAATTAAGAGGGAAAATATATATATGGAGGTATTACACATAGGACTGAAGTAGCAAACCTCTTAACTAATTTGTACATATAACTATCAATTAACTTTTAATTAGATTCCATGCAGCATATATAGGATTCGACAAGATTCTATGGACACGAAAATATAACAATATTTAGATTAAGCTTCGATTAGTGGCATCTCCAATATTATTTGGCGTCTGTTGCATATATAAAATTATTTATTCTATACCTGACTCCCATAGTTCTGTTATCCGTACGCTTGTCTCTCATTAAGAAAAGCCTTGCAATATAATTCATTTGAGTTCTCTGTTTTTTTTTTTTGAAAAAAAATTGTTTAATTAAGCATAAGTTGACACATAGTCATTAATAGATTTGCCATAAATGAGCCAGAGTTAGGAATAAAAATGTTTCTACTTCAAAAAATAATGAAGTCCAAGACCTCTATATGTGAAATAAACATCAACTGTACATAAGCCTAAATTGTTTCCAATTCTTAAGAGACCATTTAGGATTTTATTTTCAAAGCTTGTCATTAAAAATTATTATCACGTTATTTTTAAACAAAAAAGAAATAAATAATCACAATTAAAATAGAAATTATCTAATCATTCTAAAAAATAATTGAAAGATTATATAGTACCCAACATTTTGATTTTATTTATCATATACGTCAAGTATCTTAAGTTTATTTGTAATATAATTTTATCCATAATCTTGTGCCAAATTAAAAAGATATGGGTAAAATTGTACCATAAATAAAATTAAAATACTAAACGTATATAAAAAATAATATTAAAATATTTTATGTTATATAGCCCATAATTGAAAGATAGATGGTGTCAATTGCAAGAATCCTTTTTCTACAAGTGTCTACATATATCCCATACAAGGCATGTTATTTCTATATAATTTTCTAGTCATGTGTGATTTCTTTTTATAATTTATTATTCACAGGCCACTTGCATTGATCTTCTTTGGTTATTTTACCATTATTAGTTTTCACACACAGAATAATATCTAATTAAGATAGAAAATAGCAACTTATTATATATAACATGTTCTCTGAATCCTATAAAGCAGAATTATGCATGCTATTATGATAATTCTGGGAATTATACTAAAATGTAAAATACACAAAAAAGAGTAGCAGTTATTTTTATTATACAAATTACATTACAGATTCCTAGCTAATTGCGATGACAAAATGGAGGATAATTACAATGATCTCAATAAGTTAACCAATTAACTTGAGCAGAATACGTTTGCTTACACTTCTAGCGGTTGCTCCCAATTATTTCATTATACGTATCTTTTATCTTTTGTAGCAAAGCTTCCCTGCAATTCCACCCAATAGGTTTAATTAAACAGTGACATAATTACTATAATAATATCCAAATATGGTAAATGTGTTGAGAGAATTGATATGATAATTAAAATTCAATATGCATTATATTAAACCAGATTGTGATTAATTATCATTCAAGATAAATCGTAATTACCTGTCTGGCTTGTAAATTAGGTTCTTATATGCAAACCACTGTAAACAGATAAAGGAGAGATGAAGTTAGATTTCAAAAGACAATGATAACAATAAATTTTCTTAGAAAAATAATTCCATAGAATAATTTTACTTAAAGTCGTCAAAGAGAAAAGGAAGGAAAGGTGAGGCTCATTCCCCCCCCCCCCTAATTTATCTTGTGTTCTATTTTTTTAATTCAATTTAATTTCAATTTGACCTCTAAACTTGTACCTTAGGTTTCATTTGTATATATCTTTAAATTTTATTCATCTCTAGTTTTATCTTGATACCTGAATTCTATTTTGTCTTAGATTGACCTTAATAATTTTAAAAAGAAAAAACTACTCATCAAATATTTTTCCTCCTTTCATTGTTTTTTATCATTTTCATTTACATACAAGTAACCGAAACATAATACTCTTATGGTACTTATATAACATAGGACCTAATTAAAAAAATAATTTTGATTATAAATATAAAATATATTTTAAATATATTTATCAATTTTTTTCTCAAATTACCCTATTGATACTCTCTCAACAATTATCAAATAAGAGAGAGAGAGAGGGAAAGAGTTATAGTGTTTAAAAAAATTATCATATTAACTAACTTTATTAATTTATTTAAATTAGTTAAATATGTTATATATTAAGTATCGAAATATATAATTTTTATTCAAAGTTTTAGTGTGTGTTTGTGTGTTGTGTCTTAATCTAAATGTGACATAGAGTCTGTTTGGATATATTTTTAGAAAATTATTTATGAAAAAAAAAGAAATTTTTAAACAACTTTTGAAAAATGGCCTACAGAGAAGAGAAATAGAGTGTTTGGATTGATATTTATAAAATAACTTTTATAATTGGTAATTTATCAAAAAGGCTATGGGATAAAAAAATTCATCGTCTTCTTCATTCTACTGTTCAGTGAGCATCCACAGTGAGCAAATTTAGCAGTGACCACTAGTGATGGCAATGACGAGCAACAAGCAATGATAGAGGCTTTAACGACCACGACGAAGGCTTCAACAACGTCTTCCTCTCCATCAGCTTATCTCCTTCTTCCTCTTCCTCTATCGTCGGCGAATCCTCAGTCCATAAGTAGTAACAACGATACACTAGAAGTGACGTCTCATTATCCATCGCCATAACGATGACCACCCAGAAATAGTAACGAGATGGAGAGAATTGAAGGAGAAGAAAAAGAAGAGAGGAGAGATGGTAGAAAAAAATGAGGGCAAAATAGTAATTTGGTAGTCCATAAGCTCTTTTACTATTCCAAAAATTATTTCCAATAGCTTATCCAAAACTATAATTTGATCCATAAGCCCTTTTGAACAAATATGACGAATTGTTTTAAAAAAAATTAAACTAAAATTTAAGCCAAAAACCCTTTTAAAATATCAGTTTGGATGCTAGCCAAATAGGCACATATTCATATATAGTAGCAAAGCCATAAGAGAATTGAAGTTACCCCGCTGTAGCCAATACCAACGATCTCAAGAACCACAGGAATAAGAGGAAGCCTATCAATTGCCTGCAATTATATATGTACAATTCATACTTTTATTATATACTTAATTACTAATTAATCACTCTAGCTTAGAATTTATATAGTTACTAATCACAGTTAAGTGATACTAATAAGTTGATGAAATAAAATAAGAGAACGTACCGAGATGACACCAGTTGAGCCCCACAATGCAACCACACCAGCCACAGCCACTATACTCACTGCATATTTATCTTCAATCTTCTCCCACTATATATATATAATATATATATTCATCCCATTCATCAACTCACATATATTTTACATTATTATAAGCAAAATCCATGATACTTACAGTTTCTTGAACAGTCTTGAGAAGTTCCGGCGGCTCAGTCGTCGTGGCCACCACCACGTCTGTGGAAGCCTCTCCGGTCGCCATCGCCATGACATTCCGAGCAAGTTTCCGACCTGAAATCATCATCATCAATGATCACCAACACTGTGTGTATATATATATATGTCAGATCAAGATCTTTAGATATCAGAATCATGTATTTTAACATACAGTAAGCAGTGGCCTTCCATGGAGGGTTCTGAGAGGGAAGGGAGGTGGCGGGAGGAGGAAAAGTGGGGAGGCTGACGCATTGTGGAGAAGAAGCTACTGAGTGTCTGGGAGCTTTGCGATCAACAATGGCGGAGGAAGAAGATGATAAAGTGAGAGTGGAAGATGAAGTTGAAGCCATTATGATTTGACAGTGCTGTACTAGGACTTTCTGGTGAGGAGCGACGACTATTTATTGCAGCCTCTTAGTTTTGGATTTTTTTTCATTATATAGATGATATAGATCATGTGTTTCTTAATTTTTCAGGGATTATTATTATTATTATTAGGTTGAAGAAGTGTGTGAGTGTGAATGGGATAATTTGGAAAGTGGAATGTGGAGAGCAGAGCCACTCGTTTCTTCCATATGGATATAGTAGTGAGCTGACAAAGCTCCGTGATAGGGCTTATACGGTATCTTCTTGGATAAAATGTGCCACGTCGGACGCTTTCCACACCACATAAACTACACGTTCATTTTATGTGATTACATTAATCTATATATGCATAAATCTATTCCTATTTCACAGCTGATTTCTAACTCTAAATTAGATAAAGAAAAAAAATTGTGTTAGGCTATAAACAGCTAACCAAAAATTTTATTATATTTTTTATAAATATAGATAGATAAAAAAGTTATTAATAGAGTATAACAGTATTATATGATGTATATATAGTCAATATTATTTAATAAGATAAAAGCTTGCTATTATATTTTAATCTATATGTACAAAACTTCTTTCTCAACACTAGTCTTTGTCTTGGTGGAATGGTGGCGTGAGGTAATTAAGGATGGCCTTAAGGACACATTTAAATTTTATACGTGCAATGCAGAGATAAACTATAATTTTGTGAATCAACCTCATGTTTTGTATTTTTAGATTTTAAAAAGGTAAATATGAATTGATAATTATTTATTTTTAACCACAATTATCTACCTATTAGAGCCAGTCCCTTTCGAACCACTATCGATAATTTTAATTAAATATAACTATATCTCTCAGTATAAATTCAAATATTTATCTATTATTAATTACATGACATTGTCGGTATGTTTGATAGAATTAAATTTTTTTTTTATAGAAGTGTAAAGGTTAAAGTTATCTAGAAATTTTATAATTGAAGTAAAATAATAATAAAAAAATTATTTCTATTATCTTAATTCTTAATTTTTTTAATAAAATTAAAATAATATAAAATATTGAAAATATAAGTAAAAGTAACTTGATCAAAACAAATGAGAAAGGAGAAAATCCTACTTCTTCACTCTTACTTTCCACCTACCAAATATGACATGTAAGTTTTGCCCGAAAAGGAAACTTTGGAAGTGACTTTTTTATCTCCAAAACATAATGAGAAATAAATAAGTTATCCTAAAATATATTTTTGAAATGAAATTTGTTGACATGGCTATATATTTGTTTATAATCTTCTCAACAAACAGGATGTAACTGTTTATTTAGCAGAACATTTTGGTAATATTGAGAATGACAAATAAATAAAAATATCTGAATTGGAATCATAAAAATATCTCATAAGTGATAACTATAACCAAATTTGAAGTTATAACGATTTGGTCAAAACCAAAAATAAAAAGAACAGGTTTGATGTCGTCGAATCCGCGGGATAAAGATACTATCAGGTGAAGAAGAAATAAAATATATAATTATTTAAAGTATATTTAATCTCTTAAAAATATCACTTTATTATAGTTTAAATCATAGTATTTAGAAAAATATTTTAACTTCTAGATATTTAAATTTATATCTAAAGATAATTAATAATTTATTCTATATAATATTAATATCGTCAAAGATAAAGGAGAGTCTAACCCCTTTTAAAGATACTATGAAAAAATATATGATCATTTAAAATATATTTAATCTTTTAAAAATATTATTTTGTTATAGTTCCAGTTGTAGTATTTAAAAAAATATTATAACTTTTGAGTATTTAAATATATATCTAAAAATAATTAATAATTCATTATATCTAATATTAATATCGTTGAAGACGAATAAGAGTCGAACTCCTTTTAAAACATTTGTGTAACAAAAATAGAAGATGCCATCAGTACTGAAACATTTGGGCTTTCCCCAAACAAAAGGCCCATCGTAAGATTAAAGAAGACAAGCCCACTACGCCTATTCCTACAATGGGTTTTTCTTTCAAAAACATATATAAATACCCAATGAAGCTAATTTAATTGATAATAACATCATTTATATATAAAGGCATAGGTTAACTAATAAATATTATTCCAGTTAGTAAGTAGGTAAGTAGTTGATTTATAATCTACAAAATTATAAATTTTAATCTCATTACTAATGTAGTGATTTTGTTAGTGATTAATCTATAAACATATCTATAAATGCTATGAATTTCATAAGTCTTTAAGACTTGACTCACGTAAATTTTTTTATAAAAAAATAAAGGCATAAGTTTAAATATTGATGTTGGCAAAAAAAATTATTAGTAAATAATTTATAAATATTTACTTCTTTTAAGTTATGAGCTTTATCCTAAGTTTAATGAACCTCAGTTCACCCAATTTTTTTATACAAAAGCTAAATATCTTCTAATTTCAATGGAAGGGAGGGGAAAACATAACCAAATAAGGAGTCAAATTTGGATCTTTATTTCAATTTTCACATGAAATTTTTTTGTTGAGTTGAAAGTATTTCAAGATTTATATTATATTTTGAAGTTCTTCAAAAATATCACATGAGTTGAAGAATTTTTAAAGCTTGTCCTATTGTTCAGGCAAAAAAGTCCAGTTAAAAAATTCAGGAATTAGGATAAAGATTAATTAATTATATTTTTGTTCATGAAGATGGGTCAATCCCCTAATAATTTGGAGTCTCCTATTTCTCAAACAATCAAGATTCCATTCAGAATATTCCCCGAATAAATTTAGAAAATTTATATTTAAATCTCATATAAAAAATCTAATTGTATAAATTTTTTAAGAAATGATCAAATAACTATAAAGTCTCACGTGATCTACGATCAATTTTTTTGAATTATAAAATAGTAAAATTATCCTTAGAAAAAAGTGCCTCATTTATTATTTTTTCCCCTCCCATTATTATTCATTTTTTCAAGAGTTATCATTTCTATTATTTAAATTATTATTTTTTCTCTATAAAGTTGTTATTTCTATACCTTAAGTTATTTTTGTAAGGTCTGTGGCATCATTCAATTTATGATTATTACTTGTTTTTAATAACACTCTTGTTATAGATAATTAAGATTTAAAATAATGTGATATTAAATGAAAGATAAAACTGAAAAAAATTATTGCATAGTATATAGATTTCGTTTTATTTGCTTACACGTGTGCTTCGAATTTTCCTATGAGATAATTAAACAAATAAATATAGATGAAGTATTAGTCAAAAGTGGTGATCAGTATGGCTTATATTAGTTTTGATATAAATAAATAGGACCCAAGTAATTAAAATATACACAAATATTTTATTTAGTAATTTTTATAACTTACATTATTTTAATCACAAATAATATTGGAAAATACAAGGCAATAAAGGAAGGGTTTGAAATTTGGGGTGTCTGGATTTTCTCTAAATCATAGTTTTAGAAGGGTTAAATTATGGTTTGGGAAAAAAATTTAAATAAACAATAGACAAAACTTTATAAGTGCTTATAGATCAAAAGTTGATTTAAACCTAAATGTTAGATAAGTTGATAAGAATAACTTTTTAGTGAGAAAAAATTTATATACTATCAAATTATTATTTTATCTTTATTTTTTCCCACACTCTTTCCTCCCTCTGCTAACACCCCTCCTCTCTACCACTGGTGGTATCTGTCTGGCGATCTGTAGAGGAGTGTAAGATCTAAGAGAGATAGATCTATAGAGGTGGTCTCCATCCTTTAAAAGTTATCGTCAATAGAAATTGTAGAAGTCAGAAAATATAGATATGAGGAAATTTTGGAAGTCGTAGAGATTAGGAGACGATGAAAGTTGTTGTCTCCATTATCTGTTAACTTCCATCGTTAAAAATGTGTGAAGCGAATATATATTTTTATTTTATTTATTTTTTATTAATTTATCAATCATAAAAGTTATTATAATAATTATTATCTAAATCCTTATCTACTTATAATATTTTTTTATAAATTTTTCTAAAAAAGTTTTATCTAGAATTACTTTGAATTTTTTTCTCAAAAAAAAAAACTAGTGGAATGCATTGAGATTGATTGAGTGTACGAACTCCCAATCTGCAATGCAATGATCTCATTCTGACTTTATTTGGTCAATCCCTTCTTTTGCTGACTCCACATTCTGCCATCCCTTTTCCACTCTCCTCTGTTTTTTCCCCATTATTAATAAAATGTCAAGTGAAGTCTGGTATAATACTATTTATTCAGTTTGTAATCGTAATTAATTAACAATGGATATATGCTTTATTTTGATTTAATATAATTAGTCTCGTACGGATTAAAGTGAACAGGTACGTAGGGACAATGGTGTTAGGTTTTGATGCTACCAAGGACTTCGAGGAAAAAATGGAAAAGCTTAAAGAGATGATGAGGTTATTAGACTTTTTATTCTGCTGGAAATGAAAAGGAGAAGATTCAGTGAATCTCTGGCAATGATCTGCAAAGCTCAGAATTAGAAAACCCCATCCAACTTCACCAAACCTGAGGCTCAGAGTCAAAGATAACACTCATCACTGCTTTTGACCCTCTTTTCTTCTTCCTCTCTTCTTTCTTCAAAGAATTATCAAAGTGATCCTGTCAATTAAGCTTCACAGTCACGCATACAGTACACAAGTACCTGCATATTCAGAATATATAAATCCTCTCCTACTTTATTATAAGATTCAAATAATTAAATTTTTTTATTTTAAAAAATTATTAAAATTAGTTACAAAATACTTCATCCAATTTTAAATATAAAAGTAAAATAAAATTTAATTTAATTATAAATATAATATTTTAATATTTTTTCCTCTTAAAATTACAATCTACTCCCTAAAGCATCCCTATATATATACTAAGAGAGTTTTTATTAAAGTAGTTTAAATATATATAATTAAAAGAGATAGTTTAAAAAAATCAATACGTAATTATTATAAATAACTAATTTAACTAATTTTTTTACTCTACTAAAATTAGTTAAATATATTTTATATTAAATATTATATATAATATTAAATATGTGAAAAATATATTTTTTCCTTTGAATATACTCTTATTTATAAATGGGAAAGTGAATGTGGAAAAATGATAAAGAGAGAATATATGAGAAAAATATATCCAGAGAGTCACACAGGGTATATTAATTAAAGGTAAAATTGATTAAAAATATATTAATATTCAAATAAGTTTAGAATTAATCTTATAAAAATGGATAGACCAATTCAAAAAATTAAATCTTATATTCTCTTTGATCTTTTTTATAATCAACAATTATCTAAATTACATGGATCAAAATGGTGTTACTTATATATAGTGTGTGTTTGATTAATTTTAAAATTAATATTTTAAAAAGATTTTTGACCTAAATTTTAATTTAAAAAAATTTTAAAATAAACAATCATATTTATTTAAAAAGATTTTTAGACTAAATTATAGTTTAAAATTAAGGTTTTACATAAGTTAGTGTGTATAACTTTTAAAATAATAAAAGAGTTTATAGATTACCAATTATTATTTTACTCCTATTTTTTATAATACCCTATTTTTTATCTCTTATCTCTCCACACCCTCTTACTTCTCATATTTTGTATAAAATTATATATTTTTTTATAATTTATTAATTATAAAAATATTTTTAGTAATAATTATCTAAATATTTATTTATTCAAAATTATATTTTCTATAGATTTTGTTCTAAAAATTATCTAAATTTTTTTAAAATTCTCATCTAAACATGACATGAAATTATCTCTTGGGAGAAAGATGTTTATAAAGAAGGATAGAAGGGAGTAATAAGGAAGGGAAGAAGTACATACGTATTGAAGTTTTCAAGAGAAAGTCAGGTTCAGAGGGGAGGGTTTATCTGACTGGCATTTGAAGCAGCAACCTGCTACAACGTAGTGTGTTTACGTGAGAGTTAGCCTTGGAACTAGGAACAAGCTCTGTTGGAGATGAATATATGTCTATCTCATTAAACTGTCGTTGAATTTTCAAATAATACGGCAAAAACACATGCGATACATGTGTTTTTGTGTGTGTGTATATATATAAATAAATATATATCCACACACACAAAATAATATTATATATATAATATGTGTGTATGTATATATATAAAATTGTACCCACATTATGTGTCGGGAATTTCAATGGTTGGTTTTCACATATTTTATTAAATATTGACACCTTGTCTTAAATATAGCAGAATACTTCTTAAAATTTTATCTTTTAAATTTATAATTTTTAAAAAATTATTCACATGAATTGAATATATTAAAATGAGGTTTCTATGACTATTAGGTTAGGAATAATTTTTAATATAAATTATTGATGGGATATTTAAAAAAAAATAATACATATTTTTCATAAATAGTCAAGGAATTAACTTATTGTTTTTTTAATCTCAGTAGAATAGTGATCTGCCTCCTATATTTTAGAGTGGAGATAATATATTTGTTTATTGATGAAACTAAAATCGAGAGAGAGATATTTATTTATCTTTTAGTTTACTTTATTGATGTCTATATCAGAGGTAATCCAGGATATTGATGCCACCTTAAAAGTTGCATAGAAAGTTGAAATATGAATCTATAGTATGTCTAAGTTCTTATATATAATGTAATACACGAATTTTCGTACTATGTACGATATATAGTTGTACGTACAAACACAAGAGAAGCCGAATAAAAGACTTTAAAAAATTCCACATGGTTCACAGTGTGTTCTCCTATAAGTCACCAGAGTAAATGAGCATGTCGTGGGTTGGGAATTTATTTATGATTGTGAAAATTAATTAAAATTCCTAAAATTATACCTTAATGTGTGTGTGTATATATATATATATATGTTTTAAAAAAATTTAAACTAGAGTGTATATGAATAGGGTTGAGTAGAGCAACCCTTTGCCCAGTACCCTATTTAAAAAAAATATAAGTTATATTTTATAGCTCGATGTCGGCTCTACTCGATAAAAGCCCTAATAATTTTAGGTTGGATATGGCTAGGCTGGGTATGCCCAGATCGTGATGCCATGTTCATATTGTGAAAAAATATGCAATTATAAAATAATATCATATTTATATATTTTCAAGAATTAAATAATATTCATAATCCATTAAGAATAAGATAACAAAAATAATACTTAAAGTATTGAGATCCATTGCATATAAAAAATGAGCCTTGAAGTCTAAATAGTTTGTAATTATAACTTTATATCAATATTTCTAATATTAGCAAAGATGAAACATCTAAAAAAATAAAATAAATAATTATAATTTATAATTTAATTATATGATAATTAATAAAGTTAAAAAATATAAAATTAATATAGTTATAAATATTAAAAGATACAATTTACTTACTTAACTACTCATATTTCTAAAATAACTTTCTAATTACCAGTAGATATCATATTATTCTTTTCAAGTATAATATATTAACATGATAGAAAAAAGTAAAAAATAATAAAATAATAAGTGCTCATGGGCAGGACAACCCCATGCCCGGTGCCCAGCTCAAAAAATATATGGTTATATTTTGTAACATGATGTCTGACCTTATCCTATATGTATCGGGGTGGGTATGACATTTTTATTGTGGGGTCGGGTGGGTATACCGAGTCGTAGATTTTATGTACAACCCTAGTTTAGTTTAAACTAAGGTTTTAAAAGAGTTTTTCCCCCAAATTTTAGTTTATTTTTTTTAAATAAATAACTATATTTGTCTAAAAAGTTTTTTGGATCAAACTATAATTTAAAATTAAAATATTAGATAAATTACTGAGACTAACTTCTAAAACAGTAAAACAGTTTATATACTATCCAATTATTATTTTACCTTATTTTTTTACACTATTTTTCACCTTTTCTCTTATCTATTCTCTCATATTTTTAATAAAATTATACCATTTTAATAATTTTTAATTATAAAAGTTATTATAGTAATAAATTTTTAAATATTTATTTATTTAAAATTAAGTTTTTTCTATAATTTTTTTGAATTATTTTTTAAAAAAGCCGTCAAAATAATTATTATTTTTTTATATTTTTTTTTCAAACTCTTATCTATGCCTATGTAATGTATGTTAATTGGATTCCTTAACGGGGATTGGGAAGGCAAAGGTGTTGGGAAATGTGTGCTGTGATCTGCACAATCAACTGCGGAAAACATGTCCTTGAGGGAAGAGGATGAATCTTTGATATAAAAGTTAATTAATTTTATTAATTTTAAAATTTTAAATTTAATTATAATTAATAAATTTATCTAATTTAATTATTTTATTAAAAATTAATTAATTATTATATTAATAATTGAATAAAGTATTTAAAATATAAATATATGAATTATCAATAGTATTCCAAAATTACAATCCACACCCACACACCCGAGTGACCCGACGGAGAGTAGAGACAAACTTGTAATGTGATTTTATTGTGGCTTGGGGCCGTGGATATCTCTTGTCGACTCCCCCACTTTTTTAATTTTTATTTTTATTGTCCCTTTCTATTTTCCATCATTATATTGACTTTCCCTCACAACTTTCCCCTCCTATCTCTTTTCTGACCCTGCCACTACAACATGTCAGTATTTAGTTTTTTTCCAATTCGAGCATTTACTTTTAGATAGGATACACAAGAGACACGAAATATAATTATATATGACTTACATACCTCATTTTTTTATTAGTTATATAATATAGAAAAAGGCTATAAAAATAATAAATATTAAAATAAAATTATATATTATTAATATCATATCTATTATTTTATTGTTAACAGACTCAATTTAAAATTTATTAATTTTTAAAATTTTTTCTATTATTTTTCCTAATGACTTTTATCTTTTTTATCATCAATTTTTTACATTCATTGTTGTCTTCACTAATTTCACAATTTTTTTCTCTCAATCTCTGTCTTCTATATTTAGTACTTTCATAACAAAATATTTTAAAAAAGTAACACATATTTTTTATATATTAATAATAAATAATTAATTTAACTATTTTTTTATCTTTATAAATTTACTAACTTAATTTTATATTTACGACTTAAAAAAATCCCTTCAGACTAAAATCCCAAATGATTTTGCTGAGACCGATCTAGAATTATTCAACCATGGAGTGGGAGATGTGTTTATGAGTTTGACCTATAAATATGTAAGTTTAAATTAGAGATATGAATTTTTTTAGACCTCTTTATATTTAAATATTTTTAATTACTAGTAGTGGGAATTTTTCCATAACGTGAACAACTTGTAAATGAATGAATGCCTTAGTCATGAAACTTCTAAAATGGAAGGAAGGGCAAAAGGGGAGAAGCAGAAAGTGATATCGGCAATGTAGAGACAAATAATATGAATATCAAAAAATATAAATAATCACACAAAAGTCATATATGAAAGGGAGCATCATCATTCCTCCTCCATCTTCCTAATCATCACTATCCCCTGTGTGTTTTCAACTCCATTTCCTCTTCTCTTAGCCATCCTAGGTGGTCCCCATTTTATTCATTAACAAATATATATAAATGTAAATTATATAATATTAAATATCTGATTTTATTTATTATATACATCTATTATGATAATCTTATTTATAATATAATTATATCTATAATTTTTTTTAATTTAATATATTTTTATCTATAATTTTTTAATTTAATATAATTCTTAGTACTTAAGAAAATAAAATTGTGTATAAAATTGTATTAAATTAAAAATATTATAAGTAAAATTATATTATTAGATTAAAATACTGGATATATATGAGAAATAAGATTACAATATTATATGCCATATAATCCTATATATATTTACCCCTTTTCTAAATCACCTACCAGCCATAATGAGAATTATATATATTATAGTTTTAAAAGTGATTTTAATATTGTATAAATTAAATATGTGAAAGGAGTTTTACCTTGATAAACATATAAAAGATAAAAGACCTTTTTAAGGTATTATTTGTTATGAATGATATGGGGGAGAGGGGAGAGGGGAGAGGGGAGAGAAGGGAAGGAATTTTACTTTCTTCCTTTTATTTGGATATTTAAAAATTTTATGAAGGATTTTTTTCTTCTTCTTAAGCTTGACCTCCCCTTAAAAATTAGGAAAATTTAGAAAGAAGAGATAATATTTTTATTTTATCATATTAATATGTTCATAATTTTTTTAATATTCGAATATTATTTATATATATATATTATATTTTATTAAATTATTTTATAAAATAGCATAAGATTAAATTTGTCTATATAAAAATATTTTTTCTCCTTCTCTTATTGAATAAAATAAAATAATATTAAAATCATTCATCTTTTTTCCCTTGATATTAATCTAAATAATATAATAATAAAATCTCTCATATTACTTTCTTTTTTGTTCTCTCTATTAAATCTCTCATCTCTCATTATTTCTGTTGAGTCAAATATACCATAAGAAGGGGGAATGGAAGCAAGAGAGAATCAAATTTATTTTTGTAATGTAAAATATTAAATGAAGAATTAGGTATCTCCAATCTAACAACCATAGCTAGCAAAAAATTAAGAGTTGGAAACTTATAAATCAAGGGGAAACAGTCATTTAAATCAGGATCATCCAATTCTGGGGAAGAAGCGGAACAAGTTAATACTATTAGTGATTAAATTGAGATAGAGTTTCGACAAAAGCAGTTTGATTAAATTAAGGAGCAGAACAAGGATTACGTGATGATGCTTCTCTACGTTTGATGTGTACTATATTTGTCTGTCTGTCTGTCTGTCTCTCTCTCTCACACACACACACGTTATTGGGATACATACATACATACATACACACACAAGATTCACATGGCCTTTGTATGCAGACAAAATAGCAGTGCCCTCTGCCCCCCGTTTCTCTGCCTTCCTAGTCCCATCTTCTTCTTTGTATGCATACATACATACATACATATATACATACATACATAGGATTCACATGTCCTTTGTATGCAGACAAAATAGCAGTGCCCTCTGCCCC
Organism: Leucaena leucocephala; assembly: GCA_037074615.1. Classification (NCBI taxonomy): domain Eukaryota; kingdom Viridiplantae; phylum Streptophyta; class Magnoliopsida; order Fabales; family Fabaceae; genus Leucaena; species Leucaena leucocephala. The sequence continues at coordinate 2,005,859 of CM073558.1, read as the reverse complement.
CCGTTTCTCTGCCTTCCTAGTCCCATCTTCTTTTTCTTCTGCTAGCTGCTTCCATTAATGAACCTAAAGATCTCTTCAACTGCTCCTGCAATTTCACTTGCTGTCACTGCTTTACACTCTTCTTCTATCTGCATTCATCAAATACCAAATCCTTTTCCATCACTAAACTTCCATTTATGCTTCACTCAATAACTCTTTACCCGTATTATGCTTCAATTCCCGTTCAAATAAATGTTTATCAATTGGCACCAAAACGAAACGTTTTATACCCAATAACAGATTGCTTAAATTTATTTTATTTATAATTCAACAACTACATATATTTTTTTTAACTTTTAATTTACTACATATATTCTTTCTTTTCCTTATTAAATTTTATTATGTTAACACTATTAACTTTTATAACATTGTTATGTTAATATTGTTAACCGTTGTTGTATAAAAGTTAATTATACTAATACAATAAAGTTAAAAAATTTATTAAAGATAAAAAAATAAGTATCAAATTAAAAATAAAAATGGATGCCTACAAGATAATTTTCTCAAAATTTTTTTATTAAATATTTGTGAAAAAAAATGTGAAAATGAAATTTTAAGGCCACTCATTGATTCTAACGTAAAAGGTGGGTTCTATGAAAAAAAAGGTGAAACTTTTGTAATGAAAAGATATTGGAAGAAGAGAAGCTAGGTTTTGGCTTAGGTTAGAAGTCAGAAGCACAGAACAGTACAGATTCCACAGTAATGAGTTGACCCATTTAAAAACCAAAACTTACAAAAAAAGATCAAAAGAAAAGACAGAATAATACCTTGAGATTGAAACAATAGAGAACCGAGTCCAGTGAAGAAGTTATGTTTAGGTGCAGAATTGTTAGCTTAAGATCCTCAATTCCCACTATGGCCTTCACTAACTGCCGTGTTCTTCTCTTGCACTGTACTTTCAGGTTCACATGGTTTTGAATCACAGTTACTTCTATTTCTGCAAATTCTGACTTGTTCTCTGCTTTCACTTCTTCCCCAAAGTTTGATTCTTTCCCACACGACGACGTCGTTCCATAGCTGAATCCAATCTGATCGTTCCTTCTCATTCTTCTCTGTGCCTCCAGGGATTGAAGAAGCTGCTCTAATTCCTTCACAAAATCTATTGCACCTCCAATAATGGAGGCTTGGTCCCCCTAAAAAACAAGACACTTATTGTTGAAAAAGTAGAAGAACGGAATTTTGAGAACTGGGTTTGAATGCACTGAGGTGGTAGTTGGTTTATGAGACAAAAAGGTTAGATTTTTACGATGAGAAAAGCTGAACGAGGGGAATTGCAGAAATGGGTTTTTGGTCCGGTTTATGAAAAGTTGGTTACCTTCTGAATATACGAAGGGGGCATGAGTGCTTTGAGAACACTAAGGTAGTCGTTCATTTGAAGGCGGCGGTTGCGTTCGACGGCAATGTGGATCATGCGTTGATTCTCCACGTCTTCCTTGCTCTTAATCGGTCTCGTTCTCTTCCTCTTTCTCCTACAGTTCTCAGATTTCGCCGGCGACTGCGACGACAACATCTCCGCCGTCTCGTGGGTGACGCAGCTCTCTAGCTCCTGCGGCGCGTGAATTCGGGTCTCTGTTATTGTTCTAGATAAGAACGTTTTTTCCCTCTCTTCTTGGCATGGTTTCTTCTGGTTTACAAGTGTCTGAAACTGAAAGTTGGAATCTTTGAAGGGAAAAAATTGCGGGGTTTGAGATTCCACACTCTGAACCATATCAAGAAATTATGGCTTTTTATTCTCCAAACTCGATAGTTATATCAGAAGTTGTAAGAAAAGAGGAACAAGCATAAAAAGAGAGAGAGCAGTGCAGAAGACGCATATATATATTTGCAGGAAAATAACACACACAAAGTAATAAATGCAAAGTATTTTATGGAGTAAATGCAGTACTGTTTGATGATTCTTGAAATGGGTTAACCAGAAAAAGGCAAAAACGATGAAGTATACGAAAACCAAAGCAAAGGAGAAATTTAAGTAAACAACAACGAACATACACAGGAATTGATGACTCCTTGAAGCCTCTCCATCAGAACTGAACTTTAAATTATTCTTCCGTAGATCAGCAGTATTTGCTGTATGTGAGAGTGATGATACTAAATTACTAACAAAACAATAGAGATAATAAATGTAATCCCCAAGAAGCACAACAAGGACACCCCATAATAATAATATCTACATATATCCCTTTACTTTCGGATACATGCTCTTCTGCAGAATGTAACACACCATAATAAATGCTGTGTGCCTCGAGGTTAAAACATGAAATGGTGGGGGGAATTCAGAGAGGAGAGGGATTGTGTTAAGAAACGAAAGGTGGAAATTTAGAAGAGATATGGCAGACGATGATGCATATGAAAGTGAGAGAGAGAGAGAGATTTCCGAAGAGAGAGGGTTGTGTGCCTTGTTTCAAAGGTCCCAAGCATTATTGGCGGTGGCAATTTTGTCGAGCAGCGAGGACAGACAGTTGTGGGAGTGGGACTCTGTCTCTCTCTCCTCACTTTCTCTCTCTTTCTGTTTTAGTATTCTTTCTTTTGCTTATTTGCCTATTGAAGAGTACGGAAAAGAAAAGGAAAGAAGGAAGGGAAGGAAAAAAGAAAAGACCTTGGAAAGGCCTTGTGCGGATTGTGTCTCCCCTCCCTCATCTGATGATGGATCATTTCTCAATTTCCGCAAAATCCACAAATCTCTTGGGCAAATTACGCACATGTCTCTAAATTATTGCTTATTTACCTTTTGACCCATCACCTGTCAATTTATACTGCACATGGAGTTTCAAGTACAGCAAGCCAGACTGGGTTGAGTTTGGAGTCCACTGAGATTTTTCCCCTTGGTCACAGAAAAGCATATTCAGAGAATGCATGTTAATTTTATTTATATTGTTTAAGCCAATTCACATAATTTATTTTTTTAAAAAAAGCAATTGTTAATTTGTAATTGATAACTAAAAACTTATTTTTAGCTTCATTTCGTATATATATATATATATTTATATATCATCTAGATAATCTAATCAATTGAATAAGGAACATGTTGCTTCTCCAATTAATGATCGCCACATCTTATTATGAGAGGATTGCTAAATGACTATAAAGTGAAGGCTGATGATTATTGCCAGTATATAATTAGACAGATTATTTTATGTATTATTATAAATTTTTTATACTGTATATATTCAATTAATATTATATACTTTTAAATATATTATTATATACTCATAAATTGTTTTCTAGGAGCACATGTATAAGATAGTCCTAATGCAAATAATTATAGTATTTTAAAAAAATTAACACATTTATTTTATTATAAATAATTATTTAATTATTTTTAAATTTTTTATAAATTATTTATCTTGTATATTTGAGTAATTTATGATATAAGTATACGAATGGAACATAGTTGCATAGAGGAAGCAAGCGCCAAGATTTATTATGGAAACCACACATGCGTTGAGTCTGGCCTATGGATAAGTGTAGAGCGCAGGCCGGGTACTAATAAGGCTTTAATCTTTACGATGGGAAGTGGAAACGACGCATGTGGTGTCGTTTTAGTGTGAGGGGCATAGAAGGGCTTTGGGTGTCAAGCTAAGGGCACTACCCTACATGACCTATAGGCTTATGTCTATCGCATAGCATTCCCGCAGACTCTCCCCCAGTCTTCCTCGCACATTCTCCATCAACCTCCTTTTTCATCGTACAGTTAAAGCTTTTGGGTTGATGAAATATTTATTTTTTTATTTGATCGACAGTATTATCCTTTAAAAATTTAAAACGTAACGAGTTTTTATTTTTTTAACAAAATATACTTCTTAAAATTTAAAATTGTATTCTTTTTATTTTTTCAAAATATGAGACCACTTTTTGTTGATAAATTGATGAAATATTTGTATGAAAATGATAATAGAAACAATAATTAGGATATATCATTTGATGAGATTATAATATGTACATTTGTATTTAGTTCGGGGATAAAAAGTTAATGTAAGCTTTATTTCTTTTTTATTATTAAAATTTTGTAAATATATTTTATACATTATTAATTTATTAATTCTATTTATTCATAAACATTCGAGTGGTCAAAATATTTTTACATGAATATAGGGTAAGAGGCAAATTTTTGTATGGCTTGTACAATATGAATCCTAACATTCTTTCGATTGATGAAAGGAATCATGAGAGCATTCTTCTGTGTGCACTTTGATTTTGACATTCAATTATGTTACATGTGTGAACACAAATTCACCGCCAAGAAGAAACACAATGTATGAATCACTTTTAAGTGCATGTTCGATTTCATTGGAAATTATAGTTTTAATTTTTTTTAGATAATTTTTTTTAAAAAAATAAAATAAATAGTCATATTTATTCAAATGGGTTTTTAGATTAAATTATAGTTTAAAATTAAAATTTTAGATAAACTAGTCAAAATAACTTATAGAACAGTAAAAGAGTTTATAAATTAACCAATTACTATATTATCCCTACTTTTTCTTACACAATTTCTCATACTTTTTCTTACACCCTCTTTCATCTCTCCTCTTATATCTTATCTCTCACCATTTAATACTCATACCTTTTTTATAATTTATCAATAATAAAAATATTTATATAAATAATTATCAAAACAATCATTTATTTAAAATTATTTTTTTTTCATAAACTCTTCTCTAAAAACCCTTTTCTATAAACTATTCAAAAGTTTTTTTTTATAAATCTATTTCTAAAATCTTATCCAAACACACACTATATAATCAACCACGACTTGAAAAAATCAAACATAATTTTCTCCTCCACTAATCTTAATTATCTTCCCTATCTTTCAGCTTGATGATGAACTCTTTTTGTCATTATTTGTCCGGAAATTAAAGTAATCTCATCCTAAACTAAACATCGATCATCCAGGAAAGCCTGAAATATTGAGATACATAGAACACTTAGAAATTCAAATTCACTGTAAATAATCTTCCCAAGGAATCACGCTACTCAATCTTATCCTCATCTTATGAGTAGTAATTCACCCGTCGCCAATAGTGGCGGAAACTGCCAGCCCCATTAACCCGTGAGCAAAATTTGAGTTGGCGCTATCAAGAAAATAACTCAGTACATTCCCACGTGCTTGTGAGTGACACATTGACTAACAGTTGCCATGTTGGGTGCAAGGGTCCCATTTTTTTCCCTCCAACAGGCCGAAAACCCTTCAACTAGTTTTCTGTACGTGAAACCATATCAACACAGACATATACCAATTGAAGCAACTACGCTTTCAGACCAGAGTAAAATACCCGAAAATTAAACTAAACAATGAAAAATGCAGTCACAAGTCTACCAAAGAGACCAACCTAACCAAATTCACCATCCTCATTGACGCCTCAAGAAATAGCATCGAGGTGATATATATATAACAGTATAATACCAAAATCAGATGTGGTACGCAAATATTAATGAGTTGCTATTTGTCTCTTTAAATTCCTAGAAAATTGCATATGCTGCATTATTCAGGTAAAGGAAGCTGGATTATAGACAGAACTAGCGCTCTATCTGAATGGTCACATGACTTATGTTGTAGACCCTTTTGATATAATCTACAACCTTATCCAACATTAAGTCTGCATCAGCGTCTGGTTTAATTTTCACATGACAAGCCAGTAAAACTTTACCAACTGTAATGGCCCATATATGCAACTCATGAACAGCCACAACTTCATCCATGTCCAGCAGCCCCTGTTCAAGTTTTGTTGCATCTATCTCTCTTGGCGTGCTCTCCATCAGGACTTCCAGTATGCTTCGCAGCATATTGATCGTCGTCCCCAAAACAATCACCGAGAATACTAGCGTGCAAATCAAGTCAACTACTTTCCACTCGGGTTTGTACCAAACGATTGCTCCTCCAATCATTACCCCAACACTTTGGATACTATCCCCTAACACATGGAGATAAGCCCCTTCCACATTAATGCTCCGTTCTTTCTTCTCCTCTGCAGGTCCTCCTTTTGATCCATTGAGAAGTGGTTCACTGACATTGTCATGTCTGTAATGATGATGGGGCTTATCTCTTGAATGTTCTTCATCATGATGGTGGTGGTTATGGGTAGAAACTACAGATCCATGGTCATGAACATGATCATGTCCACCATGTCCATGCCCGTGTCCATGTCCATGATCATGACCCAATAAAAGAGCCATGATAATGTTAACCAGTAGACCAAATGCAGAAACCAGAAACATTAATAGGCCATTAACCTCATTAGTACCAGCCATGAGTCTTTGAATGGCTTCAAAGACTAGAATCCCTGTAAGCAACCATATTAGTTGGATAGAAACCAAGGCTCCGAGAATTTCTATCCTGAAAAATCCATATGACTGACGAGGGGTGGCTTCCCATCCAGCAGCCCACAAAGCGAATAACGAGATGGCAAAGGATGCAACATCAGAAAGCAAGTGTGCTGCATCAGTCAATATTGCAAGACTATTAGCTTTGATCCCCCCAACAACTTCAATGCTCATGAAAACAACACAAAGAATCACTGCCGTCAGAAGTTTTCGCATCGAAGTCGATCGTTCTTTGGAATCCCTGGAGATGGATCCAGCGTCTGAGAACCCACATGGTGCTTCCCCACAAACCTTACTTCCTCCAAGAGCCCTTCCACCATCAGAGGTGTGTCCACGAACTTCAATAACTTGTGCATCCCACGAGTTTTGTGCTTCCATCTGCAATACAACGATACTGAAAATGTTATTTTCTGCAAATTGGTGAAAAAACAACCACAAAACTTAACAGCAAACACCCCCCCACACACTTGTCAATCATTAAACAAGAAACAGGATTATATTATATCATCAACTAACGTGGAGGAAAATAAACTGAGCAGAAAATCAGTATCTTGAGTTCAAAGTATATACTTAGATTAATTATTCAGCAAGCAAGACATTGTTGACAAGATAGACAGGTGCCACACAGATTATAGACGTTGAATAATATTATGTAAAGGGACCATAGTTCATTCATTCTGTGTCAATTTCTCACAGAAATTACCAAGAAATGAAAAAAATCCAAACTCTTTTCTATAGTTCCTGTTTCATCACAAAATTTCAAAACAATAGCACTGCAAATAGCAGCCAACAAGGCCAATCAATCAATAGAGGGTGTAATTCGAACCTACAATCCTATGGCACGTTAAGAATACCAAATAAACACATAGCCAGATGAGAAACCGATGGACCAATAAGGGGCATAGCCAATAAGGGTTGAAGAAGATCAAAGGAAGTGGCATGATCAAATCAGAAAAGAACCAGGGCCACGAGGCTGTCAGTATTATGTAATCAATAGCACAAGCGCATTGAACTTAATTTCTACGTTGTAAACAGGTACATGCCCTTCGTGAAATCACATAATTTCTCATAGAAAGAGTATGAGAGCATTGATATATTGTGATTAATAATTACGGTAACATAATGTCTTCTTGTCATATATACCATTACTATCGAGTAAATGCTTCAAGAACCCACACGGAGCACAAACACAGAATTTTAACCGGGTACGAAATTGTTTGCTGGTATAAAATCAAAAAACTAAAATTTATCCCTAGAAGGGCGCAAAAAAAAAAAAACGATTCAGCATACATTCGTCAGAGCTTCAGAGCATTTGGGCAAAACAGAAGGGAAACCAGAGAATTCGACAAAATAAGGACGGAATAATGAATCTCACATATTGCAACAATCAGTCACTGGGCTTCAAGCTAATTGGGTTCAATAGTTGGTCCAGAAACTCAAGAAACAGGGGCAGAACGAAAAACAAAACAGAATATTCATCATCCCGAAATAATTCGGTAAAATCCCCATAAGCATATATGGCATAAATGTTTCGTTTTAGAAACAAAAACGAATTGTAGGAATCAAAATGGACAAAGTAGGATCTAATTTGAAAATTGAAGGACGTACCAGTAAGGACTTTTTTCGCGGAACTGTTGGGATTTGGGATTTATCAAGTAGGCAAATCGACCTTTTCTTGAATAATAAAGCAAGAATTGTCGAATTTTGTGGAATTCAATATTCAAGTTCGTCTCTTTTTATAGCCTCCTAAGAGTTTAGCTGGTTTAAAGTTTTTTATTTTGGCATAGTGGGCCCATAGCCCAAAACTACAAACACTCCCCAACACACGTCTCTGATGTGACCCTCCCATGCAATTCTCAAAACAAACAAACGTAGACAAAGTTGGCCAACATTTTTTTTTATATAAAAAAAATTAAATAGATTTGACATCGATCTCCTACTAAATTTAGAATACAGCATCATAGTTCAAAAAATACTTATAAGGGACTTACAAGATCACTTACTAAAGGAACTCTCACAATAATAGCAGGAATCGAACTTAAATCCTTATAGGATAACACATCTCTTACTATCTATACTAACTCTAATTGTTAGTTGACTAACATTTCATTCACTCAATAATGCCTTAACTTACCAACAAAGCTCTACATAGTTAATGAATGACTATATTCTTTAAATATGATATTTTAAGTTTAAATTAGAGTGTGTGTATAGAAAATACTTTATTAGAAGAGACAAGATTCATTTTAATGATCTTTATGTCTTAAGAGGATTAGTTTTTAGCTATCAGCTAGTGAGAGATAGTGCCTAAACTCTACCAAAAGTATAATACCTTAACTTGTCATGTGAAAAGAAAATGCCTTAAATTTTTTAAGCCAACACAAAAAGGTGGCAAAACATACGTCAGATAATCTTTTATAAAGCATGACTCAGGATTCAAATCTCCACTTATAATTGTTTAACTAACCAATGGGACTTAGGTGGATTAATCATTCACAATGCAATGAATCAAGTTTCCAATCTCTATTAAAAATAATGCTCATATTTAATATCTAATAATAATTACATTCAATACTATAGGATATATCTATGTGCTAGAAATAAAAAAAAAATATTCCTATTAGCACTCTAAATATTTTATATATATATATATATATATATAATACTAGTACTTAAATTTAGAATTTTCTTACTCATAAAATTTTAAATAGAACTTTTTAACTGATTTCAATATTAATTATAACGGATTCAGCTAATGTGCCAAAGGACGCTTAATTAATTTACACTTCATTGGCACAAGATGACCCATGTATAAATGTAGACACACTACTATAAAATCTACTTTTCGCAATGCTATTTTATGATAGTTAAATGTAAAAATATTGTATAAAAAATACGATAGTATTTTTATAATTAAATATTTAAAAGTTTATTTTTAAGAGTAATTATTTTAAAAAAAATATAAAAAATTCTTTTGACGTCTTTTTTTTTTAAAACGTGAAATATTTTCATAATTTTATAACTTTATCACGACAAATAATTTTATAATTTTATAATTATTCAATCATTTCGCACTCCTAACCTCATTGACAATAAAAAATTAATAATTTTCTTCTGTTTTTAGTGTCACCACCCACTCAATCATCATTATGTTCGACATCATCATTTGTAAGTTTTCTTTTTTTTTTTGTCATCTTTCTCTTCGCCATCTTATAAAGAGGATCTTGAAGAGTTTCAATGGCAAAAATTTTTAGATTTTCAACTTCTTTATCAGATCTTTAACTTATTATCTTGATCTAGTCAGATTCTCTTGGTGATAGTGTCTGTAGTAGTTGTTGGTGGGTAGTGACTTACAGACCTTATCAGAAAGAGCTCCAAGAACATCAATAGCAAAAGCTTTTAGATTTGATACTTTTGACAAGGGTGATTGTGGTAGTTGATTGTGATTGTTAACCTAATTATTTCTTATGGCAGTTAATAATACAACTGTCATAAAATCTTTCAACTTATTATGTAGTGACATAAGAATAAGATCACATGATGAAATTATGAGTTTAAATAGTAATTTCAATCGGAATTCTTCTAAGAAGAAAGATAATTCTACAGAAAAGAGAATATGAAGAGATCGTGCTTGTACACATTTGGAAAATAGTATTCTAATGTCATAAGTGGACTTGATATAAACTAATTAAAAATTACATGTGTTTAAATAAATGATAAGTGAGATTGATTTTTTTTAAAATGTTTTGTCAGTTAAATTGAAATTTTTTTACTGTTTTAATCATACTCTTTTGATGAAAATAGGACATATAGAAAAACTTTTTTAGTTATATTTATAAATTCCATTGTTAAATTTATTATATATAATTTTTATTTTTATTTATTATTATATTGACTTTATTTTCATATAATATAATGTATATTAAATAAGAATAAAATTAAAAAATTATTAATTTTAACATAGAATTAGTGAAGTTTAATATTTTTTTAATTTATTTAAAATATATTAAAAATAATTTATAAATAGAACATATGAGTACATTTTGGAGAGAGAAAGCAGGTTAAGAAAAGAAAGGGGAAAATTATGAAAAGGACCAAATCATGAAATTATTTTTTTTATTAAAAGATAATTGTTTTTGGATACAAGATTAAAAGACAATTTCATTAAACGTAAAGGACCCAGGACATGAAATTGGGTTGCATTTGCAGAACATGAAAGGAAGGTATGTATTCCCGGAAAATAAATTGGATGCTATGGTTGAATCTGGTCCTTTTCCCCAAATAGACTGAGTAATGCTGACAGGACATTATCCCGGTTTTTTGCCTTGGGCAGTTGGGCCAACTTTTCAGGCCTTTGTAACTCTCAATCATCTCCCAGATTCAAATTCATTTGCCTACAGTTCACTGATTTCTATTTTTGGATGGAAAAGATTTCTAGCTATTAGTGGGATATAGTTTAAACTTTACCAAAAAAAATTTAATAATTTGCCTTGTAAGAACATAACTATATAATTAATATAGAATTAATTTAACAGGACAAAGTCGTTTTAAGTCTCTAATTTAATTATTAAAAGATATACTTATATTAAGAGGAGTAATTATAAACTTTTAAAAATAGATATATAGGATCTAATAAATAGTAATCATCTGGTCCTTAAAATAGAACTTAATTGAAAAATGTGATCTCATCCTAAATATAACATACCATTTTTATATTTATTAATTTTTTTTAAATTATCTCTTTTAAGACTTTTGTAATAATAATCAAGTATAAGAGGAGAGAGTTAATGAAGATAATTATAATATTTTTAAAAAATATCTTATATTAATTAAATTTATTAATTTGATTAAATTAACTAAGTATATCTTATATTAAATATTAGAATATTATGAAAAAAAACATAACTATGTATCTTCCACTGCAAGTCAAGCATTCGAAGAAATACAATTAAAGTTTTATAATTCATCATATTAATGGGGAAGGAACTTGATTCTCGTTAATGAAAATTACACTCAACAGCACTCAAGTTTAACTAATATAAGATCGCTAATTGGTATTTGGGTTGCTGACAAATGACAGCATTAAACCATATGCTTTTAAACTTGTTTTGGTATTATAGTTTTAAAAAAAAATTTGACAAAATTTTAGTTTAAGAAAATTTTAAACTAACAGTTATATTTATCCAAAAATAATTTTGATCAAAACTATGATTTAAAACTATAGTTTTGAATAAACTATTTAAACTAGTTTTTAGAACAGTAAAAAAACTTATGAACTATCCAATTATTATTTTACTCTTATTTTTTTTATACCCTCTCCTCTCTCATGTCTCTTCTCTATACTCCCTCCTCTTTCTTCTCTACCCTCTTTTATCTCTCTTACTTTTAATCAAATCATATTTTTTAGTAATTTATTAATATAAAAAGTGATTATACTACTAATTATCCAAACATATCTATTTTTAAAATTTATTTTTTTTAAAATATATTTTCTAAAATATATATTTTTTTAAAATCTATTTTTTAAAAGCTCTCATTCCAATAAATCCTCTAACCTTTTCTCCTCCTCTCTCTCTCCTTGTTCAAAACCTGAAACACCTCTCTCTCTCTCTCTCTCACACACACACACACACACACATTTTTGCTTTGTGCTTATTATTCACTTCAAACACCAGCTCAGATTTTTAGCTCCCAGAAGATCAGAGGCTGTGATTTAATTAAATTTTTCGACAAACCTTAAATATTCCCCGCGTAAACTTTAAGCTCCCAACATAACACACGTAACGGACTTCAAAGTATCAGAAGATGACCGAACTTAATTGAGGTAAATACGGGCATGGATACTAAATTTAAAAGAAACAGAGAGGAATTAACCTGGTCCTGAAATTGAAATGTTGAGAAGTTGATTACACTTACTAGAGACATTAATCCATATAAGTTTCAGAGAGTTCAGATATCTACAACGCAAGGTGGATCTGCTAGCAATGGAACCTGACCCACAAATCCCTTCTTCAGACCCATCTGAAGGTCACACTTCACGTACATTCCATAGTGCCCTGTTCGTATGGCTCCCGCCTTCCACCGCAGCCTCCCCTGCACCACCACCCTCACTCCCACCATTCCGTAACTCTCGTCCATCGCCAATCCGTTCGACACCTCAGATGACACCGGCACCGGCGACCCTCCGATCATCGGCGACACTGACACTGCGCTGCGATGCTCCTGGTACAGCGGCGGCAGCATGATCGGCACCGTGATCGCCTGGTTCCTGTACGACACGAACGCCGAGAGCCTGTCGTATTGGATCGACACGCGCCGGTTAGGGTTTCTGATGTGGATGGTGAATTGAAGTGTAGTAGTGAGGAAAGGGGGCGCTGTGGCGTTGAGGTCGTAGACGGCGGCGCCGATGACATTGAATCTGGGCTTGTGAGGACGGTAGACGAACCAGAGGACGAGGAGGGTGATGCCTACTAGGAGGAGGAAGATGGTGATGCAGGAGCAGAGAGCGCGCTTGGGCGCGTGAGATCCTTGTTCTTTAGCCATGCAGTATTTCTCGTTGGGGAGGTGGTGACGGTGGTTTTGGAGTGGGATAGGAGCTGCTTCTGGTGGTGGAGGAGGGTTCTGTTCTGGCATGGCGGGGAGAAGCTGATATTGTGGACTTAAAGGAGTGTTTGGTGGACTATGAGCTAATGAGGAAGAAGGAAAGTGGAGGTATGTGAGAGTGATCAGAGAGGAATGGTTGGGACTCTAAAGGAGCAGAAAAGAGATAAAGTGAAATGCCGAAAAGGATTCGATGGGGTCACTTGTGGAGGAGCTAAAGGAGAGGTCAGTTCCTTATTTTTCAAGATCAATAATTCAATATGAAGTAAAGATTACTAATATATAATCTATGTTCTCTTAATGGATTAATCTTTTTAAGCTGTGTGTGTTTTAATTTCTTTTTGCGTTCTGCTTTCTCTATTCGAGTGCTTCACTTTGCTTTTTGGTTCCCATTTAGAACCTTTCTTTATCGCTTGCTTTTGCCAAGAAGAATAATGCTTTAGTTCCTTAATTTCACACCTTGAGATTAAGATATTATGGCGGCAATCTTCAGAGAGATGATGAAGTACTAAAACAATTCAGAATCTTGGGATTTGTGGAATAGCCTTGTTTTAAGTAATACTTTTTGGGCCACGGGTTCCAAGTAATGTTTTATATATGTTAAGTAAGTAATATCAAAATTTGATTATGGTTAACAGAAATCACACCTACTTATGTGAGTTATAAGAGTTAGATGGGAGATTTAATTTAATTTTAATCATAATATTTAAATTTATTTTATTTTTTAAATATCTCTATTTAATTATACATATTAAAATAGTTTCTATCAAGTATAATTTAAAATATATATGATTAAAAGATATATTTAAAAAAACTAATATAATATCATTATAAATAATTAGGTTAATTAATTTTTTAATTTATTAAAATTAATTAAATATATATTATATTAAAGAGTATGAGTATTATTAATTAGATATTTATTTTATCTTTTTTTTATTGTAACTCTTTATTTTATTAGGGCAGCCTTGGGTAAGGTGGTGGAGTCAAGTCCCAAACTTTGTGGACGTTAATGGTAATCTTGGAACGAAATCACTTGGGATGTGAGAATAGGACAATCCAATGTGTCCGAGTAGCAATTATTACTTACTTGTGTTCGTGTGGGTGTGATTTTTTATATAATAATAATAATAGAGATATCGATGGCTGTGAGGGGAGTGTGAGATGCTAACCTTTAAATAAAATATTTATAGAAAATTGTGAAAGGAGACAAGAGAGCGGAGAAGTAGGATAAAAGAGCTTGAGAGAGATGTGGCTGATTATGAGCAAGTTGACAGACAAGCTGATAAGTGTCAAGGGAAAAAAAACCCTTAAAAACAGTATCTGCATGGGAAGGAGATGACTTACGCTGATGTGTTTTCGCTCTAGTCTTACATATGCTTCGCCCTCCTTCCTCCTTCCTGCGTCACATCCCACTTCTTCCTACTCCCTACACATCATGTTGTGTCCCACACCTCTCGTGGACACGACACACACTGTTTATCCATAAACGCGCTGCAATTTCTCAAAACAAGACAATTTTTTTTTGCATTTTGTATACATATACTTTTTTTAAGCATATATTTTCTTGTTAGAAACAATTAAATTCAAGACATTATTATTTACTAAATATAAATATTTGTTTTAATAAAAATTCGAATCTTAATTCGTTCCCACTAAACTCACTCAATAATGAGTTGATTACAATAGAAAAAACGCAAAAGTAATAATAATATTGTCCTGTAAAATGAGTTGATTAGGCCATTGAGCGGGCTTAAAAAAGGGCTAACCCAACCAATAAAACCATCTACTTTAGTCCCACATAAACAACTCATCGTTCTTTTGGGTCGATCTACGTTCACCTATCAGTTCCGCCCGCCACTTACACGGTTTGTAGAAGTTGGCCACCGAACTCAATCCCAGATTTTACCGTCCGTCACTCCGTTGTATAATTTTAAAACCATCTAGAATCCTCTGAAAACAATATCAAGAAGCAGCAAATCATAAATAATTTTTGGTCCCCCTTCTTTAAGGCAAAGACACTTTCGTCCTCATGTTTCGAGCAAGAACGTTTCGTCAGATTTCTAGAGCTGCTTGAGGATTATACAAATATTGTCAGCTTATTATTACATAAAACTCACTTCCTACCGTCCTACATAATCACAGCCCTATATATATATATATATATATATAGGCATTCATCAAAGGCAAACAATATACAGCAGAGAAAAGCCAAACTTACCCCACATCCCTTCTAAACAAATACAATCTAAATTTCTAACTTTGTCGACCCAACGAAAAGGAAATGCAAGAAAAATATTACAACTACTAAAACACTATGAATGCTAAACATTCTACTTTTTTAGCCTTTAAATTATCATCCTACCACCACAAATGCAAGCCCCTACACTACAGCTTCTCCTTCCAGATGCAGATTAGTGTTAGAGTCAGACTATTAGGCTATAAAAGCAGGCGATTTCAAAAATAAATCATGAACTACCACCAGAATCGACAGGTGGACAATCATTTTGCACTCGACGCACAAACTGCCCTTTTATCCGAGGACGCTGCTCAGCCAGTTTTTTGCGGCTTTGATACCTGACCTGTAACAATTTTGAGCATTCAGTATATGAAAGGATACATCTCAAAAGATAACTTAAGACTACATGTCAGTCTTAGCAACCCTGTCAAGAATGTTCTTATTTAATATCATGACGTTTATATAGAAATATCCAACTACTTCAAACTGCTAATAGCACGATCAATTTGATCCAGTATGGTGATTTCATAGACACCCAACAGGAAAGTATTAGCATAAGACATATAGGCAGGGCATTCAATAGAATGTCTATTGAGTAGCAGCAGCAGCAGTACGAGTCATAGTACCTTTTTCTCAAAGCATCGGTCTTTCCTCTTCAGTCTAAACTTTGTTAGAGCAGCTTCCCTTTGGCTGGGACGCAGAGAATCTGCCCCTCTGTATTCGTCATAGTCATGATAACTGATGTCACTAAAGCTTTCAGGGGTTTTATCAATTACCACAGCCGAAGTATAATCTACCTGTCTTATACGGTCTATACTTCCATATGAACCATCATTAATATGGTTCGGAGTGTCATGGCATAAACTAATGCTGGTATTCTGATAAGCACCTGGATAATCATGCATTGCAGGATCCAAGTAGCTTTTATCACGCCGTGTCTTTTTATCAAGAGAAGCACAACTGGCATCGGACCATTGATAATGTTGTTCTGAGTTGTGACTTTCAGCATTTGACAGGAATGAAGTGGTTGGGGGAAAGGGAGAATTCTCTTTCTGGCTGACTGATTTGGGACTCCATATGGGATGGGCACTGGATTGTGTGTAGAATATAGAAGGCACAACATTCCTATGTCCACTAAATATATGATCAGAAGTAACACCAGTAGCAGGAGAGGATCCAGGATGAATGTTTGGCAATTGTACTCCAATTTGTCCGGACTGGTGAAGAACCAGTGGGATTGTATTCTCCTGAGAATGATTTGTTCCACCATACTGATAAGAAGTATCAATTCCAGATATTTCATTAGAATTCTGGGAGTTCAGCTCAGTGCTATATGCTTCGGCAGAATTCATTGGTAATGCTGGAAAAAGGGGCTGTGGCAACTTATTACCACTGTACCTGCAGATAGGATTGACACGTGTATCATCAGAATATTACAACAGTTTACTGATTAATTTTCATAACTCAATAGGACTACCGCCTTTATTTTAGTGAAGGATAATAAATTCTCATCTCCCAGGCATAAAAATTTGATAGAGCTTATCTAGGAGAATAATGGTTAAAGCAGAACTATAAAGAAATGATACTTGTATACAAGCAGCTAATTCGCTCTACAAACTTTAGAGCTTTGTACAAAACTATTGTGGTTTATCATTAGCCAAGTATCTTACAATCTTCCTCCAATTTCTCAAGAAACTTCAATAAATATGTTGTCTCTTTAGAAACAAAGCTATATTACCAATTTACAATCTCATACTAGGTTGGTTCCTACAAGAGTCTTGTTAAAGTCCAACATGTAGAACAGGGACAACGGGAGTGCGGCAAAGGAATATTAAATAAACTATGAAAGAGAAAAAAGCGGGTCAAATTTCATATAAATGGAATGGAACAAATATTGAAGGAAAACTTTATTTCTTCAGTTGAAATTTGTTTCAACAAAGAACACATTATGTAGCATCTATCTTCAGTTATTTGACATCAGTGTAGGAATTAAGATAATCACAAGCAAACAGAAAACTTACCAAGAAAAGGCAGATGCATCTGAATGGTTCAATGTTGGCCTTTCCTCAGGTTCTTGTTTACATGAGCTACCAGAAAAATTTCTCAAGGAAAGTTCCAACTGCGGATCAAAATCAAACTTGTCTCTCCCACCATCAGCAAGACTATAATTCTCATCAGCATTCTTTGGAATATTCTCAAATGAAGCAATCAAGTCAATAGCTCTTCTAGAAGGTTCTACCAATTCATCCTTGCAGCCATGAACCTCTGTACCAACATTAGGATTGTCTGTATTTAACTCTGCTCTTAAAGATTCATCCTGATTCTCTGTTTCAGCACAATTGTCTTTTTCCAGCCTTAAATTAGTGAAGTTACTAATGCTGTTGCACCTAGCAGCCTCTGATGAATAAATAATCGACCTCTCTGCAATGAGTACTTTGTAAGATAGCATATCTTTTTATAATAAACTAAGGAAAAGACTTAGCCAATAGAAGATAGAAGGTAAGGAAGTTACATACTCATAGTTCCATTATTATGTCTAGCAGAGTCCCTTTTAAGTTTTGCAGACTCTTCATACTTCACTGTGTCAATGTTGCTCAAATTTGAAGAACTCCTGGGCTGGGGCGTATCCTGCATATTTTGCATGTATGCACTCTCAGCTTCCAAAATAGGCGATGTACAAGTGCTCTGCACAAGATTGGGCAAAACATGCACTCTTTATGTGAAATTTCATGAAGCCAGTTTACTGTGGAAAGGGCATTCTCCTCATGCTATAAGGGCTCCACATATATTTTGTATCAGAGATCCTATGCAGTACATTTTTACATGTTATTTAAGCAAAGTATTAAAAGAGAAGGGAGAATATAGGATTTTAAGCAAAGTATTGAACGAGAAGGAAGAAGATAGAATTTTATGAGACTTTACATCAATTCACAGCCTACACTGTTTCAAACTCTCCATATTGAAATGAGAGATATAGACATGCAACAAGGTATTTAACAAAATTTGAGTGGAAGGGGTGCCTTACTTGGGCCTCACTCCTTTTCTTGCAGCATCCATTATTTTTCTGAGTGGAAGCCACAGAATCAGTTGAATGATTGCTGGCAGCATTGTCTTCTGAAGTAGCTTCAAGTTTTTTCTGTGGAAATGTTAGATCATGAGTATGCCTTGCTGATCTATAAATAATATTCAGTAAAAAGAGAACAATGATAAAAAAACTGAGGATATAAAAATTTGATACAAACGAGAGAAGGAAGCACGCATTAAAAAATATTGATACAAGAAGGTTGAAGAATGCAACATACAGGATGCCTTCTCCACACATGTTGCCACAAGGTTGACAGTACATTCCTCCGAACAGGTTTTATAAGAAAGTCAGCTGTGCCTTTTAATATGCATTTCATTGCCATGCTAATAGAATCATGAGAAGACATCACTACACAACCATCAGATTACAAGAGTCCATTAGTCATATCTAAATAGGTAACACAGTTGATTAAGATAACATACAACTTTAGTCAACATACTTATGACGGGAATGTTTCTACAAATTTCATGCTCCTTGATTAAAGTAAGAAGTGCAAATCCAGATATTGACGGCAGCTCCACTTCAGTCAATATGAGATCAATATCAGGAGCTTTCTTCTTCAATGTCTCCCACGCCTTTAATCCATCAGAAACCGCAGCAACTGCATGGATAAGATTATCTTAAACATGAAGCATAAAAGTATCGCACTCCTGCTTGAAGGAATAAACTAAATGTTTTAGAGTAAGCGTTGTGAGACAACCGTCATCTAAAACTCAGAAAGAAGCAACAAATACAAATCTGTCACACAA
The DNA here is from genome assembly GCA_037074615.1 of Leucaena leucocephala. Classification (NCBI taxonomy): domain Eukaryota; kingdom Viridiplantae; phylum Streptophyta; class Magnoliopsida; order Fabales; family Fabaceae; genus Leucaena; species Leucaena leucocephala. The sequence continues at coordinate 1,986,826 of CM073558.1, read as the reverse complement.
AAAGAGAGAATTCAATGGTTATAATTTGAGAAGTGGGAGAAACCAAAGTGATATCAAAAGGAAACTCAGTTACAGGCCAAAACACCATCAGAGATATCAGAATTGTTTTTTAAGCTGAGGAGGATTCAAAAGCTTGAAATGATAAAGATTACTTACTGTATCAGCACAATATTTAAAGAACAAACATTGATCAACCAAGCCACACGTCCGAGCAACAACCAAATAAAGAATCCCTCTTCCAACCTAAGTGAGTAAAATCTCAATCAATTCTTACTTATAAGCATATAAGCACTGCATTGAACTGATACAAGGATCAGTGGATTTTGTCCAATTGACAAATTTAATCATCCAACCCTGTTAGCATACATCATCGTGATCTCAAAATATACAATACCATAAATGATATCTAGAACCAAGAAAGAAAGGAAAAGCCATAAATAGTAGTGAAGTTAACGAAGGAGTTTTTTCTCCCTTAAAAACAGAATACCTCTGTAACTGCATTTGCGGAGAAGGGCTGCGATAATCTGGCGAGTAGAATCATCAGCTTCCACCAGCAGAACTCTGAGCACCATCTGAGGAAGAAGCTTGTCCCTCTTATCCATTTTTGTGGAGCTCTCATCCTTCAGCTGGTTCATCATGTTCATGTCTTCTTCTACGTCCAACCTTACCTCCATCCTCTTTTCACCGCTAGCTAGAACCGCTTCACCCATATTCTCCAAGTGCATACTACAAAACCAGAAAAAGACCAACCACAGTATAGCAGCCAAAAAGACAAACTGAAACCCTAACTTTCAACAACAATCATCATCGAGAGAAAATGAGGGAACAAGAAGGCTGTCTGCAGATCAAAATGAAATTGTACCTCACCCTTGGCCAAGTCTGCAAAGTGACTAACAAATATCGGTAAAGTGACTGCAAAGTCTGCCACAAATGAGTGGGAACTAAGACGAGAGAGAACCTCAAATCGCTTTCAATGCTTCGATTAAACTAACTTGAGCTCACAACCTCGAAAAACGAAAAAAATATCTTGCACAGAAAACTCTCAGTATAATTTTGGTCGCAGGATGGAAAAGCAAATGAGTTGTACTACGAATGGCAACAACCAAAACTGGATCATCAAACAAAGAATGGCTCTGAAGATAAATACTTGCATTTACACGAAAAAAGAATCTTGTGTGTTGAGTGTTGCTTTGGGATAAGTCGATTTTTTTTACCTTTTTAAAATTAAATAAATAGGGAATAGAATGCTTTGGCAATCTTTTGGGTGGATGCTTTACATACCACTAAAATCTGAGGTCGATCAAAAGGTGGACAGAGATTGGGCCACCATGCAGAGAGGGTGACGTGGCGGAATTTGGGCCATTGTTTAAAAATTCGTTTGGTGATTGTCCACGTAGGTGGGCTCCACGTGGGAAGGAGGAAGGTGCTCCTCTGGAAGATGAGAGCGGATATTTTGTTTTGTTGGGATTGCCACATTCGTAGTGGGGGCCAACTCTCTTTAGAGCTTGAGGTGGGGAGAATGACACGTGCCCTTTTTAAGGGAACATTTCAGTTTCTGTGGCCCTCATTCGGCGGCGCCAATGCATCTTGTTTTGTTTTTAGGTGAAGTCAAAAGAATATATATATATATATATATATATATATATATATTAAAAATAAAAATGATTTTCAGGAAAAAAAATCCTGACGTGGATGCCAGGTATTGGAAAGAAGAGTGAGAAACATAAATTTTAAATCAAGAAAACAAATTTGGTTAAAAGACGACAAATGTTGTCCTTAATGGATTCATAGCCTGTTTAAATTAACGGTAAATAAATATAATTATATATTATTATAATTTTTATAAATGGCATTAATTAGAAATGACTTTAGCTAATCGTTATTTCTATTTAAATACTTTTTTATATGTAACTTTAATTATGTTTGAATTTTACTCATTAACTAAAGGAAACAAGGGATACAACGTGTAACATATAGGGCCGTTTGAATGTAATTTTGAAAAAAAGCTTATTAAAAAAAAATTTAGGTGACTTTTAAAAAAAGATTTTTAAAAAAAAATTTATGAAAAAAATAATTTTAAATAAATAAATATTTAGATAGTTATTTCTAGAAGTACTTTTATTATTGATAAATTATAAAAAATAGTATGATTATTAAATATAGAAGAGAGGGGAGATAGTGTATCAGAGAAATAAGAGAACAAATATGGTGTATAAAAGAAATGAGAGAGAAGATATGATGTAGAAAATAAATAAGAGAGGGTATAAAAGAGAGAGGAGAGAGAGTGTAAAAAAAATAGAAGTAATATAATAATTAATTAGTCTATAAACTCTTCTATTAGTTAGTCCATAAGTTACTCTGATCAGATTATCTAAAATTTTAGTTTTAAATCATAATTTGATCCAAAAACCTTTTTGAATAAATATAACTGTTTGTTTTAAAAATTTTTAAAATTTAAATTTTGTCTAAACTTAAATTTAAAACATAAGTTTTGCAGGTTTCCAAACACACACATAATCATAGAAATATATGGTAAAAGAAATGATATAAAACATCCCATAGATCAACTTATCCAAATAAAATGGGCTCTAACTATTTAAATATAATATTTTAATTTTAAATTTACATAAATATAAAAAATATTTTTAAAAAAGTTATCTCTAATTAAACTTGGCACTGTTTGAATCTAAATTAAATAGTTATATATTTATATATATATATATAAGCACATTCATGGTCTTAAATAATAAAATGTTAATGAAAAGGACACAACACACGCTTCCAATGAACCAAGGCAACATAACAAAAGATTAAACAAAACCCACATAGGCCAGCCTCTGGTCATGCAAATGTAAGCATGTGTTCGAGACAATTGTGAACCTTACACTGAGTATCAATAATCTCCTCTCTAAAAACAAATAGTAGACCAAGTATTGATACTTCTGCTCAATAAGTCACTTCCTCAATTGTAAGCTTAACTTTATGAAATGTTAAACCTTTAATCTTAACCACGGTCGAATCATGATACTCTTTTGATAATAAATATATGGCTCAATTAATAAATTAATATTTAATTATAAATATAAAATATATTTTTTAAATTTAATAACTCTTTTTTAAAATATTTATATTGATATTCTCTCAATAATAATTAAGTAAAAGAATGATGAAAGAGGTTAAAAAAGGTTATTAAGATTCTTTAAGAAAAATATACTATAATAACTAACTTAATTAACTCCTTTAATCTAATTAAATTAATTAAATCATAAATATATGACATATTTAATTAATTTAATTAGATTAAAAAAATTAATTAAATTAATTAGTATATTATATTTTTTTATTAAAATACTTTAATCGTATTTCGTAACTTTTTCCCTCTATCTTTTACTTTATTATTATTAAAAGAAAATCAATAGAGATAATTTTAAAAAATTAATATATATATTTAAAATAAAGATCACAACTCTCTTATTATATCTTATATTAAATAGAGTATATTTTTTTGCTTCATAACAAATCCAACTTCCATCCCTTCCTATCCCAACCAAGTGATGCCTAACATTATGAAATGTAGAGTTTTTTCAATAAAAGAAATAATAAAATTTAATATTATCTATATTAATATATACGACCCTCTAGTCTTTAATTTAATTTAACAACTATTTAATATAATTATAATAATCTACTCTCATATGACGTGATATTATATATAAACTTATAATTTAAATAAATTAATTTTAAAAATAATAAGTATAAAAGATTGATTAAATTAAGTTATTATATTTAAATTAAAATATATTTTTTAATTATATCTTTTATATTTAAAATAAGAGTATAATATATAGCAGTCCGAAGGAGATATTCACCTGTAACAAAAAAGAAAAAGGTGATATTCGCTTTGGACCAAACGGCGAATGACAAGACCACTGCCTGTGGCAAACACGACAGTGTTCTCAACTTGTCACAAGTAGATCAGCCATAATAGTACCTGTTTAGAAAAATCTAAATTTTAGTTTTAAATTAAGGTTTAGCTCAAAAATTAGGTTTAGAGAAATTTTAAAATAAACAGTCATATTTATTCAAATGGGCTTTTGGACTAAACTCTGGTTTAAAACCAAGGTTTCAGAAAAGCTGATCAGAGTAGCTTTTGGAACAGTAAACTACGTTTGAACTAACTAATTACTATATTACCCCTACTTTTTCTTACACCCTCTCTCATCTCTCCTACTTTTTCTCTATTTTCTTTCTTACACCCTCTCTCCTCTCTCCTCTTATCTCTTATCTCTCCTCATTTAATACTCATACCATTTTTCGTAATTTACCAATAATAAAATCCCTTCTATAAATAACTATCCAAACACTCATTTATTCAAAACCACTTTTTTTTTTCATAATCTCTTCTCCAAAAGCCCTTTTCTATAATCTGTTCAAAATCCCTTTTTTTTATAAGCCCGTTTTTAAAATCCTATCCAAACGGGTCCATAACAATAAATTGTATGAATGTGCCAAAATGACTCGATGGTTTAGTATTTTAAAATATTTTAATAATTATATTTAATATTTTAAAATATTTTGTGGTTTAATTTTTACAGTATTTTTTAGGAATAAAATTTGTGGCATATTATTAATATTTTAAAGCAAGAGACACTATTTAATTTAAAAAGAAAAATCGTGCATGAGGCATGAGGTAAGGCAATAAATTGACGTTTGTGTTCCACAATGAATTGCTCCAGAAAGATTCAAAGGAATGAAAAAGGCATTTGACGTGAGATCGCCATTTGCCAATTTTTGATACCACATTTTCTTACTATTCTTCTCACGTGCCTTTGATTACTATATATGGTACAACATGTTAAGGGTGTTCAAGATGCCATGGCGTCTCCACTTGAACCCCAAAAAAAATAATCCTATCTAACCTAAAAAAATTAGTCTAAAATATAATTGGATAAATTTAAACTAGCCTAAATGTCGGATAAGATAGGATACTAAGTAAAATATAATATCTTACCCATTTTGATATAATCCGATATATATATTATATTTTTTTATAATTATTAATAGATAAAACATTTCACTCCAATAGTTTGCCCTAAATCCCTAATTTCCATTTCATAACAGACTCCAGGTCGATGGTTCATTCCTTCAGAGCGACATCGCGACTGAGCGAGCGACTAGTTCCCTCCAGCGAGTTTCTAGCGATGGAGTTGGAGTTGTAAATTCTTATTCCCTCTGAAGTTGCAGAGATTGACGTATACTCCTTGTTCCCTCTTAAGTTGGCGTTCAAGTGTCTTGAGGGAGGGCTGAGTTTCATTTCTCTTTTCTTCTTCTGCTAGCGTAAACCTTAGTTGCTTGGGTAAGTTTTCATTAATGGTTTTCGTTGTCACGTTATAAAGAATACAAGTTTAAGATTTATTTTCTTGGGTTTAAAGTGAATATCAATAAAGAATGGAGTTCAGAAAGCGTATTAAATGTATATATTGATGATTGAAAATTTTTTGGCCAGAGATTTGAAGAGTGAGAAGTTTGATAATATTGTTTGATTTTGACTGCACTCAAGGTGTTTGTTAAAATGTACAGGAGAAGAATTCTTTACTGATGCTTGGAGAGGTATAGTTGTTGCCTATAGGAGTTTATTTTAATATCTGTTTCTATGGCATCTTGATGGTGGAGAGGAAAATCTTGCTTAAATGTGAAATTTAGAAGTTATAATTTCATAATGATGGTAGAAGAATGATTGTTGGGAAATTTCAATGATTAAGTTGCTTATTTTTCATGTTAGCCTATGAGATACTTATAAAGTGTTTGGTGGATTGTTGAGTTGTTTGGGGTCCATGCTCTAGCTATCTCTATTGTGTCACCAATGAAATATGTATAAAGTTGTGGGTTTATTACTTCTCTTCCTTCTCTCTCATTCCTTAGTTAACTCCTTAAATAGAAAATATCCATTTACACTTTGTTATTCAAACTTAAGGTGATAGTCAAAGTGAGATTTTATCTTCTCTAGGGAATGGTTTCATGAACAAGATGGAACCTACAGTAAGAGTGTAATTGTTATTCAAAGTGCATTTAAAAAATATAAGCCGTACTACTAATGGGACTCGTCTCTGCTAGTTAACAAATCATGCATTGAAGTAATGGGTGCCCCCCTTTCAGGAACAGATTTAGGAGCAAGCGATGTTTTCTCATTTTCCCCATAAGAGGTTCTGAGAGGAAGGGTCTAGTCAGTGTTGAAGTCAAGAAAAAGAAGGGCCATGTAAGTTTCAATTTGTCCTATTGTATCCTGAAATTACTACATTGAGTCTGGCTTATATAAGCGTGTCGTATCTCTCATAATGTCCGCATATTGTAACTGGGCATATTTTGTATCTCCATGTTCTGGAATCCAACACGACGTATCCCTTAAGTATTACTCCCTCTCCATGTTCTGGGTAATATTTCGACGAAACAGGAAATGTTATTCAGTTTGAAAGTAATTTTTTATTTTAAAATTCATAAATTCTATTATATATTTTATTTTAAATATATAACATAGTCTTTCTTTTATTTTTTTCTTTAAATACTAAATTTAGAAGAGAGAATATAATAGTTAATAGTAGTGACTGGAGATCAATTTAATTGCAATAGATTTTAAAATTTTAATTATTATCTTGTTGTCATTTTATTTTTATTTGATGATGGATATTTTTAAATATTTAAGATATAAATATGATATTATTTTAAAATTTTATGATTATAATTTTTTTTTCTATAATATGAGTAGGACATCACTATTTGGCTATACTCAGCCCGCCTATACCCAACCTAAAATATTTAGAAACTTTATCGAGTAAGACTGGATATCAAATTATAAAATATATCCTATATTTTTTTATGGAGTGCATCCGAGCTACCTTCCTACGCACAGCCCTACAACATCTAATTTGGATTGAATACAAAATTCTATTTTTTTAAGTAAAAAAATCCCTTTTATGTCACGTTATCCATTTTTTTTTTAAATTTTGATATTTGAGAAACAAGAAAAATATAGACATACTCTAAGAGCACAATGTTATATGAATTATATATTATCAAAATATAATAACTTATCACATTTTAATACTAATTAGCTAAAATAATTCACACTTTATTTTATTTTAAAGAAATAAATCTTTTAATTTAGTTTAAATGAGTTTTTATTTTTATAAATTAAAATATTTATTTTTTTAAAAAACTAAAATAGTAAATTTTTTAATATGAGTTATCAATTGATTTATTATATTTTAATTGAATATGGTTTAAATAATATGACATTGTGAGTGTAGAGAAGTGTCTCTATGTAAAGCACTTATTTTTGGTGCATTTTCTTGAATATTTTTTTAATTTTAGTATCAATTAACATATTATAAACATATTATCTCATTTTTTATATATCTTATTTATTGCTAAAATAAGAGATGCAAAAGGAAACGTAAAAAGAAAAATACATCATCTCCATTCCCAATAAAATTTGTTAAGAGGCTTCAATTTCATTTGATTCTTCCTTTATATCATCCACTTTATGTCCTCTTTTTTCTTCCCCATTGATTAGTCTCATTCTCCCTCCCAAGTGCCAGGACGGCAGGACCTCGTGGTCCCTCTCTTTTGCCTCTTGCAACTAAAGTCTCACTATAATGCTACGACCCAACGTAAAATAGCATGCCTACTGATGTATATATTTAATTATTTATATTTATATTGATATTAAATTTTATTTTTATTCTCTTAAATTTTAAAACAATATTTTTATTCGTTTAAATTTAATAGCATTTTAATCAAATTTAAAGAATGACTATATAATTAAACTTTCATAAAATATATTTATATTAAAAAATAAAATTTAGTGAGATTGCATTGTTAAGGATTAAAAGTATATATTTTAAATTTAAAAAATTAAAATAAAATTTAAGACAAATATAAATAATTAAATATATACTTTAGTAAAGGATGATTGGGTTATCTACATTTATTTTATACTACTGTTCGTTTTTAGTTAAATGGCTTCCATACTTGAAACTTATAAACCCATATTTTTGTCCCTTTTTATTAGAAAAAATAAATACTCGTGGCAGATAATATCTAACTTTATTTTTTTAGAAAAAATGTGGTCTCTAAAGAACATAAATTTATCATGGTATTGATTTTTAGTCATAGCAATGAAAAATTATGGCAAGAGAGAATCATAATCAAAATGATCATTTTCTTCTCAAGGACTTTATGAATGTAGAAATAGATAGAAAATTGAAATTCTTAAACAAACTACTAAATCTTAAAAATGATTCATTCGTATTTGTCACTCACCCAGGAAATGCACTGGTTCCAGTGGCATGAAACGCGGCGTTCCGTGATCTGAATCTGTTTCCGTCGTCTTTTTCCTGATCGTGTTTTTTCTCGCGGTAAAGAACCAGATCCCAGAGCAGTTCGAATCTCTCTTCTCGACAGAGCTCAGAGACAATGAGCTCCACTCCCACCACATTAATCGCGGCCGTTGATCAAGATGGCAGCATTACAGCACCTTCCGTGACTGTATCATCCTCCGTGGACTTCGGCACACCGGACGTGTTGGAATACGTTCGATCACTCATCGACGTTGGGTCCATGACTCGGCTACTCCATGAGTGCATTGCATACCAGCGAGCCCTCGACGTCGAACTCGACCACCACTTGTTTCGGCGGACCGACCTCGACAAACAGCTCCTCCAACTCCAGAGATCCTCCGAAGTCCTCGACATTGTCAAGTCTGATTCCGAAAACATGTTCTCCAATGTCAACTCCTCCTGCGAACTCGCCGATAATGTCAACGGCAAGGTCCGGGAGCTTGACTTGGCGCAGTCGAGGGTGCGTTCCACGCTTCTTCGCATATATGCCATTTTCGAGAGAGGGCATTGTTTGGACGGTGTGAATAAAGCTCTTGAAACTGGGGACCATGAATCCGCAGCGAAGTATGTCAAAACTTTCCTCCAGATAGATGCAGAGTACAAGGATTCTGGGTCAGATGATAAGGAAAGACTGATGGTTTCTAAAAAACAGCTTGAAGGGATCGTGAGGAAGAAACTTTTGGCCGCCGTCGATCAGCGAGACCATCCCGCCATTCTAAGGTTTATCAGGCTTTACACGCTACTCAGTCTTGAGGAGGAGGGGTTTGCAAGTGTATGTAGGATATTTGAAGATAGTAACTGGGATGAGATCCAGACTGGAGTTCGAGCAATTGGTGGAATTGATGGAACAGGGAAATGCAGGTAATACAATAGCGATATGAACCTAAACCAAACGAATTTTGTTGGGTGTTTGACGAATTTGTTCAAGGACATTGTATTAGCAATTGAAGGGAATTATGAGATCTTGAAGAGTCTTTGTGGTGAGGATGGTATTATTTATGCGATCTGTGAGCTTCAAGAGGAGTGTGACGCCAGGGGTTCCGTGATCTTGAAGAAATATATGGATTATAGGAGGTTGGCTAAGTTATCATCAGAAATAAATGCCCAGAACAATAATTTGCTTGCGGTTGGAGGAGTTTCTGAGGGGCCAGACCCCAGAGAGATTGAATTATACATGGAAGAAATTTTGTTGTTTATGCAATTGGGTGAGGATTATATTGTGTTCACGATATCTAAGATTAAGGGACTTACTACTGTTGACTCAGAGTTGGTCCCACGGGCAACTAAAGCTTTCAGAAGTGGTAGTTTGCGTAAAGTTATTCAAGATATAAATGGATTTTATGTAATTCTAGAGGGTTATTTCATGGTGGAAAATGTGCGGAAAGCTATAAGGATCGATGAATATGTGCCTGATGGCCTTACAAATTCCATGGTGGACGATGCATTTTATGTCTGGCAGAGTTGCATGCGAAGGGCAATATCAACGTCAAATATCAATTCTGTAATAGCAATTGTGAGTGCTGCTACTAGTTTATTGTCCAATGAATACCATGCAGCATTACAGCAGAAGATTAGAGAACCAAACCTTGCTTGCCAAGTCATTTTTGGGTGGTGCTGGTGTGCAGAAAACTGGAACAGAATTTGCAACAGCTTTAAATAACTTGGATGTTAGTAGAGAATATGTTCTGAGACTAAAACATGAAATTGAAGAGCAATTTGCTGAGGTTAGTGGTATATTTCTAGTTCCTTACTTCCATTGTTGGATAACGGTAAGCTGCATGTAAACCTTGCCAACGTGTCTAAAAAGTAGAGTTTTGGTGTGACATGTCCAAGATGAATAGAAATAAATGACCGGGGCCTGCGCCGGGGGGGTTGTTTGAGTTGCGGCGGCGCGGGGGGACAACTTCAAGATTCCCATGTGAAAAATAGGGGGCCAAATTGTACCCACTACTTGCTTATTTAATTCACAAATAGCTCATGGATTCAATTGGCAAATAATTTTAGTAATGATGTCACTGGTGTTTTACTTTAAGAAATGTACCTTCCCTCTTTAATGTCTTATATTGTTACAACTACAAATTTTACTTCACTAGATAGAATAAAATCAACTATATAGATCACATAATATCATTATATTTTACCAACAATTAAAATTTTAAATGTATTGTTAATTAAAAGTCTCATTCAATAACGTTATTAAGTGTTCTCTTCAATTTTCTACCGTTTTTAAATAACTCTAAATTATTTAATATACCTTTCTTATTAGTATTTTCAAAACTTCAAACTATTTTAAATTATTTTTTACCATTTTCTCTTTTATAGGTCTCATACCTATTCTTCCTCGTGCATTTTCATTGATACTTTTGATCATTTGCATGCTTTGATATCATTTTATAATTTATTGCAAACAGCATCAACTGACTGAATTACGTTATAGAGGTTCTTCCTGCACTGGCTGATCTAGAGAGGGTAAAATCTTGTTTGTCTGAATTGGGAGATATGAGCAATGCTTTCAAACAAGCTTTGAGTGCTGGCATGGAACAGCTTGCAGCAACTATCACACCAAGATTACGTCCAGTATTAGACAGTGTAGGAGCAATCAGCTATGAGTTGTCAGAGTCTGAGTATGCAGATAATGAGGTCAATGACTCATGGGTTCAAAGACTTGTCCATGCTGCGGAGACAAATCTCACAAGGCTGCAGCCACTTATGACTGCAAGCAATTATGACACTATTGTTCATTTGGTTATTGATTTTATCGTAAATAGACTTGAAGTCATCATGATGCAGAATAGATTTAGTCAGCTTGGTGGCCTTCAACTTGATTGAGATGTTAGAACGCTGGCAAGCCATTTCTCCGACATGACACAGAGAACTGTGAGGGACAAGTTTTCTTGTCTTACTCAAATGGCAACAATTCTGAATCTTGAAAAGGCATCTGAGATTCTAGATTTCTGGGGTGAAAACTCGGGACCTATGACATGGAGACTAACACCGGCAGAGGTAAGGCGTATTTTGGGTCTACGATTGGATTTCAAGCCAGAAGCAATAGCCGCTTTAAGGTTGTGATACCCGCTGCCCCTACAGATTCTTCACACTCTTTTGTTCTTTTTGATCTCATGAGAAGTATTACATCTTGATTCTTTTTGTCATTATTATATTGGTATTTTGGGCAGTCGTACTTCTGATTCTTTTGTGCTTTCCAAGGTGGTCTTTGGTCATGCATAGAGCATCTTGTAAGAAAATGGAGCAATCCTCTACTACAGCCTAATTTTGAAATAAAGATTTAGTTGGTTTTTAAGATTTTCTCATCAACTTCAAGCAATAAAGGTCAATGTTAAGTCAAACATGATAATACTCCCACCGGTTTCATAACGTATGACATTTTCTGCAAGTTATTGTTGGTTTACATCGTGAGACATTTTGTAACTTTTTTGTACAAAAATGTTTGGGAAAGGAAATAGTCTCACCCATAATTTAAGAGTAGGGTGAAATCTTTTTTTCCTAAATTATACTAATATTGGACAGGACGAACAGTCAATTACCCTCAAGTTTAAACCTAAGCACTCAAAAACTATAATACCTCCCTAAGTACTATGACTGAAATCATAACAAAATAGTACTCTTTAGGAATTGAATATATTCTAAATAGTAGCATATCTCACCCCTTCGCTAATTGAACCCAAGGACAATGGGTGACATTTTGTAATTTAAGATAATGGAATGTGCAAAAAAGGATAAAGTTTCTACAGTACAAAGTTTAAATGATAAGATGCAAAATAAAGATTTTGAGTTTATATTTGACACACACACTCATAAAAGCTTCCCTCAAAACATGAGCTTGGGAAGTAACAAAAAGTGGGATTTTAGGATCCACCAAAGCGCAAGCCCTATTCAAGATAGGCTTTGAGTTCCCACGGCTATTATATGTTTAAATCATGAACATTGTAACAAAAAAAAAAGCTCATGTACAGAGGGGCAGGCATTATTACCAAGGAGAGGTCATACAAGAATTTTACATTTTGCACAGACTACAAATAAAGCGAGGCCATATATATATGAACGATGTGGAATACCCATTCTTGGACACTTGTTCCACAATCAATGACAATGATAACTTAAGGCAACCCCGCCGCCGGGGGGGGGGGGAACAAACAAATCCTGATTATATTATAAACCTTAATACTTTTCGTCATTAACATTTGATTAGTAACTATAAGAAAAAGAACATGCATCCAAAACTAAAAGCCAACACAAGCAAATAGAGGTCAGACTGGAAACAATCAGACTTGGGCGGTGCCTTCGGTGAATTTTGGATCCTCGCATCTATACTTGCCATCTGGTCCAATTCCGAAACCTCTTGGATCGGCAAAGATATGCTGTAGAAGCTGACTGCGGGGTGGAACAGGGCTCTCATCCGCAAACTCAACAGAATCTTCAACTATCTCCTCGACTTTCTTATCAATGTTCTTCAATTCCTGTTCATTAGCTAACTTGTTCTCAATCATGTATTTCTTGAATGCAGTGATGGGATCCCTACCAGCATAGTGTGCCTTCTCAGCTGAAAAAGTCGCAAGAGGTTATGATTGTTGATTAGAACGAACTTTGCAACCAAAAGCAAAAGACTGAAAGAAACCAGAATAAGATGAGACGGATTCAATTAAGTTACAAAATTTACTCGCTTAATTGAATCACAAGATTAATACTCTAAGATTATGTAGGTATATAGGCTCATGATATCTCAGAAAATCATGGATTATCTCAGTTGTATAGACCTCATCACTTCTTTTCATGTTGATTGAAAGGAAAGCTTTCCAGCTTTATTACTATAATGACACACTTAGCCAGTGCCCTTAGGTATGATCAAGTCTTCAAGAATCAACACTATAGAAGGCTTCACATATTACTGATCTATATATAGCATGAAATATATAAGAAGCAGTATTATTCATTAATAATAAATAGTATGACTCATCTCAGATTTCATGCAAAGCATGAGTTTATGATCTAGTATTGTTAATTAATCAAGCAAAATAACCCATGAGTAGTCTCCAAGTATTGCTACTTCTATAGGCCCAAAAACCATCTTGTCAGTATGAAGTCTATGTTACCCAAGGACAAATTTGGTCTAGTCTAATTGGATGGACTTAATGAATGTAAACCAAACTCAGCTCAAGCCAGGGTTAGGATACGCAAGTGTTTCATATGAAAATAATTCAGTATTCATATGAATCTTCTTCTAATCAAGACCATCCAATAAATACCCTTAGCCAGGAGACTAATTGCCAAATTCATCTCAACTGCACTTACCATAGATGTATATTGATTATACTCTCATTTCTGTAGTTCAGTCAGAATGTTAATCAGACATGCTAGGCTTTGTAATTGCAGTGAACGTTATCAAGACACCTTTTCAGCATCTGACATGCAGATGATAGTGCTTTGAACCAGTTGGATTCATGGGACGCAAGGAAGTTAACTCGCTGTATGACAGAACATATACAAGGAGTATGCATAATAATCCCATGCATAATTGAACTGCATAATAATCCATCAGGAGTGCAAAACCGAGGCATATAATTTGCTTCAAAATAGGAGTAGATAATAAGGTTTGAAAAAAGAAACATAACATAAAATCTTACCAGGGTCACGAAGTTCATCAGGATCAGCCAGTGAATGGCCCCTAAATCTGTAGGTCTCACATTCCACTAAAGTTGGTCCCTCTCCTCTCCTAGCTCTTTCAATTGCCTCCTTTGCCACCTCTCTGACCTTCAAAACATCCATCCCATCTACATGAACTCCTGGCATTCCAAATGCTGGACCTTTCTTCCATATCTGAGGATCTGAAGTAGCTCTGAGATGAGACATACCAATAGCCCACAAATTGTTTTCCACAACAAACACAATCGGTAATTTCCACAAAGCTGCCATATTTAGGCACTCAAAGAATTGCCCATTATTACAAGTCCCATCTCCAAAAAATGCCAATGTGACCTGATCAGCATCTGCTTGTTTTAATGCTTCCCTTCTATACTTGGCGGAAAATGCTGCCCCAGTGGCAACAGGAATTCCTTCACCAATGAATGCAAACCCTCCAAGCAGATTGTGCTCTTTTGAGAACATATGCATTGAACCACCTTGTCCTCGGCAACATCCAGTTGCCTTTCCATAAAGCTCACTCATCACAGCTCGAGCTGGGACTCCCTTACTCAGGGCATGAACATGGTCACGGTATGTGCTCACTACACAATCGTTTTGCCTCAGAAGCTTGATGAACCCAGTTGACACGGCTTCTTGGCCATTATACAAGTGGACAAAGCCAAACATTTTGCCCCTATAATACATCTGGGCACACATGTCTTCAAAGGCCCTGCCTAATACCAAGTCTTCATAGAGCACCAAAGCTTCCTCTCTGGTAACAAGCTGTATACATAAAGAAATAAAAGCACTAATCTCAAATACTCCTTTCCTTTCAATACGATAGGTCCTTACTTCCAAGAAGATAACAAATCAATAACGCAAGAGAATGAAGCATCTGCACATTTAACACACACACACACACACACACACACACAGAGAAGAAAAGTGACAAAAACCTTGCACTCGAACAACTGAGTGAGCTGTTTTTTTTTAGTTGCAAAGCATGAAACAAAATTGGGTTCAATTGAGCTCAATTGAACAAAACACTTAGCTTTTGCAACTAGGCATTGAACAGAATCCATTCTACGACAACACATACAAACAAACTTGTTCGAATAGTTATTCCTAAGAAGCAGAGATTCATATCAAAAGAAGGGTGTAAAAGACTACTACTCACCAGATTAGCGCTAGATTGAACCTTCTTTTCCTTGACAACATCGGAAACAGAAGTGACAGCGGATCGACGGTGGAGAGAAGCCTTAGAGGTAGCATGGAAGCGAAGCTTGAGAGTGGATCCAAGGAAAGAGGAGTTAGTTTTGAAGGGATCAAAAGAGAGAGGCTTGTCATTGGATCTGGAGGCAGAGACGGAATTGATAGGGAGAGGCTGCGCAAACTTGGTTGCAGAGAGCGACATTATGGGAAGCTGGAGGGAAAAGGAAGAAGAAGGAGAAGTGAGAGGACGAAGAAAGGCTTGGTGGAGGAAGAAGATGAAGGGAAATGAGGGAAGAGGGAGTGTTAAATAAGAGGAAGGAGGCGGAGGAAACGAGGAAGAGAGACGTGGAATTAACCGTCTAGAGCGTTGGAGGCGATGTGGAAGTGAATTGATAGATAGAGGAAATGAGGAACAAGGTAAGGCACCCCACACCCAACCAATTCTTTCATTGCTGTCTGCATCAGAATTACTGTTACTTTATCAAACTTTCATTCCAAATTCATTTAAATCGATATAATATACTTCTTACTTGAAAAAAATTGAGACTCATGAAAAAAAGGGGAAGATTGAGAAAAGGTGCTTATTAAAAATTTTGTGACCATCAAGCTTCTTGTGTAAAAAGGACATAAATGTATAAAAAATTATTAGGTAATTTTCCTTGATAAATATGTACATTTTATATTAATATGTTGATTGTTATTATTATATTCACTTTACCCAATAGTGCTTCTACTCTTTGGACATTTTGGTGCCATATTTGATATTTGAAGGAGCTCCAAAAATATAGGATATTACGCCACTTGCTAGGAGGGAGAAGCGACCGGTTTTCTTTTTGTGGTACAAAAATTTTTAAAAATAGATTAGACTCCTCCCTTTCTCCTAAACAATAACAATATCAGATAAGACGAGCTATCTATTATCCTCAGGCGTAAACTTATATATCAAAAAGTTAGGATACCTCTTTAAGTACTACGACTAGAATCATAATAAAGTGATATTTTTTAAGAATCGAACACGCTCTAAATGGTCGTATGTCTCACTTCTTCACCAGTTAAATCCCATGGATGATAGATGAGACCAATTTTCTTTAATAAAAGGAGAATGATACCTTCGATCAACATAGTAATTTAATTTTAGTTTAGGTTATAAGAACTTTAAAAACGTCAGTCAAAAAGCTATGATTCTTAAAAATCATATAAAGTTTTTTTTTTTAGCAAAATAATCATATAATGAGATAAAGTTACATAACTACTTTTTCTCACTAAAATGTTCCATATTAAATACAGGAGAAGTGTCAAACAAATATTTGCAACAATTATTTTTTAGGTTTCACACGTACTTTTTGAAATTTGACATTGATATATAAAAAAATTTGTAAATGAAGTCTTAATTTTTAAATTTTTTTTTTTAAAATAAAAAATTACTACATATAGATGCATGAATTTCTTGCTGTTACCCAAATTCGGGATTGATATACAAAATTTGTAGCGAATATTCTGATGATTGTCTGGGCCATTCTTTGTTATTTTTAAACAAAAAGGAAATCTGTCACAAAGCCCATCACCGTTTTTATAGACGAAAATATCTATATGGAAAAAATAAAATTAAACAACAAAAAATTACCATAAATGAAACACCAAGCCCTATTAAGACCCGATAATAACACCTATGAATAGTGAAGGCTCAATATTAGCTTCCAAATCTTGAATTCGATTTTGTATAAATGTAAAAAACACCTTTAGAAAAGCTATCTTTAATTGAATTTGACCCGTTTAGATAGCCATGTAAAAAAAATATATATTAGCTTCCAAAAATTGATTTTATTAAAGAAATATATTAATTGATGCTAATCACCTATACAAAAATGAGATACAAAAGAATACAAATGACCGAGACCCTGCAAACCCAAACCCAAAAGCTACTGACAAACCTAGGAGGGAAAAAAACAGTAACATCACGTTTAGGAATAAATTTTGAGGTAAAATCTCGATTTGAAAAAATTTCACACAAACATCAATTTTTGTCCAGAATTGATTTTGAAACAAAACCTCGGTTTGCAAAATTTTTTGCCAAACAGCCATTTTTTTTCAGAATTAATTTTGGGCAAAACCTCGGTTTGAAACCATGGTTTTGAATAAGCTATTGAAAATAGATTTTAGAACTGTAAAAGAGCTTATAGATTATCTAATTACTATTTTACCCCTACTTTTTTCTTATACTCTCTCTCCTCTCTCTCTCCTCTCCCTCTCCCTCTCCTCTCTCTCTCCTCTCTCTCTCTCCTCTCTCCTCTCTCCTCTCTCCTCTCTCCTATTTATTCTCTACCCTCTCTCCTCTCTCATACTTTAATCAAATCATACCCTTTTTAGTAATTTATTAATATAAAAAGTGATTCTACTAGTAATCATCCAAACATCTCTATTTGCAAAATCTATTCTTCCCAAAATCTATTCTCCATAATCTATTCTTCCTAGAATCTATTCTCCAAAAGCTAATCCAAATACACCCTTAGTTAGTCTATACAGTTGGTTAGTGCTTCATCTGTCTTTCAGTTGAAAAAGTTGGTCACCGCTTAATGTTCTTCTCCTTGCCTGTAGACGAGTTTCCCTCATGTCAGATCAGAATTGAACATTTCTCAAAATTTTCTTAAATTTACAGGGTAAGGGGGAAAAAAAGGACTTACCGAATATACTTGATTTTAATGGGAACCGAATCGACGACCCCTTCACTCGAAGCTCTCGATTTTGTTTATTTTGACTGTGTTTCTCAGGAACTGCAGCACTGCTGCTGCTTTCTCCAGCCACAAGATCTGCCATTCTATTTACCTTCTCATGGTATAAAGCTGGTGGGGCAAGTCTCAGCTGAGGCAAGCTTTCTATTTGCACGAATCTCTGATCTTTCTGTAAGCTGGACAGAATCTCAAACTGCAGAACCAATTTCACAATTTGATCAATTTATAATGCCTACAAGTCTGAACATGGAAACCAATTTGAAAAGACCAATCATAAAATGCTAAACTTTAAAAAAAAAATAGTAATATTTACTTGAGATGCTTTTATTGGAAAACTTGACAAGAAAAACCATAAAACCTAAGAATTTATGCCTAAGTTTTTTCATTAACATAATTTATTAACAGAGAGGTTATACTTTATGTAGTTTTAGTCATAGAAAACTGATGGCTTCCTAGTTCAATGCATGACGAATTATCAAAAGGCCAAACTAATATGATCACTTAAAACAAAAATATATTTATTCAAGGGATATGAATGCAATTTCAAGGGATATATTTACCGATGAAATCTGTTGAGGCCCATATGAATTCTCTGATAAATCGCTTTCATGTGGATGGAAGGTACTTCCGTTAGGCTGTTGGCGTCTGGATGAGAATTTATTCACCAAGCCATTCTCAGCTACAACTGATTTGCTTTTAGACTGCTGGAACTTTTGGGTAGGCATACATACAGGGCATCCAGATGAAGAATCTCTACTTGATAACTCAATTTCCAGAGCTTCACAGTGATGACTTGCATGACCACAGTTGAAAAGTCGAACCCCAGAGCTAACGGAGTTCTTTGTTAGAAGGCTATTACAAATACAGCATATTATACTCCTGGGGGCATAACTATGAGAGGCTCCTTTCTTGAGTAAACTCATAGTATAAAATGTATCATCCTCTATCAAGGATTTGGCAGCATCCTACTTGTAAAGAAGGGAAGGAAAGGAAGAGAAAAAAACCATAAGCCCATTAAAAATGAAGAGAATAGAATTTCAACTAATCTATTGTTTTATTAAACCTTCAAATAGATTAATTTGTCCTTTAAAAGCCTAGATATACCATGTATACGTACTGATCATCATAACTTATTCTTAACAATTCCCTCCCTTGTTTTGAAGGAAGAGTTTCTTTTTCTTCTCATAAGTCCAACTAAGTTACCAGCCAAGATGACAAGCAAGAATACATAAGTATCCCAAAAAAACATTAACCATATATTGACATGCTTCGAAACAAATTTTAACATGATTCTACTAATAGTCTCAATTGATAATTTAGTACAACTCTATCAAGGATAGGAGGTTTTTCTCATCAGAAAAGCTTGATGAAAGAATTGAATTAAGAAAAGAAAACAGGACGAGGAATGAAAGTACAAAACGTTACCAGAATTCTTCTTTCAAAGCCGTATGTCCCGAGCATACCCAATATGGTTAGTTTAAAATCGCCAAATTCTTGACCACCATTATCAGAAAGGAGTTTGGACATGATAGTTGGAAGGTGAACATAACCTATCATTCCCTCAACAATCTCCTTGATGAACAAGGAGAACATTCTCCTCAAGACATCAGCACCATGAGACTTTGAGATTTTCCATCTGCTTTTGCCTATGTCCTTTTTCAGTTTTGAAACCGGGGATCCAGCAAACGTGTGAAAATAATTTTCTTTTTCAGAAGCCCTCTCATCAACATATGAATCCAGCAGCGGGTCACAAAACCTTGATGAATATTTAAATGTAAGTTAGACCAAAACCAGCAAGACTAGGGATGATAATTTGAGAAATGCTTTTCAGGAGAGTTTTGATCTTTTAAGTATTACATATACGCTTGATCCAAAATTATCAAGGGAGTGTACTTAGGTAATAGGACTCTTCCAGCCCTTTCCTCTTTCCCTTTTTACAGGTTGGGTATTGAAAAACAAGTCAACTTGTATTGTAACTGTGATTATTGACAGAAATTTTGATACTTAACTATATTAATATAAGTATTAAGTATCAATTGCAATATAACAAATGCATGGAGGAAGAAGACAGATATTGCACATACGAGTCAAGTAACTTAAACCAATGTGCCTCTGACTCCTCCGGATTTAGACGAGGGGTGTTCCTCTGGCACAGACCAATACAAGCATGCAATAAATTTTGTATGTCGTTCACCTGTTAAACAGTGATCAGTAAGAATATTAGGTTGCCTAATAGAGATACAAATACTCAAGCATACACAAAGACATACACAAATTAGAGTGCAGTAAAATGTTTTAATTTTGAGGGAGAGAAATATAACCTCTTTCATTCTTGAAACGGTGTCAAACAATTTCATATGGGAAGAACCCTTCAAGGAAGGCTTTGAAATTACAGCTTCCAGAGCAGCATCAAGCTCAACAAATTTCTCACTCAAACTAGAAAGTGTAAGAAGAAGAGAACTACCAACATCTCCAACCCTTTCTAATAAAAATGCAGCAGCGTCTATAATTCCATATTCCTGGCAGAGACGTAAACAATGTTCCACCCGATAGCTATCAAACATTTCCAAAAATTTAAGGACTGAACCACCTTCATACTGGCATAATAGCTGCAAAAGAAAATGCAAACATCAAAAGATATATAGCTCCACTCCCAACCCTTTGGAGACAGGTAGGGGAAAGGGAGAAATGCTGATTACATAAATTGGCATGTATCGCGTCAATAACAATTAAGAACACACAACACCAGTTGCAACACTGAGCCTAAACATTCAAGTTAGTTCAAAATATAAAGAATCAAAACGATACTGTCTGTAATAATAAAACTCACCTCAAGATAAAGCTCAATAAGATCATCAGTCACATGAATAGGACTTTCACGGATGTACTTGGGAAAATTAGAAAGACTATCCAAGTAAGAATCGACTCCTTGTGGATGATCCTTAACCTGCTTTCCACTGGGTGCATCCACAATATCATTCTTTCTAAATTTAGATAAGTCTAGTGTTCCAGATAAGTGAACCTCGATGAGTGTCTTTAAATAAAGGAAAAGACTTCTACGATGAGAGTGAAGTTCAGTAATGATATGTGAACTTTCATCACTGAAATGACTGATAACCATTAGGAAGGTACCCTCCCTGCAGGGCATGAAAAATGAGAATGCAAATCATTATATGGGTTTCATGAACTGAGAATAAGGAAAGCAGAAATTCGGTATAACCTGCAGAAGAATTCAACAAAGGTAGAATTAATGACAAGGATTACCTGCTCAATTCCACCAGCTTGGGAATACGATATATTACTGCTAATCGAATAGCAGCAGGGTCATTACCAGTCAGCTGCATTAACATTGTATTGATAAAGGAGAAGGCATGAATAGGTTCATCTACATCTTTCATATAGCTATCCAATGCTGCTACATACTCATGCCTGATGGCATGAATAAACCCACAAACCTAATAATCAATAGAAACAGCTGAAAGAATCAGTTGAAATAAACAGAAGGCTAAATTGCACAAAACAGTCTTGAACTTTGAGGCATATGCAACAAACCCTTCACATTTAGAACTTGACAAAAAATCCCGCCGAACTTTTAAATTTGTACAAATAACCTCTCTTCCATAAACGAGTGGGTTATTTTACCATACCTCAGTAACCAAATACCAACTTAAACTATTTTTTTGTGCAGATAATCCCTCAGATTTTGGGTTATGTGGAGATAACCCCCCTACAGCTTCAAGTCACGTGAAAATAATCCCTCCATCACTTTACATGAGATGATGAGATTCGTAAAATACTGGATAACTTAATGGCAAGGGAGTTATCTTGATAGAGCTGGGGATTTCCAAAAGATTTGGACATCATTTCCTAAGACCTATGGCAGACAATCTAGGAAGGGAAGTGATATAGAAAGGGATAAAACAGCGGTCTAGAGATTTATCCCTAGGTTTATAACCATAAAGGCTGAAATGGTAATAGACTGTTAGGGTAGGTGTAGCCAGAGGTTTGGGCAGTGTTGGTAGGGGTAATGACTACTTTTTGAGGTATAAGATCATCCCTTCTGCCAAGGGGTGGGAAAGTTCAGTCTTTTGGAAGTATCGTGAGGATTAGGAGAGTTCTGGCCTCTCGAAAGTCTGGAGTCAATGTGTTGTGTGTCTCTTGTTCTGTTTCTTGTTAACTTGTAATTTTTATTTTGATTGTAGTTTATGTATCGGGGGCTAACAAGGTCATGGGTTTGTCTTAAATCATCATTTGACTTGTAATCTGATTTAATTATGCCGTAACAGTATTATCAATCTCAAGTTATTCCCACTCTCTCGTTGTCTATTTCTGGTTTTAGTCTTGTCATCAGCTTGTTTAGGAGAGGGTTCTATCATATCTCCAACAATTTGAAAGTTTAAGGGGATCCATAATCGGATTTAAAGATCAAAGAGGATATCTACACGTAAACCCACATTCAAGGGGGTTGTGTATAACTTTCCTTTCAAAGACAGTACCACCAAAATGGACATTGTACCTGATGGAATTGTGCCCTCTCACAAAGGCCTAGCACATATGACGGGTCCCAGTCTGACTTAGGCAATTTCAGAAGAGCAAGCACCTGTTTTTCTCTCTTTTCTGAAGTTGAACTCAACAACGAACCACTAATTGGAAAAACACTCTCTGACGTCAAGTATTCCAATATTTGAAATAGCACACTCTTTGAGACTTTAGCTCTTTGAAGTGAAACATAATATGCAATGAACTCATATATGTGACCGATGTCCTTATTTGAAGGCCACTCTTTTAGCAATCCATCGTCACCACTGATGGAGGTTGTATCTGTGGGAGAAACAATCTTATCAATTATGCGAATAAGAGCATCTACTGTATTCTGAACCAAAAGATTTTGAGTTCCAGAAATATCATGAATTCCCTTTTTCGCCTCTTCATCATCTCTGTTGGCTAAATCCATTGAAGATGAACTGGAATTTGAAATTTCATCTTCTATAAAAGCACTTCTTAGAACATCTAGTGTAGCTTCAGTATCTAATTCTAAGAGAAGATATAAATTCAGGCATGGTCGTCTAACCCCTAAGTCTGAAACCCTTTGTGATTTCAGAACATTTGATTCCTCCAACAAAAACTCCACCAGTTCTTTTCTAAGAGATGGCAAGCGTGTAGGAGGAATAGTTCCACGCCCTGCAAATATATCCAAAATGGGATCATCTTTTAGAACTAGTAGTCCTATTTCAATGCTTGAAGCAGAAATAAATGAAAAGGAATCAAATGCATAGAAAAGATTAAAAAAATACCAGGTAGTTTCTAAAAAACAAAGAAATACCTGGTGGAAAAGCAAGACCGGTAAAGCAGTACTTCAGATAAACCAGCATTCTATACCTGCTAAAATGGGCGGAAAAGCACGAGTCAACCACTTCTAACAAGTTAAATTAGACTAACTGTTTAAAGTTTAATTTATTCACGGATGCATGAGGCAATCATCAAATAATTGCAGCCGATTTCCTGATTCAACTAGGGACTAAGTTTTTATTCAAATAAAGACCACAAAGGATCTCACACAAGGAGAAAGTTAATTGGGTAAAGGTTGAGCTAGACTAGAGAGTTAAAGTATACGTGGCACACCCAGCACCAGCCACATCCTTAAAAAAAGTAGAAATGGCAATAAGGAGATAAAGGTGACTTACCCGAGTGCAGGAGCATTTTCCTTTGGGCTACTTTGTAAGACAACAAACAGCTCCTCTAAAGGTGTCCTGAAATCATCCAATCCTTTATTAAAAATATACACCAATGCGCTATATAGTCCATGCTCCCGGCATAATCTAACAACCTAAAACAGAAAGTTATCATACATAACTATTAGACAGTTGAGTCGCTAAACCTACTAAATATAGTTGTTCAACAACAAAACAGATTTTAAAAGATCTAACAATAACCTGATTGAAATCCAAGGAAGATATGTCCATATGAAGAACACATTGCTCTACCCTCAGTAACCACCCTTTACTGCTATAATGCTCTACCAGAGCTTGCATAATCTTGAGAAAGGAATGGGAAAGGAAACAACAGTAGAGAAAGGGCAGTTATCAATTATAACAATAGAGAATATGAATTCATATCCAAAAAATGTTACCATCCATATATAAGTCTCCAAATCTGAAAAATACGATATTAGACAATACCTCAGGAGGCAGAGATCCAAGCATGTCCTTCAAAATGTATGGCTCCAGGAGTTCCAAAAATGTGTCTGAAAAATGTATAAACCATTTGATCCGTTAACTCTACCCAGGTTGTACAAGCTGGATCAATAACGCAAAACAGTTCCCATAGGGGTGTTCACATTTTGCTAGACCTAATTAACTTCCTCAACTAGCCAAAAAAAGATAGCTTCAGAAATTGCATCCATAAATTATGTGAAAATAAATAAATTAATTAATTAATATGATTATCCATGGGTGTCTAAAATCAAGGTAAACATTCCTATTTTATTGAAAATAAACATAGCATAATATTGACGGCTTTTGGCTTCGTGGGATTTTTCATATAACAAATCTTAAATTTTGCAATAAGTAATGAATATGATTCAATTATATACTTATAACCATACTGATTCACCTTTTCAATAAGTATTCCTCATATTTTGATGGTAAGCTTATGCACACATTAAAACAAGATCGTAACTTCCTGATCATACTTTTCTCTATAGGAAGTGTCATCTTTAATTCTTTCCTTCATAAGAAATCCTATTTGTGATATATGCAAAAATAACAAAGGGATGAGTGGGTACGAGTTAAAAAGAACTAAATACACCTTTTTGGTTAAAAAGGAGGCACAAAGCCCTTGGTAGTGGGGAATTGAGAAAGGAGGTGGTAGGGATCAAACCCACAAACATCAAGATCCTCCAGCAACCATATCCAGAATAGGTGTAATTTGAGCGAAGGATCTTGGGCAAATGCACCATTCTTTTAGTCTTTCTTGAAAACTCTAGGTTAATAAATTATGTTGTAATAAAAGACGGTGGCTGGCATTGACAGGGATCAAAATATGTCATGAAATGAAACCAGAATCCTCAAAACAGTACAAGACACAAAGCCAAAGACATAGGATTACCTCTCTGTTGAACATCTACAAACTTAGAGAAAATTTCATCGAAAAGTATGTCTGTCCTTTTGATATGAACACAGAATTCAACAGCAACTCCACCAACACGAGTGTACTGCTCTTTTATCTCAGAATGAACGGAAGAGCTTCCACCATTTGAATCATTAGATTGATCCACTTTACCAAGTTGGTTGCAGAATGCCACTGAAATGTACGAGAACACTTCATCAACATAGGATGTAAGCAACTCCAACAAGAAGGGCATTATGATCTCCTGTACGGCATCCAGGTTTCTAGGAAGGTCAATAACCCCATGAGCTTGACCATCATAAAGAGTCATTGCCATGTTCAAGGCACCCATCCAGTCACCCGCTCTTTGCAAAACCAGAATACGCTCTTTCCATGGGAGAAGACGGGAAACAAGAAGATGTGTCGGGCCAAGTATATAAATAGAAGCGCCACGTACAGCAATACTGTTATGATAGGCTTTTTCAGGGTTTCCAAATATATTAATGAACTGAGTATGGTAAACCACCAGATCATCTCCTCCAGTACCATCTAAACCAATATTTGTTTTGTGGATCACAGTTCCATCCTTTGCGCATAAGTAAAGATGTCCAGCTGATGTTAGAACTACTAGCATCTGGAAAAGTGTAAAAACAAGCAGAAGAAAAGTGACGCAACAGATTAAGTAGAAGGAAAAGAAGCAGTTGGCAGCAAGTAGCCAGATGTCTGGCCAATATTTGTGGAACAAGAGAATATACAATACCTGATCATCCAACCATGTCAGACCTATAGCTGCACTGTCAAGAGACAGTGTCCCACAAACTTTTAGTTCTTTTTTTGGACTTAAAGTTGAATCTGACCCAACTTTTGGTTCTGATTTGACCAACTTTGCAACATGAACTTTCCAATCCCAAGCAATTGTGAGCAGGGGAACTTTTTCCGCAGCTTCCGCAGACATGGTTTCTGCAATATATCATATTTAGAAAGATGATGACATGGAATGTAACAAAATAAATCCATACCAGTCGGATTATGATATTGTCCCACAGATTTCCATGCAGTATATGGCATCGAACCCTCCCGTAGCCCATCTGGCCTAGAGTCTCGGGCATAGACTTCCACGGAAGGACTCAATCGTACCTATAACAAAGATTTGATCTTTTTATCACATAGTGCACAAGAATTCTCAGCAACGCAGAAGAAGAAAGTACAGGATAAAAGCATGTGGAATCAGTGAAAGCAACTCAAAAAGCTTCATACCACCAGAATAGTTTGATGGGTGACAAATATGACCACACCTTCCTCAATTAAAGAAGAGCCTTCATTGAAGAGTTTCCAACCTGCATCTCCCCCAACAACTCCTCCCATCATGCTAGTGATACTGCTTGTTGAAGCAGTAGTATTTCCTTGGGAATGAGATGGTGCACTTCCACTGAATTCATCAGAAAGGAGCAGTGAAGCTGATAGCACCAAGCCCGTTTTTTCGCCATCAAGTAGACACTAAGAACCAATGCAGATTCAAAAACAAAGTGTAAGAAGAATGAATCTTGCATGAGCTCGAGATAGCCCTCTCTAACACAATGCTCTACTCAATATATTGCTAATTACTGCAAATAACAATGTACCTGACTTTTACTGGAGAACCTATTAAGCAAAGGAACCACTGAGATGCTATGCAAGAGAACCAGACCCTTACTATCACCAGTAACTGCTTTAAATTGACGAGTATTTTGGGGATCCTGTCCCAAAAACAATGCATGCACTACTGGTGCTGTATGCTCTCCTCTAATAACTTTTGCAACCACAGCTTTATGTACATCCCAAACAATAACACGACCATCACCATAGCCAGCTAAAAGTAGGTCCCCTTGCTGATTAAAAGACATGGATGTTACTGGAACATGTGATCGATCACCTTGCATGCCAAGCATCAACATCTGACAGGAAAACAGTATAGGTTGATAAAAGAAGTAATTATGTGATGTTAGAAGTTTATCTGATAAATATTAATAAAAAGGATCTGTCTTGTCGCTCCATTCTCTTGGAAGTTTGATTGTTCAAGTGTGCCTTTATGGGGTACTATGGTGAATACAATATTTGACAAAATTCCTAAATTTATCAGTTTTGCACAGGGAAATTTCCTTAACTCCAAAAGAAATTTTTACATTGCCATATTGAATTCTCAACTATTCTAGTACAAATCTAAGAGAATGGCTATAAGGAAAATTCTAATCAAACTATTTAGAAAGTAAAAAAGAGAAATTGGCCAAATATTCAAACAACGAAGAGAACATTAAACTAGATCTAGTTTAATAAGAACGATTGACTATGGGAAAAAAAACCTTTCCATCCATATTGTCAGCTTGATAAGGGGAATATCTACTGGGAACCACAAAAATGAGTCCTTTTGTCATTCCAACTGCAACGTATTTAGCATGAACCGCCAAGACTTGAGGGGAACCATGTTCACGCCTGAATGTTTGGGATGAGATGACTCTTGTGATGACATTGTCAGCACTAGTATCAAAATATCCCAATGTTGTGGAACCCCTTCGAACACCCTCCAGCCTCATTGGCTGAGCAGCAGCACCCTCTTCCCAGTGAAAACCACTAGAAGCATTTTTTTTCTCCAGTTCTTCAGCTAATTCAAGTGGCTTCCTTGAAGAGTGTGATTTCTTCTCTGCCCTCCTACTGGCCCTTTTGTTTTCCAGTTGCTCAAGTGTCTCTTTTACCAGCTCAGAAACGTCACTTGTTGAACTACTACCGTCATCATTGCCATCATCAGTCAGGTTGTCTTTATTATCCTTCATCCAGGCATTAGCATTCGCAAGTTCTTCTGTTTCCGCAGATGCAGTATTTGACCGGTCCTCATTCAGTCCCTTGTCGTCTATATCAATATAAGGACTCTTGTTTTCACTAAAATCCTTGTCAACAAATGGATCAGAATTCGTATTCGTTCTAGAATCAGGTTGGGAAGCAGAAACAGATGTCTCAATACCATCTTCAACATCACCTGAGCATGAGCTTGCAGAATAATCATCGGAACTTCTATTCTCTTCCATTACACAAGAAGAATCATTCTGCTGCTTAATTTTAGCATTACCGATAGCAGGCGTCGAACTATCCACTTCAGTCGCAACTACTGCTTCCTGCTCAAAATGCACATTGGGTATGCTCTCTCGCTTATCCTCAAAATCTTCAACATTTTTTGACACTCGATCAACATGATTAACTTCAGAAGACTGATAATCATCCAGTTTCTCGTCAGCCTCCTCTGATTTCTCACTAGACTTGGAAACATAGAGACCAGCCCCGCTCAAATCACTATTAGAAGAGATATCAGAATCATCGCCAATAGTTGAATTCAATTCACCGCTATCTTGAACTTTCTGGAGGGTCCCACTCCCCGCCCTCCTCGACTTGATGGCAGCTGCATGCGGCGTCGGTATCAATCTAGAAGCTGCAGCGGCAGCAGCCAGCGCTGCACCAGGTTTCGCATTCGACCTCACCCCAGGGAAAAGAGTCGGGAATGGGCGCAAGACCCTGAGAGAACGATCATCAGGTTTCTCTCCAGGTTTGAGCCGAGAAAAATAGATAGCTCTGGACTGGCCTATCCTATCGTCCAAGTTGGTTAGTTTCTGAGGCTCTGGATTCTTCTGGCTACCTTCAAGTGGAAATTCTGAGACCGAGTTTCGGGAAGAAGAGGCTTGGCTAGTAACTGAGGGATCCGAGGGGCGGTGACTCTGGCGCAGATAAGATGATGGAGAGGGAGGAGGGGAAGACGATGAGGAAGAGGAGGTATCACAGTCGTTAAGGATTTCGTCGACGGTGCAGTGAGGAACAGAACGTAAGACGGCGTCGTTAGTGGTGTTGTCGTCATTTTCGCCGTCGGTGGAAACTTGTGAATTGAGGAAGGAGTCGAGGTCGAGATCCATGGAGGTTGATTCCGGTGTTATGAGTTTAGTGCTCATCTCTTACGCCAAGCAATTTTGCCGGTTACAACGGCAGTAATACACTGACATTTTTTTTTCTTTTTATTTCAGCGGCAGAATCTTTCCAAAATGGCAAAATCAAATAAAATTAGTAATAGGAATAGGAACTAGATAAATAATTTAAAATTTATTTAAGATCAAAAGGAATATTATTTATTTATTTATTTATATATTACATCAACAACATTTACATATCCATAAAAATAAAGCACTTGTAAGTTATCCGTACTAAAAAAGAGGGAGAACCTATCATTAGAAGGACTAATATGAGGGGATAAAAGAGATCCAATATACCTGGAATGAATATATATTAAAATAATATTATATATATATTTTTTTTAAATAATAATATGTCAAAATAAATAATTTATGTAACATATATTAAATAAAATTTTATGTTTTTATTAATAAAAGGATAAAAATATAATAAATTAAATATTTTAGGGTATTAATTATATTTTTAAAATTAATTTAGATACTAATTACATATTTAAATATTTTAATTCGCTAATTATACTTTTAAAAGTAATTTGGGGTGTTGATTTACACCTCTACCGATTTATATTTTATATCCATTCCCAATCTCATCCCCGATGCCACCACCACTCTCACAATAAGTTCATGGAGTCGATTTTTTCAGTGGTTTGATTCACCCAGTGAATTAAGACGGGTTAAATAACTAGAAGTTCAGCTCATTTAGATTACCTAGTTCGATTGACCTCTTCCGGAAACTATCGTATAATAAAGATACGAGGAAGTAAATCAATTAATTATACTCTCCTAATATATCTGATTTAAAAAATAATCAATCACCAATGTATTACTCTGCATTCAATTAAATTCCTTATTGAAAGGATTTCGTTAAAAAGTTGACCCTTGTTCATGAAAAATAGTTATTAAGAATTTTGAAATTCATGCCAATTATTCCTGGTCAAGTCAAGTAGGGTTTTGATCTTACACAACGTGTTTAAGAGAATAATCTAAACAAATAAATAAATATAAGGAAGAATTACACACCTAAATAAGAGAATTTATTGCTATAAAATCCCCAGAGATTTTATGGTGGAAGATTCAATTTGTAAAATTACCAAACTAGCCTCCTTAACAAGGAAGGGTTGTCGTGCATCTCGCCGGCCTCACTTCACTCTGCGTCAAGCCTTGAAAGGGAGAAGAAGAAACAGATTTGATTTTGTTGCCATTTGTTTGGTTTACTTCTCTCCCACATTAATATTGGAGAAATTCATCCCCTCTCTCCTCTCCTCTCCTTGCCTTTATCAAAGGCATCCTCCGTATCCATCCCTTTTCATCAACCACACGAGAATACTACTTTTGCCACTTCACTCTCTTAATATGAGCGGAGAGGGAGAGATAGATCTTGCTGAACAAGAAAAATTGCCCTTTTCTTTCTCCTTTAAAAAGTGTTTTTTTTTTACTTTACCCTGAATTTCGTCTGGCATGGATGGGTATGAAGCAAGGAGAATAGTATTCTCGAGGATGAATTTCACGATGAGACTGCTTTCCTCAATGATGGGCCTTCCCCAATGTTTGGACCCAAAGGCTCGGATTTGTTTTTCCCTCGGTCAGATTCTTCTTCTAGTCCCACCAGCACTGACTTTGGTTGGGAGTGCCGGAGCTGCTTGGTGAACGATGCGCTTTGGGGATCGGAGGAATTGAATTCTGGTTTGGGGTGGAAGAAGCCTTTTCTCTTTAGAGGAATGGGGGCAACTTAATAATTACACAATCAAAATCTCGCACCTTTAAGTCCCTTCGGATTTCTCAATTATCTGTTGATTTCAAGAGACTTCGAAGTGATAAATTCTTACTTGGGATCTATGTCTAATTCTCCTTAAATATAAAGCCCTACATAATTTCTGTTCCCATTCCTTTCGATCCAATTGTTAAATGTATAATATGACTTCAACCACTGAAATTCTCAATTAAATCAAAGGGATTGAGTTGAAGGGCGTTCGACTAAAACCATTCAAAATGCGAATGAATTACATGCTCCATAGAGAATCAAGCTCCTCTTATTGCATGCATCACTGATACTGTTGGACAGCCAGAAGTGGTCGTGGCATGATGTGCCGCATGAACTGAGACTAGATGAACATTTTTCAAGACCGTAAAATAGTAATTCTGTTTACGAGATTCAACAGGGTTCCATGCTATAGGCCATGAGCACGAGCCAGGCATTACTAGTGTCAATTTCAGTCAAATAACCCTAAGGACGTGATTCGTTTGAAGTTTAAAATCAATGCGGTTGGGTGGCAAAAGAAGGCCTAGGTTTGGCGGGGTGTGGGTGCTCAAAAACAGGTGAAGATAAAACTTGACTTACCGGTTTCTGCAATAACTTAGACATGCTTAACGGGCTGAATTAATCTCAGATGAATGGGTTTAGGATGTTGATAGTAATAAGTGAATCCTCATTGAGGATCAACTTAGTGACTAAACCTATTAATCGTTCTATGGTACTAAACATCATAGTCGCTAGCATATGCACTTCAGTTGAGTCAAACTGACATACCCAACTAATCTACTTAATTACGAGTGATGAGTTTTCATAATTCTACGATGATCACGCCAATTTAGCGATTAGACCCATTACCTAAAACCACATATAGGAAGACTAGAACATACTTTCAGACAAAAGCTGTAAAGTGTCAAAATTTCTCACGTCCGAAATCTTAGTTTGGACAAAAATCCAAATTGCCAAGTTCAAAGCACTTCAAAATCATGGCTTTCACATATATCTGTAAGTAATCATCACGAAAGAAAGACCTAGAAAATCCATACGAAAACTACCATTACAGTAACAAGGAAAATAAAACAGATCATACTGGAAAGAGACTCTAATCAAACAAGCTGAAGCCCATGTCATCGTCGCTCTCTTCTTGGGGTTCTTCCTGTAAAGATTTCAAAGAAACAGACACCAGTTAGATGCCCATGACAAGAAACACGAAGTTCAATAACGCCCAGACAAACAAATTAGCACTCGAAATCTACCTTCTTCTTCTCCTCAGCAGCAGGAGCAGCTGCGGGAGCAGCACCACCAGCGGCAGCTGGAGTAGCGGCAACTGCAACCGGAGCCCCACCACCCCCAGCATTCAAGATCAGATCGCCAAGGTCTCGCTTCTCGGCAAGCTTTGCAAATAAGCTTGGCCAATAAGATTCAACATTAACATTTGCGGCTTTCACCAAGGTCGAGATCTTCTCAGCCTATGAAGATTATCTTAAGGAGAAACTCCTCATCCGGAAATGCTTCGTTTCGGGACAATAAATTATTTTAGACCATAAAACATTAGACCTATTGAAACAATATTAATCTCATATCCAATTTCCCGATTATATTGCTACCAATAGAAAATTTAGGCTGAGACGTTAAGATCATTAGAATATTGAATCATTAAAGAACAAAAGAGCAAGCGACTCAAACAAGGATACGGTGATTGGGATGTTATCATCGACGAGAATCAAACACGCATAAGTGCAGGCAATCTCTCCAGTCGACATTTTTTACACTATCAAAAATCAAAAGCAAATGAGATAATATGAGAACATTCCAATGTTCTAAGTACTCCCCAATGTATAAACAAAAAGGACGAAGAAATGAGTTATAACTGCTAAATTCCTTGAAAATTCACATCTAAAACCGTCATCAAAGAAACAATGACGATGTAATAGCTTACCTCGAGGAAGAGAGACCAGAGAGTTTGTTACCAACGATTTCTCGCGGCCGGCTGCAGTGCAAGGCTAGGGTTTCAGGTTTGGTGCTCATGGCTGAGAGAAGGGTTTTAAAGGATTATAAGCAGAGGGAGAGTATAATGGGCCTGGATCAGAAGCCCATTTAAATATGGCATCGAACGAGATTTTAAGTCCCCCCCCCCCCCCCTTTCCCTTTTTCGGCCTATAATAAGGACCATATTCGATCCCTTCGGTTTTTTCTAACTATCCTTTTTGAAACGTTCAAATGTAAAAACTACGCAATTTTTAACCGATTTAAAAGTTAGAAAATTACTGATCATACATTTTACTTGGTTAGTGGCATTTTTCTGATTGGATTGTGTGATGATCACTGTGATTTTTTTCCCCGAATTATGTTTTTCAAATTGTAATGTTTCATTGTAGTGTTTAGGTATATTCAGAACTCTCTGAAATATTTTGTAGTGCACTCAATACTCTAAATTATTTTTTCAGTTACATCAAAATACTTTATAATACCAGTTGAAAAAAAATATTTTAAATTACTATATGTATAAAAAAATATATATAATTAAAGTGAATGAAATGAATATTTTTCCTTGGGCAGGTTTGGAAAAGGGGCAAAAAAAGTAAAACGCCTGGTCTAATAAAACATGGTTTAGCCCAAGCTGAACCAACGTGACACAATCAGGCCTTAAGTTATGCCCAAGTCAGACCAGAGTACTGGTTTAGAATATGAGCCTTTGCTTCAACTGGGCCCAATTCACATGTATATTTTTAATGTCAGCAGTAAAATACATGTTCAAGGAATATGAAATAACATGTGGATATAAAGTTTATCCTCATAGTACATATGTTTAGCTAATGAAGAGGTAAACTATACGATCATTTAAAGTGTATTTGCTTATTAGTGAGTATTATTTTGTTATAATTCTAGCTGCGGCATTTGAGGAGATATCATAACTCCTTAGTATTTAGATTTGCACTTAAAAGTAATTGATAACTCACGTACTTAATATTAATATCATTTGGAAAAAAATAAGACTTCGATCGGCTCTGAAATTATAAGTGATTCTAATATCTTTCTAAAAATTTTATATAAAAAAAATAATGGTTTATCCTTTACATGGGAATCTTAACATGATGGAAAAGGGGACTTTATAACAAGCACAAGAGATGAATGTGAAAATCTGACAATATAATATAATTGAACCATAGGAAAGAGACATGGGCATATATGATTGAGGGATATTCACTTCAGAGAGAAAACCAACGAAGCAGAAGAACTTGACAATTTAAAAGAAAAGACACATTTTAATGAATTTAAAACAGTGGTTAGCATAGTTTTTTGTTAGCTCCACACTGTCTTTACTTTCTCTTTAGCTGTCATTGTTGGACTGCTGGTGGTTCTCTGTAAGGCAAACCTAATTAGTCATCTGTTTCTTCCTTATCATATTTATTAGTGATTTATAACACGTTTTATCACAAATTATCTACCTAAAATTTAAAACAGTATTATCTTTTTTAAGAGATGATATCGCCTCTATCAATAGTTGATTGGTAAAAAAAATTATACTTCATTAAATTTACCTTTAAATTTTGACAACTTTATGACTTAATATACATCATATTTTATGATAATAAAATTACATAATAATAAATAAAATATAAAATTGTGTATTTATATAAAAAATTTAATAATATAACTTATAAATAGGATTCCTTGCCTTATAATTAAAATTAGAAGAGTTGGTTGGAAATCCTATTGTAACATGGGACATACGTAAGCAACAAAATAGCAAGAAAAAAAAAACATGAGACAGCCATTAGTGGTTCAACGGAATTATAATGGTATTTTTTTTATGGATGAATAATTATTATGATAATTTAAACTCGAATCAAAGAGTCCAATCTGTGGTTTTGTATAATCTGGGTTAGATAAACCATGTTTGGAGTGGTGTTTAAGGTGTGTTTGGGAAAAAAAATCCAATCTTTATTATTCATATAGACAATTCCAACCTGAATGTCGTGTATACGTGACTTACTATGTTCACACTAATAATAGTATTAGATTGTTGATTTATGAATTCAAAGTTTGGCATGCATTCTAATTTAAAAATTACTTGTACGATTAAAATTTTCAATAAAGAATACGGAGTATAGATAGATATTGCTTTTTTGTTTCCATTTGAATAGATTATTATAGATACTTTATTACTTTCTATAGATTTTAATATTCTTGTTTTATGGTTATAGATTATTATTTTCTTTATTTAAATATGCAATATTTAAAATATATTAATGGCTAAAGTATATCCCTAGTTCTCTAAATTTATATTAACATATTAATTTTTAATTTATAAATTAAAAATATTTAAAATTAAACAACAAATTTAATATAGTCATTTTCAATTAAATCATAATAAGAGAATAATTTTAAATTTTAAAATATAAGTTCAAAACATTAATAAAGAGTGAGTTATAAGAAATATGTAATAAATTTTACTTATTTTTATTAGAATAAAAAAAGTGCATTTACTTTAAATAGTTTAGGTATTATTTTTTCTTCTGGTAATAAACAAAGTTATATAATTATAACCTACCCACAATCTAATTAAAATATAAAAAATGAAAGGAATAAAATACTAATTTCAGCTACCAACTGAAACAAAAGGTACTCTGAAAAAGTGCGAGGAAGGTAGTATCAAGGCAACAACCATTGACTCGGCGCTTCCATTGGATTCCAAACGCATGCGTACACAATGCAAAAGATATCTGATTGACGCAAAAGTAAGAAAGATTCATAGAATTCCAATTCGACAGTGAAAGCTGAATTATACAGAACATAAGACATTATCATCATCATCATCATCATCCAAAATTGAAGCTTTCATCATTTTCACCCCTCCCTCATCTAGCAGAGCGTATTCTGTTGTTAATCTCAGAAGAGAGAGAAAAACAAGTACCAATCATGAATTAGGAAGCAGAAAGCAAAAGTGTCCTTTTAACAAATAAAATAACAAGTTAACAGCAGACTCTGAGCTTTATGAAGCTCTATCGACTTTTTCTTCCTAATTGACCAACCAATCAAATTAAAAGAGGGTCCAACGATATAAAACTAATCTTTTGAACCCTTTTATAAACAAGAGAGAGGCCTCTGTGTCTCATTGGATGCTCCCTGCACCCAAGACACATAATAAGAATGAGTCAATAAGGTCAGAATCCAAAGCTCCAACGTTTAGATATTCTACCTTATTATGCTGCTCAATACAATAATAATGAATATGCTAC
This sequence comes from Leucaena leucocephala, assembly GCA_037074615.1. NCBI lineage: Eukaryota > Viridiplantae > Streptophyta > Magnoliopsida > Fabales > Fabaceae > Leucaena > Leucaena leucocephala. The sequence goes on along the minus strand of CM073558.1, from coordinate 1,950,763 downwards.
TTCTAAACTCTTCTTCAAAAGAAAAGTAAAAAAAGACATCCTAAAACAGACACTTTTCATGATGATCGAGATGATAGATGCTTGGCATGAGTTTGAGACGTCGTCGTCGAGGCCAGATAGTGGCACAAGCTTTATGTAAAATTAAGTATTAATCATGAATTAACATATAAGTGTGTCAGAGAAGTGAATCCAATTGAGTTTTCCCTACAGAAATGTGTCTGACATGCTTATACGTGTCTGTTCATGATTTTCACTTAAGAATTTCTCCTGTCAAATATCCCATCAGTGAAATGTTGTTTCCATGCTGAAAATCCTTGGATTCTTGTCCTTCTTCTTCTTTTCAGGCTGGTCTCTGATCTTCCTTCCCCCACATTGTTCTTGACACTTTTTCATCATCAGCTTTGTTTTCTTCTCTCTAAAACTGATTAGCCTTGCAAGGAAAGAATTTTTTTTTATTTATCCTCTTGGAGATTCTAAATTGAAGATTTTTGTTCAGAAGCTGTTCCAGAAGCTTGTGAAGAACCACCTGCCCCAGTTGCTGCTGCTGCTACTGTTGTTGATGTTGTTGTTGTCGTCCCTGTGTTTGTCGTCGTTGTTGCAACTGTTAATTTCATTCCCTCAGTACCCTTTGTCTCAAAAATAGCTTTTTAAAAGGAACTCTTATATACATCTCATCTATAAAAGATAAATACATTAAACTATTTATAAAAGAGAAAATTATTGTCAAATCTTAAAAAAAAAGAATATAATCATTGCAAAATCTTACAATAAGCTAGCAATATATAAAGAGTTGTTGTAGTTTCAGTGCATGTTACTCAGTTGTAGAAGTTTTTTATTAGAGCTCATTTCTAACATGCTTTGTTAATGATCACAACTAACTTAGTTTTTCTATCTCGAATCATTAAAAACAGTAAATTTTTATGATATTTTGCAGAAGAGTTGGTCACCTGCACTAGTTGTAGTAGTTGACAATGGCATTGAAGAAGAAGGAAAAGAGAGGATCCCAGTGGAGCCAGCATAGTGCTGATGAGAGAGAAATGGGAATTGTAGCATTTGATGAGGATATTGAAGTCCAAAGCCTTGAGCCTGGCTACTAGTGTGAGCATATTGAGCATAGAAAGGGTAAATATTATGGACCAGTCCTGGTGGCCCAGATGCCCCACTTGAAGGGTAATATGGTGAAAACTGTTGACCTCCATATACATTATAATAGTTCTGCATTCAGTTCAAACAAACAGTTATCATAATCAATGAACAATGTAGCCACATTAAATGAATCTCATTTTTTTCAGGAAAAAAATAGCATCTGGGGTGTTCTCTAATTTCACCATTTCAGAGGTGGTGGTAAAAAAAACATCAGATATTTCATGAAGTGATCACAACAATAAAAAGTCTCTCTGCAGTATTGAACAGATATGACATTATGTTTTTTTGTCTTCTTTTGAAGCATTTACTACATAAATACCTACCATTGGATACATGGTGTCTTGTGAATATCCAGAATACCTGTTAAGTAGATCCGAAGAAGGGGAAGAATCAGACAGAAAGAAAAGCAGAGACGAAAATGGGAACAATTGAGGGAAAATGTTCAAAAACCACATGCAAAGAGGCAAAAACTATCATATCCACATATATTTCATTTTCTTTTTTACCCGTAAGTTGAATAAGGAAAAGTATATTGGCCAGAGGGCTGATGGGAAAATGTAGAAGAAGAAGAGCCATGGTATGCAGGTGTAGTAGCCACCAGTCCTCCAGGTCCTTGTCTGAACCTTCCTGTTCCTGCAAAATAGCCCAATATTTAGCTCAGACCACAACAAAATCTTTTCCAAAATATAAGAAAAGAATCGACAATGTGAGAATTTTCGACAAAAAAGAGGAACACAAATGTGAGGATTAAAGAGGACCATGTTGAGGTGTTGGTGGGCGATTCTTGTTTGCTCCAAGAGATGCAAGATTGCAGTTTGCTCTTCTCCCATCAATAACTGGAGATGGATTCTGACATGCTCTCATGGCTGCTTCTGGATCCTTAAATGTAACCTTTAAGAAAAAAACATATAAACATAACTCATTGCTGAAAGATCATAGTAAAAAACAGCAATGCAGAGACAAGAAGATTAAAAACAAAGAAAGGTCTTACAAAGCCATAACCCTTGGATCTCCCTGTGTTCTTGTCTGTAATAACAACAGCTTCAAGGATCTCACCGAACTGCTCAAAATATCTCCTCATCGTATCCCTTTGAGTCTCCCAAGCCAATCCACCAACAAAGATTTTAGTAAAAGCTGTGTCATTGTAATGCCCAGGAGGATTGTTAGAACCACCCACCATCTGGAATTGCCTTGGATGAGACATTATTTGAGTATCAGAGAGCAGAAAACCAGAAGAATGAAATAAAAAACACCAACCCCAGAACCCAAAAATATGAGGGGATAATAAAGGGGAAGAAAGACAGAGAGCAGGAGGGGGAGGGGAGGGGGAGAAAAAAAATAAAGGAAACGACGATGATAAAGCTGGAAAAGAGGGTATTTGTTGTTTTGTTTGAAGATCACATCAACGAATGGGAAAAAACACCCATGCAGTCATGCGATTCTGTTGTTCTGGGTGTGTGCTGTGCTGTGCTCTCTCTATCGACTTTGTAAAAAAAATGGTATTTATATTTCTGAAGCTTTAACTGACACTTTTTCACAAACGCTAACAACTCCTCAGATTCCTCAAGAAAGATACCCCCTAACGAGAAAATCATTACAGCTGAGGGTGGAAAGGAAAGGAAAGGAAAAATGAGGGAAGAGGAAGGATGGAAGGAAGAAAAAGAAACCCTCTCCAGAAATTACTATATATAAACAAGTAACACAAAAATACAGAGAGAGAGGGATTTGGGGTGGAGGAGGAGGAGGAGACAAAAAAGCTGCTAGTGGGCACCCACGAGCCACGACAATAGTAAGGATAGGTTGTCCAATGAAATATGAAAGACCAAAAGACCAACCTTTTTTGCTGTATCCCCACTTTCTCTCTGCTATATTATCATAAAAATATATAATATTAATATATTTGTGGGGAGGTGGGTCTGCAGAAAACACCTGCTTCGCTGTATTCAACCTTCCTTTCTTATTTTTCCTTCTCTACGTCCTCCACCTTAACAACATTGCTTCCTCTGTTAACAACGATTGTGGGGTTCATAAAAATGATGCCATTCATCAAACACAACTCATTCTCTCTCTTTCCCAAATTATTCTCATTTCTCTTGTTGCCGTTGTTGAGTTCCAACTTCCTCGTCTTGTTGTTGCAGCTTCTGCAATTCTATTAACCGAAAAGGGTACAGGAAAAATGGTGGTGAGGGTGAGCTTGTTTTCTGTGGGCCAAAAATTTCCGGCACAACCTTCTAAAATCATCTCCTTCAACATTTTTTTTCTCTTTTCTTTTTGGGGACAACAACAATAATAATAGATAATTCAAACTTCTATCCCCCCCTCACTTCCTATTTTGTTAAAATCAGACGCTTGTTTGTTATCTTCATAAGCCAGGGGAATAAGTTAAATTCTAAAATCACCCTCCCCTGTTTTTTTTTCTTCTATTTTTGTTCTGTATATTCCTTGCAATTATCACTGACAACAGCCCCGCCATCGACTCTAACAATGCCAACAAATACAGTGTGTATATGTCTAAAAGTGTGTGTATGGGTATTAATATAAGTAAAAAGTAAAACGTCTTGTTTTTACTACTTGGCTTCATTCAATATATTTAAACATGAAAAGAATAGATTAAAAACTCAAAAATACCCAACTCCTGCGAGGGACAACTCAGTCATTTTGCATATTCTTGAAATGGATAATCATTGTCATAGGCACATACCCACTTGTGATATACAAATGTATATTGTAATATATATATATATATATATATATATATATATATGAATGATTAAGAGATACAGGAGGTAGTAAGGGTGGAAGGGGGAGGGGGGGAGGGAGGGAGGGAGGGTAAAGCGTGGTAAGCGGCGTCTATAATGGGGATATGAGAGGAAGATGAAGGGGACAGGGGTAGAATTGGTAATTCACAGAGATCTTCTGCAATCATCCGTTCACCTAAATACCCGTTAAAATAAAACGCTCTGAAATCGAAGCATTACTGTGGCTACCAGACAAGCCCTTGACCCTCGAAGGAATTGATCAAACCTCTCCCCTTTTATTCCTTTTAGTAATTTTATTTATTTATTTTGGACTGGCCTTTTAGTAGTAGCTTCTTTTTTGGAAAAATGATATATAGATCCCGTGAAAATAAATTAATGATAAAAAAGTCCCACCAAATACTATAATTTATTTCAACTCTCATGGGACTTCACATAAATTTTTTATAGTTGTAAAAAGATTTAAATGCCCTGTTGAGAAGCCAAATGCTAAATGCCTCTCCCGCCGATTACTCTGCACAGTTGAGAAACTTTTGCCCTAGCGAACATCACTCTGCTCCTCTTCTCAGGTCGGCCTGTGCTCTCTTCTCTTCATCTGTGTGTAGTCTGTGCATTGTGCTCCTTAGCTCTGACTTGCACCTCCTGCCGTCGGTACTTGTTCGTTGTCAAAGTTGTCATCTCCTTTTGTCCTCTGTTTATCCACCCTTTTTGTGGTGATTGTGGTCACTGGCACCCGGTCGTCGTGCCGTATTTCCTCCTCCAATATTCATCAGTTATACTCCTTCAGTTAGATGGTTGTGCTGGGGTTATTGTCGCTGCCACCGCCCATCCTGTTTCATCGTCCAAATCATCATCACCTTTCCTCTTCCTGTGAAAGCCCCTGGTTCAGGTAATATCGTTATTGCTTTAAATGCAACTACTATCTTCTTTTTTTTAACATACAGAAGGGAAGCATTGGCCTTCCGAATATGATGGTGCTTTCCCCTGCTTATTTTTTAGTGTCGCATTATGTACATTTGTTGTTAGGCATTAGTCAGTCCCTTTTTTGGAGTTTAATTATGAGCCGGTAAGGAAGACAAAGCAAACGAACGTGGGGTTGTGATATAGGAATAGAAGTAGAAGTGTTAGCATGGATCAGGAAGTCCCAAGTAAGATTGTGGATATATAAAGTCAGCGTGATAGAAAGCTGGGTCAGGTAAGTATTGTTAAAGTAGCTAGATATTCAATTGGAGGCTCATACAAACGTTTGACATATAAGCTTAAATCTGAGAATGAAAAATATGTTGTCAGTGCCATTTTATGAATAGTAATAATTCAGAATGAAACATGATCAATAGGAATTCTGTTAAGAATGCTATTTTGGCTTGAGCTGAGCATAAAATCTCTGTATGTGGGTACTCATTTTGTGTGATGTGTATGTATGCATATGTTGTTGTTGCCTTAAGATGAAAAAACCAATGTGATTATACTGAGACCGTGGGTGAATTTAGAGAAGGAATTTGTTAGGTTTCGTGCTTTGGGTTGAGAATGAATGGTGTATATGACTTGCTTGGATGGTTAAGTTGCATACATTTATATATTTATGAAATAGTGTGAGAATTCTATTAAAAATTGTATGAGGAAACAAAAGCTGTGTTTGTGCTAGTATTTGTTATCATGTGTGTGTAAAATTGTCTTAGTGGATTAGGAGTTGTTGTTGTGTGTATGCAAGTGAATTGGGGGGAGGCTCTGATTTTCATTTGATGCTTCTACATTTGCAACACTGCTGTCCTAATTATTTAGATTGAAATATTGAGTAATAATTCATTGTATTGATGAAAGTGATTTTTATTGCAGGATAAAAGATGTCCAATATTGGAAAAAGTAAAGGCGGACAAAGAAGTTACAACTTCTCTGGTTATGCACTATTCGTTGAAGAGCAAAAAAATACCAACCCGTGAAAGAAGATGTCACTACAAGCTGCCGGTGCATCATTTAGGGAAAGTTGGAATAAATTGGAAGAGCATGAGAGATTACAATACAAAAGCAAGGCAAAGTAATTAAGAGGTCCAACAAAAGGGAAGAAATATATCATGCCCTTCTACACATGATGTGCCCCAAAGCAATTCATAGATGTCTGCAAGGTATTGAAGGGGAGGCCTAAAACAATGAGAGGTTGAAAGTGATTGGGTTTGATAAATTAGTCCACATAAGCTACTCACACATTCAGCGAGACTTACGTGGGGTGTTTATGCGTGCTTTTAACCCCCCAACGAAAATAATTTCAATTAGAGGGAAGATGTATGAAATGGATGCAACAAATGTAAATGAAATAATGGGATTGCCATTTGATGGGTATGAAATAATGCCAACAACGTGTGATGAGGAAAGATTCAAGGAGATGAAGATGGTGTATAGGAAGGTGCCATACACAACAATAGCTTGTTGGTTGGTTGATGAGAAGGAGCATGCTGATTTAGAGTTCCTCTTTGTGATGTACAGCATAGGGATCCTCTTAGATCCTAGCATGTAAGTGACAAGGTGTTGAAGGTAATGGCCTTAACTAAGGATGCGTACAGGGAATTTGATTGGTGCAACTTTGTTCTTAATGAATTAGCAGACTCTATAAAAGATTATCTGGAAGAGTTCAGGAAAGGAGATGCTGGTGGGAGAAAGAACATAGGAGGTTGCTTATACTTCCTCATGGTAAGTGTCTTAAATGTAACATTTTTTGTATGTGTAAGAACAATTAATTGTTAATGTGTATTAAAATATGTTCTTAACTTGTGCATTGTGTGAAATGTAGATTTATTGTCAACAAATATTTCCACTAGGTCGATAGAAAGCCTCTGACGTTGGGGATGCTATTAGTTATTGGAATGATGAGCAGGTCTAAGTAAGAACATGGCTTGAGAAGGAAAGCAAGTAAGGTGTTTTACATGGTAGCACAGGCAAGGACCGGCCAGAAGCATCAACGTTTAATCCAAACATTGATCTTACTCACCCGATATGTACGACGCTAATTGGTTTCATTTGTTGGTTTAGTATAATTTAGGTTATGTGCTAAATTGTTTGTTTTTTCAGCTAATAAAGGCAACTTACGGTAGAATCATGAATATGGTGGGGAAAGAACTGTTGGCTCTTCAGCATAGGCTTTTAGGGGAAGCTGAAGGTGGAGATGTCAATGAAGCAGTAGATCATTATGAAGAAGAAATAGCAGATGAAGGAATCCAACGTGATAAGAAAGACGGGGGTGAAGGTGAAGAGGAGGCCAATATAAGTGGTGATGAAGGTGCAGATAGAGGTAGAGACAAACATGGTGAGTAAGGTGGTGATAAAGGAAATGAACAGGAAAGGGAAACACATGTAAGAAGATCAAAGAGAGAAAAAAAAACTAGCTGTTAGGTCTCCCTACTTTGTGAAGACAAAGGCGAGGGTTGTCAAGAAGAGGAAGAATGTTGATGACATGGAAGCATTGTTTAACATGTGCACAAGTCAATGTGCCTGTTGCGAGGAGTAAGAGTAAGTATTTCATTATCGTTGCATGGTGAAAATCTTATTTCCCTAGTCAAAAGTGAGAGCCTGATTTTAGTTTCGATTGCTGTAGGATTTATATGGAGATAAATGGGTTTCATGTCACTCGGGGTGAGCTAGGCTGCCTCCGTAGTAGAGCATGGATGAGCACCACTGTGAGACAATTTTTCTTATCAACTGTGATCATTGTGCACTGTAATGGTGGTTTGCTAATTTAATGTTTCTATTCACAGGTAATGACGATGGTGGCGAAGACGTTAGTGCAGGATGAGAAAGACAGAACCAGTTCAGTAAGAAGACACATCTTTTCTGCACATTTCATGCAAAAAGTGTTAGTGGATCCCCTGCGGTGGTCAATTGAAGGCAATAAATCAGAAATATTGCCACAACATGTTGGCTATAATATTGGTGATTGTGACTTCATATTTGGACATGCTTGCGTAATGGACCACTGGTTCTGCTATGTATTTGACGTCAATAAGATGCAATTCTGTGCGCTTGACTCGTTGGTTGATACTTTAATATTTATGTGCTTGCAAAGGCAGCAACATGAAGAAGCATCTGAGGAGGACAGAAAAGGTAAGCACAAGAAGAAGAGGACCAGCGGGCAACATATATTCAAAGAGAAGTAATGGATGGCAAATGCCTGTGTATGTATTTGTTAATCTATAGGTCCCTACTCACATACGTATTAGTAGTATATTTGTAATTAAATTTATCTTGTGTCTGTATTGTGCATGTGCAGAAGTATTGCTTCCTGAAAATACTTCGTACATTGAAGCCACAAGTTTTTGGGCAGGACGATCAATTTGAAGTGAGTTGGCCAAAATTGTATCTCCAAACAAACACATGAGCATGCTAACACATATAATTCATTTTTTGCTTTCCTTTTCCTTTTGACAAAGTGAATTTATAGTCTTTAAGTACTGCACAATGTGTAGATATTCATGCAGGATTATTGTATTGTCATGGCTAAAAACTTGGGATGGCAACACTGTAGATGACAAAGGTTATATAATGCCAAAATACTCTATTAAAGACCTTCACCAGTTGAGGGTTGATTGTTTGTGTTGGCTGATCAATCACCCCAACAATTCACAACGGGAACGCGTCTTGTCCATACTATCAGATAAAGACTCGAGGCATAAAAGAAAATAGTGACTAATTAGGTGTCTTTATCATTATAAATTTTATAACGAATATGTGTATTTGTATAGTTTCAATTAATGTCAAGATGTTAATTAGCTCATCAGTGATTTGGCAATATGGTAACTATGGAATGGTGGATTTTACTATGTTAATTAACTATGTTAATGAAGGTTTTGCGACATGGGTAATTTTCATTCCTTGTAACCTAGTGGATTTGACTTATAACCAATCAACTATAAAATAATCTTTGTTTCTGCACTCGTTTTTCCATATAAGTCTTTTGGCCAGCGATATGTTGTTTCCAGAGTGGAATTTATGGACAAATGGATGATGGTTTACAAGTGGATGCACTAGAAAATTCACATCCAATTGATGTTACAATTACCAAAGAGAGAAGGAAAATAGATAAAAGAGATTCTGACAAAAGTATACAAGAGGCCATTAATTAACAACCCCAGCATCTATAACTAAGAAACCAACCTGCTGCACTAATAACCCCAGCACCTATAATAACAACCCCAGTGCCTGTATTAACAACCCTATCTGCTGCATTAACAACCCCATCTAGTGCAACTAAGAACCCCAGCTGCTACACTAACAAGCTCATCTGCTGCACCAATAACCCCAGCGCTTGTAACTAACAACCCCAGCGTCTGTAATAACAACCCCAGCACCTGCAATAACAACCCCAGCAGTTAGAACTGCGAACCCCATCTACTGTACTAACAACCCTATCTGCTACAACTAAGAACCCCAGCTGCTGCACTAACAACCCTAGCGCCTGCAAGTAACAACCCCAGCACCTAAAATAACAACCCCAGTACCTGCAATAACAACCCCAATAGCTGCAACTATGAACCCGATTTGCTGCACTAACAACCCCATCTGTTACAACTAAGAACCCCATCTGCGGCATTAATAGCCCCAGTGCCTGAAATAACAACCCCAACACCTACAATAATAACCCTAACAGCTGCAACTATGAACCCCATCTACTGCACTAACAACCACAGTGCCTGCAACTAACAACCCCAGCGTGTGTAACAAACAAATGACAGTAAATATCAGAAAACATATTATGCATTTTGATTAATATACATGCAGTTTGTGATGACATCCCCTGTTATCAGCAATTGTAAAAGGCATACAGTAAACATAGACACTTCATTAAGAGCCACCCTAGCTTCCAACAAGATAGAGATTGATCAAGGTTACAAGAAAGGACTTTTAACACTTTGTACAGATATGTGCAAATCAAAAATCAGTGTGCTACATATTTACAAATAAAATAGACCAATCAAGCGCCAATCCTTAGCTTGGGTTTGGATTCTTGCATGTCTTCACTATGTGTCTAACCTCATGGCATCTTCTACAATGATAAGTCTTTATATTCTGAAATTGAGACTCAATCATTTTTCTCTTTGGCCTTCCCAGAGGCCTTCTAGTAATTGGAGGGTCAAGGAATCTTTCTTTTATTAGTTCAGACACTGTCGGGTCGTTAGGACATGGACAATCATGTGTAGCAATAAGCCTCATGACACTAGCATATATTTTCTCCTGGGCAGATAACTTGTAGCAATCATCCACATATATGTATACACTTCTTTGCATTAGCTTTATTACAGCACATGCATCGACACAAGGTAGTCTACTCAATTGCCAACCTAAACATGTGCATTTACATGTTTGCAGATTAACAGTAAGTTTAATAACTCCATGGGGGGCCCAAGTCTCAACCTACACAACATCATTTCCCCAATATTGGGCATGCATATTTGTGGCCAACCTAACTTGTTGCATCAATTTTGCCTCAATATTTGGCCCAACACCATTTTTCCAATTAACCATTGACAATTTACTTCTCAACAACTTCTGGGCCAACTTCTCTTGATGCTCAAGCATTAGAACAAACACATTGTGCCTCCGCTCTTGTAAAATCAATGCATTGAATGACTCTGCGAGATTAGTGGTGATATTGTTGTATAGTTTGAATGGGAACTTACTCATAGCCTATTTTTGCACGTCTCCTTAGGTCTGGACCCATTGCGCTAGCTGTGGACAAAACACTTGTAGCTTTCCTATTGTGACATTAAAATCTCCCTCAAGCCTTATATATGCAATTCCATCAAGCAGGTTAAGTGCGTCCTCCTTTTAAACCCCTGATACTCATCCCCTACCTCTTACTATTTTGAGGAAAGCAGCACTGTAGTTTTCTTTCACATGCCGGTAGCAATAAGCATGTCTAGTACAGGAAAAAATAGTCTGAACAGCAGTGATGATTGTATTGTTTCAGTCAGACACAATTGTGATATCTAAAGATCCTATGATCTCTTTGACATTTTGGAGAAACCAAGTCCACTCATCATGCGTCTCGCCACTAACAATAGCATATGCCAATGAAAATAATTCATTATCTGCGTCATATGCATTAGATATAAGCATTATTCCCCTGTATGGACCACTAAAATGACATCTATCTACATACAGTATTGCTCTGTACCCTTGCAAAAAACCTTCAATTGAGCATCCATATGCAATGAATACCCTCTCAAATCTTTTAGACTATGAGCCTTCTCATCTACCAACAGTTCTTGGATTAGTTTCCATAAGCCTCTCACATATCCAAGGAATAATCTTGTACGAATCCTCTGCAGTACCATGTATTTCCCTTAATGCTTGTTCTCTACCCCTGTACGCTTGCCTATAGTTCAATCGCGCACCGTATTCTCTGTACAAGTCTTTGCTGATTTCTTTTGCATTCTTATTGATATTACTCATCAAAGCATCAATCATTAAAGATGATGTTAAGCTTGCCTTTCTATGGTGAGTTACAACTAGGTCTTCTTGTGCATTATTCATGTGCTGTCTTGTGAAGTTTCTTATACTTAACAATTCTACATCTTGACGTTCACCCAAACAATATGCACCCATGTACCATGGGCATCAATCCACCTTGCACTTCACAATGATTTTTTGTTTATTATTTTTGATAAATTTGTACAAAAATCTGTGCGCGATGCTGTACTTGTATAGCTGCTTCCGAAGAACCCCTGCATTTGGAAATGTTTAACCTTGTCCAACAATCAAATCCTTCCACTTTGTGCAATTCATTTTAGGTGTACCTGTTGGAATCATTTTGTCAGCACAAGACACTAATAGTAACACTTTATTCTTATTTTCCAAAGCAGGTGGAGACATAAATCATACATTCTCACTTCCAAACAATTCAGCAAACCTATAGAAAATAACAACTTACTATGTCAATAATAACAACTGCCTCCAACTGATATGATAACATATATTGCAAATTATATAGGACAACATTTTGCAATCAACACACTATATTACTTACACATCTTCCTCCTCAATTACATTATCCATACGAAGTTCTGTGCATTCATTGTTTGCTTTCTCTCCTATGTACACATGGCCACTTTTTCCATTAAACATTATTAAATGCTCAATTCCTTTATCATTAAACATGTCAACAAATGTGTGTTTATCAAATCTAACAGTAAATTTTATCAAAATTTCATCACTTCCTTTCCCAACCATTGATGCTACTAATATTTTAAACTCATCGTATGTTGTACCTTCTTTTATGGATATTGTTCTTGCTTGACCCCCAATATATGTATGACCTTCTACATCATCTTCAAACTGTCCTCCCATATGAACATAACAGAATAGATGCTTTGTAGATGAACTCGCCATCAACAATGACAACCTGCACCAGACATATAACATTAACAACTCATGCACTTATATTAACAACTATGTCATACTATAATAACAACTCTTATTGGCCCGCATATAAACTCATGCCTATCATTCACAGTTTACATGTACCTTTCCATTGTTCATATATTGTTACTACACTCAACCAAACGCGCCACAAATTCCTAAAAACTAAACTAAATTTTTCAAACCCTAAATAAACTCATTTAACCCACACCTCAAATGATAAAAAACTCATGGAATGAACACAATCTCCATATTTACGTGGGTCTTTTTATACCTCACTTCAGCTACACACTATCATATCATATGTAGCATGAGGATGACGAGCTACCTATTTTCCTGGGTTTGCTATGTTTGTCATTCACGTTCTCATATGATAGTCAGAGAAGATGAATATACAGCACTTCTGTGTCAACATCTAGCCACGATGATGCGTAAACCCACCTGCCAACACAACATCGGAGCCATCGTGAGTTATGGTGTTCTGATTGTTCTCTTATTTCACATAGCAAAGCCCGCCAACTCTGATTTCTTTCTTTAATACTTTTTTATATCTCAACAGGGCATTTAAGTCTTTTTACAACTACAAAAAATTCATGTGAGGTCCCATGGGACTTGAAATGAATTATAGCATTTGGTGGGATTTTTTTGTCATTCATTTGTTTCCATGGGACCCATATGTCATTTTTCTTTCTTTTTTCTTTTGTTACATTCTTTTAGTTTAAGGTTACAAATATTAAAGAAGGACCCCTTTTAATTATCACCTCTTTGTTGTGAATAATCCTTCTTTATACTATTGTCCCGAAAATCGATTGGCTTTTCGTTCTCTCTTCTTCGGTGGTTATTGAAGAATTCACTGCTCTTTCTTGTTTTTATTCCCCGCCTGAAAAATAACATAATTTTGTTTGTACTATTATTATTATACTTCAAAAATCAAAAGTAATTAATTAATGTTGTAATTTCTTAAGAAAGACTGATCATGGAATGTGAGTGGCATGTATCTATGCATGGGAAGGCTAATGAAATGCACTAGTTTCTTAGTCTAGTTAATTTTTTAATGATGTTTTTTAATGGTTTTGTGTACCTTTGATTCCTCTCAACCGTCTATGAAGAAGAAGGTGGTAAATTCTGATGAAGGGGAAAAAATCAAAGCTAACACAAATAGATACACGTATTAACACTTGTGTTGCATAAAGTAGTTCTTTTTGTAAAAAAAAAATATCATATGGTATCTTTTGGTCTTTATAAACTAATATTCTTAAAACATAAAATTATCGTAAAAAAAATTATTTCTGATAACAAAATATTTTTATAAATAAATTAATATTTGTTCAGACAGAAATTGCTATAGAAAACACAAAATGATTGTTTAAAAAAAAAAAAGTTAACCAAGCCATAAATTTTATCATCCATGCAAGAGAGAAAAAAAGTTAAGAAAGTTAAGGCATGTGTTTCAATTATATAAAATAATGGCAAGATAGCGGCCGGGGTCATCGTAGGATAACATTCCATGTATTCCATGACACTTATCTTAACATTCCATATATATATAATTCGTTTCTTAATCCATTTATTATCCCTAATTATACACTTTACTGTTATTTATTAAATAATAATAATAAGGATTTATCCCATTCTTTTTTTAAAATGTAGCATGACAATTTTTTTGGCCAGAGAGATATAGTAGTAATAACAAGGAGATGATGATTTAGGAAGATATAGGGGACAAGGCTATAAGGAAGTTTTGGATGTTGAGTAAAAGTCAACGGGAGTGTAGGAATTGACAACGGGGTTGTTTTGCAGTTTGGATGAAGTGGGCCCATGAAATTGGGAATGAGCTGGATGATAAGTTATTTAGTATTAATTATGGAAAATGTAATTTTTTGTGATATATTAATTGAAGTTCGATGGAGGAAAAGGGGCCCACATGAGGAGGTGAGAGCTGCATGAATGGTGGGAGGGAGGACATAGAAGTTGACTGGGGTAACACTAGCACCCCCCTCCTCTCATCCACCACACTTATCATATGTTTGCCAATGGAGCCCCCTTGGGCGCAACAAAAGGGTCAGGGGGTGTCAGAGTTGAGACGAGGATCACATGCGTTTCGCCAGTTTCATTCATTCATTCATTCTTATTATTACCCACCCCCCTCATTAATTAATTAATTAATTAATTAAACTCTCAATCTAACGGTCCTTTTTTTCCTTTTACTTTTTATTTATTTATTTATTTAATCCAAGGTTCCGGAGTCAGGTTTATCAACTTTCAAAACTACGTTGTTCTTTAATTAAATAACATGGCTATTCATATGGCAGCATTGTAACAACTTTGTAGGCTAATATTAATTACACGGCTAACACTTTTATATTGTTAAATCAATTTTAAGAGTTAGTATTGCGTATTTATGAGTTGCTTGTTTGGGTTGTAATCTTACGGTTTATAAAGTAAATATACATTTAAAAAAAATTGTCTCGACTTTAGTCTCTTGGAAAGGAAAGCCGTATACTTGAGTCTCTTGTAATTTTAACGAGTGTGTTTACTGGGTCTCATCTCTCTGTTTTTTTTATTATTATCTACCTAATTTATTAGAATTTTATCTTAACTACATCCGGATCTGACTCACGTCACACACCTGACTATGGTGGATGAGTCTTCCAATAGAAATTTTTTACATACATCAAAGTTCAAACTCAAAATCTCACTTAAATAATACTGAATTTTTTATTACTCGAACCAACTCCCATTAGTAGTCCTCATCTCTTATGCTCCTTGGGTGTTTTCCTTCTTCTGTCTGGGCCTTTCTGTATAGCCTAAGTTTGATTAGCCTACATACCAATTTGGGCTTTTATTTTCATAACTGAATGATATTCTCCCTATTCTTAATATAATATTAAATTATTAATAAAATTTAATTTGAGTAATAAATAGCTCAATATTATTTAAGTGAGGTATCAAATTTAAGTCTTGATGTATGCAAAAAATCTCCATTAGGAGTCTCACCCACTATAGTCAGGTGCGCGAAGGTCAGAACTGGATATAACATAGGCAAAACTCCAGTGAACCAGATGGGTAATAAAAAAATATTAAATTAATTATTTATAATGATTGAGTATTAATTTTTTTAATAGTGTATTCTTTAATAATATAAATTGAAACTATCTATTGATATAAATTCTCATTAATATGTGTAATCAATAGGGATATCTTGAGGTACAAATTATAAATTGGGAAATAAAGAAGATTAAAATATTATATTTAAGATCAAATATAATTTATAACTAAATTTTATATTTAAAATTATAGGTAATAATAAAGGTGCACTAAATATTATATATTTATTGTCATACAGAAAAATAGATATGTCCCTCCTTCACAAATAAAAAGCCTTTGTCCAATGGGTTGAATATAATAGAATTATTGGTCTCTTATAATATCGTGAATTAAAATTAAAATTTCTATTGAAAAATACATATACATTTAGTGTGTGTTTGGGAGCAGCTTTTAAAAATCACTTTTGGGCAAAACCTTGATTTAAAAAAATTTAAAACAAATAGCAATTTTTGTTCAGAAGTAATTTTGGTCAAAATAATAGTTTAAAACTATAGTTTTGAATAAGTTACTGAAAATAGCTTTTGAAATAGTAAAAGAGCTATAGATTATCTAATTATTATCTTACCCTTAATTTTTCTTATACCCTCTTTCCTCTTTCCTCTCTCTCCTCTCTTTTTTCTCATTTTTCATATCTTTTATTTACCATATCTCATATTTCCTCTCTCTTCTCTACACTCTCTCCTATTTATTCTCTACCCTCTCTTCTCTCTCATATTTCTTCTCTCTTCTCTCTCATATTTCTTCTCTACTCTCTCTCATATTTCTTCTCTACCATCTTTCCTCTCTCATACCCTAATCAAATCATATAATTTTTGGTAATTTATCAATATAAAATATAATTATACTACTAATCATCTAAATATCTCTATTCTCAAAATCTATTCTTTAAAATCTATTATTTAAGAGCTAATCCAAACAGACCCTTAGTACTTGATAGTTTTTTCAATAAGATTGTTTTCAATAATAAGATATATATGTTTTAGTCTTAGGAAAAAAACATACATTTTCTCAGCATTTTTCATATACGCGTGGTTGAATTTGTGTACCTTTCCGTGTCTTGTACCTTTTAAATGCCTTGGGTTTGTTGTGTTTTGTTCTTATGTCGTTAAAGCCTAAGTTTGTGCTGTCTTGTATACTTTCATCTGTTTGGAATCAATTCGTCTATTAATTAAAAAAATAAGACCTTTGTTTTTTGTTGTTGCAAATTTTACATGTTATAAGACACAATTCATGGTCAAAGCCTGAGACGTGAGATCTATTAAGTATAAAGAAAATTGAACCTGTAATTCAGCTTATTGGCCCTAAAACAAGAATTAACATATCTTTTTGTTTTAACTTTGTTCATTAATTTAATATTATGAAATAATTTTTATAACATAAGTCTTTAATTTTCAATTCATATATATATATATATATATATATATATATATCTAGCGCCTATTCAACCTGCTAAACTTCTCTATCAAAACATATTTGATCAAGTTACTCTGGCATCCTTTACGTTAAAGGAATATAATATATAGAGCAAAATTTACTACCTTTAGTTCTTAACGAATTTGTAATGTAAATTATATTATAAATTAATAAAGGAAGGGAATATAATACCATCTGTATAGTACGTAACTAGTTATTTGTCCTGTTTGTTGCTCAAGGAGTGACAAAAAAATAGGTTATCATTGATTAATTATTTTTTATTATGAGTTATTATTTTGGTTATAAATTTACAATATCATATAATCATTTAATAAAATTATTAATTAATTATCATATTAGAATTTAAAATCTTTTAAATATCAAATAAGATTATTAACTTTGATTATTGATTATGTCTTCAAGATAAAAAAATTAAAAGTATTAAGTTTGATCGACAAGATCTATTTTTAACTGCAATATATATTAAGGTTTGAGTAGTATACTTGAAGATTGTTATTTGAATTAATTAAATGTTTATTCATCTATATGCATAGCGTTAAGCAGGAAGAAATTGAGAGAACAGCAGGCAAATCATAATTAATACAAAGGGGAAAATGAGAGTTAGGTTTCAGAACTTCAATTTTAATATATAACATCTTGGTTCCTGGAAAATTTTTCATCAGAAAAGAATTATAAATAATGATTCAACAGCTGCAAATATAGTAAAATTCTCAAATATAAATTGACACTTAAAACTGTCATTAAAATCCTTCTATTAACTTTCATTCTCTTGATACAAAGCATCAAACACTTTACATAACGTTTACCTCAACGTTTGGCATATTTAGATACAGCTAGTTCGAAAATGACTCTGGAAAGATACAAATTCAAGCACATATTAAGATTGCCACAAGTTCAAAACCCAGAAACTTACGAATGATGATGATCGTCATCATCGTCATCGTCATTCTTGGATTGTGCTCAAACTCTTGCCACTTGTGAACGCTGTTATTGAGTGATGATGATCAGAATAATCATGAACTAGACGAGCATGAAGCGTTCCTTTCAAGCATTCCCTAAACACCAAACGCCCTAACTCGGAATCAGAAAGACCTCTGCTTGAATCTTCCTTCTTCAGCTCAGCCATCAATTCCTTCAGCTGCCCACTCGTCATCCTCACCTTGAACCTCCTCACACCGCATCCGCCTTCTTCATCACGACGCCGATGAGGATCATCCAGTGGGTACACCACCATCGCTGCCTTGCTGCTCCTCCGGCTCTTCCCAAAGCAACCGGCGTTGCCCATAGATCATGGATCAATAACCTGGTTAGTTTTCTGGGTTTGAAGACTGCAGATCTGTGGTCATATATATCAGCAAGGGAACTAATGCGATGAAGGGTTCATTAAATAGACGAGAAGCATGAATGAACGCAGAGAGGACGAAAGTGAAGCGTCAGCCGTTATGGCGTTTGACGTACGCATCCCTTATTGACGAAGACAAATTATTAAATGCGTCACCCTTTAATTTGTTACAGTTGGCAGTTTCACATCTATTTCACATTTAATTTTCGGCCCTTCACGAAGGAGCACTATAATTTAGATGAACATGATCAATGTATTATTTCTTCATATTTATAACTCATAGAAGGAATTTATTTGATTTTATTTATAAATTACATTATCAATTTTTTTATATGAATATATAGTTTTACATTCCATTAATTCTTGTGTTAATTTTGTTTTATATAATATATATTAAATAGGAATACAATTAAAAATTTATTAAATTTTAAGATATAGTTAATAAAGTTTAAGATTTTTCTATATGATCCTATCTTATAAATATAATTAGAAGAGCATATATAGTAGATATTATAATGTAACACTTTTTTTTATTATTTAGTAAAAGATATCACTACCATTTTAAAATTTAAAACGTAATGAGTTTTTATCTTTCATAACAATTGCGCTTCCCGTAACGTATCAAACACATTGATGCATTATTATGCTTACTATGCAATTAAAGAATGTTAACAAATTACCATTATGTTAATTATTCTTAGCATAAGATTTCCAGTTACTCTATTTTGAGAGGGTAGAGTAAAATTATGTTAATTATTCTTAGCATAAGATTATCCTTTGTCATGGTTTTATGACTAGGATAGTGGGTGTATAGATTACTTTGTTGTTAATTTTTTTTATAATAAACTTTGAAATAATTTTAATTTATCTTCTTTACAATTCCCTCCAATATAAATGCATGCTTTCTAGTAACATTATTCATATTTAATTTAAGCACCAAGCGCCTGGTTTAATTGATAAGGGAGTTGTACCAGCTTAACTAAAATTCTCGAGTTTAAACTTAAAAATGCAGTAATATAGGCGGTAGCAAAGCCTGACAATTACTATTCAAAAGAGTCATCACTTAACTTGATCCATATTAATTTGGGTCATATTGAAGTCTTGGTAAATCCCTAAACTAAAATTTTAAAGAGAATTTAACATAAATTTTAGTTTAAATTTTTTTTAAAATAAATATTTATATTTATCTAAAAGAATTTTTGGATCAAATCATGCTTTAAAATTAAGGTTTTAGATAAGCTATTGAAACTAGTTTTTGTAATAGTAAAATAGTTTATGGACTACCTAATTACTATTTTACTCTTACTTTTTCTGATATTATCTCTCTTTTCTTTTCTCTATCCTATCTCCTCTCTCATATTTTTAATAAAATCATACCCTTTATGGTAATTTTATAATTACAAAAGTTATTTTAGTAATATTTATCTAAACATTTATTTATTTATAACCATTTTTTTCTATAAACTCTTCTTTAAAAACTGTCCAAAAATATTTTTTTTATAAGTCAATTTTTAAACTCTTATCCAAACAGACCCTATGATACTAGGTGTGGTTTCGATAAAAATAATATTTAGTTCAAAATATAAGAAAGTATGTGTTATTGATAATTTTTCTTTCCATTTTACCCTTTTTCTCGTTTTTATAAGAATACATTAGTACTAAGGAAAAGAATAGTAAAAATTTGTAAGTATCTCCAATTTTTTTTTAATATTACCTTCATGAGATTAGAGTACAAAAATTATAGCCATTATTGAACAGGACTTAAATAGAACTTGAATATTTTTTCTTTATATTGAATTGAAAGAATTGACTTTAAGTTTGAAACACGTGCTCTTAACAAAAAAAAAAACAACAACGAAAGAGAAAATTCCTTTTCCAGTAAAGTATGCTCTCTCACGTTGTTAGAGGCCTGTCTCGTAAGAATGAAGTATCGAAAAATTGAATAGGATGTTTTTGTGATTTTCAAAGAACATAATGATGAATGAGGGATGAATAAACGTCCTTAATTGCCGTGGCAGATGTAAATGGAAAACTAATAATTCAAATAAGGGATGCTGCGAGTGACTTAATTGAAGGAAAGATGATCATCAGCTTCATTATATGACCAAATTTAGCGGCTCCAAGTTGCAAAGGGCCACTTAATTACGTCACTTAATTTGTATCTCTCCTTCATCTAACATACTTTTGTCTATTAATGACGCACAAGGGAACTATCTAGTGACAAGACCAGAACCTTGTTTCCATTTGAATCACAGAGAAACCATTGGCTAGAAAGAAGCATGCAAGCTTATACGCAAGTGAAAGATTAATATTATAAATTCGATCTTACTTATAACTTCGAGTTATTAGTACATGCTCTTCTAATTAAAAAAAAAAGATTAATGAGGACATGAACGAGGTATATTAATTATATTTCCTTCTTAATGACAGTTTACTTTGGGGAGAAAATTAAATTAAAAAGAAATGAAACACACATGGGAAGAATTTTATTAGAATATTCGATCATTTAACTTTGAGTGAGTTTCATTTCAATTCAAGTGTCAAAATTGAAGCCAACAATTAGTTTTGGTTTTTTCTTGATAACTGGCTATAGAAGAAAAAGGGCGGTTGGATTATGAGAAAAAAAATTAATTTTTATTGAGGGGATAACTATTTGAGTAGGCATTTATAGCCTGAAGTCATGCATGCATAAGATAAATAGAAGGTCAAGGCAAGTTTCACGTTTGAGACAAGGAAAACGAGGAGCCTGGAGTTCATAATTCAAAAACCATTTCTTAAATTTAGGTTGCTTTCGTCAGTGAAGATACGTATTTCGGCCACATGCATGATGCATGGCTTCGATTGGACAGAAATTAGGTGAAGGTTTTAATTACTATATCCTATCCTTAATATAAAAAATATATAACTAAATTAGTTATATTAATTAATTTTAATAAATATATTTTATTTTTCTAAAAATGGCATCTTTAATCATAATTACTCTTGAATATTTTTTTTAATATGTTCAATCAATATAGATATTTTAAAAAATAAAATTATAAATTTAAGAAATTAATTAAATCAATATATTATATTTATAGTTAAATTAAATTTTTTGATTGACTCTTATATTAAAAATAAAAAAGGTATAAAATATAATGATTTATGTGTTGGACAGAATATATACACTCTCCTAAATTAAAAAAGTCCCAAAATTTGGTCAATCACGACCGTTATTTGATCTCCACCACTTATAAAATAATTTATTCCCCTTTCAATTCATTCTTTCGCATGATGGGTTTTGTTATTTGTTTAAATCTTCATTATAATGGCCGCAATATAATATTTTAATTCATTATTTTCTCGAATTTAAAGTATCCTATTTATATATTATAACCATATATATGCAATATTCATGCACCTAACAATTACCAGACACGTGAATGAGCCTCAACAATATTCAAATGAGACTTATGGTGATTATGCTCATTTATTTCCACTTATATTGTTCGGATCAAGAAGGTCCGAAACTGAGTTTTCTATATTGGTTTATATTATCTATATTTTTTAATATAAAAATTAGTTATTTTTTAAATATTAAAAAATTAAATAAATCAATTAATTAAAATTAATATAAGAGTTAATTGATTAATTTAGATAAATTAATAAATATATAATATAAATTTATTTTGAGGATTAATATTTGATCATAATTAATTAATTAATTAATTTTTTAATTAATTTCAATTAATTATTTTTTATATTAGAGACGGGATAAATAGAGTATAATTATATGGCTGGGCCAAGTAGTGTGGAGTTTTAATAATTTATTTACCAAAGCATTCAACTTGTGTTTGCAATTACAAGGTGGCCCCACAAATCTGTACATGGCACATTAATAATTGTGGCTCATTGGTCGCTACGCTGTAAGGGGTATACGTGGTCACTATTTTTTCCCTCTTTTTTCTCTTTGGCTTACAATCAATCTTGACAGCTTAACATTAATTTTTTGGAATTGTTGACTATATCCATTGAATGAAAATGAAAATATAAAAAAAAATTGATACAATTTTTTTAAAAAACAGTAGATTCACTCACTATTAAATACAGTGCAAATTAAAATATAATTTTTTTTGGGTACAAAAATTAAAATATAATTGAACTGGCACTACCTCAATAAATCCTAACACCAACAATTGGGCTATGATGGACTGAGCCATCCCTTTCAGAAGCCCAACCGTTAATGGGCTGTGTATTGAGCCAGGCTAAAACGTTGAATTTTGTCTCACAGTCGATTTTGTTGTGCATCTTATATTTATATCGTATTGTTGTTCATTTTTTTTTATACCAGTATTGTTGTTCATTTTGTTATCAAGGTAGAGAAGAGAATCTGCATAAAACAAAAACATAATGGACTCAACCTTAGCCAAACTTGGGCCAACCCCATGGATTGGGTGGGCTAAAAGCCCACTTATACAATCAGCGTTAGATCTATTGGCTCAACTCACGCGTAGGAACAAGTAAGAGTTGTCATGGATATTAAATAATAGACTCATCTCATAATAACATGAGTTCAATTCCCGCTATTGTTATAAGGGCTCTTTTAATAAGTGATCTTATAAATTTTTTGTAAATACTTTCTGAGTTCTAGAGTTGTGCCTTAATCTTTATAGTAGATTGGTGTTGAACCCCTATAAATTTTTTTATGCTAACAAATGTTGACTCCATTGGTAAATGAGTAAGCCACAAATGTCATCAGTTCAAATCATCGCGTTGTTAATATAAAAATATTATTGATAGATGATTTGTAAATATATATATATATATATAACGCTCTCTAAACTTATAAACATATCCTAACTTTAGAGAGTCCCCTTGACCTATCTCACTTAATTTTTTTTATACAAAAAAAATTACCCTTACGATAATTAATGATAGATTTAGTAAAAGAGACTAATACCTTATAATATGACAAATAATCTCTGTAGAAAAAGGTACTCACCTTACACTTTGTTCATAATATTCTAAATGTGGGGGAAAACTCACCGTATCCAATATTAGATTGAAGATTAAAAAACTAATATTTCCCCCCTTGGAAGTTGAAACAATGAAAGGTGATGGTATTTAGTTTTGGGAATAGAAAAACACGAAAGAAACGACGAGGGAGAAGAATGAGAAAAGGCTGTGTATCCCCCCCTAAGGAACTAAAACCGCTAAAAATGATAAGAGTTTTAAAACGCAATAATTAAAGCCAACCCGTGAGGTTGTGCTTTCAATACCAACTTTTAAAATTTACTTTCATCATCATAATTATAATGCCGTTATTTGTTATTCGTTAGCACTAACCTCGGATTAGACATTTTGTTTTGTTTTAGTAACACAACATTCCCACATTGAGCCAAGAGAATATTATGCATTAATGACCCTAACGATTTCAACGGACGCGATATAACTTAATTAGCTATGATCATCATCCCCCAAAAGCCATAGGAATCTTACCTTTTAGGCTTTTCCTAATTATGCTGCTCACCCTTTGAAATTGTTTTTTGTCATTTACTACCAAAGGTTAAGTACTTAAGTGAATATAAACCACAAACCCTACCTTTTCCTCTTGTTGACCTAGCTTGAAAATATCAAATATATATACCCTATAAGGTACTGAGAGATGCCAAGCACAGCATAATTCATCATTATATCACACCAAAGTGCCAAATTGTAATCGAGTATCACCGAAAGTTGTTGAAGGATCCCCTCATGAAACTTCCTCAATATAATTGTTCTTCAAGAACTTTGATATCATTATGTTTACTACATTCCATTCAAGTACTTGTTCAGCAAAACCAATGATCTGCCAGGATTCATGGAAGCATCCACATGCGTTCTTCTAAGTGTGCTTGATAGTCCCATACATATCATAAGAAGATTTTACTAAAACATATACCACTTTTTCTTTTGGGGAACCAAAGCTCTAGCAAAATTAAAATAAGAGTAAATATAAAAAATTAAATATTATATTAACCTTGGACAAAATATCAGAATAAATATACAGTTGGGATGTCCTTTTATATCATGATATTGAATATTATACATCTAGTTGGTCACGGGCAATGGATTTTGATTGGAGTTGAGTCGATCAAATTTTGGGCAGCTTTCAGATCGCTGGTAAATCATTCAACAACGACGTCGCTTGCAATTCTGAAAAAGCCGTCTATATATATATATATATGGATACTTTCCCTCTTTTTAACTTTTAACTCTTTGCATGACCATTTTGGCATTTTCATTATTTAGAAAAACGTTTGGCTTTTTTACAGAACCCAGCCACCCACACTTGACTCAGTCCGTGAAAAGTAGGTCCCACTTTTTAAAAAACGTCCCATTCCTATGAATTATGATAACGTATGTCCCTTCATGATCCATCTCTCCATCCCTCTCCGTTTCTTTGCTTTTCTTTTTTTAAAATATTACAAGGGAATTATGAAGGTTATTATTGTAAGTAGAACATCAAATATGTATATGTGCATCGGTTTTAATGAATCTAGTCTGATGAACGAACTAATTTATATATTATAGAAAAAATCGTTTCCTGTTTTGGGCTAAACATGTGATGTGAACAATATTTTACTGTTTTGATTAAGTTTTTTCTCCCATAATCAAATAATTGTTTTTTAAGAAAATCTCATTCTCTTTATACATATAGATTCGTACCTGTTGTAAAAAAATTCATGGCATTCCTTCTGAATACAAGCCAGAGTGGGACCTACCCAATATAAAACTACCAACCATATCCTGAAAAGCAAGAAAGGGATTCGATGCTTTTAGTGCCGGCTAGTTTTTTTGTTTTCTTTAATTTCTCCCATGAAGAAGAAACCCTCAAGAAACCTCCCTCTACATTCTTCCTCTTTAATAAAACCTTCTGAAACACACAGTCCATAATATTTGCTAATTCCTTCTTCTTCGATTTCCTTTCGTTTCAAAATGGGAAACTGTGCCTTCAAAGGCTTCAACTATGGAGACGATATGATGGTCAAGGTCGTCACCTCCAGCGGAGGCATCATGGAGCTTTACGCTCCCATCACCGTCGAGTGCATCACCAACGAGTTTCCTGGCCATGGCATCTTCCGCCCCAGCTTCTTCTCCGAGCCCATGCTTCACTCAGACGAGCTTCTCCCTGGTGAACTCTACTACCTTCTTTCTCTTGATAATTCCGGCTTGTCTTCCTCCGGCAAGAGCATGGCCAGAAAACAAGCCGACGAGTCGGCCGCCAACCTGACGCCTTACCGGATGTTCACTTACGAAAAGAACGGCCATAGCAGCGGCAAGATGGGGTTGTCGGAGGCCGAAGTGGTTCCGAGGTATAATAGCTCCGGCGTGTGGAAGGTGAAGCTGGTTATAAGCCCCGAGCAGCTGTCGGATATTTTGTCACAGGAATCGCGCACGGAGGCGCTGATCGAGAGCGTGAGAACGGTGGCCAAGTGCGGTAACGGGTTGCCGTCGTCGGCGGTTAATTCCGATAAGTGGAGTGTCTCTGGCAGCTGGAAGGGTTCTCTTTCAGAAAAGATGGCTTTAGATAGTTAGTTAATTGTTAATTGTGATTTTGTGTTGTTAATTGATTGATAACCCAGATTAGCTAATTATCTCCTTCGTTCGTTTGTTCATCACTAAAGTCATTATAGCTGTTAAGCGATCTGTATGCACATATATATATATATAGGGTATGGGTTCTTCATGCATATATGTGAACTGTGATTGTTACTGAGACTGACATTTAAAACCTCAATATATCCTTCAAATACATATGTCACTTTACTAACAATGTCAGGGGAATTGTTATAAATGTCTTAATAGTTTTCTTGTTGGGCTTTCAAAGAAATTAAACATTGCATGTATGATTTGTTAATTAACACAAGTGTATACAAATTTGACAAAGAATATATAAAAGAATAATTTATAAATTTAATTATAACGGATGAATTGCTTACTAGTCGGAATAGATAGTTGCATAAGCTCTGCTGTGATCATGTGTTACATTAACAACAAAGGAACTTATTATCGAAAGCAATCTATATATTATTATTGTTATTTGGAGTACGTGTTTTAATTGAAAAGAGTGGACAAATGCATTAAAAGAATAGGCTAGATTACAAAAGCATGAAAAGCCAGGGACAATACGTACATTTTGAGAACTATCTGTTTTACGTTGGATATGTTAAAAAGGAGATATTGATATTATTAATTAATTGCTGTAATTCTTTTGGGGAAATGCAGCATTGGTTGCATATATTTAATTCGCATGTGGAGTCTGTTTTTATGCAGAGGAAACGCCAATGATATTTATTACTATATGAATCCCACTCACACGTGAACGAATTCCTCTTAAACCCCCTTATTGTTTTACAATACCCAGAAAAAGACCAAACAAATTAAGAAAGGATTCTGTCGCTCTCACTATATTCATTTTTTACATATCACTAGTTCATTGGGTCAGACTGGAATATTATCGGGATTAATTACATTTATTTATTTTTGCTTTTAAAAAATATAAATTTAAGATTGTATATTAAATGGCCCAACATTCCTTTCCCCATGACCAACGTGTTGGTGGTTTTGATCTGTAATCTTTTAAGAGAATGGGCTTGATCAGGCCCCATGAGCCCAAGTCTAGAGAACTGTCTTCTACAGACGAAGATCATGTCCCTATTGTATTATATTATTAAAAAAAAAAAAACAAACTATTCCAAGAATGATGGCAAAAATAAAAACTGTACTTTAAGCTTGAGCGGGCCCATACATGAAACTTACTTGGGCTTTAAAGGGGCCGTCCAGTTCTTATCTGCAGGCCAGCTTATTCTTCTTCTCTTGCTGGACTGCATATCCTATTTGTTCTTTTAGGATTGGAGAGAACGAACTTTACTAGTGGAATATACTAGTTCTTTACAACATGGTATGTTGAACCAATGGAGATTGGTTCGAGTAGTAAATAGCTCGATATCATTTAAGCAAAGTCTCGAGTTTGAATCTTGGCGTATGCAGAAAAATCTCCGCTGGGAGACTTGCCCATCATAGCCAGGTGCGCGACGCGTGTCGGATCCAGATGTAGTCGGGGCAAAATTCTGGTGAATCAGGTGGCTAACTAAAAAAAACATGGTATGTTGATGTTTAAATTTTTATTAGAAAATATATTAACATTTAACACCTAAGAGTGCCTTGAATAAGGATTACCTCCAACAAAATAATAAATATGGTTGGCTTGAAAAAAAACAAAACAAAACAAAGAAAGAACTTTGGTGAACCCCATTTTCAATTCATCTTAACACAGCAAGTGTTTGCTGATATCTTGTCAAGAAATAATGTTTAGTACTTGTTTGAATTTACTTATTGTAAATATATTCATTCAAGTCGACACCAAACTCCTCTCATATATTTACCTCAAACTATAAAATTGTGATTGAAAAAGTCATATTGAAACTTCAAATTATCAATCTAAACAAGCACTTAATAGTTTTTTTTTGTTAAACATAAAAGTCATAATATGAACTTGAATAACTAATAGTTGATTTTTTACTCTTCACCTCAAAATTTAGTGGCTCTCTAATAAATAAATAAACAATTGCCCATTATTATTATTATTATTATTATTATATATGCAATAATCAATAAACAGTCATCATTATTATTCCAATACATATCATTTAGATGAAATTTCGTGGGGCAGACGGAAGTGAAATGTAGTAGAGCCCGGGAATATATTGAAAATCCTGCAAAAATGAAAAAGAAGAGAACTTAGAGAATGACGAATCACGAGTATTGTTTTCAAATCGCTTTTCTTTTGTCAACGACATAATCTTGAAATCGCTCTTCTTTTGTTTTCACATAAAGCAAAAGAAGCAACGGCTGAAGCCAATGAATATTGCAGCTGGAAAACGATTATGACTGTGTAATAAGAATCTCTCTATGAACAAATTAATTAAACGCCCTTTGAAGCGTCAATTCCTACAATGTTTGTGTGCATTCAAAGGGTCTACATGCATTTTCTCACATTCAACATGTTTCCTTTTCTCTTCTTTCGTAATGCAAGAATTCAACTTGGTTGGTTTCAGTTGCTCGTCGATCAACAGTATACAGAGAATGATCATGTCTACCAACAGACCAATCTATTCTATATTCCTATAATGATTCTTTCTTTCCTTAGCAAGTTCATATATAGTATTTTGATTTGACCTATTTACTTTACTTGCATTGGCCTTCAATTTTGCTTTTTCTTTTTCTTTTTCTAATTATTTTTTTGCCTAGCATTCCTATTATCTTTAATATAAAATCTAATTAGAGAATTGATCTTAGT
Organism: Leucaena leucocephala; assembly: GCA_037074615.1. Classification (NCBI taxonomy): domain Eukaryota; kingdom Viridiplantae; phylum Streptophyta; class Magnoliopsida; order Fabales; family Fabaceae; genus Leucaena; species Leucaena leucocephala. The sequence goes on along the minus strand of CM073558.1, from coordinate 1,922,250 downwards.
CATAAATATAAAATTTATTTTTATATTTATTAATTTTTTTAAATTACTTCTATTGATAATATTCTCTCAATAATAATCAAGTAAGAGGGAGATAGATGAAGTTAAACAAAATACTTAGAGTATACTAAAATAAATATGTCATATTAACTAACTTAAATTACCTCATTAATCTAATTAAATTAATTAAATATATAATATATTAAAGATCGAAAAATATTTTTTATCAACTTAATAGTGGTTTTAGGGTGGTTTACTACTAAATTTGTCTTAAAAATTTTTTACCTTGTGCAATTGGTAATATTGACGACTAAAAAATATTGTGCTAATCAAAAGTTTATAATACCAATTATTCTTTCAAACAAATTTCAAAGTTAAAATTGCCCATTAACCTTAAGAATTATTCAGCCAACGGTCAATATTAGTCAAATATTTCTATAGGACGACATTACATCAATTTTATAAACTTTCAGGAGAATATTGCGCCAATCAAAAGTTAAGGATATCAATTTCTCATGGTGAGAAACTTCAAGGGCAAATATATCATTTAACCCTTTAATAAAATTAAAGAAACCGCCCTAATTCTAAAAAAAAAATATTATAAGAATTTTTTCATGCACATGTAATTGTTTGCCGCATCCTCCTTTGACTTATCCCTATTTTATATAGGTAATTTGGAGGGGAAGAAAGAGGAGGGGAGGGATTTTGCTCCCCTCCCTTTGTTTAGCTCAATAAAATATTTAGGAGGGGAGGAAAATTTTTCCCTCCCAAACTATTTGGAGGGGAGGTTTGAAATTATTATTTCATAATATTAATATACCCATAATTTTTTTAATATCCTAATATTATTTCTATATTATATTTTATTAAAATATTCTATAAAATAATATAAGATAAATTTATTTATATAAAAATATTTTTCCTCCCTTTTATTCCTGAACCAAATAAAATAATATGAAAATTCTTCCTCTCCCTTCCCTTAATGTTAATCCAAATAAGATAATAATAAAATCTCTCTCCTCTCCTTTCTTCTCCTTCCCTATATTAAAATATTTCTCCTCCCCTTCCCTCCCCTCTATTGAGCCAAACATAGCCTTAGAGCCATTTGACACGAGGGATTTAGACAGGAAGAGGGGAGGGGAGGAAAAAAATGCTGAGTTGGATGGTAAAAAAAATTAAAGAAGTGGTATTATAAAATTTTAATAAAGTGAAAGTGTAAGATAAAAAGTAAGAGAAATTATTTAAAAACTTTTATTCACACTTCTCTAATTTTCTTAAATTTAACTTAGAAAAATTCTTCCCTCTCATCCAAATCCCTCATACCGTGCCACTTGTGCATATATAGGGATGAATTTGTAAATTAATTAACTTTGATGATTAACTCTGCAAAGGGCAAAAACTATAGGGATCTTTTTACAAACTTTAGGGACATACTTGAAAATGATGGTATAAAATATATGGATTGATTGATTGATTTTTCCATAGAAAAATGAAGAGCATGTGAGAGTTGTGGCAATATCCTAATAACCAAGTAGCCTAAGTTATTTTTGGCTTAATAGTTCAAAAATAAGCCAACTCAATTAAAAAAAATGACGAATTAAGGTGGCGTTAAAGTCAAAAAGATTTTTGAAAAAAAAAAGGAAAAAGAAAAAGGCTTAACTACCACACACAAGGTCCAGCTGGCCCCATAAAAAAATTATTTGACGTGAGACATTTTAGCTTAAAAAAGAGGACAAAAATAGGCAAAAACAAATTAAGGTAATTGTGATTTGAGACGTTCAAAAGGTTAAAAAATAACAAAACATTAAAGCTATGACCTAAGACTCAAAAATGGGGAAAAGAGTAAGCCAAATCCAATCATATTTGAAGGAAGTCTCGATCAAAATCTAATATCTAATACTAATAATAAGAAAAAAAATAAAAAGGTATATAAACTTGTCACAATCCTAACCAATTAAGTAGCTTACGTATATGTTTGTGAAATGAATAAGTCCAAGCATAAGCTCATAGAAACCTTAATAATATTATATATATATAATATTGAATATGCCAAAACGTGATACTGTCTTTTATTTTATTTTTAAGATTATTGAAAAAGAGACCGAGAAGTTCTAGAAGCTTGAGAGGGAAAAGAGAGGTCGGTTTAAACCATCGTTGGAGTCCAATGTAGGTGGAAGGCACATATCAGCTTGGAGTCTTGGACAATTTTTTTTTCTTAAAAAAATTTGTTGTCCTTTATGTTGATATAAATATGGATGATAATGCTGTTTTCTGTATGTTAGTGTTGATTATTCAGAGATAAGTTTAATTAGGGAAACCTTTCTTTAAGCCAAGTAAGAGAGAAAATATGATTAATTAAGCCAATAAGTAACCTCAAGAAGCATGGATTACTATCATCATTTTCCCACAATAAATTGATTGATAATAAAATAAATAAGTAATTAAATGATATTTGATTATTAATCAATATAACTATATAGGCTTGTTTTCGATGATGAAAATGAGTGATATGGATATTTTAAAGCCTAAGATTACGATTCTTGACAAGAAGATAGGTAACAAGTTCATCATTGGTATGAATGCACAAGAACAAATTGCTTCCTTCTGAGCTTTGATGTACCTTTTCGATAAAGTTCAATTATATATTATACTGAAAAAAGATAATTTTTTTTGAAAAGACAGATCAAGAAAAGCAATATAGAACTTTACTAAATGATGCAGCACGAAATTGTTATTAATTATTATATATGATGAAAGCTTGAAATAAAAATGGCTTAATAAGAGAATTAATTAAATATTGGAAAGTAACAAAATTCCCTTTAGAGTCAAACTAACGTCCAATTAATTAAAAAGTCTTCACACACACTTTTTCATGCGCGCATTAATGCACAATTGTTTAATTTGGATTTAGTGATTCTTATTAGTACTTTGTACTATGAATATATATATATATATATATATATATATATATTTGAAGAAGAACCTGCGCACTACCATCAGTTAAGTTCCATGCATATAGTGAAAAACCAGGAATATTCTCTAATTGTTTTTATGTACATAAATATTCACATTCTTTCTTTAAATCGTCTTCTCTTAGATTTAGAACCAAACGGTTCTCTTCATAGCTTTCAATTATGCGGATAATTTATAGTAATGGGAAGAAGAAATGTCTTAATAATTGATAGTATCTTCTAAATTAATCACATGGGGAATAACCTACAAAAAAGAAACGACTCCATTTCAAATTGTTGTTTTTTTCTTTCAACAAATTAATGGGGACATCAACGATCTCTAGTTAATTGTTTCTTTCAAAAAGAAAATAATTTCAGACAGGAAGCTGTTTTAGATTGAAATTGGAGGCACCTATAATTCAAATATACAAATCATGTGGGTCAAAATTGAACTAACAAATTAAAATGGCAAGCTGATGAGCTCGTCTTCCCCAGAAAATGACATAAAATAATTTATACATATAATTATTTAGTTATTATTCACGTTAATTAAAGAGAAGGAGAAAAGAAAAATTTTCTGTAAAGAAAATCAACAGAATAAAATGAAGCTAATCAAAACATTGTTAAAAAAAAAAAAAAGCTTTTGATATAAAGTATGCTCTGCCTTGCCTCCTTTGTGTCCCCTTCAAAGCTTATAACAAAGTCTAGACGATCTCTGATCAACACTTTATCTTAAAGATACAAATGACAAGAATCAAACTGAGATTTTGAGCTCTGTAACGAATCATTAATATATTGATCAAATCAAAATCAAAATCAAAATCATAATCATATCGATATAATTACTGTTTTAATATTTTACACGATTCATGATTGATAGAAGAAGAATTGTCATAACTACGGAGATAAAGGGGACTCCGTTTATCTTAATCTTATCTTAATTTGTTCCATATATCATTTGGCACTTTTTTCTTTTATAAAGAGATCGGTGTCGAACTAAAGTGAAGCAAAACAAATTTGATCAATTCACAAACTTCAAAGCCGCCTCCTTTTTTTTTCTTTTTCTTTTTGTTTTTCTTTTTTGCTCTTTTGGCCCCCTAAAGATGTTTATTAATAAAGTCCAAGAATCTTAAATTTACAATTATTATATTTTTTTTAAAAAAAAAAATTGGAGATGTGGATGTCTTTTTAACCTCACCGATGTTGACCAAGTTGATGTGTTGTTATAAATTACTAATAAATTTGTGCCAAAACCATTTTATTATTCTTACTTGGTCGAGCTTATATATATATATATATATATATATATATATATAATCCTAAATGCTACATCTGGAACTTTATAAATTAGAAGCCCCTTAAGCTTATTATTCTTACCTGGTAGGCACACTTTTCATTTGAACAAAAGATTGATTCCCTATGTCTGCATTTACACCATGCCTGCATGCATGAAAGTAAAATAAAATTTGTGGCCCCTTAAGCCTTTAAAAAAATTTGATTGTTGTGATTCTTCCCACGCATGAAATATATATTTTGATGAATAATTGGAGGATAATGATTTCACTATTGAACTCGTATGAAAAGTATGCCTACCCTACATTTGAATATATCGCCTTGTGTGTGTAAAGTAGTCAATATACTACTATTATAATACATCAATCGTACAAATTATTCCAATGATTTGGAATATTATTTAGTGCTTTAATTATGACGAGGTGAACCTTCTGTATGGACTACATCCATTCTTTAATATGAGACATAGTTAATTTTTTAGATAAATTAAGGATTTTAAATAAATTAGTTAATTATAATTAATATTAAAGATAGTTGACTAATTTAGATAAATTTAAAAGTATATATATAAATTTATATTGAGAAGTTATATTTAATCATAATTAACTTATTTATTTTATTTCTTTAATCTATATATATAAAAGGTCAATTGGGTATTGTATTAAGGGAGAGAGTATAACATAACATAATATATATTTTAGATTTGACAGTGATATTGATAATTGATGTGAATGAAAATATGAATTATATGGGCAGTCAAACCTAATGATCTGAATCAAATTAGGTATAATTACTTTAAAACACTTTCCTTTATATGTACAGTGATAGAGAAGATAATGAATTGATGTCCTAAGATCGATGATTTTGCATGCAATTCAATATTTTAGTAGAGGACGACTTGTTTATCGACGTTATAAACATGCAATATTTTATTTTGGCCAATATATAGAACATGTCATTATTCACAAGTTTGGTCTATCTTCTAGATATAGATAGGAAAAAACCTTAAGGAATCTCCCGAACATGTGGCCCATGATGGTCTCTTGTATGCATGAAAATTTCTACGTACTAATAAAGTAATATAATGCGTGTACCTATCCTATAATTTTAAAATGATGTTCCTGGAGCACGTGATTTAATTTTAAAATGAAATAATATTTGCATGGATGAGAGCTGCCTAGTTTCCTTTTCCTTGATAATTTAAAATACAATTAGTTACTCAAATAATTGAATCTCAATATTTTTTCTCTTTTACTTATTTAATGCCAGTGGAGCATATCGTTTCTATGTTATATAGCCATATTGTAGCCAACTTTGGTCATTTTTTTGTATATTCTGATATCTGTTTTCTTTTTTTGACAATATGACTTTACAGCTAGCGATAATTTGTGTCGTTGTAAGTTTACTTTTTCATTTTTTATTGAATTAGTGAGGAAGCTCAGAAATGGCATTCTTAAGTATTATTAGATGTATTTAAGATTAATATTGTAGCAAGAACGCTATAATTGACGAAAACAAGCATGCTTCCCTTATATATAGGAACCATATTAGGGCTCATAAGCTCATCAGCAGATCTGATTTGGAAGGTCCAAATCTAATTTTCTTCATATTTATTTTTTAAAAATAATAATTTTAATTGCCAGAGAATCTAAAATAATGATAATTTTTTAACTATCATTTCTTTAAAAAAAATGATTTTTTTACCTAAAAATGTCAGTTGAAAAAAATATTAAATTTGGACTATCCATATGAAATCTCAATTATTGAGCTTAGGGTACCCATCGAACTGGTCCTTATATGTATTAATTAAAAACATCATGTAGCAAGAAATTCTGGAGCAGTTCATTTACAAAGAGGAAAAGAAATTCTAACTGAAGAGTACGTGTTAGTTGGCAAACTTGAACGTGTATGGCACATTAATTATTTAGTTATAACACTAATCGATACATTATAAATCATGATGTTAATATAAATATTGGATTTAAATAATTTGGATCCGCTTAGAAAAAGACTGGTCTAAAAAAGTGAAGGCACGTATATATAGAATAAATTCTGCAATTTTCCTTGAGCTGAGATAGACTGCTAGAGAACATCCGAACAATGCCAATTACTTGCACAGTTAGAAGGTTGATGACTTGTATTATTTGTAATTATATTGACTTGTATTAAATGGATTCCACATAAGGCACTCTTTAATTAGAAGATAGCTTCTTTTTTTTTTTTAATGAAATAATGACCCTATGACAAATTGAATGTCAACCTTTGAAAAATGGATAGCAATGAACCTATGACAAATAGTTGTTTTGTTTGCACTTGTTTGGAAAGCATAATATAACTTAATTTAATTTCTTTTTAAGAAGTATATATATAATCAAAATGACAAATATACCAATAATATCTCATTATTACTAAATTTACGAGCATATAAATTGTTGATATAATTCACATATAACTTTTATGTAGCGTTCTTAAAAAAATTATCGATCGACATTTGATTAAATTTAATAATAAATATAAGATTTATAGGAAAAAAAATACTTTTTATAAGTTTACAATGGAGAAGGACCAACTTAATTTGTGTAAATAACTGTAATAAAAATAAATAAAAACACTGTTAGCCATACAGCCGCTGCCACTAATATAACAGCATATTATTATTTAAATTACCGATCACTCCATTATAAATCCATGTGTCATGATCAAAGATAATGAAGTTGACAAAACGTGTTATGGAAAAATTGTTTGAAGAGATTAGATCTGTACAGCAAAATCATTGCAATACGCTATAGTGGCAATTTTCTGTATTCATATTTAGGCACGGTGTCACATTATTATTACTAACAAAGATCGAGAATTTTGATTATTATTGTCAATTCATGTAATAATTTTTCCGAGTCGGAAGATGTAGTGGTGCCGGCAGATTTATGACTCTTCTTAGGAATCAAATTAGAGAGAAGCACGTTGGATTAAAACAAGATAATATCTAAAACCAACAAAATAAAAAGCAGATCGTAATTATATTTATGTTTTAACAACTTCAAATGTTACTGTTCTTGTCTTCTAGTTGGGTCTTCTAGGTTGTCGGAGGAGCTCAAATAATAATAATTATTTCATTTTCACCTTCTTTTTTTTAAAAAAAAAAAATTCTTGGTTTTGACAGCTTTTCTGGTTATTGATTTCAATCTCGATCGGCCAGTGTAAACACGAAAAAGGAGGAAGAAGATTACATATCGTTTTAACAACACCTAAAATTTAACTTTTTAAAAATGATACATTCAAGTAAAAAGTAAATAATAATAATATCGAAAGATGTCAATTTAAAAAGGGCCATTGGTATTTTTTTAAAAAAAATAGAAATATTAATTTAGAGGCTTTGTGGATTCGTTATCTGTCAGACTGTTGTTGTGCAACTAACCATAGTGTTTAGTTAAGATAATGTTGTCATTGTAATCATGGTTAATGATGAATGATTACACAAGTTTAAACCTATAGAAATACAAAGTTGGATTAATCATGTTATGGTTTGCTGTAATTTGACAAACTAATACATGCTTAGGAATTAACCATTAAGGAGTCTGCACTTGGAAAACGAAAAGTATTTTAAAACTATCAAATATTATTGCTCTTTGATAGAATAATTAACGTGGAATATACTTAATTAAGGGAAGTAATAGAGTAAAAAAAATAATTTAAAATAAAAGAATAAATAGAAAGACCGGCAGTAGTGCTGGTTAGTAACTAAAAGTGGTTGCTCCATCGTCTTCCAGCGAAAATCAATGATTAGAGGCATGGAATTTAGAACAACAAGAGAATGATTAGTGCTGTGACGGTGTGACCCTTCGATGTTTCTTAACTAAATACATTTTCTTGCTTGATGTTACCCATTAAAATTCAAAATGATATATGCTTGGGTTAAGTACAAATACAAAATATTACAAGTTAATTATTAATTATAGATAAAATCATCTCCAGCTACTGGCCGCAAATCCAAAAATTCGTCGTTTGGGAGATCAGAGCATGATCGTTGGCAGCGAATCAGTTATTAATTAATTACAAAATACATATATAATGTATCATGAATTTGAACTTCACAAAAACTTGAGTAAAAAGGTATTCAATCAGTTAATATATATTTGCCAGAATGACTTTCGGCTATTTGGTTGGTGTATTTGATTCATTTATATGTATGAAAGCCATCTTAATTATATGAACTCTTATACAAAATCGATTATTCGTGGGTGTTTTAATTTATAGCTTCGGTTTAGTTGCTTTCGGACTCAAAATCAAAGCTAGGAAGATTAGGGACTTATTTGTTTTGGCCCTATCAACAATTGATTAGTTTGGAGTGATTTGATTTATGTTAAATGTATTTTTTTCTAAGAAAATTTTTATAATTTGTGGTAATTATATTCTTTCATTTTTTTTCTTGTATTAATTAATTAAGTAGCAGCCATAAGAAATTCATGGGAACTTTCCACTCTGGTTTTCTTGTCTTTGTCCTTTAACATATCATAACTACGTACACTAGTTATAAAAAATCTCCAATAACATTTTCAAAAAAAGAGAGAAGAAATTAACTTCATTAAATTAGGGTAAAATTTGAATTTAACTTCGCTTGTAAACTTCGTTACGTTTTTATCTTGCAAAGTCATAGCTCAATATATATATGTGTGTGTGTGTGTGTTTTAATCGTGATAGTAATTACTGGGAAATAAAAAAATATACTCATTATGTCTTAAATATATCACATATTTAATTAATTTAATTTAATTAAAAAAAATTAATTAAATTAATTATTATATTATATTTTTTTTAAATCATCCTAATTATCTTTCTTAATTCCCTCTCTTATTTTCTTAGTTGATTATCATTGAGAAATATCAATAAAGATAATTTTAGAAAGAGTTGATAAATTTAATAAATATATATTATATTTAAGATTAAGATTAACTTTCTAATTAAGTCATATATTTAGGATTGAAATAATATTAAAGATAGGTGAGAAGCAATCAACAGTATAAAATAGAGGTAGAAAAGTAGACTAACCCATCACAACCTGCAAGTTGGAAGGTGGCAGGTTTTGCCAACCCAAGCCCGCCTTTTGATTGTGGGTTAGCATGCGGACTAGATAGCTTATCATTTTTTTTAAAAAAAAATTATTTTTAAATTTTTAAAATACTAATAATTTTTTAATATTATATTAGCATAATAAAAATATTGCCAATATTATACTCTTAAAAGTTCCTAATTTTTTTTAAAAATATCAAATTTTATAATTATAAATTTAAATAAATATTAATATAATATTAATTAATTATAATATTTTAATATATATCAACAAATAAGTAATATTCTTTACTATTATTATATAATGGGATATTTAAAGTAATATTTAAATAAAATAAATAATAATATTAATATTTTTTTATAGAAAATGCAGTCTTCCTAAGATAGATTGGTAAAATATCAACTTGAGCCTGCCATTTTTTAAGTAAAACTGGTTTAACCTATTTTACTAACTCTAATATTAAAACTTCGATGAATATTTTAAGTTGTAAAATTATGTTTCAATTCTATAAAAAATATAAATTGTTTGCCGTAAAAAGTATTACACACGTAAGAAGTTAATCTTTTACAAAATCACACCCCTCCACGAGATTATGTGTTTCTAGAAGATTCAAGGAAGAATGAATGTTTGAATACTTTGTAAGAGATTATTAACGTTTTGGTCCCTTTTTTTTAAAAAAGAAAAAAGAATTTGTCAATATAGTAATGTTATATTTATCTATGTCAAAAGGAATATTTATTTCAAGGGACCAAAGAATTTCAATAATTTTTTATACAAGTGATGATCCAAACGCCATTTTCTCAAGATTTAATTGGAATAAAAAATATTCGTTGAATAAATACATATAACCATATATGTTTTGAGTTTATGTATTGCATTGGTTGAAACTTGTATATTTATATAACTCCTTATAAACATTGTGTTTTCCTTTTCACTAGTTTACACACACGCACGCATTGATTGAAATTGATTATATATTTTTTTTTCATTGAAATTGATTATATTAATTTATTAAAACGTTAGAAGAACTTTTTGATTTAATCTTAAAGTGTTATATAATTAAATTTGACCGGGAAGATACAAATTAAAATGATAATGTACGTTTGCACACAGATCGAGCAGGTCAAATTTTCAGGGACGTCAGCGAAGTAATTTTTAAGGTAGTAATTAGCAAAGATGGACCAGTAATTAGTAATAACCAATTTAAACCTAAAATATTAAGTTGTTGCAATTTGTAATAGAATCGCGAGAATAATGAAAGGTTTTGAGGTCGGCTTTCTTTTTCTAAATAATGTTACTGATTTTTCAATATAATCACCATATTATTTCTTTTTCATTATTGTGGCTTTGTTCTTGTCAATCTTGTTCTGCCTTCTGGTCCCCCAAAAAACAACACACTTATCTTCATGGATTATCTTAGAGCTGCAAGAAATCATATTAGTTAAATTTTCCCTTTAGTTTCTCACGATATTTTTTTATAGGGTTTAGAGTTGATTATTTTTATTATTTTTCTAATATTTTTAATTTAAAGTTTAGGTAAATTAAGGAGGGAGAGAGGGTAATATATTGAGTGGTGAAGGGAGACAGTAACAATAATAGGCGGTGGTTGCATATATGGGTGACATTTATGGTCAGTGATAACCTTATGGATTTTTGGTACTTAGTGGTGAATGATAATGATGGTAAACACAACCTTAACATTATATTAGATGTCACCGACATTATGTTACACTCATCAAAGCTTCTCGAATCATATTTTAAGTTCTATGATGCTACTATGTATATTATTGTCCCATCGAATACATGTCGTTGCAGATATTATCACTTTTTGTAGTGACAATTAGTATCGCTACAGAAAAGTGTCTCTAAAATTTTATTTTTTGTACATTTTGCAACGACAAAATAAAGTCGCCACTAAAAATCTGATATATTTCTTGACGTAGAAACTCATGACTTTTAGTAACAACAGATAAAGTTGTAGCTAAAAAGTCATTGTCAAATTATTATTTTTTTTAATGATTGTCCCATCCAATAGTCAGGATGTGTATTAGAAAGTAAATAATTAACTAGTTTTTTTTTTCTTTTCTCTTTTTTATACAACGGAGGCTCAGCTCAAAACAATTAATTAAGCAACAAATATTGACGCCTAATGCCCATTAAATCCCTATATAGCACATTACAAAAACTCTCCCGGGGAGGGGGGTGGTGTTGTGGTTCGGATGATTCCACTGGATTAAGGTAGCTCCAACCTGCAAGCCAATCCACTTACCGATTTCCTTCTTTCAGCTAATTTGCCCTTGGCTAGCAATTCCAACAATGCACTTGTTCGGCAATGATTTCCTTCTTTAAACACATGCGAGATCCTCATTTTTGACCAGCTATCAACTGCAATACCATACTGCAAGAGGCTCTGGAGTGTTTATATTGCTTTGTCTAGATGTTAAAGCATATATAAATAAATCCAGCTGATTTTTTTTTTTTTACGAATCAGCTGGGTGAATTTCTTTTAAGAGAGTCAAATCATCCGATTTATTGTTATTTTTAAATCGTAATTATATTCTCCATTATAAAATAGAATGAATATAGTTAGGTAGAGTCTGCTCTTTATCCTACTTTAAAAAATAACCAAAAAAAGAAGAAGAAAGAAACCAAATGAAGCAAAAACCAGTAAAATGAGAAGAGAAAATCAATCTTAAAAAAATAAGATAGAAGGAAGAAGCATGTTATGTGAAAGATAAAATTCAATGCATGTGTAAAAAAAGAAAGCTTGAAAATATAAACTAAAAGCCCTAAATAATATCTCCAACAAGAACGAAAAAGAAAAGAAAAGTAACGAACCAAAACCAAGAATGGAGGGCTGAAAAAAAAAAACAGAACAAGATGGAAACAAGAAGCAGATGGAGAAAGAGGAAACAAAATATTATATATCAATATGGAAAACGAAACATATAACAATTTTGTTTTCAATTAAATATTTACATATAAATAGGAAATCGATTATCATAAGTATTCTTTATCATGTAATGCGAAATATAATATTCCAAGTACTATTTAATTTGTGCACGGTTTATATAACCTTGTATACACATGTTGTATATGCAATTATATATATACGGTGTGACAATTATTAATTAAAATAAAAGAGTAATTAAGTAAAAGAGAAAATTGACAAGTCGAGTTATTCAGTTGTTACGTCTGGAAACACATTTTCCTCATTTCCCTTCTAACGGGCCCTGAAGCGCAAGTGCCACCCATCATCTTTTTACTTTTTCTCCTAATTCTCTTCTGATGATGGTGGTTGCTGATTAACGCTGAAAGCTATCCCGTTATGAGTATCACTCTGAATATTATATATTCTTTCTTTATTTTTAAATTTCTATATATATTTTTTCACTGAAATCCACAATAATATCTTTTATAAAGCATCTGATATGCAGCATTATTGTGTGATCAAATTTACACATTGTTGAGTTTAATTGAGAATAACTTTTCATAGGCTTTTTTTGATTTCACATGGATTTCAACTTGAGCATTTGTACTTAAACAACTACTCCTCCTATCCTTAATATATAACCTAAATATAAAATATATTTTTTATATTTATTAATATTTTTCTAAATTACTATATTGATACCCCAACAATAATCAAATAAGGAAAAGGGGAAAATTAAAGAATATAGTTTTGGCATTTTTAAAAAAATATATTATATTAATTAATTTTATTAAAGTAATTAAATTAATTAAATATAGATTATATTAAAGACCGGAGGGGTATAACCTTTTCATACCTATTAGTAATAAACCTATATAAATTTTTTATGCAATGATTATGACTAATTTGATACTTGATATGATAATGCTAGAGTCTACCATGATAATATGAAAAACCAAATGGTAACTAAAATAGGAATTACGGCTTTTAGTATTAAATATACGAGCTAAATAATTATTTTATAAAAATTAAAAAAATTAGTTATTAAACTAGTTGTTTATAAATAATATGTTCTAATTTTCCAAAGACCCCTTGATCTATTTTAGAAAAAGGAAAGCATTTTCTATCATAGAGGGCTAACACAAGGTGTATGACCTCAAGATGGAGGTATGTGTAACTTTGGGATAAATAAGAATTTATAATAGATTAGGAAAGTTCTAGAGTAACATATTGTTCAGTAGAAGTTGTAGGAAAATCACACTAGTTAAACCTAAAACTATACAATTTCTTTGATAGGTAGAGTAGATTTAATAATGAGGATACAAATATTCTTAAAAGTGGAACACTGTCCGTAATAAAAAGAATAAGGATTGAGTAGAAGGAAATTAATGTCTCAAACTCTAGCTTCTTCTGAGAGATGGATAAACTCAATAAGATTTTTAATTCCATTATATAGGGAATGACGGATGGAGAAAAGAATTCTATCTAGGAATAAAGAGAAAGAGAGCTTTACATATTATAAAAGTAATAGTGAACTCAATTATAATTGTAAAGTCTTATTACTCATTTGTCTATATCTTTTATGTATCTTGTATGAAAAAATTTATAAATATAAAAACTAAAGTAGAATGAATAAGATAAATAAATTTTTTAATTAGTTCATATATTTGAGACCGGATTAAGAATAACTGATTGCTAGAGAGGGATGAAAATGGTCCAAAAATGGTGGTTTAAGAGGTGGTTTTCCGTGGAGATTTTTAAGGTCAGGCGTCATAGTTGTGGATGTGAGCTTGCGTCCTTCCTCTTTCTCCCCCAGTCCTCCCCTCACTATGGCAAAATTTTCCTGTGGACCCCCCATGTGATCCTCACATACAGCTGGGCCCCACCCCCCACTTTGCCCCTCCCTCCTCCTTTCTTGGTAGGTGTGGCTCCCCCACACATTTTCAACAAAATTCCCCCTTACACATTACCACACTCACTCACACACACGTTCCCTTTTATTTCATTTCTTGCATTTCTCCATTAATCTTAATCTCAAATATATCATTCTACTCAATAATGTTTATCATCTATACAATTTAACCTGTTGATCTTATTTAAAGAATATTTGGCCTGGTTTTACTCAATTTACCATGTATGGTTATAATTAATTCAGTATCACGGCACATTATTGAGTCTGTTATATTATTTATTAAAAAGATAAAAAAAATCAAATAAAAAATCACATGTATATTAAGAATTTCTTATAGGTATATATTTTTGTCGTTTCAGGCCGACGCATCAGATATATATATAAAGTGATGATTCTTTACATACTCAATATTCGAGTACACCATCTATCTCTCTCCCTTATCTATCTCTCCTCTTGTTATCTCTCTCTTCTTCATTTCCTCAAAGTGTTCTGATCTCTGTCCGTTTGGTCGTCTCCCAAAAAAGAACTTGAAACTGGAACCAACCTAAAACTATTATCTTGTTTTTCTCCTTCATCAATTACCCATCTGAATGCAGGAGAACATGAGCATCTCCGTCAATGGACAATCCCAGGTGCCTCCTGGTTTTCGATTCCATCCAACCGAAGAGGAGCTTTTGCAGTACTACCTCAGGAAGAAGGTCTGCTACGAGATGATCGACCTCGACGTTATTCGCGATGTCGATCTCAACAAGCTCGAGCCTTGGGATATACAAGGTAAATCATAATTACCAGAGATATCTGCATATTTTTCTGGTTTCTTTGTCTCCATAAATTCATGTTCTTCCATCTTTAATCCCTATATAACGTTGATTGGAACGATGCCTTTTGGGTTTCTGCAGAGAAGTGCAAAATTGGAACCACCCCACAGAACGATTGGTACTTCTTTAGCCACAAAGACAAGAAGTATCCCACCGGAACTCGAACGAACCGGGCCACGGCTGCCGGATTCTGGAAGGCGACGGGACGGGATAAGGTGATATACGGCAACGGAAAGAGGATTGGGATGAGAAAGACGCTGGTTTTCTACAAAGGACGTGCCCCTCATGGCCAAAAGTCTGATTGGATCATGCATGAGTATAGGCTTGAAGATAACAACACCAACACCGAGACCAGCATTGTGAGTGCTTTCTTTTTCTTGTTTGAAAATGTGTAAATCATAATGTTCATGGTGTTCTTTTCTTCTTTTATCGTTGTTAACTATAGAAGACAGATGTTGAAATTGTTATATGTTGGAAAAAATTCAGGTTACGAATGTAATAGGAGATGGAGCACAGGAAGAAGGGTGGGTGGTTTGCAGGATATTCAAGAAGAAGAACCATCTCAAAACCCTAGAGATTCCCTTGGCTTCGTCCATTACAGAGGAAACAATCAGAAGCCACGACCACGACTCCATGTTCGATCCTTGTGACGACGACGAGGGAACTCTTGAGCAAATTCTCGAGCAAATGGGAAGAAGCTGTTGCAAAGAAGAAGAAGAACAAAACGGTCCCACTAACACCAACAACAACAACCGAAGAATCACCAGACCGTTTGGCGACACTTTCATGAACAACAACAGCAGCAACCTTAACAATGGCTACTTCCACCATGACAGGCTCTCGAAGCTTCCTCGCTTAGAAAGCCCAAATTCTAATAATTATGGGTACCACCCTATCATTGAAGGAGCATATGGCGACGGGGGCGGCGGCGAGCACAGCTTTGTTAATCATCAGACGGAATCGGCAACTTCATCTGTTAATGGCGGTCTTATCACCAACTGGGCAGCACTGGATCGGCTGGTAGCTTCGCAGCTGAATGGCCAAACAGAGACTTGTCGGAGCCTACCTTGCTTCAATAATAATACCACCGGAGAGCCCACCACCACCATGGGCTATGGCTTGAGCGAGCATGATCTGCAACTTCTTCCGACCCTACGATCTTCGTCACTTTCATCAATAACATCATCATCAGCAGCCCACAACAGTGGAGCTAATTACGATTACACCAACGAGATTGACCTCTGGAACTTTGCCCGATCCGCATCATCGTTAGTATCAGGCTCCGAACCACTATGCCACGTGTTCAACACATCATCAGTGTAGCACACAAGAGAAAAATAAAGCTAGTAGTCCCTCCCAAGTTAGATATAACTAGAATAAATGATGAGCATATATATATATATATATATATATACACACACATACATAGATGATCATGTTTTTCTAGTTTCTGCTCAAGTCAGGGAGGATGATTATCGTCAGCAACAGTTGAACATGATCGATCACGCATGTTCATGAAGAATTAGTGTTTTAATTAATGGAATTAATTAGACTGTCTTTGTTCTTCCTACATAAATGTGGCATTGTAGCAAAAAGGGGAGAAAATGTTTCCAGATTTATTTTTTTCAGAAATTATTTTGTTATTTTTCAGATGGAATGGCACTATCATGTGTGTCAACCTGGGCCTTTGCTTAATCACGATGTCTACCATCCATGAACCCTTTTGGGGTTCTTGGTGAGAGTATATCAGAGAAAGATATGCACCCAGAAAACTCACTAATATATATATATATATATATATATATCTTTACATTTATGATAAAGTGAAATAATTATAAGGGCGTGTATTTGTGTGGCTTTTGATTTCATTTTATACTTTTTTTTTAAAAAAAGTAGAATGTTGAAAGTAGTGATGATGATGGTGATGATAATAAGGTCATGTAGCAAATGATAATGAGGCGTTCATGTAAGGGTCACGTGGTTTGTCGGATAGCTTGAGGAAGGTGCAGAGGCCATTCGGGTGGGCTTGTCTTATTGTACCAATTAACAATAGAGACTCTCTCCTATTTACTAAAAGGGTGTGACCATGACATGGCCCTCAACCCTCAAACATGCATCACTACAAATACAAAGAGAGAGAAGAGAGAGAGAGAGAGAGAGAAACTTTAAACCAAGTCAAAAAAGGATCTCAATTGGATTCATTATTTCATTAATTCATATAATAATACGTAAGCTTTGCATCTTCATTTCGTCACCAATTAGGGTGAAGGAACTGATGGCCAGCCAAAACGCACAGTGTCCTTAGGTTTATATATATATATATATATATATCAATTATATATGTTATTGTTTTGTAGTGTGGTTTTCTGTTATGAACTTGTGAGGATTCGTCATAACTTTAATTCCATGATAAGCAGAAAATCCCCAAGGGAATCAAAGTACCACTACAGCACTACTAACTAACTCATAAAATGTTTCATCTTTGCATATATCATTTTTTTTAATTTCCTGAGTTATATTGCTGCTTAAATATTAATTCATGAAAAGTATAGCAACTTTTGAATTTGAAGTTCAGCACTTGGCCAGCAAAAGTTCATGCGTGTGATATGTCTACTAGCTAGCTAGGAATTGAGGGGGAAAAAACTATTAATTAATCAATCTAGTTGATTAAATCAGTCCGTCCAAATTAATGATGTATTTTCCTTGCTTGATTTGCCTTCTGATGAGGAGGGATTATTATTATTATTATTATTATTTATTATATATAGAAACCAAAGTTAACGATGAGTTTTAGTTCTATCATGTGTTGGGGTATATGGGGAAGGTTCGTCACACACACACACACACATGGGCGTGTGTGTGTGTAAAACGACAAATGAGAAGAGTGGTCCGAGGTAAAAAGTTGAAATTTTTTTGATGTGGCTAGGTAGTCAACATCCAACAACAAATTAAATTAAAATGCTCACAATCAGAAAACTGCTAATGATCATTGGAAACGTTCAACTTTGAAAAGCGATCGATGTTGTTGCATAGTAGTAAATGAAATTAAGGAACAAACTAGAGAGAGAGAGACGATTTCATAAGCCTTTTTCTTTTTCTTTTTTTTTTCCTGAGACAGTGTTAACGGCGACAAAGACGAGGTGGTGGATGTCTTTTGGAAAAGAATATGTAATGTAAGTGGGAAGTTAAGTTGAAGATAGCTAAGGTACCGCGATTTATGGTCATGCCACCAACCACGGCATACGAATGAATCCTAAGCCTTATAGTTGTTACGTACGTTTTTGTCACTTTTAAGTTCCTTCTTCTTCTACTTGTAATCATATATACCATGTTTTTGTTTTAATTCTTTTCTAAAAATTTTTTTGTAGCCTAGAATGAAAACTAGAAAATGTGGAATACTTGTGTGAGAAAAAAGAAAGTATATTATCAATGGAGATTAGGTATATTGGAAGGAACTACTCCTTCATAACATAATAATTCAAGGTTCAAAAATAAATATTTATATTTAGCATTTGGTAGTATTATAAATATGATTATTTTTAATATGATGATATCTATATTTAGAAAAAAGTATATTTCTTTTTTTTTTTATTTCTACTCCAGTTCTTCTTTGTGTGTTTTTTATTTTTGTTAAAAGGAAATCAAATGATATATATATATATATAATTGGTGATAAACAATTCTTAATTTATTATTTTTTTTCTAGTAAATCTCCACGGGATGGGAAAAAATTACTAGTTTTCCTTCAATATTTGTAAGATGAACTGAGAAATTTACAACTTATCATGTGGGTGTTTTTGCAAAAATTCTTTAAAAAATCTATTAATTATAAGCAATAGCCCATACAACTTTAGGAGATCTATTAATAATGTTTTTTACTTAGGAATTCTTTGTAATTTTCCTTATTTTTTTCTTTCATTGCCTTAATTATCTCTGCATTTTTGTTTTATCCAATAGCTCATTGTATGAAATATATTGAAAATAACCTATCTCATTTTCATTTTTTCTAAGTGCGTTTCTCAGTTTTTAAAATATTTTCGGAGGGCATTGTGCTGTGCAAAATATTGTGCAATAATAAGTAATCAACCGAAGTCCAAAATTACATAAATCAAACGAACGTGCCGGCTATATTAATATCATAAACAAGTTTCTCTCAAGGCTGGTATTAATTAATTATAATTAAGAGCCCAAATATGGGACTTTATGCTTTAATAATAATTATTGAATATTGAATTTGAAGCATATCTCTTCAACTTTTATCACCTCTTAATTATCAAGCATAATCTTAGTGATGTGAAGCAATAGATATTCTGGTAAGAAAGTAGCACTAAAAAACTGAAAACAAGGCAAAATAAAAATATGCATCAATAAAAGAAAAAAAAAAGTTGGTAGTCTTACTCATACCTATATGTCTATGATTAGATTAGAAAATTTAAAAGACGAGATCAAATAGAAATACAGTTATGTGCTTTGCAAATTGAAAGTTACGAGAGAAAAGGAAAATTGAAGAGCACGGTACAGCTAGCTAGCTTGCGCGTATAAGACAACAGATTAAAGTAGAAATAATCTCGAATGTGAAATAATTGAGTATTATTCAAAAATAACAGCTCCTTTAATTAAGATACCATGTCCAATATTTATTTTTAAATTAGTATTTATTTAATTATCTATATTTGCACACCAAGAATAAAAACACCAATCTCATGTTTCATGTTTCCTGACAAAAAAAGTTAACCTATTTGGTAGAAAATAAGTCAAAAAAGAGAGCCCTGCATATGTGTATACCAATACTAAGAATCAGAAATTGATGGTATATTTTTTTAAAAAAATAATTTATAATTTAAACCATTACCAAGGAAAATTAGGTTATTTTACTTTGAAAAAGGAAACAAAATGAACTATTTTCCTCGAAGTACTCTTGCTATGTTTGACCATATTCAAAACTTACACCACAATCCATTTACACAACTATGTGAATCAATTGCCACTAAGAACGTGGCGGATTTCTACACTAAGTGTCGTTTGTGTTCGCCGTTTAGCTTAATTGTAAACCTACGGTCGCAAGTAGTATAAAAGTGTTGTTCCTGTAGAGATTAAAACAAAAGACATTGTATTATTATAATTATATTTTTAATTAAGTTGAGAAAATAAATATTCGAGAAAATAATATTTTAACAAGTGAATTAATGTAAAATTAAAGAGCTAATTAATTAGAAATAAATTAAAATTCAAACTTCAAGATAAAAATGATCTCTAGAGTCATATATCCCCTTTTTATTTTATGATGTTAGTAAGATTACTTTCAAATCACAAGTAATGACAGTATATATTTGACAAATGGTTCAAAACACTTAATTAAACTTTCTCAAGCCAAAATTAAATGCTTTTTCCGTTAAAATGCCCAATCTTTTGATCCAATTAATGAAGAATAAGTTAAAGAATCAACTTTTTTTGATAATATAAGTTTAGAACAATATTTCTATTTAAACCAAATAAAATTATCTCAAATAACTTTAAATTAAACATGATTTTAAACAAGTTCAACAACTAAACTAATTTCTTTAAGTCTAACTCAAGTGAACAAAATAACTCAATGATGATCAATCATCAAGAAGCATTAAGATAAATTAAAATTAACACATATAATCATCATTACTCATAAAAAGAGATCAATACAAGGTTTAATCCATAAAATAATTTAAGATAGCCCTATAAACAAAATATTTAGCTTCTTATAGTTTTAAGATTAACTAAACTAGGTAAAATAATATGATTCTTTACAAAACTAGTGAGAAAATAAAAGAATAAACAGAAAAAGCAAGAATTGTAGCTCCAAATCTCTTCTTTGCTCCAATAATAAACATCTTAGATTCATAACTTCATTCCCAAACTTAAAACCTCTCACTCTTAATCTTTTGAAGTGTAGAATGTCAACTCTCATCAGGTTTCTTCAATAAAAACCCTACCTTTTTGCATTAACTACTGAAATGTAGAGTTTCAATTTTTACACATTCGCATTGGCAAACTTACAAAGAAGGTGATAAGTTCTAGCTATGAGTTCTTACGGCAAGGCTGCATGCTCGCCATGGTGAACGGTACAGAGAATACCATTAATCAATTCTTTATGGTTGGACACGAAAAATGTGATTTTGGCTAGCGATTGGGTACAATGAATCCCTTTTTCTTTGTATATTGAGCTTTAAATTGTTTATTTTGCTTCAAACTTCAATTCTTTACTTTTCCCTTGCTTTAAGGTGACTTGTAGCTCTTTACTTGAGGTGGTCTATCTCCAAGCTCCTAAATCAATAAAAATTATTTTTTAGTTTGTTAGGTAATATGCACATTTTCCTAAATAAGTATCACAATATGAACAATTCTATCCAAAAATACTTAAAAGAGATGGAAAATGACAAGAATTTCCATGAGTTATCACCTTGTCTCTGCTAATAAGACCCATTCACAACTAATTGATTAGCACTACATGTATTAAAGAAATTTACCAAACTATCTATTAGATGTGCGCATATTATCTTAATCAACAACCCGGTTTGTATTATTATTTTATTTTCAATTTCCAGACCAGACCACATTAGGCACTATCTTGTTCTGGTCTGTGGTCTGGCCTGATATTTGTTCCGCCCTTCTCAGCACGTTAGGTGTTTGAGCATCCATCCCATTTTAATTACTTATTGTTTTAGCTTCTTTTGTCTCTTGATTTGTTTTTATTTATTTGTTTGCTTTTGCGTAGTTTGTAAGTTCTGACTTGGATACCAGTATATGTAAGTTTTTTTAATGACAAAAAAAAAAAAAAGGAAGGAGAGCGTCCCTACCACTTAAGGCTGTCAAGACAATTAATTTTGAAATTTAATTGATTAGAGATAACAAATTCAAGTAATTTGTTAATCATAGTGCATACTCAATATTAATAAATAATGACCCATTTTTAGGCTCTATGCAATGGACTGGCAAACTATCTAGCTTCGGCGTATAAACAATATAAGATTACGCTGTAAATTTGTCCTAAAAATTTATACTCAGGACCATTAGATATTTAAATTTTTTTTCATAAGAAATGTTGCTATGGAAGTTTTGACATGCCATATGGTATCTACATCATTTTTTATTTTAGATTAATATATAAATTTACCATAAAAGTTTTTACTCAAGAGTGCAAGGTATCTAGAATTATTATTTTTTGATACATTGTTAGGTTTAATTTAACCAAATAGACTAAGCTAACTAATCTACTTGCCATCCATTTCATTTTTTATAAGTTATATTTATAAATAAGGAAATATTAAAAAAAATCCCTCTAAGCTTTACCTTTAATAGAGTATCACTCTCGAGAAAAGTATAGTAGAAAAAAAATATAAAAATAATATATATAGGAAGACTCACGAGAATTTTTTAAAGGTGTGAATGATATATTGATTTTAGAAATAACTATGGACATATGTTGTTTTATAAGTATAAGAAGATAACATATATGGCTATCATATGTTATTTCTTAAGAGGTTATCAAAGTATAGTTTGCTAAGAGTGATACTCTAATAACGACAGAGTTTGGAGACATTCATTCTTTTTAATTATTTCCTTATTTATAAAAATGACTTGGGAAGAAGATGAAGTGAAGAATGACATGAGTACTAACTAGCTTAGTATATTTGGTCAAACTAATGGTTAAATTAAATCTAGATAATGGTTGGGGCAATATTGTATCCGAAAAAAACTTCTAGATACCCAGTTCTCTTGAGTAAAAGTCTTTGGAACAAATTTGTACCTCAACTCAAAATAAAAGATGACATAGATGCCATGTGCTAGCATATTGATCAACTAATAATTAAATTTAACTTTAGGTAATGATCAAGACGATATTGTTACGATATGAAAATTTTCAAGACAATATTACTCCTAAAAAACTTATATAGATACTCAATGCTGCTTTAACACAACAATATATTATGTTGCAGCTAATCAGTTACCTGCTAGTTACAACATATTATTTAATTTGTTAACAAATATTTTTGGAACCTTATTGATAAAAGCTAACTTACATAAATAAATAAGGAAACTTCTTCGGTATTGTTGGCCAGACAAAAGTCATTGATATTTCTTTTTGGTATGCTTTTCTAGAAGCGATCATATTAAGATATCATTTAACAACACGTTTAGCTAGGTTTCCATTTATATATATCACAAATCTGTCATCATAGTCACTAAACCATTAAAACAATACTCATTCACCCACAAGAATTAAGTATAATCCTTTACAACATGGTAAATTAAAATTTAAATTTTTATTAAGATAGGTACCAATATTTAGTATTAGAGAATTTTGGACAACACTACCTTTAATGAGTTAATACCTATCCTTATAAAAAAAACAATACTATTCATTTTTGTGTAGCTATAATAGTTAATTTTGAATATTCTACATATTTTTAACTTTTCTGGCAAAATAATTAATATAATTAACATTTCTTGTGTTGAATATACATTAATTGATTTATAATTGAATTGGTTTTTGTAAAGAATAAGTCAAAGACTTGATTTATCATAATAATATTAAGAGTTTCCTGTTCCTCTGACAGATTTCGAATTTTATCAAAAGTAAACAATTAAAGAATTTTTCAATTTAAATTGTATTGAATGGTACGTGATGGTTAACCTTCAGAGTTCACACGTTAATTAGTTTATCAATATTACATGAACATAAAATATAAAATTGACAATAAATTTTATTATTTATAAATAACGATGAGTATAATTCACTTTTAACATGCTGTATCCTGAAATTTTGTATAATAGGAGTTTCTGCATCTAATCAATATTAATATAAAATATACAATTTATAATTAATTTATAGTTTTATCACAATTATATTTTAAAGTGCGATTTGACAGAACAAGAGGCCACCATATCATGCATCCGTACGATCACGTTCTAAAGCACAGCATATCGCATTTTTCTGTCTTATCTTCCTGAGATTCTTTTTAAAAAACATTAATTAACATTAAGCGGTATTTTGATGCGCTTAATTATGCTATTAGTGGTTACAAAATTCAGACAACTAGCTTCGTTACATGGGAATTCTCTCTCTGTTTTTTTTTTCACTTTCATTTTCCAAATTGTTAATGAACCACGAAATAAATTAGTTATCAGAGTCATATTAGCATTGTTTTGCAAAAGCACACCCGTAAGTAAGTTTTTAGAGAATCGACCTCAAAAGTTAGAGTCCAAACCTAAATTCTTTGTAGGTAGTTCTCTCTGATTGATGAACATAAGTTTTATAGAGAACTATACCTTAAAAAGCATATGTTTGAGTTGAAGAATTTCAAGTCTTATAAAATCTCCAATTTAAGATAATTGTCCTAATTAATATGGGTATATTGATGACACAATATATGCTAATATTAAGGCCAGTTAAGATTAATACGAAAGCTGATCCTATGCAATGTACGGCTGATTAAAATAAAATATATATTATAGTTGCAATATCGAGTGATGAAATATTCTAGCAATATTGCCAAATGTGATTATTTTTAGAAAAAAATACGTAAAAATTGTAATAGTGTTCTCTCTAGGCCATATAGGCTGCTGGTTGAATATAATAAAATTATTTGCAGGTGGATATTGTTTTGTCCACTATTATTTAGGTACACTGCACACACTAACTAACAAACAAACAAACACTAGAGATCAAACGCTATGTAGTAAATGACGAAGCTTCTTATGTTGATTCGTACGTAACATCGCACTCCTTTCAAATCATTGTTTATATATGTATATTTTAGTCCCCAGTAAGAAAGATCACTTTTTAGTTTTGTTTGTTCACCGTTTGTTTTTTTAAAAAAATGAAAATGAAAAATGAAACCCCAGAAAAATATTGAAACGTATTAATTAATTCAACATGTTGTACAAAAAAAAAATTCTGGACCTCCTTTGTTGATTACATTATTCTTCATGCATTGAAAAATATTTTTTTACATTATTTTACTATATAGTTCGGCTAAGTTTTCATCATTCAATAAGTGGCTAACATCTTTTATTCCTCATTAATTTCTTTTGTCGTTTCTTTGCTTTTGCATATCTATCAATCTTTCTCTTAGTGGGATTCAAGGCTATTTTCCTATCAACTTTTTCCAGGACAATGTTCCACCAGAAACCCTAGAAACCCACCAATCCACATCTTGACAAGTCATCCAAAGTTATCATTTATGATCTTTGTAGACTTGTTTTAAATACTTCTGATAATACGTCTATAAATTTTATCCAACTTTTCTTGATAAAGGGGACTCACTACTTGAAAATAAAAAAGTCTAATATCTTGTACAAAGTACAATACATACCATGCATTACAAATATTAAATAGTACTCCTACTAAACAACTTTACTTTATTAGGCATGTTTGATTGAATTTAATCATAATCAATTCTACGTGACAAGGCTTTAATTTTATTGAAAAAAATCCCAACTACTCTACTCAATGTTAAAATTAATTTTTGAACAAAAATCTTGGTTTAGCCATAAGCTATTTAAAGAAGCTTATGATAATCAATTTTATAAATCACAATTTAAGAAAATATATTTTATAATAAAAATTTTATTCAAAATTTATTCTTCCTACAGCTAATCTAAACACATACAAAATCAATTATAAATATAGACTATGGTTATGTCATAAGCTACCAATACATATCAAAATCAGTTATGAACATAGAACTATAATTTACCAAACACTATATACATGCATTAATTATGAACGAGAAATCTTGGTTATTTCATAAGCTACTATTATTTGCTTTTCAATTATACTTTCTGAAATTTATCCAAACATCATATTTTAATTCAATCAATGTTACTAGAAAACCGCCTATCCATATCTTGCTACGTCATCCAAATTATATATCATTATTGATGATCCTTATAGCCTTGTGTTAAATACATCTAATAATACAACTATAAATTATTGTTCAACTTTTCTTGATAAAGGGAACTCACTACTTTAACATAAACAAGTCTAATAATCTTGTACGTGTACAAGTGTACAACACAAACCGGGCATTATAAATATTAAACAATACTCTACAAAACAATTTTACTAATATTCAATGGGTTAATAATTAAGCGCGTTTAGACGGGGTGCCCTGCCATGTTTTTATTCTTAAAATAAGATTTAAATCGTTTAAATTTAATCAGGATATTACCAGTTTTTATTTGAAAAAGTAATAGTTAGAGACTATTCTTATCTTGTAATCTTCTCATAATAAAAAAATATAAAAATAAAATTTTGAGCTTTTAATATTAATCTGGATGCTACAACCAGAAATACTTATATACTTTAAGAACACTATCTTAAACTCTATTTAATTAAAATATAATAATTTAACATATTTTAATTCTAGTAGGCTCACGATTCATCTTAAATAATTTATATTTTATTTTATTTTTAAGAAAAAAAATAAAAAAAATTAATTTATTTTAGATAAATTTTATTTTTTAAAATTAATATATTTATTTTTAAAAAAAATAAGATAAACCGTAAATTTTTCTAGACAAGTCATTAGTTAAGTTATTTTATTTTGATGGGATAAAGTTCATATAATATGATACTCTTTGAGTATCTAAATATTTTTGGGTTGTAGATGCTATAGCCACTTATTAATAAAATATCAGCATTTCATGCTCCGGAAATCCAAATTTGTATGCATTGACGCATATTTGATCGGATTGAGAGTAAATCTTTTCCCCAAATTAAAATCTCTGAGGCATAATTCTTACCAAATGAAAGTACATATAAAATAATAACTTATATTATTCAATTCAAAATTTTTAGTATAACACACATCCATAGAGATAAAAGAGATAAAATCCCTACTCCAGTTTAATATGTTGTACAAAAAATTAATAAGAACATGAATTGAAATTCATTAAAGACTTTAATAGACTAAGATTAATTAATAATCCATTAGAGCTCAATAAGTGAGATTAATATAATGGTCATTGATTTTCTTATAATGTTCACACTAAAGTAAGTTTGGCAAACAAGACCCATTACATCATGACCCACATAACGAAGGCGATGAAGCCAGAGTGAGTCAAGGGAAAAGCCAACAAACCTGAGATTAACAACTGGATCTGACTTAATCTCAGACAATTATCTTTATAAGAACCATATATACTTTCTAATTCTCTATGCTCTCCAGGCATAAACTGGTTGTTGGTCATATATGAAGGTGTTGGATTAGATTTCGCTGGAGTCATTAATTAATTTTTTTAAGTTATATATTTCCGCGTGAATCGGAGGCTTAGTTGTTTGTATTAGCCAAAATGGTAATAATTATGATTTGAGAACCTCAAATCAGTCATTAGGAATCAAAACTAGTGATTTAATCCCGGTAGGTGAAGTGGGGTCGAGCTGTAATGTGCAGGCAAGGTGTTACGTCTAAATCAATAATTCCAATTTGGAGAGATAATATAACAGAGGCTCAAAAGTGTTGTGAGATTAAGAAGAAGAAATACACACACACATCTCTCTCTCTCTAAGGTGGGGAAAAGGCGATTGACTTTCTTTGAAATTTCATGAGCCAGAACATCCATTATTGAGTCCCAAACGCTGATTATAACTTTGATAGTGAGACGTTTATTCCCTTTTTACTAACGTCCAGGCAATAACAAAACATATAGAGGCGTTATTTTCTGATGATCAGAGAAAGAAGAAGCTTTCAGACCACTCTCACTTTCATTCATTCATTCTATTTTAATCCTAGCTCCATGTGATTTCCCAAGAGATTCCTTTGGTAAAACTAATAATGCTAGGCATTCTTTAACTCTTTCACTAGGGGCCTAGCTTATCGATTCATTGAGAGAAGAAACTTTTCTTTCCTTTTTCTTTCTAGGTTTATGTATACACATAGATGAACGAACTTATCATTAAAGAAAAAAAAAAGTTTCATGTAATTGATTCCTTTGGCATCCACTATCATTGAGGTTTTGTGACGAGACATTTTAGCTTGGCTGCTAGAAGGCTATGACAATAATTACAAACAAGGAAAATTAAAAGCTAGATTCCTGATTTATATGGTATCCATTATATTATTGCCTCTCTTTAGTTGTAAACACCATTGGTTCTCTTTTTTGAAAAGAGAGACATGGAGGCAACGATGGTGATACAGTGCCTTTTCACTTCGAACATTAATTGATTGTCATACTGCATGTAGAATCACTTTGAACGTTCACGCTGTCTGGGCACTTTCTGTCTCCCTCTCTACAGATAGTTATATATATTTCTGCAGCTCACAAATATATCATATCCACTTAGCTAGTCTCTAGTTTAACAAGGTTAATTAACTAACTATTTCGGTTGTAATATATAAATGTAATTTTAAAGATGAGGGCTTGAGAAAACTTGTACGTGGTCTATAAAGAGAAACGGGACCTCGAAATCAACCAATACCCCTCACTTTAATCACTGTTCAGTGGCTAGTTTTTCTTTTCGGCCTGACGCTAAGTTATGGTTAAATCATTTGTGTGTGCATCCCACTGCAAATATAAAGATCTCATTACATATATAATATAAACATGTTTAAATTATGAGGCTTTGCTATAACTAATAAACTTCTGAAACCCTACTCATCGAGCTATTTACCAAAAAAAAAAAAGATCCTAAAAGCGGCCAAGAAAGGTTGCAGAAGAAGATTTTTACTTGAGTTCCAACTGGCTAGCTAGCTACAATCCAAACATTAATAGCCAATTATTAGAATCACATGGACAAATTAAACATATATAGATATATGAGAATCAAATTAAAGTTATTATGGCAATGTGAGCCTCACAATTTAATTAAAAATCATAATTAATTTTATTATACTTTGAAAGTTAAGTATTTAAAAATATTAAAGTAAAAGACTATTTATTGTTTGGTCACGTATTATGCAAAAGATAAGCTTCTAAAAATTGGGTAGTAAGCGTTTCAATAACCACAAACCAATATGGTGGACGACATGTAGCAAACAGGCCCTGCATTATCCAACTCCCCTGGCGCTATATATGTCGTCTATGTTTATTCATTATCTAAATCTCATCACCAGACAAAAATTAATTATTGAGGAACTGATTATTAATGAACTAATATGCCAAAGGAGTTCACAGGGATACTTACTAATTCTTCAAATTAATTAGTTAACTGATTGAATGGATATACCTCTAAATCTCATTAGTAGCACATAAATGTGCATATAAAACAATATTACTATAAAATCCATTTTACATAATGAAGTTAATGATGCTTTAAGCCTCATGAAGGGAAAAATTAGATGTCTTTGGTTAAAAATATTTGTTCCTTTTTTAAATAAAGTTTTTGATAGAATCTTAGATGGGATTTTATCTTGCTGATAAGATACATTGACAGGATATATCTCCTAATTCAAATTGGAATATTAATGAATGAATAATTAATCATCTCTCAATTACCTTTGAAATACTATTAAATTATCCCAATCATTAGTTACCTTTAATTTTTTTTCCTTTCCCCCCTCTATCTTTCTTTTATTCCCACACGTATAACTGACGTAGGTCTTGGCGATAGTTTTTCCTGTTTTTAGTTCAAATTCTATGTGTTCCTATTACAAGGCCATGCCACTGATGAATAAAAATAAAATAAAATACGTAAAAGCATATATATATATATATATATATATTATTCACAATAATCATATATTATATATAGTTTTCTTCAAGTGACCCCTACCCATGCAGCTTGTTCCACGGCATTTAAGGCCGAGAACATAACTTTCAACTTTTTGTCATAGAAACTTACTATTATGATTAAAAAGAAGAATAGCTAATTTATATATGTATCACAACAAAATAATTAATGTGCATTTTATTATAATTTAACTCATCATCAGCATACTGTGCACTATATCTATATATAATATATAGATAAGCGTAACGTATGGCTCATAATAATTGAGATGCATAGTGAACTGTAGTGAGAAGCAGACAGGAGTGATACATGAAGGAGGTACAGTTGCAGCCAAAATGGTGGTTATATTACTGTCGACTACTTTTACGGCAAAACGGTACCGTAGCATTGCATTGATTAAGTAATAGGACCCCAATGTTTTTGTCATTTTTTACTTCTATCAATGTCAAAAACCCAAGCGAGGAAGAAATTAAAACAGAAGCGTGAGGTATGATGATAATTGATCTCGGCAGAACATGGAAGGGAGAAAAAAAATGAGAGGTCCAGTTTCTTGTACGTGGGAGTGACAAGTCTTTCTCAATTCGCATCCAACTAAAAAAACGAATCTGATAAATTGACGAAAACAAGCCATGCCTCGCTCATATCATTTCTTACTTTGGCCATATCATTTGTCTCTTTCCCCTTTGAGGAGTTAGATTAGGGTTTAGTAACTTTTGGAAGGATTCACATGCATATATATACGTGGTTTCATTGAAATTTCTTCATTCCCAACTATTCCAATAATATATGGTCACTGATATCATCGTGACATCATCATTTCATTATCTGTTTTGGAGTTTATCATGTATAAATTCGAGGAAATAAACTTAAGGTCAGATTTCGTTTTCGGCTTTGAAATATGTGTGTGTACTCCAAAGTAGGCAAAGTAGGCAGTTGGAGGTGTCATAGAGCAGAGAAAGAATAAAGAAAAAACTCAATAAAATTATTGAAAGTATTTTGATCAATATTCTAATTAAATATTTATTTATTGATATAATTCAATGGCGCCAGTTGATCTCTATAGCGGATCTCACCTAGTAAAATATATATTGTTGTTATTGTGTACTCCAAAGTATTTAATTTGAT
The DNA here is from genome assembly GCA_037074615.1 of Leucaena leucocephala. Classification (NCBI taxonomy): domain Eukaryota; kingdom Viridiplantae; phylum Streptophyta; class Magnoliopsida; order Fabales; family Fabaceae; genus Leucaena; species Leucaena leucocephala. Next base: position 1,891,447 of record CM073558.1, on the reverse strand, counting down.
ATTGAAAAATGGCTCTTTCTAAATTTGTTATAGGACTGGGGCGTGGAAATGGATGTTTTCACCCCCAATTCAATGTTAATATAAGATAAGATTGTAATCGATCTGATGTTGAAGAGTTAAGCAGAAGAGAAAGCCTGTGAGAATTTGGATTGAGTGGTATTAAATTAGAAGTTTACAAATTACAATGTCAATATATATAAGGTAAGATATTGTTATTAATTGATTAAAAGGAAAAGGGCTCTTGCGAAATTTGGGGAGAGCCATTAATTAAAAGTTTACGCGCCAATTATATTGAGTGTTAATATAAAGTGTAGGTATTTTTATTATAAACTGACGATGAGGACGTTATTTAATGGAAAAATAGCTTTTACTAAATTGGGAACGAGATGCAAAATAATTGAAAGTTTTGGTCCCAATTCGAATTATTGGAGTAAAAAAGCAAAATGATATGTCTGAATTTTGTTCAGGGGGATTAATTTATGCATGTCATCTCCATGAAATTTCATTGATATCGTGCTATGTCAATAATATGCGGCCACTGAGATCATCATGATATCATCATTTCATTGTCTGCTTTACTGTTTTGATGAATCACAGATGAGTTATAAAATTATATATGAAATTTAGATAAAACGCATAATAATTTAGGTTTTGGAAGAAAATAATGATACGAAATTCTGATAAAAATTAACTGATTCCTTTTTTTATTGTTCAAACTAAAAATTAACTGATTCTTTTTTTTTTGTTCAAAATAAAAATTAACTGATTCGATCAATGTTAGTCTAGACTTGAAGATTTTTGGAGCAAGAAGGCAGGTCTCTCTTGTAATTCATTTTGATATATTAACCTGTATCTTTTATTTTTATATTCAAATAAAATTTTTGTCTAAAATGTAAAATGGCACGTCAATGTAATCTGATTATTTTCTTCTTCACAACATAAGCAACATGAGTTTATACAAAGTCCATATCTCATAACCCATCGTCTGTCGCGGGTTCAATTGATAAATAAGTAAAATATATTATTATTTAAAATATATTTAATCTTTAAAAAATCCTATTTTATTGTGATTCTAATCATGACGATTGGGAATACATCATAGCTCTTAAATATCTAAGTTTACATAAGGATAATTGATTACTCGTCTTATCTAATATTAGTATTGCTTAAAAAGTTGTGAAACTTCGCCCTATCTTTAGATTATATATGAATTTAACCCTTTTCTAATATATATATAAGTCCGTATCTCGTAATTATATTCACACACTTATATTATTTTGTTATCTCCATCCAAATCTACCTTACAAATCCATCTCATAACCTAATCTTCCCTTCAAAATTAGTACACACTTTGAAGCTTTAAATGCGCCTAATTTAGTATTTTCCTTACTTTATTTTTTTTACTCAAATATACTATCCTATTATAAATAATCGTATTCAAGCATTGCATATAGGAACGTCCTCTATTAAAACTTTAAATATTGATTGATTACATCGTAAAAAAAATTTCTTCTTATTTTGAAGAGCGCCCTTGGGTATACAAATGAAAGGGCCAAGATCTCTATGTCCAAATATTATAATTTTTTTTAATATGATTATTTGATTGGACTAAATTTGAGCATTATTTTATCCAATTAGAAGTAGTTCTCTCAAAAATATTTTTTATATTTATATAGACTTAAATTTAAAATATAGAGATTAAAATTATTTCTATTTAAATCAACCTGTTAGTTAATAAATTCCTTTATGGCCCAATTGGATTGGACTTTGACGTGTCCGCTGTGGGTGGTTTGTAGACTCTGGATATGCCCATAACAAAGGTGGTAATGAGAGAAAGGCCCACAAATGGATTAAGGGTCCTAGTTGAACTTTCTTTAGCCCAGTATGATTCTTGTTTACTCGAGAAGGCCCAACTTCTTTTTCTGTAATATCCTCCAAACTGGGTCGCCCACTAAAAGTTTCTGGATACATATTACCAACGGAGATTGATCTAAGTAATAAGTGACTTGGTATTATTTAAATAAAATTTTGAGTTTGAGCCTTAACGTATATAAAAAATTCATGTTGGGAGACTCACCCACCATAACCAGATGCGCGACGTGGGTCGGATCCGGATGCAGCAAGAGAAAAACTCCAATAAACCAGTTGGACAATAAAAAAAAGAAAAAGATCATATTCACTTATAAAAATATTAAATTTAATTAATTGTGCCTTAAAATTTAATATTCTTTAACTGTATCTATATTTAGTATACATTATATCATATAAAAATAAACTTAATACAGTAATAATAAAAAGTAAAATTGTTTATTCATATAAAAAATTTAATAATATAATTTATAAATAGAATATAAAAATATTTTCTTTATGTGCTATAAAAGTACTATAGGACTAATATTTAAAGAAAATTAATATTTTAGTTCTTATATTTTTAATTAGATCTTTATAACTTTTTTATTGGGTCCTTAAAATATTATCAGCTGTAAGCATGGATCTCTGTATTGATAATTCATTAATTTGTGTGCTTAAGATGGTATTAAGGGGGGTTAACACTGGAGTGTGTGTGGTTTTTATTCAATATACATATAGATTAATAAATAAGCACAAATAAATAAATTGAGATAACAAAATTAAAAATATCCTTATCCTTCTTCGCAGAAGCTATCATTTTCATTCATATTGAAGCCATCCAGATCCAAATTTCAAATTTTCATATTAAAAGCTCGTTTTTATTTTTGTAGTAATTTACATATCACTAATTTAGTATATGACTAAGTTCTAACAATCATATGACATGCATGTAACTTATTGTTCTTAGGTTTAACTAATATAAAGATAAGATAAATAATTATTTAAAATATATTTAATTTTTAAAGAATATTATTCTGTTGTGGTTTTAATCACAATATTTAGAGAGATATCTTAATTATTAAGTAAGATTTATGTGTGAAAGTAATAAACAGTTTACTCTATTTAATATTAGTATCGTTTAAAAAGAAAAAATAATTTATTTTATTTTTATATTGTAGATAAATTTATTTTTAAAAAAAAATTAATAAAAAAAATATATGACCAGCATGTGATCAATCTCTATAACTAAGGAAAAGATAAGAACGCAATAAAAGAAGGAAAAAATTACATAAATTTGGTTAAAAATTAAAAAGGGCAGAGATATTATTTTTTTAATATTTAATATGAAAAATATAAAATTGTAAAGGAGTTGGAAGAGAATCTAGGACAGTTTGACGGGTCTTGTGAGAGAGTACAACGCGTGGAGAGCGACAGGCACACCCCATGTGACTCCATAAGAAACCCCCCTTTTCTCTATCTTTCCACACAAAGTTTAATTTTGTTTAACAAGTTTCGGAATATAAATTATGGATATTTTAAAGTTTTTTATTAATCATTTATCATCTTAAAAATATTAAAAAAAAAATAATATAATTATAAAAAAATTAATATTAATCGTATAAACTCATATTTTAATAATTTATTTATAAGACAATATTAATTCATAAAAGACTAATGGATATAGTATTTGTTTGAATAACTTTAAAACTAAAATTTTAAAATAATTTTTAATTTAAATTTTTTAAAAATAAATAATTATATTTATTTAAAAAAAATTAGATTAAATTATAATTTTAAATAAATTATTATAAATAATTTATAAAATAATTTATTTTTATTTTTACTAATATTATTTTCTTTTCTCTTTTTTCTTCTCTTTTTCTACTCCACCTTCTCATTATCGCGTCTTCTCCTTCTGTGCTCCTCGTTGCCATCAGTGGGAGGGAGGAGAGTCATCTTTCCTTTATGCTTTCCAACAGCGTCCTCATCTCCCTCCAACAACGGCAAGCATGACGCCTTGATGTCTTCTTTTGAGTAATTTGGAGGAATGATAGTGGGCGTAGATTGTTTAGAGGAGGGAGACAGTAGAAGAAGGAGATGAGTGAAGTGACCATAGGTTGCAAGAGGAGAAAGAAGATCCTAGTAGAGGCTTGGGTTGCAGAGAAAGTGAACAATAATTTCTTTAATTTTTTAATTATATAGTTTTTAATCATAAATATTTAAATATTTATTTATTTAGAATATATTTTTTATTTTTTTTAAAAAAACCATTTAATTATTTTTTATAATTTTTTTTAAAGTCTATCTAAAGCCCACCCACTGAAGTAAAATTGGACATTGAAATAAAAAAGTATTTAATGTGGTTGCCCATGTTTGCCTAATAGAGCGGGGCCCACCACGTCCACATGCTCTGGTCCTCTCTGTATCTCCTCGATCCTCGATATCCCTCACACCACCCACCCTTCCACTCACTCTCTTTTAACTATTTCTTCATTTTTATATATTAAAAATAAAAATGCCTCTGTCATCCCCAAACTTCCCCCCGCTTTTATACTATTCCTATTAAGTACTTATCCGTATATTAAAATCATCCACTAATATTATAATCTACTTCTTCTGCTACCTTCCCCTTTTAATAACGCTTTTATCATTCTATTTTAATTTAATTTAATTTAATATCTCCCAAAAGTCATCTTTTTCCCTTTCACAGTTTCATCACCTCTCCCCTTCTCCGGTTTGTACTTCGTATTATATCCTACTTGTTTTACCAATAATTTCATCCATTTCCTTATCAACCCTCTCCCAGAATTAATTGAGAGTTTCTTGAATTTGATGCCTGAGCTTATTGATAATTTAATTGACCGCAAAACTCGTTGAATGATAGGGGTTCCACCGTCCCACTCATGAGGACGACCTTACTGTAGCATTCCCTCTCTCGCTTGCTCTGCCACTGCTACTGAATTATGAGATTTCTCGTAAGATTGAATCTTATAATACGCCAGCCACCTCTCCTCCCGTTAATTTACCTCCTCTTTCTCTCCGTCTTTTACTACTTCGCACTCTCTGGCTCTTTCCTCCCCCTGTTTTTTAGTACTTCTCTTCTCGGCTGTAAATGTGATGTAGCCCAGTTTTACTGTACATTTCTGATGGGGAAGAAGGGACGTACCTCCTGGTTGACCGCTGTGAAAAGGGCATTTAGATCTCCAACCAAAGACCCTGACAAAAGGAACCAGGAAGAAGACGAAGACAAGGTAATTCGCTTCGATTTTCCCGTTTTCCCCCTATCACCCATTCCTGTTCTTGTCCAGAAACGTCGGTTTCCTGAATTCTTTTTTGCAGAAGAGAGAGAAACGGCGATGGATTTTCAGAAAAACAGCGAATCAGGATGCGGCGACTATCCAGCACACCCCGACGAAGCAGAACCCCAATTCGGCTGCCATGACTGTTGTTCCCATACCTTTGCCGACAGCGACGGCGTCGGTGACAGATCAGAACAATCTTGCCGCGGCGGTAGCGAAGGCTGAAGCGGCCATGGTCACCTCTCAGGCAGCGGTGGAAGCTGCTAGATTGAAGAGGCCTTCAAATCTAGCCAGGGAGCACTATGCTGCTACGGTGATTCAAACTGCTTTCAGAGGATACCTTGTAAGTGTAGCTCTTAGATCTAATATCAAACGTAAAATCCTCCGCAGGTTTGGTAAAATGACAGAGAAAATCCTCCACATTAAGTTAACTTACAGATTTCTTTCACTTTCAAGGCAAGGAGGGCACTTCGAGCTCTGAAAGGGCTGGTGAAATTGCAAGCTTTGGTGAGGGGTCATAATGTTCGGAAGCAGGCAAAAATGACCCTTCGGTGCATGCAGGCTCTGGTTCGAGTGCAAGCCAGAGTGCTTGATCAGCGCTCGAGGTTCTCGCACGAGACCAGTAGTAGAAAGTCCACATTCAGTGACCCCAACAGCGTTTGGGAGTCGAGGTATCTTCAGGATATTTCAGATTGGAGATCAATGGTAAGTGAAGAAGAAAGTGAAAGCTTTTTTATTTCCGTTTGGAATGAGTAATTATGAAATGGGTAAAAAGTCAAGACTAAAAAGCACCTTTTCTGTTTCTTCCCAAGTTGTTTATCAAACTACAGTTTCTGAACTGTTCATTGATGTAAACATAATCCGTTTGAATTTGGTTTTTGTTGACAGTCAAGAGAAGGAAGCAGTATTGCAGACGACTGGGATGAACGCCCACACACAGTTGAGGAAGTTAAAGCCATGTTGCAGCAGAAGAAAGAAGCAGCAGCTATGAAGCGGGACAAGTCACTGTATCACGCTTTCTCGCAACAGGTTCCTGTATTACGCTGCTTTTCATTTGTTTCTCTCTGTTTTCCCCCATTTTCTGGAGTTCTTGAGCTGATAATTGGTTGTATATCGGATCACAAAGTCGCAGCTTTCGAGAAATGGTTGGAACTCGTCGATTGGAAATGAAGATGAACTGGAAGAGAGACCGAAATGGCTGGACCGGTGGATGGCTTCAAAGCCATGGGAGAGGGAAACCAGAGGAAGGGCTTCAACTGATCAGAGAGACATCATTAAAACTGTAGAAATGGACACTTCTCAGCCTTACTCATATCTGGGAGCTAACTACAGAAGATCACATCCAAATTATCAATATAACCTGCACCAACCCCAGAGACATTCAGTGGCTTCCCCACTCCACAGAAGCCACCAAAATAGTTATCTCCATCAATCTCCCGCAACCCCATCTCCTGCAAAATCAAGGCCTATCCAATTCCGGTCTGCAAGCCCTCGATGTGGTGGGGAAGATAGAAGCTACCGTACATCTCAAACCCCAAGTTTGAGGTCCAATTACGATTATTCTGGCAGTATGTACCAAAATGGAAGGGTTGGAACAAGCATCAGTGGTGGGGGTACATTGCCTAATTATATGGCGGCAACTGAGTCCGCAAAGGCCCGAGTTCGGTCTCAGAGCGCGCCAAGGCAGAGGCCATCGACACCGGAGAGGGACAGAGCAGGAACAGTAGCAAAGAAGAGGCTTTCATTCCCTAATGCTCCGGACCCTTATGCTGTTGCAATGGGTTATGGAAATTATGGTCATAGTTTAAAAAGTCCAAGCTTCAAGAGCGTGGGTGCTTCACACTTTGGGTTGGAGCAGCAATCCAACTATTCTTCTTGCTACACTGAGAGTCTTTGTGGCGAGATTTCTCCATCTTCAACGAGTGATCTTAGAAGGTGGTTGAGATGATTAGAAAGAAGCCAAACTCTGATAACCATTAACGAAATGCGAGAGATCTGCAGGTTCTGTCTTCGTCCGAGACTAAATCTTTTATAAGGGACTATCTTAATAAAATATTTTGATGCTAAAATTACTTTTCATTAACCCGCATCCCCTAAATTGTTTAGGGGTGGCCTGAATTAGATTTAGGAGCTGCAAATTATTGCTTAATAGTTCCTAGGAAGCTGATGAGAATCATTGATGTTTTTGTTTATCATTCTTTTCAATCAATTTTGTGGATTGTCCTCTGAAAATAACTCAATCACCAGTTTCTTATATATTTTCCCTGGACCTGTGTCATCTCTTTCTTCCCTCAGTCGCTGGGGACAGTAACAAATCAATGATTGTTATGGATGATCAAGTACAATTTATGATCATTCATCCTCAAGGAAATCACTCACCAAAATCTTAGATCCATTTGGAGCATTGGGAATAATTCACTGCTATTTTGTGCCATCAATTCTGAATGTTATAAAGAGTAATTTTTGCTTTAAATGAGATGCCAGGCAAAGCAGGCCTAGAGTCTAGTTGTGAGAGAAAAATGAGGATGTATATGTGAAAGATAATTGCAAATATTAATTATACAGTGGTACATGTTATTCTAAGACGAGCTCTGCATTTTACAGTTCAATGAATACCTATAGCCGGTAAAAATTTTAACTAAGTGAGCTTGCATGCTTAAATTATAATATTTTACTCGATAGGAAAGAAAATAAAATTAAAAATTTATAAAATAATATTATATTTATATTATCAAGAATTAAATAATATTTATTATCTATTATTAATAATAAGATAATAAAAAGATAATTAAAATTTTAAAATCTATGAGATATATAAAAGAGGCTTAAATTCTAAATAATTTGTGTTATTTTATATGAACAATGCTTGTATTTTATTGATAGTCATCAAATATATTTATACATATAATAGAGAATATTAGATAAATCTATATACTAATAAAATAATATTATATTTTATCATATATACTAATTATAGGATATTTACATATATTCTAATATCTCTATACTAAATCTTAAATTGGAGCATAGATATCAATCATGCCCAATTTATTACAAAGATATTCAACTCGATTCTCATTAAGAGCTTTGGTGAGGAGATTACCCAATTAATCACTGGATCTGACATATTCTGCAGAAAGAGTTTTCCTTAAGCTTATCTCAAATAAAATGACAGTCAATTTCAATATTTCTTGCATTCATAGAATATCAAATTAAAAGCTATATGTATGGTCATTTTATTATCACATCACAACTTTGTTAGTAACGAGATTTTAAAATCAACCTCATTCAGTAACTAATATATCCAGATTATTTCACATACTGATTGTGCTATAGCTCTATTACGCTTCTGCATTCGTTTTTGATACCACATTTTATTTCTTGTTTCTTCAAGATACCAAATTTCCTTCTACAAAAATATAATATCTTATAGTCGATCGTTTTGTAACTTTTGATCCACTATGATAGGCATCAAAAAAACACTCAATATCTATGTGACAATAATTTTTGTACAATATCCCACGACTTAGAGATTTCTTTAAGTAATGTAATACATATTTTAAAATTTTATATTGTCTTACAGTTAGCGAGACGATTAATTATTTATATTTTTAAATAATTAATAAAAAATAAATATAATATATATATAGACGTACCCAATTATATTTTAAACTATCTTTTTTTTACTAAGTTAAATATTTTATTTCTGGGATCATATAGTGCACGGGACAATCAGGCACACCCTACTGCATTGTCCATAATAAGGGAAGAAAGTAAGGGCATGGTGCAGCACATTTATGAGTGGCCGTTGCATCGTTTTGTGATATCAACATTTACGAAGCACACGTACCATATGAGAACTCAAATTTAACAACAATTAAGAAAGTTAATTACTATCAAAAGTATTTAAAGTTTTGTTTTGGGGAAACACAGTTTTTAGTTAATTGATCAAAGTCTCTATATTATTTTATCCTGTCTATAAGATAAGATATGTTTAAATTAATGGCATCTTATCTCATTTTACATAATTAAGAGTACTTAAAAAAAGTAATTAATGCTTATATACATGTGCAGAGAAAACTTTCTAGATTGATGGAGTATTACTAAACATCATTGTAACGTTTTCGGCACATATTACCATATTAGCAACAATCATCTCTAGAGGCCTTATCTAAAATTGGTCATATATTTTTTTTGTAATTAAAGAGATAAAGACTAATGGGTTATAAGAGGATCGAACTCATGACTTTGGAATTGTAACATGGCTCTCATATTATTAGGCTATAATAAAATTGGTCATAATTATAAGAATTGTTTTTTTACAACAAAACTACAATAAGGTTGACCAATATTGACTACAACTCCAAGGACAACAGCCCAATGTTCCTCTTTTATTTTTCTAAAATATTGGTAATAAACCTTTTTAAAAGAAAAACAACAATCTGGTAACATGGCACAAAATTTAAAAAAATATGCAAATAATATAATTTGTTATATATTTTATATGAATATTGATAATCAATCCTCAATCATTATATAATTTTTGTAGAAGGCTAGTGTTTTATAAATAAAAACAAGATTTAAAAGATAATATTACATGCTTTGAATTTTGTGTTTTTTTTTCGTATGTATTAATCTGTTTGAAATATTTATTTGATTAATAATCATAATTTACCTCGTGACCGAGTCAAACGTTGACAAAATCACGCAAATAAGTATCCAGTGAGAATTACACGCTAGTCGACGTTCAAAAACAAAGTGAAGACACTGAAGAAGGTTTTAGTATTGTAGTTTGTGATATGTACGGACGGAAAGGAGTGTATGAAAAGGTAGGCAGATTGAAGGCATCATGGTTACATGAGAGCTGGTGGGCAATGCATTCGTTCAAGTTCAAGTTCTAAGTTCAAGTTCAAGTTTCATCTTTCATAAATCCGACAACTTACAAAGTAAAAGGAAAAGCATCTTCGTATGATCAAAAGAGGAATATTTGCTGGACCATTTCTTCCATTTTCTTATTAACACTATATACCTTGCTCTTTTCTTGTCTTTTTTATTCTTTTCTTCTTATGTTGCCTAAATAACGGTATTTTCTTAAAAATAATTATATTTAAAATATTATCATATAATAAATATAAACATCTCTTTAACTGAGACTATTTAAAGTTATTGTTTGCATCCATATGTAATTGGGCTGGCCCAATAAAGACAATAGAGCGCAATGTAGTACAAAGACCCACCGAGGATCCGCCTTCAGGTCATCTGTTTTTTATGGAAAAAATTTAAATGAGTCTAATACAAATCTCTTATTAAGCTAGAGTATGACTATAGAGGTCAAATAAACTTATAATAGATTTATAAGATTACCTATTAAAATAGTTCTTATAATAATACAGAGAATCGAAATTGTGTTCTTATAAGATATAAGCCCATTTATTAATTTATAAGTTATATGCACATAAGAATGATTTTGAAAATTGTGAATGCTAATGTAAGTGGCAGTTTTGTTTTTTTAAAAAATGGACGATGTCACAGTCTTGTAAGGATTATGTCCTGTGTTAGTAGGTTTAATTCATCATATATATAGCGGAACTTGTTGATCTGATCTAGTCATATAAATTAACTCTTGCGGGGAGGAAATATATTAACATAGATGACTTTCAAAAATATTTTACATTTGATGAAACAAAAACGTCAAACCTTGCAGAGTTAAAAAAAATATTCAAATGATCAAGTTGAACATTATTAATGCTGTAGCTGGTGGCTGCTGAATATAATACAGGAATTGAACATTGACAACTGTTAAAAAGATTCCTACTTGTATCATTATGGTGTGTCTTTCACACTTTTCATGGTTGGGAATTTTAAAAAAAATGTTTTTGTTGAATGCTTGTTCTTTCCCACACTGTTTTTTTTTTTTTTTAACGTTAAAACCTGTTACACAAAAATCGCTGAAGAGTTGTGTAATTTGAACGAAATTAAATAGGGAAGAAAGTTGAGAACCCAAATATGACTGAATGACCAAGTCATCCGGGCATTATTGAATACTAAAACAAGATCTGTGAGGAACATATAAATAGAGGGTTTAAATTAGAAGAAAACCATCAAAACAATAGTTTTTATAATTAAAAAGAGAGGAGTGAAAGCAATGTTTGAGTTAAAGCCAGAGGAAAATACGAGGACTTAAAATAACGGAACAAATACTTTGCTCAATGGAACACGAGATCGCGAGCAGTTAAATACTTGTGGACAGCTTACATGTTAGTTTAAACTTTGTTAACTACTCCCTTCGGACTAATTAACTATTTTTCTTATATAAGAAATTTCTTAACTCTGAAAAAATTTCACACTCGCTTCATGCATGCATCCTTCTTCGCACTTGTTAACTATTTGTAGAGCATAAAAACTTGTATCTCTCCTAACAATTACGATTCTTGAAATTTAAATTTATGTTATCCTCTCATCAACTAATAGCTTAATGCGTTAACTTGAAACAGATTATTAATTCATCGTACGCTTTAATATCCTTAATTATCCTTTTTTGGAAGACCTGCACTTCGCTACATTTAATTATATGTGCTTAATGCTTCTGCCGCTCGCTTATTTATACTAATAAAACTTTGTCAACTTCATCCAAGTGTGAATGACAGGGCTTTGATTCTTGATATATATGATATAATACACACATATACCTAACAAGATAAGTGGTAAAATATTATGGTATTGTCATTCTTTGATAATCTATGATTTCTGATATGACGAGTTGGTACCGTGACTTGGACATTTTTGTCTGAAGTCCAATTTCAACGCGCCCCATAATTTCTCGCAGGTCCAAGGTCCAAAAGCTCCCAGCTCTAAAATTTATACATATACACATTATCACGTACTGGGGTAATACGCCAATACTTCTCCAGAGAACAAGGTTACGGTCAAGTTTGAATCAACGATGAAAGTGCTTAAAACATCCATTCGCATCATTTTCTTCTTCTTAGTTTTCGTGAATGGGGTTTATTCGTCTCCTCCAGATGACCCCGTCAAGTGTACTTCCGGCAACACAAACTGCACCATCACAAACGCTTATGCCGCCTTCAATGACCGGAGCATTTGCCGAGCATCCCAAGTACTGTACCCAGCCACCGAGCAAGACCTTCTTTCCATGGTGGCTTCGGCTTCAAAGTCCAACACAAAAGTGAAAGCTGCAACTAGATATTCGCACAGCATCCCAAAGTTAGCTTGCCCGGGTGGCCAAGACGGGATCATAATAAGCACCAACAAGCTCAACCATATAGTGAACGTTGATGTGAACAGCAGAAGAATGACAGTAGAGAGTGGGGTCCTTGTGAGGGACTTGATCAATGAAGCGGCTAAAAATGGTTTAGCTTTGACGTATACGCCGTACTGGTGGGGACTGACGGTGGCGGGACTGTTGGCGACGGGGGCTCACGGCAGCTCGCATTGGGGAAAAGGTGGTGCCGTTCATGAGTATGTGGTGGCGATGAGGATTGTGACGCCGGCGACGGCAGAAGAAGGGTACGCGAAGGTGAGAAGCCTTAGTGAGTCAGATGAAGAACTCGATGCAGCCAAGGTTTCGCTTGGCGTTCTTGGGGTTGTTTCTCAGGTTTGTCTTTCTTTATTAGTCTTTATATCCCGTCCAAGTGCAGGCAATTAAACAAGAGAAAATAAATAAAATTAGGGTAGTTTTGGAACTTTTGACTTCTATGTAATTGGATGTTTTAATATGCAGGTAACCTTACAATTAGAGCCATTGTTTAAGCGATCACTTACGTACGTGATGAAGAAAGATTCAGATTTGGGAGTGGAATTGATCAGATTTGGGAAAGAGCACGAGTTTGGTGATATTACGTGGTTTCCTACACAAAAGAAGGCTCTGTACAGATTTGATGATCGAGTTCCCATTAATCATTCTGGAAATGGTCTCTACGATACGCTCGGATCTCGTTCCACTTCTTCTGCTCAATTAGCTTCTTCCAGAGACACAGGTTAACTACATATCTTCGCCTTTTCATTTGACCGAGGAAACAAGCTAGTTTTAAATGTTGCAGCCTTTTGAGAAACTAAACTAAGGAGAAGTTGAATTTTCTGTAAAACAGAGGAACGTCAAGAAACAACAAGGGACGCTAATGGTAAATGCCTTGATGCACAGTCGGCGACTAGCACAGCTGAGACATCTGCTTTTGGCTTGACTAACAACGGTTCTCGTTCTTTTTTCTCATTTTCCACTTACGCATTTTCACAAACACGTTACGACCACTTACTTCTTCGTTCATAGTTGACTTAAGCAGCAGTTATATAAAAACTTATTGGTTTCTTTATGCATAAATAGGTACATTCTTTACTGGGTACCCAGTGATTGGACAAAACAATCGCATCCAATCATCTGGGTCATGCTTAGATAGTAAAGAAGACGCATTGCGCACCATATGTTCCTGGGATTCTAGACTCCAACTTCTGTTCTTTTACGAAACAGCATTTAGTATCTCTTTGTCGAATATTTCAAGCTTCATCAAAGACGTGAAGAAGCTAGTTGAATTGGAGCCACAAGCACTGTGTGGATTAGAGCTCAATGGTGGCATGCTCCTGCGCTATATCAAAGCTTCAAGTGCTTACCTGGGAAAACCAGAGGATGTTGTGGATTTTGATTTTGTGTATTACAGAAGCAAGGACCCACTAAGTCCTAGGCTTTTTGAGGACATATTTGAGGAGATTGAGCAGATTGGGCTGTTCAAATATGGAGGGTTGCCTCACTGGGGAAAGAACAGGAATTTAGCTTTCAAGGAAGTCATCAAGAAGTTTCCAAATGCAAACAAATTTTTAAGCGTGAAAAGAAAATATGATCCAGAAGGGATTTTCTCTAACGAGTGGACAGATCAAATTCTAGGGTTAAAAGAAGATGGAATGATATTAAAGGATGGATGTGCTCTAGAAGGTTTATGCATATGCTCAGAAGATCGCCATTGTTCTCCAGCCAAGAATTATTATTGTAGACCTGGTAAGGTCTATAATGAAGCCAGGGTTTGTACTTTCGAAGGCCGAAATTGACATGAACGAAGAGGGTTTTATTAAAGTACTTTTTTGTGATGTGATATTTCATATTTTAGATGTTTTTGATAATCTTTTGCCGCAAAATAATGCAATAATGTCACATAAAAGAACTATATATATATATATGATTCGATTGTGTGTAGTACTGTACTATGCAATATGGCATGGGTTAAATGCTATTTTCTTGAATTTAGTCCCCTGAAAATTGCAATTGCGAGACCATTTTCTTGTTACTTCCATCATGCCCAAATAGGTGTTGCTTAAGATTATTCACGCAAAGTAATAAAATGAACAAGTGGCTTAAATTTTATTTGACATTGATATGAGCACACAGGCATGGCAATTAAAATTTAGCATATGGGTAAGTGGGGTGCGCATGCACGCACATATATGAATTAGGAAGAAATTAACTCATTAAGAATATTGAAAAAAGTTAGTGTAAATTCTAAAACAGAGTGTTGAGAGATAGTGGATTTGTATAGTTCAATATATTGGGCTTATCTGGCAAAAATAATCTATATTGGGCTTATTCATGTACGGTTATTGGGCCTCTGTACATAAATCTGGGCCCATGCTGCAGACCTAGGAGGGAAGTTATAAAATGTACAGACCCAACAACCATATTGCAACCCAGCCTAATATATTATTGAAAAAATTAATCTCAGGTTACATTAACCATTTTATATATGGCAATTTATTACTCAAAAATATCATAAAATTTTTAAATTATTGTGAAGTCTCAAGGGACATATGGGTAGGAGATTCTAATTATAAAAAATATACTATTATCCTTACTTTGAGTGACAAATAACAAGTGGAAAATACTTCATTGACGATTTAAAGTAAAACATTCCAATTGCATATTTGAATATATTTTGAGAACATAAGTTATTAGCTTAATGTCCCAAAATGTGATGACATGGGGTAAAGCTTGGACTTTGTGGAATTAAAGGCCTAATTAAATGTATCATGCATGAAGGATCTAAATCGATATTGAATTCAATCTATTTGATGGAGTTGTTGGATTGTTTATAAATTCAAAAACCAAAAGAACCATTATATCAAACATAAACTCTGGCAATCCGTTTTGCAATCGTGGAGTGTATTCAGATTTTTTATTTAAAAGAAAAATCATTCTTAAAGAACAGCCCTTTAGCCAGAAGCAACCCATTTAAAATATATTTATCTGGATGAATAGAAAGAAATAATAAATTAATAGCGAAGAGTAATTAATTGTTTTTATAGACTGAATGATTTTGAAAATCTTGACGGTTAATGTAACGGGTCAAAAGCGGCGCCATTATATTTAATTCATACCGGAATATTCGTTGATTTTAACTATATATATATATATATATATATATATATGCGACTTTTCGAAATATCTCGTATTAGATGATATATAAACGTGAAACCTTAATGCAAAACTAAAAATAGATTATTCAAATCGTCAAGTTGAACCGTTGTAGCTGGTGGTCGCAGCTTAACGTAATAATATAACTTCGACTAGTTAAGAATGCATTGTCTTTCCTTTTGGCGGGTCTTTTTGTAGAAATATTTACATACTCAATAGTACCATATAATTTAAACTCTATTTAATTAAAATATGATAATTTATCTGATTTTAATTCTAATCTATTGAGACTCGTTTAACAAAATTTATATTTTATTTTGTTTCTAGAAAAAGCTCTTAACAAGATGTGTCAAGAGTAATAAAATGAATAGTACTAATAAAACATTTCTTTTGAAATTAAAATATAATGTGAATTATTTTAAATGGGTCATTAATTAGTCAATTAGAATTAAAATAAGATAAATTATTATATTTTAATTAGATAGAGTTTAGATGATATTGTAGTCCTATAGTATATAAGTATTTTTAATATTTTCATTGGTGGAAATTGTTTTTTTATTGCTTGTTGCTAAACTGTGTTCTTCGTTCGTACTGATTAGTTGCTCGAAATTCCTGATGAGCTGCGCAATCCGAAAAATACTGGGGAAGAAATTTCAGAACCTAAATATGACTGAATGCAATGGCCACGTAAGAAATTTGGCTAGCTAGGTTGGCCATTTCCTTTTATTATATTGATATCCTATGTTTTCTTTTAATTATATAAACAAACACTAACAACCTAAAATTATAAATAAAATTGAATTTATGATATCTCATTTATCGAATAGCTTGCATGCCAATGAGTTATAAGGCCATGGATTGATATCCTATGTTAATTTTAAGAATAGTCACTTGTTACTTGTCATCTTTAATTAAAATTAAATTTGAATCAGCTCAAGTTTCGTTTATTTGCCTTGTACATTTTTACCCATTACTATTACATCACATTTTTTTCAATTTCTACAAGACATCACACGCTCACTCTTAGTTCCTAAAGAAGCATCAGGGTGTGTCTTGGATCGATCCATGTCTCAATTTTTTGTTTCATGACACACGTACTCATTATACACTCTACAGAGAATTTAAATTCACAACTTTATGCTTAAAAATGCTTCAATATTTTAATTTTATTAATATATATATATATGCATTAATAAAAATACATTTCCAGAGGAAAAAAAACTCACCTCAATTCTTCTGCCGCTAGCTTATAGTTATACTCATATAACTTTGCCGACTTCATCGACGTGTAAGTGAGGGGGCTGGCTTTTATTCTTGGTACATGTACTACAAGTCTATAATGCATACACATACTCTGACTAATAGAACATTTTATGTTAGCAGTCAAATTGCACAATACTCAAATTTATCTTAACATAAGTGTCTTCTTTATAACTTAAACTTAAGATTTAAAAAATCTAATAAGGCTTTATACCACTAAACTAACTATATATTAGTGGTATTCTCTCTAATCTCTCTCTATATAACATGCATTGCAGAGGGCTTGCTTCACCAACGATCAAAGTTTACATACAAGCGCCAAGCTCCAACCATGAAAATGCTTAAATCCCTTCTCACCATCTTTTTCTTAGTTTTCATGGATGGGGCTCTTTCTTCTCCTCCAGCTGATCCCGTCCAGTGCAGTTCCGGCAACACACACTGCACCATCACAAACTCCTACGGTGCCTTCCCTGACCGGACCACTTGCCGGGCATCCCAAGTTCTGTACCCAACCACCGAGAAAGAGCTTATTTCCATGGTGGCTTCGGCATCAAATTCCAAAACAAAAGTGAAAGTAGCCACCAGGTATTCCCACAGCATCCCCAAGCTTGCTTGCCCTGGAGGCCAAGATGGGATCTTAATAAGCACCAACAAGCTCAACCATATAGTGAAGGTTGATGTGAAAAGCAGAAGAATGACGGTAGAGGGTGGGGTCCTTTTGAGGGACCTGATCGATGAGGCGGCGAGAAATGGGTTGGCGTTGCCGGATACGCCATATTTTTGGGGACTGACGGTGGCCGGAGGGTTGGCGACGGGGATTCATGGAAGCTCGCTGTGGGGAAAGGGCAGTGCTGTTCATGAGCATGTGGTGGCGATGAGAATTGTGACGCCGGCGACGGCCAAAGAAGGGTATGCCAAAGTGAGGATTGTAAGTGAGTCAGATGAAGAACTGGATGCAGCCAAGGTTTCCCTTGGGGTTCTCGGGGTTGTTTCTGAGGTATGCTTTATTTTATAATTTAATAGACCGTTACACAATTGATTAATCAAATGATTTTTTTATAATATAATATATTGTTATTTTATCACATTAATAAACTGAACAATAAAAGTATATATAACACGTTCAATCGCTTTTGATCTCATATAAAATATTTTCTTAATAGAGATTTTATATAATATATATCGTTAGAAGATCGATGAAATTCATTACTTACATAATGAAAAAATAGAGTGGTTTTGACTTTATGTACGTAATTGTTGGTTCTTTTACTTTGCAGGTAACGTTTCAATTAGAACCATTGTTTAAACGATCAATTACATACGAGATGAAGAATGATTCAGATTTGGTAGAGAAATTGATTAGATTTGGGAAAGAGCATGAGTTTGGTGATGTTTCGTGGTATCCTACACAAAAGGTGGCCATCTTCAGAGTTGATGATCGAGTTCCCATTAATCATTCTGGAAACGGTCTCTATAATGTCATCGAGTTTCGTTCCACTCCCTCTGCTCATTTGGCTGATATCAGAGCCGCAGGTCAATTCTGTCCCTTCCCTTTTCATTTTCCTACAAAGTTGATATGAAACACGTACGTAAATGTTTTCCAGAAACAAACTAACGAGAAGTTGAATTTTATGTACCAGAGGAACATCAAGAAGCAACAAGGGACGCTAATGGTAAATGCGTGGATGCACAGGCGGTGACTATGGCGGATTTCAACGCTGCTTATGGTTTGACTAACAACGGTACTACTCATTCTCTTTCTCACTTTCTTACACTCATTTTGACAAACACCTCGTGAACACTTTTTTCTCTTCATCCAAAGTTTATTTAACCAACATTAATATCATAACTTACTAGTTTCTTCATGCATAAATAGGTACAAACTTTACTGGGTACCCAGTGATTGGACAAAACAATCGCATGCAATCAAGTGGGACATGCCTAGATAGTAAAGAAGACGCATTGCGAACAATATGCCCCTTTGATTCAAGACTCAAACTTCTGTTCTTTCATGAAACATCCTTCACCATCGCCTTGTCCAAGATTTCAAGCTTCATTAAAGATGTGGAGAAGCTAATTGAATTAGAGCCAAAAGCACCGTGTACATTAGAGCTCAAAGGTGGCATCCTCATGCGATATATCAAAGCTTCAAGTGCTTACCTGGGAAGAACAGAAGATTCTCTGGATATTGATTTCGTATACTATAAAAGCAAGGACCCATTGATTCCCAGGCTTTTTGAGGACATTTTTGAGGAGATTGAGCAGATTGGGTTATTCAAATATGGAGGGTTACCCCATTGGGGCAAGAACAGGAACGTAGCATTCAAGAACGTTATCAAGAAGTATCCAAATGCAGACAAGTTTCTAAGCGTGAAAAGAAAGTATGATCCACAAGGGATTTTCTCTAGCGAGTGGTCTGATCAGATTCTGGGATTAAAAGAAGGTGTGACGATATTGAAAGATGGGTGTGCTCTTGAAGGCTTGTGTATTTGCTCAGAAGATCGTCATTGTGCTCCAGCCAAGAAATATTATTGTAGGCCTGGGAAGGTTTATAAGGAAGCTAGGGTTTGTGCTTTTAAAGGTTAAGATTGATATGAAGGAAAAGACTTTCATTGGAAGGATGCCTCCAATCAAAGGGCTTTTCATTTAGTGTGATATTTCATATTTATGATGTTTATGATCATCTCTTGTTGTAGAATAAGGCATTCATTGTCATTTGTAATAAGCTATGTTGATTTTAATGGAAGTTTTATGCTATTTTCTTAATTGTAGTCCCTACAAATTGCAATTGCGTGGTATATAGAAAGTAACGGTTTTTTTCCTTATGAATGTGTAAATACACTCTTTATAATTTTATTTTCTAATATTCCTCCTTTTAAAATTTAGATAAATTCTGCAAATTTTCCAAGCAATTAAAAATACTCTTTGTAATTATAATAATTGTGGATTATTTGACAGATAGCATTGTATTGTGTTCATCAGATATTTGAAAAGTGCAGGCATGCATCTTTTTTTTTTTTGTGGGGGGGGGCAACCCATTTGAAAATTATAATTTATCTGGATGAATAAAAAGAAAGAATAATAAATTAATAGTGACAATTTTTTATGGATTATATTGATGATATGATCAAAGATTTTGAAAATTGACTGTTAATGTAACTTGTCAAAAACTACAAAAAGGATGATGTAACATTCATGTAGAGATTATATATCTACTGAGTCATTAGATTTTTTTTTTAATATTTTAAGAGAAAAAAATGCTATTTGATCCAAAATTAATATTAAGTTAATGATAAATGTCAATGTCCATTAGTCAAGAGGCAACATTTTCATAATTTTAATGGTTGAAAAGTGGCATTGCTCTAAGAAATAATGTAGGATATATCCAATGCTGATTGTGAAATAGTTTAGGGAGAAGGCTTTTTAAACCCAAATTAAACTAAAAATAAATCCAAATTAAATGATCAAGTTGAATATTAATATTGTAGCTGCCCAGCTGGATGCAGCTTAACGTAATATAAAGTTGACTGTCGTTAAAAATTCATTGTTTTTCTTCTGTTGCGTCTCTTCTCTGTTGGAAATTATTTTTCTTTTTTTCTTTTTGAATATTGCTTGTCTTGTGCTAAACTGTGTTCTTCGTAATAGTCATTCATCTGTACGAAATTCCTAATGAGTTGTGCAATACGAACGATATTAGGGATTAGTGAAGAGAGTTAAGAACCCAAATACGACTGAAAATAAGCATTAAGGAAGAATATAAGGGTTTTGATCAAAATGAAAGTAATGTTTAGTTAAACACGACAAGAAAATAAGAGGATTTAAATAATGAAACAAATTATTTTTGCTCAATGGAACACGAGATCTCGAAGACGAGGAGGACTATTCTCAACTTGTAAGTTCCCTAATGGCAAAGCAATATTTCCCTAGAATTAGCTTCGCTTATATGTTCCGTACAAGTTTTATTTAGATTATTGAATCGGACAATTTAAATTTTTCATGCTTTTATTTTATTTTTATGAGAGAAAATTGAGAAAAAGTTCCCTCTTAAAATGTTTTTCCTCAATTTTTCCTTTTTAGTTTTTCCTTTTCTTTTTTCTGGTGGAGCTCAGATTTTTTATTTTTGTGTACAAAATTTTTTAAAAAAAAGTTAGGCTCATTCACGATCGAAGGGTAGGGCGAAGTCTCTTTTTCTCTTAGGTTATATCAAGATCAGATAGGATGAACCGTCTATTACCCTCAGGCATAAACTTAGGCACCTAAAAAATAAAATGCCTCTTTAAATACCATAACTAGTAGAGATAAGATGATATCTCGTTAGGGATCAATTCTTTTGAAATGTACAGTAAAGATCAACAAAACTTTTAAAGTATGTTACTGTTTCTAGAGGATGGCCCAAAAATTCAGACCCAGCTTCTCTCCACTGCTCTTACAATCCTTTTTTGTGAGGAAGGAATGTCAAACGCAATTGAACACCAAAATGCTATTTTCTTTATTAAGAGGTGAGTTTTAATTAAATTTATTTCTCATATTTATTATTTTTTTAAATTAATTTATCAAACTTATAAACTTATATATATAATATAATGATACATATAAGTATTTTAGGTAGATTAAATCATAAATATTATAATTAAATAATTTATTTTACTTCATTAACTTCACGTATCCATTTTTTTTAAAAAACCAAATCTTCATTCCAATCAAATAATCAATGTAGTAGTAAAGAAATAAGCAGGGCCCAGAGGGAATAAATGAAAAGGTATGCATGCCCCAGAGAGAGAACCGATCGAGACAGCTATATTAATATTAATGGTGGTTGGGAAGATGGATTATTCATTCTTGTTTTTTTTTTTTGCACCAGAATATGGATTAATCATTTACACACATCGATCCGTTTTGCGAATATTCTAACTTAGAGAGAGAAATCTGGAGGAAATTAGAGGAGTTTATTCAGTCCCTGTAACTCAACAATTACATGTGCCATATCGGTTCTTCCACACACACACACACACACAAACATATTTCGGTTGTGCTTAGACTGAATTCGTTGAGTTGTTAGGTCAAGGCCAAAAATCACTAGGGTCACTTCTCTAGTGGAATGTGTAAATGTCTCACAATGTATCAAATTAATATTTAAATTATACTAAAAAAGATATTTATATTTAATACTTGATAATATTTAAAATATAACTGTATCCAATGGCATAACAGGAAAAAAATCATTATTATTGGTCACTGAGTTCAATCATACTAGTGTTGGGGTGCATCTCTCACAAAAGAAGTATATTATTGAGGTTCTTACTAAAACCTATACCGTTTTAACCTCTTTGGCAGCCTAGCTTTTGTTTTTGTTTCCCTTCCCCACCGCACCCCCTCACCCACCCCAAAACACCAACGGCAGCCTAGCTGGTTAAACATATAATTAGACTTAAAAAACATTTCTAAACGAAAAGCCATGTCCGGGCTGGCTTTGATTCTTGGCGCGCACACACACACACACACATAATACACAGAGATATATACACCTAACTAGTATATTTATGCACTATTAAATTGACACCGCTGTTTTTGTTTACATATAGCTAACAACAATTAAACATTCACTTTATGATCATATTGTCAAACCCGATCTTAATTAGACATCGGGCTGAGTGATAAAGTATTAATTATATATCCTCATTGACTTTTATGTCAAGTTTATATATGCACTGTCTGTAAGTAACGTGTTACCCAGGCTGTTTGTTTGAAGTCAAATTTCACCGCCCTGTCATTTCTCTCAGGTATAAAGCTATCAGCGAATGAAGTTTATGCAACAGCTAAGTTTCAACCCAAGAAAATGCTCAAATCAATTCTCATCATCTTCTTCATAGTTTTCACATATGGGGTTATTTCTTCTCCTCCAGATGACCCCGTTAAGTGCACCTCCGGCAACACAAACTGCACCATCACAAACTCCTACGGCGTCTTCCCTGACCGGAGTACTTGCCGGGCATCCCAAGTTCTGTACCCAACCACCGAGCAAGAGCTTATTTCCATGGTTGCTTCGGCTTCAAAGTCCAACGCAAAAGTGAAAGCAGCCACCAGATATTCCCACAGCATCCCCAAGCTTGCTTGCCCGGGAGGCCAAGACGGGATCATAATAAGCACCAACAAGCTCAACCATATGGTGAACGTTGATGTGGAAAACAGAAGGATGACGGTAGAGAGTGGTGTGATTCTGAGAGAACTGATGAATGAAGCGGCGAAGAATGGGTTGGCGTTGCCTCATACGCCGTACTGGTGGGGAATAACGGTGGGGGGGTTGTTGGCGACGGGGGCTCACGGCAGCTCGTTATGGGGAAAGGGCAGTGCGATTCATGAGCATGTGGTGTCGATGAGGATTGTGACGCCGGCGACGGCGGAAGAAGGGTATGCGAAGGTGAGAAGCTTTAGTGAGTCAGATGAAGAACTTGATGCCGCCAAGGTTTCGCTTGGGGTTCTTGGGGTTGTTTCTCAGGTATGGATCAAGTTTCAATACATATATTTAATTAAAAAAATATGAATAATCGCTCTTACACATCATTTGATGCTCCAATAAGATAAAAGTTGAAATGAATAAATTTACAGATTATAAATCCCATTTATTTCTTGAATGAATAAAAATAATCTACTGAAATTAAAAGGTATATAATTATAGCATTCTTTCTATTATTATATGATTCCATTTTTATCAATTTAAATAATAAATTATATGTTTTGGATAAAAAATACCAAACAGTTAAAAGATAGGAGTATTTGTCTATCTTAAATGATTTGTCTATTTATCTTAATTATTTTCACCAAATTATAATTTTAAAAAATATTTCTTCCTCTGCAATGCAAGAGCAATCTATTTTTCTTAAGCATAGATATTTTCCAATTGGAAATAATCTTATATATTATGTGTGTGTTTGGATAAGATTTTAGAAAATGACTTATAAAAAAATAGCTTTTGGGTAACTTTTGAAAAATGGCTTTTAGAAAAGAGTTTATGAAAAAAAATGTTCTGGATAAATGAGTGTTTGGATAGTTATTACTAAAAAGATTTTTATAATTGAAAAATTACTAAAAATGATATAATTTTATTAAAAGTATGAGAGAGAGGAGAAAGGGTGAAAAAAAGAGAGAGAAAAAAGGGTAGAAAAGATAAAAGAGTGATAGTAGAAAAGATAGAAGAGAGATGAGAGAGGAGAGATAGTTGAAAAGATAGAGGAGAGGGGGTATAAGAAAAAGTAATAGTAAAATAGTAATTGAGTAATTCATAAACTCTTTTACTGTTCCAAAAGCTAATATGGCTAGCTTATCTGAAACTATAGTTTAGTTCAAAAATCCTTTTGGACAAATATATCTGTTTGTTTTAAAATTTCTTTAAACTAAAGTTTGGGTTAGAAACCTTTTTAAAACCTAGGTTTAGAGATTTTTTAAATAGACCCTATAAACACTTTGAGCGCTAAATATATGGTATATCCCTTAATTGGGATTCTAACCTTTGTTAGCTAAGCTGTGAGGGACTAATTATTTTTGCTAGATTAAACTTTAGTTTTACCAAAAATTATTGAAAAAAATGTGGGCCTTGGGCACCTAGAACATAAATAAAAAAGTATCAACATTTAATGCGGATTGCTTCCGGAGTATATGGGCCCATTTGGATAGGATTTTAGAAACGAGTTTATGAAGAAAAAAAATAGCTTTTAGGCGGCTTGTAGAAAATGGCATTTGAAGAAGAGCTTATGAAAAAAAAGTGGTTTTGAATAAATGAGTGTTTGGATAGTTATTTCTAAAAATATTTTTATTATTGGTAAATTATGAAAAAGTGTATGAGTATTAAATGAAGAAAAATAAGATATGAGAGAAGAGAGAGGAGAGGGGAGACGGTGTAAGAAAGAAAATAGAGAGGGTGTAAGAAAAAGTAGGAGAGGAGAGAGAGAATATAAGAAAAAATAGGGGTAATATAGTAATTGGTTAGTTCATAAGTTCTTTTACTATTCTATAAGTTACTTTGACTAGCTTATCTGAAATTTTGATTTTAAACTATAGTTTAATCTAAAAGACTGTTTGAACAAATGTCTATTTATTTTAAAAATTTTTTAAATTTAGGTTTTGAACCAAATCTAGGTTTAGCAATTTGTTAAAGACACACTATATGTACCTATAAAAAAATAAGTCTTAGCCTACTATATGGGTCCAACATCAAAAATAAAAAAGAACGGAAAAAAAGAAGCAAAGTAGCTTGGACTTTTATGTAATATGCTTTGAATATGCAGGTCACCCTACAATTAGAGCCCTTGTTTAAACGAACAATTACGTACGTGGAAAAGAGTGATTCAGATTTGGGAGAAGAATTGATTAAATTTGGGAAAGAGCACGAGTTTGGTGATGTGACTTGGTATCCATCTCAAAAGAAGGCACTCTACAGAGTTGACGATCGAGTTTCCATTGACCAGTCTGGAAATGGCCTCTATGATTTCATCCCATTTCGTTCCACTCTCACTGCCATATTAACTGCTAACAGAGCCACAGGTTCATCCATTGTCTTCTTCCCTATTCATTTACCGTCACATTCAAATTGACTGTTCATTTAATTAATTGAGAAGTTCAATTTTCTGTAACAGAGGAACTTCAAGAAGCAACAAGGGACGCTAATGGAAAATGCCTTACTGCAAAGTTGGTCACTGGCACGCTGCAGACATCTGCTTTTGGTTTGACTAACAACGGTACTCTCTTATTCTCACTTTCTGCTCACACATTTCTACAAATACCTTATTATGAACACGTTGCTACTTATTATAAGTTGTTTGTTTCTTTATTCATAATAGGTATACTATTTACTGGATACCCCGTGATTGGACAAAACAATCGCATGCAATCATCGGGGACGTGCCTAGAAAGTAAAGAAGACGCATTGCTCACAGCATGCCCTTGGGATTCTAGGCTCAAACTTCAGTTCTTTCACCAAACAGCATTTAGCATCTCTTTATCAAGCATTACAAGCTTCATCAATGATGTGAAGAAGCTAATTGAATTGGAGCCACAATCAGTGTGGTTTAGAGCTCAACAATGGCATCCTCATGCGTTACGTCAAAGCTTCAAGTGCTTACTTGGGAAAAACAGAAGATGTTGTGGATTTCGATATCACATACTACAGAAGCAAAGACCCGTCGACTCCTAGGCTTTTCGAGGACATTCTCGAGGAGATTGAACAGATGGGGTTGTTCAAATATGGAGGGTTACCTCATTGGGGAAAGAATAGGAATTTAGCTTTCAATGAAGTCATCAAGAAGTACCCAAATGCAGATAAGTTTTTAAGCGTGAAAAGTAAGTATGATCCACAAGGGATTTTCTCTAACGAGTGGACAGATCAAGTTTTAGGGTTAAAAGAAGGTGTGATGATATTGAAAGATGGGTGTGCTCTTGAAGGTTTGTGCATATGCTCAGAAGATCGTCACTGTGCCCCAAGCAAGAAGTATTACTGTAGGCCTGGGAAGGTTTATAAAGAAGCTAGGGTTTGTGCTTTCGAAAGCTGAGACTGATTTAAAGGAAAAGCTTGAATAAAAGGATACTTCAAACCATACATAAGACCTTTTAACAGTGTGATATATATTTTATAGTTAAGATGGTGGTGATCTTGTGCTGCAGAAACACAATTCATCTATGTTATATATGTGATTTGAATTTATTAGAAGTATATGGGATCGTTATTTGTATTATGACAAGTTTAAGAATAATTAATCATGCTTGAATACTTTAGCCGCCAGTAATACATGATTACATTTTTTTTGTAATGATTTAATTTTTTTATTGTAACCTCATAATAATTTTCATGTCCCTGTCAATTTCATGAAGTAGTGAGGATAAATTAAAAATAATCATTGGTGGTTGGGATGGATTAATCATTCCCAGGCCCGTTTTAATTATCCTGTTTGGCGGCCTAGCAAGTTAAACACATCATTAATGTAATCAATGCTTCTGCTGCATGATCATCAGACGATTTGACATAAAAACTTTCCAAATAATTTGTGGGGTTGGCCTAAAATTTTGGCATATATATATATATATATAATACACAGAGACACCCAACTAGTATATATATGGACTATTATATTGATATCGGTTATGGTTTATATATAGCTAACAATAATAAAACATGCACTATATAATTTTAGGAACTAATTTTGGTGCTGATTGTAATGATATGTGTTTATCTGTGTAGTGAGATTTACACAGTTGAAATATAGTTTTAATGGTCCAGCTTTATTTTTATTTTAGATTTTGTATACGCTAAAATAATTTTCTCTTTAAAAAATAAAAATAAAAAATTTCAATCCAAAGCATCTAAATTAAATATAGACAATTTGCAATAATAATAAGCTCTCGCTATAGCCTCAGTGTGCCGTCAAGCTGAGTGATAAAGTACTGCTCCCTCTCTGTTCCTTTTTTTTTTAATATACCAATAATTCAATATCATTATTTAAAAATTAGTTAAAATTAATTTTAAATAATAAATATGTAAAAATTATAAAATATTTTTTTAAAAGTATCCTCCTTTAGAGAAAATGTGGGGTGGAAGGGAGAATAAGCGGAAAAGAAATGAAAGAAACATGTGATTGATTAAAAATACAAATAAAAAATTATTAAATATTTAGACATCTCTAAAATATATATTATAAAAAGTAACTTGCTCATTCAAAAAATTATATCTTATGAAATTATTTCATCGTCATTGACTTTTGTGGGAGTTTATTAAATTATTATCCATGTAACATAACTAGCTAGACCATGTATTATTATATTTGTGTTTGAAATCAAAGTTCACCGCCCTATCATTTCTCTCAGGTACAAAAGCTCCCAGCTAATGAAGTTTATGCAAAAGCTAAGTTTCAACCCATGAAAATGCTCAAATCAATTCTCATAATCTTCTTCGTACTTTCACGAATGGGGCATTTTCTTCTCCTCCAGATGACCCCGTCAAATGCACTTCCGGCAACACAGACTGCACCATCACTAACGCCTACGGCGTCTTCCCTGATCGGAGCACTTGCCGAGCGTCCCAAGTACTGTACCAACCCCCGAGCAAGAACTTATTTCCATGGTGACTTCCGCATCAAAATCCAACACAAAAGTGAAAACAGCCACCAGATATTCCCACAACATCCCCAAGTTTGCTTGCCCTGGAGGCCAAGACGGGATCTTAATAAGCACCAACAAGCTCTAAGATAAATACGTAATTTTATATATTTATTTATATTATTTTATTAAGTTTTTATCATTATTAAAATAGGGGTATAATTATCATATTTTTATAGTTTATTTTAAATACTTATTTTTAAAATAAAATATATTATATTATTATAATTTATATTTTAAGTATTCAGGATAAACCGAAATTTATAACCGACTAACAAAGGATCATATATTCAAAAATTATATTAGAAGACAAACCTTGGGATTTGGCCAATTATTTTTTTTTTAATTCTTTCTTCAGCCATTCAATCAGAGAACGCAGCGTGCATACCAGGAGGAGGAGAGCTCGGCCGGAAAAATCATCACGCTCCCATTATCACCATCTCCACCCCCTTCCGCGGTCTCCACTTACCCTCCATCTCCATTCTGAGGGCACAGAAGCGGCGACCAGCAGCAACGTTCAGCGACTGCGGTAGGGAGGCAGCGATGACGAGACGACAGAAGCAGCATGCACACCAGAAAGCTTCATCGGCCGCGAGAACCATTCGATTACAGGACGAACATACGCAGCCGTCAGCCATACTCCACTCACTCACACACGCTGCCGTCACCTACCCCAGCCCTCCACGGTTGCATCCTCCACCTACATTCCTACCGACGGCAAGCACGGATAAGACAGAACAGTGACCGTGCGGCGACAGAGCAGAGACGTGAACAGCGAGCAGCAACCAGAAATGCACAGAAGCAGTGACGGTGCAGTGATAGTGGCACCGTCTGTGATAACTAGGCGTGGTTAGGCGTGAGGATCTCCCAATTCAATGGCAAAGACATGAGTGTTTAAGAGTTTAAATAAAAGTTGAAATGACTCTAACTTTCTATTCATTAATTATCTTATAATTTTTAAAATTTAGAATAATTTTATAATTATTTAAAAATTTATTAATAATTTATTAATATTTATTAATAATTATAGTAACTAGATTATTGTTTGACAATTGATATTACATTACTTATAACTAAATTTTATTATTATGTTTTGGATCGAAACTTTTGTGAGATTTTAGTAAATATTTTATAATTTTTTAAGATAATTTAAATTATTTAATTATTATATTTCTTGTTAATTTTAATATATTTTTATAAATTATTGAGTTATATTTAAATATTAATTTTTAATATTATTAATCTTATTTTATTATTCTGATAGCACTTAATAAATTAGAATTTTAAAAAATATTTTTTGATAATTTAAGATAGTTCGATTATTGTATTAAAAATTTAATTATAATTATTAATTTATTATTTATAACTCTCATATCTATTTAAATTATGATTGTATATATTATTAAATTTAAAGATTATTTTTATAATTATTAATCACTTTTATATCCATTTTTTATTCATTATCCATTTTATCAAAAATACCAAAAACAAATATTTTTGCTTGTTTTAATTCATTGCAGTTTAAGTGATTGTTGATCAAATTAAACACTATTTTATAGTTTAAGTTACATTATATTTAATTACTTAAAATTTTTATTTTATTTTTTGATGGAAGATATAATATTATACTATACATAATCCTTAGTTTAATTTTTTCACACTTCACCTTGTTTCGATCAACCATGTAGTGCACGTTGATGTGGAGAGCAGAAGGATGACTGTAGAGAGAGGACTGCTTCTGAGAGACCTGATCAATGAAGGGGCGAAGAATGGGTTAGCGTTGCCGCATACACCATACTGGTGGGAAATAACGGCAGGGGGATTGTTGGCCACGGGATCTCACGGCAGTTCGCTGTGGGGAAAGGGCAGTGCTGTTCATGAGCATGTGGTGTCGATGGGGATTGTGACGCCGGCGACAGCGGAAGAAGGATATGCCAAGGCGAGGAGCCTAACTGAGTCAGTCAGATGAAGAACTTGATGCAGCCAAGGTGTCGCTTGGAGTTCTTGTGCCCCTCGAACATAAAAATAAAAAAAAATGAGAATAAGAAAGGCAGAGTAGCTTTGACTTTACGTAATTGATACTTATAATTTGCTGATAGCCTTACAATTAGAACCATTGTTTAAACGAGCAATTACGTACGTGATGAAGAATCATTCAGATTTGGAAGAGAAATTGATTAAATTTGGGAAAGAGCACGAGTTTGGTGATGTCTCGTGCTATCCATCTCAAAAGAAGATACTCTACAGAGTTGACGATCGAGTTTCCATTGATCAGTATGGAAATGGTCTCTATAATTTCTTCCCATTTCGTTCCTCTCTCGCCTCTCAATTGTCTGCTTCCAGAGCCACAGGTTCATCATCTTCTTTCCTCTTCATTTGGTTACACATTCATTATGGTATTCAATAATAGTATTGAATTTTCTGTAATTAACAGAGGAACTTCAAGAACCCACAAGGGACGCTAATGGAAAATGCCTCAGTGCAAAGTTGGTCACTGCGACGCTGTAAACATCTGCTTATGATTTGACTAACAACGGTATTCTTTATTTTTCTCATTTTTTGCTCACACATTTTGACAAACACCTTATGAACATCAATATACACATATCATAACTTGTTTGTTTCTTTATGCATACAAATAGGCACACTCTTTATTTTTCTCATTTTTTGCTCACACATTTTGACAAACACCTTATGAACATCAATATACACATATCATAACTTGTTTGTTTCTTTATGCATACAAATAGGCACACTCTTTACTGGATACCCAGTGATTGGCTAAACAGATTGCATGCAATCATCTGGGTCATGCTTAGATAGTAAAGAAGACGCATTGTTCACCATATGCTCTTGGGATTCCAGACTCCAAATTGTGTTCTTTTACGAAACATCCTTCTGCATTTCCTTGTATAACTTTAAAAGCTTCATCATGCGTTACGTAAAAGCTTCAAGTTCTTACTGGGGGGAAACAGAAGATGTTGTGGATTTCGATATCACATTCTACAGAAGCACAGACCCGTTGACTCCTAGATTTTTTGCAGACATTCTTGAGGAGATTGAACAGATCGCGTTATTCAAATATGGAGGGTTACCTCATTGGGGAAAGAATAGGAATTTTAGCATTCAATGAAGTGATCAAGATGTACCCAAATGCAGATAAGTTTGTAAGTGTGAAAAATAAGTATGATCCACAAGGGATTTTCTCAAATGAGTGGACAGATCAGATTTTAGGGTTAAAAGAAGGTTTAACGATATTGAAAGATGGAGTTAGCTGAAAAGCTGACCGTTGTTAAAAGTTCCTTGATTCATAATGGAGCGACTTTTATTTGTTGGATATTTACCAAAAGAAAGAAAGAATTATACTAAGGTAGTGCTCTTCTTAGTAGTGTCTACGATATTTCTGATGAGTGATGCAATCTGAAATTTCTTCTTCCATTTCCCTCCATCACTATTAATACATAAATAAACTTAAATTTGATATTATCACTTCGTATCCAGAGATTATTATTAAAATATTTTATGAACTAGATTTAATTTACTTTATTTTACCTCAGTTGTGAACTGTTCAAAATAAAATATTAACAACTTAAATTTAATTTATGCATTTCTTATATAAAATTATAATAATTATATTTATAAAATATTAAATCTGAACTGTTAATTTTTTTGTCTAAAAATATATTTTGATTAGTTTTTAGAGTAAAGTATTAAAAAAGGATTCTGACCTAGATGCCACAGGAAATGACGAAGATTTAAATTAAAATGGTGAAACAAATTGGTTAATGGAACACCACAGCTCGATGAGGATTATTATGATATTATTTGCACGGTCTCTTTTAGATTTTTGTTTGGTTCAGCAGAATTAGATTAATTTAAGATAGAATATCGAAAATTATGAGTATAAAGTTAGGGGAAGAGAGATTATATGTTTTTTTTATTCAAAAAGAAAGGGGAGTTAATTAAATATTAATAAATATATCCTTATCTCTTTATTTAAATTTACTTATTATTTATTTATAATATTTACATTAGAATTATTATTTATTAATCTTTTAAAAAAATTATCTCATTTATATATATATGTATATGATAGAATTATCATTTATATATATGATAAAATTATTAATATTAAAAAATCTGATAAAATTTTATTATTATCTCTCATTCATTTTATAATTATTATATAGAGGGAATATGCAATATTATATAAAGGGAATAAAAATACATAACTAAATATCTTGTTAAATATGATGTAACTTGTATATTATAAATTTATTGATAATTAACACAATATACGTGTTTAATATTATATATTATTATTAAATATTATTATATAATTATATAGATATCTAAAAGTCTTTTTTATACCTAGACAACATTAAAATTAGCTGTGTATAAAAACAATCAAAATTACTAAAAATGGTTAATAAAATATTAAATAATACTTTATGGAGTGAAAATATTTTTATGGAGTTAAATAGTATGGGATCAAATAAGTAGCGTTTTTTGCAGAAGTGAAGATGACTCTTCCTACGATCCGCCGGTAGCAATATCACTCAGATCAGAGAAATTCAAACTGCTTCAACCCAAAAGTAGAGCTTTCAAGGCAGGGATCTAAGAGAGCAGCAGAGATAATTACCTTTTGTTTAGCCAAAAACTTAGAGCATATGAACAACATAAAAGATAAGACTGAAATAAAAAAGAACGTGCACAACTTGTAGGATCTGAACAAATGAAGAGATGAGCCAGCAAGATAGATGATTCCTATGAATAGAGAATAAGCACCAACTTTGTTGCTAAAATCACAGTGGATGAGCTTCAAATTTTCCACACACATCCATGAACCTTTCCTGTCTTCGGTGAAGAGAAAACAGTAGTGAAGAGCAAAAATTAGAAACAAGTTACAGAAATCCGAATCAGAAAACCACAAACTTGAAAGTAGAGAAAGCCCCAAAGCCCCTTTTTAAGAAAAACTAAGCTGCTGAATCTTGAGCAGAAATTCCCAGTAAAAAAACAAGCCTTTATAATCTGGAGAAGGCCACATTGAAATTGAAGAAAAAAGACAGAGAATCCCAGTAGAATCAAGCATAAAAATCCGCCGATGAGAGAGATAGAACTCTCCGATTCACACCCTGTTCGAAGAAGCAAAGATGAACTCTGTAAGAGCTTCATTATAAGGGGGCAAGGAGGCGATGGATGATGGATATGAAGGGAAAGGTTACAGAGGTATGCGATTGATGTAAAGGAAGCTGAAGAGAGTACTATTGGTTGGTTCTGGAAGAGCGTCAATAGACGCCTGAGAGTGCTAATGACCCGGGAAGCGCGATACTACTGAAGAGACAATGGGATGGAGGGCAGATTTAGAATATGGAAAATTTATCAGAATATTTTAGTCAATAAAACATAATATTTTTCACTTTTCCAAACACCTTCAAATTTGGAGGGGGGACATATGGATTATAAGCTGGCAGCGGATTGTGGGGGCCGTAATGTAACCACGGACCAAATAATAGAGGAGTCACGATCACACACACCCAGAATAAACTGGCAGGTGTCATGATGTTGATTGATGAAAACTTTAAAATGACATTAGAATTTTGATAAATACTTGCATACTATGTCACTAATCTAAATTCTATCTAAATAAAATATAATAATTTAATATTTTTTAATTTTAATTAGATAATGACTCATCTAAAATAATTTATATTTTATTTTATTTTTAAGATAAAATAAACCTCTTAATTTGGTTCATATAGATTTTAAAAAAATTAAAATACTTATTTTTATTAAAAATAAAATAAATTGTAATTTTTTTAAATGAGTCATCATGCTGCTGTTTTGTTATATTTTGATTTGATAGAATTTAAATGATATGACACTCCTAGAATATGTAAATATTTCTTAAAAATTTTATAACAAAATTAAAAAACAAAAATCACATTTGAAGGTTGATTGGGGGAGTCATGAATGGTGATCTAGCAATGAATAGGAACCAAAAAGAAGAAGGAAAATTCAACTATCAGAAATTGAATTCAATTACATTGATTAATCAATTGCATTTGCATACTAGTTTGACTAGTCAAAAAAGAAAAAGAAAAACTAGTCAGTTTTGTGCAACATTAATTTATCTTCTTATCCTTCAAAGTTCAAAAGTCATTATTTGACAAGATTTTTGTTGACTAAACTCAGTTTGGACTTAACCTTTCAACGCCAATGATAAGATGTGTTTTGAAAAATCTCATGCTTCATTATATGAGGTATTTTGTGAATTTCTGAGGACAATTAATATATTTTCCCAAAAATATCCCTAAGAATATATCAAAATTACAGGCTCAGAGACGTAGAAATAGAAGTTGCAGAGAGATCGATGGCCATGGGAGGTAAGCTTAGCAAGAATGGAGGAGGGAGAGAGTGAAGATTCGGCGAGGGGGGGTAAAAAGGCGATGATGGTGGAGAGAGAGCATGAACGGTGGGAGAGGAGAGAGAAGATGAAGGAGGGGATACGGCTGGTTGAAGAAGAAGCTTAACGGCCAAATTAAACGGAAAGACTAGCATCGTTAATGGACTAAACAATAAGGATTCAATGAAAAAGAAAAATATTATCGGATCCTAATTCAAAATCTGATATAATTATAAGGATTGACAGAATAAATTTTCCTTTAATATTTATGCATTCTTAATCATGCGACGAGGCTGCTAGTTTTTTTTCCTTGATAAAAATGAGGATGCTAATAATTGCTATAACAAAATTCTTCGACAGGTTCAAATTTATTGTCTAAAAAAAAGGATCTGCATCCCCTTTTTTCCAACTCTTTACTGTTAAATCATACTTTTCCAATTAATCTTTCAACGTAGTCATCGATAACATTGGTCTAGTGCGATTCGATTGTCGGCCACCTCCCACCAAAAATCACTTTTATATTTTACAAGAAAAAAATTTCCTCACATATTTATATAAAATCACTTGAAATAAATTAAACTAAACACTCCCACGTATCAGATGAGATTTGAGAGAGGGAAATTACAAATTCATGTTCGGGTAAAATCGGTGCAAATTAACCCACGTTCTTCCGAAAAGAACTTTATTCTTTAAGCTCGTGACAGAGAGAAATAATATATAATTGTTTGTTGGGATTTTGGATGGATTTCACATTCCCACCTGCTTTAATTATCCTCTTTGGCTGCCTTGTCCTTTTATTTTAGATGTCCTTTATGCTTCTCCTTGTGTCCTAGCTGGCTTCGGTACATATATTACACGCACACCTAACTAATATATATACCCACAATAATTTTAAAAATGCACTAATCTTCATTGTTAAGTTTGATCTTAGCCAATAACCATAATGCCATGCCTGATAAAATATTATATTCCTCCAATCTTAAATATAAAATATAATTTATAATATAAATTATACTAAAAATATATTTTATATTTAAAACTGAAAAAGTATTAAATATTATCGGCTTTAAGATTTTTGATGTCTGATTTTACAATATATATTGATCAGGCCAAAGTGGTCACTTGTTTGAAGTCAAATCACACCACCCTCTCATTTCTCTTGTGGTCGAAAACTCCCATCTCTTCCTACTTAAACAGTCGTCACATGGCACATTGCTACAATAACCAACAAAGCTTCAACCATGAAAATCCTTCAATCCACTCTCTTCTTCTTCTTCTTAGTTTTCATTGATGGGGTTCTTTCTTCTCCTCCAGAAGACCCCGTGGAGTGCAGTTCCGGCAACTCGCGCTGCACCATCACAAACTCCTACGGCGTCTTCCCTGACCGGAGCACTTGCCGAGCATCCCAAGTTCTGTACCCAACCACCGAGCAAGAGCTTATTTCCATGGTGGCTTCGGCATCAAAGTCCAACACAAAAGTGAAAGCAGCCACCAAATATTCCCACAGCATCCCCAAGCTTGCTTGCCCTGGAGGCCAAGACGGGATCATAATAAGCACCAACAAGCTCAACCATATAGTGAACGTTGATGTGGAGAACAGAAGGATGACGGTAGAGAGTGGTGTGATTCTGAGAGACCTGATCAATGAAGCGGCGAAGAATGGGTTGGCGTTGCCGCATACGCCGTACTGGTGGGGAATAACGGTGGGGGGATTGTTGGCGACGGGGGCTCACGGCAGCTCGCTCTGGCAAAAGGGAAGTGCGATTCATGAATATGTGGTGGCGATGAGGATTGTGACGCCGGCAACGGCGGAGGAAGGGTATGCGAAGGTGAGGAGCCTAAGTGAGTCAGATGAAGAACTCGACGCAGCTAAGGTCTCTCTTGGCGTTCTTGGGGTTGTTTCTCAGGTATGTCTTCTTTCCCCTTTCACAAGCAATTATTACCACTTCACATTCCATATATCTTATAAAAACTTTTCTTGTTGTTGCCATTATCGTTGAAACCGTCTTCTTGCTTAATATTTACTTTTGGAAGAAAACGTTTAAAAGTTTTTTATTGGCAAAGAATCGACCTAATGAAGACTTTTGTTTAAGATCTACACACACACACAAACGCCAACTTGAT
The DNA here is from genome assembly GCA_037074615.1 of Leucaena leucocephala. Classification (NCBI taxonomy): domain Eukaryota; kingdom Viridiplantae; phylum Streptophyta; class Magnoliopsida; order Fabales; family Fabaceae; genus Leucaena; species Leucaena leucocephala. Next base: position 1,854,951 of record CM073558.1, on the reverse strand, counting down.
TTTCATCATATAAAAAATGCGCTATCTTATCATACAGAAATTTGACTTTACTAAAATAATGTAAAGAGTGTAGAATTTTATAAGATATATATCAAATGTCAAGAAAAGTCGACTAGCGTTTTTTTTTAAAAAAAAAAGATATTATGTACAAAAGTGGAATTAAATTTGTGTGGATTATTATGTTGAGACAAGTAGACAACGATGCTTCCAATATTATATTTTGTCTTGGAAAATTTCTTACGAAGCTACCATTGAATATATCTATCTATCTATATATATATATATATATATATATGATTGTATTAACTGCTTCATGCAATTAAATAGATTTTAACTGATCCCGCTCCATGTTGCCCGGAAAGGCCCTTATTTTTTGAAGAAAAGATGTTTTTAGACAAATATCATACACTATTTGAAAAAGATTTATAACCACGGCTAAAAGTGGCATTCATGGCTATTTTAGGAGCGTCATAATCACCATTGTAAATCTACCTTTCAACGGCGGTTTTATAACTGCCGTTAAAGGTAACCTTTCACGGCAATTTTATAATTGCCGTTAAAAGTAACATTTTACGACTGTTCTAAAAAAATTGCAATTAATTGCTTCTTTTTTCTTTTCCTCGACCTACATCTATCATCAGCCACCTCAATCACATTCATCAAAAGCATCATACCAAATTTAGAGAGATGACAAATATTTGGTTGAGAAACTAAATATCCATAAGTTTTTTTCTATTAAAGCTCTTTGAACTCCTTCCAATAAAATCCATCTACCACCACCCACAGATAGCCACCAAGATTAGTCTCACTAAAAAGTTAAAGATCTGGCAAAAAGTTAAAGATCTAGAGAAAAAGTTACAGATTTGACAAAAAAGCAAGAAAAATGAGCAAATGAAGATGACTTATAACTTTCACGATGGAGAATGACATTCCAGCTGAGATAGGCACATAAACTAACGGAAAAAGCCCAAAAATGGCCTTCATCAAAGTCTGTGCTTGAAACATTCTCCTTTTCATACGTCTTAGAGACTAAATAGTAGCATATGGAACCACTTTTAACACTATTGAAGTCAAATTACTCAATCTAAAATTTTACTCTTAGCGAGTACTATTCATTGTGTAAATTCCAGATGAGTGACCTGACTTTGAAAAATCATAACTAATTCTAGAAAAATTGAAATAAAGTGGTTCAAATTGCTATACAAAGCTAACATAACGCTCTTTCAGGGAAAAAATAACTCGTTGACCACGCCTTGACCAGGTCAACGTCAGTCAACATCCAAAGTTTACTATTCATCCTGTGTTTTTCCTTGATTTCAGCATTTTGGTCCCAACATCTGCACTATCCAATCCCCAGCTTCTCTCCATGATTCTTCAATCATCTTCTAACATACCTGTAGGATTAGGATTACATGGAAGGGGATGAGCTTTCTGGGAAAATCTCAATAGCAAACGGAAACCATACAATGTATGCAACTATATGATTGATGTTACTATGTGTGTACTTAATGATCATACTTGCATCATGATAACATACAAACTTTCATGTTACTTAATTATAACATATGTTCATAGTATAAAAAGAAACAGAGCATTACTTAATTATGCATGTTTCACATCATCAAAGTAAGAAAATATCACATAAAACATATACGTAGTATAAGCATACAAGTAGGTAAATTTAATACCTGGCGTGTAGCCTTTCCTTCCAACTCTTAGCCTTGCCTCTAAGGTCCCTTCTTTTCATAAGTCAGAACCTACACATAGCATAATAATATCTTTATTATTATCTAGTATAGCTTTACTTACCCCATGCTTAACTAGAGGTAATATCCTTACTCTAACATTCTCCTAATTTTCTTTCTCTCTTTAGCTACCTTTATTAATAGAGATATTTCTCTATTTTAATCACTAAGATCAATCATCTACTTTATTAGAGCAGGGACTAGATAACTTACTTACCTCATTCCTAAACTCTGCCCAGTCCTTAAGTTCCTTGGACTGCTCTTGACTCCGCCAGAACTCCTTCCTTTCTTTCTCTCTTTCTCTCTTTCTTTCTTCTTTCTCTTCTTTCTTTTGCTCCTTGGCCGTGACATTCCTTGAGGGAGGGGTGGCCTATTTATAGATGAGTTGAGGTGGAATGAATGGCTTAGATCAAATCGTGATGAATGGCCCAAATCACTTAGCTTCCTCAAGAAGCTTTGCCTGTATCATCACGATGACATCATCCTCATTGATGACTCACCATTATGACATCATCCAAGGACACCTCAGGGGGTATGTGGAGCAATTGGTGGGGCCCTTAGGACACCTCACCAGCTGACTTAGCCTCTCTAGAGAATTCCAGAGTCTTCTCTTGGAATGAGCGACTGAGATTGTGCCACGTGTCCTTTTTATTTTTTCTCTTTTTTCTAATCTCATGACATGTGTCCTTAACTTTTCTTCTTTTCCGGTAATCATACCATGTGGCGCCTTATGGGTCCTATTAAGACACCTTTCATGCCACCTCATGCTCTAAAGTCATAGCTGATCAATTTTCCCAATTCTATCCTTAACCTGGTAACTTTACTTTATGGAAAAACACTAAAATATTATTTTAATGCCTCTTAAACTCCCGTAACTACTGGGCCTACGTTTTTTGGCCTTTAAATGTCATCTTGGATTTCTAACTAAGCCCAAGCATTATGGTGGCTTAATTCTTAAGAAACACTTCTTACTTTTCTGTTATGCCCACATGGACTATTTCCCCTGATTTTTCACTTTCTTGCAGTTTAGTCCCTAAACATCATTTGTATACTTCTTGGACTCCTGCATAATAGGGTCTAGTAGCCTGCCTTTTTCAGGCTACAAACTAGGCTTCTAGGCCTAAAAATTGGGATATGACAATTCTGGTGGGGAAGAGAAACGAAACTATATACGGCTATGAAAAGTGAAACTGAAATTGGGTTTAGGGTTTTTAAAATTTTATGGGGACTTTTTATAGCATTTTTTAAAACTAAACTTATTTACAAAAATTCTACCACTTTTTTTTATGGCAATTTTTCTTATAACCGCTGTGAAGTATCACGTGATAAGTGTTTTTTAGTAGTGATATGTACATAGTACATTATTTTTCTACGCAACAAGCATTTGGTTAGATTAATAAGGGCGTCCAACAAGTATATATGAGGTATCAGGTTTGAGCCCTAGATGTAACAACGTTAAATCTTGTTGGGAGAGTTTGCCACCTAAAGGATTCCACGAGTGTTCGATCTAAATTAGTCGGTTGCTAGGATAACTAATTATAGGATCCAAAAAAAAGTGCTAGAGACCGTGTGGATAAAGGTATATAGAAAAATGAGTATATTATTTTTCTAGTTGTATAATAAATATTGAAAGTATCAGAAAATATTTGGTGTTATTCAAAGAAATAAAATGATTTTATATAGCGGTATGTCAGTGCTGCAAAAACAAAAAAACAATATCCCATGCCATTATGGGTGATACGTAAGACCTTTTTAAAGGGCCTTCTAAATAAATAGACCTTTAAAAACTAAAAAGGCATCAGGCTTATTAGGCTTACTTCCAGCTTAGGCCTAAACCTAAAAACTGACATGTATATAGGCTTATATTTTAAACTCCTATAATAAGTTAAAACCTATTTAGCTAAAGCCTGGTGTAACATGTTTTCACCTTTAGCCCCCATACAAAAAGTTACATCTCTGAAGCATTTGCAGCTAGCGAACTTTCTTCTATTTGAAAAATATTTTTATAGGGGGAAAAAAAAGCAACCAGATACGTATTTGAATGAACTTGAAAAGACGAAAATTCTATTTCAAAAGAAGTAAGAGAGAGACGAAAATTCAGCTCGAGCCTCGGGGCCTATCAATTTGACAAATAGTGAAACAATAATACATAAAACAACTTGCATGTTTTGTTCTGATCTACCTTAAAGTTGTGACATTGACCTTGCTTGGTTTATTCCTTCTGTACACATGTGAAGGCAAAAAATGACAATATATATCCTGTAATGGGTGAACGTGCAGGTGACCTTACAGCTAGAATCCATGTTCAAACGAGCTCTTACGTATCTGGAAAAGAATGATTCAGATTTAGCAGAAGAATTGGTTCGTTTTGGGAAAGAACACGAGTTCGGTGACGTAGGCTGGTTTCCATCTCAGAAGAAGGCTTTGTACAGAGTTGACGATCGAGTTTCCAACGAACAGTCTGGAAATGGTCTCTATGATTTCATCCCTTTTCGTCCCACTCTCACTGCTACCTTAGCTGTTACCAGAGGCACTGGTTAGTTTAATTACCTCCCTTCTTTTTCATCATTTTCAGACACTGAAACTAAGCTAATTAAGTAGAACTTGAATCTTTGTGAAACAGAGGAGCTTCAAGAGAAAACAAGGGACGCTAATGGCAAATGCACTGGTGCCAAGGTGGTGACTGGAACACTAAAGGCAGCTGCTTATGGCTTGACTGACAACGGTACTCATTCTTTGTTCATTGACACATTTCAACAAACACCTTTTAAGCACTTGTTTCTTCGTCCAAAGTTACTTTAAACAACATTAAAACTCATTACCTTCTGGTTTCTTTTTGCTGAAATAGGTGTTCTCTTTACTGGGTACCCCGTCGTTGGACCCAACAATCGCATGCAATCATCTGGCACATGCCTGAACAGTTCAGAAGATGGAAAAATCACCATATGCCCTTGGGATTCTAGACTTGGACTCCAATTCTTCCACCATACAGCTTTCAGCATCTCTTTGTCTAACATTCTAACCTTCATTAAAGATGTGCAGAAGCTAGTTGAATTGGAGCCACAGTCAATGTGTGGATTAGAGCTCAGCAATGGAATCCTCATGCGATATGTCAAAGCCTCGAGTGCTTACATGGGGAAAACAGAAGATGCTATCGATTTTTACATCACTTACTTCAGAAGTAATGACCCACTGACTCCTAGGCTTTTTGAGGACATTTATGAGGAGATTGAGCAAATAGGGTTGTTCAAATATGGAGGGTTACCCCACTGGGGAAAGAACAGAAACTTAGCATTCATTGAAGTGATGAAGAAGTACCCAAATGCAAACAAGTTCTTGAGTGTTAAAAACAAGTACGATCCACAAGGGATTTTCTCTAGTGAGTGGACAGATCAGGTTCTAGGGTTGAAGGAAGGTGTGACAATATTGAAAGATGGATGTGCTCTTGAAGGTTTGTGCATATGCTCAGAAGATCGTCACTGTGCGCCAAGCAAGAACTATTACTGTAGGCCTGGCAAGGTTTATAAGGAAGCTAGGGTCTGTGCTTTCGATGATAAGGTTGATTCAAAGGATGAGCTTTGATGGTTGGATGCTTTGAATCAAAAGGGCTTTTCATGATGTACAAATAATATTTTGTATGAGCTGGTCTTTTCTATTTTCCCCTACTTTGGTTTGATTTATATATATATATATATATATATATTATATTGATATATAAGTGACAATAATATTAGTAGTTGCATGAACTACAATTAAAAATCGCATCAGTAGTAGTTCCTCACTAGCCAATATTAGCAGGCAAAGTCCTATGCATAAAATCTGTAATGGCCCTGAAAATTTCACAGATATAAAATTAATTTAAGATGATGTATATGTATTTTCTTACAGTGAAATTTCATGAGGAAGTGCTTAGCTGAGTGGTTTATGGCAGTATAATTAATCCTTTGGTACCTTATTCGAATCCCAGTAGCTGGAAAGGAGAGATTTTATTTTTTTTAGGCGTGTGAAATTACTAAAATGCCCCTCTTACCTATTATTCAGAAACCGTACTTCCCTTTTTCATTTTCCTTCAGGTTTCAGCTGAAGCAAAGGAAGGAAGACAATGAGAGATCATAGAAGGATGAAAGCTTCACGCCACACGAAGTCTGTTGCCGTGTGATCAGACACTGCCACCACCTTGCTTCAGTCAGTTTCTTTGTTGTAGGGCTGTTACCGCAAAAGCTATTTCATCCCTTGCAGTTTCCATCTACAGTGAAGAACAAAGCGAGGGTTGAGGGAGGTCCATCCGTGAGCTACTGAAGAGGAAGGAGTGTCACTGGCCACCATTAAAGCTCATTTTTGGTAGTCTTCTGTCAGTTGTTGTGCTATCGGTGAGCGCCATTTCTAATTTTCATCATTGTCAAGTTCATATAGGTACTGTAACAAGTCTATATCTTCAACCTCCTCTTTTTGGTCGCCGTAAGCTGCAAGGTCTAGCGAGCTGTGGCCACTGAAGACCACCGTGAGGGATGTGTGGTAAGTACCCTCTGCCTCCTTCAGCCATTATTTCCTTTGATCTGCACATTTTAAGGTTGAAGTACACTGTAGCTATTTGAAAAAAAAATAGAGAGATGACTATGCTTCTGTAAGTGGGATGTTTGATGGCATATATACATACGTATATACCTTAGTTGTTGTTATGGATTGGAAAAAAACAAAAGAAAATAGGGAAGAAGATCTGAGGACGCCATTGCTATTGTTCTAATATATATATATGTATGTATAAACAATGTTGCTGTGATTCAAGATCAGAATATGATGGTGTGCAATGTAGCTTTAAAAAAGAGAGAGGAAGAAGACGCTGAAACTGAATACATATGTATATATATAAATAAGCTGCTGTTATGGAAATATATATATGAGACGATGGATGAAGGGAAAAATGAGTGAGGAATGAAGGATCAATGATGTTTAAAAGTATGGGTTGTTGTTATGGTGTGTATGTACGTTAATCTTGAAGAAGATGATGGTAGATATGATATGTATATATAAATATATATAGTGTGGTAGCATGTATGTATTCTTTAACAGAGAGGAAGCGAGGATGCTGCTGCTGATATGTGTACATATACATATGGATGAATTTGGAAGTTAGGATGTTAATAGAGTTAAAGAGGGAATCTATATATATATATATGTATTTCGTTGCTGCTGCCACGGGGAGTTATGTTGACAGCATGTGTTTGTATCTATATTGCTTTTGGTGGGTTTTAAGTAGTGATAATGAGCTGAAATTTTGAGCGTAAATTGAATAGGACTTGAAAGGTATTAAAGAGGACATATTCACCTAAAGAAATGTAAGATATGAATGTGGTTTAATGTATGAAGACAAGTGTTAGTTGGGCTAAATTTAAGGAGCTGAAATTTATTAAGACCTATTGTTTGAAGGTACCATAATATGAAATAAGAGAATTATATTTATAAATCTCATTCGAAATATGTTTAAAGGGTTCTAAGTGTTGATTTGAAGCTTTATAGAGTTGATAATTGAAATGAGATTCAAAGAAGGAATATTCAAGTTAAGAGTTAAACTCAAAGTGATAGTTTTGGAAGTGGTAAGAAAGGAATAAGTGATTGAATTGATTTAATCATGGCCAAGTCAGGGCACTGAAGATGCCTTCTAATGGGGTATAGATTATAGAAGCAATTGGTTAATGGTATGTAATTAGTTGAAATATTAGATCAAGGTTGATTATTTATGTTGAAACGTTGAATAGAATGTTGATATTTTATTTTGGGATACCAGGGGATTGAGAAGTGAAAGTAATCGGAAGTGATTGGCTGAATGGGTAAAGGTTTCGGAGCGTGGCAGGTGAGTGAATAACGTTCCCTAAAGTTATTTTTTAAATACATTGTTATTTTATTGAAAATGTTGAATTTCAAATATGATTTACGAAAAGCCAATTTTACAAAATTATAGTTTAAATCGTTAGAAATGATTTTCTTTCGATTGGTATTAAGGAATTATGATTATGTATGAAAATGGATGAATAAGCTTTTGAAAAGAGTTTGGCAAAAGTTGCATTGAACTGATGTTATTCATGAAATATATTCTTATGCGAATTTGATATGTTTTCACATAAATTTGATTTTTAATGTACATGCCGGGGTTTTTGAAATTTAAAGTGGTTTTTACCAACGGTTATAGCAGTGCAACGGTTGAGATTATTATATATGAGATAAGCCCCATGCATGATGAAAATATTTTAGAAAGGATAGAATACAGAACGCTGGTTGCTAACAGCAGTACTGTTAGCCCTTGGTGCACCTTGGTTACTCGAGCTCGATAGAGATACGTGAGTCTCGTACTCGCGATAGATTATTCGTAGGATTTATTCTCGCGTCTGTTATTTGTAGGTTTCATATCTGTGTCTGTTTCATGGCTTCAGGCCGCGTCTAATGGTTATTTACCCTCATAGACTGTGTGTCCATATCTGTTTCATGGCTTTGGGTCGCGTCTGATGGTTAGTTACCCTCGTGGACTGTGTGTCCACGTCTATTTTTATTTTGTTAAAGTTCTACAGAAAAATTATGGTTTTAAAAGGATTGTTTTTCAACGATTGATTGGAAATGGTTATTTCCGGTTGATTTGAAATGGTTATTTCAGATTGTTTTCCCTGAAAGAAAATATTTATGGAAAGGTTTGCATCAAATTATGAAATATTATGAAAATATATTTTTCAATATGATTATGCATTATTGACTCTTGCATTCTTTTAATCATATTTTTGGGACGTTATTCACGAGTAGATTATTTGGCCTCAATTAGTGCAGGTGACCCTAACCCTTTCGCTGAGCAGTGAAGAGCCTTACTATTAATCCGAAGCGTCGTTTGACAAACACTACTTTTGATGTAATTACTTGTATTTATTTTGAAAAGGGTAAAGCTCCATATAGTCCTTAGAAAAGTTTTGGAAAACGTTATAGAAACTTGAACTGTTGCAGTTGATTGTAGGATCATCGGGAGATCGGTTATACAGTGATTATCCTGTCGAGATTCCTACAGAGGACTTGCTTTTGATTTATGAAATGCAATTTAGTATGGTTTTCATTTCAAACGTTTCATTTAAGGTTTTAGGCTTTCGGAATGTGAAATTATTCATATTCTGTGCCGGTCATTGTTCAAATTTTAGGACGTGACAAAATCTGTCACCAAACAAATCTTCAAAGATGGAAGACCGATGATCTGTCTTTTAAGTTGTTTTTGGTGAAAAGCCAAATTTGTAGTCTAATTAACCTCTATAGAGAACTAATACATTTCGCTAAAGAACTTTGAAATTAATGTTGATGACATCCATTCACATCCGTCAACCTCTTCATGCTGCATCTTATCACAATGAATTAATCAACTACTCCATATTATAGAAGCCTTTCTACAAGAAAATTTTGATTTATATTATAAGAGTCTAATATACTCATTAATGATTTTTTTTAAGTCTACTCTTATTTATAAATGTAGGGGAGAGAAAATTATAAATATAGAAGAGAGATAAAAATATCATGTTCTTAATTAAGTATGGGTAGATTTGAAAATTTTTAACATTTTATAACATATTTAATAACTTAACTATTATTTTTTAGTCTTTGTGATTTAGTTGAAAGACTCTTATAATATAAACTAAAAAGAATATCTCTCAACCAAGTAGCCTATCAGTATAAAGCAGTCCCTTACAGCATATACCAATAGACTTTAGTTTTAGTCAAAAGGATTTTGGCCTCATAAATATGAGGTTTCATATTCGAATCTATATAAATACAGAAAATTAAATATATTTTAAAGAGCTATCATCAATTGAGATATCATTCATGACTTTAGATATTAAACTTCCACTGATTTTCATCATTAGGGATGGAAACAGGCCAGGCGGCCTGTCAGGGGCCTCTGGCCTGGCCTGCATTAGGCCTGGCCTGGCCTGGCTTGTTTAGAAAAATACACAGGCTCAGGCCTATTTGAAAGCCTGCTTTTCTTAAGAGGCCAGGATCAGGCTTCTTACGAAGCCTGTTAGGCCTGTCAGACGGCCTGGGCCTGTTAGTCAAAATTTATTTAATGTTAAAGTGTAATAAATGGGTATTAAACCTACCACATATTGAACACAATACAAGAGTCAAACCATTAAACTAATATGTATTATTATATATTTTATTCTTGAATTTTATTTTAAGAGGCCCGTTAGGGGGCCTATTACGAAAGTTTGTTATGAAGGCCTGTTAAGTAGCCTATTAGTATAATTAAAAAAATCAGGCTTTTTAAACAGGCTTCAGGCCAGGCCAGACATTTATACAGGCCAGGCTTAGATAAAAAAAATAACCTATAACAGGCCACAGGCCAGACTCAAGTCGAATTGGCACTTAACAGGCCAGGCCTATTAAGGCCAGGCCTGTTAAGGCCAAAGCCTGGCCTGTTTCCATTCCTATTCATCAATGATGAAAATCAGTGGAAGTTTGATATCTAAAGTCATGAATGATATCTCAATTGATGATAGCTCTTTAAAATATATTTAATTTTCTGTATTTATATAGATTCGAATATGAAACCTCATATTTATGAGGCCAAAATCCTTTTGACTAAAACTAAAGTCTATTGGTATAGAATCATCATCAACATTGGAAGCAAAAGTCTCTTGTTGACTTCAATTAATCGACCCAAAATTCTGAAAACAGAAGCATGTAGTAGCATGTATGTATATCCAATTGCACATTATGTTTCCAGATTCCAAAAGAGTCTTACCCTCAGCTCCAAATAAACTGCCTGCAGGGCTCAACATAGCCCAACACCATGAATCAGACCACCAAATATTTTGCTGCTGAATTCTTAAACTCAAGGGACATTAAAACTACACTGGTAGTGTCCATGGACGCAATAGCAGAAAACGCTCCACGGTCTCAGGTTCATCTTCACAGATGGGACATAAAGGCTGAGCTGCACATCCCTCATGCAATAAACTTGCCAGTATAAATCGTTGGAAATAGCCCTCCAAATGTCAACGGCAAGTTGTCTAAGTGCAGTCCTACCCGTCATGTTTGGGTGAAGTCCCAAAGTTTGACATGTTTGTGTGTGAGCATGTTTAAATTGACTATATTAAAAGGAGAAAAAAAAAGAAATAGCCCTCTAGCTAAAAGAATTGCTTAACCTTACTAGAACCTATAAATATAAAATTCTACTTTTCTGGTTCTTATAAGGTAGAGAAAAATATTTTTTTATCTTATCTATAAGTCATGTAATTAAATTTTTTATGTGAATGATAATTTTGTCTATTATTTATTATTGTGTAGGCTTCGTATTTTTAGGATAGAATGTATATTAAATAGAGAGAAAGTTGTCAAATTATTAAATTTTAAGGTAGAGTTAATAAAGTTTCAAGTTTTTCTTACCTTTTACTTGGATTGAGAGAAAATAAGGGAGAAAAAAAACTAGGAAGAAAATAGGGGGAAGATAAGTTTTCTCCTACTTGGATGAATAAGAAGGAAAAGAGGAAGAATAAAAAGTAGGGGAGAAAATAGAGTGTGGGATGTACCTCATTTTCTCCCTAAAATTTCTCTCCAAATATGGAGAGATTTTAAGAGGACAACGCTATTTCAAATGATGACTCTTTCCCACCTTCACCATCTTTAATATAAGATAAGTATGTTAGTGTCATTATATCATTTGCTTATTTTCTTTCATCCGTATTTCCTTCCATCCATCCAAAGGGTGATGATATTATGTCTTTGGTTTATTTCTTCCTTCCATTTTCTTTCTTTCTATTTTCTTTCCTTCAATTTTTCTCTCTATCCAAATAGGGCATTAGTTTCAGCGAAACCTGTTAAAAAAGACTTCTAAATAGAACTAGAAGAGTATACCACAATTTGTTTGGGATAAATAGAATTAGAAGAATATACCACAATTTAATTCAGATAGAATTTAGGGTAAACAAATTACAGGAGGATTAGACCAAATCTAATTTCGGCTAAAAACTTGTAGCATATTTTGGATTGAGACAAGAAAAAATCAGTCCAACCCATCATTCTTTCCCTTTTCATTTGCTTTTTTTTTTCGCGGGGCAATTAACCCGCACAAAACTTATACTCATGGCAACCAATTCTCCCATCAAACTTTAAAACTTAAATTTTATCATATATATAATTATTGTTCAGTATATGTAAATAAATAATCAAGTAAAAAAAACTCAAATGCTAAGATTCCATTTATAGAGATAAATATATAGTACTTCATTCAATCATAATAAATGTACAAGTTATTAGAAATAGTTGTATTAATTTTAAATATAAAATTTTAGTTTATTACTTTGTGTTTTAAATGTATACTTTTTTTCTTAAAGTCTGTATAATTATATATATTAAAAGAGTATAATTAACTAAATTAAATTTGTTAATTTTAAGAAATTAGTCATCTAATTGTTACTTTTAAAATCGAAAAGTGTATTATTTATGCCAATGCAGTTTTAGTGTGTGTTTGGGGAGAGGGAAAACTTAGGTTTGGTCAAAACTTAAGTTTTGAGAAATTTTAATTATTCAAACGGATTTTTGAACTAAACCATGGTTTAAAATTAAGGTTTCAGATAAGCTGGTCAGAGTAGCTTATGAAACAGTAAAAAAGTTTATGAACTAATCAATTACTATATTACCCATACTTTTTCTTACACCCTCTCTCCTCTCTCATATTTTTTCTTACACTCTCTCTCCTCTCTCTTCTACCTCTCATCTCTTATCTCTCCTCATTTAATACTCATACCCTTTTTCATAATTTATCAATAATAAAACTACTTCTAGAAATAACTATCTAAACACTCATTTATTCAAAATCTTTTTTTTTATAAGCTCTTCTCTAAAAATCATTTTCTAAAAGATGTCTAAAAGCCCTTTTGTTCACAAGCTTTTTTTTAAATGAGCCCTTAGTCAGTATCTTATGGGAGAGGTGGGGGGGGTGGCGAATTAGTAGTTATAGTTTTTAGGGGAAGAAAGTTATGACAATAATAATACAATTTAGCTATCAACAAAAGTTGTTCTAATTAATAAAAAGTTGACTCATAACTCATAAAATTATAAGTTTAATTTTTTATTAATAGGAGATCTGTAAATATCTTTTTAAAGTAAATACCTTTTTAAGTATTTTTTTAGAAACTCACTCAAACTTTTTATAACAAAAAATACTATAATAATATAGCACACATGATTTAGGCACTAATCTTCTATGCGTAGCTCCGTCCTTATAAGCATTATGAAAACCTAATTAATAAAAACATTTTTCCGTTGTTCTAAAAAGCAAACAAACAAACAGCTTGAAGTGAAATTGCACCACCCTCTCATCTCTCTCACATTGGCCAAAATCTCTATATTATATACTCATAATCTCATATCAGTATCACAGGAACCATGCTTCATCAACCGTCAAATTTTACAACCAAAAGCCAAGTTTCAACCCATGAAAATGCTTAAATTCGTTCTCGTCATCTTCTTATTTTTCATGGATGGGGCTTTTTCTTCTCCTCCAGGTGATCCCATCAAATGCACTTCCGGCAACACAGAGTGCACCATCACTAATGCCTACGTCGCCTTCCCTGACCGGAGCACCTGCCGAGCATCCCAAGTGCTGTACCCCGACCATCGAGCAAGAGCTTTGTTTCCATGGTGGCTTCGGCATCAAAGTCCAACACAAAAGTGAAAGCAGCCCCCAGATATTCCCTCAGCGTTCTCAAGCTTGCTTACCCTGGAGGCCAAGACGGGATCTTAATAAGCACCAACAAGCTCAACCGTGTAGTGAACGTTGATGTGGAGAGCAGAAGAATGACGTTAGAGAGTGTCGTGCTTCTGAGAGATCTGATCAGTGAGGGGCGGAGAATGGGTTGGCTTTGCCGTATAAGCCGTACTGGTGGGGAATAACGGTGGGGGGATTGTTGGCCACGGGGGCAGTTCATGAGTATTTGGGGTCGATGAGGATTGTGACTCCGGCAATGGCGGAAGAAGGGTATGCGAAGGTGAGGAGCCTCACTGCGTCAGATGAAGAGCTTGATGCAGCCAAGGTTTCGCTTGGGGTTGTTTCTCAGGTACTTCTTCGGACGTAATTGAATCTCGCCCCCGGGAAGGTTCGTTTATCTATTTAAATATTTTTTTAATACGTAGTAGTAGAGAAACTTTTCCTATATGTATCAATTGTTGAGAAAGTCGAGTAACAATTTCTGAAGAAAAGAAAGAAAGAAAAGGATATTGTAAAATCTAATAATAAATTATGCAAGAACTCTTATAAATTATGGAAGAGTAGTGAGCCAAATCTCTCGTAAATAAATTAAAGCAACATCTCTTGTAAATTTTGCAAGATCTTTTGTAAAATTTTGGATCCAAATGATAATGCTATAAAACTTTGTGCAGAATCTCTAATAATTTTTTATCCAATATATCTTAAACTTTGCGCAAGATCTACTATAAATCATGCATAATTGTAAAGTAACCAATGCCTCTTGAAAATATTTTCAACTCTATACAAGACTCTTGAAAATTATACACAAAACAACTCGTAATTTTTTCTGGGATACAAATATTTTTAAAATTTGTACAAGGCCTGTTGTAAATCATGAAAGATTAGCTATAATTAAAGTTAAATGAAAGATAACTCGTGTTTTATTCTCATCTTGTATTTGTGACAAGATATATACAAGTGCATGCAAAACAAGATAAAATAAAATTAGAGTGACTGAGACAATAATTATACGATGCGATCATTAGTAGTGTAATATTACAAGTAACCCTACAGCTAGAACCCATGTTTAAACGAGCTGTTAAGTACGTGATAAAGAACGATTCAGATTTGGGAGAGGAAATGGTTGGTTTTGGGAAAGAGCGCGAGTTTGGAGATATATATCACGTGGTATCCATCTCAAAACAAGGTACTGTTCAGACTTGATAACCGAGTTCCCATGGAACACTCTGGGAATGGTCTCTACGATTTCATCCCATTTCGTCCCACTCCTGCTCCTGCATTAGCTTCTTTCAGAGTCTCAGGTTAATTAGTTAGCTTCCCTTTTCCTTCAAATCTGCTACACGTGACTAAATAATTCTCCACATATATGTTTTACCGTGAGTAACAGAGAAACTTTATGAAGCAGCAAGAGACGCAAATGGTAAATGCGATGTTGCCAAGCGCTTGACGAGAATTCTAAAGAACTCTGCTTATGGCTTGACTAACAATGGTACCCATTCTTTTCTCATTTACTCATTTCAACAAACACCTTTTGAACACTTGCTTCTTCGTCGGTAGTTACTTTAAACAACACTAAAAATCGTTACTTTTTCGTTTCTTTCTACTGAAATAGGTGAAGTTTTTTCTGGGTACAGATCAGGTTCTAGGGTTGAACGAAGGTGTGACGATATTGAAAGACGGGTGTGCTCTTTAAGGTTTATGCATATGCTTAGAAGATCGTTACTGTGCACCAAGCAAGAAATATTACCGTATGCCTAGTAAAGTTTACAAGGAAGCTAGGGTCTGTGCTTTCGATGATAAGACTGATCCATAGGGTGGCAGGGTGCTCTGAATCAATGGGTCTTCCATTGCTGTGATATTTAGACATATGCTGATTTTTTATGGTACAAACAATAATACTACCCCATTTATGATAGTTGATATTATTGATTTAATAAAGTCAATAGGATTGTAGGAATTTATTTTCTTTTCTAATTAATTACAATCACATGGTACAGAAAATAATATAGATTTTTTAATAAAAAATATAAATTTACTCTTTATAATTCCATTTGAAAATTTAGTGTCATATAGTACACTGATAATAAGATTGCCTCTAATAAAAAATATATTTATATTTAGTATAAAATTAACCAAATCTTTATATATATTGTTAATTAAAAGATATTGTTCAACAGTTTTATTGAATATTTACTTGTGCTTTTCACCACCTATTTTTAAATAAATATATACTATTTGATCTATTATCCTCAGTTATACTTTTAATAAAAAATTTTATATATGTGGAACGGCTTCCTATCATCTTTTTCTTTAATAAATATCATATGAACTCTTTATAAGGTAAACATAATTGACAGAATTAAATCATATAAAATAAGATGAGAGAGAATATAGTTATATTAATTCCACAAAATCAGTAGAAAATCATTAGCCACAGGCTACAAGCCTCGAGAACAACGGAATACAACTTTTTAAGAAATCAGAAAAGATTCAGAATCCAAAGAAAGAAGAAAATACTCAGATGGAGGGAAGAAGCATACCGATAGGAAAATCTCTATCCCCACCAATACTCTTGCTCTGCAGCATTATGGTTCATATATCAGCAGCTGCTTCAGCCTCCACCTCTTCTTCCTTCTTCTTCTTTGAGCGTGTAATCTTCGTATTCCCAAATAGTATCTTGATCAAGAATTGCTTCTTCCGAGTATCTTGAACCTTCACTTGGCGAGCTTTCAGAACCTCAACAAGAGAAATAATTGGGCCTTGCATAAGCATTCCAAAACTCCAATGCTATCTTTTCTTCTTGACTCTCAAATGACATGCCTATTTTTTGAGTGACATGAAATTGCACATAATGCTCCCTAATCAACCGACAGTGGTGTATCTCTATATAACAATCACAAAAAATGTTAATAGTCATTATAACTATCATCACTAGAATCATTAATATATCTAAGTGACTTTCAACAGAGCAAGCGGAAAATTTAGTGCAAGACTTGAAATCATTAATATGTTTCTCTTTTGCCTTCCCCTTTTCTGTAGCCTGATCTCCAGGGCACTTCTAAGTTTCTAGCTTCATCAATCAGTTGATTCGAGCAAGTATCGTCTAATGATTTTGAAGGAGCAAACGACAGCAAACGCTCATTTTCACATGTCTTAAGTTGTACAAGTCCAAACTTTGGATAAATTGTATTAAGGAACCTATTAGTAACTTCATTCTGATATAATTATTTACAACTTCATAAAATATATGAATATATAGTTTGAGTCATCACATGAGACCTTAAGTTGGAGAACTTTCTCATGGTAAGATTATGTGATGTTCGATGTTGAATTGAAGAATCAAATGCTATTCTGATGTGTAAACTTGAAATTGGGAAAGTCAGAAAGATGGCTTATTTTCTGTTTCTTCATTCTGCAATGCTTAAATAGAGAAGTGGGCCAAATTTAGAGCAAACCTTCTTTAATTTTAGTCCCTTTTAAAGATTGATTCTATTGGTGAAATTACAGCTTTTATTGATTGATTGTTGGCTTCACTTTACTGAAAATCAGTAGAAAAAGAAGTTGCCAATTTTTGGGCTTCAAGGTAAGAACAGTGCTTGAAAACCAGATATAAAGCCCAATGATAAGGATATTCGAATCTAGTGGCTAGTCAAAAGGCAGTGATATATGTAATTCTTTTACCCCTTCTGGTTGTTACAATTCTTCCTTAATTTAGGTTCAATTCAATTCAAGTTATATAAACCATGACTACAAAAAAGCATACTTTTGGCGATAACTTTTCAGCAGTGACAGAATAAGTCGCCACAGAAAGTCGTACTTTCAGCAGCGACAAAACATGTCATCGCTAAAACTTAATTTTCAGCTGCGACACATATTGTCGCCGATGAAAGTAAGACTTTCGGCGACGACTTATATTGTCTCCACTAAACGTCAATGATTAAAAAAATTTTGTAACACTTTTCAGCGGCGATAAAAGCAGTCATCGCTGAAAGTAAGACTTTCTACGATGATATATTATTGTCGCCGCATAAGGTATGATAAAAAAGTTTTGGCGACGACATTTCAGCAACGACATTATTTTATCACCACTGAAAGTAAGAATTTCAAAGTCTTCCTTCTTTAATTCATTTAAATGCTCTAAAACAAATATCTATCATATAATTAAATTATTGAATAATGTCATTTTTAAATAATAAATGAAGAAATTTGACATGTTATTATAGTGAGGAGAGATTATATAGTTAATAACATGATGTTTGTAAAAAAAAGGAGATGAAGTAGGGGTATATGTATGAGATATATATTATAAATGTGTATTAATGAGCGTGAGAGTTAATATTTGTGTGTTAGAGACAATGTGAGGGAGGAGATAGAAACAGGGAGATATGTGTATATGAGAGATCAGGAGAAAGAAGGAATGTAAAATATATACATACATTCTTATTTAATGTTACATTTACCCTCTACTGCTGCATTTCATATAACATCCCATCTTTTATAAAAATAATTTATAAGATATTATTGAGTGTAAGAGTATTTTTTTTCAAATTAAAAAGTGTGAAAAGTGATATTTGTGAGAAAGAATGAAGGAAAGAATAATGGTTAAAAATAATTTGGGGTTAAGAAAAATTAAGAAAAAATTATAAAATTAGTATTTTGGGGGCTTAAAAAATTATGAAAGAGTTTGTTCTCCCAAAAGAGACCAAAATGATTTAATAGCTATTTTTAGGGAATTAAAAGCTTATTTTCTTAGAAAAATAATTTGAAGTTATCATTTATCCAAAAAAAAAAATTATAAAAATTTTCTAATAAGGTCAAGAATATATTGGGGGAAGAAATAACATTATTTTATTAAGTGAATTATTTCTTAAAAATTATTTGGTAAAAGTAATACTTTCAGTGGCAACTTTTACTTGTCGCCGCTGAAATTTTTTTGTCGCCACTGAAGGTAATTAGGGTATATTTTCTTATCCCGCCCTGAAGTCGTGCCCTAACATTTTATTTCTTTGGCGGGGTGTGAGACAGAGAGAGAGAGTGAGACATATAGTGGGAGCTACGACGATTTTGTTGGAGAGTAACGGAGGCTATCGTAGTGATAATGAGAGGTCAAAAAGTGTATGCAACTGTGGATTGAAGCTTAGAAGGGGAAAATTTTGTTTTGGTGTATGCAACTGTGGATTGAAGCTTAGAGCGGTAGTTGGGGTTAATTTGGACAATGAAAATTAAAGCTTAGAAGGGGAAAATTTTATTTTGGTGTTGTTTAGTGAATTCGTAAGCGACCTGACGTTAAACCCATCGTCGTCATCTATTCGTGTATTGTGGAGTTTCTTCTTTCAGCTCTGTAACAGAAGTCACTAAAGAAGGTGAGTATTTCCTATAATTCATCTTTATCTTCTCCAATCTGTGATTTGGCCGTTGAATGCTAGCTGTTAAAAATGTATAATGGTTAAAACCCAGCAGCTGGGGGTGTCTCGCTCTCTGTCTTGTATAAAACCCAGCAGCTGGGGGTGTTCTCTGTCTTGTCTAGTGGCACGATATATATATACACAGTTAATTAGAGAGGTCAGACAAGTGCCCGTAACTTTTGATGCTTTTCCCTTTAGTTGGCATTTCGGATTTGGGTTCAGCCCTATTAGTAATGATTACATGATAGTAAGAATTAGCTTGCATGCCATGGGTTATGTAGTGCAAATATATTCATTAAGCGTAGAGTCTTGGAGAAACATACAATCTGACAACATAGAAGATGTTCATATTCTCCATGATGGAGTAACAGTTAATGGAGTTATGTTTTGGAATGGGTTTAAGAGTGATGATGATGATGGCAACGTGCCATTTACTTTGAGATAGCTCATATTAACCCTATAGATATATGTGTGTAGAGGAGTAATAAAAAGAGAGAAACTTAAAGAGGGAGTGATTGTTGTAGTTGATTGCTAGGACTCATCATGGCGATAAAGCAAAAATTAAGGTGAACGTTTCCCTTTAGTTGATTATTGTTATAGTTGAGATAGCCCATTGTACATTGTCAAAATAAGGTGAACGTTTCAAATCTAGAATTCTATCTCTCTTGTTGGCCATGGTTCCCTTCATTTCATTGACCTCTTCTTTTTATCTTCACTTATGTATGTTTTGACAAATCCAAATCCCATAATTCCTTTGACACGTCTATAGGCTTTTAGTTAGTCAACATATGACCTTTTTGCATTAAGGGGAGAAAAAGGTTTTTGTTGTTAATGGCCCGTGAGTTATTTCCTCTTATTATTTATGAGATTGTATGAAAGTTGAATGCCAAGAAACCCACCACTTCATCACTTGGTGAGAATCCAAAAGAATGTATGTATGTATGTATGTATGTGTGTGTGTGTGTGTGTGTGTGTGCTGATATATACTTTTGGTGGGATTCCCTCGTTGGAACACCTTACAACCACCACCTTTTAATGACACTGCTAAGCTTTTTCTGTATCAAACAGACACACATGTTTATGTGGGTGACTATTGATTAAAAAGACACACATGTATCAAACAAACACACCTTTTAATGTTTATGTGGAAAGATTAAAAAGTCTCATCTTTGTTAAGTAGTGGAGGTTGTTGAACCCAACATATATATATTGAATGCCTAGTGTGAGATAGGAGATCAATGAATGCGAAATGACCTGCTCTTCCATTGTGGGGAAAAGGAATACATATATTATATAATATAATTATATATGCACATGGAATTATGAAGCCCCATGGCGGAAGATAGAGCATGTATTGGGAAATGCATCGTTCAGTGGGCGGAAAGTATTTTACTAACTATTCCTATTCTTATTCCTATTTTACTAACTATTCCTATATAATTTCATTTTAATATATATATGTATATGTATTACACATGGATTATATATATTACATATAAATGTATTACACTATACATATGTAACACTATAATTGTTTCTCTGCATATAAATTGCATGCATTCACATATATATGTATTACTATTCATATGCTGATATATTTGTTAGATTTTCTTGTTGTATCCTATGTTTAACTGTTTAGGAAATATAAATAGATAAAAGTTAGCTACATATTAGAGACAGAGGCAACCTATCATATATTATAGGAATGGATGCTTTTCTAGAATGGGCATTTAGTCAACCATGCATGGTAAATCAAATACGTTGACCTTGTAAAAGATGCATGAACGCTATATTTAAAGTAAGAAGAGATGTTATGACAGACTTATTGAGCAAGGGTTTCTAGAATAGTTATACGGTGTGGGAGTTGCATGGGGAAATTAGAAGACTGCAAGAAGATTGTAGAACTTCTAGTAATGACGTAGAAAATGGTATTGATAATGAGAACTTTACAAGGATGATATGCAATGCTTATAGAGTTCAATGTATGAATTATACAAATACTAGCGACTGTGAGAGTGAAGAGCCTAATGTACAGGCTAAAAGGTTCTTTGACTTGTTAAAAGATGCTGAAACAGAACTTTATCCAGGTTATGTCAAGATGTCCAAACTTTCTTTTATTGTAAAGTTGCTTCAAGTGAAATGTCTTAACCATTGTTTGATTGATTGTTTTTTTAAATGAAATGCATATTCTTGTAGAATATGTCAAGATTAAAGAGAGATCGAGGTGGAAAAAGTCTTTCTGTTACATCTAATGACAACACAAATAGCCGAGATACATGTTATACACCTCAATGAAGACCTGTTATTTCACCTCTATTACTGCAATAGCAATTTTAGAAAATGCCTGTCAACTCTCCTCCTACCCCCCATACTCAAAATAGTAATGCAGGTAAGTTTGTTTCAATTTTTTAATAATTGATTTACATCGCTTGTAACATTTAATTGTTCTAATTCAACTTCAATGATAGGCTTTTCTACTGCAATCAACAAGCGCAAAGGAGTTTACAAGTCTATTAATGTGAATTTAAAGACTGCACAAGGAGCAAATATTCAACTCAAATTTTTATATTCCATATCAAGAGCAATAGGT
This sequence comes from Leucaena leucocephala, assembly GCA_037074615.1. Classification (NCBI taxonomy): domain Eukaryota; kingdom Viridiplantae; phylum Streptophyta; class Magnoliopsida; order Fabales; family Fabaceae; genus Leucaena; species Leucaena leucocephala. Next base: position 1,833,477 of record CM073558.1, on the reverse strand, counting down.
CTAGAAGCAAGAGACTTTTCTAATTATTGTAGTTTAACTCTTAGAACCACAGTCTCTTTCAGGGATAGTTGGAAGAATATTTTTGAAAAATATGGTCATGATATGATTTTAAAAATAAAGGTATTTATGTCAAATTTGTATACTTATTTTAGTTTATTTATATTATTATATAAAGTGTTTACATTTATTTATTTCATGATAAATTTGAACTTGCTGATGAAATTAATGAAGAAAAGTTTCATATAACTATATCAATTATTTTATAAAATGTATTCAGAAATTGGAAGAACGATATGCATTCTCACTACAAGAAATATGATACTAATGAGAGGATAGGTTGGTTGATCCTCCTCAAACTATTAGTTTTTAAAATTGGGAGTGGTTATTAATATATTTTAAGTCTGACATGTTTAAGGTATCTCACTATCCTTCTAAATAAATTATATTTTTTTAATTATTAAATTCTTATTAGTTACTACATTTTGTTGCAGAATAAAAGTGTAAGGAACATGATAAATCGAGAAAAACAAATGACTAAACATACTTGTAGTCCTCGATCATTTGCAGAGATTGAATAAACTATAGTAAGTTCAATCTATCACCACTATAATTTAAATTTTCAATCCTTTTTTTAAATATAATATGTGTATTTTCTTGTATATTATTATTTTGTAGAGAGATCCTACTACTAGACGACCTATCCTTCCTGACCAGCTGTGGGAGATAACTCATACTAGGAAGACATTAGATGGACAAGTAGTATGGGCTGACCCACACTCTGAATATCTTCATGTACGCATTGTTATTTAATATCTTATTTTGATTTAGTTTTATTTGTAATCTAATAATTTTATGTTTTTATTATAGAGTTGTATGCATGAACTTTCTCAACAACAAGACCAAAATTTAGAGAGTGATGCTCGAATGACATCAGAGAAAATATTGGCGACAATTCTTAGTGAGAGGTCAGTGTATATAAGAAGGAAAGGGTATGGAGCTGAACCTTCAAGGAAGAGAAATTGCCCTCAATCTACTGATAATTTAGTTGTGGAGAGTGTGCGTGCCCAATTGCAGGAAGAGTTTGATAAAAAATTTCAAGATGAGTGAAAAAATGGAGGCTGAACGTGCAGTAGAGCGTGCAAAGATGGAAGAAGAGCGTGAAAAGATACAACAAGAGCATGTGCAATTCGAGCAAAGACTAATAAAATAAATAGAACAAAAAATACAAGCCCAATTCACTGTCTTGGTGCAAAAGGGGCAACCACATATGGCTACTTCTAGTTATAGTATTGGTCCTTATATATAAAATTTATGTATAAACTAAACAATTTTATTTTAATTTTAAATATGTTTAAGTAATTGAACTAATTTCATATTTTATATGATAATCAAAATATTTATTAATATTATTATATTATGGTTTATTTAGTTATTTATCATTTATTATTAAATTATATTTTTTTTATATCAAAGAAATTATAGGGGAAAAATTTAAAAATAATATTAACTTTAGGCGGTGATATTTTTGTCACCATAGAATCAGCTTTAGGCGACGATATTTTTGTCGCCGCAGAATCCTCTTTAGGCGGCAACATTTCTGTTGTCGCAAAATCCTCTTTAGGAAGCGACAATTTTGTCGCCGCGAATTTAACTTTAGGCGGCAACTTTCAATTGTAGCTGCCAATATGTATAGGCGGTGACAAAATGTTGCCACTATAGGAATTCAGAGGCGATTTTTGTTGACGCTGAAAATTAATTTTTTTGTAGTGCATGCTTATTTGATATATTGGAAGAGCAGAGACAACAAAGTATCAATTTTTTTGATTAATAATCTATCCAAAAAATTAAAGTGTTTCACATAGCACAATATATTGTATAACCTATACAACCCACTCCAAATAAAACTAATTTTTTTTGTTGTTTCTTTTTGTTCAGTACTAGTAAGATTACTCTGAGAAAGAATAATGTAAGATATTATAAACCAAACCGAAGACAGAAATCTTCTGTGAGGTTGCAATAGAAGCGTGATCTGTCAATGAAAGTGATTGGTAAGATACTTATATCTGTGTCATATTCAAATTTATAATGGGAGGTCAAGCAACTGTAGAATATCTTGCCGCGTAGCTTCTATGGTACGAACGTAGATGTTGGAGAAAATGACAAATAAAACACGCAATTATTTCTTTAGAAAGTAACACTTAGTAATGCGAAAGAATGAAAGCTCACTATAATAAGTTTGTGTTACCACAAGAATGAACAATGTCAAAATATTTTATTAGGTGGATGGACCGTTACTTTCTCCATACAAACACGTCATGCTTAATTGATCTTATAACAGAAGTCAGAAAAGTATTTAATGGATAATGACATCGTAATTAAAATTTACACGTGTGTAACATGATGCAAAGTATAAAAGTCTATTTAAACATAATTGACATTACACTAATTAACTTTTACCTGAATTTCAATTTATAAAAGTAAGTTAAAATAAAAATCATTTTTATCAACGTAATCTAATGCAAGAATTGAACAATACATGCAAAAACTAATTACTCTGCTTTTATAATGAGTGGTTACAAAATTAAAATGTGATTCTTCAAACCTGATGTAACGTAAAAAGATCATCTCACATCACAATTTCTTAAAAAATAGCATATTGAAGTGGTGTTGAAATATATCATTTTATTCATGTTTACTGAAATAATAAAAGGAGTTATATTCATATATACCTTAAAAATGAATTATTCATGCTTACTACAAGGAATTTTCCAAAGTATATGGGTAGGTTACTTGCTGTAACCCCTTTTACGTGATTTCATCCCCCATTGTCCGACATGTATTACTTCATATGAAATGCCATTAAATCATTGTTTATAATAAATTGATTAAAATTCATGTAATATAGGAAAGGAAAAAAATTGATATATCAATCCACCTTACCAATATAATGTGTGTTTGGATAACCCAAGACTATGGTTTTAAAAAGACCTATGGCTCAAACTATAATTTGAAAAAATTTTAAAACAAACAATTATAAATATCTATAAATAATTATAGGCTAAACTATAGTTTAAAAAAATTTCAGATAAACTCTTAAGAATAACTTTTAGATAAGAAAAATAGTTTATGGGCATCAAAAAACTATTTTACCCCTACTACATTTTCTCTCTTCACTCATCTCTTCCGTCACTTTCAGGTGTTCTTTTCCATCGCTTTCCTCTTCTTATCCCTATAGCTGAACTCTCATCTTTCTCTCTATTGTCACTTCCATTCATCATCGTCTGAGAGGAAGAATTTGCCGTGGGTTGCAGAGAGGAGAAAGTCACATAAAGGAACAAGGAGAAGAGAGAAATTGGTCAATGGTCGCCGGAAGAAGGAGATGAGGAAGATGCTGATAGGTTGTCACTGGTAGCTAAGCATCGCTAGTCACCTAGAATTTTATATAAGGAAGAAGAGGAAGGAGATGAACTAATATAGAAGAAAAAGTAGAGATATGACATTGCATCTAACAAGTAAATAGTGATATTTTTTTTCATTACATACTCTCTCTAATAGTTTATTAATCATAAAAATTATTATATTAATAATTATTTAAATATTAATTTATACATAATTATTTTTTTATAATGGAGCTAATAAATATGAACTCTAATAGTAATTAGTACAATTGACAACTTGTTACATTGCAAAGATTTCAACACTTACTTATCACCCACATCCCATCACACTTTTTACCAAAAGTGACATTTTCAGAAGGCATAGCTGTTAAAAAATAATAATCTTTTATGAATTTGATTTGGACTTTTAACCAGCTTGATTGTCTAATAAAAAATAACAATAACTTGAAAAAAAAATAAAGGAAAAACACTGAAATCTGCGTGAAGTTTGTCATCCAATAATAGCGCCCCACGTGGAAGATTCAAGCCTTGGTGGGGACCTTAACCGGATACCTGTCAACCGAGTCGTCCCAGGGGTTCCCCCGCCAGTCCCCGACCGGAATCCTCCTCACCGCCTTCCACACAGCACTGTTGCACTTAAAACCCGACCCGAATGCTATCTGCCATACCCGATCCCCCTTTCCCACCCTACCCTTTGCCTCCGTGTACGCCAGCTCGTACCACAGCGAACTACTAGACGTGTTACCGAACCTGTGAAGCGTCATCCTCGACGGCTCCAAGTGCCACTCACTGAGTTCCAAGTTCTGCTGCAACTCGTCCAGCACCGCCCTCCCTCCGGCGTGAATACAGAAATGCTCGAACGCTTTCTTGAAATCTGGAATGTAAGGTTTCACCTTGGAATTCTTCATCACCTTCTTCCTAACCAACGACAAGAGGAACATGAGTTGCTCCGAAAACGGAAGAACCAAAGGCCCCAACGTTGTTATGTTCGTCTTCAAAGCGTCTCCTGCTACCGCCATTAATTCTCTGGCCAATGAAACGCCCACCGTTCCTCTCTCATCTTCTCGCTGGTAAACGCAGTTGTAGTGTCTGTCGTCTGCTCCTTTGTGTGTTCGAACTGTGTGGACTAATTGGTATTTAGACCGGGCCCTGTCGGAGGATTTGTTGGACAAGAGAATGGCGGCGGCGCCCATTCGGAAAATGCAGTTGCAGAGAAGCATAGAGCGATCGTTGCCGAAGTACCAATTGAGGGTTATGTTCTCGGTGCTGACGACAATGGCGTACGAATTGGGGTTTGCTTTCAAAAGGTCTTTGGCTAAATCGATGGAGATTAAGCCGGCACTGCAACCCATTCCTCCAAGATTGAAACTTTTTATGTCGGTTCTGAGTTTGTAGTGGTTGATGATCATGGCGGAGAGAGATGGGGTTGGGTTGAACAAGCTGCAATTCACTATGAGAATGTCAATATCTCTGGGTTTGACTCCGGTTTTGTCAAAAAGAGCATCAAGTGACCCAAACATGACTTGCTCTGCCTCATGACGAGCCTCTTTCATGTTCAGATTCGGCGGTTTAGACATAATCCCTCTAGGCAAGTACGTTTCGTCTCCTAAACCGGACCGAGTCGCGATTCTCGTTTGGAATTGAAGGGTCTGGTCTTCAAACCCATCGGTTTCCTCCGTCATTTTGAGGAACGAATCAATTGAGATTTTCCGTTCGTTTTCCGGTTTGTAACAAGAGAAGTCGACGAGGTAGACCGGTCTCGAGCGGCTCGCCCAGTAGAGGCCGAAGAAGAGGAGCAAGGCGGCTGAACCGGCAAGCTGCATGACAGAATCGTTACTGTTGAGATGAACAGCCCTGTCGGACCACAGTTGGGACATTCTGTCGAACGTGAGACCGGTGAACTGAACCAGCAAGGAGATGAACCAAGGCACAACGACAGCGAACATGACAAGAGTGGCAGCGTTGCATGAATAGCCATAGCCCAAGCCTAACTTGACGTACTTGAGCTTAACAGATTGCAAGAAATCCGGGAGGCGTCGGCGGATTCGGATGACGACGGAGGAGGAGTCCTTGAAGTTCATCTCCGCCGTGAGTCTCTCTCCGTCCATGTCAATGCTATCAGCAGCAGCCATTTTCAAAGAGTGTGAAGCTTTGAATGAAAATGGGTGGGATTGAGGGTTTATATAAAGGGAAGTTGGGAGGTGGAAGGAAGGTGAACAAGAAAGGAAGGAGACACTTGGAGCACATGGTCTTATGATATTAACCGCAAGAAACCTCGCGGCGTCTGAGAGAGAGGCAGAGCAGTTTCACCATTCATCAATCAACTTACGGATAGCTCAACCACTTTTGGAAAACTACATCCTCCAAACATTATATTTTAAATCCCAAATTATATTACTCCCTTTATTTTTGGAGCTTTCTAAGCCAGTTGCACAGCATTTTTTCCATTAGACGAATTAATGAAAAAACTTATTTAAGAATTTTATTAGTTAAAATGATATAATATATTTTCATACACAAAAATTATCAACACTTGAACTCATACCATTTTAATTAATAAAATTTTTAAACAAAATATTCATGGATTTTTGCATTGTTTCTTTTGGTTTTATAGCAAATTGTACTGTTCCTGATGGGTGACAAAAATATGTGATTCCTTATTCAAGTATCTCTAAGCAAGAGTATGTAACAAATGTACTTAGTTCAAATATAAATTTAAACAGAAAATATATAATGAGAAAATTAGAATCTCCTCATACATATATATATATGTAGTTTCAAGTAATCATATATAATAATGCATTTTTAGGAAATGGTAAGAAGAAAATGAAGTTATGTTTAGAGTTTAAGTGCTCATTTTGTTAATTGTCTATTTTTGAATTTTAGTGTGAAATACTTTCGTGTGATTTATATTAATAACTTGAAGAAATAAAGTTAGGCGAGATTATTGACTAAAGGGGCTCATGAGATCTCTGTTTGCATCTATTTGACTGAAGGAGCCATGGAATTTCATATGCAAATGTCAAATCACCACCAATGTTTCTTGCATGACTCAGTCTTCTTCTTATTTGAATAGAGTGTTTATTACTATCAATATTGTTGTTGTCGTCCTCGTTGTTACATTTATATATATAATTTTATTACACATGATTTTTTATTTAATTAAGTATATCCTTAAGTTATTTAAGATTTGGGACTAATCCCTTTCCAAATGTAAAATATAAACAATTTTCTCTTAATAAATGTGTTTTGGAAGATTCAAGTTCGTGTTCTTCTTTTTATAAAAATAAAACTACTTACCATCTCAATTAATTGTTTATTAATATAATATATTATTTATTTTTTAAAAAATTACATTTTAGGAGTGATTATAATATCCTACAAAAATTATAATTTATAATCAACATATATAATAGCCATTCAATACATTAGTGTATTGAATTAACCTCAATCATAACTCATGTAGAACGTGTCTGGTTAGATTTTTTTTTTATTATACATGTATATATAGATTATGCCAAAATTCATGTATTTTTACCATATTATAAAAACTATATTTAAATTTATATTAGCTTCTTCTAATAAAAATGTTTATATTTTATCAATAACTAATTTATAGATTTCTCGTAATTCTTAAACAAAAAAATATATATTCAGTAGATTATGGGTCTAAAAATAAATTAAAGTATAATTCCTTACAAATTTACCATAACTTTCATTTTATTGTTTATCTTCAAATAAATGCAAACATTTTTTGTAATATAGAAATTTCCCTCGCACTTTAATTTCATATGTTTTATTAAAATGAAATGAACTAACCATATGTATGTCTAAATTAATTAAAAAGAACTTTAAAAAATAAATTATATGGTCCGTCACTTGCAAATATTAATAGCAATTATAAACATTTTATATTAAATGATTATTTTTAGGAAGAAAAATGAAAAAAAACACACATTTAAATTTTAAAAGGATAAATTGAGTTTCTTAATATTAAAAATGATAGATTGGATAAGAGATGCAATCTATCATTTATAAATTTGTGTATAAAAATTAAATTAGCCTTCACTTTGCCAATAATATTTATAAGTTTGACAATACGATATACAACTTTGTCAATAGTATTTAAAACTCTAACAATGGTATTTGCAACTCCTATAATAGTATTTATAACTTTGATAATAGTATTTACAATTTTGACAATGGTATTTATAACTTTGACAATGGTATTTGAAATTTTACTAATGATATTTATAACTCTTATAATGGTATTTGCAATTTCAATAATAATATTTGTAACTCCCGTAATAATATTTGTAACTTTTACAAAGGAGAATAAACAACTTTGCCAATGGAATTAATAACTTTGCCAATAATATTTGTAACGTTTACAATAGAATTTATAATTTTGTCAATGGTATTTACAACTCCCACATTGGTATTTTCAACTCCCACAACGGAGAAGAAGCAACTCTACCAATGGTATTTGCAACTCCCATAACGAAGAAGAAGTAACTTTGTCAATGGTATTTGTAACTCCCATAATTATATTTGTAATTTTGTCAATAATATTTATAAATTTGTCAATGGTATTTATAACTCCCACTGGTATTTGCCACTTTACAATGGAATTTAAAACTTTACTCATGGTATTTACAATTCCTATAATAGTATTCCCGTGATGGTATTTATAACTCATTCCATGGAGAAGAAACAATTTTGCCAATAGTATTTGTAACTACCACAATGGTATTTGCAATTTTGTCAATAAAATTTGCAACTCTCGCAATGGAGAAGAAGTAATTTTGTCAATAGGATTAATAAATTTGTCAATATTATTTGCAACTCCTATAATAGTATTTGCAATTTTGTCAATAGTATTTACAATTTTATCAATAGTATTTATAACTCTTACTAGTATTTGTCACTTCTACAATAGAATTTTTAACTTTTCCAATGGTATTTACAAATACTAGTAGGAGTTATAAATATCATTGATAAACTTGCAAATAGCTGTAAATACTATTGTGGGAGTTGCAAATAACATTAGCAAAGTTATTTATTCTCCATTGTGTGAGTTACAAATACTATTGGCAAAATTGTAAATACCATTGTGAGAGTTACAAATACAATTGACAAAGTTCTAAATCCCATTGTGAAAGTAGCAAATGTCAGTGGGAGTTATAAATACCATTGATAAATTTATAAATATTATAGGCAAAGTTACAAATATAATTGTGGGAGTTGCAAATACCATTGACAAAGTTACTTCTTCTCTATTGTGGGAGTTGCAAATACCATTGTGGGAGTTGTAAATACCATTGACAAAGTTACAAATTCTATTGTAGGAGTTACAAATATTATTAGCAAAGTTATTTTTCTTCTTTGTGAGAGTTACAAATACCATTACGAGAGTTGTAAATATCATTGTTTAAATTACAAATATTATTATAGGAGTTACAAATACCATTGGCAAAATTACAAACACTATTATCAAAGTTACAAATATTATTATCAAAGTTATAAATATTATTATAGAAGTTGTAAATACTATTGTTAGAGTTATAAATACCATTGACAAAGTGAAGACTAATTTGGTTTTTGCACAAAAAATTATAAATACTTATTTTTAATATTGAGAATCACAATTTATCTTTTTAAAATTTAAATATTTTTTTTTGTCTTTCTCCCTTATTTTTATTTATTTAGATTAAATTAGAAGTATTATTTTTTTATTATAAATAAATTTAGATAGATTCAGCATCAATCTCTCGTTAATACTAAAACATAATTTCAAAACTTAAAAATTATTTATAAAAAGTTTACAAAATCATTCTCTAAAATAAATTCTTCACCACCACGGCACAAGCGTGTTATTTTTCAAAAATATGGATGGAGCAATGAGGGGGAGAGGAAAAAGGGGGGGTGGGCCCAGAAGTAGCCAGGAGCTGGTTGTTGTTGGTAGCTGGCCATAAAGGAACAATTAATGATCTAATCACTGCCCATTGCTCATCCGCCATCTCCCAGTTTAAAAACAAAACGAACCCGCAAAACCACATTTTTAATAACAAAGTAATTAAAAGCTTTTTCGGATTACTCCATATCTAAAATGAGTCAAGTTTACAATAAACAAAGGGTTAAAATATACCTTTGTTCTCCTAATTTTCTTTTATAAAATATACTTTTAATTTTTTTAATTTTAATACTATTAGTATAATTTAACAAAAAATACTGACTCGATAATTTTTTTAAATAAAATGAATAATTTAAAATAAATAAATTAGTTGAAGTGTAGTCAATTATGTTGATTCAACTTATTTAAATGAGGGAAAAGCATATTAAAATTTTAAAATATAAAAATAATTATATTAAAAAAATAAATAACACGATTATCCACAAAATTAGCTACGTACAAGAGAAGAAGATGTAATCATGTTGGACTAAATTTCATATTGAGATTTTCTAAATCTATTTATCTACTTATTTATCTATTATCGTCCTAATTATAAAAGTTAGTTAATTTTTTTAATATATTAAAAAATTTAATAAATTATAATTAATATAAGAGTTAATTAACTAAATTTAAGTATAATAGAGAATATATAGTATGAATTTATGAAGGATTAGATTCATTCATAATTAATTTATTTATTTAGTTTCTTTAATCAATTTAAAAAAATTAAATAATTTTTATAATTATGTCTGAAAATACTGTATATATATACACGCATATATAAATATATGGGGAACACATAAACTAGAGCCTGCTGTCTAATTTGAACTCGAAAGTTGATTTGGATGACAACTCTGGATGAAATTCATCATATGGACTTTGGCATCTCAGCAATTGTTTCGTGCGCATCACTAATTCTCCCTCTACGTATACATATTGTTTTATTTTTCTTTGCTTATTTGATTTCTAACCTTAAAAAAGAGTAATGCCATTATATATTCATCGTTATCCAAAAATATAATATTATTTATATATATACACATGATGTCACTTTGTTCTTAAAAAAGTTGCCGACTTCCCTCCTCCATCACCAAACTTTTCATTAATTTAAATCGTTCAAAACTGGAAAAAGTTTATAATAGTAACAAAAAAGAAATGGCGAGAGGCAATATTTATGGTCATGGAATTGAAGTCAAGATGGATATGCCAGAAAAATAGACCGGTCAGTGGTTATCTGCACAAAATTCATATTCGTATTGTATTATAAATGGGAAAAAAACAGGAAAAAAAAATCAATTTGGGTTTGAAGACTTGAGCGAGAGTCAAAGTCACTCCAACTTTATGGGTAGCAAGCACCGAACCTAACAATAACAATATCACGCGTCAGTGAAAAATGCCTAGAATATTGAATGGAGTATGAATGTATACATGGTGAGTTCAGAATTTAGTTCATTTCTCTGACTTGTACTTCCATTTTACTGAACCTTATATATTATCCCCACTTTATTTATTGTTCCCATGCCTAACATTAAACTCACTTTTCGTTTCTCCTGTTTTTTTTATTAAAAAGATACACTTCTATAATCTTTATTATAAATCTATTTTAACAATTTTTTACATGTGAATAAATAGTGGTTAGCTCATTAAAACAACAATTTTTTTAATTTAACATTATTATTTCTTTAGATTTACATATCATTCCCATCTCTCTCCCATTTTTCTTTCTTCCCAATAAGAATTAAATAAAGATAAAAAATAAAAATAATCATTAATAATATCTAAATGGACTTATATTTAGGATAAAAAAATATTCTCTAAATGGATTTATGATAAGGACCAGAGTGATATGGTTCAAATTTAATATTTTATAAAATCATTATTATTATAAGATATAAATTAAAATTTCTCTATTTATTCTATATTATATTAGTTATAAATTGAGTAGATCAAATTTTAATAATTTAAATCTATTTAATTATTTTTATAAAATATTAAATTCGAACCATTCAGTTTTAAATCTAATGGTGGAGATAATTAAGATTTTGAAAGGAAAATAAGAAAGAAACAAAACGAGAGAACACACACCTCAACATTATCTTCTTGTTCACCATTTCAACACATTCAATTTATCCTACTATTAAAAAAATTATAAAATTCTCACTTCAAAATTTATTGACATGCTCCTCTAGTTCTATTTATAAGGTATAGAGAAGATTTATTTTATCCTATTTAAAAGGTAAAGAGATTTTTTTTTCATATGAATATACTATTTTACTCTTTACTTTTTACTATATATGTTGATTTTGTTTCCATGTACTATAATGTATAGTATTAAATATGAATAAAATTGAAATGTTATTGAGTTTTGTAGCATAATTAATAATATTTAAGGGTTTTTTTAGTCTAAGATATGTAAAAAGTGACCTATAAATAGGATAAAAGGAGTATGCATATCAATTAATAAACATAATTAATAGTTGAAGTCTTAAATTCTTTTTTAAGTTTTGCTCACCATTAAAGTATATAGTTAGGATATTTGTCATAGTCCACCTTCATTTATCACTCGCGGGCCATTTTAGGAAATATATCACAATCATTCATAAAACTTTGCATTGTGCCTTTAATTTGATATTTGATAATAAAAGTATCTTCTCAAATTATGACTTATACTACATTCAGTCTTATATAAGACACTAGTGGTAGGGCTTCTCTGGTAAATATAAGACATTGGAACGGTTTGTCTTTGCACGAATTGGTTTTGTTTTTCAATTTTAACTGTAATTTTGATTCTTTTACAAAAATAAGAAAAGTGATTTTCAAAGCATAAGGAAGACTTATAAGAAAAACTGACAATTTTAATAGGGGTAAATGTAAAAAAACACAATTGTGTTTTAAGATAAATTTAAAGAAAACATGTACAATTCATAAATGCTGCGAAGTTGGATCTTGGAATATCTGGCTCACCCACTCCTGCTGACTGATCTTAAGATTTTGTCTGACTTAAACGAACGGGTGGTTCAACAATTAATTAATCCTTAATTATTAATTATCGTCTTTAATTTACCCATTTGATATTGTAACGAAGGGGAGAAATAAAAATTAATTAACATTCGCTTTAGTAAATCCAATTCGGTCTATGGAAAATAGTACCTGAAAGTATATAAATAAAACTAATTAGTACCACTCCCGATATAGCCATGTCATAGGAATATCGAAAATAAACTCTGTTTATTTTATAAATTTCGGACATATGAACTATTCCAATTGAAAAAGAGCTTAAAATTACATACTGCACTTTTGATAAACAAGTTAATTGAGTTACTCACTCCGGTTCACAATATAAATTATTTTAATTAATTTATCAAAATAAAAAAAATTGTAGTTATTAATTTATTAAATATGTCTTAAATTAAAACTTGTTTCTAACTTTATCCATATCAAATGAATTTTTGGAGGAGAGAGAAAAATATAAGGGTCATATTTAAGTATTAATTATGAAGAAAAATTTAACAAATAAGTATTAATTACTCTTAAAGTGACTTATTATATTGCGAACCAAGAAACTTTTGTATAATTAATGCTAAACTTAATGCATGAAAATGATTAGATGACATGGAGTATTGGATATATATATATATATATATATATAATATAACGGTTGCCTGATAATTAAATAGATAAAGTAGGAGGCGAGATGTAGCAAATCACGTATCATTATCAGAGCACAGCTAATCACTACTTATTAGTCGGTGTCTGGCTCTTACAAGGCTTGACAGCAACAGCTCCTTTTGAAGATCATGGTTTTTGACCCCAATAATTAAAGAGTAGGTCCTTATGAGATTGCAACAACTTGGGCTACCGCTTCTCCGTTGAAATGATAATATGTCCGGTCTCTTTTATAAGAAAGATTATCTCTAATATAATGAACACTTTATATTTGTTTACAAATTTTATGGACTTTTTCTATATTTATACTCAAAAGTAATTACATGTTTCTCTCCCACTCATTCTTTTTAATCTATTTTTTCACTCATTATCCTCATAAATTATGGTACATGTAGAAAACAAGTTACATTTTAAATATATTTATTTATTATCTTTCACTAATTTTAATCGACTTTTGATCCTCGTGATCATATAGGTAGGATTAATGGAATATATAGAGTGGAAAGGTCCATCGTTATCATAACCAGCTGCTAGTCGGCAACAGTTTGGATGATTATGGATTAATGACGAGGTTAAATATAGCAGCTTCATGCATGCATGGCAGCATTCGCACTGGGGGCCATACTTGAGAACAATTAAATTTCCAGTTTCTCAACTAGAAACTGATTCATTCAATGTTCTTCATGCCGTGTGCCTCAATCATCTCATCATAATTATATTTATTAGCGTCCTCATTTCTACGTACTGATGTAATGTTCTTTAACTGTAACCTTGAATTTTCACCAACACTATTTTTTTAGTATATTTGAATAAGAGTTTAAAAAATAATTTATGAAAAAAAAGGTTTTTAGATAGTTTTTAGAAAATAGCTTTTGGAGACGAGTTTATAAAAAAAGTTATTCTGAATGAATAAATGAGTGTTTGGATAGTTATTACTATAAAGACTTTTGTAATTAAAAAATTACTAAAAATTATATGATTTTATTTAAAATATGAGAGATGAAAGAGTGTGTAGGGGAGAAAGTAATGGTAAAATATTAATTGGATAATCTATAAATTTTTTTACTGTTTTAAAAAATAATCTCAATAGTTTATTCAAAATTTTTATTTTAAACTATAGTTTAGTCCAAAAAAATTTAGACAAATATAAATATTTATTTTAAAATTTTTCTAAATTTAATTTTTATCCAAAAAAGCTTCTAAAAACACGGTTTACCTAGTTTTCAAATACACACTTAATTAGACTCGATGAGCAATCAATTCCTTCACATCATGGAAGTTAGGCTGGATTTTTCATCACGTGGTACCAATTAAGCTTTCCATGAAAGAATCAAGCTGTCAGGTTAATTAATAGACCAACCAAACACACGCATAAGGATTTTAGGCTAGCTCTGAAGATAATTAAGTATAGAGTAAGTAGCATGATACATGAACGTTCTAAATCTTCAAATAGATGGACAATGCCACAATTAAAGAGTATACTTGAGTTTAATGAGTATTCCTCTAATCTTTAATATATGACATAATTAAAGAGTACTCGATTTTGATCTTAAATATCAAATTTATTTTTTATATTTATTATTTTTTTAAAAAATTATCTTTATTGTTATTCTATCAACAATAATTAAATAAGAAAGGGAGAAATAATTAATTAAAGAAAATGTATTAAATAGATTTTATACTAGGGGAGAAGTATAATTCGTCATATTCTAATTTTATATATACCGTTCAAGAGTCACGCTCAGCCTCAAACCCACGGCATCTTTTTCAAGCCTGATAGCATATATATATATACGCAACCAGTCACCTATTATCTCCACAACCACACACACACACGCAACCTTGAATTCATCTGCTAGGAATTTGAGTGGTAATTCATGGGATGGTAGAGAGAAAACAGCTTTAATTTGACGACTTGAGTGGCACTATATATCATTAACATGAATGAGAAATGAAATATATGGAGCAGAATGTAGAAGACGAAGGAAAATTTAATAGCGCTTTTAATTATGTGGGACTATATATTCCTTGTTTCTTTTAAACTTCAAAACCAGATATCTTCCAACCAACCAGATGGCGATAGCTTTAGATAATTCGATGAATTCCACGAGCCCACGATTTAAGAGGACTCAGAAAGATATTATTATCGATCAGCTGCAACATAATGGAAAAAGTTAATCAGAAAATTCAAAACTAACTTTGACTGCTCACGTACGCTTCATAGCGAAAAGATTAGACCTTGATCGTTCTGATTATATGACGCGTATATCATCTCATGTCCTCAGGCTCAGGCTTCACTAACTGAGATTGGAAAGAGTTTTAGTATTACCACCATATATACATATCTTCGTACTGACTTGTTTTTTATGATCTTTGTATAATGTCACGATCCAAAACACAGCTAGGCGACACATACAATTAAGATGACACAATTATTTGAGTAGCATTTTCATATCAATAAAAAAAATTTATAATAAATACCTTCGATCATATCACAGTTTATTTGAGTGGGGAGAGAGACTTTGTGGTGGGAATAAGCCCCACATCGTTGGTTTTGATCAATTTTTAACCGTTTTTTCTTTGGTCTATTCGATTTTTGGATAACAATTTAAGTTATGGATGATCTATTAATTTTCTCGTTAAACTAGTTGGTCTAGTCCGGCTTAATTTTCTTAGCTTTTTGGTTGATACAGGAGAACAATATAATTATGTTTAATATGCTTCTTTGGACAATGTAAATTATTCAAACACCATTTGGAAAATCATGTAAAAAGCACCATTGATTGTAAATCTACATATCATGAAAATATATATGACCATAGAAACTATTTATGTGTGTGTTTGGATATATTTTTATAAAAGAGTTTATGAAAAAAAATATTATTTGGTAGCTTTTGAAAAAAAACTTTTAGAAAAGAGTTTATGAAAAAAAGTGAATGTTTGGATAGTTATTACTAAAAGACTTTTGTAATTAGAAAATTACTAAAAAGTATAATTTTATTAAAAATATGAGAGAGGAGAGAGTGTGAAAAAGATAGAGGAGAGATAGTTGAAAAGATATAAGAGAGATGAGAGATAATAGAAAAGATAGAGGAAAGAGAGTGTAAGAAAAAGTAAGGGTAAAATAGTAATTTGGTAGTGCATAAATTCTTTTACTATTCCAAAACTTACTCTAACCAACTTATCTGAAACTATAGTTAGGTTAAAAAGCCCTTTTGGATAAATATGACTGTTTATTTTAAAAAAAATTTAAATTGAAGTTTAAGCCAAAAGTTATTTTAAAACCTAGATTTGAGGGTTTATCAAACAAGCCCTATATTTTTCTTCATTTTACTTATTTCAAAAAAATACTTTTGTAATAAATTTATTTAATTCTTTTTACAATATTAATTAGATCATATTACCATATTACTAGGTATTCTAATTTTAAGATTCATAGTTGTCCCTCATAATATAAATATTGTCTTATAAGAATTTATTTATATTCTTTGTTTTACATCAAGACATTTTGTATATTAGGGACAGTATATGGTACAAGATCCCGGTATATAGTATTGAAGGAATGTGATCCATGACACATTACTTAATTCAACTCAAATTCATGAACGTAGAATGTGATTTTTAAATATTAAAGAAACAATTATTATACGCAGTTGCATCTATAAAATGCCTTGAAGATTCCTTTTACGTCATTAACTAACTCAAAGTCAAATATTAACATTACAAAGGAGAATTGGGTTCCAAAGCGATGTTAACGTACCAATTAATTACTCCTTTAGTTTATATGAATCGGTTCATCTTGATGGGCCAGCCCAATTCCATAAGCCCATATACTATCCAATAAACTACTTTTTTTTCTATGGGTTCAACTAGCGAAGGAATGAGACATACGGGCATTTAGAGCTTATTCAATTTCTAGGAATACCACTTTTTTGTTGTTTTAGTTATAGTACTTGGGAAAGTATCATAGCTCCTGGGTACCTAAATTTATATCTGAGGATAATTAACGGCTCGTTCTACCCGATATTGGTATCGCTTATGAGGAAGAAAAATTTTAGATTACTCTTATATTTAGATTATGAGTGAGCTCAATTTATTTTCTAAAAATTCTTATAAAAAAATCCAATAAATTAATGACTGCATATTTCATCTCTCAAGTTTGGTTAAGGCCATATTAACTCGTATTAAAAGCCAAAAATGCACGAATGAATATTGTTAACCCATTTTGTTTGATCCTATTAAGTTGAAATGAAGTAAGGATTAAAAATTAGAAGAGGATTAAGATGAAACGCGCATTTTTTAGAAGACGTGTTTGATACGTAAGTTGAGAGAAGCGTGATGCCTTTTTGTGAGACTTTGGGCGTAGCGCGTTTACCAAGTTCCCCATTCGTGGTCTTGGCCACGCCTCAATCATACTCTTCACTACATGTTATTATCTCCGATATTAAGTATAAAAATTAATTCAAGAATTTACTTTAGTAAGATATTACCTAAAATTTATATTTTTTAAAAAAATATATACATATATTAATGGTATATATTAAAAGAAAGGGGAATAATTATAAAGTTTAAAGTAAGAGAATTAATTACTCTAAACATTAATGTCAATTAAGTAGTATATAATAATAAATTTTAATATAAAAAAGTAATAATAGGATCTATACTATTTATTTGTTATTAAATTTTTTTAGTAATTAAATATATTTTTTAGAATTTTATAATCATTCCACCTTAAAAGAATTTCAATCAAAAGATACTTTTAATACAAATATTAAAAAAAATATTTTTAAAAAAATGTAACATCTGCTTTTTGACTAATTTTTTTAAATTTTATAAATCAAGTACCTAACTCATATTTAGAACAGATGCAAGGGAAGTATTAAATATCTTTCTGCCACAAAGAAGGTTAGCTTCCATGTAATCGCTAATCATTAGTGCTTTTTCAATAAATTTAATTAAATTACATTAACCCTAGATTTAATGTAATCTAAAATAACCCGTGCATTTTGAAGAGGCCAAAACTGAATAGATGAGCCGAAATGTTGGCTACCACATTAAACAGACAAATGGGGAGTCAAAATACATACACGAGTTACCCCTTGATTCTCACATAAACAACACTTGAAATCCTACACCAGATAACTCCCACCACTACGCAATATCTGGAAACGTTGTGTCAAAACCTCAGAGACTTTTCATTATTTTACATTACTTTTCTTTTCACACTCTCAAATAAGAACTTTGATCAAAAGGCACGCCACATATGTGTATGTAACTTCCTTGTATATGACTCGCACTCACATGACCCTCCGTCATTGGCTTCTTTCCCTCTTCATAAGTTCATGCGTCTCTTTTCCTCTCTTCTCATCGCCCACCACCTGCTTGATAAAACTCCACAGCCATAATACTCGCAGGTAAGTTCCTTAGCTTTCTTTCCTATATGGAGAGTGTGTATGGTGTGAACCAGTTTTGAAGTGAAAGAGAACATGGGTTTTTTGTCTGTTTTCCAATTTCAGGGAAAGTTTCTATAGCTACTGTGGGTCTGCAATTAGATGGGATCCAGTTATGAAGATGAAGAGAATATTGAAGATAACAGAGAAAACCAGAGGAAGTTGAAGCCAAGCTCAGTGATAATCCTCTTCTTGCTTTCGGTTTTGATCAGCGTTGTGGGAGGCTCTGTGCTTGGGTGGTGGCTCCACAAATATCATCCAGAGAATAGGGAGCTCTGGATGGTGCCTTTTGGCCTCATTTTCTTTCTTACACCGATAGTAATTTGGTTCTCTCTCCTAGTTTCAGACCTGTGTGCTTCTAAAAGCAAGGAAGATGAAAAATTTGTTCGGAGAAGGAATCGGCTTGTTCATCCAACAGATGACTCTGTTTGGGACCCAAATAGATGGTCAGAAAAGGCGAGCTTTAGTTCATAATCTGTTTCATGTAAAGTTCTATGGTTTGATTGGTGGAATTGAGCTGCAAAATCATTGGTATGGTATTATTGAGAAGAATACCTTTTGACAATTTTGCCTCAAATAGTTCCAAATTCCTGGTGCTTGATGCTTCATACATGCATACCTGAACTTGTAATTTTCTTTTTATTTGATAAGGGTATAATGAAACTTAGAGCATAAAGGACTTTTAACTCTCACAACACACATACTTCTTAATATTTGAACATTGTGTTATCTTCCTTATAAGAATAAAACTGTTTATTATCTTAATTAACAGTTTGTTAATATCTAAACTTATATTTTAGTTTATGGTCGTGTGTCAATAAATTATCGAACTGATATTATGTGATCTTGTAGCTTCCTTCTGTGTGTTCGGTCTTTAAACAAATATGAAGATTGCGTGGATCAATTTCCTGCTCTAGACTTTAAGATTTTGTTTAAATTTTGGTTTTTAAAATTCCTGATTGAGACTTTATTTTTTTCCCATCGTCATTATCATTAGAGATGCATGATTCTTGGCGTCTTGGCCATTTATCAAATCATTTAACATATTTAGTATGGATCGGCCTGCATGATGTTGATATCATGAGTTTCACTCTCTCATTTTAACTATCTATGCATATTTATAATGTTCAAATTAAAATAGCATAAAATTTGTCACGTCAAGAATGATATAAATTAAATTAAAAATACTTGATTATCCATTTATAAATTACTTATAGATGATGTCTACCCGCTCAGTAATTTCCATTCCTAACGGGAACAAAGCATATGATTTTATTTTATTCTTTCAATTTTTAATATAAAATTTAATTAGGGAATTAATTTTAGTTTAAAATATAAGATATATTTTTATATTTATTTATTTTTTTAAAATTATTCCTATTGATACTTACTCAACAATAAATAAGTATAAGAATGAGTGAGATAGTTAACGAAAATAATTATGACGATTTAAAAAATATACTATATTAATTTTTTTAATATAATTAAATTAATTAAATATATTTTATATTAAAGGTAGGAGGAATAATAACGAAAAAGAAACCATTTCTTTCTTTCTTTTTTCAGAACAGAACAAGGGAATAGAATATCTTAGGCAAATCCTAACAGCATTGTGAGAACTATTGTGATGTTTAATTAAATGATTAAAAAATATATGAGGCTCTATGTCATTTAGGTTATAGCTTGGGGAGGGTTACATGTCATGCAATATCTTTTGTATTAGTATTTGATTGGAGTGTTGTGGTCACATCTTCTGAGTATTTTTTTTAATTATATGATTAAAAATGGCAACATTGAGAATTACTTAATTGAAATGAGAGATGTGACCTTCCCTACTCAAGATTATAGAATAAAAAAGTGGTATTTTTGACTAGTTGACATGGGAAGGCCGAAGTCTTCCATCAACGCAACCCTACTCTTAAGCTGCTAATTAACTTTTGTAGAAATTAATTAATTATTTAAAAGAAAAAGGGGCATGCTTTCCAGTTGGAGAATTCAATTTTTTCATCTGGACAAAGAAAATTCAAATGGTTTCATGAAAGCAAGGTGTGGAATCTGTGGAAGCTAGTGTTCACTGGATCTAAATTTTCAGGTAATTAATTAAAGCGTTCAAAGTAATATGTTTAAGGTTGTCATTGGCAGCCACGTAATTATCTCAAACCCCCTAATCAAAGCTTTTATATGCAAAGTATATTAAGGGCCTGTCTAAAAAAGAGTTTAGACAATGATTTATAATAAAAAAGATTTTTTATACAGCTTTTAGAAAATAATTTTAGGATAAGAGCTTATAAAAAAATAATTTTTAAATAAATAAGTGTTTGAATAGTAATTTTCAGAATAAATTTTATAAATGAAAATTACTAAAAAAAATAGTATAATTTTATTAAAAATATGAGAGATAAGAGAGGAAAGAGAATAGAGTATAAGAAAAAATAAAGATAAAATAGTAATTATGTAGTTTATAAACTCTTTTACTATTTTAAAAGTTAATATTAATAAATTATCTAAAACCTTACTTTTAAACTATAATTTAATCAAAAAAAAAATTTAAACAAATATGATTATTATTTTAAAAAAAAATAAAATTTAGACTTAAAACTATTTTAAAACTATAGTTTTATTTCTTTTCAAATAGGCAATAAGATAAGGGTTTTTTTCGTTATCCACCCGATTCATTGGAGCTTTACTCTTGTTACATCTGGATCTGACTTACGTTGTGCATCTAGCTAGGATAGGTGAGTCTCTCAATATAGATTTTTTATATATACCTAAATTTAAATTTAAAATATTATTTAAATGAAATTTAAATTTAAAATATTATTTAAATGATATCGAGACTTAAACTAACTTTTATTGGTAAATATGAGGTTATCTAATTGCTCAATGAGATAATAATATGATGCCTTCCAGTCATGTTAGCCCATTAGAAATCATGCTCAGCCCATAAGGCCTATTACCTTCCAGGCCCACATACGTGTAGCAAGAATGTGTTTTTTGATATATATATAAAAAAAATTTGATAAGTTTAATATCAGTCCCCATTAAAGTAATGGCACAATCTCAAAATTTAGAAAATACTTATAAGAAAATTATGAGATTGTCTACCAAAAAAGTCCTTATAACGATAGTAAGAATTGAACTCACGTCCTTATAAAATATAAATATATTTTTTAATATCTGTATAAACTTTCATTAATATATATTATTGGCGTGTATCAAGAATGTTCATTACATCATAAGTAGAGCTGGTAAAACGAGCTGGCGACCCGCCCCTTGCCAACCCGCTTTTTTTTTATAAATTATTAATATTATTATTTATTTTACCCAAATATTACTTTGAATACTTTTATTATTGAATACTAGTAAAGATAATTACCTATTTATTAATATGTGTTGATATATTATAATTGATTAATATTATGTTAATGTTTATTTAGATTTATAGTTATAAAATTTGATTTTTTTTATAAAAAGTAAATTTTTTAAGAGTATAACATTAACTATATTTTAATTATACTAATATAATATTAAAAATTTTTTATTAGTATTCTAAAAGTTTAGAAATAATTTTTTTAAAATATTAAAAATTTAAAAAAAAAGTGGCGGGCCGCGGGCTCAGGCTGGCATTAGGGCGGGGCGCACAGTCCGCCCCATAAAAGCCCGCATCTAAAACGGGCTGGCCCATTTTTAGCGGGCTAACCCATTTTACCACCTCTAAAATACTACAAGTTTTAATATAAAAAATAACAACATATTTATGCCGATATTCACTCGTTGTTCTTACAAAAGTAGAAGCATATACATCTTCAAGTCATAAATCCTACTTCATCGTATATACTGTGTAGAATGAAAGTTCATCCCAAGAAACATAGGCAGTTTAGCCTCAATATGCCAAAATATCTCAAAATCGCCTAATAAGGCAAAACTCCATAAATCAACCAAACCAAAAACATCAAAACATGGTAAAGTTTTAGGTTTTGACTTTTGACATGTATATAAACATTGGTGTGTTTTTTTTTTTAATAATGAACCAAATTGATTACAAGTACATTTTTTTTTTCAAAATCCTACCATGACCTCCCCTCACTTATTGTTGGTTTAAAGTTAAATTTTTAATTGCATTTATTGACTTGTTTTTAATTTCAAAACATCATTTAATTCTAGACATTTATTGCATTGAATGAGAAAAACTTACACTGATTTTTTATAAGGTCAAAGATAGTATAAACTATTTATTTAATTCACAGTATTAGTCCAATTTAACTACTCGTGGACATCGCAAAGAGGATGGTTAAATGAAAGTTGGCCCTTTAAAGATATATACAATTGTAATTTTTTCAAGTATCTTATAATTAAAATTGAATAGAGTATTTAATTGTACATAAGGGCACAATATTAGAGAAAATAATTGTAGGAAAATTTTAAAAAAATTATTAAAATTTTTATTGATAAAAAATGACTGATAAATTTTTATATATAAAATATCAATACTCTATAAATTTTATATATACAATGGATATTACATTACTCTTATTCAGATATTTAGCTAATAAAATTTGTAGTGAACAATTTTCCGAATTTCATCAAATTAATAAAATAAAAGCTCTGAATACACAACGAAACAATTTAATTTAAATCAAAAGTTAAAAGTTTCGCTGCATTAATTAGAGTCATTTAAGGATTGGCAGTAATAAAACATTTGGATTTTGAAATAAATGTTTGGGCTACAGAAACCAATCTCCAAGGAAGCCACCCTCAGATTTTAATAACGATATTTTTTAGAGAATAAATTTTAAAAAATAAATTTTAAAAAAAATAATTTTAAAAATAAAATTATTTAGATAATTAATAATAAAATTATTTTTTATATTATTAAATTATTAAAAAATATATAATTTGATTAAAAATAAGAGAGATGAGAGATAAGAGATGATAGAGAAGAAAGAGGAGAGTGTAGAGAAGAGAGATAAAAAAGAAAATAGGGTATAGAAGACAAATAAGAAATGAGAGATGAGAGAAGAGAGATAGTATAAGAAAAAATAAAAATAAAATAATAATTAAATATTTTATAAATTATTTTATTATTTTAAAAATTATTTTTAATAATTTATTTAAAATTATAGTTTAAAACTATATTTTTAATTAAAATTATTTTTAGATAAATATAGTGTTTGTTTACAAATTTTTTAAATTAAAAATTTTTTAAACTGAAATGCCGAACAGGCAATTGGATTGAGCTTGAAACCATCCTAAGCAGGCCTGCCAGGCCATTACTGGTAAATTCTGTTAGGTTATAATCCTACTGCAAGGGCTCAATTGTAAGGGATTTTGTAAATTTTTACAAGTACTCTCTAAATTTATTGTATTTGGTGAGGAACTGTTGTCAAATCACTTAAAATTTTTTTATAAAAAAAAAAATTAGTAGTAGCTAAGCTCCTGATTACACTGACTTGTCCTTTTTGTTTCCGTTTTTAATCTCTCGTCTTAAAATTTCCAGAGACATCGTCCACTGTCAGAAAGATCTCGCAGAATCCGATACCATTAGTCTTCCTTGAGCTCACTACTCCCAACCTAGGACCCAGGTTCTTTCTCTCTCTCTCTCTTCTTCTCTCTCTCTAATCAGAGCTATCTCTTTTTCCTTCTGAATTTAGTTTTCCTGAAGGGTTTTTCGGAGGGTATTTGCATTTTGGTTAGGAGTTTATCTACTGTGGATTGTCGAATTAGGGTTTTTCCCCCTATTGATTACAGTGAAAATAACGAGCCTCGAAGATGCAGCAGCCACCGCAAATGATTCCTGTGATGCCTTCGTTTCCACCCACAAACATAACAACCGAACAGATTCAAAAGGTATTGGTTTTTAAATCCCATTATCTATTTCGCAGGCGGCCTGCAACGAAGCTGGAGATGTATCTCTATCTTGGCAGATTTGGAACTTTATTAGCTTAGAAGCCTTCGGTGGCTCGTTTTGTGTTGGTATATTTTGGGGCTATTATTTAGCTGAGAAGGTTCGCGAATCGCTTCTTGAAGCTACGTGATACATTAAATGTGTGCTGTTTACTTAAAACAGTGGAGAGAACTTCTTCGTGAACCTTCTATTATAAAGCTCATATCTGCTTAAAAATTGAGTCTTTCATAAGGGGCTAGCTGCTCTGCAAGGACTTCGTTAATCAATTTCACTTGAGAGGTGCATGATAGAAGTAGCATCTTTCATATTTCAATTTTCTACACCCTGGATAATTTAAAACGGACGATGGGATAAGAGCTCCATCTAGTTGACAAGGCAGATGGCAGTTTCAAAATCTGTTGTCTCTTTTGACCGTGGCTTTGCTATATGTTAATATATTCAATTATCTCTTTCCATCATCTCCTTTGGTCTTCTACCAATCCAAGTATATTTGCACCATTGATTTCAGTATGCCTTAGCCTACAACTCTTGACCATTTTTTTAATCTTTTAATTCTCCATTGAATAGAATGAGCTTATTCTTATGCATTCAAATAGAGTAACTACCATGTTTCATCTCATGTGTTGAGTTCTTTCCCATTACTTATTGGGAAATCCATGTTCTGCGTTGTAGCTTGACTGTTGCTTCCCCTGTGTGTCAACCACTTAATTGATGACTCTCCATTTCAACCTATCTGTTTAGCTCTGTTGTGGCTAGCATCCATCTAGAACATTCTCTATTTTAGATTTATTCTTGGATATATCCATTTTAAGGAAGGTAGCATGAGAGCCTCTTATTAATAGGTGACTCGTGTTAATCTTACTTCTCACGCACTAAGAATCTTCTTTATTTTATGGCACTAAATGGAGTATATACATGTGTGTTGATCCCTGTGAAGTATAATGAGATAAAGGATGATATAAATCTTGCTGTAACTGGTGAATCTAATTGAATTGTTTTAGCCTTTTATGTAAATTGAAGGGTTTGAAACTATTATTTTTCAAATCTTCAAATGTGTCATCAAAATAGCTGCATGAAATGTTACTGTCAACATATGTAGCATCAATTTTCCGTTTCTCTGTTCCAGGAATGGTCATTTTAGTGCTGGGAAATTATAGTTCTTATCGTGGCAGAATCCCATTATGGGGAATGATATTATTTTTACATAAATATCAGCTTAATTAGCTTTCCTTTTTTACGATTTGTCTATTTATTCTTACCTTCAACTTGTTATTTTCTAGGCAAGCTATAAGAACTTGCATTATTTTATTTGAAAATTTGAATGCCCTTTTATGATGCACTATGCAGTATCTCGATGAAAATAAGAAGTTGATCCTAGCAATATTGGACAATCAAAATCTTGGAAAACTTGCTGAATGTGCCCAGTAAGTCATATAATTTTTGTCTGTGCTTCTAATTAGTTCTGTGCCAACTTTTAGTCTGATTTTTTTGTGCTTACCGTTAGTGCAATGTAATTAGCACATATATTTTCTCATTATCACCTGCCATGTTGTGTCTCTGTACAATGCGTAGACTCCTGAATCATAAGCTGAAAGGAATTCTAGTGTAAACCTCCTGCTTACTTGGTTTTGTTGTATTTTGACATTATAGACATGTCATATATGTTTGATTGAAATGAGATGATATATGGAATTAAATTCTCAGTATTGATACTTGTACTCAGGGGAACATACATCATGTGATACCTTTTTTCCTATTAATCATAACTGCATTAGTTGCAATTTCCATTTACTGCTTATTGACATTTTAGCTTGATAATCAAATTCAGTGATATTTATTGAAATTATAGTTTGAATTAAAAGCAATGTTTTATAACGTATTTAGCTTTATTTTTATTTGTATTTTATACCTAATACACTAACAGCTGTATCTAACAACTTGATCGGAACTTCAACCTCATTTCTCTTATATCTTAACAACCAATTATATTCCAGTGTGTTTTTGTGCATCTGGCTAAGTTTTCATGTAATGTATCATGTAATATTTTTATATGTTAGGTACCAAGCTCAACTTCAAAAGAATTTGATGTACTTGGCTGCAATTGCTGATGCGCAGCCACAAACACCTGCCATGCCCCCTCAGGTGGACATTGATTATAACCAGTTATTACCTAATATCATATAGACATATACTGCCTTTTCTAATCTGATTTCCTTGTATAAAGCACTTACAGATGACCCAGCGTCCTGCAATGCAACCAGGATATTACATGCCACATCCTCAAGCTGCGGCAATGGCTCAGGCCCAGCAACAAGGTATTTTCCCACCAAAGATGCCATTGCAATTTGGTAATCCACATCAAATTCAAGACCCACAACAGCAGCAACTACACCAGCAAGCCATTCAAGCACAATTGGCAATGAGACCTCCTGGAGGGATCAACAATGGGATGCATCCGATGCATAATGAGGCTGCTCTTGGAGGAAGCAGTGGTGGGCCAACTTCATCTTCTGGTGCGAATGACGTGCGTGGAGGTGGTAAGCACGATGCTGCTGAGGCTGGAACAGCTGGTGGAGATGGCCAGGGTAGCTCAGGCGCTGGGCATAATGGCGGTGATGGGCCAGAAGAGGTGAAGTGAGATGACACTATGTGAGCTTCCATAAGATACATGTGAATGTTCATAGTAGGCTTCTCTTAAAAAGGCAGGAATAGCGTGATCTGATGATCTTGAATAGGTCAAAGCAAAGAACAAAAACTTTATCTTGTTAAACAGATTAGGTAAGTGAACTTGTGTTGTTAGTATAGCGCGGTAGCAGTGGAAGCGAGTGGTTTGTAGTTGTAAAATCATGCCCTGTCGCATTTGCGATTACCTGAATATCGTGCTGATTTTAAAGACTCTTGCTTTGTTGTGTTAGATTAATAAATACTAGCCTCTAAGAGCAATTTGAAGCAAAATTGGGTTATGACTCAGCACTCAAGTACCCACCTGTAATGCAGGTTTTTGACAAAATCCTGTTTTGGTTCTCAATGGTGTGGTTTGGGTTTGATCATCGAAAGATTCTTTGCATCATTTTAGTATTGGTCATGTTTTTTGCCGACTAAAATAAAGTTCTTGCAAGGTATCTTATCCCCTGTCCCCTGGGGGGGAATTTCTTGGTGCTTTAAACCAAGCCAAGTATTATGTACCTTTTAGGAACCTGTGGGTTGTGATCATGTGATTATGGGTTGTTGGAGAGTTCAGTGAGTGGGCTGAGAAGAGGAGAAGATAAAGTACAAAGAGTGGTCCTTGGCTTTCAAAAGAAGAGCAAAGAAAAAAGAGGTACAGTGAAGTACCATTTCGGAATCTTTTTTTTTCCCTTTAAACTAAATTAGTTCAGTGATGGGACTCATTCATTTTGAAATAAAAAAAAAATCAAATATTTCGGTATGAAACAAGAAGATACACAATTTAGTACAAGTCAAACATATTAAACAATAATACTATTAACAAATCAGAAACATCACATCGATTATATGGATCCATAGTTGTAGATTCTCATTAACCCGACTCCATAGG
Source organism: Leucaena leucocephala (assembly GCA_037074615.1). Taxonomy (NCBI): domain Eukaryota; kingdom Viridiplantae; phylum Streptophyta; class Magnoliopsida; order Fabales; family Fabaceae; genus Leucaena; species Leucaena leucocephala. The sequence goes on along the minus strand of CM073558.1, from coordinate 1,805,549 downwards.
TCAAAAGGTACGGCAGAAAATGCAGTTCAGTGTTTTGGCTGAGAAGTTGACTTGACAAGATTATTGAGATCAAACACCCTCAATCTCAGCCTATAGATTTTGAAGTTTATCTCTCAAAATAAATTTGTCAACACAAGCAATAGAGTTGGGTATAGTGAAAGTGAATAATCTTTATAACATAATGAATAAAGATTTAAATCTTTATTAAGAGAAATATTATATTTAGTGAACAATAATATCTTAAATAGAATTATTTAATAATAAGAAGAAGCTTCTAATTAAAGGAGGGTGAAATATTCTATTTGTTAGTGTCATTTTTTTATTCAATTGAGGTTTAAACTTTTTTTAAGCTCATAGCACAGATGATTTTTACTTTTCCTAACAATTGTTTCCTGTGATTTGAACAAATGCTTCCCTCTTTATAAGGGTAAGATCATTTATTATATTAACTAACAGTATGTTGATATTTTTCCAAGTGTTAATTGTCTTGCGTAGAGCATGAAATTGAAGGAGAGTGGAAAACTCCAAGAGTAGTTCAATATTATTAACTAATATACTCCTAAATTCCTAATTGTTAAGAATATTATGAATTTGAAAGTTATGATTAAACAAACATATGCCAATAATCATACCAGAAGCATGCAACTCGTCTATATCTCTCCTAACTTTATACTCATTCCTTTTTGTCTTTAATGTAAATTATTGGTAATCTATTATAGTAATAGATTAAGGGCTTTCTTTATTAATTAAATAAACATATGACGTTCCCGTTTGCCATGATCTGAACTCACGAGTCCATGGGAGTTAAAATATGTTATTTTACTTTTACTACTCCAAAATAGAGACTTGGCTTAAAATTTTCAAATGCCATATTTACACTCTACTTCCATAGCCATTTGACATCACTTAAACAGGATTATTTATCTTAACAATAGCTTTCTTTCACTTTCATAAGTAATTACTAAGATGGTATCGTTTAGGAAAAAAAAAGACTGACCATGTTCTTAGATCGTGAGTGAGTATAACTATTTTCTAAAAATTTTTATATAAAAAAAAAATAAGAATAAGCAATTACCAAGAATATACCCTCGTAATGTAGCAGTCTGTTTCTTGCATAAATGTACAAGCAACTCTATAAGTCAGCCCCTTCCTTCACTAATATTAATATGTAATATAGCTTCTCAACTTTATAATAATAGTCATATTGCATTATTATAATGGGAGAGAGTATGCAATGAGATAGATATCTTAACCAAAGTACTCACCAAGGAAAGGTTTGAGAAATTAAGATTTAAAATGAGAATGATCAATATCTATATTTGCCAGCTTGAAATGACTGTTAGAGAAGCCGTTATTCTACTAGGGTTTTAGGAATTTAATATTTAATTATTTATTATTTAGAGTTTATCTTGTATTTGTTAGGATAATTCTGTCGACATATTTGGTTGTAATCTTTTCCATGACACTTAAGAGATTTGATGGGATAAGACTCTAGCTAACCCTAATCTCTCCTTATGTGTACTACCGAAACATTATTCAAGGTATATCGTTCTGCGCTCTGAATCTTCAGTATTCATTGAATATAATCTAATCTCTAATAATCCGGAAATCAATTTGATTGCAATAAATTAAAAACCCACGGAGTATCTTTTTTAATGTATGAAAACTTTAAATAGCTTCTAAAACAAGGTAGATAAGAGTAATCTATTCAATATTTCATCGAATTTCAATGTTATATTGCGGAATTCAAATCTCACCCGTCAAATCCAGAGAGAGGATTTTAATCCTTTGACCAATAATAATCAATGCTTATGGATCCCTCATCAATCCCGTTTATAGTAGAAGGAAATCAAAGTCACCTTCACCTCCACCTTCACGCTTACCCTTTTCCTCTGTGTCTCTGTTTTGCTCTGTATTTATCTTCCCTTTCCTCCTTTTTGTGGTCGCTACGACCTACTCTGTACAGATAAGAATCAAGGCCAAAACCTCGAATAAACCGACAATTCAAACCCGTCGGAAATTCCTGTTGTATCCTTAACCTCCATCTGGCTATCCAACAAACCACATCCTAAATTTTCTTTCCATCAAAATACGAACAGAGACACACAAAGCAAACAATTTCGAACATGAAAACAGAGCATCACCACCATCACTACCAGAAGAACAAGAAACTAGCGAAAGCTGTCAAATTAGCAAGACCCACCGCGTATTTCATCCTTCTCTTGCTAACATACGCCCTGGGTTACCTATCTGCTCCTTCTTCTTCAACCTCCTCACCATCACCGACAACATCACTAACCTCTCGTTTTTCTTCTTCTTCAACCTACCATACGCCTGTTCTGAATCTCTCCAATTCCACTCGTACCGATCTGAGCTATTTCCGGGTCAACGCTCCATGCGCCGACCCGATCCATCCCGACCTCGTCCGCCCGACGCTACTGCGTTATCTCTTCAACGGAACGTCACCTTTTGCTAATTTCCCGCCGGAGCACGCGGCGAAGCGACTACGTCCAAAGCGGGTCAAAGGGTGGGGCTCTAAAGGCGCGGTCTTCGAGAACCTCATTCGTCGGGTGAAGCCCCGAACCATAATCGAAGTGGGCACATTCCTGGGAGCGTCGGCGCTTCATATGGCCGAGTTGACCCAGCAGCTCGGACTCCAGAGCCAGATCCTGTGCGTGGACGATTTCCGCGGGTGGGCCGGGTTCAGGGACCGGTTCAGGGACATACAGATGATAAACGGCGACGTGATGCTGTACTACCAGTTCATGCAGAACGTGGTGAGCTTCAACGCGACGGAGTCGATCGTGCCTGTACCGTTCTCGAGCGGGTCGGCCCTGATGAAGATGTGCGAGATGGGCGTTTACGGGGATTTGGTGGAGATCGATGCGGGCCACGACTTCTATTCGGCGTGGTCCGATATAAACCGGGGATTCCAGATCTTGGGACCCGGCGGGGTTATGTTTGGGCACGATTATTTCACATCGGTAGATAACAGAGGAGTAAGAAGAGCCGTTGATCTATTCGCAGCTCTTAACGGTAAAAAGGTTCATATCGATGGTCAACATTGGGTCATTGAATCTTCCTAGCTCTTCCTTTCTTTGTTTTTTGGCCACTCTTTACGCTACCACAAAAGAATCAAACTCCAAACGTGAAAATGTGTGTATAATTTAACGCTTTCGAGTTAGCTTTCGGCCAATTTAATGGCTGACCCGTAAAAGTAGTTGATGATTATTAAAAGAGACAAAAAATATATACTTATTTTCAACGTCCAATTTTCCCGTAAGACGTTGACACCATGTTCCCCACAAAAAAAAAAAAAACAAAAGCATATTCACAAATAATTGTTTAATTTCTTGTTCTATATTCATCATTCATTAACTCTATCAACATAATACTTAAGAATTGTTAATTAACAAAGTCATTATATTACCAATATAATTTAAATCTTTTTTTTTAAAAAACAAAGTTATTCATGACTAATTTTTTTTTATACATGTACATGACTATTTGAATAAACTTTTGTAAGCATAACTCATTCGTAGAACATAGGTTTAATTAATAAAAGGGGTGAGGCATATAATCATTTGAAAAATATATTTAATATTTAAAAAATACTATTTTATTGTGATTCTAGTTACGGTATTTAAAAAAATATTCTAATTTCTGAGTATTTAAGTATATACCGGAGGGTAATAGACTATTCGTCTTACCCGATCTCGATATTACTAAAGAAAAAATGAGACTTCACTTTATTCTTAAATTATGAATAAATTTAACTCTTTTTTTAAAAAAAATTATACAAAAAAATTCCTTTTGTCAGCATAACCAATCCTCTTGCTTAAGGTAATTTCGCCAAAGACCCTTAGCTTTAGTGGCACTAAACCTTTCATTTTTAGGAGGAAGGTCATATGTTATAACTTGTAGTTGGGTAAAGTAAGGTATGTGTTTGAATGTTTAGGGGTTAAAATTTGATTCTTATAAAACATTAAAATATACGTTTGCTATTTCATGTTTACATCAATTTTTATTTTAATTATTTAAATTTAAAAAATATACTTTTGATTCTTTAAATTTTATATCGGTAATTTCAATTAACAGAAAATACTAATTCAATAAATTTAAAATGATAATTATGTAATTAAATATTGATAAAATATATTTATATTTTAATTTTTTTAATATAATTTTTTTATTTTAATATCATAATCATCATTTTAAATCTGTTGAGTCAATATTTTCTGTTAGTAAAGTTAACAGTATTAAGCTTAAAGTATTAAAAATATATTTTTTAAACTTAAAAGATTAAAATAAAATATAATATAAATATAAAGACTAAACATATACTTAAGTAAAAAAAATAAATTTGATGTATATGCATACTTATAAATAGTGACATTGGTGACTTTAGCTTGTTCCATGACATTAAATCATGGGTGGATCTTCTAGTCTTGTTGCTTCTTCTCCTTACCAAAGGTGGGGACAAACTTTAGTTTTATATATTATAATAAATTATTTTCTTATATTAAATCTAATCTTGTTGATAATATATATATATTTAAATATGTGAAAGCATCAATGCTATTAGAATCAAACACAATGACACCAACTGTTTAGTCATATAACACCAAAAATGAAAAAGCAAAATCAACCACAAATGAAAAAAATTAATTACTCACAAATGCTCTCTTTGTGTAAATTTGAGAGTGTGGCTTGTAAATAAAACCTATAAAGTAAATGTTATTTATTCACCTATTTACAGTTTTTCTAAAAGCTCTCTACTTTATTTGTTGGTGAGTCTTTTTTTATATATTTATACGGTCGAGGTGATGATCTTCTGAATGACAATTTTTTAGTATAAATATGTAATTTTTATTGAGAGATATGCCGTTGAGTAAGTTCTCTTTTTCTCCCCTAAAACACACCCTGACGTAACATGATATCATTACCAAAAAAAAATCATAGAATATTTTAAGTTGAAGTGTTTTTATTGATAAAAATATGATAATATAAAAAATATATAATAAAATTATCAAATATTACCTGACATGATACATATATATATATATATATAATTTAATGAAGAGGATCTGACAAGGATCATTAACTTTTGTCCCATAAAAATTCTTATTTCTGAGGACTTTTCTGCATTGGAATCGCTGGATTTGACATCATGGAAACATCCATCGGGCTTCTATTTTTTATTCAACGGATAAGATTTTATGAGTCATACATCATTTTCTCATTTATAAAATAAACAGTCAAAATATAATCCCCATTAATAGTTGTTGACTATCTTTTGCTATAAGATCGATTATATACTGTTTTTAAGTTAACTCCGATATGGTTGATCCACAAAAGTTAACTATGATATGGTGACTAATTGAATACAAATTTATTTTTATCTAATTTAATATGTTTATCAGCCTGCAGAAAATTAATAGGTTTATCATAATAATCATCTAATTATTAATTATACAAATTTAAAATCAAATAAAGTATTATAAGATTTAGTTATATATAATCAATTAATTATTTAAATAGTTTTTGATGAGATAGGGGATAAGATATAATTATGTAAGGATTATTCAAATAATCCTAAATGCTTAAAATAACACTAATTATATCTTGCCTCATATTCTATCAGAATTCCATCCAACATAAATTCCCAACCCAGTTATATATATATATATATATATATATATTGGGGGGGAAAGACCAAGTCAAACAAAAGAAAACTTGCAAGAACAATATATTTTGCCTGATACAGTGGCAGTTATATAATAATATATTATGTTTAACAATTTGTTTTGGGAGATATGACATACGTGCCCTAGTTGTTAACTTAGGCAAGTCATCTAGCTAAATAGCCTCGTGCGCTATATATATATATATAAAATGTGTGTGTTCATAGGATTTTGGATATTTATTATGACTGAGAGCCCAATAATTTCAAAGGTTTATTTGTTTAGGCTTTTTGAAAAGATTTTGTTTTGTGTTTAGTGGAAATGTGGAATCCCCTGTTGTCAATGAATTCAACGTTTTCTATTTGAATTATTGTATCGTGACATACATGGTAAAAGATAAAAAAAAAAAAATTATCTTTGAAAAGTCATGATAATATAAATATTATTTGTCTTATTAATTTACCCTTCTTATAATGTGCAAATCTTGTGCTTTTCCATACGAATTATTCCAATAAAATTAAACCTCCAATTGCGTAGAGAGAAGGATGTGGAAAACCAAGGGGGAAAAAATAAAACTTCTTTTCTTGGATTTTAATTTAATTTGTTTATCAGTGGGAAATTGAGATTGGATGCTTTTCCCGTGGAATAAATGTGTGTCAGTTTATCTAAATTACATTTTCTAATTACTTGCATATAAAATTACTCATTTAATAAAAAAAAACTGTTTTATTATGTGTAATAATTAGGAGAATTTTTAAAATTATAATTTTAAAAAGCAAAATAGATTGATGTATATGTATTTACTGTAGTTACATAGAAATACAATATGATAAATGGAACATGTGGCTTTGTACGTGATTAATTTACAAATGAAATGTGTGTGTGGTTAGGAATATGTTGGGAGTGAATGATCAGTGTCCAAAAAAAAAATACAAAGAGAAGTAACATCAAGGTAGGTGGGTATTGATTCACTCTTTTTCTTCTATAAATCAACCAAACCTAAGAGACTATAATTCCTCGTATGTATGTGCTAGTGTGGTCATTTACACCACTTCATGAATCAACTTCATTTCACTAACTAATGTCCCAAACCATGCTCCTTCCTTTGTCTCTCTCAATCTAATTCATGATACATATACTTCAAAATTGAATTTGTTACATAAAATTTAAGAGAAATCACTCTAAAGTCTCAAAAAATAAATGTAATTGGTTAAAAAATCTTACAGCAAATAAATATGTAATAACAAATTTTAGTATAGAAAATAATAATGGGATCCATGCTACTCATTCATTTATAATGTTTTTTTTGTAATTATATTCATTTCCTAGAATCTCATAATGACATTTCCCCCCCTAAATTTTATAATTAATTAATGGTTGTATGTACATAGTTAAAAATTATGGCTTGTCACCCGGGCGGAAATACTTGATCTTCTATTCTACTTCGGATGCAATAATTATCAAATATAAACTCATATTTTATTAAATGCTTTCTTAAATAATAACTCAAAAAATGTGATTTTCCTTTAATGTAATTTATGGATATAGTTATTAATGATAAGCCTATTAAATTTAAATAATTATTTTATATTGATTCTATTTGCTTTTCCTGTATATAGCTCTTTTTCACCAGCGACTCTATATAGTATTTTAAATCAAAATTAAATCCAAAGTTCGATTACTATAATATTACATGAAGAAAGTGAAAAACACATGAATGAATATTTTTTCCCTCACAATGAAGAGATGTAAATAGATTAATTCAAATTGATGATAGTGTATGTGGACCAATATTACAAATGTCTTGTAAATCTAAAAATAATATTCTGATCCTAAATATAAAATGTTGTTTATGATATTAATTAGAGTACAATATCTCATATATAGACAATAGAGAGAGAGAGAGAGAGAGTAAAGCATGTATAACATAAAAAGAATACTAGTATGATTGGAACTTGTAATTAATAGTGACGGCCACACACAACTTCTAGCGCTGGTATGCATGGGAGATAAATGAAAAAGAACAACAAAAAAAAGGGTATTCGTAAGTAAAACGGTTATTTATGACCAAAAAAAAGTATATTTATGGCAAAAAAAAAACGTTTATTCATTGTACTGTTAATTTTGCCAACAAATTCAACGTACGTACTCGTATTTTGTCTCTCTCTTTTTTTGTTGTCTTGTAAATCTGGAGATTTTATCTCATGGAGTTGTAACATTTTTACGCCGAGAAGACTAGCTTTTAGCTATCAGATTAGAAATATCGCGCATCCCATACACTTCTTTAATTTCCTAGCATTATAATTTTCAAAGACCACCACACCCGATCCTATTTTTTGTAATATGAAGTTCGATAAACAACGTATTAATTTTATATTATATATTTTTTGATACATAATAATATATTGACAGATGATTTATTTTTTGAACTTAGATGGTAAATATAGAGCCTGATAAATAGCAGAACCTTAGATCTATCGTCCTTGAGGGCATATCTTATGCCACTAGACCACACCAAACTAGCTAGGACATTCACATTTTAGTATATTTTTCTCATTATAATAATAAAAAAAATATCCTTACGTCCGTACAAAACTATGATAATTTGATTTATTAATAATTAATCAAAATAACATTAGAATTTATTATGTAATCATATGCATTCTAATATATCCACAGCAAAGTTATGTACACTGAATATGAAACCAATCCATTATAGGAACAAACAAATTAAAGAGACCAAACTATAATATTCCAAAAAACCATAGTTCATGAATACCGCAAAGAGAGAGCTCAAATTTATGGGAAACAAGTATGCACATAACTATGGTAAGTAGAGAAGAGAGTAGTGGTAAATATGGAATGAGGAGGCTGAATTTCTACTTCTTAGGGAGCCAAACGCCCCACAATGGCAGATTTGAGGGCGTCTTCGTTTCTCAAATCTTCAGGAATCTTCACCAGCACGTCTTGCAGCATGAGCTCATTCACGCACGACATGCTCGCATGGTGAACCCCTAGCTTCAAGTCTCTCAACGCCACCATTAGCCTCGCCCCTGGGTGGTTCGTCTTCTCCGATTGGACCCTCACCATTGCCTCCGGTCCCATCATCCTCACCTCCACCTCCATCCCCGTCGCGCTTGCCCCTCCTGATGACGTCGTCGTTGTCGTTTGCTCCACTGTTGAAGTCGTCGCGCTCTGGTTGTCCGCGGTGCTAGTGTCCGCCATTTCCATTTTCACCCTTTTGCTGTTGTTATTGTCGGTCGTATCTTTCTGAATCTGAGACTCCAGGTCCTCGATCTTCGATTTCAGCTCGTTGATGTAGTCCACGGCGTCCGATAACAGGGATGCCTTGTCCATTCTCGATACGTTCGGAACCACCGCGCGTAGCGCGTAGAACCGGTGGTTCAGCTTCTCCCGTCGCTGCCGCTCTGCCTCCACGTGGTTCAGCGGCGTTTCGCGGCCCATACCGGGTTTTCTCCCTCTCTTCTTTGGGGTTCTTTTCTCTATCGAAGGATTACAATCCGAATCGGAATGCTCCGAATCCGCATACCCGAACTTGATTCCCGAATTCGCCTTATTCCTCTGTTCCGCCTTCCTCTTGCCGTTATTATTCCTTGCCCTGTTATCGCCGTCGGGCGCATGGGAGTTGTCGTCTTCTTCTTGCACGCCGGCGATAATGCCGATATCAGCGAAGGAAATGTTCTGATCGTCGAAGAACTGAATCAGGTTGTTGTTGGGTTGCTTGGCGATAAGATCAGACCCGAACAGAGCCTTGGCCTGCTGTGCGAGAGCCCAGTTTTCCGGGATGAGATCGGAGGAGCCCATTTCGATGACCCCATGACTGGTGGGTATGCAGATCAGAGTCTCAATCCCGTGTAAATAAGCCTCCTTGGCTCTCTCACAGTTGCAAAATTGAAGGTCGTGGTCACCGTTGAGCCAGAGCAGAGAACCAGAAGTGAAGGCTTTACTGGGGAGAGAAGCAGAGGAAGCGACAGAGAAGTTGCGAGTCAAGGACATGACATAGAACCACTCGGTATCATGGAGATCACTGCAAATGTTGGCGCTATTGTGGGAATTGTCGTTGATGAGAGAGTAAATATTGTTCATGAGGCTTGATCTGTCACAATGGAGGTCCGTGTAATGTGGGGCGGCAGAAGAAGTGGCAGAGGTGATGTTGGAGGTGGAACTGGAGAGACGAGGGGAGGTATCCTTGGTGCCATTGAAATGGCCTTCAGCCCAGGAGAGGAGGAGATTGCCATGAACGTCGTCATTGGAAATCTGCCAGAAAATGGCGTAGACCCACCAATCGGGCTGACTGTTAAGAAGGAATTGGAGCTTCTGCTGAAGGGAGGGTTGAGCATCTCGGGGGACGCAGAGAAGAGAGGAAGAGGAAGAAGGAGCGATGATCAAATCATCCATGGCAAGTAAGTTTAGTTTAGAGAGCAGAGAGGATCGAAGAGTGTGCAGGGTAAAGGGGAAAGAGAGGGGATTGTGGGGGAAGATTGGGTTGGGTGGGAATGAGAGAACGGGGGTGTTATCTTATATGGTGAGCACAAGTGGGGCCCAGTGTGGGGCCTGAATTTGATGGCAGATTTGTGACTCGAAGGAAATTAGTATATCTACTCCAAGGGAGGCGCAAGCCACATGTGTCCGCAGGTTGAAGGATTTTTTGAGTAATTTTCTTCCTATTACTCATATCATTTATATTTATGTACAATAAACACTATTCCATAAAATTATATATATTTTATAAATAATATAAATTTTTTAATTAGAGGGGGGATGCAAAAGGTTAAAATTATAAGTAACATCAAAGTTATCACCTCTTATTTACGATAAAATTTTTATATCGCCAGACTACAAATTTGTTTATTCTATAGAAATTATACATTCTCATATTTGAGGAAATAATGAATTTGTATTAACCGCATCACTAGTTGGCCGGTTAAAATTAGCTCAAATTAAGTATTTTTTTTTTGAAAAAAAATATTGAAATGATCTGAATAGAAAAAGAGACGTAAAACTACAAAATATATTTTTTTATGATTGAAATAAAAATATTATACAAAATATATAAAAGAAGGTATATAGAGAAAGAAAGAATTATTGTACTCTCTCATTTCCTTTTCTTTTTTTAAATATAAATTACTCATAAAATCTAAATAAAAAATTAAATACAGAGAGAAGTTTCAAAAAAATTATTTTTACAAGTTAAAACTTACATATTTACAAGTTAATTTTATATATATATACAAAATTTTAATTTTGTGGACCTTTCTGCATTTAAATTTTTTTATCTCAGACATATGAATAATTTTCCTTTGTTTATTATTCTCATGGCTCAAAGAATTTTTATATTAATTTATTCGGGGGAAACTCTATTAATACAGAGTTTTTATCTTATTAATGAAAGAGATAAGGGCAATCAATTTCATCTAATTTGCTATCAAGCTAGCGACAAATCGGGTTTCTTTGCTATTAAAAATAACCACAACAATTTCTTTTTTTTTATCCTGGATGACTAATCAAATGTACTTTTTTTCTGTTGATGTGACCTCTGTTGTCATATACAAGAGAGAATAGTATTAAATTTTGGGCAAAACATTTAACCAAAAAATCATGTTGCACCGAACTCATTCATTTTTTTTAAGAATTAGAATGAGATTTTAAGTAAGAAAATTAATTATATAAAAATCTCAATAATAACTAAAAAAACTAATAATAATAAGTTTTAAAAAAATTAATGATAAGTTTATACTATTTAAAATGTTTTAGTAATTTAATTTTTTTATAACCGTATAATAATTTCTTTATAATTTTATAATATTTATATGTCCAACGGCATCAAACTGATGGGATATTAATTTATGCTGCCTTTATAATTTAATTATTTTCTTCATGTCTTTATATTCTTAGCTCATTGTCTTTTAGGGGTTGAAATCTATTAGGGCATGTGACTTGACCTATATTTAGTCTATTTTAAATTTGTCTATTTTAAAAATTATATAGATTCAAGATCGTATAAAAATTTATTTTAATTAAAGAGTTAAACTCATATTTTTTTAAAAGGTCTATTAGGTCTATCAAATAATTTCAATTTATTATTTAAAATATATTTAGAATAAAATTATAATAGGGGATATTAAACCCCCCATCTATTAAATAGAATACAACAATAAAATTATAAAACTAACATATTATTGTAAATTTTTTCTTAACTTTTATTTTATTTTAATCTTAACACTATGGTATTGTCCTTTTGTTCCATTATTTGGGACCCTTGGATTCATTTCTTTTCTTCTCCAATTCTCCCTTTCTTCCAGTTAACTCTAAATCCATAATTCTACTCTAGTTCTCTACTTTTGCCAGTTCGCTGTTGTGCCTCCACTATTGTCATCACGTCTCCACCTTTGCTAGTTCACCATTGTGTCCACATTATCGTCGCCGCATCCCCTTCGTTTCTTCTTCCCACAAGAAACTCAAGCTCGATCTTGTTTTAGCATTAAAAAATCACTTCAATTCGCTTATTCTTCCTTGTACTCCTACTGAACATTCAATACTACTAGAACCAAACAAGTACTGCCCAAGCTTCACTGCAAATTCGACCAGGCTAGAGTAACTCCCCTATAATTTTTCTTTCTACTTGACACCATCAAATTTATATTTGCAATTCAATTTTCGTAAAATCTTATGTTTTTGGGGTTTGAAATTGGGATCGAGAGAAAATGTTTATAATTCATCCTAATCCAAACTTCTCCATCCTCCTAAACAACTCAGAATTGATCGTATAACTGATTTAGATTTGTAGTAAAAAAAATTTATCAGCAATCATGTGATATTCCATCTTACATGAAAAAGATCACTATATCTATTGATAGTAATATCATGAATTGTACCTAAAAAATAGTTTAACCTTCTGGAATCTTTGAACGGATGGGCATAAACTTTTGCATACTTGACTAGTTGATTACTCTAAAATCTTGAATTTACAGACAAAAATAGTTGTTTCAAAAGCCAAATGATGCAGTTTTCTCTACAAACAATATGTTCCATTGCATATGTTTTGTATTAGCACTTTTTTAGCACTATGACCAAATGTTTTCTCTGTTATATTTTGAATTTGGAGCATGTCTACCTTAAATCTCAAGTTGATTTTGTATTGGGAAGTTGGGTACACTCTGAATTACCGATCGGAATGGAATTGAGTATCATTCAAAATATCTCTGTACTATTTCTTCTCATTGTTCCCTCTAAATTTTGTCTCTTGATTCTTTTGTTTTCCCTCTAAACCTTTATGTTCTATCTTTTTCCCTGATCTTTCTGTCACAAATTATCATACACTATCAGGTAGCCAAAGTATTTATTCAACATATAGTTAAGCAGTTGGAAATTACATTGACAGAATATATTTATATCGTAATGTGAAAAAGCATACTCATTAGTCTTTACACTTTAAATTGTTTCAATTATATGGACAGTATGACTGAATAATATTTTTTTTATATTTTTTAATTAATATATTTATTTGTTAATTGATTGTTTCAATGTACAATAAGGCCTGTTATATGCCCTATTATAAAAGCATGTTATAAAATTTATTATGAAAATCTGTTATGGAGTCTGTTAGTATAATTATAAAATATGCTCTTTTAATATGTTTTTGGTCAAATCAAACATATTTATAAGTCAGACTTATGTCAGAAAATTAATCTATAACTGGTTATAGACTAGACTCAGATTAGATAATTATTTAATAAGTCTAGCTTTATATGTTTCCAACCCTACTTATAGTGATACATAGGCTATAGCTTTCTTCTAGTTAAAGAAAAAAAAACAATGAACAAATTTATTTTATGGTACCTAGTAAGGCATATAACGTTACTGCAAACATGGCCAACTAAATTAACTGGATATCCCACCTTTTCATAAGATGTCGTCCGACCTTCTACATTGAAAGTTAAATAATAAAAATTATTAATTCCCAAAATTATCATGATAAATATAAATTATTGATACCCGACCTCATGAGCTATCAACTTGTCTAGCTGATAAAATATTATTACTATAAACTACTAATTATTAACTATTTTCTTCTCAGACCTACCAATTCGGATAACATTTTTCTTCTCAATAGAAGGGCGCGCGCGCGTGCGTGCGTATTCATATCGGGCATTAATTTAAAAGAAAATTACTTTAAGCACGTGATTTTTATTCTGAAAATTCAAGATACAACTGGCCGATCGGGCTTGTACCTCAGTACCTCACATAATTGAGTATGTCAATTATTTTTGCATATTCATATGGGGTATGCATTTTTTTTTTATTTGGATAGTTCGAATTTCAATTTATATCAGTTATTTTTTAATAACTGATATAAATTATCAGAGACACCATATCAATTCAAAAATGGTGATTCTTTTTCTCGAAAAAATGCATATATTATCTTCTTCAGCTATATATAGTATTCAAAAATTTCAGAGACCAGCATATTCACAGAAAATATTTGATAATGGATTAATCTATTCTAGTAATTAGGATACAAAATAATCGAGACATGTAGGACCACAAGAGCAAATTACTGGGGAAGACGTGTAAATATTTAATTAAGAAAGAGACGGGTGTGTGTGTGTGGGGGGGGGGGTTCATACATAGTACACAACGTACTATGTTGTAAATGGGAGGTGAATCATCCTCCAAAATAATTTTAGGATTTATCCTCACAAAAAATAACGTGCCTCCCCGATCTCTAATCTCTTACCTATAATTCTACGTACGTACCTCTACATTTTTCTTTCTTTCTTTGTTTTTTTTTCTGTTTCTTTTGTAAGGTTAATTATTCTTAATTAGTGCATGATCCGTACGAGATATTCTCTGAGAGAAGAGAAGTTACGTTGGTAATTTTGTATATGAAATTATATCCAGCCAATGCATTTCGTACAATGGGATTGAATCAACTGAATATCTTTTAAGTATTTTGGAAAACAATCCTAGCAATACAGCTAATTAAGGGAGGGATAGAGATAAAATGAGGACCAACGGGGGGGCTCATAAATAAATAATGGTAAAATGGCACCTAGCCAAGGTGAATAAAAAAAGGAGGTCGCATTGAGTAGGATTAAAAAAATCATAAAAATAAAAATACTCATAAATAATTAAACATATTTCCATATATAGGACCAACAGATAGCTAGGGACCATACTGTATCAATTATTAAAATGGCATTTATTCATATTATATTATTGTGTCACATTTTCACGTGTACGTACGTGTTGGCCTTGGAAACGAAACATATATAGTATAACTTAGATAATAATTAGCATAATCAATATTTAATAAAAAAGATTAAGAGAATCTATACGCTACGATTTAACTCAAAATTTCACCAAAAGTTAATGAATTCTTTCACATCATCAAATCAAGTTCACGCTCTCAACAATTTCATTTTCCTTGTTACTGAATTGGCTTCTCTCTAATCTCTATTAACCCAGAGAGACATTTAATTTTCATTAAAGGAGTTTAAACAGATCACTATAGAATCGTACACCAAAATAATGAGCAACTTTAAGGCATGAAATTGATTTATGAGAAATCAAATTTCAAAGACTTTGTCATGGGAATTAATCCTCAGGTGATCTGATGCTCAACATTGAAATTCAAGTCACCATTGAAATTTAAGGCATGAAATTGATTTATGAGAAATCAAATTTCAAAGACTTTGTCATGGGAATTAATCCTCAGGTGATCTGATGCTCAACATTGAAATTCAAGTCACCATTAAAGTCAGAACGAACATAAACCTCAAATCCATGCTCAGATTTAATTCACTTCAACTTCACCATATACGCATTTTCATGCCACATACCTTTTCCAATGCGTGTAAAAATAGCCACTAGAATCATGAACATTTTCATGTCTCTTGATACCCATCACTCTTGTAAATGAATAACATAACATGACACTTAACCGAAACAACAACATTCAATTACATCAACAATATGAATCAAAATCAATTTTAAATTCACAATAAATGATCAATAAAATATAAAAAGTGAAATGTACGTTGTGCACTCTTTGAAAATTATAGTGTTAGGTATTTTCGGTTATATATGCTTGTGGCTTTGTTATACTTAAATCAAAAACAGTAAACAAAACTTCAAAAACAATTAAAAATACCAAAATGAGTTGTCATTCACTTATAATTCTTGAGACATCAATTTTGTTTCCCATTCCTTTCCCGTGCGGACAGAGAAATCATTTAAGATTCATGTGAGAGTGTACGTATATTTACCCCACGGAGAGACGCGGGACCTCTGACGGCCTATCACTATTTGTCAAACAGTGAAAAACAAATCGAAGCTGTAAAATTCACTAAAAACGTATTCAGGAAATTCTATATTAAAAACATAGGTATTGAGGAAAACAATATGAGCTTTTATGTCAGTTGACAATATTGATGAATAATTGGAAGAAATATTCAGATTATAAAAAATAATAATGGAACCAAAAGGTATTTGAATTAATTTTTCACAATTGTTTAATGTTAATGAACCTCGCTGTCAGATCGAGAAGAGGAAAAAGAAAGAAAGGGGAGCTCGCTGTCAATTCCATCACGTGCTATTCTTGAGGCAGGGACTCGCTCCTATTCATTTGGAGTCATTTGTATTCTATAATTCTAAAGTGTAAGCAAGTACTTAAAAAGTAAAACCAATACTTCCTGTTCATGTTTATAAAAAAAATACCTTTTTAATTTTACTCTATTTAATATCATGAGAAAGAATGCATCTGCTTATTAAAAGTTCAAAAATTGATAGCTAATTTATATTCTCTATGAGAGGTATTTTTGAAAATAAATAATCTTAATTATATCTTAAGATCTGTATATTTTTTAATATGAGAACGAGGTGCCTTTTGCTGTCACCCAAAAAAATATACATTTATCTAATCTTGGAAGCAACAACAACAACGTTAATATTTGTTTAAATTGTTTCATGTTTGTCGAATATTCTAACGAATAAAAATTATAGCCTTGCGCCCTTGTCACCATTCACCAACTATTTCCAAAAGTCTTGTTTCTTTTTCTCTTGTGTGTGTGTGTGAGAGAGAGAGAGAGATTAATTATTTGAAGAAAAAAAAGAGTGAACACGATTTAGTGAAGATTTCCCTGAAATCATGAGTGGATTAATTAAATATTTATTTTATAGTAATATAATAAGACAAGCTGGGTTATAGTGGATAAGATGCTTTTATTCATAGCAATTATGGCAATTTTTATGCTGGATTAGGTAACAACGTACAATATAAAAATCAATCGTATAATATAAAAATGATTAAATAAATGCATATTATATTCATCGTTATTGCAAATGATTAAAGACATATACTTAAAATAACCTGTCCCTGACGCACATGCACACGCATATAGGCACACACAGATCCATGCATGGCCTATTCTTGTAATTAAATTATATTAATTAATCACAATGGACGGTTGTGAGAATTGATTAATGGATAACTTTTTTATTACTTTCTTTCGTGGTTGGTTTTTGTGTTTGATGAATTAGCATTATAGAGGATCCGTTTAATTAGTTGGTTGAAAGATTGTTAAAGGAAAAAGAATGAACTTTCTCTGGCACGTGTATCCTTGAAAATGTTATTCAAAACCATTATCGTTGAATATTAAGCCACAAATCTGAGTCTTATCAATAAATCCTACTTATCAAAGATTAAAATCCCTCTTCTTGAAAACAACTTTTAAAATTAAGGGCATATTTAGAACCATTTTAAATCGTGATTTTATAAGTCCTTTTAGGCAAAATTTAAATTTAAAAAAAAATAAAATAAATAGCTATATTTGTTCAAACGGGATTTTAAACTAAATTATGGTTTAAAACAAATGTTTCAGATAAACTTATCAGAGTATTTTATGAAACAGTAAAAGAGTTTATGAACTAATCAATTACTACATTACCTATATTTTTTCTTACATCCTCTCTCATCTCTCATACTTTTTTTACATCCTCTCTCCTCTCTCCCCTCTCCTATTTTTTTTACACTCTCTCTCCTCTCATCCCTTATCTCTCATCATTTAATATTCATACCATTTTTTATAATTTATTAATAATAAAAGTACTTTTGTAAATAACTATCCAAACACTCATTTACTTAAAACCATTTTTTTTCATAAGCTATTCTCTAAAAACTTTTTTCTATAAGCTACTCAAATATTTTTTTTATAAATCTATTTTTAAAATTTTATCTAAACGCCCTCTAGAAAATATTTCAAGCACTGATTAAAAGCTCACTAAATAGGATCTATCATGACAGGACTATCATTTGATAATACTTTATATGCACTCACTCTCATCTGCACAAAGTTTCAATGTTATATTATTATAAGCATCAGGGAGAGTCCATATATATTCCAAAAGATTTACCAGCAGGGTAGTTAGCTCTTTAAATTTATAAATCCCATTCTGTCTATGAAATTTCCTGATGTAGAATTCAACATATATATTCTTTTATTTTTATTTATAAGTTAATTTCAATATATTTAATACAGACAAAACATCCTAAATTTCATTAACTTTGTTTTAAAATTCAAGTATTTCCTAAATTTACCCCTATTTAATTATATATCATAAGAATAAAATTAACACAATAATAAATAAAATATAAATTTATACATTCATATAAAAAATGTAATGATATAACTTATAAATAGGATAAAAAATTTCTTTCTCTCTCTTTCATATAAATAGGATCAGAGAAATATAGGATAAGTTATGTCTATAAAAGTCAATTCGTTTAAAATTTACAAAAATATTGTAATTAGATGATATATTATAAACATGTGTGTGAGAGGGGGCATTAATTACATATATGTAGAGCCCTCCACAATCTGCGGGCTGAGCAGGAGGGTTGTCTGCCAATAAATGGGCTGGCTTCCCTCTTATAGCTTGCCATTTTTTTTAATTTTTTTTTAATTTTTTTTAAATTTTAAAATATTAATAAAAAAATTTAATATCATATTAGCATAATTAAAAAATTGTTAATATTATAATTTTAAAAATTTCTATTTTTTATAAAAAAATTAAATTTTACAACTATATATTTACATAAACATTAATAACATAATATTAATCAATTATAATATGTCAGCACATATCAATAAATAAGTAACTATTTTTATTAATTTTTAATAATATAAATATTTAAAATAATATTTAAGTAAAATAAATAATAATATTAATAAATTTAAAAAAAAAAATATTAGCGCTCACCATAATCCATTAGCTATACAACCCTCAATTAAAGTAAAAGGGGACTCAACCCACCATCTCTACATATACGCAATCCTTAGGGGTATATATGGACACAAGTTGGCAAGAGGGAAGTTGGGGATCATGTTTGTATGGAAAAGCCCTAATAATGTGATTTGGTATGAGTAATTGTCCCAAATATAATCCCCACATGCTGTAGTAAGGTGCCAAAGAAACACAACAATCCTTGAGAAAGACATGTTCTTAGATTCACATCAAATGAAGTGACATTAACACACCCATCTCCATTCATTCCCATCATAAATTCACAATTCATTTCGATCCCTCTTGTTATGAATCTTACTCTCACATACATGTAGTGATTTTCAAGTTCTTTTTCATACACACGTCGGGATTATTTCTATTTACTTGCTTTAATTCCCTAGAAACAAAATATACGAAAACCCCACTAACGAAATCTTATTGGGAGGTTAAAATTAAAATGAGAGTGAATAATAATGTGTTTGTAATCGAAACATAACGAGGGCATTGAATTGAATTGCTCAGAGGAGTACATACACGTGTGTGTGTATATATATGTGTGTGTGTGTGTGTGTGTATAGGACAAATTCAGAGGGCATGCTTGAAGATATAATAAAAAAAACGGGATCCATTGAGGGACAAATTAAGTGAAATATATAAAAGCAAAAAACTACGTACTGAAATTCCCAAGTTATTGAGATAATGACGTCAATTCAATGCCTCTCACATATCCATTAAAAGTGCTTACAACTTGCAAGGTGGCAGCTTCATCCTCACAAATATCTCCCTTCATTAACTTTTTTTTTTGCTAGCCAAAATTCCTCATTTTCTTACACTCACACGCTCACAAGTGTGGTTTTTTTACTTTTACGCACTATGAGTCAAGTACATGTTAATTGATCAAAGCCAAACTTGCGTTACTATGTTAATAGTAAATGTTTGGAAAAAAAAAGAAAAATATAGTTTTAAAAGCAATTTTTACCCAAATCTTAATTTATTTTTTTAAAATAAATAATCATATCTGTCTAAAAAGATTTTTGTACTAAATCATAGTTTAAAACTAAAGTTTTAGATAAACTACTGAGACTAGTTTCTGAAATAATAAAAGAACTTATGGACTATCTAATTACTATTTTATCCTTATTTTTTCTTATACAATCTCTTCTCTCCACCTTCTCACATATCTTTTCTATCTTCTATCCTCTCCACCCTCTCTCCTCTCTCATACTTTTAACAAAATTATACATTTTTTAGTAATTTTCTAATTACAAAAATCTTTCTAGTAATAATTATCTAAATATTCATTTATTTAGAATAACTTTTTTCTGTAAATTATTCTCCAAAAACTTTTATCTAAAAGCTGTCCAATTTTTTTTTCTTTTTCATAATTTTTTTAAATTTTTATCCATATAGGCCCATAGTTTGAGATCAATAATCATTATACACGGGATGATTTTGATTTAAAGCAGGCTTACTAGAATTATTTATTTGGTAAAAGTTGTGACAATACATTTTCAAGAGATTTTTTTGGCCTCAAGGTGCATTATAATCTCTCGGATCCTATATATGCAAGAGCTAGATATATAATTAATTTATAATATTAAAAATATTAATTAAATTAGTTATGTGTAAAAGATATATGATATTTTTTCTAAAATACTCTTTTTAATTATTTATATTAGAATTATCCCTGATAGAAATACCTTAATATAAACAATTAATATAGATAAAGATAAAATATATTAAAGTCTTATAAATTAATTTATATATTTAAAATTAAAAGGGGGAGTACGTACTGTGATAAAACCATTACAAAGAAGTATTTGAAACATGGCAAAAATGAAAACCACACATCACAGTAATCAGACATCTGTCTTTATCAGGATGCAGCTTCGAAGAAGCAGCCGAACTGGGTTCATCTCAATAGCTTGTATGTATTTACGTTATCAAATTCTATATACCACCTTTTAATTATATATTCGTTATACACAAATTCTCAATAGTTCCTATAAACATGAATATTACCATAGAAACCTATCTCAATTACTTAATTACATTCATGAAGCTATATATATATATATTGATTTCAGAGAGAAATAATATAAGAAAAGTATGTGCTTTTTGTGAATCTCTCATTCCATTGTATCTATTCTATTCCAATGCATCATGAATACATAAATCTATAGAAAATTTAATTTTTCATAAAAAAAAAAAACAAAATTGCTATCATGGTAAGATATTCTGAATTAAAAAATATTTAATCGGATTTCCCTTCCTTTTCAGTTATTTAGCTAGCTTTTCAACCAAGAAACATTTTTGTAACAAATTAACTATATCTCGATCGACAACAGTGACTGATAACCTAATTTCTCATGCATGTCCTTTTTGGTAGAGACAAGCATAGAGAGGCATGGATATAATATGACAAAAATTATATATATTTAAACCCTCATGCATATATAATATTACTATATAAGGCCCGGCGATATATATATATATATATATATATATATATATCATTCTGAATAGATCATTCACAATTCAGTACGCCTCAGCTTTCCTTCTCACATTAAATGTTCATAACAATGTGTAAATCTGCCTTAGTTTTACACATTGTTAAATGAAACATTTTATCCGTAATTACAAGTGCTTACGTTTAATTCTAAATTTTTAATTATTATTATATAATAGAATTAATCCATCTGAATATAGAGTATTGATTTATCATAATTAGCGTTGTAATATATAATTTGCTTTTCCTCAATTACCGGCTACATGTCCCAACAAGATTGAATCATATATAGATTTCCGAATATGTACAAACCATGGTTTTAATTTTAAAATATGCATAAATATTTTATAAAACAAAAAATAACTTAAAACATTAATTTCAAATTAATTTTTTTATCAAAATATCCCTAATTGATTTGTAAAATATAATAGATATATACACATACATAAGTTTAACTTGATATATAAAAGAAAAAGCTTCAAACCAAACTAGAGTGTGGAATAACTTTTCTTTGTGTTCTATATATATAAGGTTTGTGTGTATTTTTAAAAAAATAACTGTTTAAATTGAAAAAAATAAAGAAAAAAATTACCTTTGTATTCTCACGGAAAAAGCTAACAATATATATATATCATAAAAACTAGAGTGCCCCGCACCAATAATATATATCATATCAATAAACATAAATGTTTGTCTAGTTAATAATGAGATAACTCATAATCTATAGAATCATGATTTTAATCTCATTATCGATATAAAAATTTGCTAGTAGATAATATGTAAATATTTTTTAAACCTAGAGGTATATTATAGATCTTATGAGTCCTCGAGACCAATTAGATCACCTAGACTTTCTTATATAAAATATATCATACTACAACTAATTAAAGCTTTGAATAGCTAACGTTAAGTTTGGGTTTGTGCAGGTATCGTATAATTAAATCTCAAGATGACAACTAATATTATTACTACTCCAGAAAAAGATGTGGGCGTGATATTAATGATATATATTGAGGTACATGTTATGTGGTACTTTGATAGATCTAGAGAGAGAGGCCAACGAGAGCTGTCAGTAAGTAGCAGCAAAAATGTAAATGGAACATGCAGATGACGAGCTTATAGCGATTGAAATGAAATGTTGAAGGCCGATATATATTGCTTGGAACTCATTTCCACCTAACATAACCACACCAACATCATAGGCATTTATTCTTACAGCAACATGTGTGTGTGTGTGTATATATATATATATATATATCTTCTCTTTAACCCTATCTATTTTTTTTATTTAATTATTCTTGAGATAGTATTACTAGAGATAATTTAAAAATAATAATAAATATAAAAAAATATCTTATATTTAAGATTAATATCAATTCTTAAATTAAATTATATATTAAGAATGGACATAGGGATATTATACTTTGCTGACAAACTTTTTAATAAAATAGTCCCATGCATGCAACAAACTGTCTAATGATCTATGTGTGTGTTTGGATAAGATTTTAGAAACCGGTTTATGAAAAAAATAGGCTTTTGGGCAGTTTATAGAAAAAGATTTTTGAAGAAGAGTTTATGAAAAAAAATAGTTTTGAATAAATGAGTGTTTGAATAGTTATTTTCAGAAATACTTTTATTATTAGTAAATTACGAAAATGGGTATAAGTATTAAATGAGGAGAGATGAGATGAGATGAAGAGGAGAAAGGAGAGATGGTGTAAGAAAGAAAAGAGAGAGGGTGTAAGAAAAAGTAGGAGAGAAGATAGAATGTATAAGAAAAAGTAGGAGAGGGGATATAAGAAAAAATAAGGATAATATAGTAATTAGTTAGTTCATAAACTCTTTTACTATTTCATAAGCTACTCTGACCAGTTTATCTGAAACCTTAGTTTTAAACTATAATTTAATCCAAAAACCCGTTTGAACAAATATAACTATTTGTTTTAAATTTTCTCAAAATCTAAGTTTTGAGCCTAATTTAGGTTTTAAACTTAAATTTGACAATTTGTTAAATATATCTTATATCTCTTATATAATTGGTTCATTATTTGCTCTATTTGTTTTCAGTAAGGAAGCCCATTTAATTACCACCAAGTTCCTTCCCTACGTACTTTAATACATTAGTTATGATGTGCTTTTCATGGGGTATACATACCTCCTGGAAATTTCCATTGTCTTTTCTTTTCTTTTTTTTCTTTACCCAGATATTCCATTAATTAGCACCACCTATATATAAATCTCTTGCTTGATTCGTAGTAATGGACCAATCAGATTCAAATTTATGTGTTTTGTCTTTATTTCGATATTCTGTCGATATTTGGGGGACCTTCTTTTCCGCCCTAGATCCTGTTGTCGGGTGTATAAATAATCACTTTAGTGAGCTGATTAGGAAACAAAATCCTCTTTTCGAAGCCAAATCTGGGTCATCAGATCCATCTGTATTTAGATTCTATAAGATATGTATGTGTTTACTTTTTGTATTATTTCCCCTTGAGTACTAATACGTACAGATGTATAAAATATCTTTAAAAAAATCTATTTTTAATTAGATCTAAAAATATTTAAATTTAATATAATCAAATAATTATATAAAAAATAATACGATATAAAATTACAACAAATCAATATTTGAATTCTTAATAAAATAAGTACTCACATTTAGGATATAATAATATCTAGAACATAATTATCTACAATTGTAGCATACATGTTCCTATAAAAACTATTATAAAAGGTTAAGGGGTGTGCTTGTGTGTATTTATGAAGGATTAATTCTTGATTGGTCCGAAAAAAATTATAAAAGTCGGGTTAGGGAAGATAACTTTTTTTTTTTTGTATAAAATATTTTAGAAATAGGTTTGACTTACCCATAACCTAAAGATAAGGGTGAAGTCTCTCTTTTTCTTATGCGATATTAATATTGGATAAAGTAAGTTGTCTATTACCCTCAAGCATAAATTTAGACACCTAGAAATTAAGATACCTCTCTAAACATCATGATTAGAACTATAATAAAATAGTATTCCTCAAAGATCAAACATATATTCTAAATGATTATCTACCTCATATTTTAACTTGTTGAACTCACGCACGATTGGGAGAAGACAACTTTTTGATCACGCTATTGTAACCGCCGGAGGAGGAGCGAGGAACAAACGAAAATTAGAAAATGATTGGATAATGACAGGCGCTTTAATTTGAATAGTACACGCGATCACTTTCATTCAATTTCAACATTTCTCAAGACATTAATCTTAATAAACATAGGCGAATGTAATTTAAAGCTAATTTGTACGTACATTTTATGGGCCGTGCTGGTACAATGGGCACAGGAGCAAAATCTTGTTATTGGGCTTCCCTTACACGATCACAGAAATTGGGCCATGGTATTCCGGCCTGTTTCCATGAATTTAGAGCCCAGTTTTCGATAAACTATACAAATGAAATTATACATGATCATGAAATAATTTTGTTTCTGGTAGAGTTTAGGCGGTATCACATAACCAATAGCTAAAGACTAGTCCTCCCTAGACGAGAGATTACCAAAGTGGATATTACCTCTCTTAACAAAGTATTTTCTATACATACGACCTAATTCGAACATAAGATATCATGTTTAAGGGAGTCAATCATCTATTAATTATGTCAGACTTTGTTCACCATCATGAAATAATTTTAATTGAGTCATGTCATGTGGTAATGAAGGATTGAAGGTTGGGTGATTTGAGAGACGCGAGGAGATTTTTAGGTAGAATATATGAAGGTGTTGCCAGAAGATTTTGTAAATCAGAGGGCTCCATAACTGCGATTGCAACATATAACAATAAGTTGGTCCAGATAACGAAGAGACAACGATAAATAATGTCTGCTGGATCTGATTTCTAAAATGATATTTCAACACTAAATCTGAACTTATTTTGAACAAACCACAAAAGACACCAAAAGGCTTTTAGGTTTTATCATAACCAAACGGAGTTAAAGTAACAAGCATGAGCTGTAAACAAGTTACATGAATCTTAAAGTTGGAAAGGATATCATGAATAATAGTATCTAAGCCTTTTCCGCAAAGCTAACCACCTAAAGAAACAAAAAACTTGGAAAGCGATGATTCAAAGATTCCGCTGCTCCATTCACAATCAGCATCCTTCCTCCTCAGTCGGCATTTTTATCACTGCAAAATCTTAAAGTTGTGATCTTGGAGCACTTCCATAGTAATCTTAAAGTAAAGATCTCATTTTATTGTGTCAGAAACTAAAACATTTTCTAGGCTCTAATCATTTGATACCCAACTTTCAAGAGTACACTATCTCAACATCTCCAGCAAATTATATCTACTAGAAAAGCCCAAAGCACAAGTTACAACTGAAGCTATGTTAAACTATAGAACAGCATCTCACACAATCATTCGTATACATCAAATCACACAAACAAACAAAAAGAGGGCATCTGACAATAGTTCTAAGCCCAGTCTTCTCCACCTCTTCCCCTACTATTTACAATGCCCATACTTGCAGACTTCTTGAACTTGGTCAGTTGAAATACCGGGTGCCTGCATAGCTTGCGTACACCCTTTCTCAATCTTAGCCAATGTTCACTATCATATTTACTTCTATATCTATTTTCTATACCGCCACTCTCGTATCTACACTGCGTGCTTCCGCCCGAAACAGATACAAATTCCCCATCTTCTGCGTTATTTCCCTTCTCATCGGGGTTCACGCTCAATGACTCACTTCTAGGTGGTGATTTCTTGGCATTAACAACATCTTCAGTTTGCTCAATGAATTCCTTGCTGTTAAAATCTAGAGGAACAGGATCCATTTTGCAGGACGATGGAGAATAAATCATCCTGTCATTAGCAGCCGATTCCTCTCTTTCTCTAAGAGTTTTCAGAATCAGAGTTTTGAGAAAATTCATTACTTGCACGGCGTGAATTAGCGCAGTCAAAGGATCAGCCATCTGCGTAACCCAAGGAAATTTATATTCAATCGAAAATATCAAAATATACAAAGAGGATTTACTTGCCGATCACTACATCTGGAATTCATTAATTTTTGGTTATTAGTAACAGCCATCTTGTTAACTAATGCAATACTCGAATAATGTGATTGCAACAAATACTTTAAATCTCTAATCCAACATTCAGAAATTCAGTTGCTCACCTCAGATTAGTACACAAGTAATATGGACAGAGATAGAATGCTAGTATATAGAAGTGGTTTAGTACTAATCTGTGTTATAAATGTTGAACAAGTGCATTTCTGTTTGAGTGGTTAAATCTGTTAGAAGCTGTTCTGGAGTTGGAATACCCGCCCAACTAACTAACTGTCACTCTAGACAAGGAATAAGAGAGGTAGAGGATTGTACTGTTTTTTTTAATAAATGAACAAGTATTTCTGGTACTGTGTTGAGTAAGACTAACTGGAAACATCTAGGAGTAAAATAAACCACATGTCTTTGCTTTGTATGGGTAACGCACCTGGGTCATGTTGGGTGCGAAAACCATAGCGATATTGCGAGCATTCATCTTGTTGTACTGCTTGTGCTCCACGACATCCGCCATCAGATTGATGGCCCAGTCAAGCAGCGCGGCTTCTGTCGGAGGAAGCAACTCCTCTAGTTTAGTACAGTCATCTTCAGTGTGGCAGCGCATCACCTGTTCCGGGGTGAGAGAATCGAGAATCCCGATTGGAAGTTCTCTAAACCACGCCTAAAAGACATAAAACGAAGATGACATGAGTAACAGTTAATGAAGTGATATAGAGTTTATAATTAGATTGCATGGCATGAACATGTTCAATTGAACAACCTCAAGAAGAGTCTCCTTGTAAATATCTGAATTGCTAAATTACTAAACTCTTCATGAGAAGGAAACCAGAATGTATTTTTGTCTGTTCAATGGAGCTATGTTACCTTTATCAAACCAGATAAACAATGAACATCAATTCCATGAGGCACTATGCCTCTGTTCAGCTGATCGCGAACCAACTCCTCTTGGCCGTTCTCCGGGTTGATTCGGAATATTCCTTCTACCTTCAGGAATTGCAGGCATCAAATTAAAGCTTAATATTGTGATTCAATTATTCTTTAACAAATAATTTGAATGGATACAGAACAAACTTTAAGGCCTCCCTCTGAATACAATCGCTTTTGCATCATCAGCAGAATCGTGGGGACACTGTTTCCCCTGTAATCATAAGAGCATTGCATCGACTTCGCAGAAACTCCAAAAACCCTCACACTGAATGATCCAGAGATGATATGAAAATGCAAGGGAAGAAAAGAAACGTTAGCTGGAATCATAAAGACAGATAATTTTTCTTTCCTCTCCTCTCACTGCAATTAAATTCCTTATCCAGTTGGTAGGAAGGTACAAACGTTGACCATATTCCTCTCGAGTCAACCAAACCAAAACTACAGCGATTAACATGAAGAAACCGGTATTGAAACGATAAAAACTTCAACTCTAACCAACCTGTATGTACAACTTTCAGATTTTTTTTTTTAATTAAAAAACGTAAGTAAAAGATCTGTAGTGGAACTTGTGACGAACACAGAAAAGAACCCAAATTCATCTTTCAGAACACTCTGACGCACGCAAAGAATTTAAATGCATTACATTGAACAATGAGATAAATTCTAAAACATAAAATTGCATCTAATTTAATTCTACAGAAAATAAAAACAGAAGAAAGGTATGATGGCTGACCTGGCACTAGGAACCCTCCTGGGAACCTTTGGTTCGAGCTCTGTGGGCAAACCCAGAAAGCCATTAAACCGATCAAAGGTAACGTGAGAGACATGGCGAACTTCCGTTGGCCAGCTTATGTCCAATGAAGAAACGTCGTCTCTCTCAACGCTACAAGTGACCAGCGATTTCCTCAGCACCGCCATCAGCATATCCAATATCGCAAACTGATTCTGCCGAGCTTGACTCTGCGCTCCGCCGGATTTCGAGCTAGGTTTTATGAACAGCGTCGACACAGGGTTACTTGATTCATCGTCTTCACTCTCTAATTCCTCCTCGTCTTCCTCCTCTTCTTCTTCCTCTTCCATCTCCTCGTCGTTTTCCTTTTTCACATCCTGAAAAACCGGGCTGGGTGTAGGTGGGTTGAACTGAGTGCGACCCACGACTCCGCAAGATTTGGATCGAAAAAGCCGAGTCATTGGGTTCAACTAACCAGCAAGCAATAATGGATTGGGGTTAAAAAAGATCTGATTCAGAACTACAGAGGAGAGAGAGGAGAGAGAATGGAGAAAAGTGGGTTAATTGAAGAGGGAATCAGAATAATGTGAGATGGGTTTGGTTAAGCTTAAGCAAAGAAGAAGGTAAAAAGAGAGGGAAAGTTGGAGAAGGAAGAAGAGGAGGAGGAGGATAAAACTTGAAAGATACTTGGATAATAGTGTTGTGCTGGCAAGACAGAAGAAGATGGAGTGAATGTGGCGATTATAAATTTCTTTTTCTATAAAATAAGAAGAGGAAAAGCCAAAGGGCACTCGTAACAGAAGAGAGAGAAGATGAATAAGAAGACAATAAACAAAGAAAGAGAGTTTCAGAGTAGAGACACATAAGAGTGAGTGTATGAGAATGGAGTCAGTGGATGACTTGTTTTTGCTAATCACAAGGTTCGTGTTACGTGACATAAACATGTTTACAAGACCTCATCTTAGCTTTTCACAGTGAAAAACTGTTTTCCCACCAAAAAGTTCATCACCAATCATCATCTTCCCTCTTCAAATTTTCTTATTCTTATTTGAATATATATAAAATAGACTGCACTTAATAAATTCACACACAATCTAAAATGAATATGAATAATTGAATAATCACTTTTTGTATTGATATTATTTTAAAATTTTTCAAAATAAAAATTGCTATCTAGTAGTGATAAACTAATTCCATAGACATCTTCCTGGTTCTCTATATAACGAGTATTTGAGATACTCCCCAACCAAACTTAAACTTTTAAAAGAGATTTTAGTTGAAACCTTAATTTAAATTTTTTTAAAAAATAAATAATTATATTTATCTAAAAAAAATTTAGACTAAATTATAATTTAAAATTAAAGTTTTAAATAAGTTATTGAGATTAGTTTTTAGAATATTAAAATAACTTATAGACTACATAATTACTATTTAATATTTATTTTTTTTATACTCTCTCTTCTCTCTCTTCACTTTTTTTACCCTCTTTTCTCTCTCTTATCTCTTTTTTTTTTTTTATCTTTTCCATCATTTCTCATATTTTTTATAAAATCATACCCTTTCTGATAATTTTCTAATTACAAAAATTATTTTGGTAATAACAATTCAAATACTCATTTATTTATAACTATTTTTTTATAAATTATTCTCCATAGGCCCTTTTTCTAAAAGTTACTTAAAAACTATTTTTTTCATAAGTTATTTCTAAACTTTTATCTAAACAGACTCATAATATCTGTATCTTTTAAAATATAAAATTTATGAAATACTACCTCCGATCATTAATATAAGAATTAATTATTTTTTAATAAATTAGAAAAATTAATTAATTATAACTAATATAATAATGAATTGACTAATTTTAATATATTAAAGAGTATATAATATGAATTTATCTTAAAAATTAAAATTTAATTATAATTAACTAATTTATTTGACTTTATTAATCTATATAAAAATATCAACTAATTTTTTTTAATTAAGGATTAAAGGGAATAGTTTTTAAATGAAAAAGGAGACAGTAAATATAATAATAAATAATATTAAACATCTTGATTTTATTTATAAATTGAATATAGTATCGTACTATTTTTTGGTGGTAAAATTACCCTTCAATCTTTTGAAAATGGTTCGATCTCATCCTTTGATATAAGAGCCTCTAACGCCGTTAGCATCGCTATATCTCTCTCCTCCTCCAACTTGCGCCATCGTCGCCCACCATCATCATCGTTGCTCAACTCTCCCCCATCCTCCATCATTCTTCACCCCTACACCTCCTCGCCTCTGCCCCTGGGTATCAGCTCCAAGTCAAACCCTAATCTTATAGGCTCTAAATATCATATATTTGCTGCGCTGACCTCCAATGACCTTCACCTTTGAATCCTCAGCTCCTCGTGGTTCCAAAATCCATCTTTTGTGTTCAGATGCCTCAACCTTTATGTATATCCAATTGTAAACCCCAAATTCTAAAACAAAGAAATAAACTAAAAATAAATAAAAAACGATAACTGGAGAAAAGTAAAACGATCTGCAACCTATCTTTTTTCTCCAAATCTGCAACGCTTTGAAGATTTCAGGAATTAAAGATCGATATTGGCTTCTTATTTTATAAAATCTAAACTTTTTCATGTTATCCTCTCTTATTTTAGAAAACAGAGAGATTATAAATCCTATGAATATGACCAGCCTCCTACCAAGCACTTTGACTAACATTTATTTTTCTCTCTATTAATTTAAAGGTCTTCAGTTTTGTCATGAGCAGAACATAATAAGACACTAATTTTGTAAACCCCTGATTAAAATATTAACAAAGTATTTCTTGCCCTCCAAGTTGAAGTTTTTCGATGAATGTTTCATAATGCCTTGTCATTAGTTAACCAAATATTGTTGGATTTAGAAGTCTCTTGAATGATTGTTGGAGCAGTAAAGAAGCCATGTTCATGGTTTTGAATGCTCTGGATTTCAGAATGGGGACAATTACGAATTGCTTCTTTGTTCCTCCCTGGACATTACTTTGTCCCTTTCTTTAGTTAAATTTCAAAAGAAAAAAATTCAATAGCGATTTCTTATAATCATTTGATTAATTCAATCATCAACCCCTCATGGATTAATGTTGGCCTCAATGAAGCATCTAATAATCAACGGAATTGATTTTTCTTATACTTTTTCGTGAGATTGAGTAATCGTTATTGTTATTATTTATGCCATTTACTCTTTTTAAGAACTTGCAGGAAAAAGCAAAGGAATTAAACAATTATTCATCCACGATAGATAGGACATCTCTTTTTTGGGGCCACCAAATATTTTTAGGAAAGAAATATTTAACTTTGTCACCTAAAGTATGTTTGGCCAGATCTAATGGGGGTGAGGGTTGGGGGGGTGGATTTAAAACATTTATCCATCAAAATTTGAGGATGATAACAAATAATTTTTAATTAGCTAATTAATTAAAGTTGGCCCATATATTTGTACAAAACCCAAGAAGAATCCTACTTATGATCTGTAAATCATGAGGCTACCTATACTTTGTTCTTTATATATTTCTTTTGCTGGTGTTGATCTTCTATATTTGATATTTCTTTCTATTTTTTAATTAAGAATAAAAATCATATTTCAATGTTTCTGTGCTTTCTATTTTTTTTCTTCTTTCTTTCTTTTTTTAATTAAAAATAAAAATCATATTTCAATGTTTATGTGCTTTCTATTTTTTTCTTCTCTCTTTCTTTTCAACCAAACATATTTTGTAAGGTCATATTTGGATTATGACAAGGATGGCCAATTTTTTTAGAATAAATTTGTCATTCAAGGTTACAATATAATCCAAAGGCACATAAATTATATATAATATTTATGCATATTAGTCATTTTATAACTTATATTATTTTTATGCATGCCTGACAAGAGCCTGGCTACCAACTAAAATTTAAGATTAACATCAATTTTGAAAAAGAAGAAAACAAAAGGATCAGTTGGTGAATGTGGTTACTTGTCAAGAGTTGAGAGGGAAAATGTCAAATGAGTCATTGGCATCGTCATGAGTTTTTGTCTTGGGTGTAGTGAAAGTGATATAGAAATATTTGAAGACTTAATAAAGTACGTAATTACTAATTTCAAAGCTACCTCTAACTCAAGCATGTGTATATATATATATATATATATATATATATGGATGAGTATTAATTATTAATATATTATTCCACACTTTTTACTTCCCTCAAACGACAATTATCTTGAATTACAAATGTTACCAGCTTTAATTATAATAGGTAATTATTTTTTTTAAATAAATTAATTAATTATAATTAATATAAGAATTGATTGACTAATTTAGATAAATTAAAGAGTATATAATATGAATTTATTTTAAATTATTATATTTAATTATAATTTATTAATTATTTAAAATTATTTAAAAAATTAATTAACTTTTATTATTACGATGAGATAGAAGTTAAAAAATTATTCTATATTCTCTACAGCAACAAACATAAAAATATTATTATTACTCCGCAAAAGTAAGATTCTCTACCTCCGACCAAGGGTAACTGCACACAGAAAAGCTTATCATCAAAAGTTGACAGATCAATATGCCTATGTGTTTGAGAGAGAGAGGGAGAGAGAGCCTGAATATGGTTAGTTCACGGACCGTATAGAACATTCTAAGAAAAAGGGCATTTGTCAAAAGGATGAAAATTGAAGTCACAGGTGGAATGGAATTCAATGTTGAGATAATTAAGTTTGGAATTTGGAGATTCCAACCAAAAGTACCTTCCCTTGCTTGGCCGTTTCCTCAGTTTTTGCTTTGGAATCCTCCCCTACACAAGTCACATGTGCCCTCCCTATGCATGTCGTCTCTTGCTTCTTTCCTTGTTCTAATCTCAGATCCTTATTCCCTTCTCATTAAATTAACGTTAATTAATGCAGATTGACTTGATTAACCCGGTAAAATAGACCCACCCCAGTTTGAGATTTTGCTTCTTTCATGTGCCTAGCATTTGAGACTTTGAGCCCTTCTTTCAATCAGTAATATTATCGTTGATCATAGGATGCGATCTTTGTTGATAAATAATATGTATGCTTAGTCAGAAACAGACACGACAGGAACATTTGATCCGAACATGCGATGCACAGTAGAAATAGATGATTACAACTGATGTTGTGTGATCATGACATTGGTTCTAATAGTGTATCCAATTATATTCCCTCTTAAAAGCAAGTAGGCATCAAGCTGTGATATGTCCTTTTCCATTATTCCAAATGCATTTAAAAGACATTATCACTAGTTTTAAAAGAATTTCGTATAAATAAAGTGTGATTTATAAATTTTAATAAATCGGCACTGTAGTGTGGAGTCGTTGAGGAAGTTAGCAACTTCGTTCTCCTACAAACTAATTTCTTGAGATAGATTCTTCTTTTAGATCTGTATTGGTTACAAAAATTAATGCATAAAATGTGTACCATAATTACAATATATGTGGGTATGAGAAAACGATCGCTCCAATCCCATTGTAGTAATAAGGGTTAGTTGAATTAGTACTTCTCAAGAAACAATGCTCCAAATTGAGTTATCACCGACCAATATCAATAATTCACGACCATCCTTGTATTATGTATATAAATGCACTTTAATTAGTACATAATCTCACTTCGAGATAATGTTTTTCGCGAGAGAACCTTTGACTTCACAGGTTAACTTTGTCAAGAAGCAAACATATGCAGACATAACATACCGTAGTTTGTTTGTGATTAATAATACGAAGGGATTACTTGCTTCGAGAAATAATAATAATAATAATAATAATAATAATAATAATAATAATATCCTCTAATTATTAAATCCAACTATTCCCAATTGACCGAAAAAGAAATGAACGAAGGTGGCAGAGATGGAACCTCGAAAAGGTCGTTGAGTTGAGGACAAATCAAATCATTTTAGAACAAATATATTCATTAAAAAAAAATTTCGAGGAAAAAAGAAATGGAGGGTGGAGACTGGAGAGGTTGGTTAATGAAGAGTGGGGACGGTGGACACAGTGGCTTTAAATACAAGGGTGGGGGTACCCTGTAGAGTCATTACTTCACGGTGACCGATTGATGGTGATCGGACGGTGCGACAAACTCTGCCTGGTCCCCCCTCCCCTCGCCTACCCTTTCCCCAAACCTACTCCTTCATATATATTCACCCTACCTACCTCCCCTTCTTCTTCGATATTACGAGGAAAAAATATTATAAGATTTAAAAAAATAATAAATATAATTACTTTAAATTTTTTATAATAAGTAGATAATATATTATTACAACTTATAGTATAAAAAAAAAATAAATTTATGCTACTTATTTATAATAACTTTTTTAATGTTATATTCCTTTTTTGAGTACTTAATTATATGGGATGGGGTTCCATTCATTGTACTGTAATATGTGTAATTATTATCACTTCTATTTTTAATATAAAAATTAATTAATTAATCTATATAAATTAAAAATATATAATATAAAATTGTTTTAAATAGTTGTATTTAATTAGAATTAATTAATTTATTTAATTTTTTTAATCTCTAATAAAGTAAGTTAACTAATTTTTATATTAAATCATGAATGAGCATATAAGTATAATAATGAAATAAATCAACCTAGAAAATAATAGAAGTATAGAAAAGAAAGAATAGAGATGAGAGAAAAGGAAGAGTCTTGTATTATTATTCCATATCTCAATGCGAGCAATTAAAATGCTGTATTTAGAGACATAATCTGAGATATCAATGTTAGTATAAGTGAATAATAATAGCCATGAATATAAGTGAAACTTGAGTAGGAGGAGTTGCTTGAATAAAGACCAACTGACCAAGTGTTAAAGGGGAGCCGGCGGGACACCCACCCCACAAACAAAACATCACAGGAGAGCTGAGACTCTGATACTACGTAACGTAGGATCTCCAACCAATTAGCTTTCCGACTATCATATTTTAAATTACTTTCTTTTTTAAGAAGTCGGTTTAATTAACTGTAATCATTAATTTATACCGCGAAAGTCATTATATATATATATAATTGCCTTCCCTTTCAAGCAATAATGCAATATTATTCTTCACATTCCTCCTAAATTAATTCTTCACACCACAACAAAACCAAATTAAGAAAGCGTACGTTCGTTCTTGTCTTGTCTGGCCAAAGCAAATTAAAAGGCGTACCTACGTGCATTGTGGTCTCTCTTTATCAACTTAATTAACCGCCGTATGCGTTTGATCCATGATTCTAACTTGACTTTATATACTCCATCATTACTTGATAGACTTTGAATGAGACTGAAGGTTTATACGTTCGTTTGGCAAATCAGGATTGAGATAAATTTAACTAAAAAAGCTTAAGCCTCATTTTTGGACTGCCTGTGGTTGGCTTTTCTGTGGACTGCTACAAAATGGTCCAACGTATCATTCAATCAAACGCTCAAGAGTCAACAGCTAGGTATAGGGTTTGGATGATGAGTTACTTTGAAGCTACTCCAACAGATTCTTTCTTCCCAGTTCACAGAGAGGAGGCGTTTTCATGGAGGACATGAAGGAAGACAGAAATTGGGAATTTACTCGTATATAGATTTTCCAAACAGTTTCATGGAATCAATCATTGGACGTGTACATGACATTGAGGCATCCCTTTGGATCCCACTCCGTGTTTCCCAATTCTTTTCTTGGGCAGCAGTCCGCCGCAATAATGAGCCTTCATTGGGCTTCATAAAGCCCAATGCCTTTTCTTTTACCAAAGGCCCAGGTATAATGTCTCAAATCTAGCCGGACTAGCAACTACCAGAGTTGGATCTAGTCAAGTGGTTAGTCCCTAATAATATGGTAAAATAATATTTAAATTCTTGCAAAGAGAGATAAACATTTAATGCCAAAAAATATAACAAATAAAATTATCTTTATTAAGATGATATATATACTTAGTTAAAACTAATAGGTACTGCCAACAATGGTTATGTCCGGCAGTACCTCGTAATATGATGAATCAATATTTAGATCTTTATTAAGAAAAGTATTAATATTTAGTATCTGGTAATACTGCCAACATGGGAATATAAATATTCTAAAGTGAAAGATTTATCACATGTGTTTAGATAAAATAAGTTAAAATATAAAGGATACCTTATACATTACATCCATAAACAGCTATCCATCAAATATTCAATGCGAAAAAAATGCAATTCAGATTTGTTTGGTTTATATTTTTTTTCCGTCTTATATTTTATTTAGAAGGGAAAGTGTGTGGAAGAAATGTTTTAAGGCATTTAAACATCTTAATCAACGCCACCAGAAATGAAACACACACGAACGAAAGCTAATTTGTCCTTTCAATAAAACCCCGCCATTTCACCTGCACCCCATAAATTGCTTTTGGTACAACAAATACATATATATATATATATATGTTAGATAAAATGTCACTACTAAACCAGGCATGAAAAGGAGCTACATAAAAATGGATGGCTTATTACAAAATGTTTTATACAGGAAATTTCAACATTTTGCTAGAGGCGTCGTCTATTATCTATAAAATGATTCTAATATTGAGCAAGTCCATGGTAAAATAATCTATGATTCCTTTGGTGGTAAAAAATTCTTATGGTTTTCTTTAATTAAAAATGAGTATTTATCATCATTAAGCCTTAATGTGTAAGCAAAGTGACTGAACATTGGATTTTCTTAGCCTTGATCCCATGGAAAAACTGTCTTAAATCAAAATATCAGGAAAGCTGAACAAATGAATCAACCAACTCACTCGTTTTTAACCAACATTAACGATTATTATTATTATTAAAAAAGACAAACACGAGAGAACATAAAGAACAAGGTTGAAGAAAGGCACAAAGTAAGGAAAATATAATTTACAAATAATTACAATAATAATCACAATAAGTATGATTTCATCAACCTAAATTATATAGAAAAATACACCAAATAATAAGATTCCAACAATTAATATTAACCAAGATCAATACTAATTAATCAAATTACCCAAGAATGTGGGTAACACTTAGAAGCCAATAATTATGAAGAATTGTACTTAATTTGTACTATAAACCATGAGTCCACGACTTCACATATCAGTGATAAGTTCAAACTTTAACATATAAAAGTGACTCTCTTCCTAAACTTTTTAAATGCATTGTATCATCCAACGCCATCTCCAAGCTGCCTTCCTAACAATGATATCATTATTATTTATTAATGTTAGTTTTATTAATAGGGGCAGTGCACCAAATCAAGTAATCAGCTTCATATTGCCATTAATTGCAGTAGCTATAGAAATTAAAGCACCTTATCGGCATTTAATGATGTTTCTCGAGTTGGGTATAGGTAGTGGTTGACTTCATGTCCCATAGATCCTTTTAATACATCTACTTTAATTTTTCTTTAATCATATTTTATTTGAAAAAAATATAACATGTATTTCTCTGGTCTACTGTCACCCTTATCCTATTATCACATTTACCATACTAAATATATGTCGATGCCATTTTAAGCATTATAGCGCAAAAATAGACAATAAAATTTTAAAATAGTTATGGCTGATCTATATTTTAAAATATTTTTGTAAATTATGTTTTAAAATATTTTATGATTTATTCAGTACTAAATTAAAGCTTTTTCAATGGTGATTTACATGTGTAATTAACTTTATATATAGAAAGCATTCAAATGCAGGACAAAGAAAGACATGGATCACTGTTCCCAAAATCTCCATAGGCAGTTTGGCTTTCACGTTTCAAATTTATGTCTAATTCATATTTCATTAATGGAATTAGTCTCATGCACACAAGGTTTCTTTAATTCTATAGCAAATTAACAACCCCCATGCTCATGCTATATATAGAAATAAATAAGACAGCCAAAGGTGAAGCCAACTTCATCAATTTCGTTCCACATTATTAGAGTTTAAGCATGATTAATGCCTTGGGATGCTATTTGATACTTTCAAACAATTAATTAACAATAATATATCCTTCGTTACAAATACATATAATTAATTAAACAAACAAGTTCTCTTATTCCATTATATATCTTCACTATATATGCCATGGTCATTTTCACTCCATATAAGACTTCTATTAACCAATATCAATATAAAATACTCCCTCACGCCCTCCGATTCTTAATATAAAAGTTAGTTTATAGGTCAAATTTAGTCCTAAATATAAAACTTAAATTCACTTTATTTCATAAATTTATAATTTTTTCTTAAAATATCTATATTGATTGATTGTACATATTAAAAGGTTTCATCTAAAGGTAACTATGATAAAAGACGATATTTTAGGAAAATTAACCTATATTTATAACATATAACTAATAAAATTAATTTATTTAATATATTTAAATTAATTATATCATTTTTATATTAAGAATGAGAGACTGTAATCCAAAATTTATAAGAAATGCACTATTTATAAGTTATAAATATTAAATAGTATAGGAAAACATGTTTAGTTATATAGATTCCTTCCTTAACTAACAAAACATGTTAGGTCCACAGGAAGGTAACATTAGAAGAGATTCGTTTGATTTTTGTTTTTTTTTTGTTTTTACTTGGATGGGCTCGTGTTAAAAAAAAAGGAGAGCATTGCATACATGTCTTAAATAATTACATGTAAATTCATAAGTTTGGCACTTTGGTTAGTAAATTAGCCCAAAGAAGTAACTAATTTTTTCTTTATATGGAATTGTTTATGATTCTTTAAAAAATTATCTATATGTCTATTTTTGTGTCTTATTCTATTCAATATGAAATTTATATATGAGATTCAAAGTAGGACCGATATTCCTCTTATACAATACATGTACCTGACACCTTAAATGGCCAAGAGTAGTAATAATAGGAAATATTTTTTTATTTTAATTGCATTATATACGCATTGTTAAAGTAATTGATAATTTATGGGAGCGTATATGAATATGTAAAGGAAAAAGTTGAAGCAATTTGCGTGCATAAGTATTGATAATGGATCGATGGTTATTTTAATATCCTTTGTAGATAACCATTCTATTCTATATTTGTGACTTTTTAAAATTATTACGGAATATTCTAAAACTAAAACATAGCAAATGTGTTTTTCACATAAAGTTTGAAGAGAATTACTCACCGAATTATATACTATCCACTTGAATAAGCATATCTTACGTGAAATGTTTGTGATTCAGTCCATCAGAAGAAAATAATTATAATTATTTTCAGCCCTAGATGATCATATTAATTAATTGCCATATCATATCATAAGGAAAAATCACACATCAATTTCAGCTTAGAAAATTAAATATAAAAAAATCCCAAAAAAAAGTCATATTTACAAGTCTAATTGCGTCATTTACAAGTTAAATCTGTAAAACTTGTAAAAAAAAAAAAGTTAAATTCCTTACCTCCTCCTATTTATTTTCTTTCATCCAAGACCCATGCATAGTTTTTTATTTTTAAAAAAATTCTGAACATGTTGTGATTATTTGGTAGTTTTTTAATATTAATGGCCGACATATAGGGACGGAGACAAGTCAGGTCAGACCTGTTAAGTGACAATTCGGCCTGAGCCTGGCTTGTGGCCTATTATAGGCTATTTTTTTGCCTAAGATTGGCCTATATAAATGCTTAGCCTGGCCTGAACCTGTTTAGAAAGCTTGATTTTTTTAATTATATTGACAGACCACTTAACAAGCCTTCATAACAGACATTTGTAACAGGCCCTCATAACAGGCATGCTAAAATAAAATGTAAGAATAAAATGTATAATAATATATGTTAATTTAATAGTTTGACTCTTATATTGTATTCAATATGTGGTAGGTTTAACACCTATTTATTCCCATTTATTATATTTTAATATTAAATATATTTTGAATAATAGGCACAGGCCGCCTGACAAGCTTAACGGGTTTCGTAAGAAGCCTGAGCCAGTCATCTTAAAAAGAATAGGCTTTCAAATAGGCCTAAGCCTGTATATTTTTTAAAATAGGTCAGACTTAATACAGGTCAGACCAGAGGCCTCTGATAGGTCACCTAGCCTATTTTTAGTGACATATATGAACCAACATTATATGTTGATGATATCCTTTCCTCAAAAAACGTAGTTAAAAGGGTGAAAGTATAACAGTTCTTGGATTTTTTTTTTTCAGTTTTTCCTAATTATAGACTTAATTATAGGGAAACTATTTTTTTTAACCTTAGGGAGACTATTTATAACTTATTAAGTTAGTCTAAAAATAATAATAATCCAAACTATATATATATTTATATTTTTTATAGACTAAATGGATGTTTAATATAAAAGGTAACAAACTAATTGTATGTAACAAAAAAAAGAAAGAAATTATGTCACAAATATTTTTACAAAATTGAGTAACTGACATATCAAAAAATATCTTTATAATTAATTTAATCCACCCAAGTTACCAAATTCAATTGCCAATATAACGTCCCTGATATGGGATTTTCTTTTGTAATGATGCACTTTATGTTTAAGAAACGAATAAAATAAAAGAAGATATATAGTATCCTTTTTGTTGCTGGCAGAAATGAATGGCATAGGAGTAGTTAGGCCGTGTCAACTTCATTTCCATAGCTTAAACTTTTAGTATTTTTTAATTTCTTTATATTCAATCATCACTATATAATTTTGTAATGGCAAATTTGTTCTAAAATAAAAACATTTTATAAAACATATAATAAAATATAATAAATCACTCAAATTTATAAAAAAATAATATAGGTGTACTATTATCTTTGTTTTTCTTTTGTATAGATATTTTTTTATTATAAATAATTTTATTTAAAATACTATTAAATGTTAAATATAAATATCTATTTTAATAAAAATTAAAATTTTAATTAATAAAGAACTAACTTTGTTTTTTGCCATATAAAATCTTTCCTTATAATAGAAATGAAGATCCGGTAAGATTTATTTATTTAGTTCGATTTATTTGTTGGAAGACAATAAAATCGTACAAGATATGTTACCAAAGTCCGTCCCGCATCGAATTTCACTCTCGTTTCGAACCTTCTGACCAGCCTATGTTCTTCCACTGCAAACTTCCTCAGCCCTTTATTCCCCCCAATCAAATCTATTTTCATCATCGCGTACATCATCCACTCAATCCCCTATTCTACTCTACTATCTCATCTCTCGCCACGTGTCTTCATAGGTTATTTCCGTCTTTCAACATCGATCCACTATACCTGAGTCCATGGTCCCACTCTATACACCAGCCTCCACTGAAGAGAAACCCACTCTTCTCAATTTTTTGAACCTTCCTTCCTCTTGTTTTTCTCACCATTTCCTTTGTTTTTATATCACAGTAACTGCAACAGAAGTAGCAAACGACAAAACGAAAAGTACAAGGTAACTTGCACGGGAAAACTGTCCCGTATAACAGGAAACACATAGTCAACGGCTCTGATTATCGATATTCATGCGTTGGACACAGATCGTAGGTCCGCTGGGGTCCTCAGGATTTTCCCTCTCTGTACCGCGAAGTTGGTTATAATTCCCGCCTCATCCTTTTGCGTCATACTCGTCTTTCTTTGTTAACAGACCTTGTCTTGCTTTCTGTGTCTCATTCTCAGTCTCTCTCTCTCTTGTTCTTCCACATCTCTCTACCTGACTGAAATTCTCTTCGTTTATCGTTTTCTCGCTGTAGATCTCTCTCTAATTCGCGTAAATTTCCGGGGACAATTGGATCCGGAGTGTCCAGGGTTATTGGCCGTCCGATGTGTGGACTTTGACTGAGCGCTGATTAGAGACAGAGCCGGAGCTAGCTCTTCCTATGGGCCAGTGCTACGGCAAGACCAATCCCCCCGCTGAAAATGACGGTGCCGCAAATACAACCACTATTATAGCCGATTCCGGTGGCCAGCCGCAGTCGCCGCTGCCGTCAGGGAGCGGTGGCAACGGTTTTCCGTCGGCGAAGAACACACCTGCCCGCGCGTCCAACGCGAGTCCATGGCCGAGCCCGTACCCGCAAGGTGTCAACGCGAGCCCGTTTCCGGGTGGCGTGTCGCCCTCGCCGGCGAGGACATCGACGCCCAGGAGGTTTTTTCGACGACCGTTCCCTCCTCCGTCGCCGGCAAAGCATATAAGAGCGTCGTTGGCCAAGCGGCTTGGTCATGGGAAACCCAAGGAGGGCCCGATCCCCGAGGACCGCGGGATGGAACCGGAGCAGGCTCTGGACAAGAGCTTTGGGTATAGTAAGAATTTTGGAGCTAAGTATGAGTTAGGAAAGGAAGTGGGAAGGGGCCATTTTGGCCATACGTGCTCTGCAAGGGGCAAGAAGGGAGAGCTCAAAGACCATCCTGTAGCAGTGAAAATCATCTCGAAGGAGAAGGTATAATGCCGTAAATTTTTAATTTCTTGCAAATGGCAGTTGGCTCATTTTATAATCAATCTTAGTTCATCATGCTTATGTTTTTGGTGTTATATTCGTTGAATTGATAGTGAGTTTCACGATCTTGAAAGAGTCAATCTTCTCTGACTTGGTCTTCATTTCATTTTGTATT
The DNA here is from genome assembly GCA_037074615.1 of Leucaena leucocephala. NCBI lineage: Eukaryota > Viridiplantae > Streptophyta > Magnoliopsida > Fabales > Fabaceae > Leucaena > Leucaena leucocephala. The sequence goes on along the minus strand of CM073558.1, from coordinate 1,762,806 downwards.
TATATTTTCTGACTTTTTTTTTTTTCAAGCGACAAGTCTAGCTAGTTGATTCTGATAAAAATTGGACTCTTATGGCGTTTGGACTCTTTGGTTGGGGTTTGTTACCTTTGAATTTCTTGTGTTTGATTTATCTGTTGCCTAGAACCTGAGAGAATCTGGGTATTTGAGAGTCATGCTTGTCCTGTAGTTTAGCATTGTTCTTTTAATCTCCTTTGTGTCCATCGAACTGAAATGGATGGTAAGACATCCGACAAAAATGCAGGCTTCTGCCAGACCGAAGTTCTGAAATTTGTACTGGATGCCCGGGACAATATAACCTAACGGTACAACAATGATTGTATGGAATTCACTAGACATGGTTAACACCACTGTCCACTAGACTCTGTACTGTGGGATTTTGTTATATTTAGCACTTCAGGAATTTGATGTACGTACCCTGACGTTAGAGTTATTGTTTTTTTGTTTGGAATTTTCTTAGGCTACTCATGCTGCTTCACTGAGGCAGTGGAATGAAACATATGAGAGTTTCTAAGGAGTGTCAGTGTGTCCCTATAAAAGTTGTAAAAAGCACAAAATAAATCAGAAGTCGTACTTCTTTTATACTGAGTCAAATTGGCAGTGGCATGAGATCTCCCTAGGTCCTACCTTGTCCGTTGCATTTGAACAGATTTGATAGCTTTGCATCTCTTCAGTTTGTTTGTGTTGTTGATAAAAAAAGTATTTTTTGTTGTTGAATAGAAAAATAATTAAAATCTTTACATACGAGGATATATTGTGTGTGCGTGTGTGTGGAATAAATGATATACGAGAAATTCCTCTTGTTGACTGACAGTTGTAATGGATATTGGACTTCTTCAGTTCTTTGTTTGATTTAAACGGGCAACCTCTTATTTACCTTAGAAAAAGTTGTAACTTGGAAGGGTTGTAAAATAGCAAACACTTTATTATGTGAATAAGTGTAGGTGTTGTATTGCAGTTCTTGCTCTTGTGGTAGTTGTATACTGTTGATTTCATGGTTATTCCAACTTTTAATGTAAGCTCATTTGTTAGATAGGTCATATATGTGCCTTTAGTTAATATTACTGCATACTATTTTGAATTCCTGATTTTGCAGCTTTATTTATTAGTTCTTGTTAAATCAACTTTTGTATCTTAATATGATTTATTTGGCAGATGACGACAGCAATAGCCATCGAAGATGTTCGGAGAGAGGTGAAGATATTGAAAGCTCTATCTGGGCATAAGCATCTTGTCAAGTATCATGATGCTTGTGAGGATGCCAACAATGTGTACATAGTTATGGAGTATGTCTTTTATCCTGTGTTCATTATTATTTTCATGAAGAACTTGGTGACAGCTTTGAAGCACTGAATTTTATTTCCATTCCGTACTCCATTCTTCAAATTTAGAACTCAACCCTTGCCATATAGGAAGTGCTTGACTAATTTAACTAACAAGACCGTTGGTGTTAGTGTTACTATAACATCTTGCTTCCTTTTGTTGTTGTTGTAACTTGTTGCTTCCTTGTTACTTTCTACAATCAATTTCCAGTTTCCCAGTATTGATTCTGTCTCTTCCCTAATTAATAGAAGGTTTAAATGAGTTCTCTTCAACCACACTCTTTAAATGCTTGATTATAAACATCAAGTCCTTTGTTCAACATATATTTTGATTATGGGTTTTTTTATTTTATAGTTGAATTGTGGGGAGCATGCGTCTTCTAATTGTAGCTTCATAATATAGTAATCTTTCTGGGCTTTTATTGTCTTATCAGATTGTGTGAAGGGGGGGAGCTTCTTGACAGAATTTTGTCAAGGTCAGTTTTTTCTTTGTTACTACTGTGATTTTTCTAGTTGATATGTTCTCTTAATTTTTTGATTAAAAACTGTTGTCCTATATTATAGGGGAGGGAGGTATACTGAGGAGGATGCAAAAGTTATAGTTTTGCAGATTTTAAGTGTTGTTTCTTTTTGTCATCTTCAAGGTGTTGTGCACCGTGATCTAAAACCTGAGGTTTGTGCATTAAATATTTGTCCTGTAATGATTTGCAATATTGACATCTAATTATTTTCTTAATCCAACTTATGCGTCTGTGTCTAAAAGAATTTATGGAGCCTTGCTGGTTATTTGTTTTGGTCTTTTACAGAATTTTCTGTTCACTTCACGAAATGAAGATGCTGATATGAAGCTTATTGATTTTGGTCTCTCTGACTTCATTAGACCAGGTTAATAATCAAAGTCATCTTTGATTTTCGTCTTCTGGGCATACTGATCCTTATAAGTATTATTTTTTAATAGAACATGGGCAATTGCTACTAAATATACACCTCAATGCTGCTGCTACTCTTAGCATAAAGTTCTGGTGTGAAGCTGTGTTGTGAGTTTATGCATTTAAAACGTACAGCTTGTGTTTCATGGGATCCCTTGATTCTATTGATAATCTATTCTTTCGTCTATGAACTATTGAAGAAGAACATTTATGAAATCAATAAAATTAGGGCCCTTCAAAAGTTATTCACACTTTTTACTTCTATAGTTGCATCTATTAACTCCTTCCTGGATGTTTATGTGCAGATGAAAGATTGAATGACATAGTTGGAAGTGCTTACTATGTTGCGCCTGAGGTCCTTCACAGATCCTATAGTCTGGAAGCCGATATATGGAGTATAGGTGTTATCACCTATATCTTGTTATGTGGAAGTCGACCTTTCTGGGCTCAAACAGAATCCGGAATATTTCGTGCAGTGCTCAGAGCAGATCCAAATTTCGATGATTTGCCATGGCCTACTGTATCTGCAGAGGCCAAGGACTTTGTAAAAAGGCTGTTGAACAAGGACTACAGGAAAAGAATGACTGCTGTCCAAGCTCTAAGTAAGTTTTCATATCTGTTTGCCAATGAGCTGGGGGGTTTTAATTAAATGCAACAATATTGGCCTTTACGATGGTTATATTCTCAGTGACCCATAATGATACAAAATTCTTTAAAAATTAAATAAAATAAGGCAACTTGTTGATTGTGAATTGTCACTTTCTGGCTTCCTACTAATTTGGATCCTTTAGAGTGTGAAGCCTATAATGTGCTTCCATAGTTAGAGAGAAATAAAGAGAGAAGTGGGGGGGGGGGGGGAAAGATAGGAAATAGGCCCCATATACTCACTCTTCGTGCTACTCTTTTTTGCTTTAGAGGCACTTTACTGGTTTTACACTCGAAAGGATCCAAACTCAAACCAGTACCATATAAATCCAAACTCAGTCTTGGTATCCATAGCTCTCTCTCTCTCTCTCTCTCAAACACACACACATACACACACACTCGCACCCGTATAAGTTGATGTTGTTACTATCAAGCCATTTTATTGTATGTTCCATAATCTATACCTATCTGGAGTAGCATTATACTTTGTGCCTCTGGTGACATGTCTTTTGGATGTACTAGTAATAGATGTAATGAGGGGTCTGGCCTTATAATATTGTTTTTCAATCAAAATTTTAAAATTAATCAACTCAATTTATCTGTAAATGCAGCTCACCCTTGGCTGAGGGATGACAACCGTCCTATACCTTTAGATATATTAGTTTACAAATTAGTGAAGTCTTATCTTCGTGCAACACCATTCAAACGAGCAGCACTAAAGGTACTCTTTATTCAAGTTCAAAGAAAATCTCTTTCAATATGATTTTCTTAAACACATTGTTTCTGTCAACTCAAATTAGATATTCTATTATTGATTTCCTTTCTTCCTGAATGGTAACTCATCTTCCTTATTTCTCTAATACAGGCCCTTGCAAAAGCCTTGTCAGAAGATCAATTAGTGTATCTCAGAGCACAATTCAGATTGTTAGAACCAAACAAAGACGGCTATGTCTCCCTTGATAACTTCAAAATGGTTATACTAGCACAACTTTCTCATTGCTTTTATAATTTACTCTCTTCATGTTTGCATGAGTGCCTGTGTCCCTGGATTTCCTTTTGTACATCTCGTTATGATTCACTTTCTTAGTGATTTTGCAGGCTCTTGTACGTAATTCAACAGATGCCATGAGGGAGTTGAGGGTTCTAGATATTATACATTCGGTGAGCAATTATTCTGAGGAAAATATCTTTAGCAAAATGGATTGCTGAAGTGCAATTGAGATTACTTTATTGTGGTATAACATGTAGCCTATGACCCCTGGAGTTCTGCTTCACGGCATTTATTTATAAACGAAGTTGCTCTATATCCTTACTTGACAGCAACTGATATATTATCTTTTGCTTGAATAATTTTGTAGATGGAATCCCTTGCCTATAGGAAGATGGACTTTGGAGAATTTTGCGCAGCTGCAATCAGCACATACCAATTAGAGGCACTTGACACGTGGGAGCACATTGCCTCCAGTGCTTTTGAGCATTTCGAGAGAGAGGGCAACCGTGTGATATCGGTCGAAGAATTAGCAAGAGTAAGTTCTATTAGTGCCTTTTGGTTGATATTGTGGTCAGGTACAAGCAAAAATACTATGGCCTTGTCTCAACATGGTCCGATTAAAAGATTTGAACGTGTATTGCTATTAGTTTCCCTTTCTAACAAAGTATGTATCCAATTTCTCAATTCATAGCATTTACATGTTCCTGAATCTTTTTTTTTTTTCCTTTTCTTGATTTATGTTGGCTGCAGGAGTTGAATCTTGGTCCTTCGTCTTATTCAATTATCAGAGATTGGATACGAAATACTGATGGAAAGCTTAGTTTACTTGGATACACAAAATTTTTGCATGGTGTTACACTGCGTAGTTCAAACACAAGACGCCATTAGACTTTTAAGCTGTTTGACACAGTTTTAAGATGAGAGGAGATCAAGTGTTTAGAAGTTTCTAGGGATTTTTCTCTCTCTTTTATCTCTTAATTTTTATTTCAAGGTGGGGGAAGAATGTGTATAAATGAATGTTTAAAAAGGCCAAAATATGGAGAAATGTTGAGAAATTTTATGTGCAAAATCAAAATCTTAGCTTTTACTTTATAATTACTGTGAGTCCATGAACCTTAACCTCTGGTTGCATTGTGCAACTATAGCAAAGCTTATTTCGCCCGTTGCTATCATTTTCAAGAAATTAAAAATAATTTTAACCAACAAAAGGCTAGGCTTGCTTAATTCTTTTCCAATTTTTTAAATTGAATAATTAAGGGATGAATTGAATGTTAAAAATAATAAATTTGATAGCGATTACCGATTGGTATTGCCCACAGCAATGTTTAACATAGGAGCCAAAAGTTAGTCAATATGAGTGCATGTAAACTTCACCGAAATAATCATTTTCTCCACTGAGGTATTTGGTTTTTTATTTTTTGCAAAATATAAAATTGTAGTAAGCGGTCAGCGTAATGAATTCTTGTTACCTTTTCCTTTTTAATATTTTATTTTTTTAATTAATTGTAAATTTTGTCACTTGGGGTCATGATTAGTCTAATACCATTGTCTCTTATCAATTAATTTAGTTCCATCAAATCAGTGGAAGAACAAAGTTTGGTGAACGTGGCATTCTAAATTAGACTAAATTGAAGCAGGAATTAGTGTGAGCTTTAAAAAACAAAAGAAAACTTCAGGTCTGCGTGTCCATTATCTGGAAAACTAAAGCTAGGAATTCTAGGGTCACGTGAATATTTGACAATAATAATTAATGTTGATGTAGTTTTTTTTCTTATACAAAAATTTAAAAAAAAAGATTAAATTTACACACAATTTAAAAATAGGATAAAATATCATTTTTTCTTAGACGATACCAATATCAAGTAGAACGCTTCAAACGCTATGATTAGAACTACAATAAAATAATATTTTTTAAAAATTAAATATATTCTAAATAATCGCATATCTCATCCTTTCGTTAAATACACATAATTAATGTTGATATAGGTAAATAAGGACTTGATTAACTGAATCTAATATCAAAACAAAAGGTGAGGTGTTGATGGACCAGTAGTTTCCAATTACCAGATGATTATAATGTTGACAACTTCACCCCAATAATTCCTTTAAGCCGCCAAAATCATTTCTTATTAATCTTCCAACTTCCTTTTCTCTTTCACCATCTTTGTCAAATGTTAATGTTAAAACAAAAATGAGAGTTGTAACTCATTTTGGTGCATCTAGCTAGAAACCATTGTTTTAAATGAGCAACCTTTTTTTTAATTGAATTTACTTAACTAATCACAAGTAACATGTATGTAAACCCTGCTGTAATATAAAAAAAAATGTTAATAGATTTATTTTTGATTAAATTTTAGTTTTAGACCCAGTAACTCTTTGACTTTTGGTCCCCATAATTCAATAAGAATTTAAATTGAGTTTAATGTATTTAGTTCACACCCTTAAATATAAAGACCAAATGAGTTAATACAGTTAAGTAGAGACTAAAACTAAAATTTATTAAAAATATAAGATTAAAACTAAAATTTGTTAAATATATATAGGCTAAATTCTTATTTTAGTTAATATATTTTTAACAAGTTCTAATTTTAGTCTATATATTTAATAGTGTTAACTCAAATAAAATTCTTATAAAATTATAGTAGAAGATGCTAGTCTATCATAGTATGATAAACAAAAATTTAAATCCTTATAAAAAAATATTTATATTTAGTATCTAATAATAACTGAAATAAAGATATTTGAGTTTACAAAAAAAAAATTAAATGGTTTGCTTTCGACGGACTTCGTTTTCCATAAACGCATTTAAAGTGGGAGGGTGTGAAAGAAAATTTCAATCTTTAATGTTTATGACAAAATGTACCAATAATTTTGTGGTGAATACTGCAATTAAGTGACACCAATATATACATATATATAATAGTCAACACCAATATGTATATATATATATATAATCGCTCAACGCATTTTTATAAACTAATATGCGTGGATTCATTTTCTTGATTATCATGAAGAAGGTATTCGGTTATTCGAATTATTTTTAAACGCCCATAATATTGTTTGCACACTGTTTGTCTCGATTTGGTCAATTCTTGTTTTTTTATCTATCTAATTTATCATAATTTTGTCTCAATTACATCTGAATCTAACTCGACTTAATTATGGTAGGTGAGTCTTCCAATAGGAATTTTTTACATACGCTAAGGCTCGAACTTGATACCTTATTTAAGCGATATTGAACCGATTACCACTCGGATCAACTCTTGCTGGTGATTCAATCAATTCTTGAATCACGTCTAAAGTCTAAACCTTGGAGCTAAGGAAAAAACCCATCGGATGCATAAATTAATCCATATTTAATTAACATAATTGACCTATTGATATGCATGCAGGTAGATATAATCGGCAATTTCTCTTATTATGTAAGTATGTTGTCCATGCTTTTGTAAGAAACCATATACATATTTAATTGACATGGTTGACTTAATAATAATAATAATAACACATACACCGACAATAATTAATGGCCCCAAGGAATGCTTTCGATGGTAATATTAGCTTGATTCATTTATCTTTCGATTATTCTGTCTAATTTTGTTTATGATAATTAAGTTTATGGTTTTTTTATCTGGAGATCCATTAAGTTAACATTAAACTTGCTTTTTATGAACACAAACCCATTAAACTAGCATTTCCGACGAGGTTTTATTTAAAAAAAAAATTATAGTTTTAGTTTAGAATCAAGTTAGGGTGGGATAGTCTTCTATACATCTCTTTGAACACGTCTTATTATATCTTTATAAATATATATATAGACAAAATTATCAGTGATAAGTGATAACATTCAATTATATATTAATCTGTATCAATATTTATGACATTCATTAAGAGAAAATAATGTAGGAAAAAATCCAAAAAAAATAATTATAAATGAATATATTGATTGAAAACAAATCATTTAAAAGATAATAAAATATGCAACTTTGACCTAAGATTTGAATCCCCAATTGAAAGAGATATTCAACAGTATATTAAACATAATTCCTTTGAATAGAAATATATATGTACTTGTAAAAAAAATGAAACATGAAAAATAAAATCCATAAAAATATGAAGTAGTTAGATAGTAGATGCTATAAGATAAACTTTTTTTTTTAAAAAAAAAAGGCATACAGAATTGTAAATAATTAAAAAATATATATACTCGGCTCTGTTCTTGGCCACTGCGATGCCTAGATATTGCTTCCCCGGCTAACATAGAATAAAACTATTATAATTAACAAAGGAAGATCACAAAATAAGTTTATGATTATCATCCTTAATTTCGACGTACGTGTCTAAGAAACAGTCGGTTTCAATTTTAATATAATATCACTTTATTAGCTGCAATCATGCATGATTCATGAAGCTTATTACTTAATTAATCAATACATGAATCATGTCATTAACTAATATAAATTAACTCCAAATGTATTGAATTTAATATTTTTTTGGTATACAAAAATTTTAGATAAATTTGGCATCGATCTCCCACTAAAGTCAGAGTTTAGAGAGCATTTACAGAATACTTATAAGATTACCTACTAAATAAGTCATCATAATAGTAGTAGAAATCGAACTCACATCTTGATAGAATATGAGTATGTGTCTTACTATTTATATTAATTCTTATTAGCTTAATCAAGCATCTTGAATTTAATGTATTTAATTAAAGATGCTTGCTTCTTATTTTGTTCTTTGGCCCATATCTTCAATGTGCTATGCTGATTGAGGTAAGGACTAAGGAGCATCCTTTTAAATTACAAGTACTCACACTCATATCAACGAAAATTGATTCAAGTAATAAGTAGTTTAATATCGATCAAGCGAAATTTTAAATTTAAACTTTAACGTATATAGAAAATTTTCGTTAGGAAACTCACCCACTATAACTAGGTACGCGATGTGGGTCAGATCTAGATGTAGTCAGGGTAAAACTCCGATAAACCGGATGGGCAACTAAGAAAAAAAAGTACTCGTACTGGTCCGTTCACCCATTGTATATGGGTTTAACTAATAAAAAGGTAAGACATATGATTATTTGGAATGTGTTTGATCCTTAAAAAATATTACTCTATTGTAATTTTAGTCGCAGTGTTTTGAGAGATATAATATCTATTGGGTGCCTAAATTTATGCCAGAGGGTAATAGACGGCTCGTCATACTTGCCATTGGTATCACCTAGAAATAAAGAAGACTTTGTCTTGCTCTTAGATGGTATGTGAGCTTAACTTTTTTAAAAAATGTTTGTAAAAAAAAAAAAAAAGGTACTCATCCATTTGAATATAAAAATCCCATTATTTAATATTATTAACTAATTCGTGCAAATTCCAGGGAAAAAAACTAGGTGATTCAGCTGAATTTAGACCCCACAAATATAAATGCGCTGTGTCCTATTTCAAATGCCTATGCCAACGACGTCCATATATACATTTCTATTTAGATAATTCAGATCTTATTCCATTTTATTGTAAAAAAAAAAAAATCATATGGTTTAGCTTAGACCATCCAAATCAAATGCATACTCTACATTTCTTTTAAACAAATACGTACAGAGAATCTACATTAATTTATGTGTTCAGAGGAAATACGACTCTCCTGGTTATCTAATTCATTTTCTCAGTTGTTGACATATTTCCTTTTCCATCTAACCAGGAAAAGGAAACAAAAACAAAAATAATATAATGCATTCATTGAAACTAATTATTGTCTTTCAAAAACTTTGTTATAAAACTCCTAAATTTTAAAATTTGTGTCAATGACTCTCCTACTACTATGAATTTTTTTAAAGAATATAATATGATGGTAGAATTAATAGTATTTGCTTGTAACTTAAAGTTTCCAGGAATTATTTATGCAAGAGAAATAAAGTTTAAAAGATTATTAGATTAATAACAATATAACATATTATGTTTCATTAGTAATCGCGAAATAATCACCTGCAGCGGGAGGGATTATTCGTAGAAAATTAAAAATTTAGGGATTTCTTCTCAAATTTTAAAAAATTGAGTTTTTCGTATATGCATTAAAGTTTAAAAAATTATATAATTTATTTATTAATTAATAATAAAATCTTAATCTGTTTTTTTTAATAAAAGAAAAAAATAGAGAACATTTTATCTATCAACATGGTTATAGAAGATTTCTTTTATGCTAAGTATAAAAATTCTTAATCCTCTTATTAAAAATAATACTATTCAATTATTATTTGGTATTAAATAAGACATTTCTCTATGATTTAAATGTTAGTTAGATTTTGTTGATGAGTGAGTGGTTGAGGGAAGTTTCTTGGTTCAGGTGGGTGACTAATGACCATTGACCATGGCGAATCCAATCATCATCGTTAATATAGATAAGTGCCTCCAAAAGAACCCATTCAAGAGGGGCGTTCATATATACGCCCCATACATTTCTTCTTTTCCTTTTTCCCTTTGAAAGTTTTTGGATTCTGATCCCATTAAAATAGCCGACAACAATTCTCCAACACAGAAAAGAAAACTTGAAGAAACGCTAAAGAACCAAACAGAGAAAAAGCATCCCTTTTTCATTATAAATATATATATATATATATATGTATGTATCTTAAAAAGCACAGCAAAGGAAGATAGTTAACCAAAAAGACTGTATATGGAATTTAAATAACTACTTCATCAACAATCCAAAGAGTATTAATCTCTCAGACTCGATCGAAACATTTTTCTCTTTGGGTTATGTATGTATGTCAGTCTGCTACCAATTAGAAGCCAAAACAGCCAACATGATGGTGGGGCTGATGATGATGATAGTGTTGGTGACGATGAAATGACTTCTCTCTGTCGATCAATCCTCGTACGGTCCGAAACTCTTCGACATGGCAAGGTATGGTGATTGTCCCCTTCTGATCGAAGCCATAAACCTCTTCGGCCTCCTTAAGAAGCTGCAAGAACAATGGATGATTGAAGTACAACACGGGCACAACAAATCTCTCTTGTTCTTCTCCTTCTTGTCCCACCTTTATCGCCAAGCACCCTTTCGGAATCCCCTGTTGTTGTCTCTGACTCTTCCCATGATGATGATGATTATGTCGGAACTGGAAGCTCTTCAGGCTCTTGATATCTCCACCACCCATCTCTCTCTATAAAAATTCACCAGCAAACAGAGACTGGTGCCTGAGATGAGTATCTCAGAGAGCTTGCTGCTTCGATCATGGCTGGTGAGGAAGAAACACAGGTTTAAACACACGGGCTTGAGAATGTACGATTATATAGGCGAGGGAGGGAGGGTGGGGCGGGATTCTGAACCGTTCGATCTTACTAGGTTTGACGATCTTCAGCGGCATCTTTCTGGGACCAATCAAATTGTTGCACAAAGTCTAGGGAAATAGACAATTTGGGTTGGAATCAGATGCAACGCCGACCTTTGTTTTCAAAATCAACACCCGCACGTCCTCATTCATGAGATGTTGTTATATGATGACATCGCCATGGGCTGCATAGGCTTCTATTTAATTTAAATTTTATATATTATGAAAAATTAATAAAAGGTCCCTGAGAATTTTCTTTGCCAAAAGAATATGGGTTAATGTTTTTAATGTATGAAATCTTTAAAATATTAATACTTGATATATATAAAAATATATCAAATTTTCTTAACTAATAAAATTTAAGTTAAACTTTTATATTTATAGATCTAATTGTATTATTAGTGAGTCAAATTTGTAAAACTTAAAAAAAAACAATAATTTCTTCATACCTACCTATATTTAATTTTTGGGTTGATATAGAATATTTTATCTTTATAATTTATCATTATTTTAATTTTAATTTATATATTTTTAAATTATATATAATTTTCTTTTTATTTATAATGATAATCCTTATAGTTTAGAGTCATTTTATCTTTTAAAATATCAAAATTTATAATTTAAAATTATAGAAATCAAAATTAAAAATAAAAATAAATTAAAAGGACAAAAATTTGTATCAATGTTCGATTTTTTTTATTTGTGCATATGATAATTTAATTTTGCTTATATACCACTTAAAAAATTATTCTTTCTTATCCTAATTATAAAATTTATTATTTTTTTATAAATATAAAAAATTAAATAAATTAATTACTTATAATTAAATTTAATTTCTCTAAATAAATTTATATTATATACTGTTTAATTTATTAAATAAATAAATAAAATTTATATTAATTATAATTAATTAATTTTTTAAATTTATTAAAGAAAATAAACCAATCTTTATAATTAGAATTGTAAATAGTATTATTAATTGACACGAAGAAGGTGGGGAAGGGACAGGTGCAGGGTGATTAAAGAGGGGACAGGGAATCGTCGAAGGGAAAAGGGAAGGAGGAAGGGAGCCAATGGCAGGTGTGAAGCATGCCCAAGTAGACGTACCAACGTTGTTATCGTGTCCACGTGGCGACCCACCAGATGCCCCCTGAGGGCCCTCTCATTTTTTGTATTTTCACTTCCATTATAAATATCCCCCCTGTATATTCGCTTCCTAATTTTATTTTAATCATTCAAATCCTAAAAATATTGAATTTTATGAGAATTAGATGCAAAGGAAATTAAATTCCACGTTCAATTCATGGAATAAGGAGAAGGAATTTGCCGGCCCAAAATAAAAGGAGAAGGAAATTCCTGTTCTTTAAATAATATTTCTGTGCGATAAATGTGACCAAAGAAACTATAGGAGCACTTCTTCTCATATTTAAATTTAGTAATAATGTTTATACAGTTATTTAATATCTTTAAGAAAATCAAGTTTAACGGGCAGTAGGTACGTAGTAGTACTAAATACACACTAGTCATGAATATGTGCCTTTGATGATGATATTATCACGCACATTAATTTTATGAAACCTGAACTGATTTGAGAATAATAACATCTGTAATTTAAATAAATAAATAAATTTATGAAGGAATAACAATTGGAAAAGAAAGGGACATGGGTGGAAAATGAAGAGACAAGGAGGAGGAGTGGCAAGGGCAGCGATAACTGCGTAACAAAGGGGGTGGGTATTGATGTTGGAGAAGGGTGCCAAATATTATTGGAGAATTTTGCAAAATTACAAGTGTCCTTTTCATCTCCCTCCATCTTGTCTTGGGCTCATTTTCATCCCACAACTATGGCGTATTTGGTTTTTCTTAAAATTATAATTTAAAAAAATTAAGTAAAATTTTAGTTTGAAAAATTTTTAAATAAATATTTATATTTATCTAAAAGGATTTTTGGATTAAATTAGAGTTTCAGATAAATTTGTCAGAGTAAATTTTAAAACAGTAAAAAAATTTATAGCCTACCTAATTATTATTTTACCTTTACTTTTTCTTATACTCTCTCTCATTTATCTTCTATCTTTTCAACTATCTCTCATCTTTCCTCTATCTTTTTTACTCTCTCTCATTTCTTATACTTTTAATAAAATTATATAATTTTTAATAATTTTTTAATTACAAAAATTCTTTTAATAATAATTATTAAAATACCCATTTATCTATAACTACTTTTTTTATAAATTCTTTTCTAAAAATCTATTTCTAAAAACTAGGGGGTGTATAGGTAGGGCTGGGCAGGGCAACCCTTTGCTCGGTGCCCTACCCGAAAAAAGTATAGGCTATATTTTACAGCCCGATGCTCGGCCCTACCCGGTAAAAGCCCTAACTATTTTGGGCTGAGCATGAGCGGGTTGGGCATGGCCAAATTGTGATATTTTGCTTATATTGTAAGAAAAAAAATCTGCAATCATAAACTTATAAAATAATATCATATTTATATCTTCAAAAGTTAAATGATATATATAATTTACTAAGAATAAGGTAATAAAAAGATAGTAATTAAAGTTTTAAAGTCTATTGTATATATATAAAAAAAATATTAAAATATGTAGATGTCGGATATTTGTAGCGTTATTGCAACACTAAAAATCGAATACTTAGCAAGTAAAGCAGATGAGTAACTTTGGTATCTACATAAATATAAAAGTTATGTTTAATATTTTAAAAATGAGCAATGAGAGTTGTCAGCTAAAAGGAAAAGTGTAAAATTACAAATCAAATAAGTTAAAAAAAATTAATAAATATGTATATATATAGGGCCGGGCCAAATAGGCAGGGCAGCATACCCTACACAGTGCCCTACCCTTCCCGACACTTGGTCCGGCCCGGCCCAGCCCAAATACATTTTGGGCAACTTTTTTAGAGTCAGGCTGGGCGATTTTTTTGCAAGCTCGGGCGGGCGAACCGAGCCATGGGTATTATGAACACCCCTACTAAAAACTATCTAAAAACTATTTTTTTACATAAATTATTTTTTAAAAGTCTATCTAAATATATATAATAACCTTCTAGTGCGTCTCATTTCCTTCCCTTTCTGTGCACCCCTCCTTCGCAATCGCGAACTATAGTATTATGTATTGTGTGTGTTTGGCAAACTACTAAATTTAGGTTTGACTCAAAATTTAGGTTTGGAGAAATTTTAAAATAAACAGTTATATTTGTTCAAACGAATTTTTGGACTAAACCATTGTTTAAAACTAAGATTTCAGATAAGTTGATCAGAGTAGATTATGGAATAGTAAAAGCGATTATGAACTAACTAATTTCTTACACTATCTCTCATACTTTTTTTTACACTATCTCTCATCTTTCTTACTTTTTCTTACACTCTCTCTCTTTTCTTTCTTACACCCTCTCTTCTCTCAACTCTTATCTCTCCTCATTTAATATCTATACTCTTTTTCATAATTTACCAATAATAAAAGTACTTTTAGAAATAATTATACAAACATTCATTTATTTAAAACCACTTTTTTCATAAATTTTTTTTTAAAAATCATTTTCTATAAACTATTCAAAAGATTTTTTTTATAAGATTATTTCTAAAATCTTATCTAAATAGGCACATTATTAAAATTGTTAATTTTTTTAAGATGAAAAGTAAAGTTTATTTATTTTGATTTGATGAAAGATTGAGTTAAGTGAAAATGAGGTATTCATTATCACAAGTGAAAATAAATAATAAAAAAAATTAAATAACTTAAATTAAAAGTTAAAAAGAACAAGAAGATGAAGAAGAAGTCATGATAAACGTATCCAATTTGGGTACATATTGCAAATGTAATGATGAAATGCAAATGTAAGAAATTGCAGAGAAGGGTCCTGCAGAGTAGAATATTTGAAAGTAAGTACGTACGTCTTCTCGGAAAAGTGTTCCTTTCTTTCTTTATTTTTATGTTTATTGGGGTGGCGCGAATAGGTTCCCAAAGCAAGTGTGAGGCCTTTGAATTCCAAACGCAACTTCCTCACGATAGTGTAGTATCGATTCCGAGTCTCTTGATGGCAACTCTCCTGTGGCATCATCAATCCAACATTAATATTAATCGCTAAACTAATTAATTATACTAATATAAAAATTAATTAAATAATTTAAATATATTAAAATTAGAGGATTGAATCTAATTATAATTAATTTATTTAAATTTATTAATTTATAAAAATAATTAATTAATTGTTATAATAAAGATAAGAGGAGTCATGTTTTATTATAATTACAATAACTTAATAGCCTATTGACATTTAAATTCACATATAAATAGAGAATTGTAGATTTAATCTTATTTTGTAACTTGAGATTATTAATATCTTATCTTTTTAGATAAAGACAAATTATAGAGAATGGAATAATAGAATTTAAAAATGTCAGAGGGGGGTCCACAAAAATGCATGTAAAAATGGTCTTGGATTTTTGAGATTATGTGGCAATAATGATTGCTTAGCAACACAAAAAGCGGGGGGAGAAAATTATACTGTACGTACGTAGTTTGGCAAAGAAAATAACAAAGCACAAAAGGACAAAAAATATATAAAGAATTATCAAATTAATTTTAATTGGTGAATCTAGATTTCTCGTGTGAGGAAGCTGGCAGGATTCATCATTCATGGAAACTATTCCCACCAGAGATGGCTGGCTTTGAAGGTTCATTGTACTTCATTATTATTTGTTTAGTGGGGTTTGGCGGTGGACGTGTGCGCGCAGGAAAGGAGCCCTTCCTATTTTCTAACATAAAGGTTGTTCATTACTTTGGAATTTTCAGTTTGATAACAAAGAAAACGCGATTGACCCTTTTAACAGAAGGGAACTGACTATCAGTTGGCTGAAAGTTACATTAGAAGACCGGTCCTAAAAATTAGTCAACATAATTACGACTCCACTGGGGATCGAACCCAGAATCTCTGGTTCCGTAGACCAGCGCCTTATCCATTGGGCCATGGAGTCTTGGTACTCTGTTGTCTCATAATTTTAAGCTAACCTAGAAACAAAATACAATGTTTGTTATCTAATACTTCTATTTTTCAAAATTCATTAAGTATCTTTTTCTAAACCCTTAAATTTTAAAATAGTTTCTAATCAAAATTTTAGTTTAATTTTTTTAAAAAATAAATAATTATATTTATTTAAATATATTTTTAATTAAATTATAATTTAAAAATAAAATTTTATATAAGTTATTGAAAATAACTTTTGAAATAGTAAAAAATTTTATGGACAATCTAATTACTATTTTAATTCTACTTTTTCTTACACTCTCTCTCTCATCTATCATCTTTCTTTCACCTCTCATCTCTATCTTATATCTTTTTTACCTTATTTTCTCTATTCTCTCTCGTTTCTTTTCCATCTTCTCTTATTTCTCATATTTTTAATTAAATTATACATCAATAATAACAATAAGTCTTATCCTATTAAATGGGGTCGACTATATGGATCATACGACGCCATTGTGCTCTATCAAAAACTAAATTTTTAGATAGGTTGTTGACCAAGAGATCCCGCTCAATGACCTATTTGAGCGTTCTCTTTAGCCTACATCTACTCATTTTAATTAATGTCTATACTGTTTGATCCACCCTCTTTACCGGCGCATCCCTTGGCTTTCTTTATACATGTTCAAACCACCTAAGACGGTTCTATATCATTTTCTCTTCAATAGGTGCCACTCCAACTCTTCCCCGTATATATTCATTACGAATATTATCTTTTTTTTATATGCCCATACATCCATCTCAACATCCTCATCTCAGTTACCCCAACTTTATGCTCTTACTGTCATTTTAAAGCCCAGCATTCACTTCCATAAAGTATTGATGGTCTTATAGCAATGCGATAATTTTTTTTTTTTTTTTATCTGGTACTTTCCGATCACATATAACCCCAATAATCTTTTTCCATTTAAACCACCCGACCTGAATTATATGATGAACATCCTCCAAACTTTCACCATCCTTCTGTATAATTGATTCCAAAATTTAAACTTATCTATTTGTGGAATAACTTGATCTCCCAATCTAACCTCCAAATTACTTCTAACTTGCCTCTTATCAAAATTAGAATGCATATATTTAGTCTTACTTCTACTCAGACGAAAACGCTTTGACTCTAAAGTACTTCTCCATAACTCAAGTTTAAAATTAATTTATTCTCTTGACTTCGCTACAAGAACTATATCGTTCGCAAAAAACATGCAATTAGGGATTTCTTCTTGAATATGCTTAGTTAGAACATCCACTACTAAATTAAATAAATAAGGACTCAAGGATGATCCCTAATGTAAACCAATCTTTATGGAAAAATTATTTGTTTTGCCCCCAAATGTTCTTACAGTAGTTGTTACCCCCTTATATATATCTTTAATTGACTTGATATATACCTTGATATCTTTAATTAAATTATATATTTTTTAATAATTTATTAATAATAAAAATATTTTTAAAAATAATTATTTAAATACTCATTTATTCGTAATATTTTTTTTTATAAATTATTTTTAAAAAAATATTAAAAAAAATAAAAATTTATCCAAAAGGGACAATAAGGGCACAAACTGAACCACGCCTTTTTAATTAAATAGTAAAAAGTTTATTTATTTAATAGAAAAGATTACACTCAATTCTAAAAATAAATAAATTTGACATAAAATCTTGACTGACATAAAATCTTGGTGAAAAATCGTATTAAATCTTTATCTTCAGCTACCTCAACAGTTACCCTTACATCTACATTGGCGTCAATGATCAATTTTGACCTTCAATTTTCGTTAACGTTACGTGATCGCAGCTCTGAATTACGAGTATTATTACGGGGTTATGAAATAATTCGCCTTCAAAAGAAAGAAAAAGGGTTGGCTTGAGTTGGATAAAGCATCCAAATCAAAACCGAAGAAAAATAAGCCGGCTGACGACGGCTATTCCGAGCTGCAGGTGTTGGATGACACCACGACTGTTGCTTCAACAATAAAGAAATTCGTTTGCTTCAACATTACTCTCTTCCCTGTTCGGTGCCGGTAGCAAGATATTTCTGATCTGTGTTCAATTTTCCCCAAATGAAGCGCAAGTGGAAGGTGGAATATAGGAATCTTTGTCTGAAGACGATGATGCCAATGTGATTGTGCTCGCGAATCGCAATACCAGATTTTGAGGTGGAAATTCGTAGCATCAATAATCTAAAGTATATAGAAATGGGAAGAAAGCAATCACTGCGGAGCAAAGCGGTTCACTTTGTATCGGATCTCACCACTGGTATACTCAACCCCATCTCTGACAAGCCATCTAAACCTCCTCCGCCTCCTCCTGTAAGTTCTCACCTTCCATTTTCTTTCTATTTCTTATCCCATTTACCTTGAAGAATCTTCCCGTTCCTTCCTCTGATCAATTCGTTAGCCTTTTATCCATTCAAATTGGTCATAATCTATGTTCCTTTTTTTCTGTCTTGTAATTTCCATTTGATTTTTGGTTACTTGGATACGATTATGGACTTCTTTTCTCTCTTACACTTTGTTGAATTATAGATATACGGCACATTGTTTTTGCTGGTGAATTTTCCCTTTATTACCTAGGTAGGATAGCTCTGTACATCCTTGCATTATGAGCCCCATAGAACAGAACTTTACGATTATTTTTAGTGAAGGAATGTAGGATTAGAACAAATTATAAGGCTTTTGGGTTTGTGGGGTGGTGGGATCAATTATAAATGTAGCTGGAAGATTATACTAACGCACGTGGAAATTTCGTCTAGTTTTATTCTAAACTGGAATTAAGCGGTATCTCCTTCTAAAATCTGACTGCCGATTGTTTACCTAGGAAGACGTGGACCGATCAAATGTAACTGATTTGGAGTCAACTAATCGAGATGACAACCAGAATTTGTTTGATGGCCCTGATACTTCATCCTTCTCTGCATTCCTCTATTCGTTCTTGGCTTCTTCTGATTCTGGAGATAATGCAAACTCAGATGGGCAAAATGACAATAAAACTGGAACTGATGTCCCTCCATCTGACTCAGCCATGAAGGAAAATAGTGGAAAGAAAAGTTTGTTATCTAGGGGTAAGCAATCACTTGGTAGAGCTATCAACCAAGCTGCAAAAATCACTAGATTCCGCTCTCAAGAGCGCAAGGTTGAAGCTGAAACGAAATTAGATGATGGACATGGTTCTCAATTAGCTGGTGTTGAGATGAGGCATTTTGAACCTAAGGAAGAGAACATACCATTGGATGGTCTACCAGAAATTTCTGAACCTTCAGTGCTCCTTTCAGAGAAAATAAGAAATACTCTTTATGCTTCTCTTCCAGCTCTTATTCATGGGAGGAAATGGATGCTTCTATATAGGTAATATAAAGATGAAGATTTATTGGTACAAGCAAAGCAAGAATCTATCTATTTTTAAGTTCCAACACCTTGTTATTCAAAAATAATGATCGTGAAGTCTTTTTATAACCACTCTTCTCACTTCCTGCAGTACATGGAGGCATGGGATATCACTTTCAACTCTGTACAGGAGAAGCATGCTTTGGCCTGGCTTGAGTTTGCTGGTACAGTTTTCTCACCCCTGAGCAATACAAATCCTGAGCATGAGTCCATTTTTAGTTCTGCTAAAGTTTAGAAATGAAAAGCACAAATTATCTTTTTCTAAGCGGACAGTTTGATATTTACTTAGACTGGATTATAATGTCAAATTAGAAGTTAACAAAGATATTGCATTGTTGAGTACTTTAATTTGTTAGGATAAGTTCTTTTCACTTATCTCAAGATGATCTCATCTTATCCAGGTTGTTGGAGATCGCAAAGGTGCAGTTTTTGGTGGCTTGGTTGAAGCACCACTAAAGCCATCAAAGAACAGAAAATATCAGGTCATGCCTGAACTCTCCCACCCTACAGACTATATTAATACAGTTCTCCAGTTTATTTGCATTGTTGCCTTTTTTGCCTTTGGCTATCTTAATTTTATTGTTGTTTCATGTTATACATTGTTGACATTAGATTTTATACAGGGAACGAATAGTACATTTGTTTTCACTGACACCCCCGGTCATCCTACTGTATATCGTCCAACGGGTATCTACTTATTGATTATAATAAGAGGCTTTTTCTTTTTCCCTCTTTTAAATCATGATTATACTGCTTTGCTAGCAAATAAAATCAGAGATTAATTTGGTTTGGGTACACTCGGATAGTTTTTCCCTCTTTTATAGCATGAGTTTTACTTTTTGCATAATGGTTTAAAAGAGAACCGAATCACCTATATATAGATCCATAGTACAGCCTCCTTGGTTTGTATCAACTGGTAACCGCCAAGGCTATGGTTAGAGTTTAACTACTGAGATACAAGTTTTCGTTGACCCCTCTGGTTTAATTGGTTTGATTGGTTTTTGAACCAAAACCGTGAGTTCAAGAGCACTTTTACACTAAATTCCTCCCATGTGCTTATCTAAAATCACTTCTAAAAGGTTAATCCAAATACCCTTTAGAGTTGGATCAGACTGGCGCCTTGGCCAATTTATGGGGTTTTTGGTTGGATGGACAGTGTTGTTGTTTTTTTAAGAAAAAACAATTACTTTGAACGAATAGAATTAATCTACATGTTGATATCACTACGTTACAGGGGTAAACCGCTATTTCACACTCTGCGCCACTGACTTCCTAGCAATTGGTGGGGGAGGTCATTTTGCTCTTTATTTGGATGGTGATCTGTAAGAATTCTATATTCATTATGCTTATATTTTATTGACATCATTCACCAGATATCCTCCTTTTCATATGTTTTTTGGAACTTTGTTATACGTACTTCAGCTTGAACGGGTCTAGTTCAGTCTCAGAAACTTATGGAAATCCTTGCCTTGCACATTCTCAGGACTTTGAAGTTAAAGAAGTAGAGGTAGATGCACCTAAATCTCTCTCCCTCCCTCTCTCAATTACTAATAATATCACACACACACACAAACAAATAGAACATATAACTAGGCAAGCACTGGTTCAATCATGCAGTTGTGGGGCTTTGTATATGCTTCTAAGTACGAAGAAGTATTGGCGCTGAGCAAAACAGAGGCAGCTGGGATCTGTCGATGGTAATTTCTGGAGATTTCTTTTGGTATGAGATTAAGCATTGCTCTTGCAGCTTGGATTCTCTATAGAGGTCATCAAGATTAAGAATGGTAACAATCTATATAGCTTGTAAGAGCTTCTAAGTTGGCGGACCTTATGACCATGTTTTTTTTTTTGCTTCCAGCTTCCTCATCACACTGTGACGTGTAAATATTTACCCATCTTGTAAATATTAATATCAATATTAACATCATTGATGTTCAATATTCAGTATAAAGGCTAAATTACACAACTTTTTAAAGTTATATTTAAATAACTTGCCTCGCCTTTCAAACTTGACAAAAAAATCCCCTAAAGCTTGTAATTTGTTTAACTTATATAAGATGGTTAAAGGGGAGGGACATTTATACCTGAAAAACCCTTTTAGAAAATCACTAATATAACTCAAAAATAATGAAAAGCACCCGTTTTGAGAAATCGAAAGGCTTTAAAGAAATGAAATGCACGCAAAAAGTAATAATTTTCGTGAGATTGCTTCAGCTGAGAGTTGTCGATGCAATTCAAGAAATGGAAGCACATGTTATTAAAAACAGTAGTTTTCCTCTCTAAGTGATTAATAAGCAACTTTGAAAATACGGAGAAAGTTTCCTAGTGAGAGGAATATTTGCAAAGATATCTTTTATCATTGAAGTAAGGTTTCCTCTTCTCTCTTGTTCAACGCACAAGTGAATTAATAGTTTGAAAAAAAAAATAAAAAATTATATTCAAATTAGTATATTAAATATATGATTATAAAAAAAAGTTCATTAAAATATATGGAGAAATATCTAAGAAATAAAAAAATAAAACAACAACTGCACCGCGCCGTATTGAGATTCGATGATTCAAGATGGTCAAATCTTTTAGCTGGCACTTTTTTCCTTCAAAGGTTTTCTATAATATATAACACTGCATTTTTTTTTGTATTCTAAAAATTGGGGACCATATTTTGCATCACAATTTGTCTTTTATTTTCTTTTTAAAAAATCGTTTGGTTTCTTTGCAGCAAGTTGCCAACTTGTGAATCACCCTATCAATTAACACTCCCCACCTCTCGAAACAGATGACAAGAAAAAAGAAAAAACAAATAATCATAAAAAAGCGAAAAGCAAAAGAAGAAAAAAACTTAAAGACGAAAGAGACAGAGACAGAGAGAGGGATTGAAGTTTCTTCCTTCAATGACAGACAATGACAATATATTACAAATTGCAAGCAAAAAGTTAGAAACTTCCCATCGAATCGTCGTCGTCGTCCCTTGCTTGCAGGACAGACCACTCTTATTGAATGATCCACGCAGTATGCCTTAATTCTCTTTTAGAAAATCTTACTGCTCAAATAACATTCATACAGACATTAAAACTTTACATGCAAAATGAGTCCTTATATCAGTAATTAACGAATGGAAAAGAGAAACAACACAATCCTACAGAGAGAGAGAACATAAAACAAAACCTAACTGCTACATATAAAGCTAATAAAATGAAAACCTGAAGCATGCAGCAGCAAGATGGTGATCATGGGGGTGATGGAGGGAATATTGGGTCTGGATGAGGCCATGAACGTACCTAAAGTGGTTCAAGGGACAAGGAATGATAATGACTCCTTTCTGAGAGAAGCCATATTCTTCCTCGGCTTGCTTCAAGAGATGAGCAAATAGAGGATGGTTCAGATACATCACTGGCATCACTATCCTCTCCACTTCTCCATCTCCCCCCACTTTGATCGTTAAGTGTCCTTTTGGTAATCTCTTCCTCCTTTTCACCATCGATCTTTGATTCAATGCTCACAAAACACTTCAAGTATAAATACGAAGAAGAAGAAGAAGAAGAAGAGCCTTGTTGGCTAAGAATAAAATAGTTTGTGGTGCTAGCTTCAGAGTTTTATGTAAGGGTGTGTATTGAATAGGAATGGATAGGGATGAAGAGTGATAATGGGAGAAAAGGGGTACAGGAATAAATGGGGATGAGGAGGAACATGAAGGAAATTTGAGGAGTCAGGTACGACCAAGTCATCCTTAAATCCCTCTAAGTGGGCTTTTTCATTATAAGCTGTGTGACTTCCACTCACTCCTTTTAGTGTATGTATTTGTCTCTGTAAGCATGCATGTCACTTTTCAGTGGCCATTATTCTTTTATATATTATGAAAACATTGAACTGAAAAGGATAAAGGACCAAAACTCACCAATTCTATTCAATCAACGTTTGTATCATAAGAGTTGCATAAGGCTGGTAATTAAAAGCAATAATACTCTCTCTCCTTCTTAACATATGAGTTAGATAATTAATTTATATAGACTAAAAAAATTGTTTTAGTTTGTTATTTAAAAATGTCTGTTCATTTTTTTAATATACCCTTTTTAATAATTTGTATTAAATTTATCCCTTATAAAAATGTCTTAATATTTACAGTTGTTGGTGAGTAAATAAAATTTTGAAAGATAAATAAATTAATATTTTATATTTATAATTAAAATAATTTTTTTAACTAATTTCTACAATCTAGAATGAGTGAGATTGAGAGTGTTATTGAACAAAATAGCCGGTAATAATGGGTACCAGGTTGGGAAGACCTGAAGTAATTGTTTTGGGCTTGGAAATAAAGTGGGGTCGGGCTAATGATCAACACGTAGGACTTTAATTTAATAGAATAGGTATGGGGAGGCATTTAGGGACTTAAATTTAATAATATTTATGTAATATTATTGTAGTTATAATTATAATATTTAAAAAAATATTATAACTCTTGAGTATATAAAACTATATCTACTGTAATTAATAATTTATCTTGTTTAATATTGATATTAATTAAGAGAAAGAGGGATTTTATCTTATTATTATTTCATGAATGAATTTAATTTTTTTCTAAAAAATTTATTAAAAAAAAAACAGAGAATAGGTGTGGCTAATCAAGTTCCCACTAAATCTATAAAATTTTCCTTTTGGGACTTGCCTCCTTCCAGTGCGAGTTTTTTGAAACTGGGATTGATGTGCCTCCAGGTAAAAATGGAATAAAAGAAACATAACAAAAATGATAGTATAATAATAAGATTCAGATCCTATTACAACAAAAATATGCCTAATTTAAGATGAATTAAAGCTGAAATCAAATGTTGCCTCCCATATCGGATCTAACTCTACAGCTTAAAGCACGCGATCTGTTCTACATTATTCAAATTGTGTCAGAATGATCTACATTTCAAATTTTTCCCCTTAAAAAATGTATTTTCTGACATTATCTTTTGAAAATTTATAATCAAAGATTCTTATCTTTTGGAAATTTATAATCAAAGATTCATTTTAAAAAAAGCACTCAATATTCGACAAGCAGAAAAGATTCTGATTGGACCAGAATATGTCAGAAAGATGTAATAATTCAATTATAACACTCTACTATATATATATATTATTCTTAAACAGAACAAATCTTCTGAAATGCCTTTCCGTATTTTTTAAATAAAATAAAATAGGATTAGATATAGAGTATGGCACCAAATATTTTGAACCCCAGACATTGTAACGAAGTGAGAGCACATGTAAGTGTATGTAGCTACTTCATTCCAACTTACAAAGAAATTTACTGGGAAAAATATTTAGGGTTTGCAGATTCAATATTCCCACCTAAGCTATATGGCTATGAAAAAGTGAAAAAAGAAAGAAAGAAGGACATACATCAACGTCCAATCAAAACAGTGAAAAAAAAAAGGAGTTTGAAAAAAAACAGTTGAGGGGGTCATCGCCCTCACTTGATATGTATAATTCTCATCACACACTTTGAATTATTCAAGGGAAAAAAGGCTGTGCCCAGAAAAGCTGCATCTCTCTAACCCGAGAATTCAACACTGCATGGCCCATTCTCTTTTCTCTTCTATCATTCATTCATGCATGCATGGGGAAAAACAAAAGCTAGCTACCCCACCAACCTTTGTCTCTCTCCCTCCTACAAAGGTCAAAAAGTTTCCATTTCCCCAAAACCATCTTCCTTTACACAGTCTCCTTTCTCTCACATTCCCTTCTCTTTACAACACATATTACTACATATAATATTCCAAATAACATGGAGAATTCAATATTAAGAGCAATATATATACCTGTTGATGAAGAGAAATGGATGTATCTATACGTAAGGCTTTATTAATAATTTGTGCAGTTTAGTATCCAGAGTGTACTAAAAAAGCTGTTGTTTTTGTGACTCATTGTGAGGTCATGTGAACATCGTATTTCAGAGATGGAGATTGATGATAGAGAAATAAATAATAATAACGCTGTTAATCGATGGTTGATGATGATACAAGAAAGAAGCGATAGGTGATCTTTGTCATAGTGAAGGAAACATATATATATATATATATATATATATATATATTGCGTGCAAGAATGAGTGTGAAAAGAGAAAGTAGCTATGTAGATATAGCTATGAGTGCTGAATAAGACTGTGTTAGTGTCATATTGGGTTCCCTACATGTGTCTATATAGTTGTAGGTGCTGACTCTTCTGTCTACCTTCTGATTTAAACCTTATATATATATATATATATATATAATATTTTGAGTATAAATTGTCTCTTCCAAGCCCCTGTGCTAGCTGCAGCCCAGTAAAGAAAAAAGCAAAGCAATTGAAAAAGGTTATGTGTAAAAGGAAACACCAGAAAAAGCCCTTTTCTACATTAATCATTGATCCCAAATACAAATGCAAAGCAGAGTAATGCTTACTGGGCATGCCGATTATGCTGTGCTTGTTTAATGAGGCTTACTCATTCATCAGTATAATGCTTTATTTAATATAGCATATATTCAATGCAGCATTAAACTGTTGCCTTATTTAATTTCTTTAATTTAAAATTGACTTTTGAAGATCCTGTTTGTTCTTTTGTATATAGCCTATGTTTTAAAAGCTCAATAAGAGATTTTGAAACTTGACCTGTGAGAAGGAGTCATCTTGTCCATATGGGAACAATTGAGAAATGACCTTTTTATTTGGGGGTGGGGGATTTAGGGTTTCAATGTTCTGAGGAGGAGATATCAAAGCCAGCCATGACAAAGTGGTATGTCTTCATATAAAAACACACACCCACACACGTGCTTACTAAACAATTTGGTACAGATTGAGGAGCAACTTAAGCAAAAGAATAATAATTAACAGAAATGTTCTAGACATATGACATTACAAGTAAGAATCTAATTAAGGGATAACAAGGTAGTCACCTAATTGACTGTGTAAAAATCACAAGGCTATCAAGCTGTAATAAGATTCTTATATCTCCATATTGTTGTTTGTCTTCTGATTTGACAAAGGTTGAAGAATCCGATGGAAGATGGCGGAGAATACAAAGCTATCTACCCTATGAATCTATCGCCATTGCTAATTATAGGGAGGTAAGCGCACATGGTTGATTATTGAGCTCAATTAATAATTAATCATGTTGGGCTTCAGTTATGTCACCAAGGAGTTGACATCTGGAAAATGACTGGTAAAAGTTATGTCCCCTTTTGCTTAGCTTGTTCATCCATAGCTACCAAGACCTGTTGAGACTATAGCCACAGATTAATTAAACATAGCCCATGAAACCCTAAAAAGATAGTGTGTGACTGTGTGTGTTTTTGTGTGTGTGTGTGAGAGAGAGAGACTTGATGAGCTAGGGGCTTGCTGGATCTGAATAAAAATGGCAGAAACAGACAGATCGGATACTGGAATTCATGATGAGACGAAGAAGTAGTAGAAGAAGAAGATCTCATGGATACGGTAATGATGAACGAGAAACCTGACAAGAACAAAATAGCACATCATAACTTGATCAGAGAGAGGAGAAAAGAAGAAAGTGATGAAATGCGAAAAGGAGGTAATGATGAGAGACTTTTGTTGAAGCAGAGAGAAATTGGTCAAAATGGTTATGATTACACCAATCTGCACATTACCTACATCTTTAATTGCTCTAAAAACAATGACCCACAATTCAGATCTCCCTATAACAGCATAAAAAACAAAACTTTATAATACAACAGAGAGAGAGAGAATTACAGAAATCGATCAAACCTTAACAGTTTGAAGAAGATCCTTTAAATCAATGACGCTGGAGAAGTGATAATTGGGGGGAATGAAGCCTGGTCCGACGACGACATCATAAAGTAGATCATGGAGATGAAGGCCAAGTCTCGTCCTCGAGCCAGACAACATTCCCCTCAAAACACACAGCTTCCTTACTTCTCGGCTTCTTCTTTTTCATCAACATCTTTATCTTCAACCCTACTAGGGTTAGAAAGATAGAGAGTACTAAAAGCTAGTTACTTCTTTCTGGGCATTAAGAGAGATGAAGAGAGGAAGATAGAGGTGAAGGGGAATAGAGAGGGAGAGCGAGGGAGGGTTATAAGAAGAGGAGTGAAAAAAAGACAAAAAAAAAGTTAGCAGGGGGAGGACCCTAGCAGCTGGTTTTCACAGTTCCAGAAATGACCACGTCTCTCTCTATCTCTCTCTGTGTGCGTATGGGGCTGTGTGTATCTGAATCAGTGAATGTGTTGCTATCAAGTCAATGATATCCACCGTTGGATTTGGCAGATTAATTATAAGGTTATGATGATGTTTCTAACTCCATTGACTCTACCGAATGTACTCGTATCAAGTAAACCCCATTCTAAGTGCTAGTCAGCACAAATTTATGGTCCCCGCTTTCATGTACTCACTCATTAAACTAATCATTTCACGGGACGCCTCCCATCTCATTCAACTTTATATCATAGTAATATTATTAAATATATTATTATATTTATTATTATATATATTTTTAAAATATTATAACTATTTTTTTAATAAAATTTATTTTATTTAATTATTATTAAAAGAGTATCCATATGAGTAATTTATAAAAAATTAATAAATTTAAAAAATATATATTACATTTAAGATAAGATCAATTCATTAATTATAGTATGTGACAGGATTTGAATAATAGACTTCTCTCTGGTAAAGACGATGTCAACCTAGTGGTTGACAGTGAGTCGACAACGGCCTGACGTGGATGAGTTGAAGATGACGGAGCTGGATGGATGGAGGAAGGAGTTGAAGATGAGAGCTCAACTACCTTGCAACCCACACGTCGACGGAGCTTTACGACGGAGGAGATCAACGATCCAACAATCTAATCTGACGGCTAGCTCTAGGGACGACAGCGTAGAAATTATGACGATGAGCTTCAGCAGTGACGGTGAAAGCACAGAGATGACTACAATGAAGAGCTGAAGACGACGAGTTGGAAGAGAGAAGAGGGAGAGAGGAGAGATAGTGAAAAAAATAAAGACAAAATAGTAATTACGTATTCTATAAGTTATTTTATTGTTCTAGAAACTACTCCTAGTGGTTCATCTAAAACTATAGTTTCATCTAAAAATACTTTTAAATAAATAAAGTTGTTTACTTTAAAAAAAATAAATTAAAATTTAGACCATAAAATCTTTTAAAACTAAAGTTTTGGGGAGGGGGCAATCAATTTTATAGCATAGAGTGTCTGTGCTCGTGTATAATGAAATATATCATATGTAATTATCGTCTAAATGAGAAGATTAGGTGGTGGAGTTGTTTGGAAGTGGAGCTAGTACAAGCATTGAATGTGCTGTGAGATTACAAAATGATAAAAAAAAAAAAAAAGAATGAGAGCAAAGGAGGATGAATATAACTATTCAAGAATTATCAATAATGCGATCTGATATTAATAATATATTTTACATAATCAAAGGAGGGTACGGAAATCCATATCTATACACATAACACAGAAAAACTAATGGAGCTATGATAATAGCATTATCAATTATACTACACTATTTTTTCTAGATATAAGTATATATCAGTTTATTCAACGTAATTATATTAAGATACTGTCGAGTATTAAATATAGATATTTTTAATAATAAAAATTTTAATTTTAATTTATTATATTATGAGGTATTAGCTGATTATGCTAATTTAAGCTCTGTTGACACTTTTGTGTAAACAAAAAGATTACCGTATGCATATATACTGATAAAATGAGAAGAGAAAGGAGGGAGTCAGAGGAGTTGTTGAGGGAGGAGGAATCGTATTTATTAATGATACTAAAAATAAAAACGTTTTGATGTTTCTTGTTTGTTTGTTTGGGATTGGAACTCATAAATAACGAGACAGGAAAGCCAGCATCGTATGGCGTGTCGCTTGAAGCCCTTGGCGATATTATCGATGCAGGTTTACCGACACATGGGACGCTGGGCTCCACCCTTTTTCTTCCTTCTTTTTTTTTTAACTGCTTTTTATTTTAAAAAAAAACGCGCGTCCCAATTCCTCGGCGACTTTTATCCGTCCTATTTCTAGTGGCCCCACTCCAACGACGCGGTTTTACTTCATTGCCCTCGAAAATAAGAGAGGTGGGAAAGTTAGGCTCGGTTACTGAGTAGCCTCGTCTGTGTTGTCTACCTCGCATGCAAAGCACCTTCTTCCTTTTTCTTTTTCTTTTTTTTATATATTAAGAAATTTAGTTGGGTTTAGGATCACTTGATCAGTCTTAATTTTTGAATTAAAAGGCCTAATACTAATTATTTAAAATTATAAATAAGATTAAATACATAATCTTTTATTTAAATTTTTTTATACTACTAAATTATAAATCCGTTAAAACACCTACTCATCCTCAGATTCATTCAATTTCTCACTCTTTTAATATATAACCAAGGCAAAATACAGAAAATATTAAATAAATCACGCATATATATACATATATGCATATAACTTTAAGTAATTATTTGTAATTATTAACAATAAGTATTTCTTAATTGAATATGGGATTTCACTTCTCCTGTGCGAGCGCAGCAGATAGCTTTATTGAGCTTTTGACCTTTTGCTTCTAATGTTTGGAATTACACGCAAGGTCAACACCCAGTCATCATCCAACCATTTCATGTTGTTTGGGAATAATAAATGAGTTTAATGAATTAAGTTTACAATAATGCAGCATGATTAATTCATAATAGGGAGTGAATAGGAGGAGACGCCATATTTCAAAATGGAACAGCGGAGGGGTTTGGAAGTGAAGGAAGGCTGGTGAAGTTAGAAGACATATCCCAATGAAGTTGTTGTTGATGATGATAATTAAATTTCTGACAAATATGTAACAGTACAATCAGTAATTTTGAGCTGGACGCATCAACGGGGCAGCTAGAATCCAAGTGAATTATATTATTTGCCTGTTTGTATTTTTTAAAAATCTAAATTTTTAAAAAATGTTTGTGGCTAAATATTGATTTGATTTTTTTTTTTAAAATAAATAGTCATATGTATTTAAAAAAAATTTAGATATATAATTTTAGATAAACTATTGAGAATAATTTCTGTAAAAAAATCTATAGACTAACTACCTAATTATTATTTTATTTAGGGTTGTTCATGGGCAGGGCTGAGCAGGGCAATCCCCTGCCCGAAAAAAGCAAATGTAGCCCGATGCCCGGCCCTGCCCGATAAAAGCCCTAACCATTTTAGGCTGGGTATGGACGGGCTGGGCGTGTTGTGATGTTCTGCTCGTTTTGGAAAAAATAATCTGTAATTATAAACTTCTAAAATAATACTATATTCATATATCTTCAAAAGTTAAATAATATCTATAATCTACTAAAAATAAGGTAACAAAAAGATAATAATTAAAGTATTAAAATACATTGCATATAAAAAAATTTTAAAGTCTAAGTAATTTATAATTGTAACTTTGTATAAATTTTCTAAATATTGACAAAGATAAAGCATCTAAAAAAAATAAATAATTATAATTTATAATATAATGATATAATGATTAGTAAAATTAAAGAAAAAAAATCAATATAGTTATAAATATTAAAAGACGTAACTTATTTACTTAACTACTTAGTTTTTTAAAATGACCTTTTAGTCATCAGTAACTATCATATTCTCCCTTCCAAATATAGTATATAGGGAGAAAAGTAAAAAATAAATAAAAGAATAAGTGCCCATGGGTAGGCCAGGGCAGAGCAAACCCCTGCCCGGTGCCCAGCCCAAAAAAAATATGGGCGACATGTTGTAGCTCGGTACCCGGCCCTGCCCTATATTTATCGGGTTGGGCAGAGCTATTTTTTTGCGGGTTCAGGTGGGCATACCGGGCCGCAGGCTTTATAAATACCCCTAATTTTATTCTTATTTTTTTAACGTATTTTCTCTCTCTTTTTTCTGTTGCCCATTCATCTCTGTAGTCTCTCGCCATCGCTTATCCACACCTAAAGACACTGGCAATTGCAAGATCCAGAAGAGGGAAGAAGTATCTCACTGTTGCATCTCCACACCATCGAACCATCATCTTTTTTCTTTGATCCCATGCTTCCTCATATGCTTCTTTATCTATTAAGACAGGATAGGAGGGAGGACATGAAAAAAATTATAATAAAATTATATATTTTTTAATAATTTATTAATAATAATAATTTTAATAACTATTTAGACAATTATTTATTTAATTATTTAGATAATTATTTATTTAATTATTTAGATAATTATATATATTTTTTATAAATTTTTATCTATATTTTTTTATAAAAAACTATTTTTTTAATAAAAGCATCTTCTTCTAATCTAATTTATACACGCAAAAAAGTGAGGATTTCTAGCACGCAACACCTCACCCACCCCCTCCAACCCTATGTGAATATTCAAAAGTTCCTTCATTTTCACGTCACATCATCATCAAAACTACCAATAATTATATTATACTTCCTTTCTCCAATATATAAGAAGTATTAATTTGAGTCTAAAATATAATAGATTAACAGATAATTCAGTATTATTTGTTACTTTTAACTTTTACAAAAAAAGAAGAGAGATGTAATAAATAATCAATATATATTTAAAAATTATATTTATTAATAAGGATAGAATATCTAAATTTTATCAATTTAAAATATATTAAATGATTAAATTAATATTTTTTAATTTATATAAATTAGTTAATAATATCTTATATATTGCATAGGAGAGGGTATAGGAAAACATGATGTATGTTTGTCATTGGAGAAATGGCTGGAAAATCCCCTGCAGTAAAATTTATTGTTTAAAAAATATCTAACATTTATTTAAAGAATTTTCACAAAAATAAAAATGGATCAAGGAGTCAAGAGTAACTC
This sequence comes from Leucaena leucocephala, assembly GCA_037074615.1. Classification (NCBI taxonomy): domain Eukaryota; kingdom Viridiplantae; phylum Streptophyta; class Magnoliopsida; order Fabales; family Fabaceae; genus Leucaena; species Leucaena leucocephala. Next base: position 1,730,309 of record CM073558.1, on the reverse strand, counting down.
TTCTCTAGACTAAGATTGGAAGATATTTACACATAATTTAAAAATAATTAAATCCATTGAAAATGAGTAAGGGAGTAAGTGGGAAGAATAAGGGATGAGTGAGAAATGAGGGGGTGGCATGTTATGTTTAGAGGCATACTAGAGTTTATGTTTTTGCAAATGGCGTCTAGTGTTTGGGCGTTTGTTGGTTGCATTAATCCCTTCCATCTCTCTGGCCCACCCACACATAGAATCCTTAAACCATCTAATGAAAATTAATTTCTTATTATTATTCATGTACCATAGTTTTATTTACCCATCGCCCATAAGTTCAACTAGTAAATAGATAAAATATACGATCATTTAGAACGTGTTCGATTTCTAGAGAATACTACTTTATTGTTATTTCAGTCGCAGTGTTTGGGAAGACATCCTAACTCTTGGGTGTTTAAGTTTACGCCTGAGGGTAATAGACAGCTCGCCCTGCTAACATTGGTATCGTCTAGGAAAAAAAGAGACTTCACCCTACCCTTAAATTATGGGTGAGCCCAATCCTTTTTCAAAAATTTTTCTACTAAAAAAAACATAATTCTACTTTAGTTTTTCTTTTTATAAATGGAAGAGATTTTAGTTACTTCAACACAATATTTTAAATTTGTGTCCATGTAAATATAAAAATCAGATTTAAAAATTAGTTACTTTTAATTGTGCATAACAATACTCAAATTTAATACAGTTGGATAGCTATATCAAAAAAAAATCACTCTATTTATTATAATAATTTTTATAAAATCCTTATACTTTCTTATTTTATAACTTAATCCCCATAATTTTTAGTATTTTCTTAGTTCAAGTGTTTGAAGGATGAATGGTGTATTATGTAAGGATGATTTATACACTCATCTTGGCTTTTCTCTTGGGCACAAAAAAAAATAATAATAATAAAGCAATAATTGTATTAATTGGAGGAAAACAATAATTGGAGAGTTTCAATGAAAGCTGACCTGGGTTTACTTTCATTCTCATGCACGTGCTTACTCACGTGACTCGGAGGTGTGAAAGAATTTGATGGAAGATGAGGGGACTGGTTGAAAAGCGGTGTCCACGAAAAAGGCCAAACATACTTTTGACCTTGCTTTCTCATTTCTCCTTTTCCCCCCCTAAGTCAAATTGTTTTTTGTCTAACATCAAATCACCACCCATTCTTATTCTTATGACATTATTATGTATGACATCAAAATAAATAACTTAATCTTGTTGGTTAAAATAGGAAGTAATTTCATCCTTATAAAAAATTACAACTTTAAATACTGAGAACCACTTAAGAGGAGAAACCTATTTACACTATATTCTTTAAAAGAGATTATATTATTGTCTAAATAAAAAAAAAACTCCATTCTTATATATTTTGTTTATATTGCTCATTTTGCCACTATTTTTTTCCCATTATTTTTGAAAATTAAATGTTCTGATCAAATACAAGGCTACACATCAAAAGCTAATAACTCAATATTTATTTATTTATTTATTTAGTATCATGGGAGTTTCAATATTAGCCCTTTATTTCATCCCATTCCATTACCAATAAAAACCCCAAAAATATACCCAATTTGAGCCCAGCAAACTTGGGTACCAGAATGAGCCCGGTCTTACTAGATCGACTCCCAGAAACCCGATTCCATGATTATCTAGCTAATTAATTGGAGTTATAAACTAATAAAAGTTGACACAACTGTTAGATGATTATCTTCTTGAGTTTGAACCATATCTTATACATATAAAAAAAATTTAGTTAGGAGAGACAAGACTTACTTTAACAGTCTCTATGCCAAAATTGGGTTTGGTTCTTTTTCTCTACCTTCCCACTTCATTTATGTCTCTAACATCTAGTTCCAAAAAAAATGGCAAAAACTACTGTTGAATTTATTTTATATAACTATATGACTAATTTATATTAAAGTATTACGGTAATTCTTTTAAAAATATTTTATATATTTATATAAACTTTAATTTGATATTTTATGCTTAAATGGCTCATACTTCTTTTACTAAAATAAAGGTTGGTTGGTATTATCTTCTTATATATGTTGATTTTTTTTTGTTATATATAAAATTTAGCTAAATTTAATACTGATCTCTCATTAAAATTGAGATACAACTCTAAAGTTCATAAATCAATTATTTATTATATATGTCAATTTTTATTGGCATATATATTGATTTTTTTAGTAAAAAAATTTTAAAAAGAGGTTGGGTTTACCTACGATCTAAAGGTAGGGCAAAATCTCTTTTTCTCCTAAGTAATACCAATATCAGGTAGGGTAAGTCGTCTATTACCCTCAGACCTAGATACCTAAGAGTTAGAATACCTCCTTAAGTATCGCGATTAAAACTATATAAAATATTTACTCTCTAAAAATCAAGCACACTTAAATAGCAATATGTTTTACTATTTGCTAGTTGAATCACGATGGGTTATATTGAATTTTGTTATTTGCAAATAAGCGTTTGATTTTTTTTTGTTACAAAATTTTTTAGAAAGGGGTTCAGCTCACCTACGATATAAAGGCAGGGCAAAGTCTCCCTTCCTTCTAGGCGATATCAATATCGGACAGGGTGAGCCGTTTATTACCCTCAAGCATAAACCCAGGCACCCAGGAGTTAGGATGTCTCCCCAATCGCCGCGACTGGAACTATAATAAAGTAATACTCCCTAGGGTTCGAACACGCTCTAAATTATCGCATGTCTCACCCTTTTGTCAGCTAAATCAACAGACGATGGGTAAACGTTCAAAATTTCAAAAATAGCCAATGATGGATGGAATTAATGGCCGGTCCATTTGAATGGGCTAAGTCAGTATAGCCTTATTAGCCATCACGCCATGCTAATGACCTTTTTGATGGTCTTGTGTGGTAAAACAAAGCCCAAATGTAAAAGGTGTTTTAGTGTCAAACTCCCAACACTTATGGACATTTAAATTTATATATATGAGGGTAATTGATAACTCGTTTTATTTAATATTAGTTTTATATAAAAAGAAGAGAGACTTCACTCTACTTTTAGATCATAAATGAGTCTAACCCCTTTTCAAAAAATTTTGTAATAAAAAAAACACTACACTCTATTAAGCAATCAACTAGAGGTTGTCACACCAACAGTGATTGGTTCGGGGGGTAAGTAGCTCAATATCATTTAAGCGAAGTCTCAAGTTCAAATTTTGGTATATGCAGAAAATCCCCGTTGGAAAACTCATTCACTATAGTTAGGTACGCGACGCAGGTCAGATCCAGATGTAGTCGAGATAAAGTTCTGGTGAATCGGGTGGGTAACCAAAAGAAAAAAAAACTAGAGGTTGTCACTATTAAGAGTTAACACATATAGTAAGAAATATGCTCATTGTATACAAAGACACGAGTTTGATTCCTGCTACTATTGAGAGAGTTTCTTTAGTAAGCGATCTCGTAAGTATTATCTGAACTCTTGGGCTGTGTTCCAACCTCAATGGGAGATTAGTATTGGATTTACCTAAATTTTTTTTGTAGCAAAAACAACTAGAGGTTGGCCAGTAAAAGTTAATATAGTTGATAAGAAATTAGCTCACACCTTATAAGATTATGAGTTCAAATTTTACTGTCAATATAAATATTTTGTTAGAGGATGATTCGTAAGTATCTTTATAAGTTTTATTTGAGCTTGAAAGTATTCCTTGAGCTCTCAAAACTTAGCTCATTTAAATTTTTCTTATATATATACTTATTCAGCATTAAATGTAAGATATATTTAATTAATCTAATTAGATTAATTAAGTTAGCTAAATTAATTATTATAATATATTTTTCTCAAAGCACTATAATTCTATTTTTTAACTCACTCATTTATTATCTTACTTAATTATTATTGATAGAGTATTAATAGAAATAATTTAATAAATAGTTAATAAATTTAAAAAATAATTTTTATATATAAATTTAAGATTAATTTTTTAATTAAACAATATATTTAAAATTGAAAGAATATATATATATATATATATATAAATAAATAGAGATTGATTTCTTTCTCTTTGGCCCTCTTCCCTAACCAAATATTGTTAATAAACTCATCAATTATATTAGAACCATATTGGTGATAGGCCATCCCAAATAAACAGAAGTGACTGCATCTAGAAGCTACTTTTCATTTCATCGTTTTTGAAAAAGACGCAGATGACTATTCGATCAAATCACGGTTGAAATAAAATAATATTGTTCTATTCAATTATTTAATTTCGTGCCCCAAAGATTCCATATATTAATTTGCACGTACCATTCGTCCAAGTGTTAACTTAATTGATACTTTAATTTAGTAAAACCATATAACTTTCCAAACAAGCTCAAATTAGTGTAAATTTAAATGTTAAAGGTTATTATTCATTAAATAGGTTATTCAAATTAATCAGAAAGGATTATATATTCTTCTTAATTAGTTTTTTTTGTCGTGAAAAAATAATTTTGATCACACAAAAAACTATATATATTTTTTATTAAATTAATATATTTATATAATTATATTGAAAATAAGGAAAAAGAAGAGATTGGGACATATCCACTGTACCAGATAAAAAAGTCTGCCCACGGGATACGACACGGTCACATAACGCCACATGTCCCTGAAACTTTGAAGGACGACCATTGGATTGTGCCACGTCATGAAAGAGAAGCCACAAACTTCCGTAGTGGGATGCTCTGCTTTGCCAATGGACGCGTGGCAGAATCTGGTTGGACACGTGGAACAGGCGACAGATTCGTGTTCCTCGCCAACTCTTTGATTGGCTGTAAAATTGGATATTTTGCTCACTCTCGAATTTAAGAATTTTGAGAAAGTTTGAATGGGAACTCGTTTTCGTAAAGGAACAAAGTTAAAATTCAAAGCTAGCATTTTAAATCTGAAATCTCAATTACCACCAAATAACAATTACGTCTATTTTCATACGAGTTATCTGGATAATCCAAAATATGACTATTTTTTTATGAATAAAAAATTATATAAATTCAGTTATATAAAGTATTAGGACCCCATATGCTTTCAATTCAAAATTTATAATAAACAATATTTGATTAATTTTGACTATAACAATTACCATATAATGTAGTGATTTTTTCTCACACAATCAGATTAGTTAAATTAAGGGATAGACTATCTCAAATAATAATATGATGAATAATTTATAAAAGAAATGAAATTTATCAAAAAAAAATTATTCTAAAGTTTATTATTTAAAAGTATTTAATAATCTATGTTTTTAAGTAGGTATAATATTTTTTAGTTGTAAATAATATATTTTTAATTATATAGTTAATAAACAACAAAGACTATTATCAAGCATAATTTTCTATATTATATTGATGGATGATGGATATAATATCTATTGTATAAACTAAAAATGGAATAGAAGATGTGTGTGCTTATATATAATTTTATTAAAAGATTTATAAAAAAAAGAGAGTTTTTGAGTAATTTTTAAAAAATATTTTATGAAAAAAAATATTCTAAATAAATGAATGTTTGGATATTTATTATTAAAATAATTTTTATAATTAAAAAAATATTAAAAATAGTATAATTTTATTAAAAATATGAGAGATGAGAGAAGAGAAATGGTAGAGAAGAGAGATAGTGTAAAAGATAGAATAGAGAAGAGAGATGAGAGATAATTAAAAAGATAGAAGAGAGATAATAAAAAAGATAGAAGAGAGATGAAAGAGGATGTAAAAAAAATAAGTATAAAATAGTAATTGGATAGTTTATAAATTTTTTTACTATTTCAAAAGTTATTCTAATAAATTTATTTAAAATTATAATTTTAAATCATAATTTAGTCTAAAAATATTTTTAAATAAATATATCTATTAATTTCAAAAAAAAATAAATTGAAATTTAAACTATTTTTTTTAAAAAACCTATGAGGTTTATCAAACAAGCCGGATAACTATAAAGCTGGGGTAGCCAAGCTCTTGGGGATCATTTTGAGTTAATTAATCAACACTCGCTATGTTCTTCGTATATTTTGACTCCAAACTTAAAAAAAAAAATACAAATATTATGACACCGGACAACAGGGGAGAGGACGAGCACTATAAGGAAGCAACGATTGAATTACAGACGGGGCAGAGGAAGAGCACTATAAAGAAGCAACGAGTGAATAACAGAGACTCTTGCGTTAAATTCTAACAATTCCCAGAAAAAGATGTCAGCTCATTGTGAATTCTCTCATTCTGCCGCAGCAGAAACATACAACACCATCACACCAACTTCTTCTTCTTCCTCATCATCAACAAGAACATCGAGCTTCAGGAACAAGAAGAACAGCAGTAGCAAGATAAGGTTCAGCGAGGAGCAAATTAAGTTATTGGAATCCATTTTCGAGACAGAATCCAAGCTCGACCACTCAAAAAAGTTGCAGCTTGCTTCAGAACTTGGCTTGCAGCCACGCCAGGTGGCCATATGGTTCCAGAACAGACGAGCTCGATCCAAATCCAAGCATCTCCAACGTTCCTACTCTTTACTTCAAGCCAATAACGATGCTCTGGCTTCCAAATTCGAGGCCCTCAAGAAGGAGAATCAAGCATTACTGCTAGAGGTACCGCAAAAAAAATTCTTTTCCTAGTTTGAATTGCATGTTATAGTCTGGTACCCATTTCAGATAATTTTCTAATCATGTAGATTATGTGATACTGAACAGTTGCAGAAGCTGAAAGATTTGGAAGATGAAACCTTTTGTTGTAAGAAAGTGAGAGATGAAAATATGAAGCCAAGTCCAATAATGGGAAGAGCAGAACAGATACTTGGGGTTGTTTCGGATGATGATTTTGGGCTGGAAGATGAAGAACCTATGAGTCTGAACTTGGCTGATAAGAACACAGATGGTCCCTTGACATCATCTCAAGAAGTTTGGAGAAATATTGCATCTACTGATGACCTCTTTGCCCAATCTGACTGTGGTTATCAATGGTGGGAGTTCTGGTCATGAATGAAATAGTGAAGACAAGTTTTGGAAATTGTAATGGTTCTGTTCTTGTGAAATTACATGGAAAGATTGAGGGCAGTAACAAAGTGAAGAGTGAAACTTGAGGGGTAAGTATGGATCAAGGAAAGGGTAAAAAGTAAAAACATATGAGAAAGGTGAATGTTTGATTTATATCTGGATGAGGACAAATATGCAGACCAAAGCCTTTCTTTTCTTTCCCGTTTTGCTTTGTACTTTTTAATCAATGGGGAGTTATGTAATGACCAAAAAAGGTGAAACTTGCCAGATAAGGATGGAAAGTTAAGAGTTCTGTAGCAGACTAAAATGGCAGATGAAGAACAGCTGAAGTTACATAGTACCTACCTGTAAAAAAAAAACCTGGAGATTCTAATATGGCCAAGATTGAATCCAAACCAGAGTTTTTTTTTTTTTAATTAGTAATCGTTAAGAAAGTTGCTTTTACGCTAGGATGCTAGTTTCAGAATGGCATTTAATATTGGAATTAACAACCATTGAATTGCCTAGGCATGTATAAACATCTTTTTAGTAACGATATATAAACAAAATTTAAACTTTGGATTAATGAAGAAGAGCAAGAAGAAACAGGGGACTCTGTTCTGTGTGTATTTGAATTTAAGATGTTATTCATACAAATACTGAGATTCATTTTTGCCCCACTCGAGCATGATTCCAAACACACTCTACAATGCATCTTTCTTTTAACTTTATGTATTTGAGTTTCAATTTTAACCATTAAGTACTTAAATTTTGAACATTTGATAAATAGTCAAAGTTATTTAAATTAATAATAAAAAAACTCAATATATTTAAGAAATTAGTTGTCATTTAAGTTTAATTGCATAATGTAATATGCAAAGATTATCATTATTTTTATTATATAAACTAGTTATCTAAAATTATCATATTTAAAGAGATTTTAACCATAAGTACCACCTGTGTTGAATTACTACCTCTATATATAAAAGTTAATTAAAATTTTTAAATAAATTAAAAAAATTAAATAAATATATTAATTATAATTAAATCTAATTTATTGAGACAGATCTAATTATATATTTTTTAATTTTTTTAAATTAATTAATTGACTCTTATATTAATTATAAATAATTATTTTATTTAATTTTATAATTTATATAAAAAATTTAATTAATTTTTATATTAAAAAATAGAGTGAATAAGTTGTATTTTTAGTTTGCAATAACGGCCACGCTTAGGCTACACTTCATGCATTTCAAAACCAGAGGTTGTCGTTTTCCAGATAATGGACAGATAAACGACCAATCGTTTAAGCCCGTGTCTTTACTCAAATCAAATCATTTCAGTTGACATTTCTCACTAGCTACAGGCAGAGTCTTTCCCTCCTCTACCCTCTCAATCCTAGTAAAGCGTCTGAAATTGCAACGTCACTCGTTATTCGTAATGAACAATTTGTCCAATGTCGCCTTGAGAGATAACAGCAACCATTTTTGCAGCTTCAAACCCATTCCAACCCTCGCTCTTTACATTTTGATACCCCTTTTCTTGTTGGGTCTCGCTGTTTCTGTCTTCTTTCTCATTGTAGTTCAAAATGCAGCCTTCTTCGTCTCCTTCGTTTTGCTCTTTGCTCTCATTTTCGCTTTCATAGGTTGGAACACCCACAACTGGAGGAAAAAAGGTGCAATTTTTCTCTTCTTTCGCTCTTTTCCTGACTCTGACATTTGCCGTGCTAAAGAGGGCCAGCTCGTGAAGATCACTGGGGTACTATTTCTCTGAACCTTAACTCCTATTGTTGATTATAGGTTCTAGGGTTGTCGTAGTATGTAATGGGGAATTAAGGGAGTTCAAAATTAGCGAATAATGCTTTTAAGACACGAGGGGAGGAAATTCTGGTCGTTTTCCCTCCTTTTTTTTTGGTAATGTGCAGCGTGAAATATCACCAGATACTAGAACTTTGTTGCTTTCTACTTGTCAGCATCGAAGAGAATAATTCCTCTTTCAATCGCTTGTATTATCTACATGCTTTACTCTACTTAGAAGTTAGAATTGTTGCTTTTGGATGCATTATATTCTATGAGAATAAAGCGATAATAAATGTTCAAATGAAGTTATAGTTTAATGACTCCTGTTTTAGAAGAAAAAAGTATGGAAAATAATATCGACTCTTAGCTACCAAGAACCTTCAGTTCACGTTTAAGTTCATGGATCCTGTAAATGTACTTTTCACCAATACTTCATTCTCCCTGCTATAGTTAACTACTAATCCACTTTCCACTTGATTTTCTCTTTGGTAAAAATTATTAAGTCCTCAAAGATATGGCGGTTAGCCGAATTTGAGGGACAGTAGATATACTTGTTTAGAATGGTTGCATTCCTTGTCAATTATGTCTCTTTTGTGTCTCTACACTTGCAGTCAGAATCATAGAATTCCTTGAGACAACTATACCAGCGTATCGTTTTACTCATTATTTGATTCAGTTAAAGAAAGACTTTTATGCCTCTTTGTTAGTCTTAGTAAATTAAGGGTTTTCCATGGGATCACATTAGCAAGTTATTCCCTAAAATGATCTCTTACTTTATGATTTTTCCTCATTATGTGTGGAAAGTTGCTATTTATTAGTTGTTAAGTTCCTGTTCTTGAGGTCATAGTTGTTTTAATTTTTCTACCACTCGGGGTCTTTTTTCTGAATTTTCTTATAATATTCACTATTCACTGTCATAATTTGGGTAATATTTCGCTCTACTTAATTAGAGCCCCCATCACATTTGGCACTTATGATGATTTCAGCTTGCAACTTGTGGCGGTGTCTCACTGGAATCTTCATATGAAAAGGCAACCGGATGCGTCTATGCGTCCACCCTTTTGTATCAATGCAGAGGATTTGGCATGAGACCACTAAATATAAACAAATCATGCTTTCTTTGGAATTTAGCATATTGTGAGGTATGTGAATTTAGCATATTGTGAGACCAGTAAATATAAACAAATTTCTCACGTATTTCATGAAAATTGACACTGCTTATTTTTATAAGTATGTTTAGTCTAGTTTAGTTTTGATCCCTTGCTTATCAAGTAATTTGAATGTTGACAGAATTTTGTGGCTTAGATAAGGGCTTTTCATTAATTTCATCTTTCAAAACTACCTGGTCATATTTTTGGCATTGTTGTCATAGAAGATGGGGCAAAACCTGTTTTTAATTTGTACGCTGATCAAGGCAGCACAATGTGGGAAATAAGGTGGTGGTGTCATAGGTCTCAAAGTGAGGTTAAAAGACATAAAACAATTAAGTCAGGGTTGCTGGGAGAACAAAAGATGAAGATGATTCTATTTCTAGCAAAAACCCAGCATCAGTGAAAAAAATCTTACTGCGTCTCAGATTCATATATAGTCATGCAAAATGGTTCCAAAATAAATGATTACCTGGTTTTGACGGAGATGATACGTCGCCCTAGTATCTGTTCTCATATAAATTCTTAGAAGCTTTTATTCAAGTGATAATTGGCATCAAGAAAAAGGATTTAAGACAGTCCCGTGTCATTACTTTTTACTCCTGATCTTCAATTCTGCTTCATGAACTGATCCCATGCATATCAGTTTTACCTTCTTTCTTGATCGGCACAAATATTTCATATAATATATGTTTGATTACACGAAAATCTTATCACCATTTCTGTTCTAGTTTTAGATATCTTAGACTTTTGCCTCCCTGCCAACACTCCTAGTTATATTAGATTAAATGTGTGTTATTTTTTTTATACTAAGGTCTTTTCCTTCATATCTTGCCTCATATTAGTTATGAATGTGAAGAAAAAGCTTCTTTTCCTGATCTTATGTTTCTGCTCATAACAAAGAGAATGATGCCCATATCATCCGACTGTAGTGTATGCTTTGCCATTAACCCGTAAACTCTGTTAAGCATTGTGATGCAAATGGCCACCTCATGAATGAGACAAAATATCACAGCATTCTGCATTGAGTGTTCTGCCTTAGTAGATCTGATTATCCTAAGATCTAATTCTGCAGCCTGCAGCTGCTTGGTTGAACTGATAATCGGGAATAACCTATAGCTGATGAAGTTTAATATCATTATTCTGTTGAATCCTTACAGAGATTCTCCACAGACTTTTACATAACGGACCAGAAGTCTGGGACACAAGTTGTGGTGAAAGCTGGTTCCGGCAGCAAGGTTATTCCATTAATTGCAGAGAGCCAAATTATTCATACCTCAGGACAACACAGAATCTTATCTCCTCACTTTAGAAAATGGTTAAAGGACCGAAACCTCTCAGCTGAAGCTCACATGCTTCATCTAGAAGAAGGGTAATGCGTATGGAAAAAGACTGAAATTATTGCATGCTTTTAGCACCCTCTTCTAAATCCTAAGCATGAGATCAACATATGAGACACATTATGATCTCAATTTTTAGACACTGAAACAGGGACACAGACCATTTGAAGTAAGCACGTGTAATTTCAATAGTTAATGTCATGTTTAATATTTTCACCTAACATTTTGGATGCGGGTCTATGCAAATCCAGATTCATTATAGACTTGTAGTATATAAGAGTGACTGTATGGTGTAATCCGAAAAAAAAAAAACAGAGAGAGAGGATAAGTGTCAAAAGATATAGTGTGATGCTGTTTTATGTCACTTTCTCTATGATTGCATATTTGGAAATGATCCAATCTGGATCCTTACTTCATAGCTAGATCTTATGAATTGACATTTCCATAAATGTGGACAGGTATGTACAGGAAGGTAGTTCTGTGACGGTAATTGGAATGTTGCATAGAAACAATGATATTGTCATGATCATTGAGCCGACCGGGGTAATTTCGACTGGATGCATGTGGCAAAAGCTTCTTCTCCCTGTTGACATTGATGGACTCATAATTGGGATCTCTCAGATGGCTGTCCCTGTGACCACCCAAGAGTCAAGCCAACCCATAGAACTGTAATGTCTAACATAAGAAATTAATTGGCACCTAGGATTTTGATGATGAGAATGTCTTTTCTATACCTCACCCTTTTTTTTATTTGGGTTCTAATATACTTCAGAATTTGAAAAATATGTATTCTCACTGTTTTTGTTAATTCAGGTTCTTTCCCATTAAAATATCCGGTTTTTGATTTTTACTTATGCTCCAGTTACTTGTTTTGATTTGTTGGAAGACAGTGGAAATGTCTTCTGGTTCAAGTTGTTGGGCTTCTCGGAACAAATATTTGGTGTATTGTTTAATGTAATCATGAAGCCTAGTGTTGGTTCTTTCTATGTGATCTTATAAGTTTATTGGCTTTAATATAATAATGTAAATTGTGAATCAATATAAAAAAAACAAATTGTAGAGGGCCAAATTTGGGCTCTTATTGAATTGTGAATTAGGCCTTATGTCTTGATCCTAAGTGTCATTACATATCAGAATTAGACTTGACTCATCAGAATTAGATCTGCTATTCTGTGAAGGGAATGCTATCTGCTATTCCCTTTTCTGTCAAGGAGATTGATATGTTAGCTATTCCATTTGACTGAATTGATTTATAGGGTAAGCAATTAGAATTGGAATAGCAATAAATTTTCTAATTTTTGGATATAATTATCTGAGCCAGATTTAAGTATTGTTAGGTACTGAGAGTAACTCTTCTAAAAATATTTTTTGTATTCATATAGATTCAAATTAAAAACTTTATACTTAAGTAGCTAAAGTCTCTTTTATCAAGATCAATGTCTATTGGTTTGATCTTCTAACTTTTATTCTTTACCAACTAACAGATTTTGTTGGCGGACCTTTCCGCATAGATTTGAAAAACATCAACAAAGTACTTCCGCTGCTATGGAGATTGAAGGAGTTAGTTTTTTAAACAAAAATATGCAGATTTTTGTGAAGAAAAAGTAACGTTACAATTCACCATATTTCTAATTGTATTTCTTAAAATATCCTTATATAAATTAAATTATCTGTATATAGATTCCATAACTTAAGAGAATAGATCTGCGGCGGATAAAGGAATTGATTAGTTTAAGTTAAATTATACAAGTCAAAATTATACCTAATGGAAAATATTCTTGGGAAAAGCTCAAAATCAAAATCAAATTTGTATTTTTAATATAGCTTTTTATTATTCAATCATTTTCTTTTTTCTTTTTGCATATGAAATGATCACTTTAATAATTTAATGGGTGACGCAATCTATCATCATTAAAACAATGCTCCTTTTCCTAATATAACGCAATGGAGTCCCTAATCGCAAATTATTTTTCCCCAAAAACATTGATTGTTACTGATATTAATGGCTGATTTTGCTCTCTGCCATCCTTAGAGCAAAGTTCAGTCAGCAGAAATTTATGGGATTGGATAGAGTCATTGACTATTAAAAGTTAAGATCAAGTAGGACTATCCAAGGCTTTATAATTAGGCCTATTAAGCTATATTCACCACCTAATTACCCAACTTGATGACGATTAGGGTTAAAGCCATCTAATGATCTAATTAATTTTTATGGACTCAAATGAGTTCAATTGAACCTATCAGTGTGGCTCTTTATGGATCACCTAACCTTTCGGTGATATTATCATGTGTAATCGATTGCCTTTTCATCATCAATAGCATTTCAATCTGCTAGCTAATCTTACTTACCTGGAATCTAGGATTTAAAAAAATTATGTTAAAAACAGATACTAAGAACGTTGTTCAAATACTAGCTAATCTGACATGTCATACATGTAGCTTATTGGTGTCCCAAATAAAGACTCTTCTTAAACTATCTTAGGATTTGAAGATCTAATATATTTCTAGAGGACAAAATAAATTGGTAGATACACTAGCAAATGATGGCTTGAATACCACATGAATTTTACAAGCCTATCCTTTACATTTGACAACTACTGTCACTAATAAGGGTTTGGGAGTTAATCTCCATATAGATTAATTTTCTTTGTTTAGGGCAATGGCCCTCATTTGTAGGGAAAAAAATTCAATAGCATTGCAAATAGATACAAAAAGATATATGTAGATTTGGATTAACTTATTTAAAGTGATTTTATACTGTACAAGATAAATATGTTATATGAGTTTATTTGTAGTGAATCCAAACAGGCAGGGAAATTTGAATTGTGATAACATTAATATAGCCATAGTACACTGATCTCAAGTTTGGGCTACTTTAAAATTAATTTTGGGATTGCGACACAGATAAGATATTTAGCATTTTTAAATTGACATAAAATCTTCTATTATTCTATAGCTCTTTGTATAAATTCAAAGTAATAAATAAAATAATTAAGTATGAATGAAAATGAACTTTATTTGTTGTGAGAAAATGAAATCGACCAAGCTTTAACTCTTTTATATCGAATTCATTGCCCTAATAAACTAGATTTGAATCAATTTCATGATTATGATTTCCAATGTAAATAGCCATTCTTAAAGGTTTTTTAAAAAAAAAAACAAAATACAAGAGTGAAAAAATAGGGAAAAGGATAACAATAAGTAGTGTAGGTCAATTTCAATATTAAACTGATAACAACTGTAAGCAAGGAGACTAATGCCATGTGACAAGTGACTCGTTGATTTTTTATTATTAAATTTAATTTAATAGTCTATATAATATATTTTGTTTTATTTTTAAAACCCAAAAATTGCTAGTCAAAGCTAGGTTTTATGCCTCTTAATAATTCATAGCTAGTGGACATAATGAAATGGGGCAATATGAAAGGCTTCAAATTAAATACGCCTTCCTACCTAAACCAGGACTAGTTGTGAATCTAGGGAACATTGGTGTTTAAATTATTTCTTAATGCATATTAATTCTCCTATAAACAGTGAAAAGGGCATTTTGATAATTTTACACACATAACTAGAAGTTAGACTTAGTTGAAATGTACATGGTAGGAGTGAAAATCTCTAACCGTACAATTAAATTTTTGTGTATAAATTTTTTTATCATAACTCACATATCTATTATTCCTTCCATAAAAGATTCGAATTTACAGCTTCACGTTTAAGAGGGTTTTTTTTTTAAATATTTTTTTATTGTAGAAATTCATATTTTGGTCCATCAGATCAATTAGAAACGAAAATAATGAAGGGTAACATTTTTCTTGTTTGTATTTTTAATTAATGTGAAGAAGGTCCCTAAACATAAAATATGGTCCTATAATTATTTGGTCACAGCTATGAATTGTTTATGTATTTTCCACGAGTGTTGACCAATTCGAAGTATGGATCAGAAGCAGTCAAAGTGGCATGAGTTTCATGGCGGCCAAAATATGCGCACTTGTCTGGAATATACCAAACCTTGGAACTTGGAACATGATTTTGATTTAATAAATATGATTCAAAGGATTCTAATCAAAGTCTAATACGCTTAATTTGGGTCAATATTGCTGATATAGCAAGCTAGGGCTGCCATTCAAGATGCTTTGAAGAAATTGTATTAGCATTAGCAAGCAGATGCACGATACATACAAATATAGTTAATATTATATATATAGTGTTATTTAATGGGCTGAGCAATATCTAGTAATTTAAAATATTTTACCAGGTAGCACTTGGTATTTGAAAATAATTTTTTGTACATTTGGTGCAGTAAAATATTTTTTCAATAGCATAATAATCTAAAATAATTTTTTATATATTCAGTACCTTAAATTACTTTTTTATGAGTATTTAATATTTTAAATTTATGGTGTTTATTGCTATTAAAAAATATTTTAAAAATAAAATTGTATTAAAAATTACTTTAAAATATAGTGCGCTCTTAAAAAAATACTTTAGGTATATAAAAAATTATTTAGAATATTAAATACTATTAAAAAATACTTCATAGTTACACCACTTAACCTTTGTTTAATTTTACTTTGAAATAGTGCTAAAAAGGGATGTTACAGTGAAAGTTTGCTGGGAAGTTACTTTCGATGCTATTACTAATTCATGAAATGGGAGAAACTACAGTGAAAACTACCAAATTCCCACTTGCTATTTGTTTATTTTTGAAAGGAAATATATATTATTAAGTCTTTATCATGATCTGAGCCTAACATTTCCACCCTACTTCCTCCATTTTATCTTAATCTGGAATCTCAATTAACTTTCATTGATGTATGGTTGACCACTATTTTTTTTAGTTTTATATGTAAAACTACGTACATTGTCGGAGAAGAGAATTATGACAAAAGATTGAGGTCATTAATTAGGGTGTATTTGGATTAGCTTTTAGATAATAGATTTTAGGAAGAATAGATTATGGAGAATAGATTTTGAGAAGAATAGATTCTGAAAATAATAGATTTTAAAAATATAGATGTTTGGATAATTAATAGTAGAATTACTTTTTATATTGATAAATTATAAAAAAGGGTATGATTTGTTTAAAGTATGAGAGAGGAGAGAAGATAGAGAATAAATAGGAGAGAGGAGAGAGGAGAGAGGAAATAGGAGATAGGGTGAAGAAGATGATGAAAGAGGAGAGAGGAGAGAGGAGAGAGGAGAGAGAATAGAGATGGGAGATAGGAGATAATATAAAAAAATAGAGGTAAAATAGTAATTGGATAGTCCATAAGCTCTTTTACTGTTTTAAAAGTTATTTTTAGTAGCTTATTCAAACCATGATTTTAGCCAAAATAAATTCTGGACAAAAATGGCTATTTTGTTTCAAATTTTTCCAAATTAAAGTTTTATCCAAAATTAATTTTCTAACCATGTAACTAAATAGGCACTTAATGAGAAAACTTTGGCCAGGAAAAAAATTAAGGAGAAAACCTCAAGCTTGTAAACTCTATTAATTTTTCATTCATGTAACTTATTACCTGTGAATTTGTTTATGCGATACATTTTTTATGATCCAATCCCCTATATATATATTGGAATAGATAAAATTTTAAATTTTATTTTTTTTAAATAATCATTTTTTTAAGTTGATATAGTTGATTGAATGGCTTTTTCATTTTATTTTATAGGGTTCTTTATTTAAGATAAAAAATTAAAATTAAAAAGAGAATAAAATCCTTGAAATCATAGACAGATAAAAAAAACTCCTTTGTTCATCTTTAAAATAAATCAATAATATATTTTTTTTGTGAAGTATATATTGACTTTATCAACGTCATTTTGTGGAGAAAATGATTAAAACAAACATGAAAATCTCCATTGATTGACTTTCCTCTTTATTTAAACTGACTTTTTGGTCAATGAAACTTGGTAGGAGCGAATTAATTCCCCTATATACTAAGACAACTAAAACTGGCTCAAGAGTTTTGCTTCATCACATAATTAGATACACAGAAAAAGAAGAAAAAAGAAACAAAGAAAGAAAAGAGACAAGAAAACATGCTTTTTTACTAGTTGGTCGATTGATGAATGATATTTAGTGGAAGGGAAAGAGACGTATAGATAGTTTTGTGTGTAAGTGTTTGACAAGAGAATTGACCAATGCATTAAAGGAGGTTTTGAGTTGAGACACATCATTTGGCTGTTTTCACCATTAAAGGGTCAAATCTGGAGATCACAACTCACAGAGCTTCAAATAAGATTTAAAGATTCTAATGGCGATTTGGCATCCTCTTCCCTTCCCATTTCCATTTCAATGGTCTTTTCTTGTTCCCCTCTCTTTTCTCTCTCTACTTTTCTTTCTCTTTTTCCTTCCTATATATATATATATCCCACTTTTTATTAGAATTAGCTAGTCGGTGTGATCACTAAAATAAACCCTAAATAACCATTGCTCTCTCTCTCCCTTCTGAATAATAAATTTTTTCTAGTTTTATTTATTTTTAATTATCCCAGTTATGACCAAGAGGGAAGAATCCTCATAATAATGATCAGTATCATCCATTTTGTTTTATTAATGAAGTTCCATGCACATGCATACAGACACCCCATAGGAAATTAGCAGGAAACATCCAAGAAAGCATGAAATAGTTAATACGGAAAATCACTATAAGATCTTGAGAAAGGAATATAATTACTACAAAATTTCAATAACAAGTGAGTAGCATATATATGTTGTCATTTACTACATTAAAACTTGTTATTCTAGCTAATTAGCGGATATATTCCTCATTGAGACCTAATAGTATTTTTTCCAGCTAATTATATATAGTTATTTATCTGCATGCACATGCAAATGAATTTAGACAGAAGACCTTTCTCTGATCTTCTGCACAAGAAATATAAAATAACTATAGTGGGGGGTGTTTGAAAATTTGGTTAGAATTAATCCTTCATTAGTACCTTTATATTATTCCAATCTAACCAGTAATCAACTCCTATAATTTTACTATAAACTATTGATTTTATCTTTAACGAAGGCATCCATCGATATCCATGCATAATCTATTTAGGAGTAGTTTGGTTGTTGAACAAATCGATCGTGCAATGTAATTAATGAAAAAATAATACAATTCTACTATAGTTGATTAGATTAACAACATGTGTACGTGCAGAAGCCGGCACCTTGTTTTGGAAGATTTATAATACATATGGAACTTACTGAGTTGTTTGGCACCAACCAAATAAAATAATTAACTGAGAGAATATATTTAAAATGGAAAAGTGACGCATATATATATATATATATGAATTATTATTATTATTATTATTATTATTAAGAGGGTGAATATTAAGCAGAGAGTTGATATTGGATGAGGTGTAACTTAATTGAAGGTTTAATTAATAAATACCAATTAACATTTTGCATTAAGAATCAAATCTTTGGAAAGGAAACAAGAATATTACGAGCTGAAGATAATGCTCCTATTTTTATTCATTTCTTTTCTTTATATTAATGCAGTTGATTGCTTTTGATTATGGAACTTGTTAAAGTATACTCAGATACAAAGGTGCTTCTCCTTTAAAGAAAGCACTCTATACTTCCTTTTCTTTTCATTTATTTGGTTTTTAGTGGGTGTAGCAGCTCATATATATCCTCATCACCTATATATATATATATATATATATATCAATTAATATCTTTGAAACTAAGATATCGATATATATATATATATATGACGCACTATATATATAGTTAATAGAAACGTTTTATAGCTTTTACAAATTATTAAAGGTAATAAAATGATGTAGATATTCCTTTATCTGTCTGTGTGTGGGGTTGGGGGGAAGATTAAAGTTTGAGTTAAAGTGATCGATGATATCTCAGAAGAATCAGAACATGAACAGATAAAAAACATTGCGTAGGACCCACCTTCAAATCTCTGAAAATATTGCCTCCCTGTGTACTTGTGCTTTCAATATAATCTCTTGAATATTTTTTTTTTGTTGGTGTTTTAATAGGTCAAAAAGAAACTGGTGGCATCAATTTACACATACGTGTTTGTGTGAATGCTGCCTTTAAGCAAAGTCCATGAAAGGACCACGGTTTTTTATTAATATTATATATAATTATTGATCAACATATATTCTTCATTCAAAGATCCTATTTTTTTTTTTGTGCAGGAAAGTTAATATTTTTTTTTTTAAAATGTCTCAAGAATTTTTTGAGTCGTTGTTCTCCCCCATAACCCAAAAAACCCATTAAAGATGAAGATTAATAATGGCATCGAATCCAATCATCATGTGTATAAATGCAAGTGGGTTAGGTCCTTTGGAAGAGAAAATTAAAAAAAAAATCCCACTAAAATTTAATTAATTAATTCAACATTACTTTCAGAGATTAAGGTAATCAATAAGTCTCCTCCAATTTAATTTCCTTGTAACTAAGGATTGGCTATGTTCCGTTGTGTTGCACTTATAATATCAAACCAAAAAGTTTGATGCTTTGGTATATATACACACGTACATATATGTAGAAGCCATTTCAACTTTTTATTTTTTTATTTTGTTTTGCTTTTGATTCTCTCATTCTTTCTCCCACTAGATCTATTACTTGTTAATGATTCAAAGTTAGTCCAAATTAAAAATATTAAAACCACATTTCCAATTGCGAATACTTTCCCAATTTGACTCATCCGGAGTTTTTACAAGTTGCATCTCTTGTTCATGCTTATGATATTGCATATATTCTCTTACGTACATTTTGGTGATTTTGGGGATATCATATATAGATTTTTTGTACATTTTTTAACTTAATGACAATCACGCAAACATTATAGATTTGTATACATTGATATATCCATCGTTTTTTCTGTTCATCGATTTTTTTTTCTCATGATACATCCTTTCAACTATATGTCACAAGATATAGCTGGTTGTAACTGTTTTCCACCTCTAGTTTTTATTCCCTTCCTATTCTTTTCCCCCGTTTTATAAAGTATTAATAGTTGAAATTATACAAATATAGTGTTATTTTAGAGTCAGACCGGTCAGCATTACTAGCTTCTAAAATGAGTATTTATTCTTCAAATTTTAATGTATTCGATTCTAATTCATTTTGAAATCTATATTCAATTCAATATGGACCAATATGTACGTATATAGTAATAGAATTCATTTCCATGCAAATAAATTATTGAATTATATTTTTTCCTTATACCGTACATCAACGTTCTATCTTCCCATGCAAATCGTTTTATTTTTTAAGCATGTAACCTTAGGCCCTCATGAACCTTCGTGAACTTCAGAGCGAGTAACATGAAACTCCTCGAAAACTTATGCTGATTGAGAGAATAATCAAGATGGTTAATAAACAAATTAATTTCGTTGCATGAATACTTTGATATAATATACATCGATCGAATAGTAACAGAACCATTCGTAGGTTTCTAAGTTACAAACACTAAACTCCAAAAAACAGGTCATCTACAATAATTTTTTTTTTCATCGAACGTCATTTCCCTATTAACTTTCATTGAAGCTTCTCAGATAATTCTTCCTAGCTTTCATCTGCTCGGCAGTGACATCTTAAGAAGATGCGAGGCAATATCCTAAACCAGTTATGATCAAACACTAATTGAGTTTAATACATGTAATTCAACTATGAATTTTGTCTTGTTTCTATCATGTTCTTTTAATTAAGAGGGAAAATATGATAATTAAATCAAGCATATTACTGATTTCCACAAATGTTCCACCATTAGTAGGTTTCCTGGAAGCTAGCTTAGGTAGCTTTTGTTGGCGGTAAGGACAACGCCATCGTATATTTTGGTTTAGTTTTAATTTCTTAATAAGAAATGTAGAAACAACTCAACATTAATTAAATCATCATATCAAAAGGAGATTATATGAAGTGGATCTCATAATTGCTTTTTGGATTATGAAAAAAGCCGTATATATGACTTTGTCATGCATAAAGTTTATTTGTTTTTGGGGTTAATTAATCTGAAATTTATTGATAAATAATAATAATAATAAATAATTGAGGTTATCTGCTTAGAAAGTGCATGGTAGGAGCTAGCTGGATACATCAAGCTACATGCACGCACCAACCTTAAACCTCAAAGAGGCATATTTTATGATTATATATATCATTGAGATCTTTCTTAACGTTTAAACTTTTCTTTTACCTCATTAGTTGAAAGTATTTTAGATTAAAAAATAATTAAATAATATATGGTGATGTTGCCATAGTTGTTTGTGAAAGTATTGTTGAGTGATTATTATATAATACCAAATTCAGTAACAATTATGAAATTAAAAAAGAAGAAGATCTTCTATATTCCCTTACGTTTCTTTAGCATAAAGAAGAAATTTTATAGGTTGATATTTTTTTCCAAAAAAAAAAAGACAGAGATCAAAGGTCAACCTTTAATTATCCATTGGAATGATGTCACTGGCTTCTTCATTTTTCACAATGACATTTCCAAAATGTTTCCTTTTTACATGTTTTTTTGTCTGCTATGATTGTGCTGTTGAGATTGTATAGAAATCTTAATTGCTAAGCTTCTTCCTTTCTTTCATTCATCACAAGTATATAACATTTCAAAGATATATCATAGAACTTTTAAAACGTTTGCGGCGGGGCGTCAAGAATAATATCGCGTCACCGAGCTGATAGTTATAAATCAAGGAAAAGATAAAGAAATGTTTTAAGACTAATTATTAATTAACGACGAATGAGCATCGATAGACCGAGAAATAATGAGCTAATAACGTTTTTGGGGGATTAATTGATATTTGTTTGTGCCATCAATAATGAAGAATTAAGCGATGGCAAAAATAATAATAACGAAGAATTAAGCAAAACGTAAGTTAACTCTTCTTTCAAAGAAGAAGTCAAGACAATAATGACACACGGGGAAAGAGAATTAAATTCTCTCATGATCATATTTACAGCATTTCTAATTTAATTTATGGACAAAAATTTACAGAGAATATATTTTAGAAAAAAGTGATTATGAATAAATAAATATTTAAATAGTTATTATCAGATTAAATTTTTTTATAGGTAAATTACTAGAAAATATATAGGGTAAAGTGATAGAGAAAAAAAATAAAGATAAAATAATCATTATATAACTTAAAAATATTTTTTTTACTTAAAAACTAGTCCTATAAATTTATTTAAAATTATAATTTTAAAACTCCTAAAGTTATAGTTTAGTTCAAAAATACATTTAAATATTTAATGACTATTTTTTTTTTTAATTTTTGACTCAAATTATAATTTATGCTAAAAATATTTTTAAAATTATAATTTTCAGGCAAACTAAACAGGACATATAATAATTACACTGATAATGAAGGGAAGTTACAATTATCCCGAGTTGTTTGATAATATTTGTTCAACTATTTTGTAAATCCTACAATCATAAATTTCATTATATATATATATATATATTTGTTAACTTAACATTCATATAATCGTCTGCAAGGGAAGCTTTTACCTGAATTTTGTGATGCAGGTATTTTTGAACAATGTTAGAAACAAAAGATTATATTTCGGAGTCGGTGCAGGCATTAAACGACTTTGGGTCAGAGAAAAGAAAGGCTTTTTAATTTTTACCTTTGAAAAAAAGAAAATAAAAGGAAGATTTTGGGTCGAGGGACCGTGGCGGCGCTCAAAAAGATTTTATGAATTTCAGTATAAAATTTTCTAGATGATTTCAAATCTCACCCATTTTTATTATTAATATATAAATTAATTAATTTTATTAAATAAATTAAAATAAATAAATTATAATTAATATATGAATTAATTAATTAATATGAGAGTGATTTTGTCATTAATTATTAATTATTATTATAAAAAAATTAGAATAGCTTAAAACTTTAGTTTTAAAAGAGTTTTTGACCAAAATCTCAATTTGAGAAAATTTTAAAATAAATAATCATATTTATTCAAAAAAAATTTTTTGAATCAAATTATAATTTAAAATTATGATTTTGAATAAGCTACTAGTTTCTAAAATAGTAAAATAACTTATAAATTACCTAATTACTATATGTATTCTTATTTTCCCCACTCTATCTCATTTATCACTCTTCTATCTTCAGCTCGCTGTCTTCTGCTATTCTCTATCATCGTCTCTATGCCTTCGCCACTGGTGCTCGCTGTCACCATTAGAGCTCGCCCTTAGGGTGGGTCGCTGGGTTATCGATCTCCTCCGTCATCCAACTCTATTGACACGTGGATCGGTGGGTAGCATCAGTCGCCAATCTATAACTTCTTTCTCCATCTAGCTCCATCATCTTCAGCTCCTCTGCGTCAGGCTGTCACGTCGCATCTTCACCACGTCACTGTGTCGTCATCATCTTTGCCAAAGAGAGGAGACGAGAGATATAAATAGTTATTTTTTTATCTCATATCATTTTTAATAATTTACCAATTATAAAAGTTATTTTGGTAATAAGAATTCAAACATTTATTTATTTTGAATCACTTTTATTTTATAACTCTTCTTTAAATTTTTTTTTAAAAGTTATCTACAAATTATTTTTTTATATAAATTATTTTTAAAAAACTTATTCAAATAGCCATATAATATCATTCATTAGTCAATAATATATGAATAAAAGATATTGGTAGGGAAAGGGGCAACAGAAGTCAACGGTCTTTACCCCTCCCTGCCGCCGTAGCATTGCGTTCTCGTTCTGTTCCCCATCTGAAAGGAAAAGACCCTAATGCCCTTACAATCCTACTCGTGCTCTTCCTCTTTTCATCATTTCATATCTGCTCTTTTCCAATAACAGTTTTACACATTAGAATAAGCTCCGGTGCATAGAACACGGCTTTTGTCGCTCTCTCTCTCTCTCTCTATATATATACACATGATCAACAGTTACAGAAAACTGTAGGGATTGTTTAGTAGGTTTGACAATATAATACTTGATGACACGCTAACACATTTAAATTAAGCCACACAAATTTATGGTAAGATCTGCTCACACTCCTGCCCACTGTTGATTTTTAGTACTCGTGCGCCATAATAACTACCTTGAAAATTGTCAAAAAGATCGATATGAGATAACAACACATATACACAATGGTGCGTGCATTGGTATTCTGGAGGACGAAAATAGAAAAGGATGGGGGGAGAGACCAAGAAGGGAGGGATAAGTGGAAGACAGAGGTAAATCCAAAAGTCTAGTAGCCTAGCTATTAGTATTTTCCTTATTCTTATTGGTGTCAGATAAAAAAATATTTTTAAGAAAATTACATCGAGGTTTGATAATACTCGAACGTGATATAAAAGTGGATGAGGAGGGGATAGGTGGCGAATGGGGAGGAAACAAAGGACTAGGGCCTATGGCTAAATGAGTAAACAACGCATGTAGCCATACCGGCGGCGGAGGAGGGGTGTGCCCAGAGCCAATGTACAATACTGCTCACAATCATTCTGTGGGGCCCTCCCATGTCTTTCCCCACGTGCTCCCTCTCCCTCTCCAATTCTATCTTACATAGATTGAGGCAGCCAATGGTTCTTTGCCATTAGTCCCCTTCATATGAATTGAGAGAAAAAAAAATTGATTTCCTATATTTATTTTATAAATAGTAAAATCACAATCTAAAAGTTATATTGACATTTTAAAACGCTAATTTAAATATGCACCAATGTCTAAATTATAGCATCATGCCCCTCCTAATTGCAAGTTTTACTTTTAGGGGGTTGATTGTTAAATTAGTGAATTAGTCTTTTGATAAATTTGATTACAAATTTTGGACAAGTCATCTAAGTTAAATTTTACATTTTTATATTTGTGTAAATTTTTTAAGTTCCGTTAAAAAATTAAATTGTGAGAAACCTTACTTTAAATGGCTTTTTTTTTTTAAAAAAAAAAACTCCTTTTTATTACTCATTCGATCCTTAATATAAGATCCTATTGAGAAGTTGATATTGATCATAAATATAAGATTTATTTTATATATTTATTATTATTATTAAATTATCCCTATATATACTCACTTAACAATAATCAAGTAAAATAATAAAGAAGGGAGATAATTACGGATATTTTAAAAAATATATCATATTAACTAATTTAATTAATTTTTTAATATAATAAAATTAATTAAATATATTATATGTTAAAGATTTGTGGATATATCATTTTATAAATAATAAAAGAAATCACATATTTATAAACTAGAATTTTTTTTAAAAAATAGAACATCTGTTATATGGCATCATTTATTGCCTATTTGGATAAGTAGAAAACTTATATTTAAAAAAAATTGCCTAAACTTTTATTTAGAAAAATTTAAAAATAAATAAGTATATTTGTTCAAAATAACTTCTGGACAAAATCATTATTTAAAATTATAATTTTGAATAAATTCCTAAGAATATCTTCTGAAATAGTAAAAAAATTTATAGTCTACCTAATTATTATTTTACCCATATTTCTTCTCACACACTTTCTCTTCTCTTCTTCCTCTTCTCTATTCTCTTCCTTATATTCTTCTCTCTGCTTTAGCTTAGCCTCTGTCACTGTCGCCCTCTTTTCCTCTGTCTATGCATGTCATTGTTGTTGCTGGGAGAGAGGAGTGTCATTGTCACTGAAGAGAAAGTAGACTTCACGAAGGAGGGTCTTTATCACCGTTGCATCTTCTTCTTTGTTTGGGCACAAAAACATTGTAACACAGG
Source organism: Leucaena leucocephala (assembly GCA_037074615.1). Lineage (NCBI taxonomy): Eukaryota > Viridiplantae > Streptophyta > Magnoliopsida > Fabales > Fabaceae > Leucaena > Leucaena leucocephala. Next base: position 1,704,346 of record CM073558.1, on the reverse strand, counting down.
TTGACGTCAAGGCTCCTTCTGTGCTGCTAGTCGCCGTGGGTTCTTTACTCTCCTCATTTGTGCTCATAGTTTGTGCTCATCGAGACTCATCATCATCGGTGGAGGTTGGGGCTCTGTATGTGCCACTATCTTTGTCAGTTGAGAGACAATATGAGAGAGAGAAAATATATTTTTTTTATAAAATCATATTTTTTTTAATAATTTATCAATCACAAAAGTATTTTTTATAACAACCATCCAAATACTCATTTATTTAGAACTACTTTTTTATAAATTTTTTTTTATAAGTTATTTTCTAAAATTTGTTTACAATTTATTTTTTTTCTAATTTTTTTTCTTAAAAACCTACCAAAAGGAGTTTTTAGTTTTATTATTATTTGTAGTGTACTGACTTCCTTCAAGCAGAAGAAAGTTAACGATTTTTCTTTTTCTTCTAAAAAAAAAAGTAGAAAAGCAAGCACAGTGAAGATAAGAATCCAAGAGGAGGCGAGCGCGTGTCTTCACTCAACCCAATCTAGGAGGTTACTTTTTCCCAGATTTTCCCCTACCCCAGTGGCGGCGCTCCTTTAAAATATATTTTGCTTAACTATTATCCTGTGAAATTTGATGTTTCCGCCATCCTACCTCTATCCACTTTACTATAACTTACTCTATAATTTTTTAAATGAGTCTCGCCTTTTATAAGTTACTTCTCCTAAATTTAATAAATAATATAATTAAAAAATTAATTTTAATTTTAAATATTTATCTATTTTTTTAAATTATATTTATTGATATTCTTTTAATAATAATTAAATAAAAGATAGAGGGATTGAGAAAATTAAAAAAATATTTAAAATTTTTAAAAAACATATATTATATTAATTAATTTTTTTAATTTAATTAAATTAATTAAATATATTTTATATTGAGAATTAAATGAATATATTTTAATCAAATGAGTATTTAATATTGTTTATATTTATTCTTAATTAATTATATATTTATCTAAATTTTTTAATAATTTCTTTAATCTATTCCACTCAATCTCCCTCTCATCACTTACCCTTTTCATAAAAAAGACGTTTTTTGAAAAAATAAATTATATTTTTTACATATGTATTATCTTTAAACAACTTCTCAATCCACTTATAAAAGGATCAGATCAGAAGTACCTCTTTTCTTCTTTCAATTTTCGTGGCCAAAGGAAAATCATCATTAACTACAGTTAGCCACCGTTTTGCTGAGAAAAGGGAAAAGGAGAAGTAACAGTCATCAAAATATGTTTCGAATGTGAACTGCCCTGCTAGTGTGATCATATAATCTTTTAACTGAGCGGGTGACCTCAAATGAGGGAAGTGTGTGATGCTTTTGAAAACACATTTGTTCTGAGACTCCCATAATTTTCAGCACATAATTTTAAAAATATTCACCAATTGCAACTTTTAAATTTAGAAAGAGTCGTTCTTCCAAAATTAGGACCTGCTTTAGAGTTTAAATGATGCTCACAAAAGTATCTATAAACAATCTATTAATAATTTACTGACATTTAAGATCAAAATTCGAAGTCAAATCTTTATTTGATAGAACATATGCCAAACTCGATGTAGATCTATATATCTCCCCTTACCAATGTCAGCTACACTGATCCTTTGTTCAAAAGTAGCTGTAACCAAACTAGCGAAGACGATTATGCAGATCTTCCCTTAATTCAATAGGAGGGAATGAGAAATAATAGAATTGCATGATTTTCTTTTTTATTTCAAAATTTTCTCTTCAAAAGTAGAAAAAAATTGCCCCTGATGTATGAAATGAAATCCACACATGTTTTCTCCATTTAAACATGGTCATTAGGGTGTATATAAGTAAGGTTGGATAGGGCACATAGATAGGGATGGGTAGGGCAGCCCCTACCCAATGCTTTGCCTAAAAAATACATGGGTTATATTTTGTAGCCTGATGCCCTGCCATACCCGATAAAAACCCCTAATCATTTTAAGCCGGGCTTAGGAGGGCTAGATATGGGTGGATTATGCATACCCAAGTCGTGATGTCATGTTCATGTTGTGAAAAAAAATCTATAATTATGAACTTCTAAAATAATACCATATTCATGTCTTTAAGAGTTAAATAATATCCATAATCTATTAAGAATAAGACAACAAAAGGATAATAATTAAAGTCTTGAAATCTATTGCATATAAAAAAAATCTCTGAAGTCTAAGTAATTTGTAATTGTAACTTTGAATCAATCTTCCAAATGTTGACAAAGATGAAGCATATGAAAAAATAAAATAAATAATTATAATTTACAATGTAATCATATGATGATTAACAAAGTTAAAAAAAGAAAAAATTAATATAGTTATAAATATTAAAAGATGCAACTTATCTATTTAACTACTCATATTTTTAAAATGATCATCTAGTCACTAATAACTATCATATTATATTTTATAAATATATCATCTAGGGAGAAAAGTAAAATAAATAAATAAAAGAAGAGGTGCTCATGGGTAGTACAGGGTAAGGCAACCCCCTGCCCAATGCCCAATCCAAAAAAAATATGGATAGTATTTTATAACTTAATATCTAATCCTACCTTATATTTATTGGATTAGATATGACCTTTTTATTATTGTGAGTTTAAGTGAAAATACCGCTACGGCCTTTATGCACACGGTTATCATATGGTGTATGTATTTTCTTCTAGTCATTCAAATATAATGAGGAAAAAACATTTTTCCCTCAAATTTTTTCCTCCTATTTTTTCTCGCCATCCAAACAAAAACATTAATGGCTTTTTAATTGGAATAAAAAAAAGCTATACAAATTATTTGGAATACAATGGAGAGTAGTGAATAATGTTTGAGTTCCATTTTCCTTCTTTTATATAGGTGGCATGCATCTTATTCCCCGGTAAGAGAGGATCTAGACTAATTTTAACACATTTAAAATATTTGTATGGTATATGACCCAAAAAATAAAATCCTTTGTATTTTAGGGTAATAAACATATCAGGTAAACATAGAGAGAGCAAGAAATTGAAAGAATATGTGAAGAGAAGCCACTGATGAATAAATAAAAATATGTATATATGAAGGTTCTTCTATTATTTTAGCTATTATTTTTCTTTTAACATGATGACAGGATGTTGGCACTTAGCATCGATCAAGAAATTAAACAAGAAATGATCCAAACTAATTATAAAAAAAGAAAAATATCTTAACTTACAGAAATAAAGTATATCAAATAAATTTAGGGATATAGGAAAAAAATCAAATTAAGGGAAAATGAAAAAACAAAGTGTAAAAAATATAATTTTTTATGAATATTGAATAATAGATCTCCATAACCCCCAACCTTTAAGATTAATTTTTTCTTAATTTCCTTAACTTCATAGCCTCTTCAATATCATTATGTTCTTATTATAAATGTTATTATTTATTTTATTATAACATTTCTATTAGCTTTAAGGGTTTGAGACTTAAAAATAGAAGCCATATACAAAGTATATGTAAAATGAAAGACACATATATAAATGAGAAATACTCTCTTACTCTTTCTCCTAATTTTTTATCTTGTTATCATCTTTTATACTCTCTTACTTTCTTATTTTCTATAACATAAATTAAATACAAAAAGTTTTTGCAGTTAATTTTAATGAAAAGAACATACTTGTATATTAATTAAAGTATGTGAATATTATACATTTATGATATATAGAGAGAAAATAAATTAGTTAAAAATATAAAGAAATATATCCATTACATTTTTAATGGATGTAACTCCTTTTTAATAATGTGTAACGCATTATATCTTTAAAATAAGTTATTTATATGTAATTAAAAAATATTCTATATATAAAAAAATTATATCTACTAAAAATGAATTGCACCTATTTAAATTTAAGTCTTCAGTCAATTTTTTGCCCAAAAAATTACTTTTTTTACCAATTTTCTCATATACGCGCTGTATATAAAATAAGTACTCATATTAGTTAAGTCTTAACTGTGAGGTCACAGTAAGAATAAAATATATGGTCCTTCGCGGAATACTTTGAAACTATCCGTTATACGGTACTAGAGACTAAACTAATAATGTCACTAAACGTATTAACTTAAGCATAACGGTTTTTCATTTTTTCCCTTAATTTTTTTCGCCTCTAAACCAGCGATTCTCCTCTCCCCTGATGCTCAGTCCCTGTCCCTATATATACCTAACGAACTCCACCACATTCGCCTCAATACACACCACAAGAAAAGCACTCCTCAATCTCCTCCTTCTCTGCTCTTCAATTCATCAAACACTCCTCCGCCAGTCGCCACCATGACCACTCACATTGATCACTTGTGGCTCTTCGCCTTAGCTTCCAAATGCAATCACACCAAACTCTTCTACTCCCTCTTGTTCCTCGCTTTCTCCCTCTGGTTCTCCATCTCTCTCTTTCACTGGCTTCACCCCGGTGGTCCTGCTTGGGGCAAGTACTACTCCACCGCCAAATCCAAACCCAGTGCTTCTCCATTAACAATCCCTGGACCAAAAGGCTTTCCTCTGTTTGGTAGCATGAGTCTAATGGCTTCCCTTGCCCACCGCCGTGTCGCTGCCGCAGCAGAAGCTTTAGGAGCCAAGAGGCTCATGGCCTTTAGCCTCGGTGAGACTCGGGTGATCGTCACATGCAACCCGGACGTGGCGAAGGAGATTCTGAACAGTTCGGTGTTTGCGGACCGGCCTGTGAAAGAGTCTGCGTATAGCTTGATGTTTAACAGAGCGATTGGGTTTGCTTCCTTTGGGGTTTACTGGCGGACTCTGAGGAGGATCGCCGCCACTCACCTCTTCTGCCCAAAGCAAATCAAGGCGTCGGAATCTCAACGTTCCGAAATCGCTGGCCAAATGGTGGAAATGTTCGGAAAAAGTCGCGGAGGCAGCTTTCGAGTTCGCGAGGTGCTGAAGAAGGCGTCGCTCAATAGCATGATGTGTTCGGTGTTCGGTCAGCGTTATAAGCTGGACGAATCAAACAGCGAAATGGCTGAGCTTGCAGCGTTAGTGGAAGAAGGGTACGACTTATTGGGTACCCTTAATTGGGCGGACCACCTGCCCTGGCTCGCCGATTTCGACGCTCAGAAAATCCGGTTCAGGTGCTCACGGCTCGTCCCCAAGGTGAACCGGTTCGTTAGCAGAATCATAGCCGACCACAGGGCCCAGAAGACCCAAACCAACCGAGATTTCGTTGACGTCCTCCTTTCCCTCCAAGGAACCGATAAATTGAACGACGCCGACATGATTGCCGTACTTTGGGTAAGTAAATAAATTTCTTTTAATTTTTAATTTTTTAATATTAGTTATTCTCCATCATTCGAGAATGTCCCTACCACCCTACTGTGAACTGAAACTAAAATATATATATATATTTTTGCGATTTTTAAGGAAATGATATTCAGGGGGACAGACACAGTGGCGGTTTTGATCGAGTGGATCCTAGCGAGACTGGTGCTTCATACTGAGGTGCAGGCGAGGGTTCATGCAGAGCTCGACAAGGTGGTAGGGAGGTCACGTGCCGTCACAGAGGCGGACGTGGCAGCAATGGTGCATTTGACGGCGGTGGTGAAGGAGGTGCTGAGGTTGCACCCGCCGGGCCCACTCCTCTCATGGGCCCGCTTGGCTATAAATGATACAACCATTGATGGCTATCACGTGCCCGCCGGGACCACAGCCATGGTCAACATGTGGGCCATCTCCCGGGACCCACGAGTGTGGAAGGACCCATCGGAATTCATGCCCGAGAGGTTTGTTACCAAGGAAGGCGAGATGGAGTTCCAGATCTTCGGCTCAGACCTCAGGCTCGCTCCGTTCGGGTCGGGCAGGAGAGCTTGCCCGGGCAAGACGTTGGGTTTCACTACCGTGTGCTTCTGGGTGGCTACGCTTATGCACGAGTTTGAATGGACACCGTCTGATCAAACCGAAGTCAATCTCTCAGAGGTGCTGAGGCTGTCTTGTGAAATGGCTAATCCTCTCACAGTGAAAGTAAGCCCTAGGCGTGGGTTAGGGTTAACCCATTGTTAAACTAAGTTAACTTTAAAGTTAAAAACTTAATATATAAAGTGAAGGAGGATATAATGGGGGGTTTAGGGCTGTAATGGGTATATTATGAAAGTTTTCTGTTTTCCAAAAGTTTGAGGTATGAAGAAGCTTCTATAAAATCTCTATATATTCTGCCAGATATATAAGTAATGGCGTTGTAAATATTGGTGAAATTAATACTGTGTTGTGAGTTTATATACCCACTCTCACAAAACAGAAGATAATTAGCTTAATTATAATTATTCTTTATGCATTTAGCACTAGAGAGAGATACCATCATTATTCAGACAAAAACCAAACAGAATAAAGTGTCAAAGATCATAATGTTCTACTTCGTGGGATACGATTCCTATGTTTCCAAATAAAAATGTTTGTTTTATTCCTCTGGTGAAAGCTTCTTTAACCATCAAATATCAATACAGATTCACCCGTGTTACACACATAGCTTTATCACAAACTCATCTTCAAACGGTTACTGGCCACAAGAACTAAAAATTGAACTTTTTCGCATGACAGAAGAATTTCAGATACTAAAGAAATCTGTGAACTTAAATATCATATTGAATAGGAATCTTTAAAGCAAAAGTGACCGACCACAAAACACCGCACAATTGGTTTGGTGACATTACATCCTTTACACTCACAACAGATATTATGCAGATGATGAGTTTAATTTATTCCCACTTAACATCTTCAAATATTATTCCCAATGATAATCAAACTTTATCTCATTCTTTACTGCTGCTTAATTCCAACAACATAGATAAAACCATTCTATTTAACCCCAACAAAACAGAACTAGAATGGAGAGGTGCTATCATGTAACATTGGATGCTTCATTCTATGATGTTCCTTTTCTAGCCCCACACTATAATGTTTGTTACCTGGAACTTACAAGTATGAATATATCGATAAAAGTTGATCTAGTTCTTGAATCTAAAAGTCTTCAACTCCAAACTTGTCTAAATTTTCATAGATAAAAAAAAAATGAACTCTGTTTTTTTTTTCAGTGAAGACTCTGCAGATCTGAGAGGAACCTTAGCCTTATATATCATGCTCCTACAAAGTACATAGTTACCTCTGCTTTTTCTAGGTAAGTCTGTGACTTTGATCTGTCACAAACTGGACGAAAAATATTCGAGTTTCAGGGTCAGGGTCTTTCTGTAATTGACAGAAGAGAAGAAGAAATGGAGTACTCTCTCTTACTCAAATTTAGCACATGCAGAAGGGAATACATATTTATTACTATGCTTCTTTCTGAATCTTTCTTTCTATGTTTGGGCAGTTTCAAATCTGATTCAACTAAAGTAGGCTTCTTCCCATTTGAATAATTAGTTACTATCATGCATGATCGTGATTTATGATGTCCCATTCTCCATATATATATATATATATATATATCCGTACAATTCGTACTCATTTAATTTTTCTGACCATCCTTAATCAGTAACCTTTTATTAATTCTTCTTATACTATCAACTAATTTTTTTAAAAAATGAACAGAATTAAATTCTTTCAAGCACTAAACTACAACTTGGGATCTTCAAATACAATTTGGATACTACTGAATGCTAAATCAGTAGCTGATCATGGCTAATTGTAGAGTCAACTTGTAGGGACAAGAACTGAGGCTAGTTTATCAAAAGAAGCACGTTTGTTTTCTTGATTGGGGCCCAGCCAATTAACTACGATGTTCCAACTTTTTAGGAAACAATATGAATATTGCAGGGACAACTTCAACCCCATGCACGACAACATAGAGATAAGGAAATTGATGTTCTTGTTGTTCTGTCTTGACTTTGGTTTTCCCTCCCTTTCTTTCCTTTCTCATTGAAAAACAAAATAAAACATATACATATGCCCTGTGTAATTTAAACTCTCTACAGTGTTACGAATCATTCTTATTTGATAAGAATATAATTTTGTATTATTTCTAGATGTTTCTGACTATTTCCAATTGTTTTGGTTCTGAAGACAGTTAAAACTTATTATTATTATCATTGACTTTATACATATGGTATTATTTATAAGTATTTTCTCTTATATGACAATAACATAACATGGTTTTTCATGATTAATGTCACATCAGCATTTGCTTAAACCACCATGATTTAGTAGTTAAGGCCACTTGATTAGGACTTAATTTTGTACAACTAAGCAATCTTACTTTATAGAAGGCTTGCTTTAGCTAATTTATCATCGTAAGTACAACTTATTGAATTAAGATAAGATTAAGTAGAAAATCATGTGTTGTACTAGATAAGAGAAATGAATCAGTAATTGTTTTAATTAACCCGATTTTCTGTTGGTTAACATTTTTTCTCTGTTTTTCATAAAAAGGTAATCGAAACTTTAATAAATGTTAAGGAGAGATGTAGATTAAACAATTAGGCCTCTTGTGTACAATAATGACAAGTTGTTTTTCCCATTTGGTTTGTTATTAAAAGGGATGAAACAAGAGATGGAGCTTAAAGAATTTAGATCTATTTCAGTTGTTATATGTAAAAAGAGAAGTACATACCGATAAACACACATGAGACATCACACACCAAACACTCGCAACCACTTGCAAGAAAGTTTATCAGACGGAGCATAAAAGCTTCACATACAACTATTAAAACTACCCTAACCGATGGCCAAATCACAGCCTCGAACAAACTAAGACCATGGCAACAAACCAAGGCGAAGAGCTATGCTGTGGGCTCCAATTCTAAGGAGGGCAAAGACCAGCATCTGCCGAACAACAGCATTATGGTCTCTTTACTTTGTTAAATTTGATAGGGACTTGACGACAGTTCATGAAGCTAAATGATTCAATTATAAGACATGAACAACCCCTCTCTTACTAAAGGCCATATCCTGTATTTCACAGGACAAAGACACTAACCTTGAAGGAAATTCAATAACATGGAACAGAATCATGAGTTGCCATGTTTGGATAAGGAAATAAGACAAGGAAAAAAAGTGGCTCCAACTATAAGAAGGAAGGCTTATCCATTAACCTTCAATTCTCACTTGTATAAAGCTGTAAAATAAGGAAGATGTTGCAGTAAAGTATTTTCCCTTCCATTATCTACAATCCAAAGTATTCTCTAATTATCATATAAAGTAACATATATATTCGAAATATACTATTTTGAAATCTAAATTATACGGTCATAAAGATGAGAAGCTTTTCTCCACAAGCCTATCCAAAAGAGGCTTGGAAGACAAAGTCAGAGACAGGACAAAGTTAGGTGTAATCTCAGCAAGGTTTTCATACCAATCTTGAAAAAAGCATAAAGCCCCACAAAGAAATCCATATAAATCTTTGTTAATTTAGGTTGCTTCAATTCTTGACTTATTAAATAGTGAATCCCACAACGTTTTTTTGTATCAAACCACCTAGTATTCAAAAGCCACATTAAACTACGATATTTTTTTCTTGGAGATGCATAGTTTTTTCCCCACAACTTCCCCTTCTTTCAAAGCAAAGTAAATTATACAGATTTTTCTTGAGTTTTGCAGAAATTATATAGATTTTTCTCTCTTTTCAAATCTATAAGGGGAAATAAGTGAAAATTACCTATTTAAAAATTTTATTGACTAGAAGAACATTATATGTTTTTATATACGGACAATATCAATATTCTAAAAGATTTCATAAACAAAAAATATCAATAGTCAAACTCATCAAGTCCTTTTAGCCAATACAATTTTCAAACAGAAACTTTTGATCAATTTTCCCAATCTATAATAATCCTTCAAAAATAAGAGAGAGAGAAGGCAAGTGTAATTCTAACAGAATCCAGAGAATGTCCAAGTCTATACATGATTGAAAATAAGTTAGTACACTGGATTGAACACAAAACAAAAGAACTTCGCGACGTGGGGGATGATTAATAATTATGCAGGGTTACATACATGCATGCATAATGCAGAGATATACTTGTTTGGGAGAAAAGATTGTGGCAGACACAATGCATTATAAGGAAGAACACAGACAATTTTGGAGAGGTCAGGATATATATATATATATATATATACGGCTCTAGTGGCTACTAGTTGATCTAATGTTTGAATCACGATTTAGACATAAATGTCCCACACCAACTTTTCCAACAATACTATGTATTTATGTCTATATGTTTGTCTGTTGGGTGAAACTTGACTATTATCACTTTTAAATATCTCCCAAATCTAGCAGTTATTTCAAAGACAAATTAAAGCCAGTAACTCACTCTTCTTTGCTTAGTGCTGCCATTTCCTGTAATAATGTTAAGCATTTGTTCTCTCACACGCAAAGGACACACCCACACACACACAATTTTTATTTGTTATATTTTCCCCGTCTTTAGCTTTATGTGTAGATCACTATAAACATTATTGGTAGTTTTTTGCCTATGTTCTTTCCAATTATTTTCAGCACACATGCGGACTCGGAAACCATATATATCAGATTAAAAGCAATGCACAAGGCTTAGGTTTCTACTTTCAGCAAGTGGTTATTTGTGTTACATTATCACTATCAGCTACTAAAGTAACATAGACCCGAATGACAATACTCGAATCGAATATGATCAAGTCAAATAGCTATCTAAAAAAAAGTGTAGGGTTTAAAGTTGGCTTATTTGCTTGCTTGTTAATATTTCTTTTCATTCTGAAATATGCATGACGTAGAATGAAAGTGATTTTTTTTGACTGCAGCATAAAGAAATTGATTCTTGATATGAATCAAAGTAGGAAAAAATTGAATTAAATTATTTATATTTGATTTGAATGGCTCAAAATATGGAGTATAGGAGAGAAGAAAAGAAAGAAGTGAAGAAGTCGTTGGTTTGGTCAGATTTCTTGTTTTACCAAGTAGTTATTTAGGACATGGTCATGTTCATAATAAAATAATTATTGATTTTGCTTACTAAATAACAGAAGATTATTTTGCTTTGAATTTTCCAAGCAGCTTTCCGTGATATATATATTATATATGCTAGCAGCCTGCAAAATTATTCTAGGAATTTATTTGAAGATTTTCGTTCAAGTGTTTTAGTTTGATTCGTCTATACCCTCCCAATATGTTCTTGTCTTTAATTAAAATCACACTGTTTATATTTAAACACTACTTTCTTATTAGGGTGTATCTTCTTTATTACTTTTATTTTCTTTTTGTATTTGTACAGAAAAAAAAACAAATTCTGACTAATAATAATGGTATCATGGAGAAATCCCTTTTCATGAACTTCTTCCAAACAGCCAGCATTATTAGTAAAATCAGTTATGCATATGATCCACCATTTGAATGAGATTCATTTGTTAATTATGTATTGCCTTCAATTTTACTTGTTACATTTTAACCAAGAACAAAGTTTGATCACACTGATAGCAGATTTTTCAGAATTGACAAAAAAAAAAGGAAGGGGGATTTTTTTTATTTTAAAAATAGTGGAATAGGAAAATCCTTTAAAAGTTTTTAGGCATATGTGACAAATGCATAAAGTCATAAGACAAAATGCATAAATGATAAATTATATGCAAAGATTAATTCATTGAATAAAAGTTAGACCAAGTTGCTAGGTCCAATAATTGTCAAAAGGAAAAAAAAATCAACAAAAAAGGAGGGGGATGGAAGAATCATAAAAGAAATTAAAGCATGTAGTCAAGAAAAAGTAACTCCCTTTGTTATGCCCCCAATTAAAGGTTTGGCAAAGATGAAATCAATTTTTTGTTGTCATTAGTACATACTCTCTTTGATCTCTATTATACATTTAGATGGCACCTTTAAGTTCAATCACCTCATCTGAATCAATCAGAGATTGGGAGGTAGTTAAGTAATTAAATTTATTTTAAAATATTCTTTTCAAAATCCACCCATATTTAAAATTATAAATTATATTTTAAAAATTGAAAAATAAAAATTGTATCAAACTTCAAATAGAGATAATTTGGATAAGTAATCGTCATATTGTGCCTTAATATAAGGACTTCTTATTCTTTTTAAAAAGTGTTTTATAATAAGAATTGGGGGAGAATATAAAAAAGAAAAAATGATTTGATATTGTGTTTTAAGTGGAACATATTCAAAGCTAGAAAAAAAGGCTATTGAAATAGTGAATGAATGATATGTGACATTACTCAAAGCCATACTCTTTGTTCCATTCTAAAAAGAATTCACCCCCACCCCTCTTCCAACATCCACTTCTTCCTTTTCTTTAGTTAAAGTGTGTTTTTTTCTTTTTCATCTTTGCTGAAAAAAAAAACAAGAAAGAGAACCAAGTAAAGGACTGAGATTGTTTCCAACCTAAATAGTCTTTTCGGTTTCAGATGCAATCAATGCATGTTGAATCCAAAAATTAGGAGAGCAATATATGACTCATAAGTCAAGAGTCACAAAAAATATACAGAGAAGCCTAATATAATGGCTACACAAGGGAAAGCCATGAGGTTAAGGTACCTTTAGAAGCATCCAAAATAATCTAAAGAGTATTTGACCTAATAAATCTTGATTAAGTAATTTTCTCTCTTTCTAGTATATATATATTATTCTATTAGAGATAATTATATTTAAATACTATTAAACATTAAATATTAGTATTTTTTTAAATAATAATTTAAATATTAATTCATCATATTATAAAAGATTAGTCATTTTCGCTACATTCAATTATATGTTGTAGTTAAATTTAATTCAATTAGGTAAAATCAATTTTAGAAAAAAAAAGTTAGCATTGGACTGGATTAGCCCAAGAAGATAGTATGGAGTGTTGGGCCCAACTCTTGTCCTTTTCTGCTTAAAGCAGTTATACAGATTTATATAAAAATTTGTAAGATAAATTATAGTTTTATAAGAGTTTATTTTAATTTTTTTTAATAATTATTGTATAATTTTAAAGAAAAATTAAAAAAGGAAGCGACAAACGAAATCTGAAACACCAAACTTATCTTTTTCACTTTATTTTTCAAAAGTGGACTGGACAACCTTATTTGAAACCAGCCGAAAAGGGACCTAAATTTTTAAGAATAATTTTATTTTTACAAAAAATAACATTAATACCAGCTGGACATATTCCCAGCTTGCTAATCAACTGTTTGATTTAGTAACTTGTTTGCCCAAAATAGAGTGGGACAAGCCAGATTTTCCATCAATCCTATCTAATATACAGTGTGGGGTACCAAATTACTCTCTAGATTTTCAAAGAACATGAATGCCACTATGTAAGAATCTCCCTCAAAAGGGGAAAAAAAAGAAGATTGTTTTGAGCCGAACAGAATATCACAAAAAACATTGACCTATGGGTTGATCATTATTTAATGCTAATTATTCATTACGAGTGGCCTAGAATTTTCCATGCTGATTATTGAGCTTTGATGAATTCTTCACAGATAATCATCACAAGGTCAGGACAGAATTTACAACTCAAAGCACTTACAGATTATAGATTAGTCACCAATGAGACTCTCCAATTTGACAACACATTCAAACCCCTGCTTTTGTCAGATATTGGCTGCAGACTACTACTAGATTTGATAATTAATTTAAATTTAAAATAAAATCTATTTTAGATGTGAATGGGAAACTCAAGTCACATTAAGAGCACTGCAACATAATGAACGATACGATCATGAAAGCTATTGCAAGCATGGTCATGAGATAGATAGCACACTGAATTCAATTGATACCCAAGAACAACAAAAATCTATGGTTCTGAAACTGCACAAATTAAAGACTGTAAATACCAAAACATCCACACCAAAACCTAAGTTGTAGCTCAAAGTCAGTAGTTTGGTTTGGCTGGGATTGCTTTTTTACCATAGTATTGCAGAACAAATGCAAAGCCCAATATCAGCAATGGAATCAGATACCGCAACATCTTGAGTGCAACTCCAGAAGATTGGTCACCAGCAGCAGCAGGAGGTGGCGGTGATCGGTATTGTGGTCTTTCTGGAAGGGTGGTGGTGTCAACATCCCCAACTAGGTATTTTTCCATCATCTCCCTTGCAGAGTCACTGTGACCTACGTCTTCAAAATCATCTGTGGCATCCTTCTCTGTGAAAACACCAAAAAATTCTTAAATCCTGTTTGGCCTAGCTGTGTATGACCAAAAAAGAACTTATTTGCTAAAAGCAATTACTTTCCGTTTTCAGTTTCGACATGTTTCGCTGAGAAATAAAACTGCTTTTAAATTGTAACAAAATATCGGCTTTTTAGCTGTGAGAGAAGCTGGAATGCGGAGCTTCTCTTTAGAAGTGAGAAATATATCTTCTTCTTTTTTTTGAACAAAATATCTCCCTCGGAATAAAAACTTGGCAATATTATCCAATTATCTACTTCCTCTAAAAATTTACTTCCAAATTACCTACCAGCAGCCAGCAGCCAGCAACCAGCAACAGAACTTCATCACCTCCTGGATGTTCTTCCAAAACTGGGGTGATTTCATAAACCTGGTGCAATTGAATGCATGCAAATATTAGTGAAGTATCTAGATGAATATAAGATAACAAATCTAAGAATCCTACTTCAGAATTTATGATACCAACACAGAAGGAAAGAAAAAGAGCATGTGGGGATAAATTACAGCTGCTGCAAACTGGAGATAGTAATATTCAGCGGTTTCAAAAACATTTTAGTGAGAAAATCTCGTTCACAAGATAATGATTTATTGGTCACTGATTAAACAGTCAGCTCAAACAGTAGGAAAAAGTGGTATAAATTTATCCTAGAAGTTTCTACTCTTCTAAAAATTTTCAAATCATAACAATGTCATTCTAACAATTACCTAAAATTAATTTTAACTGTTAATATATTGACGTGGTATACCACATGAAATATATATCATCTTTTATTTTAGATTAAGTTATAAATTTACCTCAAAAGTTTTCAATCATAATTGTTAGATATCTGAAAGTTTTTTATACAATATTACCCTAAACATTATTTAAGTTCAATTTAACTATTAGTTTAACCACATATATAATGTTGACTAGTCCACGTGTCATTTGTTTTATTTTTTTTGAAGTTATATTTATAAAATAAGGAAATGTCTAAAAAAAAGTATCTCTCCAAGATCTACCTTTAATAGAATATCACTTTGGAGTATATTTTCTAAGCATAAAGTAGAGTAAAAAAATGCAGAAAATAATATATGCAATGGGACTCACAAAAAATTCTTGAAAGGTGTGAATAATAGGTTGATTTGAGGAATAATCATAGGCATATATAATCTTATAAGTAAATATAAAAAGATAATATATAGAATTATTATATATTATTTTTTGAGAGGTTGTTAAAGTATGTCTTATTGAGAGTGATTCTATAATAATGTCGGAACTTAGAGGAATGTATTTTTTTTTTAATTTTTTTCTTATTTATAAATATGTTTTGGGGAAAAAATAAAGCGAATGAGGCGAGTATTGATTAATTTAGTATATTTAATGAAAATAATTTTGAACAATTGTCAGGGTGATATAGAACAAATTTTTTTTAATCCAACAACTTGTACTAATATCAACAGTCATCTCGCTTAAGTATTATTTTCTGAGTCAACAATCTGAATCAACATACAGGGACAGAGGGATCTATATTTCAGGGGTTATACATAAATTTTTGTTTTACCTGAAACCCCAATCTCAAATATACAACAGAGAATATGAAGTAATGAAGGATTATTTCGCGGTCAAATCTAGTACTAAAAGACCTTAAATTCAATAGTTTTTTATAATATTCAAATGAATAGTCAGCGTTTTAGCACAAACCCAACTCATCTTGAGAAACTGAAACAGAGTACCTACAGATAAACAGCTCAACAAGAAACTGATGATACTGAAGTGAAGCCATTATACTAAGAAACTGAACTTTCCATCGATTATAATCCAGCAATTGTTTTTATGATTGTGTTTAGCCACCGCCTCAAAGGCAAAAGTTTTTGAAGCCATTGCTGCCTCTGCCACTGATCACAGAAAGTTAACAGAAACCCCACGCACAAATTATTCAGAACAAATCATACAAGAACCAAAATAAAAACTTGATACTCCAAAAAATACAAATTGAAAATCAAGTGAGACTTCAGGTTGAGAAAATCACAGATATTGATGGGAAAAGTGAAGATGAAGAGAGCAACGAAGACATTTTCTCACGAGGTGATGGAGATGGTGAAACAAAACAGAGAAGAAAAACAAGGAGCAAAGAGCAATGAACTTTTCAGGAATGCTTTGCTTTTATTTCTTCTGATATATACGAATACATCAGCTGCCTTTTATAACTCAGGGCTTTCAACTTACTCCTAAAATATCTCCTAAAATCTTGCTAGCACTCCCTCTTTATTCAAAAGAAAATAAATCACCAAAATAACAGGAACTACTCTACTTGTCTGCGTAAACTAAGCAAACACGATAATATAAAGACTCAAGAGTTTCGGAACTGGACGTTGGACTTGCTACCATGTGCTTCTCACGTGCTAATGAGTTTGTACTAACTTTTAACACTCCCCCTTAGTACAAACTTCCGGTCTTCTATTCCGAGTGCTTTACGAAGACTCTGAAACTTAGGCTTCACCAAAGCCTTGGTGAATATATCTGCAACTTGAGCTCCTGTCCGAACACCAGTAAGCTCTATCTCCTCGTTCAGGACCTTCTCACGAATAAAGTGATGGCGCACTTCTATGTGTTTAGTTCTAGCATGAAACACTGGATTAAGTGCAAGTCTGATAGCACTCTCATTATCGCATTTAATTTCCACCGTGTACTCTTCATGCAGGATATCTTTGATTAGTCTTTTTAACCACACACACTCTTGAGCAGCCATTGTAGCTGCCACGTACTCCGCCTCGGTGCTGGACAAGGCAACAATATCTTGCTTTTTGCTACACCATGACACTGCTGCTGAGCCAATGTTGAAACAGTGACCAGAGGTTGAATGTCTGTCATTTGTGTCTCCTGCCCAATCTGCGTCTGTGAACCCTTCTAACATAAACTTGGTATTCTTCTTGTACAAGAGCCCGTATTCAATAGACCCTTTTATGTAACGCAGGATTCTTTTTGCTGCTTCTAAGTGAGGAACCCTTGGTTCTTGCATGAACTGAGATATGATGCCCACTGAGTATGAAATTTCTGGCCTAGTAATAGTCAGGTAGATTAAACTACCTACTAGTTGTCGGTACTTTTTCGGGTTCTTCAACATATTTCCCTCCTCTTTCTTTAGCTTTAGGTTTGGTTCCATAGGAGTGGCTTTTGCTTTTGCTTCTCTCATACAAAAACGATCTAAGAGGCTCCTTGCATAAGCTTGCTGTGTCATAAAGTACCCTCGTTCTGTCTTTTCAACCTCTAAGCCAAGAAAGCAGCTCACTTCCCCTAGATTTTTCATGTCAAAACGAAGAGCTAAATCATTCCGTAAGCTGGAAATTTCAAGTTCATCATTTCCAGTTATGATCATATCATCTACATACAACAGAACCAGCAACTGCACATTGGACTTTAGCTTCACAAATAGACTTGAATCTGCATTCGACATCACAAACCCGCAGAAAGCAAGAAACTGAGCTACCTTTCCATACCAAGCTCGTGGAGCTTGCTTCAACCCGTATAACGCCTTCTTCAGTCGACACACATGACTTGGAAACTTTTCAGAAATAAATCTAGGAGGTTGTTGCATGAACACATCTCTGTCTAATTCACCATAGAGAAATGTGTTTTTCACGTCTAGTTGCCACAGCTTCCACCCTTTGTATGCAGCCAAGGAAATAACAGTTCTCACGGTCACCATCTTTGCTACGGGACTGAAAGTTTCTTCATAGTCCAGCCCATAGTTTTGAGAAAAACCACGTGCTACAAGACGAGATTTGTACCTATCGATGGTGCCATCAGACTTTCTCTTCAGTTTGAATACCCACTTGCACGTGACAGGTTCACAATGTACTGGTTTGGGTACTAACTCCCATGTTTCATTCTTGTCTAAAGCACTTATCTCTTCTCGCATGGCTTTTTCCCACTCTGGATTTCCCTTTGCATCTTCATAACAAGATGGTTCTCCTTCGTTTTGCTCCCCCATAAAGAAACATGTAGCAACCGAGCAAGTGTTCACTTCATAGTCATTCAGATAATGAGGTTGTTTCTTCTCCCTTGTTGAACGTCTCACTACTTGCTCTTCGGGTTCATTGTTTGTGGGAGATATTTGCCTATCTTCTTCTACATCCTCATTCGTCATTTTCTCACTTGTTTCAGGAACCCGAAGTGCTGTGTTGTTGTCGGTTGCAGCAATAAACTTAGGAGCTGGGAACGTTGTTGAGACTTCATCAAACACGACGTCCCTAGAAGTTGTGAATTTCTTTGTTTTTGGATCCATACACCTCCAACCTTTCTGACACGGATCATATCCAACAAACACACACCTCCTAGCCTTTGGGTCAAGTTTAGTTCTATTACTCTTAGGGACATGAACATAACATATCGACCCAAATACTCTAAAGTAATTAACATTTGGTTTTTCTCCATATGCAATCTCAAAAGAAGACTTCTGTGTACCTGACCAGGTTGATAACCTGTTTATTACATGACATGCACATTGAAACGCCTCTGCCCATAGCTCTCTCGGGAGGTTCTTGTCATGTAGCCATGAATGACAAACAGACGTGAGATAGGCCAGCTTCCTCTCAGCAACCCCATTCTGTTGAGGGGTATCTGGACATGTCATCTGCCGAGCAATACCATGTGTATCACAGTATTTGAAAAATTTATCAGACATGTATTCTCCACCATTATCACTCCTGAGGCACTTAACTTTCTTTCCGAACTCCTTCTCAACTGCTTCTTTAAATTCTGCAAATTTAGTCAACGCCTCAGTTTTCTCCTTTAGGAATTTCACCCAAGTGAACCTTGAGTGATCATCTACCAGCACCATCACGTACCGATGTCCACTACAGCTTGGTGTCTTTGTTGGTCCCATGAGATATGTATGAACTAGTTCTAGCATCGAGGAACATCGGTTTGATGACCTTTTGAATGGAAGTCGGTGAGATTTGCCATACTGACATCCTTGGCATATCACATCTTCACGAACGTTTTTCAAGCTTGGCATCCCGTCCACTAGTCCTTTTGAGGAGATTTGTTGCAATAGCTGGTATCCCACGTGTCCCAACCGAGCATGCCATATAGTTGCATTTTCGGTTTGACTTGTCTTCTTCACATAGGCCTCACCTGCTGATAAAACAAACAATGACCCGTTCTTTTTGCCAGAAAGAATGACATCAGCGGAAATCTCTTTTACATTACCAAGTATTTTTACATCTTTTGGGCCAAATAATACATACTTTCCAGTGTCAGTAATCTGGGGCACAGACATTAAATTTTTAGTCACACCTGGGACGTGATACACATCGTGCAGCTTGATATTTTCCTAACCACTACCTTCAACCATTACTACTCCTTCATTTGTGACGGGATGGGTTGAATTGTCAGCGGTCACCATGACTGTGTCTCCACAATATTCATGTATTTTTGAAAACAGAGTCTCATTACCGATTACATGGTGGGAGCATCCTGAGTCAACTATCCATTCTTCACTCTTGTTGGATGCATAATTAGCAAAGCTCAACATGGACTTCTTATCTACTGCTTCAACTGTAAAGCATTGCTCCCACTTGAGCTGGTCATCCTCCTCGGTGCTAGCCACATTCGCTTTGGAGAGCTTTACTCGACAGAACCGTTTTATGTGCCCAGGTTTGCCACACCTGAAGCACGTAATGGGCTTCTTGACTTGAGGATCGTCGTTCTCTTCCTCACTTGACTCCATGTCCCTGTTCTTGCTACATGATGAGGCTTTCACATTCGACTTCCCTTTTGAGAAGAAAACATCACCAGCTTCGAATCCTCTTGACATTTGCTTGGCCAAGGCTTCTTGGTTTGAGAGTAGGTTTTCCAATTCCTCAATGGAAGGTTGTGTTGCCCACCCTTGTATCGAGGTGACAAAGGGTCCATATTCCTTCCGTAGGCCACGTATAATGTACCGACGCAACCTCGGCTCACTAACCTTTTCATCCTTGTCGATCTCTGAAATTTCAGTACACACATTTTTTACTCGTAAGAAATATTCTGAGATCGTCATACCTTCTTGAGTTAGGCTAGCCAACTCATTTTCCAAAAGTTGCAGTCGTGCCGTGTTCTTCTTTGTGAAGAGCCTCTCAAGAATCTCCCATACCTCTTTCGGAGACGTAACATCTCGAACATGTTCGATATACTCCCTACTAATGGACGTTCTTAACGCATAGAGAGCTTTTCCACACTTAATCTTCCATTTGCGTCTTGCTTCAGAGTGTTCGGAACCTTCACTGGGGATTGTATCAGTGCCGACGACCAGCTCCCACAAGTCCTGTCCTTGAAGATAAGCCTCCATGCACATCCGCCAATATTTGTAGTTGGTACCGATTAACTTCTCCATTCCAAGGTGTCCATTTCCTCCGTTTGAGAGCTCCATTTCAGCAATAGAATAATGTTGTTATGCCGAACCTGGCTCTGATACCATGAAACAAAACAGAGAAGAAAAACAAGGAGCAAAGAGCAATGAACTTTTCAAGAATGCTTTGCTTTTATTTCTTCTGATATATACGAATACATCAGCTGCCTTTTATAACTCAGGGCTTTCAACTTACTCCTAAAATATCTCCTAAAATCTTGCTAGCACTCCCTCTTTATTCAAAAGAAAATAAATCACCAAAACAACAGGAACTACTCTACTTGTCTGCGTAAACTAAGCAAACACGATAATATAAAGACCAAGAGTTTCGGAACTGGACGTTGGACTTGCTACCATGTGCTTCTCACGTGCTAATGAGTTTGTACTAACTTTTAACATATGGTATTACAAATAGAAGACTCCTCCTCCTTCCCCAGAAACGTTTCTTGAGCAGATAGGGAGGAGTGTCAGAATTTATACATAGTACGAAACTACGTCGTTGGAAACATCGTTATTAACGTTGACCCCATTAATTGTTAAAATATATGGTTCAATGAAGGGAATCCTTCAGAAGATATTATTATTATTATTATTCATGAATGATCGTTATTGGTATTTAAGGGAATTTGGTTTTGAGGATCGTGGGATCCGTGAAGGAATATTTTAATATGATTCCGAGTCTCAATGTTGAATCTGGGTGGTCAGATTTCGTTTAATGTTGTGATGTTTTTTCCCAACTAAAAATCATATATAGAAAAATTAACGGGCCACGCTGAACACGCGCGCCATATTTTATTCAAATAAATAGACATAAATACATTTGGCATTTTGCTATTTTTTATTTCTGAATGGTCATTACACCAAATTTAAAAGGAACTGATATAGGATTCATAAATAATTTTTTTTTGATATTTTGCTAGAAATATTCACGGGTTAGTGTTATTTTTTCTATAAAAAATATTAATTTTTTAATAGTTAACATTAATTTTTTAACAATAAAAATATCTCTACTCAATTTTTAATATTTCTAAAGTAATATTAATCCAAAATAAACTTATGTATACTTAGATCTCTTATGCGTGAACTTGAGCTTAATTCATTAATTATTAATATCAATTAATACTGATATTAATTTTTAACTGGGATTTAGTATTAATATTTATTAGAAATCAAGTCATTTAACAACAATGATTCTATCCACAAGAAAATATTTAATGCCTTTTAATGGAGGATTCAAATTCAAGCATTTGAAATTAGCTTGCCTGATAAGAAATTATTCGTCTGTTTAACGAACGAGTTCGTTCCACCAAATTCAAATCAAATTGATGGGTTGTAAATTTTGGATCATCTAATTAATAGCAAGTCTGCGAGGTCAGTCCCATGAGCCTATTTTGATATCTTGTTATTCATTTTCAACACTTCTACTCCAACAACTTGTACCTGTTTCCCCCCAACTAATTAAAGTTAGTTAATTGGTTCTTGTTTTAAATATGATTTTCTTACCATTTTGGCTGTCTGGGTGTTCCTGATTCTATGTCTATGCTGATTCTGATTTTTTAAGATCCATCGGTTTTTATTTATTATGAAGTTACAGTGCTTAATATTTTGTTTATCTGGTCAGTTTTCTGTCTAATACACTAATAATTCACTTTATTGATAGCTGGCACTTTCTTTCAACCTCTTCTTAACAACGTTTTTGCAGTGAATGAATAGCTTAAGTTTATTAATTCCTCCTAAAACAACATTATGTAATTATAGGACAAAACTGTAAGGCCCCACTTGATCATAATTATGGGGCAATTATATTATAGTTAATTGTTCTTTTTGTTAATACAAACTTTATTCTATCATTTTAGATTTAGTCCTTCAAATTTTTTATTGCCTAAACCGTTGATATATAATTTAATAAAAATTTGAATTATTTTACTTCTTGAGAGAGACTAACATCCATGACATTTTATTATGACCAATAATTTCAGTAAAAGATAGCACATTTTTTCCCTAAAAGTTTAAAGATATTAACTTTTGAGACAGTAGAAGTGAAATCAAATCTAAAAACAGAGGCTAGTACAATAATTAAGATACATACATAATAAAGACAATCTGCAGCAGTTTATAAAGGGCCAATTATGATCCAGAGAAAGACCATCATAATGCAGAAAGAGAAGATATGAATTACAGGCACAGATATCAATCAATCAGAGACAACCAGAGTTAGACTACAACAATGTTCAACCAGAGAGAAATGAAAGAGACCAAACACACTATAATAAGGATATCACAAAGCAGAATCACAGGGTTCAACGCGTTGTTCTTAAATTACACAACGAAGTACCTAATCTTAATCTTATGTTTCCTTAACAAAAATAGGTTTCAAAATAAACAGAGATTCTACTAGCTCCACAGCTGAACGGAACCAACTAGCTAGTACCTGAAAAATCACAAAGAGCAAATAGACAACAATTTAAATCCAATATCTTCACTGTTCTAATGCAAATCAACTCACAACATTCCTCTGTGTGTGCGCCTGTGAGAGATAATGAATAGTGAAGAGGGGTCGCAGCATCTTATCAGTAAGTTGAAAATTCAAAGTGAGAGGTTGCACTAGTAAGTTCAGAGACCTTGTAAAATGCTTATCATGTCACCTTGATTTTACAGCACCAATGCAGAAATGGCAACTACCACAAGGAAAGGTGAAGTGATGATTTATGCTTATTATAAGCTTTTCACATAGATGTCCACATCATAAATATTAAGAAAAAAATTTCCATGTAAATTGCTCCACAACATCATATATTTATACCTTATACCACAATACAATATATAATATGAATAAAGTTGTTAGTTTTTTTTCGTCTTATTAATAGATGACTTGATA
The DNA here is from genome assembly GCA_037074615.1 of Leucaena leucocephala. Taxonomy (NCBI): domain Eukaryota; kingdom Viridiplantae; phylum Streptophyta; class Magnoliopsida; order Fabales; family Fabaceae; genus Leucaena; species Leucaena leucocephala. Next base: position 1,680,992 of record CM073558.1, on the reverse strand, counting down.
AGTATTGATCCATCTTTTAAACAAATTATTGGCCAAAAAAATTAAAAAAAAATCATTTTCAAAGCTATGCATTTAATTCTTTAGGATTACAAAATTATGCTTCTTCATACTTTGTCAAATGCACCATTAATTAATTAGTATGAAAAATGTCAAGAAACTAGCATACAAATGGCATTTTCCATGTCGATACAGATAAAGTGGATGGATTTGTCCCCACATCAGCACTTTAGCAGGCAAAGAGGGCCAGAAGCAGATTCCATAGCCAGAGTTATAAAATATAGAGTCTCTCTTAAGTATATGGCGAATTAACATTAATACACACTCAATTAATGATTATGATTCATGTTGATACTACATCAGATAATCAAGATTTCATTCTAATCCTTGTATATGTACGTTGCTAAAAATTTCTCCCGAAATAGAAGGCCAAGGTGACGGTTTGATCATCACCTCAGTATATGAAGGATTAGAATGTGATTATTTCGACCTTCTTGGTTCGACTTTTCATGGTGATTTTGTAGGAGGGTCCCATGGAATAGAAATGATTATCACCATGGAAAATGACACTTGGGAAAGAGGCTTTTTAGTCATGAATCTAGCTCGGGACATGCATGCATATATACAAGAATAGTTGGTAGAAATATGCCAAGCTAAGATAGCTTGATGGGTATATTGGAAAATTCCTGTGGTTCTAAGAGGATGTCTTGTTAGGTACAGTGATAACACGCTCTTGTTCGTTAGCATATAATTTGAATAAAAGGACATAAACAAGAGAAACTTCAAGCAAAGAGACATTTCACCTTTCATGCCTACCTAAAATCATTCGCACTAAGGCCAAAACGTTTAAAAGAATATCAAAGTGCTTCCATTCCTGAATTTCAAGATAACAGAGTGCGTTCAACAATTTCAAGAATCCCAGGTTAATAATTAAGAATAGAAGCTCTTAGCTCTTTTCATAACTAAGAGAAGTCTCAAGGCTTCCAACTTTATTTAAAAACAAATTAAAGCCATTATAAGTCCAGTAGGGAGAAATGCTAAAAGCTGGAGCTGCCGTACCTTAAACTGGAAGCAAAGTAGTAGAGTCACCGGCTTCTTGATTTTCCTGGTCGACTAGTTTGAGATTTTTAACATCAAGCTCTGGATGGATTTTCTTCTTTAACATCTTCTTCATCAGCTACAACATTACAAATTGTTTGATCAGATGGATTCATGTTTCTAATTGCCAAGAACAACAAATTTTAGACTTGATCGAGCTTTCCCAACTTCAAAACAGTATTTTTCTATTCACTGGACAGACCGTGAAAGTGAGAGGCATGCTTAACTTACTCGCTGTATATTTTTCACCGGGTGCGAATTGTCCTTCACAAGTGGAAAGAGCTTCTTGGTGAATGGCAGTCCATGCTTTGATTTAAGGCAGGGTTTTTCATTTGGCTCAAGCAAAACTTTGGCAGGGTCCATTTTCATTTTAACATCAGAATCAGCCAAGAAGAGGTCGGCTAATGTGATTCTTTCCCCTTTCTTCTTCCTCTGATCGGTCTCCCCAGCGCTTAATTCAGTGATTTCATGATGAGATACCTCATTGGGAGTCAGAAAATTCTCATTGAGGGCCATAACCGTGCTGTGTTCACTAGCATTGGCACCATGGTTTGGTTCAAAAATATCCTCATAGTTATGCTCAAATGTGTTGTGCATCAATGGATTCAGTTCTTCATGTTCAACATTACGATCCACATCTTCATCGCCATCAACAATGATGTGCTCTCCTTCACCTTCATGACCAGGTTCATCTTCACTTTCCAGAGCCAAGTATTCTTTCTGTTGGTTAAAGGACCTTAGGGGATCATACCCAAGGGTTCCAATGGTCAGAATGCCATCTTTCCAACCATCAAGGACATCACCAAGGGCAATTTGTTTGAGTAAAGCTTGACTATCCTCATCATTCAGCGTAGGTTCAGTCTTTTTAATGTTTAAAGCAAACCCATCTGAATATAAAAGGAAAAGACTCAAGTGAACATTAAAAGCAAGGAAATTAATTAGATATATCATATAAACACCATAATTGAACTCTGTCTTTGGATTGCATCCAAATATGGACACTTTACAAAGCAAAAAGTGGGCATTTTATTTGAAGACTCTGAGAAATTTGAAACCTTTGGAAGTGCTATGATGAAACCTCTTGTGCACCCAGTTGAATATCTGTCACAAACAGGAAGACCATATGAGACATTATTGTGCCCATTCTAAGAGCCTAAAGAAAAAGAAAGAATCCATTATGCATGAGAAACCAAAAATGGGTATATGAGAGCTGCCATCACCTTCATTGCGTCTCTTTTCCAGAAAGTTGGCCAGAGAAGCTAAGAAATCGCAGAGTGAGTGACTCAGTGAAGGGAAAACATTATGAGGATCAAGGGTTGAACAACTAAAAGGGGCCAACTGGGTGATGGCAATACGGTAAAGACACGTGTTCCTGGAGTGGGTCCCTTAGCCAGCCACGTTTGTAGGTTCATAGCATTCTTGACGAGCCACCAATGTTGGATCTCTCTGGCATTTATCGATGTGCCGAAATTCTCAAAATAATGTGCTCCTAGTTAACTCTCTCTTTCTCTCTCTGAACTTCCCTGTTGGGTTATACTTCCTGATGAGAAATGTCATGTTGCAATAAGCATGATATTCGACTTGAATCATGCATTTTCTTTTCACCTGAGGGTCCATATGGGATTTGACTCGGTATAACTATTTGATCATTTTAACAAACATTTGCCGTGCAATTCTTAACAGTCCATGATAATCAGCCCAGTTACTCCCTGAAATATGGCCTCAGGGGATTAATGACATGAAACGGATCACTCAATGAGAGATGTGAGAAATGCAGATTGGGTATGCGACGGAAATTTCCACAGGTGGGGCCAAAAAGTAAGCATGGCTTTCCGTCTTCAAGACGCATCAATCCATGCAGATCAATGGATATTAGGAGCAAAGTAACTGAATTTGATCTCTAACTAATCTCGAAAAAGGTAGAATTTAAATAGCACATGAATATGTATGTATGTATGTATGTATGTATGTATGTATGAACTTGGGGAGGGGCACTAGGGCCAATGCCAGTGTTCAATCCTACTCAAGCTATTCATGCTCTTTGAATTGGGCTAGGTTGGATTATTGGAAGATATGCACGTGTATTTATTATCTGATAGTCGTTTAAAAATAAAAAAATTATACGATTTTGATTATTTATTATGTAGAATAAAAAAAATATTAATAGATTTAAGATAAACTATCCAAATATAACCTTAATTATTTACATCAGTCAATAAAATATTCTAAAAATCTATTAATAAATGAATAAGCTTTAATAAATTCATGTTTTGATTGGCAATAAAAGATGAGAGTGGATAAAATGAGAATGATCAATAGATTGTTGATTGCTGGTTGAAGTGAGAAGCAGCTTTAACTCTATAAGAAAGAGAATAAATTCAAATAACATGAAGTACTCTTGTTTAAAAAGATGAAAACTCTTTAGAATTTAAATTTTTAAAAAATAAATATACTTTTGACTAAATAAAAAAAATTCAAATTTATCATCAAGTAATATGGAAATAATGAGAGGCGGGGGTGTAAAACAAGGGTAGGTGTCCTCAAAGGTGAAGGCAAAAGCGTCACAAAAGGGAACGTAAAAGTACAGTTGCGCCCTTGTGTTTTGCTTCATTCCCAATTCGCTTCTCTTCTCCCTAACCATATAACAACGTTCCAAGTACGTACTGCCCAAACTGTACCAAGTTTCAAACCCCGACACGACCCTTCCCCCTCGGCTTCCTGTCTCCACCAACTAATTAAAATCCGTAATTATTCACTCTTACATATACACTCCTAGAGAGCGATTAGGATCATACATAGTGATGACTTAAGGTGTTGGAGAGTTGTTAGTTGTCTGCATTGTTCCAAGACTGATATAACGTAGATTTGTGCTGAGTGTTGGGTAATTGCAACATAATATTGTAAACTAGGCATGTGATATTGCTGGTTGTTGCCAAGTCATACTTTTAACCCACCACTTGCTCCATTGTTATCTTCTTCTTTGACCATTCATTCCCTTCTCCTTTCCTTTCCCTTCAGTTTACCTTTCCCTTTCCCCTCATGATGGAGGATGCATGGATCTTTTTTGTGTCTTTTTGCGCAATGGGGTTGGGATTGAAGTTTAGGATTCCGGGGGAACGAATGGGATGGAGGCAAAAGATGTGAAGTACTTCATAAGACACCAAACTGAGATGTCTCAATTGCTATTGTTATACAGAGAATCCCCAATCACTGGCCTATATGATGAAAGGGACACACATGGGAATAAACCCAATGCACACTGATGAATCGGATAATGAAGTCAGAAACTGAGTTTATATACTTCCCCCCACTTCTCATCACTCTCTCTTCATTATAGTGGGTGTTTGATTTCTCTAAAAATATGGTTTTAGGAGGGCTTCCAAAAGTTAAACAAATAGTCTTTAAAACTCTATACGTGCTTATAGATCAAAAGCTTATTTAAAATTAGGTTTACATAAACTGATAGGAATAGTTTTTAAGTATAGAAAAAAGTTTATGGACTATTCAATTTTTATTTTTTTCTATCTTTTTCCCACTCTCTCTCCTCCCTCTACTTGTCACCGTCTGCTCTTCACTTTTGGCCTTCACTCTTCTCCCCGTCACTATCAATGCTCTTCACTTCTTCTCTCTCGCGGTCATTCTACTAAGCTATCGTTGTCCTACCACTATCGCTGTCATTGTTTCCAACAGAGGTGAAGAAAGAAGGAAGAGACAGTGGGTCCTCATCGTCTGATCCTTATCACCGGAGAAGGAAGCAATTGATTCGTGTTCTTCTAGATCTCGCTGTGATGTCTATCAAAGAGGGATGACAACAGTGGAGGAGGGAACAATGATCTAAAATAGGGACCTGGAACAATGAGAGGGAATAGTGATATGGAACAACAGTCTTCAAGTTATTTTTTTTACTTTATACCATTTATAGTAATTTACTAATAATAAAATTAATTTTATTAATAATTATTTAATCACTCATTTTATTTAAAATTATTTTTTTAGAAGAACTTCTCAAAAAGCCAAATCAAACGGATCCATGAGCTTCTTTGGGTCACATCCCTTGTTCCTTCCTTTTCCCTTCTTCAACATGTGGTCTTTATTGCTCCTCTCCACACACTGCTCTGTATTCTTTTGCTTTTTTATATATATTTAGTCCGTCCTAAATATAAAAATTACTTAAAAGTTTATTTTAATCTTAAATATAATATTTAAATCTATTTTAACTCTTAAATTTATATATATTTTTAAATTATCTATATTAATTGCACCCATAAAAAAAGTTTCTATCAATGTGTAATTTTAATTAAATAATTGGAGGGGTATTAAAGTGAATCAATATATATTTTTCTTACAAATAACTAAAACTCAATTAATTTTTTTAATATATTTAAATTAGTTATCTAACTCCTATATTTAAATATTATAAGAGTATAAGTGATATTGTATTACCATGCTGAGTTGAGCACCAAATAGAAAAAACCTCTTGATGTTATACTTTCCATTTATAAAACTCAAACCCTAAAACTTTTCTTAAGAGGTTGTTTGTTGTCTTTTTTATTATTGTTTACTTAAGAGTGTAAAAGATCATTTTTCATTAATTTTCTAAAACTTTTGCCTAACAAAGATATATTTTGAATTTATCCATTAAAAGAAGTAACAAGAATAAGCTAAATACTAAAATATGAGTTAGCTTAATCTTATGCATTTGATTATTTATTCAAACATCATTGAATTTGAAGTTACTAAAATTAGAAAATAAAAAATAAAAAATGTGTTTCTCACTACACAAAGAAATCGTTGGTCATCCGTTTTCTACACTCTGTAAAGTAGAAAAATGCAAGCAAACGTGCTCTTATGGGCTTTGATTATTATATCACAAAAGGAGTGTTTCATGACAGTGAAAGCTGAGATAAATAATTTAGATTTGATGTACACAGTTTAGATTTAAGATCTTATTTTCTATATCGAAAATGAGAAGCATTAATTACCAACTTAACAAAAATCAACCATAAAATATGATATATTTAAATTAAATATAAATGATCAGAATATATAAACGTATGTATATTTATATATGCACATGTGCATGTGGTTGTAAGTTATAACTTGCTTGTTAATATCAATATATTAATATATTATTAATTTAAGGGTTGAATTAACGATGATGGTGTTCCTTTGACCCCTAGCTAGTTGTTTGGGAATGGCTCAAAATACTATAGATCTTTTTAATGGGTCAAAGTGTTTGCCATAAAAACAGAGGAAATGCTTTGGATTCTTGGTGATAATATCCCTTATAAAGTTGATAATACGTAGGGTATATGTCCTATATATTTGTGGATATATATATATATATATATATATATGTTCCTGTGGGTCATTTCAAGTCCTTCCATTTTACAAGCTTACAAACTCCTGCATGCCATAAAAATGAAAAGCAATTTTTCTGAGGAAGCAAATTCAGGAAATAATAAAGATCACCCCTTTGCTGGAGTGATGTAACCTGCTAGAGATCGTTGCTCACAACTAAAATCTAAACCCAAGTGGTTTGTGCCTTTTTCTTTATTCTTGATAAACAAGAAAAGACAAGGCTTTAAAGTTTCATTTGGTTTCCTCACAAAAGGAAATACAATTGAAGAATCCCTCCTCCTCCACAAATCCCTTCTACCTCTTAAATCAATTGCATCAACCAACGGTAGCTTGAATATAGTAAAAAGAGTTAGTTCCTTATAATTTAATAAATTAATATTTAAATCTCTATTAAAAAAATATATATTTAATGTCTAACAATATATTAAATATAATTATTTTTAATAGAAAGATACATGTGTTTAAAAAAATTGCATCATAATGGTTTGATTGAATAGAAGGAACTCAATTTCTTTTATGTAAGATGTTGGCCAATTGAGAAAATTGCATTTGAATTTGAAGTTATTTTGGTAACAAAGATTACATTTTTCTTTGTCTATAAGAGTCATCACGTTTTTTTTTTTTTTTTTGTGATAAAGGGAGGGTCATTGTTTTATTCTTTTTCCCTCTCCATATCTCATCCATTAAATGAGAGGAAATAGTTTGATAAACCTATTTATATATCTGTTTTCAATCTTTTATATCTTCTAAAAAAATTATGATTTATGTTTAGTTTTTTCCGTAATAAATCAATCATATGTTGCACAATTAAAAAAACAATTCCGAATCCGATTCTTTTTATTCAATTACTTTATGCGAATGAAGGAAGTTGGTTTATTTTAATTAAAAGAATTTGGTTAATTAGTTAGAAAATTTTATAGTTAATTAGAAATATTATATGAACAAAATTAATACTTTAGACAAAATATATTATATTATGAAATATGCAAGAGGTCATTGTAATAGAAACTAGATGTGGTATATATATTTATATATATTCTTGCAACATATAAATAATTAAATCTAAATTAATTATATATGAATATTTTCATGATTTACCAATCTTCAAAGTCAAATAGTATCTTCGCCTAGCAAATCATAATTTCTATTTGAAGACTCAAAAAAGCAATGCATGCCTGGATTCAAGTTCTAAAGGTATTTGTATAAAAAAAAAAAAAAAGTTCTAAAGGTATTTGGGCATCCACATTCGTAGGTTAGGACCTTTCACAGATTGGCCCAGTTAGTAAGCGCTGCTTATAATTGTCCAATGTCTATGTTTCAAATCAGACGAAAAAAAAAATGACATAATTTTACTAACAGGATTGAGTTTAGTAGAAAGGGATAGTCTCTCACTATATGTTAAACTAATATTTAAATCCATATTGAGAGAGTGTCCCATATTTAATATCTAATAATATCTTAAATATAATTGTTTCACATTAAAAAATACTCGTGCTTAGCATGTTTCATAATTTTCTCAAAACAAGGAAACATAACTAAGGCCAAATGAAGTTGCATAAATTAAAAGGGATAAAGTATAAATTTAACCTATAAATTTTTACTCAAGAGCTATGAATATTTGAAAATTTTTAAATCATAACAATATTAGTATGATCGTTACCCACTGTTGAATTTGACAATTAGTTGACAAATATTCTGACGTAGCATTCACGTCATCTTTTAATATATTAAAGTGTAAATTTGCCTTATAAATTTTGTTCAATATCCCACAACCGTTATTTAAGTTTAGTTTGACTATTAGTTAAATAAATATATTGAGTTGACTAATTCAGGTGTCATCTACTTTATTTTTTTAAGTTTGATCTATAAATAAAAAAAATTAAATAAAAACATCTTCAAAATTCTCTTTTAACAAAATATTGCTTCAGAAGACTATATTATTATTTGGTACATTGTTTTAGCATAAAAGTAGAGAAAAAAATAGAAAACAACACAAGCAGGGGATTCATGAAAATTCTTAAAAGGCGTAAACAACAGGTCAATTTTGGGAATAACCACAAGTATATATTATCTTATAAATATAAGAAGATAATATGTGTCTATTATTTATTTTTTTTAGAAGATACAGGAGTATGATCTCTATTCTAATAATGGTAGAGTTTAGAGGAATATATTTTTTTAATTTTTTCTTATTTATAAATTTGACTTGAAAAAATAAATAGATAACATTTGGACTTATCATCTCAATATATTTAACCAACTGCTAGTTATATTTAACCTGAATAATAGTTTGGATGACTATAAACAAAGAGAAAAACTTCTAGGTATCCAACACCCCTAAATGAAAACTTATAGGATAAATTTTTACTTTAATCCAAAATAAAATATAACTTGAATGCCACATGGGCATGTTATGTTAATATATTGGTTAACTAACGGTCAAACTTAACAGTGGGTAATGGCCATGGAGACATTGCTATGACTTGAAAACTTCTGGAGTAACATTACTTCTAAAAAATTGTTTAAATACCCACAGTTCCTAAGTAAAAACTTTCGGGATAAATTTATACTTTATCTCAAATTAAAATGTATCAAGTATTTGAAAATATGTAGAATGATACTCCTCCATTTCTTTTTATAAGAGACAATTTTTGAATATAACCTGTTCATATTTTTAATAAATATTTAGAGGTTGTCTTAAATTTTTGTTATTAATTTCCCATTTTACTCCTATTTAATTACCCTTGTTAATATTATTATATTTATTATTAAGGTAAATTGTCAAAGAACTTCTCTATCCTATTGGTTAACTTTTCCTCTTTCACCACTCTCTCCCTCATAAATAAATATATTTTTTAAAAATAAATTATATTTTTTTATATTTATTATCTCTAACCAATTTATTTATTAATTAACGACATTCAATTATTTATCTCCTATAAAAAGCATAGGAGGAGGAGGAAGTATGAACTTTAAAGAAAAGTATATTTGAGAAGATTACACGTAGCAAACAATGACAAAGGACGCTGATAATTATGATTGATGACAATAACAATGTCCTCACCATTACATAGTTTCTTCATCTCATAAGGCAGATTATAAACCCCTCTTATACAAAAACTAATATGAGTTCGTTTCATTTATTGAAGCATTGTAGAATCTTTACTTCTGGAGAAGCACAAGAATCCGTCCCCTTTCCTCTCAGGGCCAACAATGCGCGGGAGCGCACGCACACACATCAAACTCCATTTTTGAAAATCAATTCTTGTGTTCTTTGATATGAAACCCATCTCTGAGTGGCTTCTTGGACAGGACGAAGCGAACTCCTGGGTCATGTAGGGTGCACGATGAGTTGTACATGAGCGAGTTGTTCACGCCCTGCACATTGCTGTTCATGAATGCTGTCATTGGCCATGATGACGATGATTTTCCTTTGTGACCCTTTCCCTTCTTCTTCGAATTCTTCTCATCTCCTTCTTCGCTGGATTTCTCCGATTCATCAGAACCCAATTTGATGCCTTTCTTCTTGTTGAGTTTGTGTGGGGATTGAATCACTTCCATGAAAGCTCCTCTGTTTTCCCCTGCAATTGTTATCACCCTCATTCCAGACTCCTCTGCTTTCTTCATCATCTCTTTGTGTCCGCCATGTTTTTCATGATGATGCAGAATGCTGGGTTTCTCGCTGTTCACTCTCTGCTTTGGCTTATCCACAGTCTTCTGAAACAACACCGTCTTCTGCTCCGCCTCTACCTCTGTCGGCAGCCGAGTCTCAGTGCTCGTCCTTGTTGTCTGCGCAGGCGGAAGAACCAACGGAGAAGGTGGAGGAGCAGTGATGGGCTTCACCTTCGGTGACTCCACCGTTAGAGCCTGAACCGCTGGCTTTATCGTCTTCCGAGACTGGCTTTTACCATTCAAGTCAGATGGAACCGATGATGGGGGCGCCGAGAATGTCCCTTTCTGAACCGGATAAGGAACCTGTTGAACAGGAGAAGGAGCTTTCTGAACCGGTGAAGGCGGTACAGACCTTCTCTCCACCGGTGGCGGTGGACGAGGAGTAACAGTATCATCCGAAGGAGGCGGTGCTGAAGTCAGCGGTGATGACGGGGCAGAACTTGTCCTAAATGTGGGTCTAACCACCACGGGTCGCGTCTCTGGCTGTGCTTGTTCTGGTGCTGGTGCAGGTGCGGGAGGACGTGACTCAGGTGCCGGTGCCGGAGCCGGTTGTATAGGTCGAGTCTGAGGCGACGACGGTGCTGAACTTGTCCTAAATGTAGGTCTCACCACCGTAGGTCTCGTCTCTGGCTGTGCAGGTGGTGGTGCGGGCGCGGGCGCAGGAGCCGGAGCTGGAGCGGGTTGAATAGCTCGGAGAGAGGCTAAGCGAAACCATGGACGAACAGGAGGTGGGTTAGCCATGAGGAGGATCAAGGGAGGGTTTGTTTGGGAAGAGGAGGGAAGAACACCACAAAAATCCAAAACTGGCGATGTCGTTATTTATAGAATCTACCCAAAGCGCAAAAGCTGATATACGTAATAAGATCAGAGTGTGAGACATAAAAAGAAGGTTGAGATTGAAGGAGAAGACAGAGTAAAAGGTGAGAGAAATGGGAAAAGCATCAGATTCAATAAGAACCTCCAGCTGACACAAACTAACAGTTTTAAGATTGGAATCCCCTCGGAGTCATTGTGAAGAGACAAGCTTGTCGGAGCCCACTTTTTAGTTTTTCTGGGGTATTAATTCATGGACTTTTCGCTTCGGAATCAGAACACACAATTCCCGTGTCAGGATCTTACATATTACAATTTATACCTACATCCCAAATCTCAAAGTGATAGCGTAGTGGGAATAACAGTACCAATGTACTAGAACGAAGTCGAAAAATTGAGCTAGCATGAGGGTGTTTCTTCGTGAAGGTCCACCTCTTAGTAAGAACATCAATCTTATAAATACAAATTTAAAGGAAAATTTTAATTTAAAAGACTATAAGAGAACTCCTTAAATTTATAAATCATATCTTGCTTGTGAGACTTTGAGAGACTCACGAGTCACAACTACGGAGCATCAAGGAGTGATTTTCAGGAAGCATATGCATATGCAGGCATGGGTTGAAAGAAAGCAGAGCCGTTCATTTTGAAGGCAGCAGCCACAAGATAAATAGTGCAAGTTAGTGGTCAGATTCAATTCAAACCGTTAATGCAGAAGCTGTTGTGGGGTTGACTCAAGCGTCAAGCTTGATTGAAGTTCGTTGATAAAGCAAACGAATAGTAATTTCAGAGAGATTCTTAAAGCGAGTGTTGCAAAGATGGAATAGTGGCAAAATGAAGGAGCTTTAGTGGTCTTGTGTGTGACTTTGCTTGTTGCTGAGGTAGGAATACAAGGGGATGCTCTGAGTGACAAATCTCATCTCAAGTCATCTTCCCCACAAGAAAAGAACCTATATATCCTATTCGCCCCCATTCTCCCATCATTATTTTCAGACATGCTTGGGAAATTATATTTGCTGCTCTTTTTATCAAAATTCATGTAATTTTATTCTCAAGTCTTTAAAATTATAATCAACTTTGATCAAAGTCTTTACAAATAAACAGTATTTAAAATTATAGTCAATTATAGTCAAAGTGTTTAATGATGATACGTTGTTGATGTGATAATGGCATGTCATTAATATGATATTAATGTTTGATAATAATAAGGTCTTTGATTCATTCCAGATAGTTGATCATAACTCTAGGAACTAAAAATTATGTTTTACCAACACTTTTCCCTTTCTTGTCATCTCATTCGTTTAAATTTGACGTGTGTGGTGTAGATTTATCTCTTTTCTTAATATTTAAAATTTAAATATTTCTTAATAAGGTAATATATTTTAGATTTACTTACTTTAAAAATAAAGATATTTTCACCTAGTTAAAAACTCAGAAAATTCCCTTCTTTTGGTACTCTGGCTTCCAGCTCATTCAAGGTATCATTTTTTTTCCACATTTGTTCCTTGGAATTGGACCGCATAAAATAAGAAATTTCATGGAAACTCTTCAAATACCAACCTTAAGCTTCACCAGTACCACACTCTTTGGAGCATCCTCTTCACATTTTATATCTCAAATGGCTAAATTCTCCAAAAGTTTACAATATCTGCATTTGTCACTTGGAGTAACAAGCTATTAATTGACAACACGAGTTTAGCGGCATTCAAGTTGTTCTCTTGTCAAAATATAGTAAATACAAGGACCTTTAATTAATTTCCTCTCTTGGTAATTATTGTTTTAATGTAATTCAAACAATTTTTGTGGTCATACCACACATATACCATAACAAGTTTAGCCAACTATTCTTTTTTTTTTAAAAAAAAAAAAACTCAATAAATTGAAGAATTTCCTTTTATATTCATCAGAGTTAACATCCAAGTGGGGAAGCTTGACCTTTTTCCCGTGAAGACAAGAAGAATATGTGCCAAGGATTCATTCATAAATACATTTTATTCGATACAATATTTCAAAGTTCATACATTTTCGTCTGAATGGACAAACAAACATATTTACGTTCCACACAACCACTAACAAAAGGAATCAGGAACAGTCGGCAGAGGAAAGACAAATAAAGAGAAAGAATTAGAATATATAAAAATGCCTATGTACCACATGAGTTGGTCTGAGTGATAAATAACTCAGTATTACTTAAATGAAATCTTGAATTTGAGCTTTGGTATACGTAGAAAATCCCTATTGGGAGATTTATCTACCATAACTAGGTGCATGATGTGAGTCAGATCCGGATGTAGTATGGGCAAAGCTCCAGTGAACTAAGTAGGGGGAAAAAAAGATTCCCATGTCCATTTTTGTACTGAAACGTTTTTGGCATAACCACAGTTAAAAGAACACAATCAATTGATACAACTCATATACTTGATTAGAATAAAGTGCAGTGTAAATCTTTTACAAGAAACAATACAGTGTACAAAATAGATGCAACTCTCATGCCTTATACAAAAATAAATGAGTTACATTGTCGCAGTAGTTTTCTGTGGATTTTATATTATATATGGATGATTGAATGAATATTGATGAGAGAGGAAAGAGAGGAAGAGCAAAAATTTTGATGATTTTGAAGTTGCTAGAAAGTAGGAAGTGATCATTTACATCAGAGATCATATATATACATTCAAGGCCACTTTGTGAACTCAAAAACTTTAAACACAATATCGATTCCGGTGGGAATTTGCCATACAAAGAGCAGAACATTCAGTGCATTCAAGGCGATGTGAAGGTTTCTGGCTGTTTGATTCCCTTTCTGCATTGCTGGTACTAGTTCTGCTGCCAACGCCCACAAAACTGTAATACCTGAAATTTGCGTTGGGGATTATCGATGAATATACTGTTGCTTAAGTGAAAAAAGATAAAGAACAGAAAAGTGGGATTCGCCCCATATAAGTGAAATCTTGATATCACTCCAAAATTAGTGTTTGCGCTGGGGTTCTGAGGCTTAAATGTGAAAGTAAACATCGCATGCTACAATTTTTCTTATTTCTTGCGGAGACGGTGGGCTTCTCTTATTTCTAATCTCTGGCTCTCTATATATTGTACCCGATCGAGTTCTGTTCTCTGAGTGTTGCCTACAACATCATGGAGACTCGCCATTTCACTTCCTTTGAAAAGGTTGATTTCTATCGCCTCCTCCATCAATGGTAGCATGAGGGATGACAGTATCTTCGAGTGCCACTGGGGACATTGTCTTTGTCACTGAGTATGGCTTGGTTACTCATACTACCCACCCGATTGCCATCGAAAACTCCGACATGCAGCCAAACTCCGACATTGCCTTTATGACACTCGTTGGGAGGCTCTGCACTGTGAATGTTTATTCGGTAAAAAAAATATTTTTAAAAAAATAATAGTAGAGATATTATCTTTATTTTAATTCTCTACTTATTAAAATAATTATTTTTAAAAACAAACATAAAACAAAAATAAAAATTAGATTGGTACATTTCAGATATGATGAACGAGGAGCACATGGTTCCCTTCTAATAAAGTTAGTTGGGAGACGAAACAACAACCAGTGGCAGATCATAAATAGGTCAGCAAATAATAGTACGAGCTTGCAGAAGGATTCATATTATTATAATTAATTAGACTACGTACCTGCTAACTAATTCTGTCTTCTTAATTAATCTCTTTCTTTGGCCCTTCGCATGATCTAAGGATGCATTAGGAACCGAAGGAATCTAAATTACAGAAAACAAGTTAAAATCGAACAAAACACATGAGGTCGCCTCAAGAGCTCAAATCTCTTTTCAAGGTTTTTTAATTACGTGGCCAGGGTTAACTTCTAATGAATTCCCAACAGTGCATAATTATAATACTTTAGTTTCATAGTACTACGTCAGTTTAACATAGTTAACATATTAGTTTTAGGCTAAAGTATATATTTAATTATTTATATTTGTATAAAATTTTACTTTAATCTATTAAATTTAAAATATATATTCTTAATTATTTAATTTTGCTAATGAAAAATATTTACTTAATGTAGACTAAATTAGTAAATAAAAAATATTAATTCAAAAGTTAAAATATATTTAAGAGGAATAACCATATAACAATTCTAAATTTTTGTATTTATAAAAGGATAATTTTAATTTTAAAATATAAAATTAATTATATTCAAGAATTAAAATTTAATGATACTTTGTAATTAATTCTACAGCTTAAATTCTTACTTTTAAATTTTATATTTAAAATTTGTTGAGTCAATTTCTGTTAGTAAATAAAAAATAACCTGTTATATACATATATTGGTTATATATTCCCCTTGGATATTATTAACTGTGGTTGGGCCA
Source organism: Leucaena leucocephala (assembly GCA_037074615.1). NCBI lineage: Eukaryota > Viridiplantae > Streptophyta > Magnoliopsida > Fabales > Fabaceae > Leucaena > Leucaena leucocephala. Next base: position 1,665,702 of record CM073558.1, on the reverse strand, counting down.
TGTCATCATCGTCACGAAATGGTGAGCTACAATCCAATTAATAATTTATATTATACAAAAGTTTACTATTATTTATATAAAATATAAAATCTATTATTGTAAATCATACATGCGATTTATGGTTTAAATCCATAGGCCATACCCATATTAAATGCTTGAGGTTATTATCAAATCTTGTGTCACAGGGCTTTTTTTTTTTTGGTTGCGATAGTAACATACATGTATTGTTTTCCTAATTAATAATAAATTCAACATCTTGGCCGAGGTGAAATGTTTAAAAAAATGATATTTTTTTTTTATATTGCACTACAATCTCATAAACTTTAAACATATATAAGCAAGATATATTTTTTTTGGCAAAAAAAATGTTTCAATGTTAACTTGATGGAGAATTAACTTGAAAGTTTTGAAAGACTTGAATATTTTTATATTTTAAATTAAAAATAATGAACTAAAATTTTGATCATTCCTTAACTATAAATATTTTAATTTCTTATGAATTCAGCTCTGGGTAAACTGGTCATAATCAAATGTTACCCAATACTTTAAATTAATTTAACATGTATAAGGTGAGTTTAGTTAACGAAAAAATAAAATATATAATTATTTAAAATATTTTTAATTCTTAAAAAGTAGTATTTTGTTGTGATTCTATTAACAGTATTTGGAAATATATACTAATTTTTTAATATATAGATTTATGTTTGAGAATAATTAATTATTTATATAATGAGTTTAATTCTTTTTAAAAAATTAAAAAAAAAAGTATGTATAGAGTTGAGAAGATGAATACCTAATTTTTTTATTTTTTGCTTGAATTATTTCTTTCATGAGTCCGTACCAGAAGTTGTGGAAAAAACAAATAATTAATTTTCACCAAAACATTATTTTCACAAAATATTATCAGTTTATCTCAAAGTTTGGAGATTTGATTCAGAGAGTTCCATCCCCACAAGCAAATATTCGGATACATGCTGCAGCATTTTGTTGTGCCATTATCCTGTTTCTACAACTTGGCCTTTTATGACTGTAAATTTGATTTCAAGGCAAGTTTATAGTAATTAGCTTTTCTCATATTTCGAATTAATAGTGAAAGTATTTTAATGTCATCCATAATCACTCTCACAATTTTGAAATATGGAATTACATATTATCCTACCAAAAAAGAAATCAAATAAAAACATATTGATTATAAGTTTTTAAATAAAAAAATTAACAAAATGGCCAGCAAAACAAGATAAAAAAAAAACATTAACTAAAATGATATGGGGTATCTCCTGGTTATCTTTTTTGGCTATAAGATCAAATGTTGAAGATAGATAATTAAAATTAATTAATAATTAATGAAGTACATTGCGTGACTTATTTATCTCCTCACGGGTCAATGAAACACTAAACAACACACAATTGAACGCGTAAAACACTCGTAATTTGTTAAATTGCTGCAAAATTTCACGCCGGAAAATCTCCTCTCTCCGTTCACTACAATTCTACATCTTTCTCTTTCAGCCTCACTCCCTTGTCTCTGTTACTTGCTCCTATAGTTTTTCTCTAACTCCGTTTCATCCCAACATGATTTCCCACAAAAAATTCAAAGCCATGCTTTCCAGAAAGTCATTTTTTCTTAAACTCTAACATTAGTTTACCCATTTCCTCGACTGTGATTTTGTCTTCCATCATCGCAATGATTGTTCACAGCTCAGTTTGGTTCATTCTTCTTCTAATGGTTTTGATTTTTCTTGCCTTCTTTTTCCTTCGGGTGATTCTGTTCAAAACTGGATTCATCTATACTCTGAATAAACTATGGAGAACCGTTGAGGACTACTTTCATGTTTACCAGTTCTTCAAAGTTCCAGAGCTCAACGACAGCTTGAAGGAGAATCAGCTTTACAAGAAGGTCTCTCTCTATCTGCATTCTCTGCCTTCCCTTGAAGACTCTGATTTCACCAACCTCGTCACTTCGTCAGGGAAGACGCAGAACGACATCGTTCTCCGCCTCGACCCCAAACAAACCATCGGCGACGAATTTCTCGGAGCCAGAGTGTTCTGGTTCCACGAAGCAGAACAAACATCTGAGTCGAAAAACAGAACGTTCGTGCTGAAAATCAGAAAAGCCGACAAGAGAAGAATTCTCCGGCCTTATCTCCAGCACATCCAATCCGTTGCCGATGAAATAGAGCAACAAAGAAAACGTGATTTGAACCTGTACATTAATGCCGGCGCCCAGTCCATAGGCGGAGAAGGGAACGTCGGGTGGAGATCCGTTCCGTTCACGCATCCATCAACCTTGGATACCATCGCCATGGAAAACGATCTGAAGAACAAGATAAAATCCGACCTCGAATCTTTCCTCAAAGCGAAACAGTACTACCAACGATTGGGTCGGGTATGGAAACGGAGCTTCCTTTTGTACGGACCATCCGGCACCAGAAAATCGAGCTTCGTCGCTGCCATGGCCAATTTCCTCAATTACGACGTATACGATATCGACCTTTCAAACATCCCTGGAGATTCCGATTTGAAGCTGCTGCTGCTGGAAACGACGCCGAAATCGATCATCGTAATCGAAGACCTCGATCGGTTCCTGACGGAGAAGAAATCAACGGGCGTGAGTTTGTCGGGAGTATTGAACTTCATGGACGGGATTTTGAACTCGTGCTGCGCAGAGGAGAGAGTCATGGTTTTCACAATGACCAGTAAGGATCAAATCGACCCGAACCTACTCCGACCGAGTCGGGTCGACGTCCATATCCATTTCCCGCTTTGTGATTTTGCATCATTCAAGACGCTTGCGAGTAGCTATCTCGGTGTGAAGGACCACAAGCTGTTCCCGCAGGTTCAAGAGATTTTTGAAAACGGGGCGAGTTTGAGCCCCGCCGAGATAGGCGAGTTAATGATAGCAAACCGGACCTCACCCAGTCGGGCCATTAAGTCGGTGATCAACGCGCTGCAAACGGACGGCGATAGGAGGGGAAGCGGGAAGATCGGGCGGCGATCGGGGGAGAGCAACGACGCCGAGGAATTGGAACAACCGGGTGCTCAGTCTTCTCCGTATAGAGAGGGTCTCCCGACGGTGAGAGATTTACGGAAACTGTACGGTTTGTTCAGAATAAAGAGCAACGCGTAATCTCAGTCGTACGATGGTGGGTGTGAGTCCGAGGTCAGGGCGATGATAGGCTATAGTGTTACACGTGTTAGTGGAGAATTGTACATGTTGGATGAAAAATGGAAAGGGCCAAAATGGGCTTTCTGTACAGAACACCAATATTTGAACATTTGATTGGTTGGGGTTGCAAGATTTTTCATTTGTCACTTTTAGGAGGGATTTAGATTCAAACGTTTAGAAGGGGAAATGTAATTGAATATGTGTATTTAGCAAAAAGGGTTAGATTGATTGGCCAAAGGAAACAACTGCATAAGATTTTATACCTTTTATTACTTTTTTTTCTCCAAATTTCTTTTCCTTCCATTTCAAAGCACCTCTCATCATGTACCAAAAGAAGAAAGCATCTCATTGATTGAATTGCATTTGGTAAAACAATCCATCTATCTGATGCATTTTATAAGTCAAGGCAAATTCATCAAATCATATCCAGTGAACTATGAGGAAATTGATTTGATTTTCTTTTTTAAAAAATAGGTTAATTTAATGGATACATTCTGTTTTTCAAATATCCATGAAGCTTACTTAAAATTTAATATATATATATTATAATTTATTTCTTAAATTAAAATTACTACAAAGGAGAATAAACAATTTTTTTTGTTAAATATAAGTATCTTCCTATTGAAAGTAATATTTAAAGTATTATTGATCATTAAATATAGACATATCTCCTGATATAAATTTGAATTATGGTTCACCAAATTATAAAAATTAGCATGTTTTACTATACATAACTCCATTAATAAAATATACCATTTTGATTTTAGTTTTGGTCAGCAAATTAGAGTGAAGCCTAATACACATCATTTCAGGCAATTATATATGACCACATACCACTTACATATGGGATAAGGGCCTATATCTTGTCATTTGGGCCCAATCCTTCTTCCTGGAACGGGTCCGATTGAAAATGTTATCAAAATGGCATAATTTTACCAACGGGGTTAATCTAAATAGTAAGTGACTCGATATTATTTAAATGGGGTTTTGAGTTTGAACCTTGATATATGCAGAAAATTCCCGTTGGAAGACTCACCCACTATAACCAGATGCACGATGCAGGTCGGATCTAAATATAGTCAGGGCAAAGCTCCTGTGGACCGGGTAGGTAACAAAAAAAATGGCATAATGCCATAATTTCACCAATGAATATTGGTCCGAGTGGTAAATGGCTTAGTATCGTTTAAGCGGGGTATCGAGTTCGAGCCTTGGCGTATGAAAAAAATTTCCGTTGAAAGACTTACCCACTATAGCCAGGTGTGCGACGCTGGTCAGATCTGGATATAGTTAAGGCAAAGCTCTAGTGAATTGGGTGGACAATAAAAAAAATGGCATAATTTTGACCACAAAAGTTAGTGGAGTTACCCATAGTTCAATCATAGAAGGGATAAAACATATAAATATTTAAAGTGTGTTTGATCCCTATAAATTATTACTTTGTTATAGTTATAGTCACGATGTTTAGAAAGGTATATTAGTTCATAAGTACCTAAGTTTATATCTGAGGATAATAGACGATTTGCCTACCCAATATTGGTATCGCCTAGAAGAAAAAGATATTTCACCTTGCCCTTGGATAGTGAATAAGTTCAACCCATTTTTTAAAATTTTTGCAACAAAAAAAAAAATAGTTAGTTGAATTGCCAACAAAAGTTAGTTGTACCAAAAAGACTAATAAGAGTTGATAGATATAGTAAAAAATATATTCGTAATTTATAAAAATGTGAGTTTGCTTAATGTTATTGTTGTAAGAGTTTATTTAGTAGACAATTTTATAAATTTTATGTAAATGTTCTCTAAACTCTAAAGTTATATTTTAGCTTTAATAAAAAATTGGTATTAAATTTACTTAAAAAATTTTATAATAAAAAAATAGTTAAATTGATAAATGGTTAATTTATAAGTCAAAAAAAGCAACAAGCTCGTAAATCAAATCAATTATTTGAAACATGCCTTTGTTTGTTTGTCCCTCAGGAGAGGGGCAATATATATATATTAAAATGATTAAAATGCATAAAAAAATTCTAATTGCTTATAATTCATCTGCCACTTAATTAATCTTTATATTGAGAAAAGTAATGCTTGAGAAAACAAAGAGTATTTTAAAAATAATAATTAGTCATTGAGAAAATTGATACGATGCTTTATACTCATGTTTCAAGACTAAAAACCTTTTAGAAGGGGCTTTTTCTTTCTTTGCTAGAAAGAAGGGGCTTTATTTTTAGGATCAAATCACACAGAGGATTTTCCAAGAACACACTAATTCCAGCCCAATTGCAGGATAGAGGGTTCGTAAAAAAAGAAATGTGGATTCCTGTGCTAATAAAACGAGCTAAATGTTATACAGTACAGGGCGTCACAAATGCGGCGGTAACTAAGTCTTATTTAGGATTCGGATGAAAATTTGATTGTGAGTTTTACACATTCTATTATATTATTATTAAAATTGAACAGTGAGTTATTTTTATGAGCCTATCATTCGTATGGGCTATGAATTAAAAAAAAAAAGTTATATTAGAGTCAGATATAAATAGTATTGTTCTCTTTATACAATATATGAATATCAATCAAATGTGTAGTTTTTTTATGATATAAATTCACTCATTATGAAAGGAGGTTGAAATAAAATATATTTTAAGGAAATATAACTAAGTATTTGATGTGTTAGTTATAGAAGGCTTATCTACTTCTTCTTCTTTTTTAAAAAAAACTTATCCTTTTATTTGGAGGCATTAGTTGCTAATCAAAAATTAGGAATTGTTTCCTCTAACTTAGTCTCTCTCTCTTGTATTTTGGTTAGTCCCTCATTTGTAGCAAAAAAAAAAAAAACAAAACTAATGCATGTTTGTGACCCTAATTATAAAAATTAGTTATTTTTTTAGATAGATTTAAAAAGTCAAATAAATTAATTAATTATGATCAAATATAATCACTTAAAATAAATTTATATTATATATTTTTTAATCTAATAAATTTATATTATATATTTTTTAATCTATCTAAACTAATCTTTTAATCCTAATATTAGTTATATTTAACTGATTTATTTAATTTTTTAATCTATAAAAAAATCGACTAGCTAGAACAGAAATAAATAACTTCAACTGTCAACAATAAGTATTCATTTTTATTTTAATTATAAAAATTAATTAATTTTTTAAGTAGATTAAACTAATTAAATAAACTATTTAGTTATGCTAAATATAATCCTCAAGATAAATTTATATTATATACTCTTCAATCTATTTAAATTAATCAATTAACTATTATATTAATTATAATTATTTAATTTATTTAGTCTCTTTATCATGTAAAAAAACTAAATATTATAATTATAATTAGCAGCGGAGTTACTATTTAACCCTATATTTTCGTCTCCAACTAGAAAGCCATGTTTGCTGATAAGAGTAACTGCTCTTAAATTCTAAGCATGGAGAGCAATACCTCAAATGAGGAAGCAGGGTACACTCGTGAGGATGATAGCTGCACAGACGAATTTTGGGAGAAAAAGAATACAAGTAGATTTTTCACTGTCCATCAACATTCAACACGAACATGAAGATAACTTCTTCATCTCACTAATTTCCATTTCAGGACCCGAAATTACATCAAGCTTGGACCCCTTTAGTGTGGCTGCACTATGATCACCATGATTACCGTTTCCATTCGTACATTCCAGTGATTTCTTCGACACAACCCCGTTGATCACTTCCATCAATTTGAAGAACGCAGATTCTACGTTCTCCCCACTGAGAGCCGAAGTCTCCGAGAAGGAGAGGCCCTGATCCTCCGCGAACTCCACAGCGTCCTCCGTCGACACTGCCCTCAGATCCACCAGGTCTGCTTTGTTCCCTATTAGCATTATCACTATCGAGTTATCTGCGTGTGCTCGTAACTCCTCCACCCACCTCGCTACGTGATCAAACGACTGCCGTTTGGTTATGTCGTACACCAGCATTGCCCCTAATGCTCCTCTGTAGTATGCACTTGTCACTGCCCTGTACCTATCATCACCAGGAAACTTTGCAATTTCAATGCTAGATCCTACTCAGTTTGAAGTTTTACATAATTTATCTATGTAGATGATGGGCGTGATCTGTGGATAAGGCGACAGATATTGTATATAAAATAGATAAATCTCTTACTGGAGTAATAGAAAGCAAAAGTAACTCTGAGGAAGGGAAATTTAAATAGAGAGAGTTCAGAGAACAGCTTGTGTTTGATAAAATGCCCCTGAAGTCTAAGGTTCTATCTGGCGTTACATTGCTTGAATACAATATAATCCTCCAGTTGGCACTATTACAATGCAACTCTGGAAAGAAAGTTCAAATACTAGGAGTTCAGTGAACAGCATGTATGATTTTGATAAAATGCATCTAAAAATCCAAGGTCAATTTGGTATTAAATTGCTTGAATATAATAATCATCTAGTTGTTACTATCTGGGAAACTCGGAAGTAAGAGGGATTGAGAGAGAGAGACAGAGGGAGAGAGAAGGGAGATGAACCTTTCCTGGCCTGCCGTGTCCCAGATCTGAGCTTTGATGACTTTGCCATTGATGGTGACAGTCCTAGTCTGAAACTCGACACCAATGGTGGACTTTGAGTCAAAGCAGAACTCATTCTTTGCAAACCTTGAGAGTATTTGGGTCTTGCCCACAGCAGAGTCCCCGATCACTACCACCTTAAACACATAGTCTATTTTCTCATACCCATTCTCCTGAAACCTTTCAACATCAACCCCATTCATTTCCTGGTTCATCTTCCTTCTTCCTGACACCAGCAACAACTTGATAATGGTGAAGAAGAATGGAGCAAAAAATCTATGTTTTTTCACTTACCTTGACCAAACTAGACGCATAAATCTTGATCTTAGCTGAATCTCTTTGCCTGCAAAAAGACACAAGTTTGGTCCAAGAAGGATTTTGGTGGTGAGGGGGTAAGTGTGAGCAAGTAGAGGGGAAGAGGGAAGAAGCTGGGGAAAAGATGAGACACAGTAGCCTGACAGAATGCTGCTGAGCTGAGTTACCGGTGGCAAAAGAAATAGGCAATGAAATGCGGCACAGTCCTTGTCTCACTTTTATTGCTTCACCAAATTATGAGCACCGTGCATTACAACACGGACATATATTATTTTGTCACTATTCTTCGTAATTATTGGCCTCTAGGCAGATTTTAGTTGCAGTATGGCACGTAGGGGCTCATTTCCCTTCATTTAATATGTATGTCACAGTGGTGTTCATTTTTTCCTATCCCAAATTATCCCAATCCAGTCCTAAATAATTCGGGATGGGTCCGTCTTGTCTCATGAAGAGTCAAGACGGGATATCCCAGAATGGGATAGGGAAGAGGGTCGAGTCGGGGCGAGACGAGTTTCAGTCTGGCCATCGTGATTTCCGCCCCGTCCCAAATATTTTTTTTTAAAAATAAAAAATATTTTTATTTTATTTATTTTTTATAAAAAATAAAAATAAAAAATGGTATTGATTATATCATATTATTTATTAGATGATTGTATTTTTTCTTCTTTATATGTATTTATTTCTTTACAGATGAAACAGTAACTTCAGTTAGTAAAGTGAAAAAATTGAAAAAGTAATAGTATTTGTAGTATAATTAATGGTATTTATTATTTTAAGTTGCTAATTATAATAAAGATAATTTAATTTCTTCTATTATTTTTTGTGTTTTAATTATATGTTACTAATAGATATGATATATATAAAATATCTAATAATTTATTTTTTCTTTTAAATTAGGTTCGAGAATTCTCGAACCCGTCCTGATCCCAAAAGGGACCGGGATATATTCAGGATAGGACAGGACATTGCGTCCCATATCTTATCTCGAGGATGAGACCAGGACAGATTTATCCCAATCCTGCCCACCCCTAGTATATCACACACATACATTAACGTTGTCATTTATCACTCCAAAATGCCTGAAGTAGATGTGGTATTTAACATGAAGATAAGATATTCCAAACACTTCTTCATAAATTAGTAGTTGGTAATATGCATGCTGTATAAGAAATATTCTTTATAAAAAGTAAATTAAAGAAAGTACATTATAACTTTTAACACAAAAGGAGTGTAATGAGATTTGGCAGTATATTACACTTTATGAAGTGACATTTGGTTGTTTGCTTAAAGTTAAGGGGTTTGGAAATTACGTCACTGGGTAGCGAAGACTTGGAGAATTGGTCTATACTTCACATCACTTTGTTCCTAATCTCTGCCGTAATCCATGGATTCATTGCTTCTCTTTTTTAAAGTTCTCAATCTCATTCATGACATCATGTTTTTTAATTTGAAATTTCATTCTTATTCGTCTGTTTCAAATGGGACTGTTTCCCCCATTTTGATGATTAAAAAGAGAGTTTTCTTACTTTAGTTGAATTGCATCATTGAAGCAAAAGGGAGGTTGAAACAACTCATGATAGTGACCAAGATTTATTAACTATGTTCCTTAGGTATAATGCTGTCTGCATCTGCTTAGCTGTTTCTGGTTTTCAAGCTGAGTGCCCATGTGTTACTTGTAAGGAGGTACCATTAAGGCTTCAAAATTTAATTTGCTCAGTCATTAAAATGACACAAAATAAAATATAGATAAAAAAGTAAAAGTAAAAATAAAATTAAAATGATTGAACCCTCTACTGTAGCACCTGTACATTCATGCATTAAAAAGGAATGATACAAAAGAATATTAACTAAACATTGCATTAATTTTTTTTTCATTCCATTCATTTGAATGTATTTACGTGTTTATTCTTTTATGGAAGATGTTGACTCATGATCATGCTGTAGTAGATAGAAATAAACTGGATTTATGAATAGGATGAAGATGTTCAACCTGTTTTAACCTGACATGGTACTAAAATTATCCCACATACACCTAATAAGCATGTTTAGAGAGTCAAACAGTTAACTTCCTTTTTACCCTTTTTACTCCAAAAATAAATAAGTGGTCCTTGCCTATCTATGTCTCTTTGAACAACAGAATGTCATAAATTCCAGTCTAAGTTTATAATATTTTTTTTATAAAAAAAATAGATAAATTTGATACCAGTATATCACCGAGGTAAGGGTATAGCCTCAGAGTTCAGAGAGCGTTTATAGGGACTTAAGATATCACTTATCAAATGAGCGATGATGATAGTAGCAGGAATCGAACTCGCGTCCTCTTTATGAGATAGAATATAAATATATAATATAGCAAGGAAGACTGCGATATTTTTCTGTTCTTTTTCTTTTTGGTTTTCAGACATAGGAAGTATATTTCGCTCATAACAAATTAAAATTGAATCTTAAGCCCCCATTACTTAAGTGATAATAAGTATATTTAAAGAGTTGAGTTACATTTGATTTACTAAAATATTATTTTATTAGCATTCAATATTCTAAAATATTTTTTTATAAATTAAACACTCTAAAATATTTTTTTTTCAAGACACTCAATATTTTAAAATAATTTTAGTGCAATTTTGCCATAATATTTTCTCCATAGCAATGAGCACCCTTCCATGTAAAAATTTATAAAAGAGAAAAAAAATAGTTTAGAGTGCTCATTGCTACTAAAAAATATCATGATAAAAAAATTATATCAAAAATTACTTTAAGATGTTGAATCTTATTTTAAAAAAATATTTTAGATACTAGGTATACTAAAAATTATTTTAAAATATAAGATATTACTAAAAAAATATTTTAAGATAATGCAACTTAATCTTAGCATCTATTTAGTTATTTTCAAAAAGGAATAAAATGGAAATAAAGAGGGATCTTTGGGATGTTAGTTAAGAATGGGCCCTGCTGCTGCGATTGTATTTAAGAGATGATGAGATTTTGATAAACTTGGTTTGTCCATTAGGTCAATGGAATGACCATAAGACACGATTAAAGAAGAAAAAAAGCATTCTTAGAAATATTGGTCAAGTCCTTTGAAGGATAATTTTGATTACGCACACTAATATAAGTTATTTATTTACTTCTTATTCTTATTTATTTAAAATTCTAAACTCCTTAGAACAGCTTTTGTTTTTTCTTCTTGCATCGACAGAATATGAAGGCCCCCATCCAACAAGATTCAACCTCTTCGTACCTACTACCGCAACCCTAAAGGCAAACCATTCGTTGACCGAAAAGCCTAAAAAAGAAACCATGTTTGCATAAAATCTACGGCGTCCAGATTAGCTCTCGTACTAAAAATATTCTGCTCAACCTAATAAATATAAGATAGAGTTGAGCATTAAATTATAAAATATAACTTATATATTTTTTGGACTAGACACCGAGTATAGGGGCTGCCCTACCCTGTCCATGAGCACCCCTTCTTTTTTCTCTCTCTATCTTAGAAGGGAGAATATGATAACTACTGGTAACTATAAGATAATTTTAAAAATATAAATAGTTAAATAGGTAAGTTGTATCTTTTAATATTTATAACTATACTAATTTTTTTCTTCTTTTTTTAACTTTGTTAATTATCATATGATTACATTATAAATTATAATTATTTATTTTATTTTTTTAGATGATTCATCTTTGTCAATATTTGAGAGATTGATACAAAGTTATAATTACAAACTATTTAAATTTCAACGTTTATTTTTTATATGCAATAGATCTCAAAATTTTAATTATTATCTTTGTTCTCTTATTCTTAGTGGATTATAGATATTATTTAACTCTTGAAAACACATAAATATGGTATTATTTTAGAAATTCATAATTGTAGATTTTTTTCACAACATGAGCATGACATCACGACTTAGGCATGCCCAGCCCAAAATTATTAAGGCTTTTACTGGGTAGGGCCAGACATCAGGCTGTAAAATATAACCCATATATTTTTTGGGCAGACCACTGGGCAGGAGGCTCCCCTATCCAAATCTGCCTATGCACATCTCTATATATTACCAAGCAATTTTTCAAAAAAATTAATTTTAATTATTCTGTTTGGCCCAACTCATATTTTATTAATTCAAATGAATAGTAAATTATTTGATTAAGAATTTGACGTTTCATAATTAATACAAACAATTCAAGATTGTTATGTTTACTCAACGGAAAAGTATTATATTTAAATTCATGTTTAAAAGTCTATAATTTTTAGTTCGTTTCCTCTTAAATTAAATTATATTTGAAAAGTGAAATTCTTCAGCTGGAGTATTGGTACTAGTGCGATGTGTCGGATGAAAGGATCTTAATTGATTGGGGTCTTTATATATTGATTTAGACATCAGGTGAATCAATTCAACAGTTTATAAATTTTTTTTTTCCAAAAGTTGATTGGAGTCTACTTAGATGGAAGCATTAGGACTAACTGAATGGTAAATAGTTTATTATCTTTTAAATAGGATTTTAAATTTAAATTTTAATATATATAAAAAAAATTGTTAGAGATTCACTCACTATAATCAAATATCTAATACATGTTATATTTATATATAGTTAAAATAAAATTTTGATGAATCTGATAGATAATAAAAAATAAAAAAAAACAAGATAGAAGCATTAGCTGGGGCGAAATAATGGAATTGTGTCCCTTATTTGATCTCTTTAATTAAGCCTCAATTAAGAGATATTAATAATTAAATTGTGGTTTAATGGTGTTGGGATAGATACCTTTAGTTTATTTTTTTTTCCAAAATAAACTGTAAATATTTTTTCAACCCTATTAAATTATAATTTAACAAATCAAAACCAAATAATACTTTGATTTAATGTACTTTTTTTTAGTAGTGAACTAAATAGATTATAAAATAACATAATTAAAATTCAAACCCTATTTTATTAAAAAAATATTTTTGAAGAAGGGCATCGTAATTATAATTATAAAGCTTTAAACTATATACTACATGTATTTTTTGTGTGTATCACACTTTGTAACAGGAACAACAGAACTCAATTTTTTTTTGGTTACTCATCAAGTTTATCAGAATTTTATCTTAACTATATCCAGCGACTTACACCTAACTATAATGGGTGAGTCTTCTAACAAAATTTTTTTACATACGTTAAGACTCAAACTCAATATCTCATTTAAGTGATATCAATCTGTTTAACAGTAACTCAACTCAACTTATAATTAAAAGAACTTAACCAACTTGGTACAGATGGTGGACCTATCACTCTCTCAAAGTTGATAGTGGAGACATATGAACTCTGAAGCCTGAAGGGCTTTCTTCCCCAAGGTACAATCATTGTTACAGATTCCCTCGTACTTTCTATTAAAAAAAACAAAAAAGATTCCCGGATACAATTGTCCAGGATTTTTGTTTCTTTTTCCATTTTTTTAAAAAAAACTATAATAAAAATAATCATTCATAAAAGAGGAACAACTTTTATACTCCAATCAAATGCAAAAAATCTAGTATATATGTTGATAACAAGTAATTCATGTAACATTTAGCTTAATATTTTTACAGATCCGGAATATGATAAGAATATATTAGAATCTGTAATTCTATTATATCTCTACAGAATAAAACAAAATTTGCTGATAGTCTAGTAAAGAAGGGGTTGACAAAAAAGAACAAGAGGGATATGATTTAAAATTGAGATAATCTCCCAAATTAATTTTCCCTATATATATTTATGATAGTTGACAAAAGGAATATATATATATATATATTGATTTAAATCATAATTTTCCAATATATATATATATATATTCCTTAAATAGCTTCTTGCGCAACATCCTACAACATGAGCTGATCTTCCCTAACTGGCGGCTTCTTTCTCTTCAAAACACAATTTATTGGCCTATCTCTGGGTCAGATTTATTTATGGGACTATATACAGGTGCAAGCCTGCCTTTACAGTTTATTGGACTTTAAAATCACTTCGGCCTGAAAGGAGACCTCAAAATCAACATTACCAAATCGTATTTTAAATATAATTACTTTTAATAAAAAATATATATATATTAAAAAACCCTGAAGCCAAAAAATTGCCTTCTCATTTAAAGATAAAATAATGATTTTATAACTTTGGGCAATAGAAAATTGATATGGAAAAATTACCTTTTTTGTTTTTCAATGTTCAAATATCTGTATAATTTATTTTTCATCCTCCCTATCTTATGAATTTTTACTAATAAAAGAATAATTGTAGAAATTTGAAAAATTTATTAATTTTGATACGTAGTAGTTAATAATCTTTATAAAATGGACTAGAGGATGTAATAAATAAGAAAAGGCTTTCTGCTGATGAAACTCCTCCTTCTTGAATTCTACATTAAACAGATAATAATTTTTTTACAAGAAAAATTTAAATAAATTTAGACGCTACCCTCATTAAAGTTTAGACACAAGTTTAGAATTTAGAGATACTTATAATATATTTATAAGATCTCTTGCTAAAAAGATTTTCACAACATCAGTCAAAACTAAATAGACAATAATATTTTTTTTGTATAAAAAATTTTAAAAATAAGTTGAGTTTATCTACATTTTAAAGGTAGGTAAATTTTTTTTTCTTTTTAGGTGATATCAATATTAAATAGAATAAATTATTTATTATCTTTGACATAAATTTAAACATTTTAAAATTATAATATCTCTTTAAATATTATAACTAAAATTATAATAAAATAATATTTTTTAAAAATTAAATAAATTTTAAATAATTATATTTTTCACCTCTGATCGTTCACGATAGGTAACGGACAACCACGGATCCATCTAAAACTTTGAAGAAAATGGTTGCTTTCATGTAAGCCACGCCACTATCAGACTTCAGACTTCAGACTTCGTGGCCCAAACTTATCCCCTCAAGTCTGAAATGTCTTCTTCCACAACAATCTAAACCCCAAAATCGTCTGTGTCATTCTCTTCTCTTCTTCCATGGATAGCTTCTCAAGCTCTGTATCAACCCTCAAAGTCCCTTCCCTTCCTTCAACTCATCGTGACTTCTATCCCTTCAAAACAGCTCCTTGTTCATCACCTAACCTCCCTCCACAACCTCAAGCCCATGTCTCCTCCTCTTCTAAACCTAGCTTAACCCCCAAAACCAACCCTTTCTCTCACAAGGGTTTTCCTTCACTGGTCTTTTCTTCTTATTCCTCTTCCGGTACTCCATCTTCTCAAAATCCAATCTTTTATCGCAATCCTGCTATTGGGTATGCTGCAGCTGTAATAGACGTGGCCCAAAGCAGCGATTCTCTTCACCTGGTTCAAAGGGATGTTCAGAGGCTTCTGGGGTTTCTGAAAAATATGAAATTTGAAGAATCAGCCATGGCGATGAGGGCAGTGTTAGAGCAGGGGAGATTCCATAGGCATGTGGTGGTGTTGGTGAAGATGCTGCTAAAGAAGAACAAGATTGGGATTGTGAAGCAAGTGTTGGAAGAATTCGAGAGGATTTATGATGAGCTTTGTGGCACGCAGGTTGTCTTGGTTTCTTCAGCAACTAAGATGGAAGAAGATCAACTGTTTGGGATAGCTGAGAATGTGCAGAAAGTGAGTGGGGCTTTGAAGGTTAAGGTGAGGAACTTGGTTCATGAGAATTCGCCCTCGTTTGCTATGTAAAAATAAATAAATAAAAACCAATGAAAAATGTTGTAATTGGTTCCTTTCGATACCCAGATTATAATCTGGAAATGTCTGCCGCTTATCACTTCAATTAGTGATATTGAATTATAATGAAGATGACGTTTGACTAATATTGATTAATATTGTTCCATGCTAAATGCTTCAATAGCAGAGACGCTTTGTTCAGTATTGATGGCCATCTTTTCCATAGCTCGTTTCTCTGTATAAATCAAAGAACCAGAGGGATCATTAACTCAAGCTGCGAACTTAGACATGCTTCTGTGCTGGTGCAAACCTTGTTTAGTGAAGAAATTTTTGAATGCATTGAGAATAATTGTAATGGCATGAAATTTTTTCACATGTTTGATCTATATATAATCTCGTGCCATTTGGAATCTGTCCTTCTAAATAAAAAACTACGAAAGAGACTGCAGCAATCAAAAAAGGAGCAAGAAAGCCTCGGGGATTTAGCGTACAACGTGTTGCTCTATATATTTTATCCATACGATATTGATATTGTCCATATTGATGATTAATCATTTCCTTAACTAAATTAGGGGATATTGCTAAAAATGACATGATGGCAAAGATAGTCAATAAAAAGGACCAAGAATTATTTCTTGAAGAACATACAAAAATAGACTATGATCAAAATAGAATGAGTTTTGTTTACTTAAGTAATGGAAATGTAAAAGTTACTTTTTGAAAAATCTACTCTGACAATATTTAAAATTAATCTAATTATATATCTATACAAATAAAATATGAGAAAAAATTATAAAAAATGCAAGTTAAAATAAAGAACATAGAAGACCATAGATTAGTGTTACAAATAGGATATGGACATGTAACATGCCACTCATTAAGAATTTTTTATACTACTAAACAATAAACAATAAGGTCATTTACTCATATTTTTCATTTTAGTTTGCATTTCTTACACTTTTTCTTATCTAGTTTTTGGAAGGCCTTCAGAGGATGATTGTTGGTCCTTTTTACCAAACATATTTGTCCTTTTTAGCAATTTCGTAAAGAAATTGTTTAAATGAAAAGCAATGGTTTATGTGGAGTTGAATCCATGCGGTCCAATTCAATGCTTATCCGGTTTTCGACCATTGGATATTAGTTTTTTTCAACATCCATCACACATCATTCATTCTATGGAACTTGGAAATTTAGGTCTTTATCTCTCCAACGTAACTTGACTTACAATTTCATTTTGATTTTTATCTCACTACTCATCTTTCAAAGTCATTTCATTTCTTTATGGTGATTTTTTTATCGGTTTATTTACCCTGCAGTGGAAGTTCATATAATTTTACAAGGACTTTGCATTAACTTTGGAATTTTAATAATCAAAATAAATTATACTCAAGTTTTCCCATATGTCAAATATATATATATATATATTCAAGAAATTAATCTACACACATACACGTTTCAATTTCTTCCCCATAAATAAATGAAATGGCTTGTAATTTGGTTGACAACTGGTGCAGTGAATGTGAACATTCAGTAACAAGGCCCACTACCAACCTTAAAGGCCTTCGTGTGCTACGTTTATATTTTCTATATTTTCAAATTAAAAAAATCAAAGATTTTTTCTTTTAAAAAAAAAGTTATGAGTATAATTTCTTTAGTCTTTAACAAAATAACTACAGTATCATTGACAGCATCTAAGCCGCCATAGACTAATGCTGGAATGCAGCTGGCCACTAGATCTTTTTTTTTAAGTTACATGGATATAAGCCAAATTGAATGTGCAACCTCTTAACTATAAAATAATTTTTATATTATTAAACTATAAAATGACAACTAATCAGAGGTTATATTTAGTGAGAGACACTAATTATTCATAATATAATAAAGTAATATTTAAATTTTAATTTAAAAAATATTTATATTTAATATATAGTTATTCATCACCTAATATTTTCTCTAAAAAAAGTAAACTATGAGACCACTGGCAGGTGAGTAGATTTGGATAAGTCATTATACAACTATTATAATTTTTCTTTTAAAAAATTAATTCGTTCGTGGAATGTTTTATAATATAATATTTGATAAATTTTATGAGGGGAACTATTATATGTAATGTTGATATTTTGATTACATATATGACTCTTGGACTCATACCAAGTGATGAAATTATAGGTAGAGTTTAAAAATTAGAACTTTATGGAGTATAAAAAAATTTAACGCAGCCAAAAGTAAAAATATTTATTATATTGGCCCTTATAATTATAATATATTAGTATTAAATATTGTAAAATTTTATGTTATACATAAATAAACAAACAAATGGATTATCTGAATTTCTACATCATACAAGTTTTAAATGAAAAAAAAGTTGAATATTACAGTTGAATATATCTATGTATTTTTTTAAAAAGAAAGTCAAATATCGTAGTCAAGCAAGTCTCAACGTCGATTGTGGGACGGATTTCTTGATGATATTTTAATTTTAGGAGGAAACAAATATACATTATGTACACCAATGGGGAAATAATTTCACAAAGAACACAGCTCAAAGCAGAAGGGGCCTGGTCAAATCTCAACGGCAGAGATAGGCCAGCAAAGGAGGACAGCGAAAGAAAAATTTTTGAAGGGAGGTCTTTTGACTTAGCATGCAAGAAGGAGTCTTCTCTTTATGGGTACAGATGGAAGGCGAAAACCATTAAATACAACCATTTCCTGTTTGAATTTCCTCTTCAAAATTATGCATTTCTAAGGCCCTCTTTCTCCCCTTCACTCGCTGGGGTCATTTTCTGAGCTGCGATCTCGGTTTTCTCGGCAACTTTTTGTTGCTAAAATGGGCTGTGATTTTCCATGGCTCTGGTCTTTCTCAGTTCTCTCTCTCTCTCTCTCTATCTCTCTGAAGATGTGTTGACTTTTGGTCTTCTTTTTTCTGGTTAGTCTCATGATATGTCAGTGAGGTCCCTCAAATAGCTGCTATGAGCTTCTTAATCTGGAATTAAGCTTTGTTGATCTCATTTCCTTTTATAAGCTTGATTTTTGGCGTAATATTTATTGAAGTGTTTTTTAGCTTTTTCCTTAAATGACTTTTTCAGTATTGCTTGGGAGCTGGGAAATAATGGTGATAACTGAATTGAGAGGGCCAGAGAAGAATAAGGGGTCACTTAGTCAAGTCAACCGATAAGTTCGCCTTTGCTGAATTGAGTTCTTCAAACTTCAAAAGAACTTGAACACTCTTCAGGTATCAGAAAATATTGTTGAATGGACAAGAAACCTTATTTGTTGCTATAGAAGTTATTGAACTAATTTATTAAACTGCTTGTTCAAGTCTGTGAATTAAGGTTCTTGATTCATTTTTACAAACGATCTTCCTACTCCCTACTTCCTTTTGACGAAGCTGCACATGAGCGCAGGTTCAGAATCCATTAGTTTTACTTATATGCCATTCTAAATGAGAAACGTCTCGTTAGAATCTAGTATGATTTCGTTATAGACTGTTGTGGTCAAATTTATGATGTGAACGTCCTTTGTGTGCCATTAAGAAAAACATTGGTAAATGATTCTGATAAACTCATTTTTTTCTTATGGAATCTGGCGCTTAGGCATTTGAAATTGAATTGAAATAGGTATCAAAGCATTCCTCAATCAGGATTCTGGGAAAATTTCTGCAACCTTTCTGTCAACATTAGTCAGTGTCAGGCTGTTAGCTTGGAAAATGAAGATTTTAGCTTCATAGCCTAACCGTGTGTCAAGATGATGGTAGTAGATGCATTGTCTTCTGCCACTTCTGGTCCTGCTTCAGAAGTTATTTCTCAGCTTATAGATTGTATTTTTGAGCTTGTACTATGTGCTAATGATGTCCTTGTGAACAAGGATAGTTTTAAGGAACTCGCAGCTTACTTGGAAAGAATTGTGCCCATCCTAAAAGAATTGAGGACGAAAAAAGTCAGTGATATTGAGACATTTAACCGCACCATTGACATTTTGAATCGTGAAATTAGAGAGGCAAATAATCTGATTCAAGAATGCAGCAGGAAGAACAAGGTCTATCTCTTATTGAACTGCAGGTCTATTACAAAGCATTTAAAGAATAGTACAAGCGAGATCAACCGTGCTCTTGGATTTATTCCTCTTGCTATCCAAGATCTTTCTTCTGGAATAATTGAAGAAATTGAAAATCTCTGTGACAATATGCAGAAAGCTGAGTTTAAGGCAACCATAGCAGAAGAGCAGATTTTGGAGAAAATCGAGACAGGGATACATGAAAAGAATATTGACCGCTCTTATGCCAATAATTTGTTGATTCTTATTGCACAAGCTGTTGGCATAACAAATGAGAAGTCAACAATGAAGAAGGAACTGGAAGAATTCAAGAGTGAAGTTGAAAAAACCCGTCTAAGGAAGGACTTGGCCGAAGCTATACAAATGGATCAGATCATTGCTTTGCTTGAAAGGGCTGATGCAGTCTCATCACCAAGGGAAAAAGAACTGAAATACTTTGCAAAACGAAAATCTCTTGGGAGTCAACCCTTAGATCCTCTTCGATCATTTTATTGCCCCATAACTCGGGATGTTATGGTGGACCCTGTTGAAACTTCTTCAGGGCAGACATTTGAGAGAAGTGCGATAGAAAAGTGGTTTGCAGAAGGAAATAACATGTGTCCTCTTACGATGACTCCTTTAGATACATCAGTTTTGCGACCTAATAAAACCTTGAAACAATCAATAGAAGAATGGAAGGATCGAAATACTATGATTAGTATTGCTTCAATGAAAGAAAAAATCCAGTCAGGAGAGGATGAAGAAATACTGTGTTGTCTGGAAACTCTGAAGGGATTGTGTGAAGAAAAAGATCAGCACATAGAATGGATGGTAATGGAGAATTACATACCTGTTCTTATCCAGGTTCTTGGCTCCAGAAACCATGATGTAAGGAATGAAGCTCTTGTCATCCTTTTCATGTTGGCTAAGGATAGCGATGATGCCAAGGTACATCTATAAATAATCACTTTTCCTCAGTTTATTTATTGATTTTAATTCTTTTTTGTTCTATTTTAAAATGGTATGCAACAGATAATTTATACATTCTGAAATTATATTAATGAATTTTAGCTACAGCTTCTAAGCTTGTTATAGTCTGATAAATAAATGCATGCAGAAGTTTTATGTAGTAATTCAAGCATCAAGCTTGAGCCTATAACTAATTTTTCTTTTAGGCAAGAAATTCTAAGAACCTGGAAAAGAAATTCAAAATGGATATATTCCATTCTGTCTTACATCCATGGATTGATTCATCATGCAAAAATGACCCATAAGTCAAGAAAGGAGATTCAAACTTTGTGTTCTAGACAGTGCCGGTAGAGATTCAATATGTAACACAAATTACTCACCACTATTCCCCAAACTCTTTCTTTCTACTGAAAGCACCCTTCTCATATTCATATGTTTGCTTTGGGATGACCTACTGAAATAAGTGGTTCAACACCAATGCTCTAAGCAATGAATTATGTACATAGAATAGTTAGGGCCGTTCCCTCCCATATCAGTGCTTAACAACACTAACTATTGAGCTTATGCATTTAAAACCCTGTCTAAACTTTGATTTAGAAATTTGGTCATATTATACTCCTTTGACATTTCTGAAGTCATTTCCCACCCTTCTCATTCTGGTTTACAATACACATGAGCTTTATGGTTATATCCACTTTCTAAATCCCTTATTTTGTTACTGTATCATGATTTTTCAAATTGGCTGCACAAATTTGCTATATCCATGGATATTTAATTTCTCCACACCCTAATATTTTGCAGGAAAGACTTGCAAATGTTGATAATGCAATTGAATCAATTGTCCGTACTCTTGGACGTCGTGTGACGGAAAGGAAATTGGCAGCAGCATTACTGTTGGAGTTATCCAAGTATGATAGGTTACGAGAATACATTGGAAAGGTTCAAGGTTGCATACTACTATTAGTGACTATATCTAGCAGTGATGACAACCAAGCTGCCAGGGATGCTACAGAACTACTGGAGAATCTTTCATACTCTGATCAGAATGTTTTGCAGATGGCAAAGGCAAATTATTTCAAGCATCTATTGCAGCGCCTTTCCTCAGGTTTATTCTTCATCCTGCATAGTTTTATTCCATGCATCAACATTATTTATTCCTTTAGGTTCTAGTTCATCTTATTTTTCTGTTGAAAGATATGCTTGCAGTATAGAACTTCCTTAGAGATCAGAGGGAATATCTGTATGTTGAATAGCAAATCTTCCCAGAAAGCAAAAAAACAACAACCATGATCTTCCTAAACATGTGCAAATAGTAGTAGAAATATCTAGTACGGTTTTGCTATTGTCCGAACATCATATAAAATCATCATCTTTGTTAAGCGATTTGAGAGAATAATTTTGGGGGAATATGCTGATGACAAATAGAAGAGGAAGGTTCTGATGACAACCTTTACTATTTATTTCTTTCTTTGTGCAGGACCAGATGATGTAAAATTGCCTATGGCCACAACTCTAGCAGAAATGGAGTTAACTGACCACAATAAAGAGTCTTTATTTGCAGGTGGCGTTCTGGATCCTCTTCTTCACCTGGTCTCACATGGTGATCCTCAGGTGAGAACCATGGCCATTAGAGCTCTTCGAAACCTATCCAGTTTAAAGAAAAATGGACTGGAAATGATTCGACAAGGAGCAGTGCGCCCATTATTTAGGCTTCTTTTCGAACGTAGCTTACCACCCTCAAGTTTGTGGGAACATGTAGCTGCCATAGTCATGCAACTTGCTGAATCAACCATTGCTCAAGATACCCAGACACCAGTTTTATTATTTGAATCTGATGATGATGTTTTTAACCTCTTCGCCTTAATTAGATTCTCGGGGCCTGAGGTGAAGCGAAACATTATCCAGACCTTCTATGCCTTGTGTCAATCCACATCAGCTGCATACATCAAGACCAAGCTAATAGAGGTGTGCATCTAATTGAAGCTAAATATACTAACTCCTACAGCTACAAATGTTTTTCTGGTCTTTTAAATAATAAAGTCAAAGGATAGCATGTAACATTAATGGGCATCATCTCTGAACTTGGACAAGGACCATGTTACTGATATAAAGCTAAACATGAAAATAACGGCAAACATCTTGCATTTGGCTAAGCCGAAATATTCATTTATGAATAACTTTGGACCAAGTTTTTGAGTCAATTGCCAACTTTTTCGCGATATAGATGTAAAAGTAATGATAATGTGGGTTTCACGGACATCAAGCATATTGCTAAAGTAGTCTCTAATGAAAGTTTCCTAAGTCATAAGCTGCGACTTTGCATTGTTTACTTCCTGAGAAGTTCAAGGTATTAAACAATGAGATTTACTATTTATATGATGCACGCACTTTTCTGGATGCCTAGATGATTAAAAACAATGTAAGAATTACTTTTTGTTTCTGTGTGGCAATGTTGATGTTATTGATATAAAGCTTTTGTTTGATTCTGTGAGTTTGAAAACACAATATGATTATTCTTACCTGTCAAACAGCTTATAATTATGCCCTATACCAGCAAGTGGTGTATCAACTGTTGAGGATTAAAGTCCTTAAAGCTGCCTCTATGAAAAATTTCATTCACTCAACCTCCAAATTTACTTAAAGTATTTAATCTATTTTGATCAGTTTTTGCTGTATCGCAATGTATTGTAGTTAAATCAATTTCCATATTTATCTGCAGTGCTCTGCCGTTCAAGAACTGGTTCGGTTTTGTGAGAATGAAAACCTTGATCTACGAGCAAGTGCTGTAAAACTGTTGTCATGCTTTGTTGCAAGTTGCGATGAGCCAAGCATTCTGGAGAATGTAAACCAGAAGACTTGTGAGAATTTAGTATGGATCCTTAGATCTTCTTCAGATGAAGAAGAGCTAGCTTCTGCTATGGGCATAATATGCCAACTTCCAGAAATTCCCCAGATCTCTCAATGGCTTCTAGATGATGGTATACTACCCATCATTTATAGGTATATCCAAGAAGGGAAAGACAAAGATCTCCAAAAGAACAACTTAGTAGAAAATTCTGTGGGTGCCCTACGTCGTTTCACAGTCCCAGCAAACTTGGAGTGGCAAAGAAGTGCAGCAGAAACCGGTATGATGACCGTTTTAGTACAGTTGCTTGAATGTGGAACCACATTGGCAAAACAACGGTCAGCATTGTGTCTTAGTCAATTCTCAAAGAGTTCAGTTGAGCTGAGCAAGCCAATTTCCAAGCACAAGGGATTCTGGTGCTTCTCAGCTCCTGCAGGAATCAGCTGTTTGGTTCATGGAGGAATCTGTTCTGTCGAGTCATCATTTTGCCTCGTAGAGGCCGATGCAGTGGGGCCTTTAACAAGGACTCTGTGGGATTCCGATCCTGGAGCTTGCGAGGCTTCTTTGGATGCACTCCTGACTTTGATTGAAGGTGAGAGACTGCAGAGTGGTAGTAAAGTGCTTGACACAGCAAATGCCATACCAGCAATGATAAGATTTCTCAGTTCCTCATCCCCTGGATTGCAGGAAAAATCTCTAAATGCTTTGGAGAGGATTTTTCGGTTAATTGAGTACAAACAAAAGTATGGAGCCTCAGCTCAAATGCCCCTAGTTGACTTAACTCAGCGCGGTAATAGTAGCATGAGATCGATGGCAGCTAGAATATTGGCACATCTAAATGTGCTTCATTATCAGTCTTCTTATTTCTGACAAGAAGTGATTATTCAAATTCATGTACGGAGGAGCTAACAATGATCATAAAAAAACCTTCCATGAGATCAATGGTTGCAAAACTAAATGCTTGAGTGGGAAATGGCCAAATGTTTAACAGAGAACATTGCCCGTTCCATAACTTGGTTTCACCTGAAAAGAGAATCCAACTTTTTGATGTTCTTGAATCTGGTGACCAAAGCTTCCAAAGTCAGAAACTTTGTACATGGGAAGAGGCTATATCTTGCAAAGAATCCATAGATCTTGTACCAAACATGGCTGACCATCGGTTTGGGTAGTTTGAGGTATGGAAAAGGAGAACCATTGGACATGTAGGGATTTATTGAGTTGCATTGCCTTATTAGCTGGCGTACTGTAAGAAGAAAAAATTCCTTATTTCTGGTATAGTTGTATTCTTTTTAATATTAAGACACGTTGTGATTCTTCTGGTATAGTAAGAGCTACAAGATATGACAATCAGCACAAGATTCATCTTCCCTTGTGGTGCCTACCATATGACCTATCAATGTTAGCTATTTGTGAATATGAGGAACAACTTGTCGCAGAATCTCATTATTCTTTTCGGCTGTTTTTTTTCGGACCTTGATTATTGTCGGCATGTTTGATTGCATTGAAGAGAATGGATTTCCTTTCAATGCTCAGAAAATGGACAAAGATCAATTTTTTTACGAAGGAGATCTCCCAAAAAGATACGCATTAGAGATATTCTTTTTTGGGTTAAGGGGCTTTGCCCTGGAATTTTTACTCAAAAGATAACGTTACCCACAAAATTTTAGGTTCAAGATTACTCAAAAGTATTAAAATAAATCTTATAAAAAATATTAAAATAATGTAATATTGTCCCTTTCTATTAAAATATTATTAATAGTTAATATTAATTTTTTAATAGTCAATATTAAATTTTTAATGGGATTGAACAATATTGTTACAAAATGAAATTGTTATAGCATATTAAACCCAAAAAAAACTTTTGACAACATTGAGTAAAATTTCCAAAGCAAATCCGGACTTTAACCATTCTTTTTTCTCCCCTTTTCAATACAACTCTATTAAAACTATATATATATATATATATATATATATATTATAAAAGATAACCAAAATAACTAAATCCTTACAGATGTTCATCTTTAAATCTAATCGATAGGAAAATCTCAACGCAAGTATCCCATGAGCGAGACTGGAAGCTTCAAAATTAACCAATGCATCCTTATTTTATTTTCCAAAATCGAAAATCAGCGCATCACCTGGTGGAAACTCCGTTAACATAGCATGCATAAAGTTTTCAAACTTTAGGCCAAACCCAAAAAGCTCTTATGAACCAACTGAAGCAAATCCATGCCTATACTGTCAGAAATGGCATAGACCATGCTAAAATTCTCATCGGGAAGTTGCTTGAAATCCCAAACCTCCAATAAGCATGCACATTTTCTCTTTATCCATACACCCACCAAGCGAACTGTGTTTATCTACAACAACCTCATCCAAGCGTTCTCTCTCCATGGACAACAACATCAAAGCTTATGCTTCTTCAAGGATGCCCACCAAATGAATACACTTTCAACTTCCTCTTTTCGGCATGTACTTCTTTGTCTTCTTCCCTTGGAATAGCCCTCCATACCCATTTCATCAAATCGGGTTTTGAACTCGACTTGTTTGCCTCCACAGCTTTGCTTGATATGTATGCTAAAATGGGTGTGTTGGAGTTTGCACGCAAGTGTTTGATAAAATGCTTTTGCGACAGATGCCCACTTGGAATTCTATGATTGCAGGCCATGCAAGATTTGGGAATATGGTGGGTGCAGAGGAATTGTTTGTGTTGATGCCTTCTAGGAATGTGGTTTCATGGACGGCCATGATATCCGGTTACTCTCAGAACAAACAATATGAGAAGGCCTTGGAGTTGTTTATGAAGATGGAAAATGAGAAGGATTTAAAGCCTAATGAAGTAACCTTAGCAAGCATTTTACCAGCTTGTGCAAATCTTGGGGCACTGGAGATTGGGCAGAGGATTGAAGCATATGCTAGAAAAAATGGATTCTTTAAGAATGTATATGTGAGCAATGCTATATTGAAGATGTATGCCAGGTGTGGTAAGATCGTTATTGCTTGGCGGTTGTTTGATGAGATCGGAAGTCACAGAAATTTACGCTCTTGAATTCAATGATCATGGGTTTGGCTGTTCATGGACAATGCGCTATGGCTCTTTCGCTTTATGATCAAATGCTAGTAAGCAGTTATTTTATTAAGCTCTTATTTACTACCTTCATGGCCAGCATTGTTATGACTTTTAAGTTTTACCGCAATTTTGAAGCTTCTAGTTTCTAATTGATGAAAAGTTCTTAGACAGATCAAACCACTTATTAAGAAATATATGTTTGTCGTATACAATTTTCAGTATGACTTGCCTTTGACATGTCTCTTCATAGTTTTTTGGTCTACCCAGCTTTTGTAAATGGAGTTCACTTATTACTCTCTTAGATTTTGATCCTCTAGAGTTCTGATAGAAATTTATAGGGTAAACTTCAAAGAGAGATGTGCTCAGTTATTTTGAGATTCACATTCAATCAAGTAGGGTCTGCTGATTATTTGACAAGTCTTGCATGTTGTGCCTTGTTCTTTTGGAACTTTGTAGGACCCAAATCACAACTCTCCTAACTGATGCAAGCATTGATATGTGTTTCTGTTTTACTGACAATGCCAGAGAGAAGGAACCTCGCCTGATGATGACGCTTGGTTGAAAAGGGCAGACAAATCTTTAGTGCAATGACAAATGATTTCCACATTACACCCAAACTAGAACACTATGGTTGCATGGTTGATCTCCTAGGCCGTGCCGGGAAATTGAGAGAAGCTCACAAAACCATACAAAGCATGCCGATGAAACCGGACTCAGTAATATGGGGTGCTCTCTTGGGAGCTTGCAGTTTCCATGGAAATGTCGAGGGCTGAGATAGCAGCTCAGTCACTTTTCGCCCTTGAACCTTGCAACCCCGGAAACTATGTCATTCTCCCCAACATTTATGCATCAGCTGGTCGATGGGATGGAGTTGCAAAGCTCAGGAAAGTGAGGAAGGGTGGCCAAATAACAAAGGCAGCTGGCTATAGTTTAATAAGAGGGAGGGCCGTTCATAAGTTCATTGTGGAAGATAGGTCATTTAAAAAAAAAAGTGAGGAAATATTTGCTTTATTAGATGGAGTTTATACTTTACAGGATAATAAAGCTTCAAAGAAGCACATTTAATTTCCATTCTGTATTTGATTTGAAAAACTAATAGTAATATATTTCATTATATTAAATTTCTTTGCAGATATAAACTATAAGACAATTAGAGATTACTCTTAAGATGTTATTTATAAGAAATTACTTCAAATATATTTTTTACATACTAACGAAAATTTTAAATTTCATTAAATTTGCCTTAAAATTTTAACTTTTCAACTTTATCCTTAGTTAATATACATTATATTCCATAAGAATAAAGTCAATACAATAATAAATAAAGATAAAATTATATATTCATATAAAAATTTAATGATATAGACAGAAAAAATTCCTTCTATCTCCACCCTCTATAAATAGAATAAAAAGAAAACTTCATAATCCCCAAATAAGAGAAATTAATATTTCTACATACTTGAAATTGAAATATATCACACAAACCAGTTAAAAAACAAATACTCTGGGCATTACAAAACTCTACTATTATAACCCAACAGCAACGGAAATATTCACAACTTAATGTAACTATATTGGAGTTAATTCACCTGTGCATTGCACGGGGAGTAAATGCCATAGATATAGATATAGATTTTTTTTTGGGGGGACTCAGCCAGCAATTCTTTATAGTAAAGCAATTGAAAAAGACGTCAAAATTAGTCTTATAATGATTGTAAGAAGTGACCTATTTCTGGCCACCTACAATGAACTATGCATTTTCTCCTAAAGAATGAATTCATCAAAGAATCTGGTTTGATACACCCATCAACCTCTTGTGCTGCTTCTTTTTCGATGCCCATTACTGAGACTTCTTCTTCATGCTGTTTTCTCCTTTCTCACTCTCCTACTCCTCCTTGCCACTAGTTTCAGAACCTCATCAACAAAAATTACAGGTAAAGAAACCAGGATCACCAAAAACCAGTCTTTGAGATTTAGTGGAACGACACCAAAAGCTTCTGCAAGAAATGGAACATAGAGGATAAGGCAATGGAGTCCTAGTGATACTGTTGTGGCTACCAAAAGCCAAGGGTTCCTCCATGGGGGCATTTCATACAAGCTGTTTTCTTCAGATAAAGCATTGAAAGAGTTAAACATCTCAATTGCCACCAAAACTGAGAGAGACAGAGTCATGGCCTTCACTTTTCCAACTGAAAAGTAATCACATGGATTTGAGAATGTGATCAGGCGACCCCCACTTACTGTAAATGGAGAAGCAGAAAAATTTGGCCATGAACGACACTCCCCCCAGTTGCGAAGCTGAGAAAATTCTATGACTGTATGCCCATCACTGGCCAGATCGATGCTTAGAAAAGATGCTTGCGTATACCACAAGACAAAAATTCCCACTGTTGCAATCCCTACATAGGAACCAATTACCTGCCAAGAACATTGTCATGAAAGTGTCATTTAAACTAGAGGCATGCATAGTCCTAGATGAAAAATGAGATAAACTTGAGCATTGTTTACCAGATAACGGAATAGAACCCATGAACTGATGAGAGGGTCATCAGCTTTACGAGGTGGCTTACGCATGATATCAACATCAGCTGGGTTAAAACCCAGAGCTGTTGCAGGTGGACCATCAGTAACCAAATTCACCCACAAAAGTTGCACAGGTATCATACATTCTGGGATCCCCAGGGCAGCAGTCAAGAATATAGATATCACTTCTCCAACATTGGATGATATCATGTATCTGATGGATCACGCAAATGTCAAGAACTAGTCTTGATCAGTCATAAGAAATAGATTAGTTTTTGGAAAGAAACATACCTAATAAAGGCTTTCATGTTATTGTAAATAGAGCGACCCTCAGAAACAGCTGAAACAATGGTACTAAAGTTGTCATCTGCAAGCACCATGTCTGAAGCTTCTTTTGCAACCTGCAATATTATGCAAAGATTAAAGATAATCACAAGCGGAATAAGAGTACAAACAGTTAACATTAGTTTCTAGTGCTAAAACACATGATGTTTCTGATAAGTAGACAAATAAGTATTAACTTTACCTCCGTTCCTGTTATGCCCATGGCAATGCCTATGTCAGCAAGTTTAAGAGCAGGAGCATCATTCACACCATCTCCAGTCATTGCAACAATCTCTCCCATATCCTTCAGTAACCTCACAATCTCTTGCTTGTGTCTAGGCTCGGCTCGAGAGAATACCTTGCTTCCAGGTCTTGACAACATTTTAACTTGTTCTGAATGACAAAGAGACATGAACTCCTTGCCTGTCAGACTTCTCTCTGTAAGATCCTCATCTATAGAGAACAGATTAATTTCCCGACAAATAGCTTCCGCCGTGGACTTGTTATCTCCAGTTATCACCATAACTCTAATACCAGCTTCCTTGCAATCCTCCATCGCCCTATGAACTTCCTCACGGGGAGGATCCTGATAAATGTAGTGATATGTTAAACATCCTCCAATGAAGCTGCATGACAAACTGCAAAAAAACTGAGGCGTGAACTTACTCTTAGACCAACAACACCAACAAATACTATATCACTCTCAACGGATGAGTAGCAAGTAGGATCAAGCAATTTCTTGTGAGCAGGATGACTTTCAGCATAATAGTCCGAAAATTCACCCAAGTCATCCTTATATGCAAAACCCAAGCACCGCAATCCTTTTGAACTCATTTCCAAGAGTCTTGAAAACAGTAGTTCCCTACATTGCTCATCAATTGGAACCAGGGATCCATCCGCTAGTTGCACATGTGAACTACGTTCAAGTAGACTCTCAACAGCTCCCTATAATAGTAGTAAAACCACTTAAAAGCTTAAATGGTAAGCAATAGATGAG
The DNA here is from genome assembly GCA_037074615.1 of Leucaena leucocephala. NCBI lineage: Eukaryota > Viridiplantae > Streptophyta > Magnoliopsida > Fabales > Fabaceae > Leucaena > Leucaena leucocephala. The sequence continues at coordinate 1,635,261 of CM073558.1, read as the reverse complement.
ATCAGGCATCAAAATCCGCTTCAGACTTAGGCTTCTTATCATATAATTCTATTTTATGCAGCTTATGATCATATTTCTAATGAAATCATGAGTCTAAGTTGATTTTAGATGCGTAATAGAGGTATGTTTCAAACAAGTGGATGATCATCTCTCTTTCAATAGAAAAACCAGTATAGAGATAAAGTAGGGTCAACTCACCTTAACCAAAAGACGATTTCGCCCAGTTGGTTCACGAACAATAACACTCATTGACTTCCTAATTCGATCAAACTCCAATGTGGCAACTCTTTTGGATCTTCTTGTCCACCACTCACAACTTCCTGCACAAGCAAACCAAAATAGCAAAAATTGTTTGTTAGTCCAAGGAACCTTGACAATCCATCTCATCTCATCTATAAAGTCCACTTGCTCACCTAACTTAACAGTGTTGCCATCAATCAAGTTGCCAGCAGCAACTTCTGTATCCCGAATTCTGTTCCTTGCCTTGTTATCTGGAACTCCCATCTTTTCTACCAAAACCTTGAGAGCGGCTTCAGTTGGCAAACCTGTAGCCCAGAAAAGGCGACCATCAAAATGAATCCCAGCATCATTACAAATGGCACAGATTTCTGCCATGGCCTGCAAGTTGGCATCCATGTTATAGCAAGTCCAATCCACGATTCGTCCATCTCTAGGATCATAAGTTGAGCCTTCAACATGGATGACTCGAGAAGCAGTGGTTTTTCCTCCCAAAGTAAAGAACTCTGTCACAGACATCTGATTTGTTGTCAAAGTACCAGTTTTATCTGAACAAATAACAGTAGTGCATCCAAGAGTTTCTACACTCGGAAGCTTTCTTACAATTGCATTCTTTTGCGCCATTTTCCTCGTACCAAGGGCCAAACAAGTTGTGATTACAGTGGGAAGGCCTTCAGGGATTGCAGCTACAGCCAAGGCAACAGCAATTTTAAAATAATAAGTGCATTTCTCAAAAGAAAACTTGATGTTTGAAGGCCATCCATCCACGAGCTCCCAAGAAAGGAAGTTTTTGTAGTTTATAACCCACACAACAAGGCAAACCAGCCCAATTGCAGTGGTAAGCTGCCCACCAAACTCATCCAACTTCTTCTTTAATGGAGTGTCACTATCCTCCAAAGAAGCATCATGAATTTGCTTCTGTATCTTTCCGATTTCGGTGTTCATCCCAGTGGTGATGACAATACAGACACAGCTCCCATTGACAACAGTGGTGCCTGCAAAAACCATATTTTCTTTGGCCTGCAATTCACAATTATCCATGAAAATAGGATTTGTGCCTTTCAAAACAGGCATTGCTTCACCTGTTAAAGAGCTTTGTTCAACTCTCAAAGTTGAGGTTTTCAAAGCTGCAACTCTCATGTCAGCAGGAACTTTATCTCCTACATGCAATTCCACAATGTCACCAGGAACAAGCTCTCTTGCAGGCAAATCAGGCGCAAAATGCCCATCTCTTAACACTTTTCCAGATTCACACTGCAACTCTTTGAGAGCATCAAGTGCCTTCTCAGCGTTGTTCTCTTGCCAAACTCCAACAATGGCATTAAGTACTAAAATCAAAATTATCACAAGTGGCTCCACATAAGCTTCAAACCCAGACTCTCCTGATTCACTTCCATGTAAATAAGCCAGAATGAATGATATAAAAGCTGCAACCAGAAGAATCTTCACAAGCATGTCATCAAATTGCTCTAATACTAGTTGCCATAAGGGCTTCCCTTTCTCTTTTGCTAACTCGTTCCAACCATATCTCGCGCGTCGCTTCTCAACCTCGGAGGTATTTAAACCCTTTTCAAGTTTAACACTGTATTCTCTCAAGCACTGTTCAACAGACCATGACCATGCAGGGAATGGTTTATCTTCCATTTTTGAAGTTTTCATCTCGTACTGTATTAAAGTTCACAAGAAAAAGAAAATCAAATGCTGTAAGCCGATCATACACAGATAACCATCTCATAAATTCAAAAATGAAAACCGTTTTCAGTTGTGTTTCTGTTTTTTGGTTGATAAGGTATTTCTTATGACGAATAAATTAAGCCGAATTAATTAATTTGGAAAGAAAAATCAGTGGCCATCCAAACTATGAGACCATCTACAAATCTTAAACGGTTCCATTATTTTACTCTGACTCCAATAAAGCTCTGTGACCCATCACGGATGAAAGTAACCATAATGCTTGAAGTTTTCATGTGAGAAAAGGTGATAAACAATGGTGTAATAGATGAAGCACTGATTTTTTTAAAAAAAAGCAATCTCTATAAAAAGTGAAATTCATAAGAAAAAGAAGGAAACTAAAATCTATGAATTTGAGTCATGCATCATAAGAGAAAAGAATCAGTTTTTTTTTTTTTTTTTTTTTTTTGCCAATAAGAAGAGGGAAGCAGTTCCAAAACCAGAGCAGAGTGAAAACAAACAAAACCCAGAAAGCTTTTCTACAAACCACAACGAAATTCCAAGTAAAACAGACATGGACCTGAGCGAAACCAAAAACGTTATGGTATGCAAGTCATAAAAGAACACATACCTAGGGCCACCCACGAAATCTATGAGTGTGTTAAAAAACAACAGACCGGTGGGTTGTTTAATTTATTGGAAAAGAAGGTGAGTTGTAGGCGTTAGAAGAAGCAGAAGTCGTCAAAGTCTGTAGCTTGGAAACAAAGCAAAGACAAAGAAGTCCTGAGATTCCATGAGAAAACCTTTTGTCCAAGAAACATAGAATTTTTCCTGTAGATTAAAGGCCTAGAAATCTTATCTTTGAATGAAAAACCCTTTGGAATTTCTATCTAACTCTCTTTTTGAAGAAGCTTCAAGCTATTTGCTGTTGGGTGGCCACTCACAGAATTGTGGAATCTTTTTCCTCAAAAATACCTCATGCTCTGTGACTGAGAACGGCCAAGGGCCAGTCCGCTAATTTTAATCTTTCGAAAGTGTGATGTGTAAGTTACGGGAGTACCCTTTGAAAATTTGGAGCAGCCTTAGGTACGACGGTACGAGCCTTTGACTTCTCTTTTTCCCGCATCTGTTGGCAGCACACCCGCCCTGCGCGGCAATGGTCACCGGTTTGCTCGGCCGAACCGATCGTGCTGATTTTGTTTTTTTGGCAAAAAAATATTATATTTTATATTTATTATATATATCTAATCAATCTACGTATAAATTCAAATAATACACGTTGTGCTGGAATAATGCTAATATTTACAAGATAGTACTCTTAATTAAAAAATTTATCTTAAACTTAAATATAAAATTTTTTTATATTTTTTTATAATTATTTTTATTGATATTTTATCAATAATATTTAAGTAATAGAAATATAAATAGAGTTAAAAAAGATAATTAAAATATTTTAAAATAAATATAGTATATTATAAATTAAGGATATGAGGATAAATATATACATATTATACATAGCTTGAAGAAAGTACTATTATTAGAATTATCTATAATTTTAAAGGATACGCCTTTTTATAGATTATAATTATAATGTTTTTTCCCACTATAGATTATATAATGTGTATTATATTATGTATATAATTTGAGGTAAACCGTATTTCTCAGGTATTACAAGTATGAATGTTTTATATCATATATTATACTATTAATTTGTTGTGTTATGATAATTTATATTTATTATTGGATTAAAGTATAATTTTATTTAGAAACTTTTTTTTTTTTGAGAAAATGTGACTACCCTAAAGAAAAATATGAAATAATATAGCATGTGATCTTTTAAAATTGGTATAATGTTACTCTCTTTTAAAAAAAAAAAAAAAAGTCAACCGTTAATGTAAGTTAAAAAACACAATTATTGATCATCCAACATTATTGCACTAATTTTAAAAGATTACGTGATATATTTTTAATATTTATTTTATAATTTATTGATTTTTATAACTCCTGAAAATACTTATGAACAACAACACGCCTCGACTACTATTTGTTATTCGATTGTTTTTGTACCATGAGCAAGTTTTAAAGTTTTCTTGACTATCCTATTTATATAATATTTTTAATAAGTTTTAGGAGAGACTGTATAACGGTAACTTATTTATAAGTCTATAAATATATATAGAATAAATAATTCAAATGAATTTTGTAAAAGCAAAAAAGTGAATTTAATTTGAACTAAGAATGAAAAAGAAGTTTGAGGTCAACAAAGAAAAAAAAACAGGAACAGAAGTGAACCGAACTCCAATGACAAGGACGGCCTGGGAATGAAATTTTTTTTAGCTGTATTTAATTACTGATTTATGAGATTATTTCATCAAACAATAATCCCTAGTCTTCTATTACTCTAACCGTTTTAGATTTTTTTTATATAAAAATTTAAATAAATTTAACACAAATCTTTTACTAATCAAAGTCACTTATAAAAGATTTATAAGATTGTCTGTTAAAAAAAATTGTATAACAACAATAAAAATCAAACTCAAACTTTTATAGGGTATGAGTTTATTCCTGATATGTTAACTATTTTGGATTTGTTTATGACCCGTTTGCATTTTTTTGTTTTATAAAAAAAATTTAGAAAGGGGTTTAGCTCTCCTATGATTTAAAGGTAGAGCGAAGTCTACTGATATTAGATAGGACGAATCGTCTATCACCCTTAAATATAAATTTAAATATTTAAAAATTATAATATCTCTTAAATATATTTTAAATAATAGTACGTCATACCTATTAATCAGTTAAACACGTCCAAAGATCGTTTGCGTTTGGCTGGTTACAACCTATCATTAAAGGGCAACAAAAATATACATTAATCATGGTATCCTAACAAGGCCCATCACTAATATTATATATAACTCTCTCCCACATTATGTTATTTAACTGGTGCCCGATAAGTATCAGGACACAATTTATTTAAATTTTCGTCTATTAAAAAAATTAAGTTATTTAAGGGGTTTGATATTTTTTCCTCCAAAATTTATAGTATTCGAATTTTATATATAGAGAAATCATTGCTACAAAAATCTATACACCCGCAATTGGACTCAAATTGATTATTTTATACTATCAATTAGTATTTGATATTTTTTCTATATTCTATTATTAAATATCTAAATAAATATAACAAAATATAACTTAGAGATATAAAAGCTAGTTAGTGGGGAAAAAAATATAAATTACATCAATACAAAGCAGGCAATAGATTGAAAAAAGTAAACCACCGCATCATGTTTTTACACTCTTATATTTTAGATATAGCAGCCATATAACTAACCTATAAATTTTAAAAAATTAATTAAGTTAGAGGATGAGTCCAAAAATAACATAATTTAGAGATTATGAGTGTAAATTTTTAAAATAGTTTCTTTTCTTTTACTAATTTTTTAAATATCTATTTTAATTATTTAATTTTATTGACAAAAATCCATTTAATATACCCAATTACTTGAAGACAAAAATCTATAAATTTGGGATGAGGGTGAATTAAAATCTTATATTTTATATTAGAATAAGTATATATTCTATTCAATTTTTAATGCGTGATTCATTTTATAATTTATAGTATAATTTATACTATAAAGTTGATTTTATATTAAAGATAGAAGATAATATCTAGTATTTAACATGTAATAATTATTACAATTGATTAAAATTATAAGAGACAATTAATTTTTAAAATATATATATAAAAAATTAAATTAATTAATTAATTATAACTAATATTATATTTTATTAATTAATTTATGTAGATTAAATAATATATAATATAAATTTATTTTAAGAAATTATATTTAATCATATAAAAACTAATTAATAGGTTAAATTTTTATATTTACCTAAAAAATAAATTATTTTTTATAATTATATACGAAGGAACTATAAAATAGCGGGAAAGATTAACAAAGGACGTGAAAGCGTGGTAGGTAGGTGGCGTTAGAGGGTGAGTGTATTGTTATTGTTAGTGGGGTGCGTTGTGAAGGGTGAAATTATAATTAGCGACAGCTAAGAAGCAAAGATGATTAAAGTGCCCTGCGCTTGCCGGCAAAATCTGCAACAAAGCTAACATTTTTTAACTTCATCATTCACAATCCCCCCACATACGCTTGTTTCCCTTCTTTTCCTACTTCTTTTCTTCCCTCTCTATTCTTTTGAATTCCTTATACAACTAAAACTAAATTAAATCAGTATTATAGTATTATGTTCATACTTATTGGATTTTTCAAATTCATGACATGTTGTATTGCAATATTTTTTTTTGTTAATAAGGCAGTTATTAACAACCAGAAATTGAAAGAATGATTGATCGCATGACTTCTATTTATAGATAAATTTAAATATTATTATATTTTGATATTAAATATATGTTATAATTAATAAGTTAAAACTGATTTTTAATATAAGACATATTTTTTAAACTAACAATTCTTTCTCTAATTTTATTCTTCTGTCAACAATAATCAAATAAGAGAATGATAGAGGGAGTTAAAACGATTTTAAAAAATTATATTATAATAATTAATTTAACTAATTTTATTTATGACATAATTAATAAATCTATAGATGAGTTTATAGATTACTATTATTCTGATAGTAAATATATGACATAATTAATAAGATGATATTGATTTTTAATATAAGACATATTTTTAAATTTACTAATTATTTTTTTAATTATTTTATTGATACTCTCTCAATAATAATCGAGTAAGAGGATGAGGGAGGAAGTTAAGGTACTTTAGAAAAAATATATTATAATAACTAAGTGAACTAATTTTCTTAATATAATTAAATTAATTAATTAAATTTTATATTTAAAATTAAAAAAATAGTATATAAGACAATTGACATTGTGAGTTGGTTTATTTTATTTTATGTTTTGAAATATTATCATAATTATTAGAGATAACTGTCTGTAAATATATATTTTTATATTTATACAAATTAAAATTTAAAATTTTATATTTAAGTAGTTAAAATTATTTTCACTTAGACCAATACTTGACTGATATTAAGAGGCAATTTATGACTCAGAAGATTGGGGTAAATCATGAATATGTAAAGGGATAAGTGTGAAAAAGGATGCAATAATAAAAAAAAGGATTGCATACGATGTAGAAATATGAAAACCCTCTCTGGAACCCAACTTTATGACATCATAATTATAATATATTGTAATGCAAGCTTTCCACGCAAAAAGGGGCACCTTCCATGAAGCTTCCTCTCGCCCTTCTTCGAGTCACGCGGTCCATTTCAGAAGATTCTGGAGATGTGACATCCAGTTGGATTATCCTCTTTTCATATTCTTCTAAGACACAAAATAAAGTCAGGTCAAATAAGATTAGTATCAACCGGTTAGATCGGTTGTTAAGCCAATAACATGCTAATTAAATAAAAATTTAATAAAAAATAATTACATACATATGTGTATATATATATAAGAAATAAATTAATAAAGGTGTAATTATTAACATTTTATATGAAGCTCTCAAAATAATATGATATAGCTACAAAGTAGTCTAATTTTTTTTTTTAAAATCTGCTAGCTCTTTTTTGTCAAGCTATCCGGTTCTCAGAAAGTCTTTTAAAGTTCCTGTCTAATTTCATAGTTAGAATGCTAATAAGCCCCCTATTGAAGAGTGTGGTTTCACTTGACTTTCAAAACAAGCATACACACACACACACATACTACAAAAGCATTATATAATGTAGGGTATGCTTGACTGACTGGCATGCTACTCCTTCCTCCCTATCTCTTCTTTTCAAAAAAGTTTTGGAGTTTGGTGGGGGGTAGAAGCAATTCAACAAAAGTTGAGACTTGGTGCCTATTAAATATGTTCCCTCTTTTGGAATTTGTAACCCTTCTCTTTTTGCTCCTTTTTCCCTGTCTGACCTATATTGTCTCATCTAATTTATAAACGTGGCAGTTTGTTATCAATTTTATATTATATATCATATATGCTCACATACTACTGTCGTTGATTTTCTGCCCTTTTTTTTTTGTTTTTATTTCCCTTTGTCCATTTCTTTTCATAACATATTAGATTTCTTGAACCAGCTAGGGTTAGATTTAGAGAACCCAAGGCTTAAATATTTACTGAGAAAAATAATCATATATTTAATATTCAACGGTATCATGATTTAAAATAAAGAAAAACAGAAGCAAAAGAAGGATACTGGTTCCTCACTATGTTTTCTTTTTCCTATTTTTTCCATTTTGGATGACAAATGGGAGAATTCAGGCCGTACGGCCCATAATTTAATGGTAAATGGGCCGTTGGGTGGGCATTGCTTTTTTGGTACAATTGGGCGGTCCATTATTGAGCTGCATTTACCCTAACAGTACAAAGGAGCCCATTTGTGCCGATGGCCAGCTGCCACAGCAAAATTAGGGCTTCGTTACATTCGAACCGCCCATAGTATAAAATCATCGCGTCGACGCGCTGCCATCTCTATATTCCGAAGCTTTCGAGCAAGGGAAACAAATTCGAGATTTTTCAGGTTCGAGTTTTCCTTTCGACCTCTTTTTTCTTCTTTAGAGCCTTAATCAGAAGTAAGAGCTTTTCTTTTAAGATATTGGAAAAGAAAAAAGTTTTCATCTTATCGAAATTTGAAGGAACTGCTCGAACGTGGTTATGTGCAGAGGAGGAAGAGAAAATGATCCATTGGTGATTTAGCTTCTGTTACTGTATGCTCCGCGCATAGCATTGGAAAATTGAGAACCTGTAGGGCGAGGGCATGGGGTTTTGGTATATATTGGTTTGTTAGTTTTGTTCTGATATTGAATATTGCTACTATCTTTTTGTTTCTTAAGGCTACTTGGTGGAATAGTTGCAAACATGAGGCCGGTTTTTGTTGGGAACTTCGAGTACGATACCCGTCAATCTGAGCTGGAACGCCTGTTCGCAAAGTATGGGAGGATAGAACGTGTTGATATGAAATCGGGTAAATATATCTTCTCAATCTCGTATTTGTATCAAAGACGCCATCGAGCCTGTCATCTCCTTCATCTGGAAGGAAGTCTCCTGGATCCTATTGAACTTTGTTACTCTTAAGATTCCTGACCCCATCCTTTGCGGGTTTTTGGGATTATAGACAGTTTCTGATAAGTTTAAGTTTTAGTATAGTGAGAACGCAGGCCAAAATATAGACATATGGTGAGGAGGATATTTTTGTACACTTACGAGTGATGATGGCTTTGCACGTTGCACCTTTTTTGTACCTTTTTTACGCATTCTATATCATTCACTACGCCCGAACCAATCTTTAAAATTTTCATAATTTAAATGTTTTTCATGCACTCATGTATTATAACTAGAGTATGATACTTGCGCCCTCAATTGTCTTAGAAGGTAGAAGGGGAGAGTTAGTATAATTCTTACATTACATATGCTCTTGTAGGGCAATCCTTTATCAAATTTATCTGTTGGGCTATTGGCAGACGTGTGAGAGCTCAGCTTACTTTGAACCTGCCAGCCTGAGCTCTCCTTTCTGCCACTATTACTTGCAGATTACTCGTGGAAGGCTTGTAATTGGGTGTTTATCTGATATTTGTTATATGGCACTTTAAATATGATGAAGTACATTTCCCCCCTAATTTAGGTCCTACTTTTTCACAGTTCCATAATTTACAATCCAGCTTATCATCACCTTTAGCATCTCTTTTAGGCTTGTGTGGCATTCTGAATGACCTGCCGAATTTATGGGGTCTTCTTTCAGCCATTGTTACTTAGGGCTTGCAATATTTTTAATCCGTCAGATTGAATATGAAGTGACTATGTCACTTCTAAGATATTGAAAATAATTTTATCTTAATTGAATATGAAGCAAGTTCTATTAATAAAAAATTCTATGAAAATAATTTTATCAATTAGAATGTCTTAAAAAGATTCTGAAAACTAAGATATTGAAACCAGGATATTTGGATTTGGATGTATGGCTGCTTTTATGGGTTGTATGTTCCATTCCTAAATCCTGATGGAAAATATGTGGCAGCCACAATTGCAATTCTTTGGAGAAATCCTCCATATTTAAGTGTTTCTTTTGACGCAGGAACCTCTACTAAGGGAAAATATGCTGAGCTCTTTCTTGGCTTGCCAACTTCTCTGCCAAACTTTTTTTGGAAGGAAACTTCCAGCCTGTCTGCTCTCCTTCCACTCTCAGATAGCATCATCTGCACTTTCTCCCCTGATCATCAGTCACTCACTCACCTCATCGCTTAACATTGCCATTTTACCAGATTGATCATAGTGGGATCATCATTCAATTTATTAAGCCATGCCTACATTGACTGAAAATAGGGGATCACTGTCATGCAATGCCATGCCTACATCCACTGAAAATAGGGGATCAATGAAATATCATGCCATGCCTTATCTTACTGAATTCACTCGTGCTGTCTGAATGGAGAAGCATGCTTTGCAATGACAATCCCAGATCTGAATTTTGGATTTAAATCTTTTATTGCAATCATGATTTTGTTCCTCATGGAACGCCTCTACCGCTTCATGTGCATCAGCTCTCGCATGTATGCAGGTGTTGTATTCTGTTGTTCCTGACAGGGAAAATGAAATCCTGATTTGGCTGATGTACTGCTTGTTGAGGGATGAAATATTGATGCCTTCCATTATCACTTCTGTGTCTAATATCAGTACTGTTATTGCAGGTTTTGCGTTTGTGTATTATGAGGATGAGCGTGATGCTGAAGATGCAATTCGTGCATTAGACAATTTTCCATTTGGTTATGACAAGCGAAGGCTGTCTGTGGAGTGGGCTAGAGTATGATAATATTTTTGTTTTTCATATTCTTTTGTATTGGCAGGTGAATAAATTTCCTGGCCAAATATTATTAATACTTACTAGTTGTTTTGATTCTTGCAGGGTGAACGTGGTCGTCATCGAGATGGGTCCAGAGCAAACCAGAGGCCCACAAAAACATTATTTGTGATTAACTTTGACCCAATTCGCACTAGAGTTCGTGATATAGAAAGACACTTTGAGCCATATGGGAAAGTTCATCATGTTCGGATTCGTCGGAATTTTGCATTTGTGCAATTTGAGACGCAAGAAGATGCTACTAAAGCTCTTGAGTGTACACACATGAGGTCAGTGATTAGGTTATGATATTTCTTGGTGAGTTTCTTCTTGTTGGTTTCCTATTCATGACATGGGGAATAAAATTTTTGTCCTATTCTTGCAGCAAGATACTGGATAGGGTGGTTTCAGTGGAGTATGCTCTGAGGGATGACGATGAGAGGGGTGACAGATATTATGACAGCCCCAGAAGAGGAGGAGGGGGTTATGGAAGATCACCCAGTCCAGTTGCTCGTAGGCGACCTAGTCCTGATTATGGTCGTCCACGCAGCCCAGTGTACGATAGGTACAATGGACCAGCATATGACAGACGTAGGAGTCCTGATTATGGTAGGCCCAGGAGTCCTGATTATGGTAGGCCAAGGAGTCCTGAATATGGTAGATACCGCAGGTATTGTTTTTGTAGTCAATAATCTTTTTTGCAATTTTGGTGCTTCTGTTTAAATTATATCTCAAACTACTATTTTCTGTTCATCTACAGCCGCTCACCAATCCGAAGGTCCAGGACTTGAAAAATGTCCGATGATGTGAAATGAAGCAGGTTCCGGTTGTTCTTAGTCACTGTGTTGGAATAGGAAGTGGACACTTGGCAGTAGAATTTATGGTTTGCTTTTTGTATCTAAAAATTAAGCATTTGGGGCCTTATTGTGCTTTTAGGACTCAATATATAGCTTGTTCAAAGTAGGGTTGGTTAGTGGATATTACTGTCTGGACGTGTTCTGCGGGGGTTGATAACTTTCTATTTTTGTGGCAAATGGCGAGTATTGAACAGTAACATAGATGGAGTTTCCAGCCAAAAATTGCCTACTTTTATGGAACATTATATAGTGTTTTAATCCATTTGAAAAAACCGTAGTAAAATCTTAAAAATCAAAAAGTCAAGAAAAGAAATAAAAATTGTGGGTAAATGCTTGCTAATAAATATCTATGAATATGGTCTTCTCTGTTAATTCCCTCTATATCAGTAAGAGGTGAATTTTTTATTTCCACTGATTATGAAACCCACTAGAAAGATTAGTCCATCTATAGTATTGTTTAACTGGTCTATAGGGGGAATTCCAAATAAGGCATTCTCAATTTTTTATGGAAGGTGCAAGGAAAATTGCTAACTTTCTCAGTCAAGTCTTGACTAAATAATTTTTTTCTTGACTAAAATAAAAACACTCAATACTATTTCAAAATTAACATAGAAAGGACACATAATTTTGACCATCATATCAATATTTGACGTAACTTTGGAGTCGAATTTTTTTTAGTTTGATGTGTCTATTTTATCAGCTTAGCTTTAGTTTAGAAGGATAAAATCTACTACTACTACTATATTTTTTGTTGTTGTAAATTTGTCCTTGTACTATTAATTTTTATTTCATTTTCTGGTTTCATTGACACTCACCTAATAGAGATTTTTTTGGGGAAGGTGCATTTTGTGGGGAAGAAAGCATATAATTGAGGCACACGTAATCTTCTTGGATAGGCTTTCATGAATATTCTTCTTTTTCTCTGATACATAATATTTTTTCCTAACTAAACCAGACGAAGTTTGGTTCTTGCTCTAAATCATTAAATAACCATTCATGAACAATTTTATTATAATCTTTCAGAGTCATGATTATCTGAAAAATACTCAAACCAACAGAACATGCCCCGGGAAAAGATTTTAAAAAATATTTAATGATCTCATAAGATATTTCATAAACTAAAGTGATATTAAATTTTGTATAATCTCATGTGATTCATATGGCCACTCTCGGTAATGAGATAAAATTTATTGTTGTTACAAATTCAAAAAGAATTTGATTCTTCAAATTTATGACATTGTCAATCTCTTACAGAAAAACAGTATAACAAAAGTCTAAGATTATCATACTTTATTAACTTGTCAGAAATTGAACATGAATGCTTGCTGATTTATCAATAACTTCAACAGATTCATATACATATACCATGCTTCTGAATTGAACAACTAATTGCCCAGCTTTCTGACGGTGAAATAAATGATCTTAACCATTTTTCCTCTAAATCTTTGTACAATATGAAAAAAATGACCATTTTATTGTTTTAAAAAGAGCTTTTGTTTCTTTTGTTTTGAATGTGCAACTTCTGCAGAAAAATTCACAAGGACATGATCCTAGGAACAATCTATAAGCTAGTGATTAGTGGTTATGGTTGGTGATCTTGAACTTTGCTAGAATGAATTTTCCCTCTTTGTATTTCTGGGATTGTTCATAAGCTCTGATGTATTTCCATCCCAAAGCTTCTCCACAATCAGAGCAATACACATCACAAACTGTGTGAAGACCAGTCATGAGCTGCCTGTCTTCCTTGGCTCCTTCATTTATGTTAATGGCATGAGAAAACAGAAAAGCCCTCCCACCGCTTGCCTGCAAAACATAAGCCCTCAAAATCTTTCTGTTGAAAATGCATCAAACAAATTGGGAAAATTAATCTCTTGGCCTGTATAATTTTTGACTAAGTTGTAACTTAATTTTTAAATATTGACTTGGTAGAATTTAATTCTTATAATTTTGACTCAATTGTAACTCAATTTTTAAAATTTAACTCTGAATTATAACCCCAGCAAAACTATATAAATTTAGTTGCTCTCATTTAAATTTAAAAAGTGAGTTATAATTGAGTCAAAATTATATAGACTAAAGGATTAATTTCCCCAAAACAAATCAAAATTGAACTTTGATGCAGTTTTTGCCTCAAACCAGTTCATATCAGCCTAAAAAACCAGAACTATGCCAAAATAACCACAAAAAACTTATATCTAAATTCTATGCTTTTGATATGGGACACAAATCTGGGCCGATGGGAGAATGGGTTCAGAGTCAAATTGGATCCTCATCCTTAAGAAAATTGGCAAGAATAAGAGATGAAGAAAGTAATAATCAAAAGAAAAAAGAAATTGTAATAATGATAATAACAATAATAGAAAAAGATGACCCGAAAATATTTGGAAATAATATCATCATGGAGAGCAATATGGTTGTGGCACTTAAAGCAGCAATATGGTCCTCCCAAAGAAGCCATTGATGAATTTGTCTGTCTTCAAGGATGGTTCTGTTCTACCACTCTGCTTATAAGAAAAAATATCGATAATAATATATTGATTTAAAAATTATGTTTGTGGCCACAATAAGGTAAAATGGTATGGCGGGTAAAAGGTCCATATGACTCGGTTTTTTGGTTGGAGTGGATAACATGATCGAGTGTAGATTCTTAAGCAAACTCAGCTTATGAAAATAATACGTTAATTAATTAAATTAGTTTTAAACAGATAAATATGTTAAAAGTAAATTAAAAAGCAATTAGAAACTTAATTTTTGAATTAAAGTATAAATTTACTTTATAAATTTTTATTTATAAGCGCTGGGTATCCGAAACCTTTTTTAAGTATAATGTTGTCTTGTAAGTTTTTAAATCTTAATGATGTTGTCATGAGCGTTAACTAGAGTTAAGTTATACCGTTAGTTGACCAGTGATATACCACGTGGCATTTGCATTATATTTTACTTTAAGTTAATGTATAAATTTACCTCAAAAGTTTTCATTTAAGAGCGCAGGTATCTAAAAGTTTTTTTTAGATTAAATATTGCCCTTGCCATTGTCTAGGTCTAGTTTTATTATTAATTTAACTAAATATACTGAATTGATAAGTATACGTGCCATCTCCTTTATTTTTTTGAAATCAAATTTATAAATAAGAAAAAATTATAAAAATATATTCTTCTAAACTCTGTCGTTAACTGAGTATTATCATTATGAGTATATGTTAACTTATAAATATAAAAAGATAACATATGAGACTGTAGTATATTATATTTTGAGAGGTTATCAGAATATGATTTGCTAAGAGTGATATTCTAATAACAATAGAGTTTAGAGAAATATATTTCTTTTTAATTTGTTTCTTGTTTATAAGTATGTTTTGGGAAAAAAATAAAGTTGATAACATGTGTATTGATGATCTTAATATATTTGGTCAAACTAATAGTCAAATTAAATATGGATAATGATTAAAGTGACACTGAATAAAAAAAAGATTTCATACACACAACACAACATCCATAAGTGAAATTTTTTAAAATAAAGATGTACTTTAATTTAAAATAAAAGACGATATAAATACCACATGACATGTTATAATATATTAGTCATCTAATAGCTAAATTTAATTTTAGGTAAATGTAAAAGTAATATTACTACAATTTAAATTTTTTTAAAATAATATTGCTTCTAAATTTTTTTTCTAAAACCCAACATTCATGAATAGAAACTTTAAGGATAAATTTACATTTTAACCCTTTGTTTTTTTTAAGTGTATTGGTCAAGAAATTAAGAAAGTAATTGAGGTTAAAGTCAATTTAGTTTGGTTAGAAAATGAAGGAACGGATTGAAAATTCCATAATTCGTGCTGCTTTTGACTGTATGGACCATAATTTTATAATTTATAAGTGTTGAATTAAAATAAAATGAAATTATAAAAGTATAACTCAATCTTTTTTAATATGACGAAAAAAAATTTAATGATAAAATTCAATATGTTTACGTATCATGAATGGTGTGACTTGTTTGGGATAAACTACAATGTATTTATTTTTATATTGTATGAGAAAATATAAAATTTGAAAGCATGAGATAATAAAAAATATAAAAGCAAGTCACACTATTTTCTTTTAATTATAACCATATGGAGCTCATAAATTATTTATATCATTCATAATTATTGTGTTATATTTAATTATTTATTGATGATAATATAATTTTTGTTTTTAGAGATAGAGTTATTAAAGTTGGTTTCATATATTATATTTGTACATTATTTTAGCCTTGTCTAGAGACATTTAACTAATTTTGCCAATTGGCCTAGTGACATAGAAATATCACCTTTTTTTTTCTTAATAAATTCCTCGTAGGAAAAAGTCATGCCCCATGTTATCAAAGTTTTCATATTTTTTAATACCAACTATTGAAATTTTTATTAAAATAATGATAAAAGATTATAAGATTGATTTCGCTTTTAATTTTAGATTAATATACCTTTTTAATTTAAAAAATTGGTGCGTTATAATTATGAATTTTCATGTCCATGCGTCATTTGTATTTGTGCTATTTTTTTCTCATAAATAAAATTAATTAATTAACCATCTGTTTACCCTTTTTTTATTTAAATTAAGTGACAAAAATTATAAATATTGGTTCAGATTAATAGGTCGCCCCAGTCTCTGGGGCATGTGACGGCGGCGACGCCGTATCGGGGCAGCGGAGAAGCCACGAAACCCTCTTTATACTTCTCGCCTCAGACATCATCTCCTGCATCTGCTTTTGCATTATTCTGGTAAGCACTCTATTAATCGATGCGCTAGCAATTTCCCCGTCGTGCTTTTTATCGTTGTCATCACTATTATTATATGCAAATTTCTGTTTGGCTTATCTTGATTATTTGGGTTTAATTTTGTCATCCCACATTTGTGCGCGAAGTTCTTTGTTGTACTCCGAGTTATTTTAATTTTCTTAATTGAAAAAAAAGTTGCAGTGGGAGTGCTTCTGCAAGACGCTTATTCTGAAGATGGAGTTTTGTCCGACTTGTGGCACCCTGTTGCAGTACGAATTGCCCTATATGGGTCGCCCTTCGAGATTCTTTTGTGCTACTTGCCCATATGTTTGCTACATCGAGAATAAGGTATAGGTTTAAGAGCTATGCTCTGAGGAAAATTTTCCTTTTTTATTCTGTTTTTGTTTTTGTAATGCAGTGTTACATTTCTTTTTTATCTCGTCGCCTCATCTTTGCACTTTGCAGGTAAAGATAAAGAGAAAGCAGCGCTTAGTCAGAAAAGAGATAGAACCTGTTATCTCCCCAGATGACTTGAAGAATGCACCCACAGCTGAAGGTACATATATTGCCACTTCATCTTTTTCCCCTACTGCTGGAGTAGAATTACTTTTTCCTTCTGCTCTTTTTGGCTTGGTTAGTTGGATAATCATTAGTTTTTGGTGATGATTTTTTCCAAAAATTGTTTGTTTATAGTCATAACAGTTTGCTGATCGGTGCAAACCATACTGCTTTTAGTTCCCTTTTTCTGGATGAAACTCTTCTATCTTACTCTGATGCCCAATTGAATAAGGAAAAAGCTTTAATGCTGATCTTTATATTTTTGCTATCAGCTTCTCCAGTAGGTTTGCTATTTTTCTAATATTAATATGACAAGTTTATAATTTGTTACTACTAAAAAAAGCATGCACTTGTTATATTTTAATTGAAACCTTCAAAGTAAAGATACAAGGAACTTCATCTAAATGTAATGCTTTATATAATTGATCTTTGGAGATATATACATTGTGGGAACTTACTCTGAAGTATCGACCTTCTTGTGGGGTGACTACAGGGCAATGTCAGATCCCATGACTTACGAGGTCCTTTAGATGTGAACCTTATAACCTTGGTGCTTCTCTTAATCGAACTTAAATGTAAAATACTTCTGAGAACTGCGCTATTTTAAGCTGTGTTCTGGCTTGGTTTCATACTGAAAAATGAACAGAAGTGATCCTAAGTAGGCGTGCAGATTATGTTCAGTTGTGTTAGTATGAATGCATTGCTAATAACTGTCAGTGGATTTTTCTTGCCACATTCATCAGAAGCGATGCTAAGTAATTCTTGGCTGTGTTCATTGTTGAAAACTAAGATAGGTGTGAGGGTAGTTTAATGATTGATTTCACCGATCATTTTGTACAAAGTAAGAGGGGGTAGAATGAATGTGTCATATCAACGTCATGTAGTACAACATGACACATGATTAAATTTGTAACTGTAGTGGCATATGTATTGTTAGCTAAACTTCTGGGTTGTATCTGCTCATGATTAATCTGAATTTGAAGATTGAGATAAATTCTTTGAATCACTAGCATGATACTGTTCTAATTTTAGCTGGGAAACTCTAGACTAGAGTAATGTCTTAAATTTGATTGCATAATGTACTTGCTAGCTTGATATGCATTTTTTTCCTAGATTCTTCATTTTTTCTTCTTATGTCTTCATTTTCTTCTGACTTGTACCCTTTTTTGGCAGTCCCATGTCCAAAATGCAATCATGATAAAGCTGCTTACACAGAATTTCAGACTCGATCAGCTGATGAGCCAGCAACCATATTCTATATGTGCTTGAATGATAAGTGCAGAAACCAATGGCGTGAAGGCTAATTCTCTAGCATGCTTACTCATCGATCTAAGAATTTTCACATTCTTTTGTTTTTCTATCCTAAGTTGAACAATTAGAATAATCATTCCTTGCTATCAGCATAATCTATTCCTTTGAGACATACGAGTCTTTCTTGGTGTGTGTTTGGGATGTCAGTTTGAGAATTGATTTTAATCTCAAACCATGGTTATAGGAGATAAGAAGCAAACAATTATTTTTTTTTGAAAATCAATTTTGAGGCTGAAACCATGATTTGAGGGCTGAAATCATGGTTTCAAATAATTGCCCCTGTAGCAATTTCTAACAGCTTTTCAGTTTCTCTCTCTCCCTGCAACTTCTCGATTTTTGGACAAAAAACACACGCACCCCACTGCCACATATAGTGGGTTTACAATTAATAATTTAAATTTTATTTAAAAAAAAATAAATACTATTTTTTTTAAATCTAAAGTTTTAAAATTTTAGAGAAAAGATAAATTTATCAATAAAAGTTATCATCTTTCATATTTTTCGACAGTCATCTAGATTGGTTAATTATAATAAAATTTTTAGTACAAAAAAGATCAAAATTCAAGAAAATATTATAAATTTTTATTTTATTCAAATATATATATATATATATATATATATATTATTTTGTAATCAGTTAAATGAAAACCTCCCAAACGGACATCCATAGCTTTGATTCGATGCGGCCATAGACCAAAAATAAATTGAATTATTATCTTAGTTTTGCAAAATGAAAGACCAGTTCATTTTGGGTATGCTTTTTTGTTTGTTTTTTTATCAAGTATTTATTCTTTAAATTCGTAAATTACTCTTTCTCACTGAAATTAATCTTGAAACCAAGTGAAAAGAAAATCTCAAGATCATATCATGGGTGTCTTGATGTATTCTTAGTTCAAATCAGTTGATCAATTTGGTTGTTTCAAGTATTTCTATAACAAAAAGATATTCTAATCCTCCCTGCTTGTAGCTAATCTCTATTTTTCACCAACAATCCCTTTGCACATTTAGAGAGAAAGAGGAAAGTCAATGTGATAAGGGAGACATAAACAAGTTTCCCTTATCAAATGTATTCCCTTGGATAAATGCATTACACGTCACAATGTTGACAAAGAATTAAAAGAATGCACATGCAGTTTCAACTAATAACGAATCATTGTACCCAAAAAAAAAACTAATAACGAATCATGTTCAAAGCTTCAGAATATAGAGAGATATTGCAAACATAGTCCAGTATGTACAACTCAAGCAAATTTCTCCAAAGTTAAGGAAATAATTTTAAACTACAGAGAATTATAAGGATACCAACTCAGGAAAAAAAAACAAGAGCCACATCCAACCGGAGTTGGATCCGTTCAATTATTTGAAAGAATTTAAGGAAAAGAAAAAGTGTTTAAGCAACCACTGCAGGATCAAGGAACAGCCAATTTCTTCTTAGCCATCCATCTCTTTCTGATGAGATCCAAATGCGTCAACTTCCTTCTAGAAAGTTCTTGAAACTGTTTGCGATAGAAAGCCTCAATGGCATCAATTTCCAACTTCAGCGCAGAATCTGCGTTCTCCTCTGCTAAAGACACAGAAGAACAGCTGCTTGTCAAGCTAAAAGCATTATATGTTCCATTAAATGATGGAATCGTTTCATTCTTCATAAAGTTGTTTGTCACAATGCCTTCCCCCACACTGTTATCTGTTGTTCTCTGCAATTTGCCAGCCTCAAGATATGTATCCCCAAGATCCAGTTCAGAGAGAGACCAACTCAAGGATTTAGAGCTCCCATTGAAATCGAGAAAGTTGTCAACTTTTATCGACGAATCTTTAGCAACCAGCGCAGAGGTTCCGGATCCTTGGGAATATTGATATTCCAAGTCAGCCAAAGTGGAAGGAGAATTACACTCACCATGAAAAGTAGCATTATTAACAGTGTCAGCCAGCAAGCAGCCCTCCTCATGTGTAACATCACTGCTTTGATCATCAGTAATCGGCCCTAACACATAGTCTTCGTACATAACTAGTCCAGCAGCATCACTAGTTAGGATGGAATCCCATAAACTTGTTTGGGTCTGGCCATCTACAAGTGTTGAAGACCCCCCATTGAGGCTTGTTACTTCACTTGAGAAATAATCAGATGAAGGTTTCCAGCCGGGTAGAAGTTTTGTTATCACATGATCAATAAGCCCGGCGATGAAGGTCACATCATGTTCTGCTAACTCTAGTTGTTCAACCATCTCTGAGGCCACTGAGACTGCAGTGTCTGAATCAAGATAAAAGAGAAAATGTATATTCCTTACTCGACCTGCAAGTGTAAGAATGCCATGATGTCACTGCCATATGGATGATGAAAAATGTAGCATAAACCTAACACCAGTTCATGTATTCTTCAATCCCCCCTCAGCCCAAAAGATATATAGAGAGAGAGAGAGAGGAGCATATACTGACCAGAGGAATCCGCAATACGCAAGGTCAACGATACTGATCTATCATCATTTTTTGTCCCTTTCAACCTAAATTCATTCTCCTCAGATATCCTCTGGAATTCTAGAACTGGAGAGTGAGGACTTCCACAGTTGCTTTCAGCATAGGTACTCACAGAAATCTGTCTATAATCAGCATCTATGTCCATAGATAAAGGACCAGACCTGGACAAATCTATGGATCTTGGAGTTTGAGGAGAAGGCAGCTGTAAAGGATCTCGGACTGGATTCTTTGGATTCTCAACTTGCAGAAATGGGTCTTTGAGAAGCTCCTCCGCAGACGATCTCTGAGACGCTGGAACCAAACATTTGTCAATAAACTCTCTAATTTGGGGGTCATTCACCTTAGTAAGAGAAGCAGGCTTGATACCCTGAAGTAGGAGGCATCAGAACATTGGATGTTAATGAAGTGGCTCAAATAGCATATGGAATTACTGGTGTTTAATATACTTACAGAGGTAACTTTCTTATAGATTTGAGCTGGATTTTTGCATTCACTATAGGGATACTCAAAAGTAACCATCTCTAGTATGCACATCCCAAAAGAATAGATGTCAACAAGCTCATTGTATTCCTCTTCATAAAGCTCAGGAGCCATAAATTCAGGAGTCCCTTAATAATTAAAAGTACGAAACAACAAATTGAGTGCTCCTAGAAGATTTAGTATGGTGAAAATCTCAGAGTTAAAGAGAGTAATATCATACCGATGACACTTCGAGCAACTGGTTGCTGCATCACAGTCGCCAAGCCTAGGTCTCCTATCTTAATTTCTCCATGGTTTCCATTCACAAAAATGTTGTCACATTTCAAGTCTCTATGAATAATAGGAGGCTTTTGACGATGGATGTAGGCTAAACCTTGGAGAATCTTCCTAGCCCAACCTTTGATGGCCTTCATGTCGACATTTTTATGCTTCCTACGGTATCTGTTAGCCGAAAAGTGTATTATTATTTCAGATGCAAATATTACAGCAGAACAACTTAAAGTAAAGCAAGAAAATCTGACACCACAACATACTGTCTTAAAGTTCCTGACGTGAAGAGCTCAGTGATCATGTTAACAGTTTTGTTCTTATCATCAACCCAGGAATGATAGAACTTCATAATATTTTCATGTTTCAAAGACTTCAGTATGTGAACTTCAGAGTACAGTTTTGCTAGATCTACTGCTGACTGCAAAAGGTCATCGATCCTAACTTGGTTCCAAGCAACTTCGATTCCATCAACTTCATCGAAGGCCCTATAACTGCCAATGAGAGAGAAAAAGAGATTAAGTAACGTAAAGTAACAATAGTAGTTCAACAATAATAAGAGATAAAGTATCAGAATCATACACAGTCTTGAAAGCACCCTTGCCTAAGATTTCATTGTACTGTGTCAAAAAAAGAGAAAAAAATTAAAATAAAATAATATAGAAAGACTAGGCAGATTATAGAATTGAAAGAGAAAAAAAATTCCTGTAATGGAGTGAGCAGATTGTCATCAACCTTAGCTTTGCTTTAGGCAAAGGCATTTCTTGAAGCTGCTTCATCAAGGCTTTTGAAATTTCATTGGGGCTAACACAATAAGATGTGTAGTTCATAAAGGTACAAATTGAACACAATTTATCTTTCAAGTTTAAACAGGAAACATTTAATTAAATCTTACTTTCAGCAAAATTCAAGTTCAATTATAGTTCCAAGGCATCAATATTTTAAAAACATAGTCGTGTTGTGCCTGACGAAGTACCATAAAAAATCCTAAAGCCTTGGTGTTTTGTATCCATTTCCTTGCTTCTTAGACTCAAACAAAACATAATTATCTCACTGAATTGAATCTTATCTAGCATTTACCAGCACCATCCCAAAATTTATAGTACAAAAGAGCAAATTGAATTGAAAAACAGATAATGAAGAATATGCGCCTTCATACCCGGATATATCGGCCAGTCGGGTCTTTCTCGGCAAAATCCTCCTCGAACCGAGCAGGCTCCTTTTTCCCTGTTCCATCGTTTTCTGACGATTCAACCCCAGAATCCATTCTCCTCTCAGAACCCAATAGCAACAAGATCTCTTTTACTTTTGGTTCTTTTATTGTTATGGTTGTTCGAATCGGTCACAAACGTCGCTCATCAACCCCAATTGGAACGAAAGAACAACGACCCCAAAAGAAATCTGGGGAGACGATGCTAGAGAAATCGAATGCCGAAGGGATCGACATTCGAACACAAGGGTAGGAGGCAATGAACCTGAATCCAAAACCCTACCATCCATATCATAGCAAAAACTCATCCTCAAACAAAACCCAACACTACCTTCCTATCGAAATCCATATTTTAACACCACCGGCCCCAAGTCCCCGGGAAACCCTCGCGCAAAGAATAAAACTTTACCAAGTGGGTTTCGATTACAACATCTCTAAGAGAAAAGGAAAAGATTTAAAAAAAAAAAAGCTTTTAGTGGGAAAGTATAAAGATGGATGAGAGAAAAGAGAGAGAAAGAAGCGGGTGAGGAGGAGAGAAATCGGAACTGAATCGAGGTGAGATGCGAGAGAGTAGGACGAAACAGACACTTGTACGGTCATGTAGAAGGAAGCTTTCTGGAGAATCCTTATATTTATATCCTTCGGGGTGGGAAGAGGAAAACGTTGGTTCTGACCGTTGAGTTCATGGCCTCTTTCGGGAATCCGGAACTGACAAATAACGGTTCAATAAAACATGTTTATAAAAGTTTGGTAAAAAATATACTATATTGGCCAAGAAAATGTTCAAAACCTTAATAATATATTTTGGGCAAAATAACCTCAATAATATTATACTCCAGTCTGCTGTAAGTAAGTTTTAAGGCTTTTTTTCCCCTCTGTTAGTAAGTAATAACTTTCATTACCACCAAAAAGAGAGGCTTTCCATTCAGCATATTTACAACAAAAAGGAAAATAATTAAAAAAGTGTTATAAATATTATAATGAGTTAATGAATAATATAAGGATAGAATTTAAGTCAGGTTACTTATATCTATTAGATTAAGTTCTCCAATCATACTTTATTATTTGTGTTTTTAACTATTAATAGTGGTCCAACAAAATTTTTAAATTTTATCAATGTTAATTTTTATTTTAAGAAAAATCTATATTGCAAGATTTGGTTGGAAAATTTAATCTAATAGGTATAAATAATTTAATCTAAATTTTGTCAAGTACATAATTCTATAGCCTTTTGGAATTGCATCTGATTAATGTCAATGTACCTTATAACTCTCAACTAGATGGTTTTCTAATATTTAATTTTATAACTTCTAGTAATTTCATGTTGTATAGAGTATGATTAATTCTTCTATTTATTTGAAGGCCTATATGCAGAGTCTTAGTAGATATGCATAAAAAAATTTAAATAAATGAACATTTTTTCATATATCTTCTCTTTTGTTAATACTTTTTTTATTTTTTTTTACTTTTAATTAAAAAAAAAGGTCAATTTTTTCTCCATCATTCCCTATCCATGCTTTTCTAAGCGGCATTTATTAGCCCCTATCGAGGAGAGGTCGCAAGTTCAACCTGCCGGTAGTGTGTGTAAGTGTAAATTTATGTGCTAATAAATATGTGATATAATTTGACCCTTATGAAAAAAATTGTTTTGAGTATAATTTATTCCCAACTAGTTACAAATTGAAAGAATCCGTGCTTTTTTCGTATCTTTTTCGTTACCGTATTAGAACTCTCACTCATGTCAAAATGGTGTCGTGGTGTAGTTGGTTATCACGTCAGTCTAACACACTGAAGGTCTCCGGTTCGAGTCCGTGCGACGCCATTTTCTCATTTTTGCTTCACCGTTGACCATACACAGATAGTCTGGTACTTATTTCCTCCGGAAAATAGTGAAAAAAGTCTAACATCTTATGACGGTCATAAACACGGAAAAGCAGAATCGTTGGTTAATGGTTATTGGTTATTACTGAGACAGAAAATGGATTAGTCACCTCCTCCTTTTTCAGATCTCTCACTGTTCCTACTGGTTTTGCTTCACTCTGCTGATCCCTTAAGGGGAAAGCAAATCCTTTCCTCATTTTTCCGACGCTTTACCGGGAAACTTCAATAATATGGAGACGACGAGAAGTACCAGATCTTCGAGGACCAAGCAGAAGGCCGACTTGGTCTCGCTTCTGAGGAAATCATGGTACCATTTAAGGTTGTCCGTCAGAGACCCCTCTAGGGTTCCGACCTGGGATGCAATTGTGCTCACCGCCGCTAGTCCCGAGCAAGCCGAGCTGTACAATTGGCAGCTCAACCGGGCAAAGCGAATGGGTCGGATTGCGGAGTCCACAGTTACACTCGCTGTGCCTGACCCGGATGGACAGCGGATCGGGTCTGGGGCTGCAACCCTTAATGCCATTTATGCCCTCCTCAGGCATTACCAGAACCTTGGGGTGGATCTTGGTACAGAGGTACAAAAATTAAAGATTAGTGCTGTTCTTATCGTTTGGAACTATTGAAATAGTATTAAGGCACACTACACCTATTCAGTGGTTGAAGAACAAACTAATCGTCTGCCCAGAAATTTGTTTTGTGGAGGTGAACTGGCAAAGGACTAGACTTGTGTAAATTCCTTTAGTAAATTTTGCAATCAGATTCTCTAAACACAAGGCGTATGAAAAATGTTTAAGACGCGAAACTGAATTTTGTTATGTGATGCAGATTGTGACAACCTAATACCAAACACCTAAAACTTTAATTAAGTTTTTGTCCAATCGTAATGATGAGCTGCTGTTTTATAATGGCATTGGGAGATGTTAATGAATCACTTTCTGAATTTTTGGCCTATTTTGTAGCTAATTATATTTCATTGCTCTGCAAATTGAACTGAATGTTCTGAATATTTATTTTCAAATAAAGTGTTTCAATAGATTGTTTTTTGATGCATTGGTGCTGCTCTCGTTTGGCTTGAATCTGATCAGATGGGGCTGATAGTACCATGATATAAGCAAAATGTATCATATTTGTCAAACTCAGTTTATTCCAATGATCAGATTCAAGCTTGATGGCTTTGCATCATTCAGCAGACAGGGAACTTGGCTTGTCTCTGATTAATGATCCTTCTTGCTGAAAAACTGTTAAAGAAAATCCCACACGTGGCTCTACATGATCTTTGCACACGCGTACCATTTGTTTATGTCAGCGTGCTTGGTATTCTGTCCACATTTTCTTTGTTGCAGCATCAGATGCTTTGTATTGTGTACTCTAAAGCATTTAATTCTCAGCTGTGAGGCTTGATGAGTGATCTATGATTAACAGGTGTCAAATATAAATAATAATGATACTGGATCTGTTGAGCTACATGGGGATTCTCTTCAGCAAATGGTTAATTTCATATCCAAAAGGCATATACTATTGCTTCATGCTGGAGGTGATTCTAAAAGGGTGCCATGGGCAAACCCCATGGGAAAAGTTTTCATGCCTCTTCCGTATTTGGCAGCAGATGATCCAGATGGGCCTGTTCCACTGCTTTTTGACCATATACTTGCCATTGCTTCTTGTGCAAGGCAACCTTTTGGAAAAGAAGGTTTTCTGTTTATCTGCACATTATTTGGTCTATTTTAAAAGAATGATCTTTGACTTCTCTTAGTCCTTCCAGTGTCTGATGAAATATCTGACATAGAAATATTTAATACTTTTAATGGAATCACCTATTTTTTGTGTTCTTGCATACTTGCCTAAAGCATTTATTTTTTGTTCATTCATATTAATTTTATATTGGTAATAAATTAACTCTTAAATTTAATGATAATATCATCTTTGTCTGTCAAGGAGTGTTCTGCTGACTTTCTAGCATTCATTTTGGGCTAATATTTGTTTATGTAATTCTTTTAATCTTTACAGGTGGAATGTTGACCATGACTGGTGATGTTCTTCCATGTTTTGATGCATCCATGTTGACACTTCCTGAGGACAGTTCCTGCATTGTTACTGTTCCAATTACCCTTGATGTTGCTTCAAACCATGGTGTAGTTGTTGCAGCTCAAACTAAAATTTCAGCCCAAAGTTATGCAGTTAGTTTAGTTGATAATCTCCTACAGAAACCTACCATAGAGGAACTAGCTGAAAGTAAAGCAATTCTAGGTGATGGTAGAACACTTCTTGATACTGGAATCATAGCAGTTAAAGGCAAGGCATGGTTGGAGCTTGTTACACTTGCATGTTCCTGTCCGGAAATGATTAAAGAGCTTATGAAGAGCAAAAAGGAGGTATGCTGTAAGAGTTCAGTTTTAAACATATACTTTTAATTAATTATTAAGAATACATGAGGATCTCTATTTTATGATTCCAGTGCCATTCTTATTTTTGGCTAATTTGCTTAGGTGTTGACAGAAGTTATATTTGGTGAAACTTTATAAAAACCTGTGGGTGTACACTTTGTTAAAAACAAAATATCGTCGTAGTGACTAAGATAGGTTTTGTGCAGATGAGTTTATATGAAGACCTGGTTGCTGCATGGGTACCTGCAAAGCATGAGTGGTTGAGGAAGCGTCCCCTGGGAAAAGAATTAGTTGGCAATTTGGGAAATCAAAAGATGTTCAGCTGTTGTGCCTGTATGACAGACCTCATTTCATTTCTATTTATGTCTGTTTCGTTCCTCCTTTCTATCTGTATATAATTCCTTTTTTTTCACAATGTAATTGTCATATCAATCCACTGCAGATGACTTGGTGTTTTTGCATTTTGGGACCTCCAGTGAAGTCTTAGATCATCTAAGTGGGGTTGGTTCAGAACTTGTTGGTCGAAGACACTTGTGTTCTATTCCAGCAACCACAGCGTGTGACATTACAGCATCAGCTATTATTCTTTCTAGTAAAATTGCACCTGGTATCTCAATTGGAGAAGACTCTCTGGTTTGTGATTCATCCATCGCTGGTGGAATTCAAATTGGTTCCCTTTGTATTGTTGTTGGAGTCAACATCTCACTTGATGACCACACTGAAGTAGAAGATTCATTCAAATTCATGCTACCAGATCGGCATTGTCTTTGGGAGGTTCCCCTGGTTGGAAGCGGTGAAAGAGTCCTAGTATATTGTGGCCTTCATGATAATCCCAAAAGTTTACTTTCTAGAGATGGTACCTTTTGCGGGAAACCTTGGAAGAAGGTTTTACATGATTTAGGTATTCAAGAAAGTGATTTATGGGCCTCCCCAAGAACTGATGATAACTGTTTGTGGAAGTCAAAAATATTCCCTATACTTCCCTATGCTGAGATGCTTAAGGTTGCAATGTGGTTGATGGGTCTAGTTAACCAAAAGACTGAGCAAATGCTTTCTTTATGGAAATCATCCCGTCGCATCAGTCTAGAGGAATTGCACAGATCAATTGATTTCTCAAGGATGTGCATTGGTTCTAGTAATCACCAAGCTGATCTGGCTGCAGGAATTGCAAAAGCTTGCATTAATTATGGAATGCTTGGCCGTAATTTATCTCAATTATGTGATGAAATTCTTCAAAAGGAGGAATCAGGCATTGAAGTATGCAAGGATTTCCTAGCTATGTGTTCAAAAGTTCAGGAGCAGAACTCTAATGTGCTTCCCAAAAGCCGGGCTTACCAGGTTCAAGTTGATCTTCTTAGAGCTTGCAATGATGAAATGACAGCATGCAAGTTGGAGAACAAAGTTTGGGCAGCAGTGGCTGATGAAACTGCTTCAGCAGTAAGATATGGATTTAAAGGTACCGAGTACATACTTTTTTTTTTTTGGTTTACATACAGAGTACATGATTTTATCTTGTCTAAAGATGTCATAATTATTGTCACTTCTATTCCCCATCCTCTGTTGATGATTGTCTTTTGCACTTCTTGATCTTCAAATGTTCAGAAGTTTATAAGCTTCTTTTACTGTAGAACATTTGTCAGAGTCTTCAGGCGCCGTCTCCTGTCAGGAATACCAGAATAACAATCATGATGCCCGTAAGTCTTTCCATCCTAGAAGCATACAAGTAGAGTTACCAGTTCGGGTAGATTTTGTTGGTGGTTGGAGCGATACCCCCCCTTGGAGCATTGAGCGTGCTGGATGTGTCCTGAATATGGCAATAAGCTTGGAAGGTGCTCTTCCAATTGGCACCATCATAGAAACAACTGAGACAACTGGAGTATTAATTTCTGATGATGATGAGAACCAGTTATATATTGAAGATTTTACATCTATTTCTGCACCATTTGACAAAGATGATTCATTTCGGCTGGTGAAATGTGCATTGCTAGTAACTGGCATTGTTCATGATAAGATTCTTGCTGATATGGGCTTGCGAATCAAGACATGGGCCAATGTTCCTCGTGGTAGTGGATTGGGTACTTCAAGTATCTTAGCGGCTGCAGTTGTGAAAGGTCTTCTTCAGATAATTGACGGGGATGAGAGCACTGAGAATGTTGCTAGACTTGTTTTGGTTTTGGAGCAACTCATGGGCACTGGAGGTGGCTGGCAAGATCAAATTGGGGGTTTGTACCCTGGGATTAAATGCACTTCAAGCTTTCCTGGAATTCCATTGAGGCTTCAAGTCGTTCCCCTGTTGGCTTCACCTCAGTTGATTTCGGAGTTGCAGCAACGACTGCTTGTAGTATTTACTGGTCAGGTAAGTATTAGTTTATGTGTACTGATTTGCATTTTATGCTTGTTACTTCACAGATGTATGAAGAATTTTCTTTAGAGATTCATATGTTAGGGTTATTTGTCTTCTTAAACTTCGCAACAGCAAGTAACATGTTGATATTTCATTTAATCTGTACTATTTGAGTGAAGCTTCCAATTTTATCGTCTAGTAATACTCTGGTGAAAAGACTCCAATCCGTTGTAACTGTACAGTAGAAAATTAGAATTATGGAATTATTTTTATTTTTTTGTATTTTTTTTAAAAGTTTTTTACTTGTTCCTCGTTATTCTTAGGCTAATGTTATCCAGCAATTAACTTGTTTATGTCTGCTGCCTCCTATTTTTTGTGAACCTTGAATTTAATTATACCATGAATCTCTGTTAGGTTCGACTTGCTAAGAAGGTGCTGCAAAATGTGGTGACTAGATATCTTCGCCGCGATAACCTTCTCGTGTCGAGCATCAAGCGCCTTGTGGAACTGGCAAAGATTGGGAGAGAAGCTTTAATGAACTGTGATATAGATGAGCTTGGTGAGATAATGTTGGAAGCTTGGAGACTGCATCAAGAACTTGACCCATTTTGTAGCAATGATGCTGTTGACAGGTTCTTCTCCTTCACGGGTCCCTATTGCTGTGGGTACAAGCTGGTTGGAGCCGGTGGCGGCGGTTTTGGTCTCCTGCTGGCTAAAAATGCCGAGGCTGCAAAACAACTCAGGCAGGTGCTCCAAACTGAGGAACAATTTGATGTGAAAATCTATGATTGGAAGATTTTTCTGTGACACTTATATATCAGAATTTAGGTGTCATGTGATTATTTAGGCTTATTCTTATACTGTTCTTTTGTATATTTAGAGGTCATTGGAATAATGGAATTATTGAGTATTGATTACTTTCTCGGTCATGTATTCTTTACCATATGAAGTTCCAAGTAAATAAAATTATATATTAAACTATTCCATTCTTTACCTGCTGTTACTGTACCTTGAGATAAAATGTGGTTATTTATCATAAATATGATTTATTTTATAATAATGTTCTAAAGCAAAAATATTGAGAATTAGATGCGGGCTAAAAGAAAAAATGGCTATTAATTTTTTTTAAAATAAAACTCAGTATTAGTGGTCTTAACTATATTTTTTTAGACCTGGAGTATGAGATTTCCCCCCACATAAATATATAATTTTATTGACATCAACTTTATCTGACATGGAATTTTATCCACCTTAACTCGCACATGAAGCCTAATATCTATAAGATTGATATATATATATATATATATATATATATATATATATATTATTTCTTTATAAAAGTAGTCATGAAAAAAATGAGGTTACCAACCAAGAAGAAAAATGGTTAAAAAAAGGGCATCAAATGAGAATCGCTTCTTAACGTCGCAAGGAATCCAAAGCTCAAAGTGGGCGGAAACTTCATCCTTATGCCAAATTGGCTAAAGGGCCCATCATATTTATAACACTTTTGTCACTATATATGCTCCTTAGTATTTTAAAACTCAAGACATAAGATTTATGATACATTACCAAAAAATATTTTTATTTAATCTATCCCAGAATGTTTTAAGAAAATAGAGCCCACACACTATTTTTTTTTAAAAAATATTAAGATTGCTAATTAATTTTAATTTCTTAACTTAATCTATATTAAATATATCATATATTAAAAATAAAAATGATGACGATAACGACGACAATGACAATTATTATTATTATTACTCTCTCTTATCTAATTGTAAGATATAATTAATTTTTTAGATAAATTAGAAAAGTTAAATAAATTAGTTAATTATAATTAATATAAAAGTTAGTTAATAAATTTAAATAGATTATAGAGTATAGAATATGAATTAATCTTTAAGATTAAATTTTATAATAATTAACTCATTTAGTTTTTTTTAATATATTAAAAAAATAACTAATTTTTATAATTAAGATAGGATGAAATATTATTAACCTAAATACTAAGTAAATAACTTCACTTGAAAAATGGTCATATTTCCGGCTTGGGGTTAGGGAGAAAGATCCGAGGAAAATAAACGGGGCAATGGGCATAATCATAACCAATCACGACCATAGTCATTATCAATTGACATCATAAAAACCATAACCTTTTTGTTTGTAAGCGTTGTTGAATGATCATACAAACTTGGTCAGCGAACCATTTATTGACACGCCCATTCCATACGTTATCCATGTATGTTATCATGTGAGGGAAAATAAATAAACTCTTCCATTATGATGTACGTGGGCCCGAGTCCAATTTCACAAAAGTTTCAGACTTGATTGCAACGGGCATCGTCGTCAAGTCTCACTGGGAAGCAGGGAGGAAGCGGTGTTACGGTACAGAGACACACACAGAGGCAGAGATGGGTTTGCTTAGCCACAGAGTGGAGCGGAATGAGATCAAACCAGGCGATCATATCTATACATACAGAGCTATCTTCGCCTATTCTCATCATGGTCTCTTTCACTCTCTTTCTCTGCTTGTGTTGCCTTCTTTCTTTTTATTTCTTAGTGCAGATTTGTAGATTGTTTTTCGGAAGATTTGCAATGTGGGTTTTCTGCTTGAAATTGATTTAGCAATTTGGGTTTTCTTCATCATTATTCTGCTGAATTCTTCCTTTTCTCTGTAATTTTCTTGGTTTTACTTTTCCATTTCTTTGATTTATGTATATTTTGATAGCATTACGCAAAGTGGGTTCATGAAGTCCTAGTTGTTCAAGGATCCTCGCTTCCTGAGATGAGGATAGTATTTGATTTGTCTATTTTCAAATCTGGATTTCGTAATTCGCAAGAGAATTGGTGCTTTTTAGCTTGATTGAGCTTGGATAGGTGGTCTTTTTTAACTTAATTCGCAAGATAATTTGCTTCCGTGCGCTTAAATTTCTCCTGTTCAGCTTTTTATTCGCGTCGTTTGATTTTTGTTTCCAATTTTTATTGCAGTTTGCTTAACTTATGCATTGGGATTTTTTCCCTTTTCATTTTTCAATATATATCGCTGTCCTAGCTCTTATTGTCCTGAGTAGATGGAGTTCTTGAATTGAAGCTTTACAATTTAGGAGGTGTCACATAGTAACAAAGGAAATGGTGTAAAATGAATTATCTGTGTAACAAAGGAAATGGTGTAAAATGAATTATCTGTGATGGTATATATTTGGGATTTTAAATAATCAGCCCAATAAGTAACCATTTTTAGACTCTATAACTCAATCGATTTGGCTTTTCATCTTTTAAGTAGATTTACATAGTTGTCATGCTCTGCTTGCTTAATTATAGGTAGAATGTAGGGAAATAGTAAGTCATCATTCCAATCCCTCTTTCATTAATGCACTACCATTGAAAGAGGACCTTTCTTGTTATAATGGAACGAAGGTACTGCCCAGTGCTATTAAAGTATCACCTCTTAATGTGCTGAATTATCCTCCCAATATACATACATAAACATAGTCCAACGAAGACAAAGTGCTTTGGAGTTGGGATATATGCAGTGATCGAAGCATAAGTTATCATTCTGTCATATCTGCATCTCCCTGTTTTTGAGCTTCCACGTCTGCTCCTTTGTTATTGTTCTTTTAATTCATGATGGACCCTGGATGAGTTGAATGGGAAGCACAGTTTTTATTCAGCATAAAGTGGTTTTGTTATCATAGCATGAATCCTTGATATACTGTCTTCATGCTTTAGGAGGACAGAATTATATCCACAGTACAAAATGCTTAGTGTTTCCATGATGAAACTCTCTAAAGTGTCTTGATTCTTAATTGTAACTAAAGATTGGTTCAGCTGTTACTTGATGGTATCAGAATTGTATTCCTTCTGCTGTGATATTGTCTTCATTAGTGTCTTCACTCTTCACACTATTGGTAGGTAGGAAAATCCTTAGACCATAAAAGCACAGATATAGTGAATCCGTGCATTTGTCATTTGGAAAGGTTCTGGCTACAAATCAAGTTCCTGGTTTTATACCTTAATAATTTTGTCATGTTACCCTGTTGAAGAGTTTGTATTGCGTATTTCTAACTTCTTTAGTTTGTATACCCGCACAACTAAGGGGACATCTTCTTTGGATTTGAAGCTCAAGATAATTTTCACTGTCATCACTTTTAAGCAAATCTTATGCAATAAAATGCTACTCTTAACTGTGCCAGTTTTATAAATAAGCTATTCATCTACATTCCTCTAGCATCTTCTATGTGGATTTACTTTTAAGATTAGATACAATGAACGGGTTATTTACTGTATAAAGCAAGCTATCATGTCTGTACTTTCTGACTGAATCACTAGTTTGCCTTTTGAGTAATTCTGCATTTTGCTTTGCATGTTTTGAAACTGCCATTCATTGATTCGATCTGGGCTTATGCAGCCTTGTACGTTTGCATTTCTTGAGCTTTTGGTTAGTTTTTAAGCTATTTCCTTCTATTCTGTGAACCCCCTATCTGCCATCTGCTTTTTGATCAGGATCTGATATTTGACTACATCGTTTAGTAGTATCAATGAATTTTGCAAAATTGGCCAACTCAAGGTCATATCTCTGGATTTTAAAGTCTAAATCATTTCTAAATCCATGATGGAATTTCATAATTCAGACAAGGTTTGTTTCTGAATCACATCGAATCTGATACCTTGCAGGTATTTTTGTTGGTGGAAGCAAGGTGGTTCATTTTAGACCTGAGCGAAACTTAAAGTCAATTGCTGACACATCTTCCAACATGGATGATGATGATGATACCTCATGCCCATGTCCAACCTTTCCTGACTGTGGATTCAGGCAGCCAAATAGCGGCGTAGTTCTCTCTTGTCTGGACTGCTTCCTTCGAAACGGATCCCTTTACTGTTTCGAGTACGGTGTTTCGCCATCGGTTTTTATGGCCAAAATACGGGGCGGCACATGCACTACCGCACCATCTGATCCTCCGGAGACCATCATCCACAGAGCAATGTATCTTCTCCAAAACGGATTTGGCAGTTATGATGTGTTTCAGAACAACTGTGAGGATTTTGCCTTGTACTGCAGAACTGGCCTTCTGATAGTAGACAAGCAAGGGGTGGGAAGAAGTGGCCAGGCTTCTTCTGTCATTGGAGCTCCTTTGGCTGCTGTACTTTCTTCTCCCCTCAAGTTGCTGATGCCAAGTCCTGTTGGTGTGGCCACAGTAACAGCCGGAATGTATTGTATGAGCCGGTACGCCACTGATATCGGCGTTAGAAGCGATGTGATCAAGGTGGCAGTGGAGGATTTAGCCGTAAACCTTGGATGGACAAATTTTAACGAAGAGGTAGCTGAAAATTAAACCCCAAGCTGACAGATTATTGCCAGATGATCTTACTTTTCCTCGTTATGCACAAGTGCACATGAAATTTCAGCAATGTGTTATGTGTAGCTGTGATATATACAATTCAATAGTAACTAGATATATTGCTTGCCTTCCTGGTCATTTTATTCTGGACAGTTATCTTAGAAAATAGTAACTAGATATATTGCTTGCCTTCCTGGTCATATTATATACAATTCAACAGTTAATTTGATCGTTAATAAAGTAACGTTGGTCTTTTTTTCTCCCAGAAAGTTGTTTTTAGGGCTTGGAGGATCAAATTTAAGTCCTCTTGCAAACCATCTGAATCTCGTTGTCCTTATGATATCTGCACAACTTGTTATAGTGTTAACATGCATTGATTAAATTTTGAAGATTAAATTGTGGGTTCGGTCTTTTGTGAACTTCTTTTCTGTTTATGCTATAGCGATTGATCTAAATGATAGCTTTGAAAAGGATGAAATAAACAGATTTGTATTGTTGAGCAAAATGAAGTGTTGACGTTGATAAGCAAAACCAAGCAGGTGTTGAGATTGATGAAGTAAAACACACAGGATGGTATATGTAGACCCGGCTAATGGTTTTTATCGTTTGGTGGTATGAGAGTTCTGAGAGGTCGCATTTAACCTTAGTTCATTAGTGTCTTTACCTCTGTTTCATATATATATATATATATATATATATAGACACATTCCAATTTACAAACGTAAAATTAATCTTTCTAGTACAATGCCTTGGGGGTGTGGGGGAGTAGGAGCTATTGCTACACTCATTAATTTTAATTGAAAAAAATAACTCTTGAAAAATTAAAAAAATGTAATTATTGAAAATGTAAGTATTGAAGATATGTGAGGAAAAAAATTAACTTAAAAATTTAAAATTTCAGTAAAAAACTATAGTATTTTTCTAAAATTTTAAAATTAACTGCCATTAATATTCTTAGATGTTGGGTAAATGTCATTTCCCCTTCTTTTCCTTTTTAATGTATGTGACAGCTAAACATGCTTGTGTGGAATTCAGATTTCAGACCTGTTATCCAATAATCATAAACGGCGTCGTCTGGTTTTTCATTGAATATTTATGGCCTTGTCCAAGTGAAATTTATTGTTCTCAACCAATTTTGTTCGAAGCGTAGCCTTGGATTTTTTTTTCTTTTCTAGATATCGACATCGTCATTAATGTCGCCGATTAAGCAAATTTAGGCTTCAATCGCAGTCGGCCCCCCTTTATTGATCATTCTGATCAGGCATTGTAGAGCGAGCAGAGAGAAACACGGCTGTTTCTAGGTTTTAGGTTTGAACCTCCGACCCACCCCCACACCAATCCGACCCCGACTATTTGAGCTTCTTTTTTATTGCCAAAATCTTGCCTTTTCTTGTTTTCAATCCATAGTCTTTCGCAAAATCTGGGCTTTGAAATTTAATGGCGAATCTTTATGTCAAGGCCGTGCCACCGGCCGATTTGAATAGAAACACCGAGTGGTTTACCTATCCGGGTGTGTGGACCACCTACATCCTTATCCTCTTCTTCTCATGGCTTCTTGTCCTCTCCATCTTTGGCTGCTCTCCTGGCATGGCTTGGACTATCGTCAATCTCGCCCACTTCGCGGTATGTTCATTTTCTTCTTCTTCTTTTTTAAATCCTTGTTCGATTACAGGTTTTGTAATTTTAGCGATTTAATGCTGTGGTTTATTGTTATTAAATTGAATGGTACTTGCTTGGGTTTGGTTTGAGGGTCTGGACTGTGATAGTTTTACTTGCTGATTGGAGATCGTCTCTTGTTTCTTTATGGCTATGAAGACCCCCAATTTAGCACTTATACTTGATTTTCACAATTTTTCTTTTGTCATTAATGCTTATTTGCTTTTTTTGTTCTGCCATTTATATTTTTGAGCTTAAATGTCTCATTATTTTGATTTAGGGGTTACACTTTTACTTCGATTGTATTTTGGACTCCAGCTAGGAACTCCTGATTGGTTATTGGTTCATATTAAAGGCCTTTGGATTTTACTGATGAGGATCATCTAGCTCCAAAAGTGAGGTTTCAATCATACTTATTAGTAAAGTAGTTTCAAGTTGCTACATCTTGAAGCTTGAATGGTTTTCAGTCATTCTTGACATAGATTTCCTTCAAACGAATCATAGATCAGATATGACTCTATGTGATGATAACTAGGTCATTACTTGTCTTGTTGGTGCATAAAAATTATAATACGAGGATGACAGAAGCAACGTTTCTCTCATAACTTTCTTTGGGATTGCCGATTCTTAGTTTACTTCTATTGTTAATAAAGGCATTCATCTCCATTATCATCTTGTTTTTATTTATTCTTCTCTTGCATTAGTATTGCTAGTGAGCATTAAGACTAGGATTATTGAGCTTGCTTTTAAGTTATTTTCCAAATTATTCTTGTATATCCAGATAAAGTTATATCTGGTTCGTTCCCTTTTCTTACCTATCCTTCTCCTTTGCAGTAAAAGAAGGAATCTTTCAGGGAACATATAGGATAGAGAACTATTAAATCATTACGACATTTATAATAACAAATTAATAATAAAGCTATTTTTGAAGTATCCTGTAAAGGGGAAGAATTTGATAGTAGACAGTACGAGGCTACTTATACACAAATGAGAATCACTCTATGAAGACATGACAAGGATATAGAAATGAGGAACATATGATAGTACTATCTTTCATCTCCTTTTTCTTGTTAAATTAATATTTTGTCTTACCTGCCCCATGGTCTTGTTGGAGCCTGTCCCCTGGCTGGTTCAGATGGGTGGAGGAGCATTTGATTTTCATTTTACATTTCATGTTCTTTCTTTGAATATGGCATGCCTCCTAAAATATAATACCAATTGACTTTTTTGTTTTTTAAGATGACATGACCCTAACCTTTCATGTGAGTCGTTTAATTTGTAACTTTGACTTGAGACTTGTAACAGATTTCCTTTTTAGTTGTTTTTGGTTGCTATGTGTCATACCCAAACTAATACCAAGGAAACATCTGTTCACACACCCAATGAGTCTGTGGGCAAGATAACAACTTTTCATCCTTTAAAATTGCATGACTGGTTCAAGTTATATGATTTTTGTCATATAAAATATGATCTCTCAAATGGCTTGCTTGATTGTGTTGTCTCCATTAGATAACATATCACTTTTTCCACTGGAAGAAAGGAACCCCATTTGCAGAAGACCAGGGAATATACAATGGATTGACATGGTGGGAGCAGATAGATAATGGAAAGCAGCTCACTCGTAACAGGAAATTTCTTACAGTTGTACCTGTGGTGCTGTAAGTTTTCCTCTGTTTTAGCCAAAGTGGGTTACACTGGACATCGAATATATGTGGATTAGTATATGAGTAGGAACTTTTACATGCAGTCTTCTTTGACAACACTAACAGATATGCATTCATAAAGATTTCTGCCAATACATACCCATACTGCAATTCATTACAACATTGTTATAATTGCTACGCTTTCTATTCTATTCTGGTCTTTTGACTTTCTAGCGGTGGAGGAACCAACAATTAATTTGATAATATTTATATTAAAGTGTGAATATAACAAGTCATGACATATTCATTGTAATGGGATTTTACAATATTATAGATATAATTTAAAGCATCATCTTCTTTTTAGTTTGGTGCTTTACATGTTAATATTAAAATTAGCATCCAAAAGGCCATGCAATATCTTAAGCCAGGAGTTTGGGGGGAGGGGTCATGAAGATGATGGAGAAATATAATATCACATTGGTTTCTTCTGTTAAACCTATGTTTTCAAAGGCTCAACAATTTTGTGTTATGTGGCTGCATTCTTCTTTAGAAACATGTTTTGTCAAATGAGACTATTAGAGTAGCATTCTGTCCCCGAACTCAAAAGCCTCTTTGAATTTGAATAAATAGATGGCATTGTTTGTCATGTACAATGTCACTCTATCAGATTTAGTTCGTTACATGGCTGGTAGATGGAACTAAACATGTTTGATGAACACGTATTCACATGATGCAATCGCGACTATTTGTAAGTCCAAGTAATATTGTTGCACCCCATTGTGATTAAGTGGTTGTAACATTTAAATGTTTCCTTCTTGAGGGAAGGAGCATGTCTTGAGGATAGTTTTAAAAATTTTACCAAGTTGAAGCAGTTGATATGTTGACGCATGGCAACTTGATCTGGAATGTGCAGATTTTAAAGATGGTAGATAATATTAACCATTATAGTTATTTTGCTGCACTGAACATTTTGTCTCTTGAAATTAGAGCACCAGGATAGTTGATTCTGGTCAAGTTCTGTCTCTACTGACGGTATACCAAAAAAAAAAGAATAGAGTCTGTTTGAATAGAATTTACTAGATCTGAGCATGATTGCTTATTGAAAATTAGTTGATGATGCCATAATAGTGTGGGATGGTCTGGGATATACTGTAGGGTATTTAAGTGGGTTAGTGTCACCACAATAGAGCTTCTGGTGGAAGGCTTCTGATCCCACTTAGGGGGCCGTCAAAATCCTTGATCAATTAGTAGTGCCCTCTAAGCATAAACCGGAAAGTGACGCATTATTTTGCCAAGCTGACTCAGCATATCTCTATATCTGTTTTTCTTGTTCTTGAGAAGGGTTTTCCTTTAAAGTTAGTTATTCAACCTTATGACTTTCTTGTTAGGTACTTGATCGCCTCACACACGACTGACTATCAACATCCAATGCTCTTCTTCAACACCCTTGCAGTGATCGTGTTAGTTGTTGCCAAGTTCCCCAACATGCATAAAGTTCGAATCTTTGGAATTAATGCCGACATGTAACCATATTGTCAAGTCAATGCGGGACTTGGGGTTACCTGCTGATGAGCCTCTTATGATCCTTCACTTGTTCTGGAAAAAAGTTGTATCTTTGTATAGAAGTCAGAACTGGAAGGATACTCAACTATGTGATGTTTTGTGCCAACTGCTTTTTCAGGCTGCTTCTCAGATTATAAAAAGGAATAAATATCATCTCGAGTTGTTATTGTACAGTAGAGAATGTGTCCGAGATTATAACCTTAGTTTGTATTACTTATCATACATGGGTTGATTTGGCAAATAGGGGAGATGAGATATACGATTATTTAGAGCGTGTTTGATCTCTGAGGAGTACTATTTTATTGTGGTTTTAGTAGTGGTGTTTGGGAAAGTATTTTAACTCTTGAGTATTTAGGTTAATATTTAAAAGTAATTGATGGCTCGTTTTATTCGACATTGGTATCATTTAAGAAGAAATGAGATTTTGTTATGTTTTTAGATTATGAATGAATTTAATTTTTTTATAAAAAAAATTGTACAAAAAAAAAGCTTTACTTTTTCTTGCTTATAACTGACTTGAAAGTTGAAATTGTACTTCTCTTCTGCTTTCAACCCGTTTGATATTTTCAGCCTTAGAAATGGAATATGAACCTTTTGCTTCACTAGCATTCAATTTTATGACTTCATATGAGATGAAAAGTTTTTTTGGTTTAAGAAAATAAGTATGAACTTTTTTATTAGTTATCTACTAAATTTATTAGAATTTTGTCCTAATTATATTCAGATCTGATTCGTGTCATACACCTGGCTATGATAGGTGAGTTTTCTAATAAAGATTTTTTGTATACGTTAAAATTTAAATTTGAGATCTCGTTTAAGCAATATCGAATTATTTATTATTTAGATTAACCCTTAATAAATTTGAATTTCATTCTGTTGCGTGGCAGGAAAAAGATGGACCACTCTTCGCTTTCATTCATTGAAGGACAAAGGAAAGGTATGGCTCCTCAAAAAAGGGGATGATATATGAGATTAAGGGAATACTACTTTTAAGTAAATTATGTTTCTGAAGACATTAAATAAGGAAGAAAGCTTTCTGATTTTAGTAAGTTAATCTCATGAGAAGTAACTGAAGAAAATGGAAATAAGTCTGAGGCACAAGAAAGAAGTCAGTCTCCATTTCAGATCTTAAAAAAGGAAAGAAAGAAAAATAAGTGAAGGAAAGTGTCTCCAAATTGAAGTTGTTCCAAGGGAGAAAAAACAGCACACGACATGAAAATGATATTCCATCCCTGCTAAATGTAAATGTCAGTAGATGAATTTGGTTCAATTTGTAAAATTTTAATGTAATTTTTGTGAAGCTTAGATGTAATTATCCCCATCTGGTGTAGTTTTCTGTGTATATTTCAAAAGCGGGTAGATGAATGACATGGGAAGTAATGATGATTAAAGGAATGGAGGATAATATTGTATAGAGATACGAGATAGAATTAATTATAATTATATTTAAGTTAATTTAAAAAAGAAGAAAGTGGGTGACAAATGCATTAGGTTAAACGTTTGGTTGGGGCAGGTAATCCAGTTTTCAAGATTTGCTCAATTTGCTATT
Organism: Leucaena leucocephala; assembly: GCA_037074615.1. Lineage (NCBI taxonomy): Eukaryota > Viridiplantae > Streptophyta > Magnoliopsida > Fabales > Fabaceae > Leucaena > Leucaena leucocephala. The sequence goes on along the minus strand of CM073558.1, from coordinate 1,594,208 downwards.
AATAACTCTCTTCATTATCTTCTCTCTTCTCATCCAAATCCATCTTTTCCTTCTCTCTCTTTCTATAAATTATTCTACCATTTACTACTAGTGTAATTTTGTGATTTATATTATTATAAAATCTTTGTTATTTTTGTTATTAGATATTTCCTGTTGATTTGATTTCAAGTCAAAATCAGTCCCCACATGGTTGAACTTTGAAGTATTGTACCTCATGCCAAAATTTAGCTTTAGGCAGTTTAGATAGGTTTTTAAAAAAAATTATTTATAAATAATAAGGGATAAATTATAAGAATATATATGAGATTGAAAAAAATGAATTAATAGATTTGTTACTATTTATCATCCTCTCTCAAGCACAGTCACCTCCAGAAGAAGATACAGAGGAGAGATGCGACGGTTACGGCAACTAAAGAGGAAGAAGAAGATGTAAAGACAGAGATGGCAGACTCTAACAAAAGGAAGATGTCAGACATTCCAGATCCAGTGATAGATAGCAAGTGAAGAAAGAAGACGACAGAGAGATTGGAGTACTTTTGACGAACCACTAGCGACACTCCACCTAGAGACAGCCAGCAAGCGATGGACCACTATCGGTAGATAGGCGAGGGTGAAAGAGGAGATAGGAGAAAGAATGTAAGAAAAAGTATAGGTAAAATAGTAATTAGGTAGTCCATAATATCCTTTTACTGTTTTAGAAATTATTTCTAGAAACTTATTTAAAATTATGTTTTAGTCTATAAATCATTTTGGATAAATATGACTGTTTATTTTAAAAATTTTCTAAACCAAAGTTTAAATCAAAAACCATTTTAAAAGTTAGGTTTGGGGTTATCCAAATAGCCACTTAATATCAAGGCTCATTTATGAATAATTTTAATATAATTTGTAACAATTAAAATTAAGGCGGCTTTAATTTGGAAGGCTTTGTCAAAAAAGAATACATTCTCTTTCTCTTTAAGCCTTTTTTTCCCTATTAACTTGAAGGTTTTGCCAAACATTTAATTTAGTTTTTAAAATTAAGAAAAAAAAACTTGCTTTATCCACAAGATATAATTTTCTTCTAGTCTAATATAATAGATGCATTTAATATATGTATATAATAATAATGCAAGCTTGCATTAAGTCACCACCAAAAGTGGGTGTATCATTCCTAATTAGCTAAATGATGAAGATCATAGGACACTCCTTTGTTTCTCCTTTTCAAGTTTTTTATTCTTCTGATATTAATTTTTTATATTTATTATCATATTCTTTCCAATAATTCCATCAAGTGCTTTCATAGTTGGAAGAATCTCCTACGTCATAATTTTGATTTCAAAGGCTGACAACCCACTCATGTTTGCACTCACAAAAATAGACCAAGTGGCCGTAGAGAAAAAGGCATAAAGTATTACTCCAGTTGAATAACATTAAATCTTTCATAATTATTTAATTATTAATTATTTAAAAAAAGTGACATGAAAGAGTGTTCTTTGTGCATCAGATTCACTTATTCCCTTTATTTTCTTTTTGAACGTCCTATAAATAGAAGAGAATCCGAATTAGTACTGCAAATCCCAAATTGATCGATAACTCTTGGTCATACAAAATTGAATCAATATCTGATTTTTTTTTTATTTCCTTAATGTCCAAAACAAAACAAAACAAAAGTCACTAATTTTTGGACCTCGTATCAGTAAAAAGCACACTATTCTATAAAGTTCTTCATCTCCACAATTATGATCAGTACTGAGAAGAATTCATATTTTCTTCCTTGTATCTCTAATCATTATAAAATTACACCCAAAAGATCATCGATCACAAGCTATAGAGCTGTAGTAATAATTAATTATATTCCTCTCACATTGCATTAAGGACTAAGGCAGTGTTTGGAAAGGGGAAAAAAAGTAGCCTAATGCATCCTATTGGTTTTGTTAGTTCTGATGAGCAACTCCAAACAGCATTTTGTGAAGATCCATCGAATAAAAGAGAGAGATACACAGAAAAAGAAAACAAAGAAGAAAAATGAATTCAGCCTCTTGTAATTCTCCTTCTTGATCCTCTCATTTCTTCTGACAAAACTTAGGCCATTCATTGTCTTAGTATTTATAAAAACATGACATGCTTTTTCTCGACGCTGATGAGAACAATCACCAAAGAAACTATAATGTTCCAAGTTCTGTCTCTGATTACCAGGATCCTTCACCAACCATTCCAGTCCAATACCCAGAAGATGAATTCCCAGCTGCATGTTCTTTGTTATTTTCTTCAACTTCATGAGTTCCTGAAATCGGCTTGACATCTCCAAAAGGAAACAATAACCTGCCTCCACCAGCATTAATATTATTATTATTCTCTTGATGATGAACACCATATCTGCTTCGAAGCCCTTGATGATGATGATCATCCACTGAAAATCCAAGGCTTGCTGGCTTAACCTCATGCATGGAATTAAACCCAGAAGGGAAAAGTGCATTATTTGATGCGTTTTGCATCAGTATCGGATTATGAACAAAAGGATGATGATGATGATTATTAGAAGCCATGCCTGCTCTCAGAAGCATCAAAGCAGAAGTAGAAGAAGAAGACGAAGAGCTTTGATAACTAAGCCCATGATTATGGTCATAATTCTCCATAATAGGTGGGAAAGCCAGATTAAGATCTTGGCCTCCTTGCATTAACATTTTAGGGTTCTGAGAAGAAGAAGAATTAGAAGGAACAGGAGTTGATGGTGGATTCAAGTCGGGAAGAAGCTTTGATGAAGATGAAGAATTAGTTGTAGTGATGAGCTTCTTGTTCTTTCTGGAACCTCCTCCAACAGGGACATTCCTGAGGGACCCACCTTCAGTCCAGTACCTTCTGCAAGTTTTGCAGAAGTATCTGGGTTGTGTGAGGCTATAATTGTTGTAGTAGCAGAACTTGGTGTTTGTAGAATTGCATCTTGGACAATTCAGTTGTTCTTGTGGCCTTGTCGTCTTCTCTAAACCTACTTTATTATTATTGTTCCCTTCTATATTCCCTTCCATCTCCTTTCTCCTTTGTTTTCACACCCCAAATCAATATTTTACCTCCTGAAAAATTCAAAAAGAAAACAAAAAAGAAACAAAAGCTATGATTATATGACAAGAATTCATCATATATAGAAGATTGAGAAGAAAAAAAGATAAATATATATTATCATGTTGTGGAAGAGGAATTAATCAATAGAATAACAAATTTGAGTACCTTATTTTCTCTCTTTATCTGATGATCAGCAAAAAGGTGATTAAAGAGGAGAAAAAGGAAGTGCCTTTGTATTTTGGGACCAGATTGAAGATATAGAAACTAGAAAATATCATCAGAGATATCTTTAAAAAACCTTAGCGGAAATCGATTTATATTTTTCTCTTTTGTGTGTGTCAGCTTTTGAACAAACCCTAGAATCTAGAATATAAATATATAGCTCAGAAGAACTGGTAGTTCACAGAAGGAAAATACCAGAAAATTAAAATCCACTCACCTGCTGTGGCTGTACTGAGCAACTCATAGACACGAATTTTCAGAGCAGAAAAAAGGAAGACAAAAGCAAAGAGATGACTTCAGAGAGAGAGAGAGAGAGAGTTCACCTTGTTGTTTGTCTGAAGCAGAGCTTTGTGGCGAGAAAGAATGTTTTAGTTCGTTTGTGGGGTGGCTTTTACTTTATGAATGATGCTATGGAAAAAGAGAGAAAAGAGAGAAAGAGAGTGAAGGAAATGTGTTTGCTTTGACTATACTTGCAATAATACCTCTTTATTAATCACTGTTTCAGTCCTTAAGGTTTAATTAATTACTTTATTTAATTATCTCTCTAGTGGGCTGATGTTTAATGCTCTTTTTTTCTGTTTTTTAATATTAATTAATTAAATGCAATTCTTAATAGTTAATAGGTCGTTTTCTTTCTTGATTAATAATTAATTTATTGGTGGTGGAATAATGAGTGTGGGGGGAATTATATTGGTCTTTTTTGAACGATCTAGATAGACTCTTTGATGAACCATCTTTTTCTCTAATCAATCAATTAAATTAAAGCAACATTCACGAGCAATTAAAATAAAACAATAAACATGAGGTTAATTAATCAGAAACATCGGATTTTTTATTGCTTCATACTTTACATTCATTCTAAAAAAAAACCTTTTTTTCCACCTCCATTAATCTCCCCTCTAGGTAGGGTTTGCTTACGACCTAATCAAGTAAATTCATTTCACTTCCTAGGAGAGCTCTCCCCCCCCCCCCCCCCCCCAAAAAAAAACACACACACACACAAACACAATACCCCAAATTACTTGGATCCATAATGTACTAAAAATTAGATCAGAATCGATCTAGGTAGTAGTGATTGAAGGGTGAGTGACTTAACTATATAATTCTAAAAAAGAATAATATTTAAATAAAAATATATTAATCTATAAATAAATCGAATTTTTTATGTATAAACCATATATAATCTAAAAAAATAGAATTACTAAAACGTAAATCTAACAAGCTGTTATTTAAAAAAAAACTCAAAACAATATTGTTTCAAGCTTAACACACGAAAAAGAAAAAAAATTATCTCATCCAAAACTTTTGATTAAGCCAACCAGAAAATTTGTTTATTAGCTCATTGATCTGACCAATTGACTTAGTTTGTATTTTAATATCATGCCAATCATAAAGTTCATGAGAAAGAATTGTGAATCACACTCAATAGGTAGGGCCAACCTCTATTTCTTCCTTTTATATGGTTAATTATATGATGTTTTATTAAATATATGGCTCAAAGATAAATGTGCTTGCAAATAAAAAACATAAATATGATGCTTAATTAAGTTATAGTTTTGTAAGAAAAATATGGGAAGGAACCTAATTGTCATGTGTAGAATCTGTCAAAATGCTTCGATGGCGACCAAGAAGATTGCTTGGGAGACCTGGCAAGCACCAGAAAGCTTAGGTGAAACCTACTTTAATTTATTATGCTTAATTATATTTACATGTTTATTATTATAAAATTACCCATCATCAAGGTGGCCATGCGCTTATATTGACTCATATGTACACATTAACAGAACACGTGTTATGAAAATCTGATTATTTTATGATATATAATTGTAACTTATACATTAATTGAGTAATTAATATATATTCCCCCAGTCTTAAATATATAATATATTTAACTAATTTAATTAAATTAAAAAAATTAGTTAAATAAATTATTATAATATATTTTTCTTAAAATACCATAATTATCTTCTTTAACTCCCTCTTTTATTTTTTTACTTGATTATTGTTGAGAGAGTATCAATAAGGGTAATTTATAAAATAATTAATAAATTTAAAAAATATATCTTATATATAAGACTAAGATAAACTTTTTAATTAGCTCATATATTTAGAATCAAAAGAATATTATTTAATTATTAAATATAATGAACTACTAAAAAAGAATAAGAGAAAACTAGCTAGCCGGAAGAAATGTGATGGTATCAACTGATTTTTTTTTTGTCAGGAATATATAAAGAAAATTGTTAAAAAATCTCATTAGAAAATTTATTATTTAAATATATATAAAATTTATTTAAAAGTGCAGATAAAAATTATCTTTAGTGAATATATATATTTTTTTTAATTGGGTATAACTTATATTTTACTATTTATAAAACAAATGGCATTTATATATAGATAAAAATATATTATATATAGTTAAATAAAAGTTATACATTCTAAAAATGATAATTACAAAAAATAAATTAAATTAAATTGGAGTACGAGGAAGAGTATTGGAATGATAATGTTGAAGATTTTTATTCAACTTTGATGATGGACGTATGGGATATATAGAGATGAGAAGTAAGCATTCCTTGAAGAACATGCTTTTTCTAAGAAAGCTTCTTTAAGTAACTATGCATCCTAAAATCAGATTCAACGTTGCTTTATGTGCCATGATGATGTCCATTCTCAATCCCTAGAAATTAAATTATGACAAATCATGAATTCGAATTATATAAATATATGCCAAAGCAAGTGGGAAAATTGAAGAAAATATTAGTAGCCGACAAGAAACGACCAAAAGTGATTGAGGTGGGGCCCTAATATAATGGGTTAGGCCATGCGAGAAAGAAAAAAGAGCAAACAAGCAAAAACAAAAAGCAAACAAATAAGAGTTAGTGTGTGTTTCGAAATACCAAAACTTAAACTTTAGTAAAATTTTAAATAAATAATTATATTTATTTAAATAAATTTTTAGATTAAATTATAGTTTAAAATTAAAGTTTTAGATAAACCGGTAAAAGTAGTTTATAGAACAGTAAAATAGTTTATAAACTAATCAATTACTATATTATCCATTTTTTTATATCCTCTCTCCTCTCTTTTCTATTTTTTCTTACACCTCTCTTATCTCTCTTATACTTTTTCTTACACTTCTCTCCTCTCTTTTTTACTTTTTCTTACACCCTCTCCCCTTTCTCATCTCTTTTATACACCTTCTCTCCTCTCTCTTATAATTTTTCTTACACACTCTCTCATTTCTCCTTTCTCCTTTCTTTTCTATACACTCTCTCATCTTTCTTTTATTTTTTACATTATCTCTACCCTCTCATCTCCTATCTCCTATCTCCTATCTCTTATCTTTTATCTCTCATATCTCCTCATTTAATACTCATATTATTTTTTGTAATTTACCAATAATAAAAGTACTTCTGAAAATAACTATTCAAACACTCATTTATTTAAAACCATTTTTTTTTCATAAACTTTTCTCCAAACCCTTTTCTAAAAGTTACTCACAAATTTTTTTTTAATAAGCCCTTTTTTAAAATTTTATCTAAACTGACCCTTAATTTCAAATATAATATTGTGAATAAGTGTTAATATAAATAATAAAAAATATATTTATATTTTATAAAAATATAAATTTAATATCTTTTATTATTAAAATTTTATTTAATATATAATTTTATAAATATATTATAAGTGTTCTATAAGTCATATTCTACCTAATTTTTTTTTGTATAAAATAGTGTATTGAGGTGGGTCACTCACCCAATGGTTTTCCTGTTATTTCTAGATGTCATAGAAGGTTATGAGTTTCATTCGAACAGATATAAATGTGTTTGTGTCTCTTGACCATTGCTTTTAGGTTGGATCCCTAGATAATAGAAATAGAATTAGTATATTTAGGAGAGTCGTCCTCATAATTAGGTCTCTACAGTATTAAAAAAATTAGTCTATTTCCTATCAGGTAGGAGATACTATAATATATACCAAAAAATATGTGCGTGTTTTTACAAATTATAGATAATCCTCCCATTTATCCAGAGTCTTATATACTAATAAAGTTTAGTATAATTAATAAAAAATTTGATTTATTCATAATTTATAAGATTATGAATTTAAATTTTATTATCAATATAAAAATATTATTGATGAGTAATCTACAAATACCTCTATAAATATTTTAAATTTAGAGGCATGTCAAACTATCCCTAACTCGGATCTATCATTTTTACTACATCTAATCCTAAATATAAATGTTAAATAAAAATTTATTTTAATTATAAATATAAGACTTCGATCTACTTTATTTTTTAATTTTATATTTTTTCTAAACTTTTCTTAATGATTACATATAGTAGAGATATTCTATTAAGAGATAGTCATAATACACATCATATGATTATGAATGGTATTATAAAAAAACTAACACACACATTTATAATAAATAAATAAATTAATTAATTTTTTTTAATTTACTTAAATTAATTATATAATTTTTATATTAAAGAGATAGGTAAGGTATTTTTATAGTTTTCTAATTCAAAATAAATTAACACATATAATTTTTTTTTAACTCGGGCTAATTTGAGTTAAAATTCAGACGCTAAATAAATAACTGAGAAAAAGTGGTGGCTAAAAATTATATTTTTTTTTTAAAAAAAAAGTTTAACCTCTTTTAACGATTATTCAACTTAAAAAAAAGTTTATCATTTGCTGGTTGGGTCAATTAATAGTACTCTTTAATTAAAAGTGTGGGCTCCATATTAGAGAATAAAAAATTAGTTTGATAGTCACCTTCATTTAAATTTAATAATATTTAAATATAGTCCAATAATACTGGATTAAAAACAGCTGTATAAAATATTATTCAATCTTCATATTTTTTTTATATGTTTAATGTGGTAGTGGAAAAGTATGAGAAACTAGAATATTCGTGTGTATGGACACGAGAGATAAAGAGAAAACATACAAAAATGTAGGCTAGAATTAAAAACGAAATGAAAAGTAACATATATAACAAAAAAAATATGTATTGTAAAAATGAACAAGCGTTGTTCTATTGTTATGCCTATGATTAAGATTATTGTCTTGCATAATTGAAGCTTCAAAAACAAATTATATTAGTTTAATCTCGTGTCAAACTAAATAATTATTTCGAAATTAGTGTGAGCGTGATTTCAGAACAATCATTAGCTTATTTGGTCATTAATTTTTTATGATATTTCGAAGAGAATTTCAAGCATAAATTTGGGGAGCTTTTTCTTTTTGTTTTTTAATTTGTTTTTATTACTCACCCAGTTCTAAGAAAATATCGGATGAATAGAGAAAAAATACTTTAATTCCTATTTACAAAAATAAATGGGATATTTAAAATTGTGCAAACTATAAGGGGATAAAGCTTATGAGTCACACTATGAAGTTGTGAAAAAAGGTAATTGAACACAGGTTACAATTAGAGACTGATATTATTGAGAATCAGTATGGTTTCATGCCAAATAGGTCTACAATAGAAACAATTTATTTATTAAGGGGATTAATGGAAAGGTACCCAACTAAAAGAAAAGACTTGCATATGATCTTCAATAATTTAGAAAAAACATATGATCGAGTGTCAAGAGAGGTGCTTTAGAAAGTTTTGGAAAAGAAAGGTGCATGCATGGCATATATCAAGGCAATAAAAGATATGTATGAGGGGGTAACAACTACCGTAAGAACGTCTGGGTGCGAAACAAAGAATTTTTTCATAAGGATTGATCTACATTAGGGATCAGCTTTGAGTCCTTATTTATTTAATCTAGTAGTAGATGTTATAACTAAGTCTATTAAAAAAATCCCTAAGTGCATGCTTTTTGCGGACGATATAGTTCTTGTGACAGAGTCAAGAAAAAAGATTAATTTTAAACTTGAGTTATGGAGAAGAACTTTAAAGTCGAAGGGTTTTCGTCTGAGTAGAAGTAAGACTGAATATATGCATTGTAATTTTGATAAGAGTCAAGTTAGAAGTAACTTGAAGGTCATATTGGGAAATCAAGTTATTCCACGAATAGATAAATTCAAATATTTGGGATCAATACAGAAGGACGGTGAAATTTTGGAGGATGTTAATCATATAATTCAAGCCGGGTGGTTTAAATGGAGAAAGGCTACTGGGGTTATATGTGATCGGAAAGCATCAGATAAAGTAAAAGGAAAGTTTTATCGCACTGCTATAAGACCAGCAATACTTTATGGAAGTGAATGCTGGGCTTTAAAAGGACAGCAAGAGCATAAAGTTTGGGTAGCTGAGATGGGGATGATGAGATGGATGTATGGGCATATAAGAAAAGATAAGATTCGTAATGAATATATATGGGGAAGAGTTAGAGTGGCACCTATTGAAAAGAAAATAGTAGAGAACTGTCTTAGGTAATTTGGACACGTACAAAGAAGGCCAGTGGATGTGCCGGTGAAAAGGGTAGATCAAATAGTATGGACACCGGTTAAAATGAGTAGAGGAAGACCAAAGAGAACGTTTAAAGAGGTCATTGAACGGAATCTCCTAGTCAATAACTTACCTAAGGATTTATTTTTTGATAGAGTACAATGGCGTCGTATGATCCATGTAGCTGACCCCATTTAATGGGATAATGCTTGTTGTTGTTGTTGTTGTTTTTGTTGTACATTCAGATCCGACTCGCGTCGTGCACCTGGCTATGGTGAGTGAGTCTCCCAACAGAAATTTTCTACGTACGCTAAAGCTTGAACTCGAAACCTCATTTAAGAGATATCGAATTAATTATCATTCGGATCAACTCCTATTAATTTTTGTTTTTTAATTTGTTTGTGTGTAAGTACACTAACTTCATGTACAAATATATTTTATTAATAACTCCTAATTTTAAGCATAACTTCACTGAAAATTCCTTTTTTATTAAATAGTATTCTAAATGCATATTTATTGGTAAGTATAATTGTGAAATAAAAATATTTGTTTGCGTGGAAATTAAATATAGATTATCCGCTGGAACTGGACAGAGAATATATAATTATTAACCTTTTTATGTATTTGATTGTAGCTAATTATAGGGACACAAGCACACTTATTGTACTCACGTATTATACATCTAGCTAGTAAATTAAATGGAATTTAATACTACTTACAAAATAAATATCTTTTAGTATAATGATTATCTCATATATTATTTCCTAAATATTATTATCTTCACTTTTTGGAATTAGTGTACAGAGATTTTTTTTTGTAGTTATTAATGAGTACTTTTATGCTATAAGTAATATTTGAAGTAATTTCAATGATGTTGTAAATAAAATGTGAATGTCCATCGTAAAATTGGTCTTTTTCAAAAGTTATTTATTTTACATTATAAATATTAATTTTATTATTTACGCCATTGTAACTGTTGGAATGTTTTAGGTTAGAGATTTGTGAACTAAAGCCATCCACTAAAAGCATTCAATTCCACCTTCTAAGCGTGTGTTTGGGTATCACGTTTAAAAATAGATTATCATCTAAACCATGGTTTCAAGAAAAAAGTGCCAAACAATCATTTTAATCTAAAAATCAATTCTGAAGCTAAAACCATGGTTTGAGGGTTGAAACTATGGTTTCAAATAATTGCTCTCTGCAGCAATTTCTAACAGCTTTTCGTTTCTCTCTCCCTTGTGACTTCTCAATTTTTTGACCAAAAACACACGCAACCCACTGCCACATTTTCAATTAATAATTTATATTTTATTTAAAAAAACAAAAATAAATACTATTTTTTTTAAATCTAAAATTTTAAAATTTTAGAGAAAAGATAAATTTATTAATGAAAGTTATCATCTTCCATATTTTTTGACGATCATCTAGATTAATTAGCCCTAATAAAATTTTCAGTGGAAAAAAATCAAAATTCAAATAAATATTATAAATGTTTACTTTACTCAAATACATATATATATTATTTTGTAATCACTTAAATGAAAAAATTTAAAATCAAATTTATTCTTTATATAATTATCATATCAGTTTATGTCCTTTTTAGTAAATTGTCTATGGAAAAGTGATTCTGCTACTAATCATCCAAACATCTCTAATTTTTAAAATCACTTTTTTTCCAGAATCTATTCTTCCCAAAATCTATTCTCCAGAATCTATTCTTCCTAAAATCTATTCTTCAAAAGCTAATCCAAACACACCCTTAAGTGACTGAGAATAGTTTCTCTCATTTTTTCAAAGGTTCGATATCTTATTAAACTGTTTATGTTTTTATTATTAGTTTGGTAACAAATAGAAAACGTTTTGAAAAAATTATAATTTGTTAGAAATACAAAATCCATCTTATGCATGCATTGATTACTTTTTCTGATAAATTAAAAATATATATCCAAATAATTTGTGAGTATTTTGTTTTTTTAATTGAATATATTATTATCAGCAAATATAACAATTGATTATTTTTTTGGTACAATATAACAATTGATGATGATGATCCCAAGAAATTAAATTCAAAAAAAAATTGGGCGAAGCTTTTCTTTTTGTTTTTTTATTATAAAAAATTTTAAAAATTTGCTGGACTCACCTATGATCTAAAGGTAGCGTAAAGTTTTTTTTTCTCTTATGCGATACTAATGTTAAATAGGATGAGCTGTCTATTACTCTCAGGCGTAAACTTAAACACTTAAGAGTTATAATATCTCACTAAATACCGTAATTAAAACAAAAAAAAATATTTTTTAAAAATCAAACACGCTATAAATAATCTCATATATCCTCTCTTAGCTAATTGAACCTAAAAACGACGAGTATGTGCAAAGCTTCTCAGTTTGAAAGAAGGTGAGGCTCTCGAGGACTTGGCCCACACTAACATTGGGCTTCCTAAGGCTAGGCCCATGTTCTTATCACTAGCATTGAGTCAAAGATTATAAAAAAAAAAACGAACAAAATTACCATTACCAAGGTTATAATCCTTTGAGATATACCTATATATAATATCTAAAAATAATTTTAATAGAAAAATACTTGTACTTAGTAAAAAACAATTACCATTACCTATGTATATATATGGTTCTTTATTTTAAAAGAAAATTATAAACACAATCACAAATACATATAATCATATTCTCTTATATTTGGAAAAAAAATCTTACAAATAAAATTTAATCCGTTTCATTTTGATTTGAACAAAGGAAATCCTAGTAAATTGTTAATTATTATGATAATTTTTTTCTTAAGTAAAGAATAATGTAGAACTAAAACAAACTATTAATTACTCTTTAACATATGATAGCATGCGATAAAAATAAAATAAATTGTAAATGAAACTGATAAAATTTAAATACACACACACACACAATTTTTAAATAACGATGAAGCAATTTTGTTTTATTTGAAGCAAGAAAATTGTGAGGGAGGACAAACTAGCCACAATATCCAAACATGCTCAAAATCAAAATCTCAAAAAAAAATTTGGTACACAAATTTTTAAAAAGGGATTGGGCTCACCCACGATTCAAAGGCAAGATAAAATCTCCTTTTTTCCTAGGCAATATCAATATCAGGTAGAGCGAATTATCTATTACCCTCATGTGTAAATCTATACACACAAAAGTTAGGATACCTCCTCAAACACCGCGACTGGAATCATAATAAAGTAGTATTTCCTAGGGATAGAATATACTCTAAATAATTATATGTTTCACCCCTTTACTAGCTGAACTACGGATAGGTAAAATCTCAAATTAATGTAAGGCGGGGTCAGGTAACTAATATTTTTGTTAGGTTTTATGTCCAAATCTTTCTGATTTTGAAAAGCCCATTCACGTGTACAAAATCTAACTCTAATTAGTAAATTATCATCCCAATTATACATACATGCTTATCTGATTTGATATATAATATATTCATGTTCGTACCACACATCAAAATATTTCCTAATCTTCGAATTTGTTTTATCACCAACTAACTAAGTCCACCTCAATTTCAATCATGCATATATAACATATATAAAGTATATATAAATAAAAAAAATAAATCATATTATTCATCACTTAAAATATAATAATAGCTTTCCCGTCATTCAAAACTATTTATTCACCACATATAATGCATGCTTCACTAATCATACGCCTATTTAATTAATTCTATAAGGAAGCATTCTTAATTATTCTGATTATAAGCAGCCTATAAGCAGAAGCCAAAAAAAAAAAACCAAGAAGAAGCACGTTAATAAGTGAGTACACGTGGACGGTAGAGGTATAAATGGAAGCCGATCATTCATAGCATGTGTGCCATGTATAAAGGAGATTTAATGGAATATAATAATAGAGGCACATGTGAATTAAGTAATGGTTAGGGGATATTCCTATTTCCTACTATAGAAAATTATATATTTAATTATTATTTTTATCTTTATTTCATTGTTAATGTCCTTCAAATATACAGAAACAACATTATTTTTAATAAGTCCCAAAAGACTCTGACTTTTTAACGAAGTATTTAAGGATAAAAATAAAATTATATTTTGATGATAAATGACTGTTTTTGTCCTCAAATGAACCAATCAGAGAGAACAAGAATGTTATTTTCAATAAGAAAATATCAAAATTGGCGGGCACCATGCACACGCCTGTGCACGTGCGGATTCATGAAATGTGGTTGTTAAGTGCAGCAGTTCAGTGTAGCACTTATAGTCTCACGGTTCAAAGGATTGGGATGAATAATATTTCAACGTTCAAAGCCTAAAATTAAGAATTTCCCATTATGGTTGGCCCAAAAAATAAAAGGAAGAACTTCACGCTACTGCGGAACACCCCTCCTCCCTCCATCTCTACGTATATAAGTTAAATGATTAATTTATAAAAATTAAAAAATTAATTAAGTTAGAATTATTTATAAAAAATACTTGTCATTTTTTTAAAATATCCCTATTTTTATAAAATTTTAGTGATATTCCCTAACTAATAACTAGATCATATTTATTCATAGAGATTGCTAAAATAAGTTTTATTTCTTTTAACAAAATAGTTTTTATATACTTAATTTAGTTCGAACATATATAATATCATATTTAAAGATTCAGTCATCTATAATAATTATGATATACTTTATTGGTTATAACGTACCCTTTTAATCACATTTGTATTAAAAATTATTTATAAAAAATCTCTTTAATATTTATAATTAATATGATATTTTTAAAAATAATATAAATATAAAATATAAAATTAATTAAAATTTTATATTTAAAATTAAATTAGTAGCTCATCAACTTTTACATGAGAGGAAATATTATAATATACTATAATATCTAAAATATTACTAATTAGACAGGATTTTTCTGTGTATTACATAGAATTTGATTTCAACAACACTGTTTGTGGCATAAGTAGTTATAAATTTCATCATACATATGCACATAATAATTGAACCCTCAGAAGTCAGAACAAGCACGCCCTTGACAAATTTTTTCATCACTATGTATTCATATGTAACTTCAATCACAATTAATGAGCTTGAGCTCCCCAACTTTCTTCCGACCAAAAAAAATATGTCATTCATGTTTTCTTTCCATTGACTTTCGATTTTTTTTTATCATAAATTATGCACTCATTATATCCTTTACAGGAGATTCAAGCTCGCAACCTCATATTTGGAAAAACTTAAAAAAAAAAAGTTATTTAATGTCATTTGAACTATAAAACCCCAACCATTGACTATTGGTTTTTGTTTTGAATATTTTCTCATGCGTAAGTCTAACCATATAATGCTTGAAACTTGTGGGAGCCAATGTTAAATCAAGTGCTAGGGAAATGACTAATGGGGGTTAGTTCAAGTAATAAGTGGTTCGATATCATTTAAACGATATCTCGAGTTCAAGTTTTAACGTATGCAGAAAATCTCCGTTAAAAGACTTATTCACCATAACTAAATATATGACACATGTCAGATTTAAATGTTATTGGGGTAAAGTTTTGATAAATTGAATAGATAATAAAAAAAAAAAAGCACTAGAGAAATGGGTAAAGGCAATCTTGTTACGATAAAGAAAAAAAAAAGTTGTTGCGGTCAAAATACTTTTTCTAAAGAAATAGTGAATTAAGAGACCATTATAGATTATAAAATCTTAAAATTTAGATAATTGATATTATAAAATTTAAACAGAGAAAATATGTGTGACAAAATCATAAAGAAAAATAATACTAAAACTTTTTAAAATTTGTTCCCCCAAGGTCAAAAATTCAAATCCTTCTAATATTGGAAATACATAATTTTTTAATTTTTAATATGAAATATAATTTATAATATTAAAAATTTAAAAGAGAAATACATTTTGTCACAATAGCAGTTTTTCAATAATTATTCTAGCCTGATATAACTTTTTAAAATGAGTTATATTATTGGAATAGTTAATATTATAATCCAATTGTTAATAAACGATATATAAATATTTTTATAAATATTTTTTGAATCTCAAAATATATTGTAGCCTTGATGAGTTACTGACACCCGACTCACTTAAAACTTTTTGTGTAAAAGAAAATGTCATAATTCAAGACAACTTTATAAGGTAAGAGTCATAAATTCATATAGTACTTGCTTTGATACGAACACTTGAAGTGTAAGATATTTTTTCCAAAAAGAAAAAAGAAAACAAATCGGTGTTTTTTTTTTACTCAAATTCAATTCCTTTACGCAGTTAGAGAGATGTTTCCACTTTCAAAATTATAGGTATTTTCCATATATTGCACAAATTTTGAGATAATAACTATTTTAACAATTAATAATAGCAAAATTTATAAGTACACATATAAAACTTTACAACTCTTAACTAAAACAGTTAATGTAAAAATTTATAAGTATTTATATATAAATTTGCGTTATACATATAAATATTTAACAATTAATAATAATAATAATATAATAGTAAGTGTGTAGACTAAAAAAATAAAAGGTATTTTAATTATTTATCATTAAAACATAATTTCAAGTTGTTCTTAAATGTTACTGAAATTTCAAAATCTTATAGGACCTGTTGAAAATTATGTTGTTTAGATTGGAACTCCCAATATAATACATATTACTGAAAATGACATGGTTGGGTGGGTGGAAGTTATCTTCTTCATTCCTAGTTGTGGATTTGAATCGAGCCAAGGACCCAATTAGAGAGAACAACAACGTTACTTTCCATAAGAAAAAAGATCAAACACGTATATGTACATACCGCGTATTCATGAACTGTGGTTGCTACGCATAACTGCAGCAATCTAGCTAGCGTAGTACGACTGGCCCTCTAGTGCTAATAATTTTACGGTTCAAAGTATTGGGACGAATAATATTCAACGTTCAAACCATAATGAGTTTCACAGTATTTTCTTAAAATTTATATAATATTCTAATTAATAATTAGAGATTAATTCTATTAAGATATAAATATTATTAAAGTAGATTTTATTTCTCTCAATAAAATATTTTCTATACATACTACTCAATTCAAACTCAAAATATTATATTTAAGGGATTCAATCATCATAATATTTTATGTATGTAAGAGTTAAGATAACTATTTATAGAGGTTGAAAAAATTAAATAAATTAATTATTTATAAAATGTGTTTACAATTTTTTTAAAACATCAATTTTAGTTATTTACATTAAAAATTATTCTAACTAATATAGAGAATTTTAAAAAAATTGTAAATTAAGAAATAGAGTTGATCAAAGTTTTATATCTAGAATTAAAACAAATTTCTCTACCATAAGTTAGATTGGACAGAATTTTTCAGATATTATATATAGATAGATAGAGAGAAATCGATAGGATCCATATGGTATATGACATATAATTGCTATAGATTTTATCATAGACATATTGATAGGTGACAAAGTTATTGCAACCTCAAAAGTCAGAACATGCATGCATGTCCAAGAGGAAGATCTTGAAAAAATTTCTCATCGCTATGTATGTGTAACCTCAGTCGCAATTAATGAGCTCACCAACTTCTTTCCTGCCAAAACAAAAATATTTCATTTAAACTTACAATCTCACGTTTTAAGAAAATTATATTTGGTATTATTTGAATTACAAAACCCTGTCATATATAAGTTTAATGAACCATATAGTGTGAAACTTGGGTGGTAACCAATGCTAAATCCAGTGCCAGTGATAAAATGGGGTATATATGCAAAAATTTAAACTCTCTTGATATGATATAAAATTTGTTGCCGTCAAATTACTTTTTTCCTAAAACGAAAATAGTGAAACATCTTTAGGACTAAACAAAAAATGGATAAATGAAATTATAAAATTTTTAAAAAATATATGTATGAGAAAATGATAAAGAAAATTAATTGAAATTTCTTAACCTCGCATTCTTAATTTTTTAAAAAAAAACAGATTTTATAAGATTTTTTCTCCTACCTCCCGACCCCACGAACTGAATTTAAATCCTTTTAGTATTGAAAAATAAGTAACACATTTTGTCACTACATCTGTTTTTCAATAGCCAACTTTTCAAAATAGGTAGTTTTATCGGAGCGGTCAATATCATAATTCACGAGATAACTTTATAGAGGGTGAGACTCAAATTATGTTGCTAATGTCGGTAGCTTGTTAAACTCTCAAGATTAAATCTTGTCTTTTTTCATTTAAAAACACAGAGAGAGAGAGAGGTGGGACTCAAAAAGTTCCTACTAGCTTTCGTCTGAACAATTGAAATGGAAGATATTTAGAAGAAAAGAGAGAAAACGGTCGCTTTTTCTCAAATTCAATTGTTTTACACGCTTAGATAAATGTTTTCACTTTCAAAATTGTAGATATTTTCCATATATTCCACAAATTCTGAGAAACGTGGCAAAAAATATTGAGACAATTCATGTTGTTTATGACATATAATCACATACTTTGTGATAAATTTAGTATTTCAGTCAATAAATTGTTAGTTGATATATTAAATAGCCGCATCCTCATAAAAAAAATATAAATTTAAATTTTAAAAATTTATTTGTTGAGGGGCAAAAACTATTTATGCTATAAGTCTGGAAAGAGTTTATACCATTGACAAAATAAAAAATTAATATTTCATATTGATGATATTTATAATAATATATTATTGTCTAATTATTTTTTAATTAATTTTTATCAATAAAATAAACTTCTTGTACGCATCATGCATTCATTTTAACAATAAAATTAGGGGTTTATCTTTTTTTAAAAAAATCATTCTCACATCGATTCGGGTCTAACTCAGAATTTAGCCATATATATATATTATTGTGCTGAGAACGCATATCAAAATAATAAAGGGAGTCAGATATAAAGTTTAAATTTCAAACAAAACTCAAGTAAAACTGACGTAGTTTATTATAAGAAACATCAGCATCTGATCAAATAATCCATATTGGTTGCTACCGACCAAAATAATTTTGAGAAAGATGCATGTACAATTTGGTCTTTGTCAATAATATATTAATATTCAACAATATAACTTTTCCTACCTCTGAATTGATTTGTATCTGAATCTAAACCGGTGCTTCTTTCAAGTATGCATAGGTAAGATTAGATAAGATAATTCCTTATCTAATATCTTATTTAAAAAAGATATAGGTTATATTTTACTGTCTCATATTTGACTATATCCGATAAAAAATTTAACTATTTCTTCTTTATTACAAGCTCTTTCTGACTATTATTTTATTATATCTTTTTTTTTTAATTATTTCATGTTACTCTATCGTACATTATCTTATTGTAACTCGTAGAACTCTTCAGTCTTTTGATATCATTTTGTCTCTTCTCTCTTAAAAATATCACAATTTGTTATATCTATAATTAAGATCTGCCATAGTTGACGTACAAAAATATCTTTAGGAATTAGATGCAATACAAATAGTCAAAGTTGGCGATGGATAATGATGTTCAATTATTGTTCATTAAAAGCATAACAAAATGGGCAAAACTAGTGACTTTCCTTTTTATACCCAAACTATTTCCTAAAGTTCTGGCCACAGAATAAGTCATTCTTAAAAATGTACTTCTTTTCAAATCAAACGTAATTGAGGGTGGACTATGGACTGTGGAGGCTTATTTAGTTAAAAAGATTGACACAACTTTTTCTTTTTTTTATATATATAATTATCTGATTGAGTTAGATTCGAGCATTATCAGGTTCAATTGGAGTATTTCTGAATTTTCATACAAATTTAAACTCAATACTTTATACTTAAGTGGTTAAAATATATTCCACTTGAATAAACTCCTGTTGTTGGTAGATTAACACTTCACATACTTCAATTAATTAATTGATTAATTAATTAAAAGGTAAGAGTAAAAATATATTCTTTTTAAGATTAAATTTATAAATAATATTAAAAAATATTTTTTTTTTTAAAGATTCAAACCACGTGCATAATACTTGTGATGGAAAATAACAATATATATTCATCATATTTTTTGTTGAAAAAATTAATAAGGAAAAATGTAGGCATTTGTTCTTAGTTAAATTGCCAATGGAACAATGCATTGAACTTAGAAAGAAATTATAGGATCATTATAATTTTTCACCCTTGTGATGTTTAAGCCCAAAAAGCTGCCTGATGTTAATAGTTTGACTTGAATCTCAATACATTCAAAATTGTTATACGTTATTGTCGATAAAAAACATTATTATCCATACACCACAATTAATAACCATTTTTTCCCTTTTTTTTAAATGACAACTTGTAATTTAATTTGTAAACGTTCCCTATAGTCACCACGGAATGTTTATTGTCATTTTTTTTTCATTTTTGTTCGTTTGTGTTCCCTTTGTCCTCTTAAATATAAAATAAATAAAAATATATTATATATTGACTACTGAGTCAATAAAGTTGATCATATTTTTTTTGCATAATTATATAGTTAATTATATGCGATTAATTAAAGATAATTGTCGAGTATCGTTGAGTATGAGGTGGTTTACTCAGTCAATGATGAGAATGGGATGAATTAATTATTAGTTAATATTAATTAAAAAAACTGCCATTTATTTTCGAAATTAGAAATTAATTAGCAATTTAACATTATATATTGCAGCCCCTTCAGCGATCAGTCTTCAATAGCGTGTTTGACTTTATCGTGTTTTACTCACACCTTCCGCGTAATTTACATATTTACTTTATTATTTCTTAGTTGCTTAAATTTTTATAATCATTTAATTTTACTGTACATTATATTGGAAGATTATATCTAAAAACTCCGATTTTAGAAATTTTAAGCTAAGTAATCTTCAATGTTATATAGTTATAATTATTTTTTTAAAAGATTAAACTCTCATATTAAGTTTTATGAGATTTATTATAATTTTAGAGATGACACTATCAAAACCATAAAGTTGGAAGCTCTTTTTTTATCTTTAATATAAGAATTATTTAATTATTTTTAGATAGGTTAAATAAATTAAATAAATTATTTAATTATAATTAAATATAACTCAAAAGATAAATTCATATAATATACTCCTCAATTTATATAAATTAATCAACTAACTCTTATGTTAATTAGAATTAATTTATTTATTTATTTATTTAAAAATTTTAATCAATTATTATATTAAAGACATGAAATAATATTAAGATTAAGATTTGTTTTTGATAGAGTTCAGACAATATTTTTTAACCGATAGTTAGGAACTCTCAAGATATAAAGATTATCCAAGTGAAATTTTAAAATATATTACTTGTATAATTCAAAATATGAAAAAAAAAATGAGCAGCAATATTAATGATTTACGGATAATGAGACTTTACAAGTTTAACATCTTCATGTTTGAATTTTTAAAATGAGTAGGGAGATTTTTTAAACCCCATTTAGTTTAAAAATAAATTATATTATTCATAATTCTTATTTTTATGTGGTAATCTGTTATGAATTGTATACTTTATATGAATGTTAATGTATTAATATCAATTAATTAATATTGATAATACTGATACTAGTTTGGGTCCATAAATCTAATTTTCTCGTATTTGGGTCCTCGTAATGTTTCCTTTAAAATCCTAACAGCGACATTTTTTGGCGAGAGCTACATAAAGCTGCAGCGCGTGCACCCACTTGGCTTGACAAAAAAGCCCTCCTCAACCTACAAACTAGGAGTATTCGCATGTGAGCCTGTCTTATATCTCATCCTAATATAGAACACAAGATATATTTTTTATCCTATATCCTATCCTATCCTGAATATGTTCTGGTTCCTTTTAGGACTAGGATAGGTTCGGAAATTTCCAAACCTTTTTTTTTAAAAAATAATATAAAACTATTATTTTATAAATTATTCTATATAAAAAATTACAACAACTTCCTCTAAATATTACTATTACTCCCTGATATGATTTATAAAAGAAAACAAAAAAAATTTACTCTTCATTAAATATAATTTATAAAGGAAAAAAAGAAAAAAAAAAGTCAAAACGGGACGGGATGACCCGAGAATCGTGCTGAGAACTGTCCTGTCCCGATCCTAATATTGTCCCGTCCTGAAGGAGATCCATACCAGTCTATTTTAGGACAGGACAGATCTTTCCCAAAATCTCTGAAACCGGGACAGGACACCCATAAACACCCCTACTAAAAATTATATAGTCGAGAGTTTGGTATCAAATTATAAAATATAATCTGATTTTTTTTTTTGCTAGACGTAGGACAAGGAATTATCCTGTTGTTCAGCTTTACTTATCCTACTCTCTTTTTAATTGTTTTTATAGATGATATATTTTAAAAATATATATATAATAATTATTAGTAATTAAAAATTATTTTATAAATATAAATAATCAAATAGATAAATTGTATCTTTTAAAATTTATAACTAAATTAATTTATTTTTTTAATTTTATTAACTATTATATGATTATATTATAAATTATAATTATTTTTAAAAAAAATATAGGATTCATTTTTGTCAATTTTAAAGATATTGATACAAAGTTACAATTATAAATTATTTAGATTTCAATTTTTTTATATATTCAATATATTTCAAAAATTAAATTATTATTATTTTATTGTATTATTCTTAATAAATTATAAATATTATTTAATTTTTAAAAATATATAAATATAATATAGAAATTTATAATCATATGTTTTTATCTCTATATATATCATTATTTGGACATGTAAACCTGTATTGATTAAGCCATCTATACAAAACTTGAAATAGTTAATTTTTATAAATTAAAATTAGATATCATGTTATAAAATATGACTTTGTTTTTTTTTAGGTTGGATATTGAGGGGTTATCCTAGCAAACCTGCTCATATACACCCGAGGGTGCATAGTCAAATCAAAAGTCACTTAATTTTATTTTCCAAAGGATAGAATTATTAAATTATTTATTTGACCGATTGTACAGAACTACTTGTTTATCAACTTTTTAAAGTTTATACTAACATCTAAAATTGGATCGGAATCACTTAATCAGTTTATAAAATATTATAGTTTGCAGGCTAATCATTATGAACACACACAAAGAAACAATTGTTAAATTTTTTTAAAAGAAAATAATTCAAAAAGACTTTAAAAAATAGAAAAATTTAAATTAAGACTTTAACATTTAATATGATATAGAGATATGGGATCTATTCTAGTATTTTAAAATTTTAAATGAAAAGACTAAAATATCCATCCTTATCTCTGGTCTCTCTACCACCGTCTCTGCTTTCTCTTTTCTCAGATCCTTCAGTTCCCACAGATTCACAACATGCAGCTGCAACCACCCAGCAAAGAATATGCTTCCCAAAAAATTATATTGCTGACTTGACACTCGTAAAGCTATCAAATATCACAATACATATTCGGCGCATCCCCTCCCCCAGCGACTCCCCTGTACTTGGCGACCAGGGTGAAAGGAGGCCGCAAACCTTCCCCTCCCCGGCGCTTTACTCTGTATAATCAGAGCTCTTTTCGCTGTAGGTTAACTGGGTAAGCCGTCGGAGGCACCTCGCCGGAAGCTCTGAAAATCAAAATTTCATTCTTGACTCATCTCAGCACTTTCGCAAGACCTCTCTGCTTCTCTCTCTTCTCCATCTCACGCAAAGTCCTTCTCAAAATAGTTTCAAGTTTGTAGTTACTATCTTCATGAGTCTTTGGCACCACAGCATATGCCATTCATGAGAAAGAGAAAGAAGACGAAGAAGGAAAGGAGAGACCGTGGAAAGATGGGAGAGAAGAGAGGGTGGATATTTTAGTCTTTTTACCTGAAACTTCAAAATGGTAAAATGTATCCCGATGTATTTGTAAATGTTAGAATTCTATTTTTTTTTTCTATTTTTCATAATTTTTTTGGTCATTTTCCCAATTTTAATCTCTATAATACTACATATTATTTTTGTCATCACCATCTCTTAGTTTCAAAATAGGAAAAATCCTTAAAAAAATATTTTTTTGAACTTCAAAATTTTAAAATGATTATACTAATTTTCAAAATCCTAAATATGTACTCAAAACTAAATAAAGATTTTAAAATTTAGATATTTTTACAATTTTACCATCGAGGAGATTTATTACTTTTATAACAAAATTTTCTATACTTCATTAAATATTTATGATAATAGTAATGCAATTAATAACAATATTTTCCATATCTCAAATATAAAATAAATAAATTATTTGAGAGATTTATTAATTTTGTAACAAAATTTATTACACCTCATTATATATTTATTATAAAAGTAATACAATTGACGAATATTTTATTTAAAAATCAAACTTATTAAAATAAATTACTATTATAGTAAGTATCTAATAAACTATTGTAAATTGCATTACAAAAAGTAGTAAATCTCTTAAAATGATTTATCGATTTTAATATATTTGAGATATAAAATATGTGATTGTCAATTATATTATTAATATAGTAAATATCTAATAAAGTGTAGTAAATTTTATTATAGAAATAGTAAATTTCTTAAAGAGTAAAATTGTAAAATTATCCAAATTTTAAAATCCCTATTTAGTCATGAGTATAAATTTAAAATTTTAAAAATAGGTATGACCATTTTAAAATTTAAAAATTCAAAAGGTATTTTTAGGGACTTCCCCTTCAAATTAAAAGAGTGGTGATTTTCATTATTTTATTTTAGTTTTAAAATATATTCATGGTAAAATTTACTATTTTTATAAATTCTCCTTGATCAGCTCTGTTTTTTTTTAAGGAGAGAATATATAGTAAACAATTGGAGATTTCATATAAAGTACCTTTGGTACCATACTTACAAGATATTATATATAAAAAAGATATAAATTTTTTTCGATGGTATAAAAAAATAAAATAATCTTAGTTATTTCAACTAAATTGTAAGTCGACCTCTCTCCTATATTCATAACTTATAGTCTTATATCATGCATGACTTCTTATAGTTGTTATATTATATATATATATATATATATATATATTATGCTTTATTTATTTTTTTAAAAAATTACTCATAATTCTATGATAAAAAATTAAATATAGAGAGGTCTCACAAAATTTATATTTACAAGTCAAGCTTACATATTCATAGTCAAATATTGTATCATTTACAAATACAAGTTAAACTTGTAAAAAAAAAAAAATTCTTGGTCCTTCTCCGCATTTAATTTTTTTACTAAGAGCTTATGGGTAATTTTTTCTTAAAAATATAATCATAATCCGCATGAAACAGATTTTTTTTAGGAACATCTCGAGATAGAATTGATGGATTTGATTTGAAAACGTGTGGTATTAAATAATTTTGTATTCAATGCAATATCTAAAAATAAAATTGGTTTCTTCTGAGTTTAAAATTCTGATTAAAAATGTTTGTAAATTATTCTTTTCCCTTGTCAATATATAATATATTGTGCTTACACGAACACGGTTTTGTATGAAGACCTTTTCCAAACTGCAATCTCGATAAAAGATTCGCAAAGTGAATATTTCCAAGCAGCAAGAAAAATAATTAAAAAGAAAAAAACTATTTTTAATTATTTGTCTGAAATATTCTTAGACGTTAATAAGACAAGACACAGTGATGATTTTAACTAAAAAAAAAAAGACCATGTCCGAGGATGTAATTAAATGCCCGGTAATAACTGGTTCAACATGCGCACAAGGCAAAGTTTTCTCATTATCTTCTGTCCTTAGTTGTTGGATTGCTATCTCAAAGTTATGGCCTGAATCCGCAAAATTAGGTATGTAATTAATTAATTCTTTAATTACATATAGATGTGGGGCATAATCTTATAATAAAAAAAATAGCCTTTGACTAATTAGAAGTTAGACCAGAACCACCAACTTTCTTTTTCTCGTTTTATTTTATTATTTGATATATGTCAATATACAAATGCAGAAAATATACAAACTTATTTAATAGCAGTGGCAACCCCACTGACTATATCTTTTCATTATTATTATTATGCGATTGAGTAAGTGTCTTTAATTAGTATAAAAATATTGTCTGGCATGGTGAGAGATTTAATTAATTTATTTCAAATATAATAATAATAATAATTCTTCCGTTTATAAATACAATAACTAGTTTTACTTTTGGATATTTACAGATATTATATTGATTGAACATTTCTACTTTACTTCCCCCTCCACAGGTTTTTCTTGACTGATTAATATGGAGATTATATATAATTAATATTACCATTAATACATTAATATATATAATTTATAACAAATTGAATAGCTTACAAACAAAAAATAACGTGGCCATGTTTTACATGTTAACTCAAAACAATAAATGAAATCCGTAGAGACACATATGCATAAGACAACCAACAAGCCATATGCTGAAGAACAGATATAAGAAAGGTTGTTGAGTTTTCATATGCGAATTGCAGGGGGGGAAAATCCTCCCTAAATTTTAGGTACAATAATAATTATCGAATTTCATCTCAAAATCAATCCAATTATTAAATATTTAAAGTCAAATTATACTGAAATAAATCTAAGCAACTAGGCGACATAAAAAGGTCTATATAAAATTTATCATACTTAATTATTTATCCTCACAGATGCCTACCTTCACCTTTCCTTCACATAAATTTATCTCAAAATTAATTACTATAAATTAAATTTATTTTAAAATATTAATATAAAATATAAAAACACTAAGAAAACATATTATTATTATTATTTAAGTAGCGAGCACCATAACTTATTTCTAATTCCGAGTAATATATAGACCCAAACTTGGGTAATTAGTATATCAATGTAAAATCCAAAAAGTACACAAAGTTATATTATATGACTTATCTTAGACTCAGTACAAATTTGCTGGCGGCACACTGCAGTTGAAACTGTATAATATATGATGTGTGAAATACAGCAATTAATGTTGACCATAATATTAAACTTGATTAAAGTAATTATAAGGATAATAACAACAGTATAAAGTAATAAACTATATACGTATATAATATAGTAGAAATACATGATATAGGGATAAATTGAGAGAGAATTAAATATAAAAAGAAATAAGTTAGAATGAATAAAGAATGGCAGCCAGACGGCCGTCAAGTTCAACAACCAACAGTTTTTTTCCCGAATTTCAAGAAAAAAGAAAAAGAAAAAGTCATGTGATTGAAGGGTTTAAAAGGGCAAGAAATGTTGTTTGGGGAGGTATCATCATTTAGGTGGCTCAGCTCTTTGCTTCTTGAGAACCAGTGATCTCTCTCTCTCGAAATTCAAAGTTAAATATCAGAAAACCGAAGTGGAAATCTGAGAGTGAAAGTGATAGAAATTATAAGAAAGATGGGAAGAGCTCCATGTTGTGCAAAAGTAGGGTTGCAGAGAGGACCATGGACTCCTAAAGAAGATGCATTGCTCACTAAGTATATTCAAGCTCATGGCGAGGGTCAATGGAAATCTCTTCCCAAAAAAGCTGGTATTTATCCTCTGCTCTTCCCAGATTCATCTTGTTGTTTTTTTTAATAAAAAGCCGCGTACGTAGAAACTAACAACCGAAATCTTTTAAGAGAATGACTCTGATGTACTCTGATCCGCATGGGAATAATCAGATTCATCATTCATCTTCGTCTTCTCTTATCCATCTTACCTTTCAATTCAGTTGTTTCCAATCTCTCTCTCTCTCTCTCTGTTTCTTTGTTTTCGTCTCTTGAAGTTTCCTTCATTTTTCTTTTCGTTTTGCTATTATTTTATGCATATATGACTTTGGACTTTTGTTTACAGGATCATTGCGACTTGCGATGATTGATTCTAACATGTCTCTTTAACAAATGGCCAAATTCAATAATGAATATGAATTTAAAGATCTGATATCCCTGAAAAAGTATTATATATATGTATAGTACATGTTTGGCTGAATTAGATGGTTTCTTAATAATCTTATCTCTCTATATGCACAGGGCTTCTGAGATGTGGGAAAAGTTGCAGACTGAGATGGATGAACTATCTGAGACCAGACATAAAGAGAGGAAACATAAGTCCTGAAGAAGACGACCTCATCATCAGAATGCACTCTCTCATTGGAAACCGCTGGTCTCTCATTGCAGGCCGGTTACCAGGACGAACAGATAACGAAATAAAAAACTACTGGAACACTCATCTCAGCAAAAGAGTCAAAGCATCTCAACAATCAGGACCTGGTGATCGTCATCAACCAAGAGAGAAGAATACGAATAAGAAGAAGAAGAAGCCCGCCACAAAAAATAACAACGGAAAGAACAAATCCGTCAACAGTGATAATGTGGAGGAAGAAGAAGCAAAGAAGAAGACAAATGTATATCTTCCGAAACCAATTAGGGTTAGGGCTTTACATATGAACGAAGATTCTAATAACGGTTCTTCTCAAGCAAGTAGATCTTCAAGCCAGGAGTTATTACAGAAGGAAGATATGGATGTGATGAGTTATGAACCATGGGGTGAGAACGACTTGTTTGGGTTCTTTGTTGAAGAAGATCAGAATATTGACAGAGTCAACGGTTCAATATCAGAAGAAAATATTAATATTAGTATGAAAAATAATGATATGGAATGCGAGTCACTGGAGAGGCTATATGAAGAGTATTTGCAGCTCTTAAAGGATGATAATGTTATTAGTGATGAAAACCAAGGGCAATTGGATTCTTTTGCCCAATCTTTGTTTCTCTGATGAATAAGGATTTGTTAATGCATTTAGAATACAAGATTATTAAGAACATGAATTTGACTTAGCTTTGTGTGTAAATATTGATCACATCTCTCATTCGCCCGTCTATTCATTAACACATTTTTTTATAGGCTTAACTGAAAACAACATGTGCTTCTCAAACTATATATACTCCATAGCTGTGATTTTATTATATGTCGCATTTAATCGTCTTACCAAAATTAAGATGTGATTATTAACCCTTTAACTTTGTCCAAAAATAAAAAGAAAAAATAAACTTTATTTCTATTACAGAGTATAGAGAAACACTACATTATACTTTAACTCTTCTTTTTCTATACATTGTGATAGAGGTGATATTGACAAAAAGTTAATAACTTACCAATACTACTTATATCCTTAATATAGAATATAATTAGAGAATTGATATTGATTATAAATATAAAATATATTTACTATATTTTATTTTTTTTAAATTATTCTTATTGATACTTCCTTAATAATAATCGAATGAGGGAGTGAGTGAGAAAATTAAGAAATATGATTAAAATATTTTAGAAATAACATGTTAATATATTAACTAACTTTATTAATCTAATAAAATTAATTAAATATGTCTTATATTAAGAAATAAAGAAATAATTTATATATATATATGTGACTACCATAAGACAATAGTTCCTTTAAAAGATGCTGAAAAATCCAGAATATAATGTTCAATATAAACTATATAATATAATTAATTGTTATAAATTGACAGGTACAAACAACTCCTAACTTCCCTCTTAATTAAGGGAGAAAATGTACTCTACTTCATGTCAAACTAGCAAGTGATACTCATCAACTAAGCATTAAACATTTCTTCGTCTACTGCCTCTTTTCATACTTTCAAACCTTGAGGTTTGAGCTATCAATACACCTATTCTCAAATCTTGACTTTAATTGCTATTTAATTTGGACAATTCTATCTTTCAATTTAAGGAAGATTCGCGAATACTTTGCTTAATCATAAAATGAATATTATACTTAATTCTATTTTCTTAGTTGATCAAACACAATTGCTTGTGTATTTATTTATTAATAGCTTGGTATATTTTTAAATTAAATTTAATGTTATTGAAAGCATTTTATGTCAACGTTAATGAGGTATTACCTACGTACCTGCCTGCCTGCCTTTCTTATACGCACAAACACAAGCGTTTGAAAAGCGATTGTCATGGTTTCCCAACCACTCATCAGTATTTTTATTCAACTTGACATTTAAAATAAATAAAATTACCATTTTAAAAACATGTATAACATAATTTTTAAAATTTTACATCTGTTTCCTTCTATAGAATTAATAGTACCTCATTACCAAACAATTAGAAATATATATAAATATTAATTTGGTGCAGCTTGTTTTCATCTAAATTATCGATGGATGCACGTCGAAGTACAGATCATATACTTCAAATTAAAATTACAATAAATTGAGTTTCAATTACTCGCCTGATTAATTGTAAATTGAAAAGGCTATCAGCAGAATTGGGATCAAGATCATCTGTACAGTCTGGAATTTAAGGATTAAATTTAAATAGTATTAAGTTAATTATGATTGGTAAAGAAATTAATAGTTAATTAAGGATAATTCACATATGTAGACATGTGGGAGCTTAATTAACATTAATTGGAATTTATCATTACAACAGTTACAATTTAATTCATTTTAGAGGGAACTTACATTTTTAGAATCATTCCCCTATATACGAAAGATGAGGTAGATGGAGAAAGAAAAATGGGAAAAAAAGTAATTTTGATAAATTTTGATAAAATTATATTATTTTTATTATTTTTTTAAAAAAATCCTAAAAAGAAAGTAACAAAGTATTAGCAAATTAGGGAAAGCCTATATAATTTACTCTTCTTAAAAAGGTGTGCAATAAGCTTTAAGAAAATATATGACTAAATAATTTTAGTACTATTTATGCCAAACCTATATAGCTTTTTTAGTTTATAAAAAATTAAGTTCGTATAAATTTAAAATTTAAAGCACATACATAATTCCAACAATACTATAAAAAGTCTAATCATTTTACACAAATGATAATGATTAGCATTAGCATACAATAAACAATATGTGCAATATTAAAAATCTGCAATAGCTGGAAGTTTTACATCACTTTTCATTTCTTTCACACTTCATCTAATAATTGGCTGATTAATTAATTATATTATCACATGATTATTTTAACTAGTTAATAAATTGTGACATGAGCAAGAATTTGAAATTAAGTGCCCCTACTCACTGACGGTGATTATTAGCCTTAAACTTATGCCAATGCTACTCATCTCAATCTTTAAAATATTTTATTCCTTAATACAGGCTGTTTTTAATAATCTCAAATGTATTAAAAGACTAAAATCAGTATTAAATATTTTTTTAACTATTGTAAAAAAAAAATCTTTTCTGTAATAATCATGATTTGCTTTATTAATAGATTATATTATCTTAAGATTATAGAGATCCAAAGCATCATTGAAAGCAAGTGAGGGAGGAAACAAGATAGTCAAAATGAGTTGGATATTGAGCGTTTATTACTCTATCCATGTAATTCTTCTAATCATAATTATAAGAATACTAGTTTTTTTAGATAGATTTAAAAAACTAAATAAATGAATTAATTATGACCAAATTTAATCCCTTAAGATAAATTTATATTATATAATTTTTAATATATCTAAATTAATCAATTAACTATTATATTAGTTATAATTAACTAATTTATTTGATTTTCTAGATTTATCAAAAAATAACTAGCTAGCTCTTATAATTATGACTGAAGATATTATATGATATGAGTTTCATTGCATCATGTATGGATTAGTCAATATTTTTATCCATAATTAAAGAATACACTTTATCTTTAATTATAAGATAATTAGTGTAAATATCATTGTTATATACGTAACCTAAGTGTTGCTCTCCCATCGTTTTCTTGGGTATTCATGTAATAGAGGTTCTTCACCCTTCAGCTCTTCATAAGGTTGTGATTACGCATTGACGTTTCAATGACACAATCACTTAGTTTTAGGTTATGTTATGGCTAATATCCTAGAGTATTTTGTTAAGTGTGCTAAATATTTTAAAGTAATTTATAGTATAATTTTACTCATAAAGTATTTAAAATAGTGCAAGCTTATTAAAACTAACAAGAACCTTTAACTAAAATAATTCTATATAACATTTGGCACACGTAAATAAGTTTTTTTTAAATAATAAAGTTTATTTTTGCCCATTCTTTCTCTAGATAGCTTATGGTCATTCACTCTCTCTACCCCACCTCACTCCACCCAATCGTTGGCTATGACCTCTTGTGCAATGACTACTCTAACATTTAACACTTTATAGTTCAACAGCCTTTAACTTTTTATTAGTGACATCTGACTATCGATCTAGTACTTAGATATAGAATAATGATAGTGACAACCCACCTAAATAGAGCCATGGAAAGAAAAAAAGAGCAAAAATAAACTTCATAATTTTTGTTCAAAAAAATCTCTAAACTCATCTACTTATTTCAAATATCATGTAGGATTATATTAGTCAAACTCTAACTGACTCAACATTTTAACAGTTAAAGTTAAAAATTCTTATTAGTTTATATGAGATTGCACTATTTTAAATATTTTATAGGTAAAATTATACAATAAATTATTTTAAAAATTAAACATACCTAAAAAAATACTTTAGATACTAGGCGTACCTTAACCCTTAGTTCTATAAGTAAAAACTATATATGTGTGTTATTTGTGGCCTCAACCAAAAAATTATAACACTTCTAATCGTATAAAATACACGTAATAGATGCGCCAGCGATGCGTGTATTTGTGTTACTGATTCTCATATGTTAAACAATTGCATATAAATAAGAGTATATTAAAGTATTCTTTACTGAAAAATTAAAACTTGAAGGGTAAAATAACAAATGTTATTTTTCAATAACATCTAACATTATAATATTATTTAAAATGCACCTAGCACCTAATATTATTTTTCTGATATATTCAATATCTCAAATGTTATTTTTTAGTTATATCCAGCACTATAATTTTATTTAACATCAGGGTGTTATTAAATACAATATAAATAAGATTATAGAATTTTATGAAGTTGGAAAATAATATCATAAATAAGATTTGAAAGAGATAACTTCAATTAGGCCCAACAATACTATAATCTAGCACAATTAAATAATCATATTAAAAAAAAGCATTGATCTAAAACTTTCAATTATAAAATAGGGTTTGATAATTTGAATTATTATTTATCTTTACAATTTTCATAAATTATTCTGTAGTCTCTCTTGATCTATCAAGAAAATTTATTACTTTTTTTATTTGAGGGAAGTACCATATATTAATATATCAATATACTTATTCCATCCCTAACTCTGTTTTAATAAGACATAGTCTCAATATCACTTCTGGATGTTTTGAGAAGGAATCATTGGACTTTTTTTTCTTACACCTACCATTGCACAAGCTCAATTTGGTTTGGGGCTTTATCCATAGCATTAACAATTGGATCTACATGGCATAAGTAATGGGGGCTTACTTTATTTTGGAGTTTATTGAAATTGGAGAATTAAGCCACTTTGAATATAAATTTATTGAAACCAGTGGATCCGTGTTCAATCATCTTATAAAAATAACGAAATTTAGGATAGATTTGATATGATCATGTAGTTAATAATTTTAATATACAAAACTCTGATAATTGGCAACCTCTTCCGATAGGATAATTTAAAGTAAATGTTAATGGAGTCCTCACTGCAACAAATAATGTGGTAAGTTGTAGTGGTATTATTTGTGATCATTTAGGTGGCTGGGTGGTTGACTTTACATGCAAATTGGACTTTTGTAATGTGATCAAAGCGGAGCAATTGGTAGTGCATAAAGGTCTCCAGCTAGCTTGGGACCTTAGGGTTGAGAAAATTATTATTGAATCTGACTCTAAAAATATCATTCATATACTGTTAACTTTAAATACTGAAAGATGCAATCTATTAGTCCAACAGATACAAAGTTTTTTATAGCTAGCGTGAGAAATCAAGCTACAATATGTTTATAGGAAGCAAAACAATGTTGTAGATGCAGTGGTTAAAGAGGGTTTGACTTCTATAAAAAAATTATCTATTTGTCCTCCATATTTGGAGTTAATGGTTCAAATTGATTGTTTGGGATCTAATCCCCTCATGTTTTAGTTATATTGTTTCGAGTGCTTAGCTTTTGTGTTTACAAAAAAAAAAAACAATTGGATCTATAATTTTTGTGCAACATATGGTAGATTCAAACTCATGATTTGATGGTAGGATCAAGTGCAACTGCTAGGCTAAAAGTTACAACTAAGTTTTTTTTAACAGAGTGAAAATCATAAAAAGAGGGAACCATAAGCTAAAAGAAGTTTAATGAGGAACAAGAAAAAATTGGACAAACCCTAATGATTTTAAAGAGTTTGATGAATAAAGCTCCATCATTTGTCTCACAATCCATGCGGGGAAGAAAAAATAGCTCAATTTAGCTCATTTTTCGAAAACAGAAACAGGGTAGCAGAAGGTTGCACAAAGTCTTTTCAGATGGCAAAATCATTTATTCATTGCATTTTTAAAAAAATTAAGAGGTTGAAAATCATAACAAGGAGGGAAATCATAAGCTAAAACGGACAGGATTTGGAAAAGAAATATATCGAATAAAGGAACAAGGAAAAGGGGCGAACCCCCTAGTTGAGTTTAGTGAGTTTAGTGAGCTACACTGACATTCAAAAACAAAAACGGGTGACAGAACTAGTACCAGTATGTATGACAAGACAAAGTTGAAATCATTTAAATCCTATACATCGTACACCAGCATAGTTTCACAAGATCAGAAACCTACCAAAATATGTAATCAGCCCCTTCCCTCCACTGCCAGAACCAAAAAACGAGTGACAAAACGACTGTGCAAACTCATCTAGACAACACAATTATTTAGATTTCGTCACATATACAACAAATTAACGGGATGAAAATCATAAACAGGGTAAAAAAAACGTAAGCTAAAACGGGAACTATACAAAAGAAATTCATCAAATTAAGGGAGAAAATAAAACTATGATAAACCCCCAGAAGATCATAGTCATGTAGAAGTCCATGCATCATCATCATCAAGGAAGCTTGGCGGAATCAATGAAAGGTTTAGAATTCATCTCTGATCCGATATGGGGAACCGACTTGGAGAATGTAAGAGGGTGTTCGTGGGCGTCCTCGTCTTCATCGTTGTCGGTGGTGCTGAGGTTGATGCAGGAGCATCGCTCCAAGGAGGCGAAGAAGGCGGAGGCCACGTTGCTGCCGAACCACGAAGCCATTCGATCCAGTTTATCGCAAGCTATGGTGGAGCCAACGTTGTTCTCCATCTGGGGATCGTGTCAGAAAGGTGATCGATTGACTGAATGGATTTGGTTTAGGACGAAGGGATTCAAGAAGAAACGATGGGGATGAAAATAGAGCCGGATTGGTGTAATTTTCTAATGATAAAGACAGAACGATAGGCTAATATGGATCTGTTTGCAGTTTGTACATGGGGTATGGACTTATAATAGGCTTCGGCATTACTTGTTGAGATATTTGGTTACAATGAGGTTTTTTTTTTATATAACAGAGATTATTTGTTAAATGTTTTCAGTGAACTCTTATTGGCTCAAGTAGTTTAAGCCCAAGCCCAAGTTCAACTGCCCGTTAATCTTGCAGTGTTAGACTTAGACAACCTATAATCTATGGATTCTAACTTAAAAAGAGTAAGACATACGATTATTTAGAGTATATTTGATTGTTGGGGAGTACTACTTTATTGTGATTCTAATCACAGTGTTTGAAGAAGCATCCTAACTTTTGGGTACGTTGGTTTAAGTCTTACAGTAATAGACATCTCCCCTTATCTGATATTAGTATTTCTAAGAGAAAAAGAAATTTTACCCTACTATTGAATCGTGAATGAACTTAACTCCTTTATAAAAATTTTTGTATAAAAAAATATATAAATTAACATAAAAAACTACTATCTCACAACATGATAAATTAATATTTAAATATTTATTAGAAAAAATGATCATATTTAGTATATGAAAGTGTTTAAATATAATTATCTTTAATAAAATGATATATATACTTAATAAAATATATGTATTAGTTTATTATATGAGATTAGTAGACGTTAAATTTTAGAAATCATCACTAAGCAATAAATTTATCAAAAAATGGGGGGAAAAGTTACCTATATTTTAAATTATGAATTACAATTAGAAAAATTGTATCAAACTTTAAATTAACTCATATTGTTTGTGATGACTCATAATAAAAATAACACATCTCTTCAAAAAAAAAAATAGATCCCTTATAATAGGGACAATCCCTTTGGGTGCCTTCTAAGAGAATTTTTTTAATCATTAATATAAATCACTTGGAGGGTCATATTTACTATTTTTACATCTTGTAATTAATGATAGAATGGGTCACTTTGTGTTTATCTCTTGTTGAAAACTTCGTCTTCAATTCATGTAAATCAGTTAAAGTGCCATGTGTGCTAGAAGAGAGATTAGTTACTATACAAGAAGCCTAATTAATTAAAGAGTTTAGTTTTAAATGCTTTGAAGAAAAAATCTAAAGGATTGGCAGGTGGGGTTATTGCACCCACTGATTAGGGGGAAATCCGGGGAAGTAAGGAGCAACCATTAATTATTATACCAAACTTGTAGAAGAAGCCTCTGCAACCTTACTTGCTTGACCAAAATCCCCAATAAATGCTTTTAGTTGCCAAAATCACCTTTTACCTCCCCAACCAACACCATGAAAAAACGTTCTTCCTTCCACTCGATCACCAACATAAAAACCATGGGCACTCCCTGTTTATCC
The DNA here is from genome assembly GCA_037074615.1 of Leucaena leucocephala. NCBI lineage: Eukaryota > Viridiplantae > Streptophyta > Magnoliopsida > Fabales > Fabaceae > Leucaena > Leucaena leucocephala. The sequence continues at coordinate 1,557,926 of CM073558.1, read as the reverse complement.
AACTTCCAAACTAACCTATCCACCAACCCCAACGTTTTCTCTACATTTTTTTCATCTCATATTATATAGTAATATATTAAACTCCCCTTATCATGTCCTCTTCTCAAAGTTTATGACTACGTGATTATAAAAGATTTAATTCCACTTTTATAGCTGGTCAAGCTATCCCATCCCATCCCATGCATGAATTCCAACTACTGAAGAATGAATATAAAATATTATATATAGAACGTTTTATTTTATTAATATAAAAATAGGACAAGAATTACATAATCAGGGGCTAATCGCCTCTCATATTTCCTAGGGGGATGGCTTGTCCCTGGGGGATATTGGATTTTTTTAGTTCTTTTCCTATTGAAATGATAAAGTTCTTATCTTTAGAGAATCCGTGGACTGCCGTCGGATTTTCATGCAATTGCCACGCGTCACGTTTGGAGATCTCATCAAACTAGTGAGTCATTATGAAGTGCCTAACTTATTTGACGGAAAGGTTATCACTACTGATCAGGATGGGCTATAAACGGCGTCGTTTGGTTCATCAAGCTGAGCTGTCTGTCTTGTCCCTGCGACACGAAAGCAGAAAAAAACCTCTGAAAACCGACGGCAAAGGGTGATAACGAATTCATCTTCTTCCTTTACCTGTTATGATTCATTTGGATCCCTATTCGATTATCATCTTTAGCGTCTATTATTAGTCTTCCCCCCTTCGCTCCCTTCCTTTTTTTTAGTTTTCTTCCACTGTCTGTATGTTGCTCTCTTGGTATGTCGTCTGGATCCTTCTCTGTGCTCCTCTGTTTTACTCCGTTTTCTGTCTTTTTCCTTCTAGTATAGGCATGTTTCATCTTCAGTGTATGCGGGATGTTTTGGGGCTTCTTTAACTGATTGAAAATGTGTCAGAATGAATGAGATCTTTACTGCAATTGTTTACTATTTTATCTGGTTTATGGATGGTTTTCTTCTTCGACCACATATATTCAATTTATTGGTTGCACGTTATACGTGCCATTTCAACTTTGTATCTAGTAACTGTCATGAAAATTGGGGCCTTGTTTTGCAGTGGACTTGACAATTTCAGTTTCATTTTGATCCTAAAAACCAATTTAATAATAGTTAGGTGGCAAAACAATTATTTGCAACCTTGTTTGGAGACCTCACTGTTGTTAAATTACCACCTTGGGATCTAATTGTTATTCTCCCTTTGATGGTAAACTCGAGGAATAATACATTATCACTTGCTGAAGCACGTTCGAGTGATTGTTTCTAGTAGTTGTTTTGCAAGCATTCACCTTATCTTTCTTTGACGAAAGGGGGTTCGATGGAACACAATCATCCTTGCATTATTGATCTGTTTTAACTATGTTGGTAGATGACCATCTATTTGTGAACCAGTTTCATCCATTCTAAGGGATTTCATCATTTCATGGTTTATAATTATATGTTGCTGTATGGAGTAAATATCTCTTCTTTTAGTTCTTAAGTTGTTTAACTCGTAACATTCTTTCCCATTCTAGGCAGTGAGTATGAAGAAATCTTAGGCAAGTGATGGCAGCAGCAGAGGTGAGGGCTGTGTGGCAGAGAACTGTTAATCGTTGTTTTGTACAAGAAGACGCGAAAAGAGCTCCCAAATTAGCATGTTGCCAACCTTCATGTGCAACATTAAAATTGGCTGATGCAGAACTAGCCACTGCAGCAGATGAATCAGCTAATGCTGCTGTTAATGTCATGCCTTTTAACCAGAAATCTTCATTTTCCAATCTATCTCCTGACTCGAGATGGTGGGTGCAAATGCAAACTAACTATGGACATCAAAAGAGCACATTGCATCAACTATCATGTGCATTAGATGATGAATCAGAGATGTTGAAAGCCAGTGATGAAGATGAAATATACGAAGATATCACTTGCTTTGGTGATGAGGAGTATGATTCATTTTATCATGTAGACTATGATTTGCAAGTTGATATGATGAAGAAAGCTAGCAAGGATGAAATGCTAGCGCAATCTTGTGAAAAATCTCAGCCATTTCCACAATTGATGGACATGACAGGAAAACACGAACCAATGGAGATTGATAGTGTTGGTTGCTCAGTTTCCAAGCAAATAGATGAGTTCAACTTGGATGGCTCTTGGACTGAAGGTGCTAAGGCTGAGCCATGGTGGCAAACTACAGATAGAGATGAGTTAGCTTCCTTTGTTTTGATGAGATCACTCAACAATATTGAGAATTGTGATCTTCCTCCACCTCAGAGGAAGTATGTAAGAAGACATCCGTGTGACAGCGTTGGCAACGAAAAAATAAGGGCATCGTGTGTTAACTGGGAGACAAAGTCCTGTGGCTTGCCCAACTTGACTACTCATGCTCAAGGCAGTTTGGATTCCCGATCGATGCATGGAAAGCAAAGCGCATCAGCTAATGAAAAGTTCTCATGTTGTTCTTCTGAAAATTCTTCCAGGTAAAAGGAAGAATTTTGCCTTGCCTTTTGAGTTTTAAGTAGTTTGAATTCACTTCCCAAAATCTGTAAAAACAAACGCATTAGCAAACTAGAGATGATTATTTTCTAGTATAAGTTTTCTGTTAATAGGGTGCAACTTAGTCATTTTCCTGGTTTTCACGGATGTTAATATTACCATGTTTTGACTTGCAACTTCATAACAGCTACACTACCTTGCATAAGGATACCAGGGAGGAGCAACAACCTTTTGAGGGAGATCAGAGGAAAGCTCAACTAATGGAAGCACTGTGCCATTCTCAAACACGGGCGAGACAAGCAGAAGGCGCAGCAAAACGAGCATATGCTGAGAAAGAGCAAGTTGTCAGACTCATTTTTAAGCAGGCATCGCAACTTTTTGCCTATAAACAATGGTTTAGGTTGTTGCAGCTGGAAAAATTGCTCACTCAAATCAAGAACAAGGATCAGTCACTCTCAACTCTATTGCCCGCGGCACTTCCATGGATGACTTGTGAAGGAAGAAAGCTGAGTAAGAGAAGGCACATGTTGCCCAAAACCAAACGACAACGAACAAGTAGTGAAAATATTACAAAATATGCTGTTGCATTTGCTTTGGGACTGTCTATTGTTGGAGCTGGCTTGCTCTTAGGATGTTGTGTGGGTTGGATGTTCCCTCATTTGTAATTCTTTTATTTAATGATTTGAAGTGTAGTCCTACTTTCACATGAAGTTGGTAGAGAAGGGCAATAGGTAAATAGAGAGAGAAGCCGCATTTATTGTGTTCTATAGTTTTGTAGCGCTTGTGAAATATCTTCATTTGACATCTAACTTGTGTAATGAATGTTGCCTTGAGATGATGCACATGAAATCTGTTGAAGATTAAGCAGAAGCAACGAGTTTTTGGTTCTGTTTATTTGGTTTTCATTGGCTCCAATTCTCTTTCCACAGAAGCGTGGGAGATGTCAGAAAGTGAAGAGCAGCTAAATAAGGATATGATTTTATTTATAATATATTTCTAACATATTCATAGAGAAAATTTTTAAATTTTATTAACTTTATATTAAAATTTAATTACTTTTTAACTTTATACCTTTTTAATATACTACCTCCTACTCTTACCCTTAATATATAATTTTATTAGTTTTTTTTAAAGAAATTAAAAAAATTAAATAAACCATTTAATTATAATATATGTTATATAATTTATTTAAAATAAGTAATTTATAAGTTAAATAAATTAATTTGATAAAAAAAATAAATATAAATATTTTAAAGTAATTTGTTTAATTTTTTTAATATCTTTAAAAATATCAATAGGTCTTATATTAATAATTAGAAGAAGTATATTATATCCTATAGGAGTAAAACTAATACAACAATATATAAAGTAAAAATTGCACATTGAGTTGTAAATCAAAAATTCATTCTCTTTCTTTCTAAAAACTAAAGAACACTTTTTTTGAGAAAAATGAATTCTAAAGAACTAAAACTCAGTTCATTGACTGCTGAAATCTTAAAAATTAAAATCTTTCTCAGTTTTCAAGGTCAAGTAATCATAAATTCTTTCTTAATATTATACTTCTAGGAAGCTAAGTTTACTTTAGGCATTAATCAACTTAGGATGTGGTAGGTTTGTGATATATACACTATCACTTGGACCACTAGGGGGAAAATAGTCCTTTGTTATATATAATTCTGATATGAATGGCATTGGTTCCTCTCTCGTGACATCACAGTCTTATAATTAGGAGGTGGCCAAAGCAAAGGTATCTTCCAAGTTTGATCACAAAAGACAGAAAGTACTACATATGTATCTCTTTTTTCATGCAGCACCCTATCCATGTCACATGATCAGATCCCACATCCTTATTTTTTAGCGTGTGCATGTTTATGTCTTTCTTCATGTTCCAACACCATCTTTAGATTTTTGTCGGCTTAACCAGTAATTTTATCATAAAAATTTTTAGTATGAATGGTAGGTATTTAAAAATTATTTTTGTATTAACATTACTCTAAAAGTATTAAAAAAATGAGCAATATCACTTTAATTGTTAAAAAATTAATATTGACAATTAATATTTTTAACGACTAGGGGCAATATTGTTAATTTTTTAGTATTTTTACAGCGATATTGATCTAAAATTAAAATTTTTTAAATGCCCACAGCTCCTACCAAATTTTTTTAGAATAAAATTAGGCTTTAATACATTTTTTTATATTTATAAATTCTTTCTTATTTAAAATGGTAGGCATAACAACTTAAATTTACACATAATATCAAACCTGTATCTTTTATCTTACAGAAGAGCTTTCATATTATCAGGTTAGAGCTGATAAAATGGTAAGTTAAGCCTGCTAAACATGTAATGCGGGGCAAGCTCGGGCTATTTCTGCACTGCCCACCCACTCATAGCCCGCTATTCATGACAAGTTGATCAATTTAAAAATAGGTGAGCACGCAACCCTTTTTTTAAAGAAATTTTTTTATTAATATTATTATTTATTTTACTCTCTTTTATTCAAATATTCCTATTATCAAATACTAATAAAAATAATTATTGACTTGTTGATATAGGTTGACATATTATAATTAATTAATATTATATTATTAATATTTATTTAAATTTATAATTATAAAATTTGAGATTTTTTTTATAAAAATAAAAATTTTAAAAAATATGACATTAGCAGTTTCTTTTATTATGTTAATATAATATTATAAATTTTTATTAGTATTTTAAAAATTAAAAATAATTTTTTTAAAAAATATTTAAAAAAAAGGTAACATGCTTGTGCTGACTTTTTTGTAAGCCATTAGCCATATTTATAAATTCTAACCAGCCATGATTTCTATGTTGATATTGTTTTCCAAATTTCAACATTGCCATTTGCCAGTTGCCAGTTGCCAGTTGCCACTACATCCTTGCTAGATGTAACTGTTTTCTTGCATTTACCCTTTTGAACTTGTTAAGTGGATCAAAGTGAAGAACGCTTTTGAATATTGTCATTATAGGGATTGTTCTCTGCTGTAACAAACAACTATGAAAATTGTGTAGTTTTCAACAATCAGAAAAATCAAGGGAATTATGAAGAACCAACTAATATTAGAGAATTATTATTGATTCACATTCACACCATGATTGCGTAAGAGGATGTTTCCGGTTCTGGTTTCCTCTCTGATAATAGAGATGGGATAGGTCACATGGCAAGATCTACGGCTTCCACAGTAAAAAAAAGAAAAAGAAAAAATCGAATCCTAGGTCTTGCAGCAGCATTGTATTTTTTTTGTAACTGTGCAAGAAAGAAGAAACCGGTCCGCTCTGCCACCCACTTCCAATAACTAAGCTGTCATCCTCTTCCATTGTGCAGATGATACAGTGGATAACTTTGACACAACATTTCAGAAATTATTTTTGACCTCAGATAAATAAATATCTAGTGCTTCAGCCCATACCCTCCATCACCTTTCTTCTGTTTCTTCATCCGCCATGGAACCGCCACCACCTGCTTCAAGCTCTCTGTGATTATTGTCTGCACAATTGAAAACAGACCAAACATTGCATCATCATCTTCCCAATTTTCTTTGTACCCCAATTGAAAAGAATAAAAAAGTTCACAGCTTTTGATAAAAGTTTCTTGCTTTATCCACAAAAAGAATAGAGAATGCCATCTTTGGAAGCAAAATCTAGATTTTTACAGTAAAATCAGCAAATCCCTTGAGAAGTAACTGGCCTCTAAAAACTTTCTCTACTTAAAACAGTAAGTTTTGTTTTTGGTTTAACTAGGAATTAGAAGAACAATGGCCGAATTCAAGAGTGGTAAACACTGAAATTAGAACTCTATTCCTAGTGAATCTGATCGTGTCTACGACACATTGAAATTATCAGAAAAAAACAGAGTGCTAAACAGGAATTATTGCAGAACAGAGTGAAAACTTACCCAGACGCAAGACTTGGCTTGGAAAACGCTAGAAGAGCTACCAGATCGTTTCATCTTGTGATTCCCTCCACCAATAATACCAGAATCATCACAGTCTCTATTATCAGCAGATGGAAAGACATGACTACCCCAACTAACTTCTCTTCTAATTCTCAAACCCTTCTTCTTCTTCCTCCAAGACCCGAACCAGCCTCCTCCTTTCTCTCTGAGTCCTCCTCTGTTCAGAACCAGAGCTCCAAGCCTACCCTTCTCTTCCCTGAAAGAACCACCCATTCTAAAAGAAGGAGGAGAGCGAAAGCTTTCGCTGCTCGCACAAGAGCCCTCCAAGACCGAAGTGGGTGAGAGTAATTTGGTAAGCTTGGCTTCAAAAAGCAGTCTTGGAGGCAAATCCAAGGACTTCGGAGGAAGATCACAAGTGGGGTTGTTGTTGTTGAAGGGTACAAGAGCAGTACAAGGCCTGGGCTTTCCTGGCTCTTCTTCCCATCGAAATGGGACAGCAGCTGAAGTATGAAGCGGAGGCGTGGCGGCGCCAGAGCGATCCGGCGATGCCATTGGCGGGACAGAGAGCAACAAGGGTAGTTTTGGTATAGTGCTAAGCTTTTCTGCATCAGAATTCATCTCTCTATTCTTCTTCTTCTGTGTGTGTAAATGGTGTTTAGGAAAGGAGGAGGAAGAAGCTTGCTTTCTCAACAGAAAATATTGGCTTTTCTTTCCGTCCCGTTTAGCCTTTCACTGATGAAGAAAAAATCCGAAAGGCGTGAGTGTCTCCTGTGTTGTGCATAGGACAACGTGCTCCGACAATATATAATAATTATAAATAAGATCATATGAAAACGAAATGATAAATTAATTACTCAATGATGAAATATTATATCTCTTCTCTGTTTATTTTTAAATAAAAATTCATTTAATTAAACAATAGGAGTATCAGATACAGTATATGTACAAACATACATAATCATTAATTCATGATGTGAATCAATAGTAGCCTTTTCTTCCTAACAAGTAACCTCAATTGTTCTTTATTTGAGATACTTATGTCGCAAAATAAAAAGTTTAGAGAACAATTTAAAAGGTTAATAACTTTGTTCCTCAATTTAAGAAATAAAATCCCCTTTCAAGTAGCATTTTAACTTGGTCAACTTGGGAAATATTCATGAACTTGTTTCCATTTATTTTGATTTGAATAGAAATGAAACAATGGTAGAAAATGCCAATGAAATATCAGCATCGAAAGCATAGAGAGAACAATGAACAAGACTTCTCAAAAGGGAAATTGTGGCTCTGATAAACTATCCAATACACTCAATGCTCACTTAACACATTATTTTAATAATTTTTGTCTCCTATTTAATCCACATTCCACGCCATCCGGTTTCTCTTTGTCTAATTATAGAGGTGTGCAGGTGTGCACGGGTCGAAATCGGTTTATCTTTGGCTCATTTAACCCCCTCCTAATCCGATATATGTATCTCATCCCATTTTAAATATATCTTTATTCTTTTTAAGATTAAGACAGGTTTAAAAATTCTTAAATCTTATTTTTTAAAAAAATTAGACTATTAGATATTTTATATACATTCTATCTATTAGAAATATATAATCAGAACACAAAAAATAATAGAAGAAATTAAATTCTTATTATCAATTTAAAATAATAAATATTATTAATTATACTATAAATACTATTATTTTTTCACTTTACCAACTGAAGTTACTATTTCATCTATAAAGAAATAAATACATATAAGAAATAAAAAAATATAATTATCTAATAAATAATATGATATAATTAAGTCTATTTTCTATTTCTATTTTTTATAAAAAATAAATAAAATAAAAATATTTTTATTTTTTAAAAAAATATTTAGGACGTGACAAGAATTCAGAGGACCAGACTGAAACCCGTCTCATCCCAACCCTTGCCCCTATTCCCTCCTAACCCTTCACAAAAAGGACAGATCTATCCCAAAATATTTGAGACCAGGTCGAGATAACATAAAATAAGATAATTTGAACAACCTTAACTAATTATAGACCCAGCACATAATTTCAATTTATTCTTTTTTTTTTTCAAATCACAGTATTCTTAAGCGATGAATAATAGTATGATTTATTCCATATTTTTTATTGGAGGGGAGGGGAGATTCTAATAAAATCAGTTTTGGGGGAAAAAATAGAAAAATTAGGTTAAAAAAATTTAATTATTTTTTTATTATTTATCTTACATATTCTTTTTCAGAATAATTATGTTCAATCTTCATATAAAACTATTTAATCATTAGAAAATCTTTAAACAAGTGAACAATATAATAATAACTAGATCCAATACGATAAATAACAATAAACTATAACATATTGACAATTTATAAGTTTTTTAATGATTAAATTGTTTATATAAAACTATACTATAATTCTTTTTTCTCTCTATTAAAATTTTATAAATTTATTTATTTATTTTAAATCCAATTCATTAGAGAATCTCCAATGGGTGATAAGTAATACACGCAAAAATGCGTGTGGTGTAATTTTTGTGGGTGAAAGAAGCCATACGTGGTTTTGGATGCCCACAAAGTGATGGAAATAAATTGAGGTTAGAAGTGAAGAGAAGTTAGGGTTAGTTTGAGACCATGAAGGTCATTATTGAAGCAAAGTGTCGTGCCAAACAGGTCATTCCCATTTTTCTACAAAGTCCCCAATTACATTCCCTTCTCCACATGCCACTTAGCTCCCCACCTGCATTACTATTCTTCCCTTTCTCTTCTGCCTTTTCATTCTGTATCAAAAGTGATAATAAGTTCAACAAAACGAAACATAATCTTTTGTCTCTACAACTGTACATAACTTGAATCAATAATGTCTATACCGTTCTTTTACTAAGAAATTAGTCCTTAGATTTTTGGTTAACTTCAATTAAGATTTCTAAAACTGGCATGTTGCTGCTGCGATGATGATATTTGATAACGGTACGAATTTTGACCAGAAATTGATTAAAACCTTAAAGATTAATTTCTTAATAATAAAAAGTTACATAGACCTTGACCCAAGTTGCTCAAAACTCTTGAGAATAAAAAACTACGTCTTGTGAGTGATTAGTGAATATTTCTATAAACAATTGTTGAAGTATGGGAGCTGTCTATGATTTGGATGGGTCCTTCTAGTGTGAGTAATCAAAATGTTGTAAGCATCAAGATTTTGAAAGGTTGACTCCAAATTGTGAATGTTGATTAGCGGCTCATCATAGAATACTCCTTTTGAAACACCATGAACTAACACATCTTTATTAACATCTTACCTGAAAATTTTTCAGTAAAGAACTTCAAACAGTTACTTTAAAAAGAAAAGTTTCAAAAACTTTGTAATACCAAAGAAATTCTTCCTTTTTGTAAATGAATGGGATTTTCTATAAAATTTAAAATTCATAACTAATCTTTTCTCAAAATTAGATTTGACTTCAATCCTTAAACCTTATTTAAAAATTTTGAAAAAACTTAAAGACCCGAGTTATATAACTTAACTAGCGTATATATTCTATTTTATTCATAATCAAAGTAACAATTTAATAGTAATACCATCACACAGTCATCCATGTTGATGGGACCCACTTATCTGTTGTGAGGATTTTGGCTTCCTCTTAGGAAAGATTACATATTTCACTATATAATTTATATATAATAACTTTATATACAAGCTTCACAAGGATTTAATCAAAATATTAATCTAATTTAACCAAACTAAAATGTACAACTACTCTAGCCATTCCACATGCTCAGTCTTCTTCTATAGACACATCTTTGTCCATTGAGCCACTTACCTTAATTGTATATCATGGAAGAAAAAAGGTAAGATTTAAAAAATATCAGTAGTAGTATCAATAATTCATACGGATATATACAATTCAAATAAAGTATAAAAACAAGCTATGTAAAATCTCAAACAAACATAAATATTGTCAATTATGATATACGTATAAATATCTGAAACAAAGCTTTCTTAATAACTCCCATTTATTCTGATACTCTTTCTTAAGTAGAATATAATTCTTACGAGCAACAGTCATTCAACAATAACAATGCTTTATACATGTCAAACTATACTTAACACATATAAAATCATGATTGCACATGTCTACTATGCTTGCGCATGTCTACCATGTTGAACGCATATCAAATCATGCTTGTGCATGTAAACCACATCACAAAAGCATGCAGAATCCAATACATACATATATGAAAAGAAAGAGTCACTTCTCCAATATCCCTTTTTTTTATTTCTTGGTAAGCTTGAGTAAATGCCAAATCCTATACAATTATTCATGTAACGTCTATTAATAATTAAAGCTTTGCTCAAAACACTTGCATAACAAACCTTTCCCTCACAACCCAACACTAATCCCTTACTTTCTTGTTTGCTCGTTTATTCACTTCCCATTTCAACTTCAGCAGTTTGGATAGCAAGACTATAATAAATTCTGAAAGTTATTTCCAGGTTTAAGACCAATGCTCAAACCATCATTTAAAAATCTTTGAGCACTATAAAAGCCATCAAAGTAAGTATTCAATACTTAGACTCTTGAACATCAAAATCATAACTTCCAAACACTTGATTAGCATTAAAGAACCCTAAAACAGTAACTTAATTCCCTTGTAACTATAATGTTACTGTCCAAACCAGTAAATCTTTTCAATCTTTCAATTTCTAGAACGCTAACTATTTAACCATTATATTTTCTTTTTCTTTTTTTTTACTTGGCTACAAAAAAATCCTACGCCATTTTGTAAAAATCAGCAACTGATTACCCTCTTTTGATACTTTCAAATCATTTGTGTGATATCACAACTTTCCAAAATATCCATTCAAAGATTTCAAGTTCAACACCAGACTTTAGGAACCCAAATAATTTTTAAAACAACAATCTCTTAGGAAAATATAACTTTCATGATTAAAACCCCTTATGGCCCCAAACTAAAATCATCTTGGAACTCTAATAATAACTTATGTAATATCTCCTTCATACTTTTCAAAGTATTCTTTTTCAGTTTCAAAGCAAATTACAGCAGTGCCTTCCTCCCTAAACTTCACTTTCAACAACTCAATTCCATTTACATCGAGGTTCAGATTCAAAATCATCTCCCAGCCTTAAATGCCTTTGTTCTAGCATTATTATTAAGCATCAAAACATAATCCCATAAGTTGAAACACCTATTTATCATCTCAGCTTCTGAAATGATTCTGAAATCATCATTTTAATGGCTGAAAATCCATCCCCAACGTAGAGCATATCATTGAACAACTAGAAATAATCAATTACAACTTCATACTTTATTAAACTTCTCTAACCCTTTCTACATTGACTTTATAAAGAGCTTAAAGTTGAAAAAAATAAAGATTACGCTTCCTGTTTTCGAAATTAAAAATCCATAGCCAGAACCACAAATGCTCACTGACTACACACCTATAACAGAGACAACAAAGGCTCTGTTTTTTGGGACATCTCAACCCAAAACAGAGGTGGTACATGCAATAGCCATTCTTCGCAATTTAAGCTAGATTTCTTGCTTAGAAGCTTAATGTTTTACTTAATCGGTGATCCAAATTTTAACCAATTAATCACTTTCAAAATTACACAAACAGAGGAGCACACATACAAGCACAATGTCCTACTATTTTGGTTCGATTTCAAGTCAGAAAACTCAAATCCTTACTCATGGTTACTGAATCAACCATAAGCTTCTCAAAATCTTGACTTTAATCGGTGACCCAGGCCCCCAAAATCGAACAACAGAGGAAACCGAAGATGAGAAAGGAGTTAGAGAGCTCACCGTAGTCGATTGACGGCATCGCGAGCTCATACATTCTTCCCCGGCGTAGCTCTCCTCTGGTCGTCGCTCCCATGCTCTCTCTCGCTCTCCTCTCCTCGCTCGCGTCTTTGCTGCTCTGTTCTGAGGAAGAAGGAGACGATGATACATGTGAGTGGAGAGGAGGGTGAGTTTAGAGGTAAGAGACACGTAGGGTGAGAGGTGTTTCCCATTGAGAAAAGCGACGTGGATAATTTGCAGGTGAAATAAGAGTCCCGTTTTATTCCTCAACATTTATTTTATACTTATTTTCAGAATTTTTCTTATTCTTTAAAATTTTCAAAAATTGTTAAAAATTAATCCTCTTTATAAAATAAATATTTTTTTTCTAATAGTTTCTCTAACTCGTAATATAATTTTTTAAAATTTAAAACAAATAATAACTTTCAACTATTTTTTATTTTTTTAAATATAGAACTTTAAAATCTAAAATTTAACTTTTATATTACTTAAATCTCTTTTACAAAAATAATTTTTTTATAATTTTTTAATTTTTAAAATTTTTGTAAATCTCAAAATATTTTTAATAATTATTATTTGTATTATTTATTCTTAAAAGTTTTACCTTTAAAACTTTAATTTTTTTTAAAAAATACTCTTAACCATAATAATTTATTATAATTTTTTTTATCAAAATTTGAATGTTACACTTTGTTTTCAATGATCGTGTTCTTGCTAGTGCAGTCTCAAATCCAAAAGTCAACAAGGTTGAATAAGAGACCCACCCGCTTTCCATCAAAGTCAAACACAACAACATTTGGCTTTGGATTTGATTTTGAGATATTGCATATATTCTTTAATATAAATTTTTTTAATATAAAAATAAGATCATTAATTTATAAATATTAAAAAATTAATTATTTATAATATATATGCACTACCAATAAATATAGTTTAAAAAAATTATAAAATTTAAAAATAAAATATATTAAAATCTTATATTTATAATTAAGATAAACTTATTATATAACTCTTCTATTTAAAATCAAATATAATATTATAGACGATATACACAGATTTCTCTCATTTAAGTGTATTTATAATTTTTATTGATTTTTTTTATATAAAAAATTTTAGAAAGGAGTTAGATTCACTTAAGATTTAAAATAAAGATAAAATCTCTTTTCTTTTTAAATGATATTAATATTATATAGAATAAATTTTTATTTACTTAAAAATATGAAGGATGCATAATTTGGTGAAAGTCTTATAGGCCCGTCAACATCTATATATTAGAAAACAAATATTTGCAGCAGTCCAAATTACTCAACTGGACCCAAAAACAAACTTCGAACCAGCCCTGTTTTATCCGTCTGCTTTTTTATAAAAAAAATGTTGAAACGAACTAGCCCATGTTACTTGTAAAGCTTTATTTTTGGGTGGGGAAGATGAAACTAGTTTGACTTGAATATGGATCTCCCTCACATTGTAAAATTTTAAAATTAAAAATCTAAATAAATATAAACGCATAAAGAGCAATAGATTTAGAAAAACTAACAGAAAAAATTCTAAAAAATAGTAAATACTAAAACAAGACTTTCTTTTATTAATATCATATGTATATATATATATTATTGTTAGTATATCTAATTTATAATTTATCCTTTCCTATAGTCTTTTTTTTATCATTTTACCCTACATATATTATACTAGAAAGATAATTAATGAGAGTTTGATGAAATTTATATTTAGGTTATTCATATGTCATTTGAATAATCTAACTTAAAATCCGTATTATCCATATTCTAAAAAATGTTGCTAAACCTTTATTATGATATCGTTAATTGAATTACAAAGAAACTTATAAAACCCATAGTTCAGTATGCCTCCCTGAACTCACGAAAAAAAAACTCTACCCAAGATAAATATAGGGCAAGATCAGACATTGAGTTATAAAATACAGCTCATACTTTTTTTGAGCTGGGTACCAGGTAGGGGTTGCCCTGCCCTGCCCATGAGCACTCATTTTTTTATTATGATAACTACTGGTGACTAAAGGGTTATTTTAGAAATATAAGTAGCTAAATAAATAAGTTATGTCTTTTAATATTTATAACTATATTAATTTTTTTCTTTTTCTTTAATTTTACTAATCATAATATGATTACAGTATAAATTATAATTATTCATTTTATTTTTTTTAGATACTTCATCCTTATCAATATTTGAGAAATTGATACAAAGTTACAATTACAAATTACTTAGACTTCAAAGCTTTTTTTATATACAATGAATTTTAATACTTTAATTATTATCTTTTTATTGTCTTATTTTTAGTGAATTATATATATTATTTAACTCTTAAAGACATATGAATATAGTATTATTTTAGAAATTTATAATTGCATATTATTTTTCACAATATGAGCATAGTATTACAACTTGAGCATGTCTAACCCGCCCATATCCAGCTTGCTTATACCCAACCCAAAATAATTCGGATTTTTATCAGGTAGAGATGGGTATCGAGCTACAAAATATAGCTCATATTTTTTTCAAATAGAACACCAGATAGAAAATTATCCTATATAACTTTACTCATAAATAATAATTTCTCATTGTTTTATAAATAGTATTTATTTGGTCCCTATTGTAAGCCACTTATAACCATCCCATCTAAATGACTTAATCATCTTTTGTTGATTTCAATGGGATGGTTTCTTTTAGATAAAAAAAAACAATTCCATCGAAATCAAGAGAAGGTGATTTACTTTATTTAAAATAGAATAAATTTTAAATTTTACCTATATTTAAATAATTTTTTTAAAACTCAAAATGGAATATTGATCCAATAAATAATATAAAAATAATTTTATTTTTTAAAAAAATTGCATTACATCCTATCTTATAATTAAAAACTTTAAATAAGGAAAATATTTTAAAAAAATTAATTAACACTAACATTCGCTCTCTTTTAAAGTGTCTTAAAAATATGTCAAGTTTAGTAGAAGGAGTTAATTCCTTATAATAGAGGGAATTAATGTTTGAATTTTTATTAAAAGAAATATTTATATTTAATACTTAATAATGTATTATATAGGATTATTTTCAATAAAAAGGGGAAAAATCTTTAAATAAGGATGAAAGAGCGTATTGTTTACCTCTAACCAAACCAGTGATATATAAAGCTAACCCTAAAACGCAAACTTTTCAAGAAAAATAAAAGGAAAGAAATATGTAAAGCGATAATGAAGGAAAAAGTCGCAACAAAAATAGGAATTATAAAGGGGCAAATCAGTTTCAAAATTGGTAAAATTGAAACCCCAAAAAAAAAGTGCAGAATGGGAACATGGAGATGATAGTGACAGAGAAGCATGTGATTATCAAATCTGAGAGACATGATTTTGCTGTTTGGGTTCATGTGACCAATCATGTGTCCCATTGACTAGCACTGCACTTCATGGAAAACTCATTAGGTCCCACTTTGATTTTCTATTTTTTTCACCAGCTTCCCTCACTCCATTCTTCTCCCTCCCCATTTCTCTCCTCAATATTCTTTTAGAAATTAAGATTTAAACCCTACTCATTTCAGAAATTACAAATTTTGTAAGTGCAAAGTATTTGCACGCCACTCTTCCATTTGTTTTATTTGGCTTTTTTTATATGTTCTTTTGTTTTGTCGTTTTTAGAGAAATTTTGTTGTATTAATTAATAATAATGCCAACGTCAAATCTTTTCTTGTATTCTCTTTTTATGCTCTGAAAAGCGAAGAGGGGGAGGGGGACGAATCTTATGCTTATTTGGTGATTTTATGACTCAGATCAACACATATTCCACATTCATGCATTCATTCTTTTAATTAACACAATGAAGTCATCAACCCCTTTTAGCTCCAACTCAGTACACAAGCTTGAAGAAACAGCATCCTTTTTCCTAATTTATGAATATGATTTGAATTAATTTTAGAGAAAAGTCCTTAGTTAAAAATTTTATTAATGAAAAAGACATAATAGGTATATATATAAAAAGTATCAGTACTCTAAATTTTGTAGATACAAAATATCAATACTTTAATTTAGGTTATTCTGGGGACTTTTCTGTTTTCTCCACCTTTACCTAATTTTATACTATATATATTTTTTTAAAAAAATTATTAGGAACATTGTGTGCTAATCCTAAGGGTAAAAATAATGTTTATTATAGTATGATCATTCAAAAGGTATAAAAATACTATCTTTTTTATTATGAATATTTAAAAAAAATTTGCATCTATCCTATATTACTCTGCATCGATTCTACAGATTCATTCAGAATGGTAGCATATTTTGTAGTGAACAAGAAGTTTCTTGCGTGCACTATCATTGGCAATTTTTTAAAATTATTTTCAAAAGCATTTTTAATGAGAATGGTTAGATATAAATGAAAATTTGTTTGGAATGAGTTATTGTTTTATAGAGGCGTTATTGTATGTAAGATGATAACGAAGCACTAATGCAGCAACAAGAGGTATTGTTGTAAACATGATATATTATTATTATTATTGAAGTCCACTTAAATTACTTCCACTACTACTTCGCTGTTCTTGAGATTGAGAGTTCCACAAATTTAAACAAACCCACATTAGTTTAATGCACCCTTCCCTAACCCCGTTGCTCACACAAACCCTAACACCCCCCCCCCCCCGCCACAAAAAAAAAAACACACCCACCCACAAAAAGAGTTGACCAGTCAAAAGAGATTAAATTTACTGACTTTCATCCTTATTCTGTGAATTCAGTGATCAGAGTTTCATCATCCTCCGATGAAGATGCAGGAACCGGGCATGTTGCATTCATCTTCTTCAATTCCTCGCTTGAATATATGGTAATCCTCTTCACCATTTTACAAAACTCCCTGCAAATGCAGGCAACCAGATATTTACAATCAACCAATCTGGCAAGTTTAGCTAAGCAGAGACAACATTAAATATTTTAGTTACTCACGGCCATGGATCATCGCCCATGAGCATCCTCTCATTCTCATCATCTATGAAAGTAACCTTCCATTTGTCCTGCGTACGAAGCTCTCCTTTAATGTCGAACAACCTTTCGAGCTCTTCAATCAGACTGTCGTAGCCATTCAACATAGTCAAGTCAACAGCGCGACCAACAGCCACTCCTTGCATTTGTACCTTGTCATCCAAACAATTCGCTCAAGCCATTCATTAAAAATATCAAAGAATTCACACAAAAACTACCATGTTGTGATCAAGGATGCCCATTGGTTTTGTCCATTGAACTATTACTTAAAGCTTCAATAAGTCAGAAGTCAGATTCCTCCTAAACATACGAGATGCCTTAGAATATTAGGCGGATCATGTACCTTCGTGCGAGTCCTCGTGGATGGTAAAGATGCCTGCTTGCTCTGCCTCTCATTTAGTGATGCATTAGATGTTTCTTGCTTCTGCTCCTTTATGGATACTGAACAATTGGGGTTCTGACTTGTCTTAGTTTCACATGCTGCAACAGGAATAGATTCTTTGGACCCACTAGGACTAGCAGTGCAGCCTCTTGACTCCTTTTCTGGAGGAGCAACATTGTTAGAGTTGTTAGTCAAATTGACACCAAATAGCCGGCAACCCACGGGATTCTCAGATTTCTTCCCATTCTCGACTTGATCATATGCTGGAGAAGCATCATTTGGCCAGCAAGAGATAGAAGATTGTTGAACTGCAACAGATTTGTTGTTTTTGGTGTCAGGACAACAGTTTGAAGAGATGTTCAAATGTGATGGAGGCCACGCTGCTTCAGCCCGGACTCTGGCGTTGCAGGAGCTACCGTTGTTCATCGCATTGCCATTCATGTGGGTGTTCTGCCTTATGCTCCATAAAACCTGGTTTTCATTACTTTGGGTTTCTGTTGCGCCACCTAATTGAGCAAGTTCATGGGACTGGGATGACCTCTGATACCAGAAAGCTGAAGCAGCTGAATTGGAAACCATTTCTGCAACCAGTCAATGAAGTCGGTGATGCAGGTAGAGAAAGACGAATTATTGTTCATTTAGTGAGGAGTGATCAATGAAGGTTTAAGATTAGAATTTAAGAAGTTTCATTTCAGTTGCATATGAAGCTCTAAGAAAAAAGAATAGTGATTCCCTTTGATAACTGATAAAATAATCTGATAGATTTTTCATATTTGTTTCTCCTACCAGAAGATGGGACATCAGCAGGGCGAGATCTTTTGCTCTTTACGGCTGGTTGAACGAGATTTACAGGTGCAGAAGCAACAAAAGGTTCAATCTCCCAGGGAGAAACCCTCTCTGGCCTTGGGATTGTTGCTGGCTCATCCCATTGTACCTAATTACGAAGAAAATTTAATTGCTCCAATGCAAACAACACAATCAAGTAATCAACAAATCAATAATTTCAAATGCTGTTCACCTTCAATGACCGCCACTTCGAGTCGGGCCACTCTTGAGATAAATCGCCAACGCCAACAATAGTTCCCGAAAACCTGGCCAAAGGATCATACAGGAATAAATTACCAACTTAAAGAACAGCATAGGTGGTGGTGGTTATAATTAACAAAGATACCTTCTCTCAGGCGAATCATCTCCCTCAAATCTCATCTTGAAACGCATGCCAACTGTGAACTTATTGTTGATCGCCGCCAGGTATTTGTTTAAACCAATAATATACTGTCTAGTCCTGAATCAGATCAACATAAAAAAAAGACAATGTAAGGCAGAGTTCCAAACTAGTCAATGGCATCGCGTTATTATAAGATCCATTCAGACTTCAGACCTTGGTTTGTAGTAAACTACAAACATGGTACGAGTGGCAACAGCATGGGAAGCAGTGGCAAGAACTCCAAGATGCATGCTCTGGCTTGATATCACCGACGAAGGCATCGGACTCTGTTGCCGGGCAAGGCGCCGGACACCAACTCTCAGTTCTCCATTCTCTCCCCTATAGAGACCAAAACCACAGACAACCTCAGCAGGAGATCTGGCAAAACTATACAACACAAAATAACAGAAGCTGTTAAAATTTTAAGTACCTCAAAAACACGAATGCGTCCCCAGCTACCAATCTTTTGGAAGTGACAAATGTACTCCAACCAGTTGTAAGCAAGTGTCTCCTTGGTTGACCTAATCAATACAAATGGAAAAACCACAAGGCCACTGTAATAGAGCTGAAACAAGGCAATGTTCCTATGAATTCTATTCCTATACAATCATGATGTTTCATTTAGTTGATACTTCAGATATTCAACATCTCACTATAGAATTCAAATTACCTCTGAATATATGCTTAAATTTCCACTCAAACCCATGAAGATCCTTTGCTGCTAACTCCTGAGTAGGGGTTGCTTGGGTCATGTCCTACAGTATACATAAATGAAGTGTTAGACATGGGAAACTGAAGTTAATTAGAGTAGGCCTTGAACATTTCATATTGTTCATGAACAGTATAGCTCCCTATATCTTCTTAATATATTGATATCAATATGGAATATTAAATGAATATTGATGTGACCAAAGGAAGAGCAAGATACCAATTGAGGCAAGCACTCATTAGCATGCTTTCGCAGAACTGAAAATCCTCCATGAGTGCTGGTATCAGATGCTGTTAGTATTTTGCAAAATGAATGAAAGGCCTGCGTCCGAGTCTCTGGTGGACATGGATCAGAGCTGGTAGGCTCAGTTTGCTGCATAACCCACACAAAGAAAACCCCTTCATCAATTTTCACACTTTATTAAAAAAATAAGAAATATATGAGAATTTAAAATTCTAAACTGTTTCATTCATTAGAGAGGCGTCTTCCACTAGCTAATGAATGGTACTTAAGAATGAGAAACGTTTCATATTTTAGATGATCAGCAATAATTAGCAATTAGCAGTATGGGAAAGTATGTTATTTCATGTTCTCAGCTGCCGAACAGACAGAAAAGACTAAAGCAGAAAAGTATAGGAGACAAAATATTATCACATCTGATTCTGGAAGCAAAGTAATACGAGCATAAACTTCATCAGTGTCTGGTTCCGCCTACAAATTGAGAAAAAAAAATTAAATTCCACATACACACAATTACTTTTACTGAACGAACAAGAAAATTCACAAGGGAATAAATCAAAACGGCAGTACCAATAACTGAATGTGCATAACACGGCATAGAATCTTAGAAGAAATATTGAAATGGGGAATCTGTTGGATCAATTCCTGATTCGTTGATGCTTGCAACTGCACACAAACGCAGACGCCAAAAAGTTTTTGAAGTATGTTAGTACAAGAATAAGGAAAACATGATTTCGAGAAAGAATTTGAAAGCAACTGTAACCCGAAAATGGAAAAAGAAACAAGAAGTGGCCTAAAAGAAGGAGCATACTTGTTCCATGTGACCCTGAGGGAAGTAAAAAACTCTCTCCCCAGATCGAGGAACATCCACCAGAGGCCCAGCGCATAACTTCCATAACTCTGTATACAGATCGTCGTCTTCCAAACCTGCCAAACATAAATTATAGAAACATAAAACAAGAGGTTCAAAACTTTGAATCTCCCGTCTCTGGACGCTAAGAGAGAGAAGAAAATAAACACTAAATGAAGCCTATTTCTCTGCATGGTTTCTGAGAAAATGAAGGAGAAGTTAACAAGGTTTCTTCTAGATCAAAATCTTCCCTCAACTGGGGTTAGTCCCCTGCTTCTGGTTTAACCCAGTATCGGAGCAGACCCGAAATTTTCATAGTAAGCCGTTTAGTTCCCCATTTACAGGGAAAAAAGGCATGGAAATCTCACTTTTACATCAAAAGATTAAAACATTCCCATGAATGCTTGCGCAAAACAAAGACGTTTTCCTTTTCTCCCACAACTTCCTCAGCATCCGAACAGAGTAATCACGCATAAAAGTATATCCATTGACCTGTATCCGCCGGAGAACTGGTCGGGCCTCTGAGATTACAGCCCAGATGTGCCATTCAACGGCCCGAGAAACCACGTCGCAGCAGGGAACACACCAAGAAGAAGAAGAAAGGGAAAACCCCACAGAAAACAAAAATCCAACAAGCTCAGCAGCTCCTATCCACGCAGCCACAACAATAGATTACCCCATCATGAGAGAAAGCACTAACCAGACAAAACAGTTATGCGAGCAAGGAATGATAATAATTAGCGAGTAGTTATTTTTTCAGTAACGAATATGAATTGCCCTTTCTCTGTTTTTTTTTAATTTTCTTTTTTTTTTCCTCTCAGAAATATCGGCAGCTTCAAGTTTCGGTTACAAAATAGCGACCGAAATCCCTTTCATTTTTTCTTGCCTTCGAAGTCTGAAGCTCCTCCAGGAACAAAAACCCCTTTTCGAGAGCTTCAGATTGATTTTTTTCAGAAATCCCTTCTTCCTTTTGCCGCTGTCTTTGTCCTTGATTATTGTTTCGCCTGCGAAGAACTGAATCAACGTGACCAAATATCCAAGGCTACTTTGTCTGAGTCATAGTACAGTTTGCTCTGTCTCTCTCTCTCCATCTCTGTGTCACTCATCCCTGTCTTCTCTCTCTCTCCTCTTGCGCCCTTTCTTTCTCATTTCTTTCAATCTCTGCTTTGTTTTGTGTTGACAAGCTTGAGAGTCTCAAATTTCTCTCCCTATAGCCTTCTGCATAGACTGTGGTCCTCTAGTCTACCGAAAGAGATTCAGCAACGTATCCTTCAATGGATTATTCTCCGTTACTCATTGGCCAACTAGAAACTGTTTTCGTTTTTCTTTTTTCGATGCATAATAAATTATGTACTGCAAACAATAATTAAGGACCTGTTTGGTTATTTAATTGAAATATTAATGACTATTAAAAAATGAGAAGGAAAACATAGTGTCTATTACCCTTTTATAGACATAACTTAAGTAATTTAATATTTTGCATTTTGAGATTTTTAAGAAATAGTAGCAGTAACATAAAAAATTAAAAAACGTTTGAATCCATAAAATTAATTTTCTTATAATTCATTCCATCTACCAAAAAAATATTAAAATATTTGTACTAAATTACCCAATAAATAAAAAAAACTATTTAAACTCCAAGATAGAATAATGATAACTAAACGGATAACTTATTTCTCTTAAAGATGCGTTAAGTAAGCCAGCAATCATTCAAAACATTATTACAACCGGTACACTAAGTCATATGTTGTGCCAAACCTAAAACAAGAAGGCATGATATTGTGACAACAGGGTGGAGGTGATTTTAATAGTTTAGATATTCAATATTTGTGTGTGAGTGTAAGTTTATAGGCTAATATTTGTGTGGTTTAATTTGATCTTTAAAAAAATAAAAGGAGATGTTTGGCACAATAAAAATAAAGGAGAAAGAAAAAAAAAACCCATTTAAATCTTAAAATAATAAATTAGGCTTCTAAATATTGAAAATGATAAATTGGACAAGAGGTATAATCTATCATTTGTAAATTTGTGTGTAAATATTAAATTAGCCTTTATTTTTCTATTGATATTTATAAATTTGACAATACGATTTAAAATTTTATCAATAGTATTTACAACTCTGATAATAATATTTACAACTAGAAGAAATCTAATTTTATCAATTAAAAAAAAATTATAGCTGACACTGTAACTTAGATTAGGTGGTATTTAATATAAATGACTTCTATTATAATAGAAATCATTTATATTTTTATTTTTAATATTTTTAATATTTTTAATTATTTTAATTTTATTAAAAAATAAAAAAATAAAATAATAGAAGTGAAATAGTTAAAACTATTTTATCTAAATTATTAAATTATTTTAACACTTTATAAATTATAAAAAATATTTTAAATTGTTTTATTTTAAGTTATAAAAAAATATATAAATTTTATACTTATTTTTATTATATTAAATAAATTTTTAAAATTAATTTATAATTCAATTATACTTTTATTTTTCACTTTTATTTTTATTTATATTCTCGTTAAAAACTTTTCCCTCCACGAAATGTATAGAAAGAAAGAAAGGTTGTGAGGTGTGAGCGGTGTGACTGTGAGGAGGGGAGAGATGATGTCGGGAAGGAAGAGTGCGTATCACGAGAAAAAGAAGGGGGCATGGAATTGAATGTGTGTAATCATAGATTCACATCAACAGACCAATGACGGCGCCACGGGAAACGTGATCCCATTCCGTTTCATTTGCCGTCTCCTCCGTTACCTCCCTGTCCTCCTCGTCCCAGGCAACCCCCTCCCTTCACTCTCCCCTCCGAGCGTGCTTCTTCCCTTCGCAGTTCACACCGTCCATCATCCCTCTTATTTGGTAAACTCATTAAACTTATTTTAAAAATTATTATCTTCCTCATTTAAATACATCTTTAAAAAAATTTGTATTTTTTTTATTAACATTGTATGGGAATAAAGCACTACAAAATCTCATCTCCAAATATATTATAAATAAAATTTGGGAGATTGTTTTTTTAGAGAAATAAATAATGAGAAAATTAGTCATGACTATACATATAATTTTTCTTCAAAAACTATTT
Source organism: Leucaena leucocephala (assembly GCA_037074615.1). NCBI lineage: Eukaryota > Viridiplantae > Streptophyta > Magnoliopsida > Fabales > Fabaceae > Leucaena > Leucaena leucocephala. The sequence goes on along the minus strand of CM073558.1, from coordinate 1,534,245 downwards.
TGCAGTCTCACTTGTTATTTTTATTTTTTATTTGCGAGACTCTTTTATGTTTAAATTGTTTATATAGAAATGCATATAATTCTTTTAATATTTTTTTCTCAGCAGATAAATTATTTATAATAATAGAAAAAGAGAAAAAAGAGGGGGTCCACAGGGGTGAGAGGAGGGTACATGTCATTATAAGAAGGGGAGGGAGGGGCGATGCACGTGCTGTGGTCGCTTTTCAACCCACGTGCTCTACATTTCTCCCCAATCCCATTAATTCTTTAATATTCTTTCATTAATTTAAAATCTCTATCTATATATAGACTAATCCTCCTGTCCTATTTATATAATATTTATTATCTTGTAACCTAATAATATAGCATCAAAACTCTTTATAAAGAGTGCATGAACTTTAAATTTAAAAAATTAAGAAAATAAACAGTTTTTGACAGAGTAATAAATTTTTAAAAATAATTAGTGTAATCTTGCTTATTTTACTATATTAATAAGCACTCTAAATCTAATATACCAAATGCTATTTGGAAAAAAATTTAGAGTGTTGAATGTATTAAAAATATTTTATGATATTGAATATTATTATAAAAATATTTTTTGATGCTAAAATTATTTTAATATTGTTAGAAAACACTTTAAAATGTTAAATGTAATTTAACCCTGTATTTATTCTCATCCAAACAAGACATTTGAAAAAGTTTCTGGAGGACGTGACAGACAAGACCACAAAGTCGGAGAAAGGCAGCAATTTTAATTATAATTTTTATAATTTTAAATAATATATTTTAATCTTTTAATTTTTTTATTTAAAATTTTAATTTTTATATTTTAATAAATATTTAAACCGTTTTGATGAACTAAACTCTATATTTTAAAATTATAAGGATTAAAATTAAATTAAAAATCAAATATTTTAATCTATAAACTATTTATAACTTATAAATAGTATAAACTCTTATAAATTTATTATTTATTCTAATTCTAATTAAAAGAGTTATTTGATCTTTTTAAAAAATTTAAATAAATTAGATAAATTAATTAATTATAACTAAATCTAATATCTTAATATGAATTTATACTATATATTTATCAATTTATCTAAATCAATCAACTAATTTTACATTAGTTATAATTATCTTATTTATTTAATTTATTTAATCTATATAAAAATTAATTAATTTGTATAATTAGAACTGAAGATAATATAATATATATATTTATAGGATATTATACTATTTAAAAATTCTTAATATTATGATTTATTGTAAATTGTAATCGAGTATTTTGAACTTTTAAGTAAACCACAGTTTAATGAATTGAGTATAAAACTAAATCTGTATAAACCCTTACAAGGTATATAAATTTGTTATAAAAATATTTCATATAATTTTTTTCTTTCAACATCTTGTGTAAGTTTCATTCAACTCGGCATAAATGACACATAATTGGGACCATTTCAATGGGGCACTGGTCGCTCTAAAATTTTGTTTTGGTACTAATTTAAAAAATCAAGAAAAAAATGAATTAGACAATCATTTTTAAATAAGGCCTTATTATATTTTTATTTTGTTGGGGGACCATTTCTCAGACATGGAAGTTAATAGAATGGAAGAAATGGAAAGGATGCAAATATTCCAAACGGTGACTTGAATTCTGTATTGGACCACATGGGTATGACCAACAACTATTCTATTCTATTCTATTCCTCCTCTCCCTTTTTATTTTTTTTAAATAATAATTATAGGGAAATATTAAACCCAACACTGAGAAATTATATTCATAGATCATAGTGCCACTATCCTAAAGATATATTGCTTCGTATATAATTTATTATTTTTTGTTTGTCTGATGAGGGTACTAAGCTATCCCCTCAGGCTACTTTTGAGCTGCTTTTCAGTCCTCTCTAGAGTAACTGCTACGTAGAATTTTCAGTTGTTATATGATATAAAAATAATAGTAATAAAGCATAATATTATTGTTATTTTTTATTGCATGAAAATATATTTTTAATTTTTAAATATAAGATTTTTTTTTATTTCTCATGTTAAATTTTTCTTTTCCATAATATCTCTATTTTAATTATTAATGATACGATTATTTTAAAAAATAATACAAATGTTTTGCGTGTTGATTACAAATAATCTACTTATCTACTTTTTTTATATATATATATTATATGGTTCTTCTTGTAAGGTAAATTAAATGGAAGTTGATATTGGAAATTATTCCCTTTGTAGTTAAGAAGAAAACATATGGACTTCTCTCCTTTTTTTTTTCAAAATGATATTAATAAAAAAGATAAAATAGGGAAAATAATTTTAAAAATTGAGGAAGTCGGACAAAGGAGAGTGAACAGCTTAAACAGGGAAGAAGGCTACAAGTTTCTTGATGCTTGTTCTTTTTTAATAATTCTTTTAAAAAAAATAGATCCCCATAAGATTTAAAAATAATTTTTTTAAATTATATTAATATTAAATTAAATAAATTTTTATTATTGACTTAAAAGTTAACATTGATATTAGTATTCACATTATTTAGGTTGTTAAACAGAAGGATTCACTTTAAAAAGTAAAGTTTTAATATATTATTTAGAATTTAAAATTAATCATTTAAATTAAAATAGGTTGAAGATTACATGAGAAGTATGAGATAATATATATATATATATCATCTTCAATGGGGCATAAGTAGAAAATAAAATAAAATCAACAAATACTTTAAATGATTGTTTCTCATAATAAGAAATAAAATTACTATTACTAACACTCTATATCTATTAAAAAAGAAGAAGTTATTAATATTATAAGTGTAAGTACGATTAAATGTATGAGAAGATTGATGCTGGAGATTAAGCTTCCCATAAATCACATATTAATAATATGAGATACTACATGCAAAGTTAGTTTGAATGTCAAATTTAACTTTAGATATAATATTTTAATTTATTTTATATCAATTTTTATTTTTTTTAAAATTATTTTTTAAAAAAAATTATAAATTATTATATAATCAAAATTTATATATGAATACTTTAAATAGATTATATCATATATTCAATTATTAATATAAAATTTAATTAATTAACTTATATATATTAAAAAATTAAATAAATTAATTATAATTAAATATAAATTTTTAAAAATAATTTATATTATATATTTTTGAATCTGTTTAAATTAGTTAATAAATTTTTATATTAAATACACTAATTAGTTTTTTGTTGAGACGAGTAGCTGCAGATGCACGTGCAAGCGTGTGGCTTGATATTCCATCAAATTTGACTAAAGGAAGAAGGGGCCAGTCACTATCAAAGTTTGATCAATTAATTTTTCATAAAGTTTGATTAAGAAGCTTAATAGGGATCTTGTCTCTGTGACCATCCCACGGATGTCGGCCTCTGAAATGAGAAAACGAAAAAAAGGGAAGATCGAATATTCTAATATTATCATATAATTGCAAGAGACACAGGCATGAGATAATATATATATATATATATTTTCGGTGGAAGAATATTATTAATTTGAGATCCTAATTAATTTATTAAAGTAAGTTTAATTAAAATCTTAATAATAATACGCCCAACTTCTCTGCTTATAAGCTCCGCTAAGTTTATAGGTAACAAAGCAAGTTCTTCTAATTTAAGCTTTGATTATTAGGTTTAATTGATTGTTATAGACTTTTGTTGTGCAATAAATCCTCTTATTCACTCTTTTCAATTTTAATTTTATAAACATTTGACTATACTTTTGAGTGGTTTAATACAAGGGTAAGTGTCACTCCCTTAATATTATTTATAAGTAATATCTAATATGTAATATTATTTTTTTAATATTTCTAATACTATAATCTTATTTATAATATATTCAATAACTTAAAGCATAAATAATATTATATATGTTTCTTAATATAAAATTAAATTAATTTTTTTTATATAGATTAAATAAATTAATTATAACTAATATAATAGTTAATTGATTAAATTAGACAAATTAAAAAGTATATAATATAAATTTATTTTGAGGGATTTGATTTAGTCATAATTAACTTATTTATTTAGTTTTTTTAATTTATAAAAAATTATTTGAATTTTATATTAAGGAACAGATATAGTGTTAGGGTGTTTGATGTAATTGAAAAATAACACTAGAGGCATTGGATGCACTGAGAAAATAATATTTATATGCTAGATATACTATAAATAATATTAGAATGCTGGATATTGTCAAAAAAATATTATTAGGATGTTATGTGTTATTTTACTCTTTAATGTATAAATATATGATATCATTTTTATTTTTGATAAAATTAACCTTTGTTTTATAGTTTTGACTTCCTCATGATTTTTTTTTTTAACTTTTACCTGATATAATTTAGTATTTATAGTTTAACTAACTATTTATAAACCCATATTTTTTAAAAAATAAAATTATATATTTAATATAGTTTAAAAATTAAAATTTTTAATTGTTTAAATAATAAAGATTGAGCTATCTTAAATTAATATTTAAGAATTAAATTGTAACTATTTATGGTCTAAACAAAAAAGTTAATTTTATTAAAAAAAAATGTTGCACGAGAATTAATAGGATACACACCATAGACAAGTGGGTGGATGGGATTAGGCTGTTTGTAAAGTCTTACTAAATAGATAACAAGAATTTGTCCCAAAAGCATCCAATTAATATAATTAAATAAAATAAAAATGAATAAATGAATCATTATCAAATAAGAATTCGATCGTGAATATGCGTCTGGGTTGAAAGATTTAGATTTCTTTGATGATTCGCATCATGAGATTAAAAAAAAATGAAATGGATTAAAAAGGAGAATTCATATGTTTTAACAAACCAATATTTATTAACAAGTTCCTTCCAATTAGCATATTTAATACCCACAATATGCAAACCTTTTTGACTCATTCTTCTCCGCTTCCTGTTCTTTAATTTCTTTTTTCTTTTAAGCAGTCACACACGTATCTTTAACATTAATCTCTTTTATTCGGAGTTACCTAAACATTTTGGTGTCCGTACAAACGATCATCGAGAATCTCCACGCATACGCACACGCATACGCACACGCACGATTAATTTATGAATTATAAATATGAGCACAAGGTTACTTCAAATTACCACGTCAAAATTAAATAGGTGTGGTTAAATTATTAATTTAATTTAAAAATAAAAAAATATTTTATCTATATTTAAAATTATGTATTTTAAGACTAAATATGAAGGAAAAACAATGAAAGAAATATAGAAAAAGAAAAACTATAATAAACTTTAAATGGGATATTTATAAAAATTTTAGTTAACAATCTCTATAGTAATTTATAATAAATATTATTTATTCTTTTTAGAGTAAGAGAATACTATTTGTGAGTTATAAATAATATAATTTAAAATAATATAATGCATAGTCTCTTAAAAATACTATTTCTTTTAAAAGTCAATATTAAGTATAAGAAAGTCGGCCTAGACTAATGACTGAGTTTATGTTGACTGTTAAAAAGAGACAAGCCGGCTTCGGTGTGAAAGCTCACTTTAAAATGTCATAACTTCTAGTAGCTATAAGAATATTTTTCGAATAAGTCAGGTAGAGACTTAAATTGCCACTCTTCAAACCGTGTAAAGTTTGGGGGGGGGGGGGTTTCAAACTTCAAACTTCAAACTCAAAGTCATTCTCTTTAATTACTTTATATTTTGTAAATAATGTTGATAATTGAGTCCACAATCCCAATATTTCTAAATGTATTTGACTAAGTGCTTGGGTTGTCTCTAAATTTAAATTTAAGTTTAAAGAAAATTTAAATTTTAAATTTTTTTAAAATAAACAGTTATATTTATTTAAAATAATTTTTAGACTAAACTATTGTTTAAAATTAAATTTTCAGTTAAACTGGTTAGAATAATTTATATAACAGTAAAAGAGCTTATGGACTAACAAATTACTATATTATCTATATTTTTTCTTATACTCTATCTCCTCTCTCTTCTACACTCTCTCTCATCTCTTATTTCTCATCTCCCCTATATTTAATAATCATACTATTTTTCATAATTTATTAATAATAAAAATATTTTTTATAATAATTATCTAAACACTCATTTATTTAAAATTATTTTTTTCATAAACTCTTCTCTAAAAACTCTTTTTTAAAAATTATTAAAAAATTATTTTTTTTTAGAAATTATCTTTTAAAATTTTATTCAGCTCTAACAAATCGTAGCCGTTATTCTTTTATAAACCTATTCATTGGTCAATGCAATCCCAATGAAAATGTCACTCATAATAATTCTCTCAAGTTACTCAATTTGATCCCCCACCCTCTCTAAGTAGAATATATTATAAGTTTTGTTTTTATAAAATGTACATTTAATTAATTAGAAGTAATTAAGCCAACTCAAACTAAAATCAAAGCCAGAAAAAAAAATAACAAATTAATCAAATCAGTTGTGGTAGACCAACCGAATATGTCTACAGTTGGTTGAAACCGTTGGGTTGAATTGATTTTTCATGGGAATAAAATCAACCCAACCCCATAAACAAGCAGTGTTTTAGTTAGAATTAATTAATTAGTAACGATGAACAATACAGAGCTTACAAATGTAAGAAATAAAGTTGCTCACAGAAAAGACCCGAAAAAAAGTGTGGTGGAGGGCTAAGGGCACAATATCATTATATATAATATATGAGAGTGGCGTTTATCATTAGTGTAATTAAGCTATTCCTAATCATGAGGGCCCACCATCATTGAGCAAATTATAATGGCCAACAACCCTTAGCTCCAAATTTTCACCATTAACTTTATATATATATATATATATATATATATATATATATGTATACATGAAATCACTCCATTCACATTATTTTTTTTTAAAAAAAGGTAATAATTAAGAAGGAAAGGATCAATTGGCTTATCATGTAAATCTGATGGATTCCATTGAGATTAGGGATCCGATCCCTCCGTCCATAACAGCAAATAAAAATAAGAAATTATTATTGTATCGTTTGGAAAAGAATATGGCTTCTTCTTCTTCTTCTTCTTCTTATTTAAATGATTATACTCCTCACGATTAATTAATTTTTCTTCCCATAAAGATTGGTGTCTCACTAGAATCTTCTATATGTTATGTTCACATTACTATGGGTTATCAAGAGAGGTACAGTAAGAACTAATAATAAAGATGAAACCCCTTTTCACATTGCTAGCCTTTGGGAACATAAAATTAATTAATTATCATATTTATAAAATTAGCATGGATCATGAGCTACATTGTGCATAACCTATAAATAATGTATTATATTGAAGCTTTTTATATTATATATAGAGGTAAATTTGTCACTTAAAGTTAAGAAAAATCGCTGTAATAAATTTATTCTTTAATCTTTAATTTTTTTAAAAAAAAAATTGGTCTAAATATACCAAAAAATTGTAATAAAAAGCATTCATATGTGATATAAATTAACTTTCTTTCAAGAGAAGAACCCTATCCTTAGATTAGGATTTGAAGCTCTATCAAAATAATAGCAAACAAGAAAGCTCAGAAGATGTACAAAGATAAAGAGAAATATTTACAAAATATCTATTAATAAAATTCTTATAAATATTGATAAAATTTTCATATCACAGAAATGAGTTGCATTTTATCAACTAAATCAATTTTTATTAACACTGAACTGATAAACTTTTCTTAATTATATTATAAACATCTGGATTAGGGTGGCGAAGGAGGGTTAGTCAATTAATCTTGGTCTTAGTGCAAAGTGGCTTAGGATTTCATAAAGAATGAGCATGATTAGGTGTTATTAGTTAGTAAGTTTGAAATCTGTACATCCATATCCCTAAATTAATTAAGGGTATAATTAAAAAAATTAAAGAATTATTATCTGGTGTTGGAAAACATTTGAAGACAATGATGTACAAGTCGATCATTACGAGCATCTCCTGGGTGGCATACCACCTTCTCACTATTTTTAAGGTTTAATTTGTGGGACCCCCTTCTTAATTAATCAAATTATGCATATTTTTAATTCTGTCCAAACTACGAGATTTGGTCATATCTTACTAAAAATTTTATATTTTATTTAATTCTCCTCTTATTTATTTATTTATTATAAAAATGTTCTATCAATGTCAAAATTTGAATCCATGCTTAATTTTATTCCATTTTTTTTATTTCTAATTCATTTTATAAATTCATAACTTAAAAGATCCAATCTTTGGATTATATGTAATAAACGAGCAGGTAGTTTAGGCATATTTAATTTAAATATCTCCATCTCTTGAATAAATATGTGAATTTTAGTGTTGAAAATATGTGAATTATTCGGAGCTCTTGTTGACTTTTACAGAGAATCAGATGCCTAATGTTGGTTTGCTTTTCAAATAAATAAAATGTACTTTTACATTTTAAAATTTACCACTGGCAATTAAATTTTTTAATTATTTTTTATAAAACAATATTCATTGCATATGACCCTAGATTTCCATGCAGGGATGTTCTTGCATGTAATTTTTCATAATATTAGAATGGAATATATACGCTTATTGCTCAGAGTAGATAAGATAAAAGGATGTATTTTCATATTTGGTTTATTTTTGGTGCCGTAATAATTATTAAATATATTAAAAACAAAAATCTTGCTTAGATCATTTTCTACTTGATTATCATGAGTTTTATTTTCCGATAAAAGAAAGATTAAAAACTCTATTTATTTTAAAGAAGTAGGAATTTGGCAAAAACTAAGAGGGCCTAAAATGGAGGTGTCCGTACACTTTTCTTCTAATCATCCTTTTAATCCTAACATGATTATGTGTTAAGAATCTCGAAGGTAGGTGTTATTTAAAAAGGACAAAATAATCTTAAACTTTTAAAATAGTTTTGTAATTGAAATAAAATAAGTAATATATTTGTCTGTTAATATTAATATTAAGGGATAATGATACGATGAGTGCAAAAAAGTAATAAGGATTTAGGTAAATTCTAAAATTTAAAGAAGGTTTTACGAATATATTTATACAGTCTTTATAAATAAGTTTTCCTCAATATTTGAAAATATTTTCTACTAGTATTAAGTTTCTATTACACGTCATATTTCTATTGTACTGTAAAACCTTTTTGAGTAAGGGAAATAGATAAAATGAAAAAAAAGGAAGGAATAAGAAACATGAATAATTAAAATAATGCAAGGTAAAAAAATAATATTTGGGGGGGGGGGGGTGGTGGGGGGCGCATGTAGCAGAGGGATATAAATGTAAAGCCCAAAAAGCCGAATGCCCACAGGGTCCTATCTAACAGAGGAAACTTGATTGTCCTCTCAACAATCACCAAAAAAAAGAAAGAAAAAAAGCAAAAGAGGAACAGAGAGAGATGTTATGAAAGAACCATTATTCACAGCAATCAATTATTTGTTTAAGGGTTAATTAATTAATTAAGGCCATAGAAAAAGATGTTCATTAAAGAACGTTTAGTGGAAGCATGTTGTGGTTGTACTTTTCAGTTAGTTTAATTAAAAGCCATTTGTTTATAACAATGTCAATTAGGCCTCAAATTATTGTCTCTTTGTTATTCAACTTCATATTAATTAATTAATTAATTAATGCGTGTGTTTCTTGGTATCTTCTCAGTCACTTTCCTTTGCAACTTCCTTTGTTCTTTCTCTCGTTTTGTGTGCCTCAGAAAAAATGTGAGTTCAAGAAAAGTATTGGTTGAGTTAAGATACTAAGTATCTTCTTTGTGCATAAAATTTTTGGTAATTAGGTAAACTAGTTTTATATTTTTAGAAAATTACTAAAAAAAATTCATTTGCAAAATATATTATTCAAAGATATCTGAAGACATGTCTTTGAATAAGTGTATTTTTTTTAATTGTGTGTAAAAATATCTTCTGTTATATACATAATTAAAAATATATTATATATATATTTAAAAAAGAGTTATACATACTAAAAGTAAGTTTAGATCATTAAGCAAATCTAGGTACCTTTAGACAATTTTAGAATAGGAGATCTTTCAATAATTTTTCCAAACATGATTAAGTGGTATATGCATTATAGAGGAAATACTTGTAGTTATTAAAAGTTAATAATCACGGGAAGAAATAAAGTTAATAGCTAGTTATAGAGTTTATTGAAAATAAATAAAGTAAACAATTCATTGTTATGAAGATTGTTGGATGTTTGTCACCCAAAAAGGTGATGAGTGAGAAAGATGATACTTTAAAATGGTTAAATAAACTTATCGTGTATGTAAATTTAACTAATAAAAAGATAAAATATACAGCTATTTAGAACATATTGAATCTTTAGAGAGTACTATTTTATTGTAGTTATAGTAGTAATATTTGTGAATGCATCTTAATTTATAGGTGCCTAAGTTTATTATGTTGGAGGGTAATTGACGATTCGTCTTACTAGATATTGGTATCGCCTAAGAGAAAAATAGACTTTACCCTATCTTTGGATCGTGGGTAAGCCAACTCTTTTTCTAAAATTTTTGTATAAAAAAATAAATGGCTAAATAAAAAATTATTTTGCTGTTATTTTGGCATAATCATGAATTCATAATCCTCACTGTAGTTTGTGATTGGATTAATTACAAAATAGATAAATAAAAATAAATAAATCCATTGCGTCACTAAACAATTTTAATAGTCTAAATGGGAAAGGACCTAATCAAAGTATTGCATTTGAATGTAAAACTTCTCTCATCAATGGCATAATTATGATCTATGGACTTTGATTCTTCATGTTTTTAATATCTGCTTGCCTCATCCTTGTCATGATTATTGAGTATGAAAAGGTTTTTTAATTTAAAAAATAATTAAGTACAAGATATATTTAGTGTTGAACAAAATTTAAATAAAATGTGATCAAATTTCTTGATTAATCTTAGGGCAATATAACATTTTTTTGTACAAAAATTTTTGAAAAGAGGCTGAACTCATTACGATTTAAAGGTAAAGTAAAGTTTCTTTTTCTCTTAGATGATATTAATATTAGGCAGGACAAGTCGTCAATTACCCTTAAATGTAAACCTAATACTTAAGAGTTAACATATCTCTCTAAAAGTTATAACTAAAATTATAATAAAATAATACTTATTAAATATTAGATGTATTTTAAATAATTATATATCTCATTTTTTTCGTTAACTCAATTCATGCGTGGGGCAACATAACATCATTTTCGCTCATGGTGACTGACAGATTAAGATCCAATTCTAAGGAAGCCCACAAACATAATTGGACATCAATGAAGAATGATGCTACCTCGGCCTTTGAAGCAGTGTCATATTAGTTGTTCTTCAAATCAATTCTAGTTTTGTTTAACCAGCAGCCTTTCATATGCCCCAAGAATTTAAGTTCAATTTTTGTTACTGGGAACTCATTTAGTAGATAATTTTATAAATTTTTTATAAAACTTTTTTAAGGCTATATTATAGTATTAACGGGAGACTGAAACTAAATTCACTTAAATTTATATATAAAAAAAATCTGTTTAACTAATAAAGTTAAACCTAACGGAATAAAATTCAATACCCACTGAAAAGTACCCATATTTAGAATCATGCAATATAAAAAAAAAATTGTTTAACCAATAAAGTTAAATCTAACGGAACAAAATTCAATACCCACTGAAAAGTACCCAAATTTAGAATCATAAAATACTTAAAACAATATTATCTATATTTATGTTTAACAAAAAAAAAAAAATTCCAGCTTCGTTTGTTTTTCTTTTTTCGTAATAATCTGTTCTCAACTTAGAGTTGTTAGATTTTTAAATAAAACTGGAAATTTTCTTTTGTGAGACTCGTTTGACACACAAAAAGGTGAAAGTATGCCACTATGCATCAATATTAAACAGAAAACCTAACAATTTGCTTCTTTCCAAAATTAAAGCGAAACTATTTTTGAGATATTTATAATTTCCTTCAAGTTTTAATTTAATACTCGAGTATTTTTCTGTCCTTATTAAATAATTTAATTTCACTTATTAACATAATTAGCTCATGTAACTACTCTATTAGCATTGTTAATCGTGTACATAAACTAACTGTACTAATAGTAAAATTAAAAGATTTAATAAAGATAGAAAAACACAGTTACCAAATTAAAAATTGAAAAAAAACTATAAGGTTCCTTAAGAATAGTTTTTCCAAGTTTAAATAAAATAAAGTAAAACGCAAAACAATTATAATAAAGTCAGGACTTGACAGTCCAAATTACTTTCATACGCAATCTCAAAAAAAAAAAAAAAACTGGACCTTAATATTTGTTACAATTTGCTCATATGCATACTGAACAGACAGCAAGACCCACAATGGTAAGAACGGCAATAATTTTACACCCAAACCCAACAGACATGACACTCCAAACCCATGCACAGATCTCAGGGATTCAATCAAGATTCGAACAAAAAATCCCAGTTCTTCATGTAAAATCATGGCAGGAGCAAAAATTGATGATTGAATACTGATTTGATTCCACATTGTATCAGGGTAGTACCATCACCTAGCTCATGAATGCCGCAGATAACTCTTCCCAACCCAACATTAATCCGTTAAATTCGATTCCAGCATAAAATCCTGTGGAGTAGAGCAAATGGAAGGAAAGAACTCATCTGGGTCATTCTCAACTAAATTGGAAAATTGAAGCATAAAAAAGATATAAGAATAATAATGAGGATTAAAGATTATTACACACGCAAAAGGTACACTTGTCGCACAAGTTTCAACCTCAGTCTCTGCCACTACATAAGATCATTAGACAAGCAAAAGGTGCACTTGTAACACAAGTTCTAACCTCAGTCTCCGCCACTACACGCAAATGCCAAAGATGATAAAAGATCAACTGTGGTAATTTAATTTCTCGACTAAAATGCCAAAGGAGCGAGATATTCTAGCATGTTGCATACAAAGGTGCCCCACAATAGCTATGCACAGGCAGTTGGGACCCAAATCAAAAGTTGTCAAATAAGGTGAACAGCTCATGTGTCGCAGAAATGGAGAAATGGACCTAAAGTTTCCCCTAAGAAACTGGAGGAAATAGAGACCAAAAATAGAGAAATTTTGTAAGCATCAAAAGCATATGAGATATATAATTTTCATAGCAAGAGTGCATGACAAGCATCAACCTCACCTCAGATTTTTCCTGTCATTTGACAATAATGAAAAACTTCCCACAGTAAAATCTCACAGATAACTGGCCTACAAATTCCAAGATAAGCATATCAAAACTGGTATTCTTGGTATCAAATTAAGCCCAGCATAGTTAGCCAGCTTTGATTCTCCCGCGTATGCTTATTGAACATTTATAGAATTTTGAGAGTCTTGTTATTCAGATTCATTTACAATTGTTACTTCTACCAAAGATGAATATTTATGATTCCTTAACGTCTATTTTCATTTCTTAAAAGGAGGGGAAAGGGGCGGAAAAATGAACCTGAGGAAGAACAGCAGCAACAAAGAACCTATCTACATGGAACTAGCACAATAAAATTTAAATTATTTTATTGCCTACATATTCATGTATAAAATTTTAAAAAAGCATGAAACTGCCTGAAAACTCGCACAGAAACTAATTTGATAATAATACATTCATCCAAGGTCCAAATGAAATGATAGATTGATAATGTGAAGGACAAACTTGTGCAGAAAATGTTACAACAAGATTGACAAAACTAATACTCTCAGAACATTTCTAATCCAATAATTGACAGATCAAAAAATGGGAAATAAAGCATCATTCGCTTCCACTTACTCAGGCTATTAGGCGATTATAAGTTTGGCAAAGCTGAACCAATGCTGCTTGATTTGTTGGATCGACATTTTCACTAATGATCTGAGGGTACCTCCCAGGAGAAAGTGAAGAAAGTTGGGACAATGAAGCCACAAAAAATTCCCTTGGATCTCTTATATCTTTCAGTGGATCCTCTTCTTTCTTTCCAGCATTGTAAAGACGAACAAAGGTGGCAGTATAACCCACATTTTCTGTAATATCTGGCATGTCAGGCTCATTCTCAACTCTATCCTCTTCTGGCCGTGAAAGAAGGGTGACAATGCTGTCAACCATCTTCCCCCAGGATTCAGCAGCGGCAGCATCTAAGAAGATTGGAGATTCACATATAAGTCTAGTTGAAGCAACAGCAGTCAACTTGAGTTCAATAGCTCCCGTAATGAGCTTTAGATTAGGAATCCAAATTTGCTTTAGAATCAGAGCAAATACATCACCCTGGACGCTATTCATAGTCCCAACAAGTTTAGAAGGACCATGCTTAATCAGAAAGAGTGACATGAATATTAAAAGAGACTTAATAAGCTTTACTGTTCGCCTCTTTTCAAGCACTCTGAAAATGGCAACCCAAATGTGAGAAATATAAGGTTCAATGACAGCATACTCAAGACTCTCAATGACAGTATTAAGCACATAAAATCCTTGCTCAGTTGTGCTAGGAGATTGGATGAGTAAGTCAAATATGCCAAGCACCTTACTCAGTCTACCCTCTTGGCTGACCTCATGGGGAGCCTTGTGAAGGAAGGCCTGGAGAAGACGCACAAGTGCAGGAACATTTGGACCTCTTTTCCAAGAATCAGGTGACAAAAGGATCTCAAATATCTGCATGTAGATTGCTGGGACAGGTGGCTTGTTCAACTCAACAAGTTGAGCAAGCAACTGAAATGTGTATGGGAAAAATTCAGTAACATCATTGGTCAATATTATTTCAAGCCTAGGGAAGAGACTTGCTTCAAAAACGGATACAAGAGACAAATCCCTCTCACAGGCCCTCTTTACAAGAATCGCCACAGACTCAAAGAGATAATGATTGAAGATGGGATTTTTTGGATTTCTGCAAACCTCACCAAGAATAGAGGCTAAACTCTCAATACAGATTCGGGCAACTTCAACAGATGTATCTGCAACCCCAAGAACCCTCATGATACACTTCATTACATATTGATTTTCTTCAGACTCTGGGAGCTTCAGGGCACTGAAAAGACTGTTCATCAGCACAGGGAATACGGGATTAATGTCAGCTGATGTATAACGGGCTCTACCACCCTCATCCTTTACCAACAAGAGTTTTTCAATACAACTTGCAGCATAAGAATGAACAACATTTGATTCTGCAGAAAGGAAACGGACCAAATCTGGAAAAAACTTTAATGCTATGTGTTTTGATATATGACTCCGGAACATAGTAAAAAATTTGAGAGCACCCGCCTTAAGCATGGGATGCCCGTTCACATCTGGACTCTGCAGCTCTGGGACAATAACAGATTCAAAAAAGCTCTGAACATCAACAAGTTCTGTTGAGACATAACTAGCTCCAGCCTTCTTGGTTGCAAGAGAAACTACCAAGTATATAGCACAATCCTTGTCCTTCCAATTTACCACTGGATTTGCAGCAAAAGAACTTAATAAAGTTTGTATTTGTGCGGAGACAATGCTTCTGACGGTATCACCATAATTTGTTGCAATCCCTTTGAGTAGCTCACAAGCAATCCTCCTCCTAGTATCAAGATCACTACCTTCCATATCTCTCCTAATAAACTCAATATAATTCATTTCAAAGAGTTCCTCATCATCTTCCCTCAACCTTACATTCGGGATCACAATGCCCTGACAAATCTGTGGTATAACTCCTTCACTAGCAAACAAGGAGTGCTTCACACTAGTGCTAATAGTGGTCAAAAACTTGATTGCTGTGATAGCCAGCTGATCACGGCTAGAAGACTGGGACACATTCCCCAGTAAGGTCCACACAGCAAGTGCAAAATCATTCAGGAATCCTTGAAACTCCTCCTCGTTCTTTTCCATATAAAGATTGATATTCTCACAAACTGCAGCTCGAAGCTCATCTACAAGTGCAAGACCGTCAGGACCACTATTCTCAAGCGCAGGATAAGTTGTAGTGAGGTATTTTCGAAATTCAGCCATCCACTCCTTCATGTGATCCTCAAAAAACTCAGGCAGCTCCTGAAAATTTAATGAATAAAATATCCTACAACACAACCTCTGTGACTCAAAAAGGCGACGAAGATCAGCAGCAAGCCCTCCAGAGTTTGCGGCGGCATCAATCAAAGAAGCCGTTTTGAGAAATATTTCCAGTAGAGGTGCCGCAAAAAGGTCAAGACAATACTTCAAATCAAGCAAAAGATCGTTGGTTTTATACTGGTATCGAAACTTTTTAAAAATTGAATTGGCGGTACCAAGAATACCATTAATAGAAGCATAATCAGAGGCTTGCGACGCTTTCTGAAGATTCAAAATGAGCTCAGGAAGCAACGCAGGCCACGATTTTGGAAAATCATGCCTACCAATTACGGCCAAAGCTTCACTAAGTTGGCTTTGAATCTTGGGAGTGGCCGAAAGCATCAGCGGCACAATCAATGATTTAATCTGTTCCTTTTCCGGGTCAAGTATCGTGGAGAAAGTGGGCACATTGGCGTCATCCGAAGCAGCCGGCACCCATCGGTGACGGAGGTGGTTCTTAAAGTTGACGGCGGCCGCTTGACGGATCTGATCATCGATGGAAGGCTCGGCGACAAGGCGGAGCACGACGAGGCCGTAGTTTGGACGGTCGGAAGCCTCGGCGAGAGAGGCTTCAGCGCGGCGGCGAGGCTCCGGCGAGGGAGAGAGGGTGTGGAAGAAGCATTCGGAGAGGAATTGGAGAGTTTGAGGATTCCATTCCATGATTAAGGTAATGAGGATGAGAAGACCTATGGAAAGAGGGAAAACGAAGAGGGTTTATACAAGAGCGGGTTTTTACAGTGAATTCGAACAACTAGGGATTGGTAGGAAGAAATATTCAGGCTCTTGTTTTTCGTGAATAGTAACATGGGGCCTTTAAAAAATACTGTTAATAAATACTTTTTTTTTTAATTTTGTATTCATTTTCTTTGTTAGAATGATTTTTTAGTAGGTCCGTGCATTTAGTTTTTCAAATTTAAAATTATGTATAATGATTATTAGAACTAACCCCTCTTGCGTTGTATAGGGAGATAAAAAATAGATTATAATTCATTACTTATTTATAATTATTATAAATTATCTTTCATATTAAAAATTTAAAATATTATAAAATTAATTAATAAAATTATTAATTAATGATCATAATGGGTTAAAATCTTTTTAACATCATAGTAATTTATAATTATTATGAGTCATTATTATGATTAAAAATTTAAAATATTATTAAATTATTTAATAAGATTGTTAATTATTATCATGGAGTTTAAAATTTTTTAAAGGTAAAAATAAAATTATTGTTTGACATTAGTAATTGTATTTAAAAAAAATTAAAAGTGTTAAATCAGGTTAATATAAATTTATTTTTAATAGAATTTAGATATTATAAAATTTAAAAAATATGATAGATGATGTTTTTTGGTGGTGGGGGGGGGGGGGGAGTTGTGTGATATCTAAAGTATTAAAACTGAGCAAAATTTTTCTATCTGTTAAAAAATTAATATTAACTATTAAAAAATTAACAATAAATATTAATATTTTTAATGGTTAGGGGAAGTATTGTTCATTTTTTAATAATTTCAGAATAATATTGAT
Source organism: Leucaena leucocephala (assembly GCA_037074615.1). NCBI lineage: Eukaryota > Viridiplantae > Streptophyta > Magnoliopsida > Fabales > Fabaceae > Leucaena > Leucaena leucocephala. The sequence continues at coordinate 1,516,677 of CM073558.1, read as the reverse complement.
CAAACAAAAACTTTTAAATACCTACATGTCCTACATTAAAAATTTACCCGTAATTCTAAATCAAATGACTTACTACATATATTTTCATATTTGATTTGTACGATTTTGTTGCATTAAAAAAAGGTTTAAGCTTTTATAATTAATAATTAATATCTCAAACTTATTGAGGAAAAAGGTATAACAAATTGTTTCTAAATAAGTTTACAACAGTAAAACTGTGCAAGGCACAACCAGAGGAAACCCATTAAGCCATAATATTAGCTCACTCAGGTACACACTCTATGGCTTGCAAATTTGGTTGTGATCCTTGCATGATATAACTAATTGTCTTAAATTAATTCTGACCTCTCAGCTTTACACCATGAAAAAGAAAGATGTTACAGAGGTACGTCAACGCCGCGGCTATGCCGGTCACGGCCATTTACTTCCATGTATCCGGGATACAAGTTTCTTCTCCGGCTTCTATGGTGTTTCATCCTTGTTCCTCTTCTCTTATGACCTGAATAAACAAGAAAAATGACCATAGAGAAACCCAAGCCAGAACATGCCCATAATACTATCACCCAGAACTTGAAAGAACTAAGCATCCCATCTTTCTCAGAATTTGTTGATACATGATTGTTTCTTGAAGCAAAAGTTTCGTTAAAGTCGCCAAGTTTCCTCGGAAATCGTGCTTCTTCATTGGTAGCATTGCCTTCTGAACTGGATAAGGAACTACCAATGGGGCAGTTCCTTCTCTCATGATGCAGGCGCAGAGCTTCGTTCAGCGTTGTTACACATTCTATGCTGAGCAGGTCTCGTTCCCGAGCATCAACATCAGAAATGTCGAGCGTTGAGGGATCCGGCGGGTTCGGGAACTCAGCCCAGCATCTGTTAACCATGTCAACTTCCCTCCAGTCAGCCTTGTCAAAGCTCCAATTCCCAACCCTGAAGAGCAATCCATAATGAAATACTCTATATTTGACACCAGGTTCAGGAATATATCCCGGATATATCATTATATCTTTTTCAATGCGATGCCTTAAATTCAACTGCACAGACAAAATTACCGGTTACAGCTATGAAACATGTTCATACTTTTGAGGAGAAAATAAGAATATAAATGCACAACATAAAGGGAAAATTGCTGAAAAAAATCTCCCATTGTAAAATTTATTGTTCAAAGGTAGCTGAAATTGTTTAAGGACCCAAAGTGTAATATATCTTTAAGGGGTGTAACTCTTTTTTAAGTATGTGCAAACCTATCTTCAACTATATGCAAAAGGAAGACATTTGCACATAACTGAAAATATATTGTTGCATACATCTGAAGAAGAGTTGCACCTACTAAAAAACCCAAGTTCTTAAGTATTTTTGGGCAGTCAATTTTACAATGAGCGATTTTTTAGCAATTTTCCCCAGCATAAATGCTTCAAAAAATAACATTTTACCTCTGCTGCACCAAATGAGTAACCATACATCTCACTGATCCACCCAGATTCATATACATCTCCTGTTATATTTCTGGCATAATGTGCTCTATCAGCGCGGACCTCCTCAGTTTTATGCAGCCATTGTATAGCGAATTCTCGTAGGTCATCGATGCGCATAATGATTACCCCACCGACCTTGTCACAAGCCTCAGGATGGCTCGTATGAAGTTTCGCGAGCTCATTATCACAACCAATAAGATAGCTGCACAGCAAAAAGGAAGGTAATAAAGAATGAGTAATAATAATCAAAACAAGAAAAGGCATTGACACTTGTTCCTGTACATCAGCAGCAACATTTATAGACCATAACCATATATTAAATTCACCGGTCTTACTCGTATGGAGTAGAAACAGGCCGGCCACGGCCGGCTTTGAACTCCCATGGTGTGATTGGACCTCTCAAGATCATATCAGCATCAAGAATAACTATGAATTCTGCATCTATGTTTGCATGGTTGAGCCAGTGAAGCACTCCAGCAGGCTTATTAATTGCGGGATACCTAAAATGAAACAGAAAATCTCAATACTCGTTATAGTCTAAATCATTCAGAAAAATAGAAAAACTACGAACAAGTGACCTCCCAATAACTTCACACTGCATGATGTAACTGCATGGTAAGCAAGCAACATCTAGCACAAGAAAAATATGAGCAATTCTAACGCAGTAAATAAATAATCAGAGTTTGTTTGGAACGAAATGTGCCACTACCAAACACATTGAATAAATGAAGGTCAATATCCGGGTCTTTAGGACATCAAAATCACTGCATGAGAGCTAAATATTCACATCCAGCAGCTCAGGAGGATGGAAAGATTCTGACAGGACATATATAGAACTAAAAGCTGAAGATACTATAGCACACAAAACACTAATGATCTTATTATCAACTTACAAATCACATCATGCAGCAATGATAATCAGAGAAGATTCAATTGGCTAAAAAAAATAGACTCTACTACTTTGACTATGATGAATCAAGCTTCTGCGACATTGAAAAGAATACTAGGAGACCAGCTCATTATGATTTTGATGAGATAACAAAAAGAAACTAAGAGGACTAACACCCAACATAATACAATTGAAATGAACAAAATTACCAATCGCCAGTTAATGGATGTCGGCTCATTGATGGAACATAATGGGTGGGTGCCAAGTCATGGCCCTTATATTGCTTCAAGTCCTCATCGTTACAGCTGAGAAGTCTAGTGATATTTCCAGGCTGCCCGCTTGTACGGAAACTGTGCATAAGCCCTACAGTCTGCCAATCAAAGTATGGTGTGCATTCTGTGGAAAAAACGGTATGGATTTTAGGATGTGGCTTTCCGGCATCATCATCAAGTTCTGGAACAGTATCCTTATCCTTCATCATTTCCAGAGTAGCAGGATTAACATATTTAGGCTTAGTTAGCTCGGCAAAGGTTTTGCTTTTCAAGAAACTCAAGTATTTAGACCATGCTGGTTTAGGGCAACCATTAGCCGCATGCTGCAATAAAAGACCTTCATTTAAAGTGTTCATGCACTCTACGCTGAGAAACAGGCCACGCTTTTGATTAGCGTCAATTTGCATCATCCTTACCTGCAACAAGAAATTTCCAATTTAAAGCCTCTGGTTAAAAATAAAAGCAAAGAGATGGAAAAGAAGGAAGAAAACTGATCCACAAGTCCTGTTCATAAATTCAAAATATTGGGATTGAAACTTGAGCTTAAGGGACCAGCTGGAGTCCACAAAAATGACATCAAGCTTACAATAATGAACGATGCAAACACTAATATGCTTGCTTGTCAACAACACAGGAATTCAGTCCCGAGAAAACAAGCATAATTACCATTGCAAAAAGACCCTAATATCCTCCAACAAGTTGACATACCTCCCTAGGATAAGGAGGTTCTGAAAAGAGCCGATTACAATCATAGACGATATCATCTTCATGGTGAGCTAGCTTATTAAACGACCAATTTCCAACACTAAATGGCAGCCCATAGTGAAGCAGAATTGGCTCAATTCCCTCTCGAGGAACATAACCTGGGTAAATCATCAAGTTATCGTTGATCTTGTGCCGAAGTCCAACCTGCGAACATGTGGGGAAAACCCAAAAGGGAGTCAAAAGAAATGAAGAAAAAGAAAACACTCTAAGTAACCAGCAAAAATTGAATAGTCAAGCACTTCAAGCTAAGTGCTAGACTGGTTTGACTAATAAGACAGTTAATAAAATATTTTGTGGTGGTCAAAAAACTAGGGCAGCAAACTCACTTCTGCAGCACCAAAAGAGTATCCGTACATCTCACTAATCCACCCTTTCCCATAAATATCACCAGTTATATTTGTTCCCCAGTGGGCTGTATCTTCTCTCACTTCTTCTGTTTTCAAAAGCCACATAGGTGCCAATTTTCTCAGGTCATCTATATGCATTGCCAGAAGGCCACCAACTTTGTCGCAAAGTTCTGGGTGTTTAGTGTGCAGTTGGGCCAAAATATTGTCACAACCTCTTAAATATCTGGAGCAGAAATGTTGGTTATGTTTATAGCAACTTCTAACAGTAACTCATATGAAAAAGACTGAACATATAATACAACATATATGAACTACTTTGCAATACAAATATACAATAACTCACTCATTCTCTCTCTAATAATAATATTAAATGGCAATATTATGAAGGTAAGCAAAAAAGCCATAGACAATTAACACTCCTTTATCATTATCTCTATAAAAGTTGTAGGAAGTCATACTATTTACAAGCTGTGAAAAATGCGGCTCAGCTCAAGTTCTGTGTAAATGCATGAGTACCACTCTAGTTGTTATAATTGGTCAATAATAAATAAGCTGTTCTATTTCAACATTTTGTGAGGGATGAAAATGCTGCTTACACTATACCACTAAGCAACAAAGTGAATAAAATGGATGAGAATTATGAAATTATTAAATACCCATAATATGCTGCAACAGGTCTGCCTCTCTCTGCACCAAGTTCCCAAGGGACAATGGGGCCACGAATTATCATGTCCGCATCCAATATGACAACCCAGTCAACATTTTCTGCATCTTTACTATGTTTGAGCCAATGAACAACTCCAGCAGGTTTGTTTATTGCAGGGTACCTGCATAGAAAATAAATAGATTTATAAATTATGCCTCTATCACAAAAAGGATTTCCCTTTTATAAAATTATATGCATGTATTTCATTTAGAAAAGGCAAATTTTTGAAATTCATCACTAAAGTGGAATATGGGAGAAAAGAAACACTGACAAAATCAGATAATGATACCCAGGTACAACCAGAGATAGCTTTATTCTGACTCGGTTACCACAGAAATCCACAAAGTTAGCATACACAATTTCCAAAACTATATATTCTGACTCAGATGTACCAATAGAAGTAGCAGTTCCATAACTATGTACAACATAACATCATGCAGAATTAAGTTTTTTTTTTAAATAACTATCAAGTCTAGCATTGGACAATCAGAACTTGGTCAAAGATAGAAAACTTCATTTAGAAAGGCAACTAACCTAAAATTCATAATTGAATTTAAATTCCTAAAACAAATAAAATTTGGAACATAAGTTTACCAGTCACCAGTTCTGGGGTGTCTGCTCATTGAGGGCACCTCCAAAGTGGGAGCCAAATGCATCCCTTTATAATTTTTCTTCTCCTCATCAGTACAACTAAGAAGACGGGTAATCGGTCCAGGTTGTTTGGCCTTCCTATAGCTTTGCATGAGGCCCACTGTCTGCCAGTCAAAGTAGTTCTGGCATTCCACAGAGAACAGGGTGTGGATCCTCCAAGGAGCTTTGTGACCTATTTTTGCACCCCACACATGACCAATGCTCAAAGATACCAACAACAACACTAACAAAACCAAATGTTCTGGCATTGTAGCTTGATTCAATATTGGATATTAGATAGGTATTGTCTGCAAGAATTGAAGTTGATGATATCAATATTCTATAGAACATAATAGGTTACAATAGAATAATTACTGATCAAAGTGTTTGTGTGCATATACTCGTAATACAGCTTGATTGATTCATTCTTATATGAGTCCCTTGAGTGTCAAATTGGTGTAGAGAAGCTTCTAAGAAATGAAATTGAAAATGTATAAATAGACAATCATGTAAATATAGCAACCCCTCCATCCTTGCAAAATCATGAACATTGTACAAGAACAAAACACTTGGAATACAATTCAGAATTTTGAGTGAATTTAGCAACAGTGACCAAATTACTACAGCAACCATCGACAGCGTAAAGAAGCAGATAAAATTTCTGCATTGAGCCTTTTATACTGAAATTTCCATCGCAGTTGTTCAGGGTCTGGAATGTCAGCATATAAGAATGCAAGTAAGTAACCAGTAAGATGTCCCTATACTCCCCACAGGTTTTAGATCAATGGATAACAATTACAAGTTCCACAACATAGCTGGAACCTTTTGATACAGTACTTAGTTATCAAGATCAAAACACACACTTGCCCAAATCTACTAGCAAGAACCCTAGCTGTAAAGTTGTTTGGAGTTAGCATAGAATAAAAAAAACGAGAGGAATTTTTGGGCAATCAACAAATTCTATGTGGAAATTCATAACATAACTAACCAGGCTCATGTCAATATCTTGAACCAGAACGTGGGTCATTTCTTTTTCCATCATTGTCCATCCCAATCAAGATCTATAGTCCCACAACAGCGAAAGATGACTGCTTCCCACCCCCGTTTTTCTTGTGACGAATTGTCAGATGCAGAGTTTCTGAGTGGTGCTGCACAATGGCTGATGGGGCTGCTTCGTCCTTGGACACGAAGACCCCCAGACAAGGGAGAAAACACAGGGAACAAGAGATTTGTTATCAAAGCAGAGAAGTTTAGAGACGTTGACTAATCTTAAAGAGAGCTGAGAGGAATTGAGATTTGAGACAGCGAAGGTAAGAATCTTCACTAATAATAATTTGCACTGATCTATATGGATTTGGTAGAGATAAAATTGAAAAAGTCCTCGAGTTCTGTATTTCTTCTTAATATCTCTCTTACCTTTTAGAGATTAACAAGTAAGTCCTTTATTTTACAACTCCATGATTCTCAGGTCTATATTAAAGACAAACAACCATTTATCAGGTTTCTTTAATGGAATTTATTTATTAGGTTAATTCTAATGATGTCTAGTCAGATAAAAAATGGATTACTTTCATGAAAAAAAATAGATCAAAAAAGGCTAATTGTTAAAATGTTAAAATTTACGATTTAATTGACAGTTTCATATTATCTAAAATTTAAGGAGATATTTTATTTTGCTTGAATTGGATGCAATATTTTTGTTCTTATAGGCAACCTCTTGTGTTCTGTCCGGTTTTGTTTATGAATAGTGTGTAGTTGAGTTGAGATAATTTTTTAAAAATTTAATACATATATATTGACAAATGTGTGTGTGAAACAGATTTCCTGTTATTTTTAAAAATAAACATATTAACATACATAGATTTTTTTTCCAAAAAAAAACTATGTAATCAGAATGATTCTTTAAATTAAAATAGTATTACTCTCAGGTGAAAATGTCCTTTTCTAATAAATAAATTTAAATCATTTACATTTTTATTTTGACCTTCAATTATATTGTCATTAACTCTAAGGATTAACTATTGATTAAGAAAATAGTTAATATAATATTCAATTCTTATAGTTTATTATTATTTTTTTAATTTGGATCCTTATAATTTTAAATTATATGTTTTAGTCTCTCAAAAAATAAAATAAATTATATTTTTAATTAAAATATAAAAATTAGTATTTTAAATGAAAAGAGACTTTAGGCATTAAAACAGGTGAAAAAAATACAAACTGTTTTTTTATGAAATAAATTAAAGAAAAAATTTACCTTTAAATATCCAAACTGAGTGCCAAAGATGCGTGTGTGTGTGTGTGTGTGATAGGCTGAAAACATAATGGTAGTGAACTCGTAAAAGTCTTAATCTCTGTAATAACCGGTGTGTCTCCCAAAAAAGTTAACAAGGTTACCAATTAATGATGGGGTTTAAATCGTTAAATAGCTTTAAGTCAAAACCCATCAAAGTCAACCGCTTCGGCATCCTATTCTTGTATTGTGACCAAACTATTTAAAATAACTATATCATTAATTGATCCAAATCTATTCGTAAGTAACTCGAAGATTATTAATTAACTCGTGGTAATTAAGTAAACCCATGATTAATGTTTGCCTTAGCATGCACTCCATCTATGCCTAGGGCCACCTACAAGTATCAACTCTGCTTTGCATGGGGAGCTTCTAATCATTGAATTATATTATGGGTGACGTACATTTATTATTTTGAAGAATTAAGAAAAATCCTGTTTAAAAATTTAATTGATTAGAATAGTCTGATAAAATTTTATATACATAGATATTAGTATTCTATAAATTTTATATATACATAGTACTGTCATAATTTATGACTTCTTACCAATTACATTTTTAATTGGGCATTTTTCTCAAAATTTTCTTATTATTTGAGTTAAGTTGTATATTTTGTCTTTTTCCTTTCTTTACTTAAAACACTGACATTAATATTAGCCCTTAATCTGATTTTAAATATTAAATAAATTAGTTAAGTTAATTATTTATAAAAATATATATTATGTTTTAAAAAATTATCACGTTTAATAAGGACTGTATTAACAAAAAATCCTTTAAAGCAACTAATAGAAATAATTTAAAAAACATTGTAAATTAAAAAAAATTGATTTTCAGTATATAAGGCCTAAAATCCATGATCAAAGACTGCTGTTGCATGTGAGGGAGGAATTAGGGAGTACCTTTTTCTGTATTGTTCTTTTAAAGATTGATTGGCCCTGGAGTTGCAAGGGTTAATTTGAATGAGTTAATTAACTAAGCTATTAAATTAGCCATGTACCAAATAAAAGCTTGATTAGCCTGTCATGCATAGTTTTTTTATTTAATTTCCAATGTAATCATGATTCCAAATGGTTAATAATTAAAGGAAATTGATGGTGTTTGCTTTTTTTTTTTCCCTTATCAAAGGTTTGATCAACAGAGAACCATAATTAGCACCTTTGTCATATAAATTCATAAAATAAATTATTAATATATCAAAAATCTGAATTAATGACAATTAGGTCGTAAAAAAATCTAAAAAATAAGTTACAAATATGAATTTAGACAATTGCAAATTGAAAGTTACACTTAAAACTTAGATATCTTTTTTGATAATAAAAACTTAAATATCCTATGAATTTGCAGTTTTATAAATTGATTTTTGAAAATATTTTTTTTAATTTTCAAATACCTAACCGTTATTTATTTATTCTTTTGACACGTAATTGTCATTTTCCCTTTGGAAATGAGCATTTCCCCTGGTCACGGACTCGAGAATATTAGTTCAGCATGGATTTTAATATCGACCCAATTTTATGGATCAAGCCCAATTTTATATTCCTATTTTGAGATGGGGTGGCCCAATTGAATATTCAGATGGGCCTCCTTCTAATAACAGCGTCTACTGTTAGGCCCAAAAGAAAAGTTTTTCATTAGACTCTATTTGAAGACAACCAAAAACGAAACTCTACTGGAAGATAAGGGATTAAGGGGTTTCAATAGTACTAGTAAAGCCAGAAGTCCAAACTCGTTCATATGAGTAAACAAGTATGCATTCTGTACATACCAAAAAAAAACAAAAGTATGCATTCTGTCGCGTTAAAATTCTAATAACTTGAATAGATGATAAAAAAAAATTATATATTTATTAATTAATAAAGTTAATAAAAATAATAATAAATAAGTTTAAATTTTATAAGTATACGAATATAATTTTTATTATTGTTATAAAAATTTATTTGATAAATAATCTTATAAGTCATTTATAAATATTCTATAAATATTAGAGTTATCTTCTAATTTTAGTAAAAAAATAGTGTCGAACCCACGTAAAAATTTTTTATCTAAAAAGAGATATGTATTTATTGTTCTATTAAAAATTATTAATGTTATAAGATGAAAGAAAGTCAAATATTTATTTAACTTTAAAACTTAATATTAAGTGCTATTAATATTACTATTTACTGCTAGTACATGTAAACTCAAACTTACTCACGTTCTTATTTATAAGATTGGGACAAAATAATTCTTATCCTAATTATAAATAATATTACTAATATTTTAAAAAAATCCATTTACTTCCTGTTAAATAGTTGGGCATGTTATTAAAATAGAGACAATGTGTGTGTGTGTGTATATATATATATTTAATAGAGATAAAATTAAAAAAAAATTAAATTTTAAAATTTTTATTAGTTTCCATGAAATATATTTAAGATTACTTATATATTAAAGGTTACAAGTTTTTTTTACGTATATGTATATTTCTGATCAATTTTAATATAATTAATATAATTTTTAGTCTCACAAATTTATTTTTATTTTTATTTTGATTCTTCATTTTTTTTAATTTAAAATAGTAGTTCTTATTATTTAATAAAATTTTATATTATTTTATCTTTTTAATGACTAAAAATTATAGTTTAAAATTTAAAAAATAAAAATAAAAATTTATGTAAATTTAAAGGATAGAAATAATTGGATTATCCTATTTTTATATAACCTGAGAATGTTTTTCAATCTTTAACTTAATTAATCTGCCCTAAATGGGTTATATCATGAACACGATAGTAGGTATTAGAGGATTCATTAATCATTTCCCCAATCAAGTATATATATTTTTTAACTATGAAGGATATATATTTCTTGTAAAATACTCATATAAATAATATTAGATATGATCTTTAATATAAAATATAATTTATAGTATAAATTATACTATAAATTTTAAATTTTATATTAAAAATGGACGACGAGTAACTTTCGCATAAAAGTATTCACTTTTACAATATTTATATGTTTATTTTTAGTGATAATGGACCTGCCTCCTTTCTAATAATATGCCTGCCACAGTTGAGAACTAAACCGGAAAAGCTTTGAAAGGGATCAAAATCTTTACTTCCTCTAGTCTTAAATAACTAATTTATATAAATTAAAAAAATAATTTAGTTAGTTATTTTGTAAAAAAATGTGTATTAATTTTTTTAAGATACCATTTCTCTTTTAATTATTTATATTTAAAAATATCCCTATTAATTATATATATAATATGGATAGTCTAAGATAAACATAATAAATGAGGAAGATAAATAAGATATTGAGGAAAGGGTCTTATATTTATTTTTAAAATAAAATTTTCAATTAATTTTTTATATTTAAAATTAAAAGCAATACCACGTAACATTGTGGCACCTGAAGCCTACCCAATAGATGGTTTTAAAGTTAGATTACTTGAAGTGAATATGAAGAGGGTTTAGCCTACCCAATAAAATTCCAATAACTTTTAATATTATCTGTTGACTACATTATTAATATTAAATATCATATTAATTTTTACTCCCTAGTTACCCTAGTCAAAGAGAAATGTATAGACAAAATATTTAATACTTATTAAAATTAATTTTTTAAAATTATGGTTTCCCTGTAAACCAAACATGCCCCTTTTCTTTTCTTGTTAACCCTCCTGTTCTTAATATGTTAATATAGGAGGAATAGAGTTAAAGTCATTAATCTCCACCGCTTCATCTCTTGCAGACTGTGATCCAACGGTGAACATTGAAGGTTTTCACTGAGGAGGGCCCACTCACCGAAACGACAATGACCGCCACGTCATCCACTGAGCCCTCAAAACTTAAAATCCCAGGGAGGGGCTCTTTCGGTTTCCAAAAAAGAACGCGGATCTAAATGCACACGCCAAACACGTTACCAAGGCCCCTTTTCCCTCTTTAATTAATCACAAATTTCTGAGTTAATACCATTAAAATAAAAGCCAAGCCAACTAAATGCCCTTCACGTGCTCCCTTGCGCGGGCCCCACACAGGCATGGTCCCCCACTGGATTCACGTGCTTATCATGTGATCCTCGCTAGTCTCGTCCCGCTCCGCTCCTTAGATCGGCTCAGATGGAGGCACGTGGAGAACAATGATCGGACGCGCGGCACGTGGGATGAGGGAGGCTCTGCGAAACGTGTTGGTTTTGCGGAAAGCGGAGAGAGCAATGATGGGAAGAAGCCGCCCAGTATGCGTGGCCCCGGCGTGAAGAATGAGAGTGGCTGGGGGATTAGTTAGTTGAACGAGCAGGAGAGCGCGTGGGGAGGAGTACGGTTTCGTTAGCTTTTCTTATCCGGAAGAATGAGCTTGTCTTTTGAAAACTAAGCGGTGATTTTTTTTATATAAAATTAAAGAAAATGTATATTTACGATTTAAAAATATAATAAAATATTTTTTTATATGATATTAATACCATATAAAGTAAGCTGTCTATTATTCTAATATATAAATTTAAATATTTAAAAATTATAATATCTCATTAAATATTACTATTAGAATTATAATAAAATAATATTTTTGAAAAATTAAATATATTTTAAATAATTATATATTTTATTTTGTGAATTGAATATATGAATAAGGGGTAACTGAGCGGTGAATCTTGTGTTCATGCTTTCAAAAATGTGTTGTGGTTTTCCTTGTTTATAATAATAATATCATATTCAATATTCAATATTCAATATTCAATATTCATACATTACTTTCTTTCCCTCGTTTGTTTCCCAACGAGGACTGATTTCTCTGTTCTTTTTGTATTTTACGGACAACTTGTCCCTGAACAAAATCTAAACCAAATGTGTTTTTTTTAAAAAAAAAAATCTCTTGATTTTACTTTCACAAAGTGGACAGGGATAGGGAAAAAAATCAGTTAACTTCTTCTTTGAATTCAATTACCGATGTTTCGTGTTCATGAAATCTTTTAAATATTGGTACTTTTTATACACCCAAAGATACTTAGTTTAGAAGTATAATAACTAAATTATAAAATGGATGGATTGTGTTTTGATTCCTTATTTATTAAAATAGACTCTCTAACATGGATGACTTTAATTAAAATTTAAATTCCTATTAAAAAAATATACTCATATTTTATATTTAATAGTATTTTAAATATGTTTGTTTTTTATAGAAAGATGTTTATATATAAAGAAATAACTTTTAAAAAAAAGATTTGATCTAGATTAATCAATTATTCAAATGAGTTGTAATAAGATTTAAAAAAAATTACTAGATGGCCTAGATAGGTATAAAAAAACAATATTTTTTGTATGAAAAATATATAAAGTATTTAAGTGATTAATTATACAAATATATATATATGTATATTTGTGGACAATTTTTCTTTCTATTTGTGTGGCTTATGCATAATATAATTTTAATATAAAATTTATATTTTATATTATACTATAGTTTTAGTGAAAAATTGATGTCAAAATTATCTCATTTTTTTAAAAATAAAACATTAGGACTTTAATTTGAAAGGTATTTAAAATATATATATGGTCCAATGGAAGACAGCTTATAAATTTATATAAAAAAATAGGGAGTTTGAGTAGTCTAATCCTGTTTCATAAACTTTCTCTCAAGTGCATTAAGTTTAAACTATAAAATGACATAAGTATCATTAGAAAAATGTAAGGCACAAATTTATCTTGAAAATTGTTACTAAGAAACTCTAGGCATCTAGAAGTTTTTAGGAACAATGTTGCTATAGAAATTTTTAAAACGTAACAATATTATCGTAATTGTTACCTAAAGTTGAATTTAACTATTAGTTAATTAACATGTTGTATTAGCAAATTATATGGCATTTATATCATTTTTTATTTTGGATTAAAGTATAAATTTACCTAAGAAGTTTTTACTTATAAGCGCTAGGTATATATAAATTTATTTTAGGTTTAATATTAACCTGACTATTATACAATTTTAATCTAATTATTAATTTAACTAAATATATTAAGTTGACATATCACCTGCCATCTATTTTTATTTTTTTTTCAAAGTCAAACTTTGTTGTTAATAGACTATTACTCTCTAAATATTATATTTTATTTTGGTATATTTTTTAAGCATAAAATAGGGCAAAAAATAATATAGAAGGTAACATATGTAACTTGACTAACAAAAAATATTAAAAGGCGTGAATGATGAAGACTATCATATATTATTTTTTTGAGAGGTTGATATAATATGGTATATTAAGAGCGATACTCTAATAAGAACAAATCTTAGAGGGATACATATTTTTAATCTTCTCTTTATTTATAAATAAGACTTAGGGGATAATTAAATAAATAACATGTATATTAATTAACTTAGCATATTTGGTTAAATTAACAGTTAAATTGAATTTAGATATTTGTTAGAGTGACACTAAACCTAAACAAAATTTTTGGATACCCAATGCTTCTAAATGAAAACTTTCGAGACAAGTTTGTATATTAACTTAAAATAAAATATGACATTGATACCACATCAACATATTGAGACTGTTTGGATAAAATTTTAGAAACGAGCTTATAAAAAAATGGCTTTTGAGCAGCTTTTAAAAAAAAATTGGATAAGAGTTTATAAAAAAATATATTTTTGAATAAATGAGTGCTTTGATAATTATTTCTATAAGTACTTTTATTATTGATAAATTATGAAAAAATGTACCAGTATTAAATGAAGAGAGATGAGAGATAATATAAGAAAATAAATGAGAGATGGTATAAGAAAAAGTATGAGAAATGATAAAGGATGTAAGAAAAAACATGGGTAATATAGTAATTTGTTAGTTCATAAACTCTTTTACTGTTCTATAAGCTACTTTGACTAACTTATCTGAAATTTTAGTTTTAAATAATGATTTAGTCCAACAACATATTTAAACAAATATAACTGATTATTTTAAAATTTATCAAAACCTAAGTTTTACTCAAACCTAAGTTTTAAAAAGTTCCAAACACTCACACTGATTAATTGATGATCAAACTTAATTTTGACAATTGTCAAAGAGACATTGTTACAATATAAAAAAATTTAGGATAATATTACTCTAAACAAATTCTGATATCAAGGGCTTTGAATAGAATTTTCTTAACTAAAATTACACTTTAACCTTTATAAAAAGAAAAAAAGGAGTATTGTTCAATTTCTACGTCTTATGATACACTCCAACTAGAACCAGGGCCCCCTGTATGTGCTGTGTATTATGAAGATATCTGCTTTATATCAAGTCTCTAATTAACCATAAGAATGCTTTTTATGTCAAACCTCAAACAAACCAAATTAATCCTGTTTCGTTTTCTAGGAATACACACACATACACACACACTTTCTGTGCAACTTTCAACATAATCATGATTTCATTAATTAATGATTAAGGAACTTCGATTGTGTTTTCTTTTTTCCTAACAAAGGTTTGCTCATTGATTAGCATTAATCAAGCAAGTTGCTAACTAATTAACCCCACCTTGTCTTGTCACTCCATTTGCTTTCTACATTATCGTCCTTGCTCCTCCAAGTGGAACAATAATCACAATACTAATAAACAATACAAAAATAATTAAATAAAAAAATCCTCATATATTTTTTAAATAAATAAAATAAAATAATTAAAAAATAATAATATTTCTTCAATATTTAATATAAGATTTAAATAAAAAAATTTATCTTGTTCATAAATATAATACATACTTCATATACTATTAATTTTGGAAATTTATCCTTATTGAGAAAAGTTATTAGTGTGTTTTATAACCAATAAATAATATTTAATAATTAAATTAAAATTATTAATATAATTAAAGTAATTAAATATAATAAATAAATAAATATATATAAAAAATAAAATATATTAAAATGACAAAAACCAACTTATTATTAACTTGTATATATTTAGAATTGAAGTACTTGTTAGCTCATGAAAATAATCTAAGGAATCATATATATGTTGTGATTTAACAAAAGTCAATTTTTTTAGAAATATTGGACCAATTTTTCTTTGAACAAGAAATATTCCATTTGGGGTTACAATGATAATATTTGTCACTTACTCATGGTTAATTATTTTTTTTATACAAAAAAAATTAGATAAATTTAATATATGTTTTATATTTAAGATAAAAATCCAGTTTCAAAATTTAGATGATGTTTGCAGTAAGAATTGTTAGGACTGATTTACTATTAATTAATAAATAATATACTGTTCATTATGACAAGTAAAATTAAGGATAATATTAATTGTTTGACATTTTCAAATAGCATCATTTCATGATCAATGATCAACTCATCATAGAAAGTAAAAATTTTATTTATTAATTAATGATCTATGAATTATTCATTATGACAAATAAAATCACCCTACCGTACATCTTGAGTTTTACTAATAACGTTGTTAACTTATTGGATAAAAAAACTTTATTATTTGATTTATATTATTAATTCAATAAGTTTAGACTTATTAACTTTTTTTCGATAGATTAAAAAAATAAAAAAATTATATATAATATAAGAGTTAATAGATTAATATAGATAAAGAGTATACAATATAAATTTATATTAAAATATTAAATTTGATTGTAATTTATTTATTTATTTAATTTTTAAATATATATAAAAAGTAATTAATTTTTATATTTATTATTAAAAAGGAATATATATATTGGGTTGGCATAAAAAGCAAATGTGTTTTATTGGATGAAGATTTTTCATACTATGTTGTTTGTCTGTGTAACTCACATTTTTCATTTAAATTGGCAAGTTAATTGTTTAAGAGCTTAACTAATGATTCACATGGCCTTCTCATCAAAGTTGGAGAGAGCTGAACGCAAAGTAAGTTCTTTTCCCTTAATTGGCATGAAATATATTTTATAAGTTTATGCCCAAAGGTGGGCGACAGCTGAAAAATCTATTTCAGTCTTTTATTTGAATTTTCTTCATTTCTTTTGTTTATTTTCCCATTCAGAGATTATCTTTTAATAATTATCTCATGAAACTATATGCCATCAAATCAATGTCCATTCCTTAACATATAATTAGGTATTCACCATAGACCGGGATGCATAAAAAAGGTAGAGAACATAGATTATGAAAATAACAAATAATTTTCCTGTAATTTTATTAGAAAAATATTTTGTTGATAAGACTAAGGATGTGTAAAATGTCTGCTGGCTCAATCCATCCACTTGAGCCCAGAGAAAAATTGATTAGCTCAATTAAAAAAATTGCCTAAATAGATAGAGCCAAGTGTCAAGTAAGGCATAGTATTGAGTAAAATATGTTGCTTTACCCATTTAACCCGATCATATATATATATGTTATTTTTTATTTTTTTTAAAGTATTATTTTTTATTTTAACTTATTCTAATTATAATTATACTCTTAATTAACAATTCTTTTTACTCATTTTTAAAGTATTGAATATAATTATTATATTTATATAGATATCAAAACTGCTTATATATTTTATTTATTAAGTATTTAATTATTAGTGTTATAATAATGTTACAGATATCTGATCTTTATATATTTTAATATTTATTTTTTAAATATATAATTGAATTAAAAAATTTAGTTACTATTTTTTTTATTACCTTATTTTTAATAAATTATAAATATTATTTAATTATTGAAGATATAAAAATAATATTATTTTATAAATTTATAATTATATATATTTTTTATAATATAAATAGAATATCACGATTTAAATTAAAAAAAATTTAGGATCAAACATCATATTATAAAATATAATTTATATTTTTTTAAGTAGTACACTAGTTATAGGTTGTCTTTCTCATTCATACCCTATATGTAAGATAATTTATTTCACCAACCTACACGTCACGTGCAGTACTTGGGGTATAAGTTATTGCGTGCAACTATTACACACGAGTATCAGGAACCTATATAATAATATGTCACAAATTTATTATCTTCCCAAATTTCACAGATATTGGAGTTCTTATAAAAGAGTTAAAAAAAAATGCCACTAAACAAACTCCAAAAATACCCAGTCAAAGAAAACAAACGCAATTAAATTTGGTCTATAACTTTATTAAATATCTTTTTTTTTAAATTCTGGTACAACCTTAATGAAAAGAAAAGCTATGAATAATAATAATAAGGTTCCTTTACACGAATAAACTTTATCCAGATTCTTTTAAAAAATCTAGAAACATAGGTAATTGATCCGTTCTTTATTTTAGTCTAACTAATAATATCATATTCAAATTCTATAATTATAATAATCATTTATAAATAAATATATTTCCTATATTATAACTTTATATTTTAGTAAACTCGTATAGTTTGTTGTTAGTAATATTGTATATTTATAAATAAATCCAAAAAGAATTACATAATGCCAGTTTAACGGTTTTGAGCAAGAAAGTGAAAATTGAACCGATCATTTACATAAGTGGAGACGATAATTATAAGGTTGATGGGCAATTATATAATCATGATAAAAATATTTTAATTTAATTAAAATATATAATATATATAACTTGAAATGAATAATATTTAAACTTAAAGATATTAATTTATAAATAAAAAAGATTTAATTTTTTATAACGGAATCAATCAAGAGATTGATCGTTGATTGATTCACCGATTCATGATTCATGATAAAGGGGAAACAGAAACAACAAAAAAACTGAAATAAACGGACACGTTTCCGACTCGCACTCAACATCCAACCTAGTAACCCTGGTTAATTCTCAACCTCGTTTGACCTGACCATGGTTCAGTGTGTTGCAGTTACAAGTTAGATTAGGGAGCGCAATAAGCCGCAGCTTCTCTTCTCACTCCTCTCTCACTCGTTGCATTGCATTTCATTTTTCTCACAATCTCTTCCTTCTTCTTCTTCTTTCTCTCCTTGGTTAGAAGGAAGGAGGAAAAATTAAAATATATAAACAACAAAAAAGCGTTTTCATCTTCATTTTCTATTCCTGAAACACCTGCTGTTTTTCCTCCTTTGCGAAATGTCTTATTTTCCTCAAACTGTTATTGTCTCTTTTCCTGTCATTGCCTCGTCTTCCTTCTTCGTTCTGAACTTGTCGATGTGAATCCCGGTTCTGAACACAGACTTCAAATGTTCGAGATCTAATTGGGGGGCATCTTGATTGGCAGCTTCATGTGGGTTTTTGGATTCAAACTGACATGGAAACCAGGAAGATTTTCTCTTCTGAGAGGTGAGAAGAATCAATCAAGGGGTTGTTGTTGAATATCTGGAGATTTTCTTTTTTCCGGCTGGTGATTTTTAATTTCTGATGGAACCGATGAAGATTGAGGTGGGTGTAGGAGGAGAAGGTATGTTTTGGAACGAAGACGAACGAGACATGGTGGCGGCGGTTCTCGGCGCTCGAGCTTTCGATTACTTGGTGAACCACTCGGTTTCAAATGATAATCTGTTAATGGCCGTAGTGACCGACGAGAATCTCCAGAAGAAGCTCTCGGATCTCGTGGAGCTTCCAAACGTATCGAATTTCACCTGGAACTACGCCATTTTCTGGCAAATTTCCCAGTCAAAATCCGGCGAATGGGTCTTAGGTTGGGGCGATGGGTGTTGCAGAGAACCCGATGAAGCAGAAGAAGACGGATTAAAAGCGATTCTCAGTCTTCGCATGGAAGACGAAGTTCAGCAAAGGATGAGAAAGAGAGTGTTGCAGAAGCTTCACGCAACCTTTGGTGGTTCAGAAGAAGACAATTACGTTCATGGATTAGACCGTGTTACTGATACTGAGTTGTTCTTTCTGGCATCTATGTACTTCTCTTTCCCTCGTGGCCATGGCGGTCCAGGTAAGTGTCTTGCGTCTGGTAAACATTTATGGCTCACAAATGCACAGAAATCTGCAGTTGATTATTGCGTGAGATCGTTTCTGGTTAAATCCGCCGGAATCCAGACCGTCGTTTTGATCCCTACTGATATGGGAGTGGTGGAACTGGGTTCTGTGACGGTGGTGAAGGAGAACTTAGAATTGCTGCAGGCAATCAAATCGGAGTTTTCCATTGAATCTACATTTTCAAGGGCTAAGTCGTCAATTCCACCACCGACTCCTGCTCCTGCTACTGTTCCTCCGGTTGCGGTGACGGCGGAGAAAAGAGATGAACTTACCATCTTTCCGGTTTTAACAGTTTCTGACAAAGTTGAAGTAGTTCCAAAGATTTTCGGGCAGGATTTGAACAAGACGAACCCGGTTCGAACCACCCAGTTCAGAGAGAAACTTGCTATTAGGAAAATGGAGGACAGGCCATGGTTAGGAGGAGGAGGAGGAGGTCAAGGTCGTCATCATCATCACCACTCCAATGGGGTTCATCTTCATCCTCATCCTCATCGGAATGGTGTTCATCCTTCAAGTTGGACAACGGCAGCTAATAGTAACTGCCCTGTTGAAACTTATGTTTCTAGATCGTCGGCGGTGACCAGCAATGTGCCGGTTCTTGACCCTGTTAATCGCGTTAACAACTATAACAATCAGCCGCCGCAAAGGAAAGCTCCATTGCAGATTGATTTCTCAGGAGCTACTTCCAGGTCTGCTGTGACGGCTGTGAGACCAAATGGTGGTGAATCAGAGCAAGCTGATGTTGATGCCGCTTCATTCAGGGAGGGACTGGCACCGGGAGGGGGAGGGGCTGATGAACGGCGGCCGAGGAAGCGAGGAAGAAAGCCTTCGAACGGCAGGGAAGAACCTCTGAACCATGTGGAAGCTGAGAGACAAAGGCGTGACAAACTTAACCAACGATTCTATGCTTTAAGAGCTGTGGTGCCTAATATCTCCAAGATGGACAAAGCCTCCTTGCTAGGAGACGCCATTGCTTATATCAATGAGCTTCAGGCGAAACTCAAGGCAATGGAAACTGAAAGAGAGATCAGCTTCGGAGGAAGCACTTCGAATGATCATCAATCATTAGATCCCAACAATGTTCAACAATCTCTCCCTCAAGTGGAAGTCCACGCACATCACGATGGGGTCGTCGTGAGGGTGATATCGCCGATCAATTCCCACCCGGTTTCGACAGTGATCAGAGCGCTGAAAGGGGCCCAAGTGAATGTCGTTGATTCGAAGCTTGCTGCCCCGAACGAAGCCGTGTTGCACACGTTCGTTATCCAGCCTCAAGGAGCTGATCAGCAGCTGACAAAAGAAAAGTTGATTGCTGCATTTTCCCGCGAATCGAATTCGTCGCAGCCATTTTCGTTGACCGGCCATTAACATATAGTCCCATAGCCATAGGCATTGATATGATACATAGAAAAGAAGAACAAGAAGAAGAACCAGAATCAGTCTCTGATAAAAAGCTCCCTCAGAAATTTTGGTATACAACAGGCGGAATTAGCAGTTAGAATCATGTCTCTCAATTTTAAGTTCAATTATACACAGAGTTATTATTAAATATTGTTGCAGGTTCTCTTCTTTTATTTCTTTTTTGTCTTCTTCATGTTCTTCTTTCATAGTTTAGCTCTACATGGTTAAAATCTTTGTTTCCTTTTTTTTTTTTGTTCAGTTCTAGATGCTAAAGTTCTTGTATTCATCCACGATCTTTTGCATGAGATTAAAAGTATTAGTAAAATTCTTCAACTGCTTGTGTCACCTTAGAATTATATCTCGAGTACAATTCAAGCACTTCAAAAAGGCACATGATGTTTTGGAAAATCTGTTTTATAAATTTCTTAGAATGTAAAATTTTTAATCAGAGAATTTTTACTCATTTCTCCTAATTTTTTTGTATATAAAAAGTGAATCTGTTACCGTTTATATATGTGTGTGTTTACCTATTGACCGGTGGTTTCCTTGGAGGAAGGGACGACAAATCAATTGGAAAAAAACGTGTCTTCTTTATTAATGGGATGCGCGGTCTCATGTGTTGTCTTGTACGAAGATTGCTATCCTGCTTGCTTACTTTGCCCTGAGTCTCTGTCTGCTCTCACATCTGGAACCCAGCACGTGGACGAGCCCTTACCTGATAAAAAAAAAAAACTTTTGTGAACATTTAATTTACTTGTGTGTGAATTCAGATACGTCTACGTGGTATAAGTATTGCTGGAACTTCTTGGTGTTAATAAAAATGTAATCTTTTTATTTTTTAATTAGGAAAAAACAATATTCATGTGGTAATTCTCAGATGAGGTGTGGTTATTAATTTATTATGTATGAGCTTTTGTGAAGTACAACGTCAGAGTCTTCAAAATCCTAATAAAGGCTATCCTCTGCTCAAAAGTGAGGTTTCCCGCAATGGAAGGGGCAGTCTTTGGGACAGGCTTTTCCACCTTTCATTTTTAGGTCACTGTTCAAATCAACCATTGACTGATGATGTCAAAAATCAATTATTTGTACCAATCTGGAATGAACCCTAGTTTAGGAAATTGTGTGTTTCAAACTTTCAAGATTGTATTATACCTGTTGAGAGGAATCTATTTTTAGCGAGTTTTTTATGGCCCGACCGCCAGCTCATAAATAACAAATGTTCTTTAGTATATTTTTTCCCCATTTAAGGTAGATACCAATTAAGGAACATTCATACAACAAGATATTTGTGTGTGTTACGAAATCCAACTACTAATTCATTATGTATTTGAATAAATTTGTGTTGAGTTGTTTGTATCGATGATGATCTAAAACCCCAATATATGTTTTCAACCGTGATTTTATAATTTATAAAATAATATATAAAATGACTTAGCTATAAATTAATAAAAAAAAATATCAATAGCAGACTCACTCACTATACATAAATACCATGTTTGGCTAAGAGAGACCTTACTTACTTTGAGGATGCGCATGGAAAAGCATAAATGATAAGCCACCGTTGCTTTCATATGTTTGAGGTATCTCCTCCTCCTTCAGAAAAGAAGCTTATGCCCTTAAGAGCACCTAATAAAGCATAAAGTTATTTAGCCTCTCCTTATTCCCATGTTACTCTAAGTACCTGTTTGGATTACTTTTAATTAATATATTTATTTCTACTTTTATTATAGATAATCACGGTTTGCTTTGAGGCTTTTATGTATCTAGATTGTAGGCACAAAATCATAGGACACTAACTGACTGATCCAACTCACCCAGTTCCCAATTATTGATTACAAGACATTTTTCATTCTCAAAATCTCAATTAAATCCTTCAAATCTTGCCACCCAATAATTGCCTTCCAAATTAAAGAGTCTTACATCCCTGTCTATACCGAACAAAGGATAAAGTTTTTAAGATTTGTTAACGTGAATCCTTTGTGTTTGTGTGTGTGTATTTTGATTCTTGTTCTTATGATTATTCAAGGATTTAAACTAAATTAAATAAAAAATATTTTCCCCTGTCACATCTAGAACCCATCCATTATACACCTCACTCTCATCGTCAAGTTAATCTCATATGAAAATTATATTAAAATCTTTTTAAAAAATTGTAATTATATCAAAAAGTAAAATTATTATCAAAATTATTTAAAAGTATGGTTTTCTCAAAATTCAATAATCCATTTTAAAAGTGAATGATAGATTCTTGTTTTTTTTAAAATAAAAAATTAGATCTTAATCTATAAAATTATTATTTTAAATTAGTTATCAGTATAAAAATTTTATTAATGGATATAAATAATTTTATAAGTATTTTTTTAATATAAAAGATATATCTCTTCACACCCGTCATATTAAAAAAAAAAAAAAAGTGATCAGAGGGCGCGGGGTCGTAGTCATAGACTTATAAGCCGGATGAAATGCAAAGACGTAGTCACTTGCTGCCACCTTTCATCCAATCAGTTCTGTCATCACAAGCAATCATGTTGTGCATGTGTTCCCATTTATATCTCACCATTTTTTTTAAAACAAAAATTTCCTTTTCTGTATATAAAAAAAATAAAAATTTGCTGCGTGGCAAAAACCCATCTTGCATGCCCTTTTCTTCTTGCCCTGGGAAACCCAACCCCAGCATGCCTCTCTCGTTTTCCCTTCTCCTTCCTCTCTCCCTTTCTTTCCATTTTATCCGCGCTATTAATTACTTTCCAGCACCTTCTCTTGGGAATCTTCTCTCTTCAATTATTTTCTGGCCATAGATTTTTGTTTTGAAAAAATTACAGAAAAATATTATTAAAATTGATAAATATCAAAGCAGAATTATGTCTTATAATATTATATATATTATTATTAATAGTTTTGATTTAAAATTTACTATTTTTTAATTTTTTTTCCACACCAGTGTCAAAACTCAACAAGTGTCAACAAGTCATACAAGTAAACTAGATATTTTGAGTTATATATATTTTTTTGATCGAGTCTAAAACTACTTTGAATTAAAGAGATATTATTAAAAAAATTATTTATTACGGTATTATTTCATGGGGATTATAAGAAAATTGTTATGAAAAAATCCTATAATATTTTTGTAAATAAATTCAATTTAAAAAACTTTTAGTCGTGTCTTTTATATAAATCATTGTAAAAAGTCCCTACAAAATGTTAAAAATTATATATATGATTTTAGTTTTACTTTTTACAGTAGTTTATAATCTCATTTCTTTTTCATCACTATAGACTTTGATGAAAGTTATTCTTTAATATTTTTCTCTTAATTTCAGTACCCGTATCAATCGTTAATGACATTTTCTACTATAAAAGTTATAAATTACCGTTTAACTTCTTCATGTGACAAAAGCTTATCGTTATCATTTTTATTTGTTATTTATAAATTGTAATACATCATTAGGTTAAATAACTTTAATAGCAAAAACTTTATAAATCTTTAACCTTTATACTAGATCTGTAACTTTCTTTTCTAGATCTTTAATTTTTTTATCATATTCTTAACTTTTTAGTGAAGCTGACCGTTGTGGCTAACAGTGAGTGTTGGCATATTAATTTTGTTGGAAGGTACTCAAAAAACTTTAATATAAGAAGTTTATGGATCTTGAATTCCTTCACCATATATTTGATTTTTCTCTCTCTCTAGATGTGATATGATACTTTTGATGAATGTGACTAAGGTGGATGTAAGTCAAAGAAAGTAAAAAAAAACATTCAATCAATTAACAACAATTTCATGAGAATCGCTATAAATTATTATCTTTAATGGCAATTATAAAATTGCAGTGAGAATGTACACTTACAACACATGTATAATTTATGGCGCTCTCAAAACTATTGTAAAAGGTTAATTTTAACCATCGTTATAAGTTTTTTTTTATAATAGTGAGGAAAAAAATAACAGTGATTCTTATTTATATATAAATGTTCTATTTATTTTTAGATTAATCTTTCTAATTTTATATTTTTTAAAATTATATATGAATATATTTATGGTCTTGCTGAACCTGTTTTAATCGTGACTATACCACGTATCCTTAAATGAATTAATTAGGTTGAGAAATTAATTAAAAATGTGCGCATATATGGACTGAGAGTTTTTAATAGATTATCACGTATTTGAAAACTCATTAGTTAGTTATCGTAAAAGCATGTTTTCAATAAGTTTCCAAATATCTTGAGTAAATTAAAGAGGAAAGACCACGAATATCAATAATTTCAGTTTGTTTTTTATTGAAAAGTGAGGGGGCAGTTTTGAGATTTTGACCTTCGTTCCACGGAATCCATACAGATCATTCGGAGTTCCCGTATTATTCCTTCAAAAATTGACATTCTCTGGCTACTTGCATCATATATCACTAATTTCCAAACAGACAGAAACTGAGAATTTCACTGTCATTCCTGTTCTGTTGCAAAAGTACTCAGGGGTTCCCTTTCTCCTTTTTATCCCTCCAATTCTCACAAAATTTTTAAACAAATGTAATATAAAATTCAAAAATAGGTAACAGTACAATCTTTGAAAAACTTTTAATTTATTTTTGTATCATCATTATAGGGACAATATCAAGCTATTAAGATGACGTTAAAATAGATGTATGGTAATATAAAATATATAAAATTCGTAATAATATATAATAGGAATATTGTTGGAGTGACAATTATTAAAAAAATAGTTAAAAATTGTTTGAGATAGTTTGAACATGTATTAAAAAAATCATTAAATGTGTCAATGAGAAATAATGATTAAATAATATAGACTCATATAAAAATAAAAGAGAAAGATCGAATATAGGATACTACTTAATAAAATTATTGAGCAGGTGGTTAATAAGTTATTAAAAAATTAGTTTGCTAATAAAATATAATTACGTCTATGAAAAAAAAAATATAATTAATATAAATATAAGAGAAACACGTCAATTATATGTATCAGAAATCATTTTTAAGTTCATATGGTTGACTTGGTCTATATATAAAAAGTAGTCTCAGGTAATCATGGCTTACAGGCCACGAGATATGAATTGAACATGGTTGACAACGTCATTTGATGTTGAACTTAATTGGTTATTACTCATAAAATTTCAAAACCTCATATCTTATGCTTGGACGATTACAGTCGATAGGGTCTCATTATTTGTAAGAATAGCGTCCACTTCATATTTCATAATCTTCTTATTCCACATGACATCTTTCTTGTTTTGTAACCATGTAGCACATATGCTACCAATCAATCCAAATTATGGGTTTAGTTTGGATTAAAGCTTACAAATATAATTTTTTTTTATCACAATTGACTTTTATGAAAACTAATTTTAAAGTAAAATTTAATTAGTCTAATAATGTAATTTTTGTTTCGATAAATTTTTATAAAAAAAAAACAACTTAACATACATCTATTTAGACAATATTGTTCAAGTATAAAAAAATAAGTTTTTGAATTGAGAGAGTCAGTTGGAAGAGACTAAAAACCAACCTAGAGATGCCTTAAATAAGTTAAATTCAACTGAAAAGTGGACATGTCCCGTCTCTTAACATTAACAAGTAACATAGTCAAACATGTTACTTATGGTACAATGAATGGTTACTTATGGTACAATGAATGGTTACTTGTGTACAATGAATGGTGATTATTACTTACACACCAATTCAATTATTAGGCGAACAAAAAAAGAAAAAAAGAAAGAAGATAAGACAAGTTAGTGGGGGAATGAGGGGAACGTGGGAATCATGTTGAATGTGGGATAGCTAATTGACAAAACACAAACAACAACACAATCCGGAATACATTGAACATGTGAGAGAGAGAGAGAGATCACTAAGTTCTGATTGTATTTGTCTATGGGAGATGTGAGAGTGTTTTGTTTTGCGTTTTGGTCCTTCCATCACTTGCCATTTATTTTTATAACCTTTCACCTTATATCTATCTATCTAACGTATGTTTTAGATCATATTACTTGATTTCTCTCTACATTATAAGGTGGGAATCAAAGCAATTTTCTTACTCTATGATCTAATTAGTTCACCACTATATTAGTCTGATCACATTCGTTTTAATTTGAAGATCCTTTTTCCCTGTCTTTTGCCCTTTGGAGGCTGTGAAGGGTCGTTGCAATACCAGTGGGGGTGTCTTGTGTGGGGTTTCCTTGTCTTTAAATGTCGTATCGTCGTCTACCTACCTCCCATTCAATTTCTCTAATTTCTTTTTCAATGCTCTCTCTCACATTTTCACTTCTTTATGAGTACTAAATTTGTCAGCTCTATGTTTAAGGGCCCAAACAATACTTTACCATTCTTCCCCAATACTAGAACACCAATCTTTCCCGATCAAGTTTATTACTCCATGCACAAAAACTGATAATAATTGAAGGGAAAATTGTATTTAAATACCATGTAAAAAAATCTAATCCTAAAAAAGTCTAAAAAAATCAAATGGAATTATAGATTAATTTTTTTAATTATAAAATGACGGAACTACCCCTAGGAGAAAAGAGCTCGAGCAATATGAATGATAATTTCATGAGAAAAAATAACAACTCAAACAATATAAATAATAACTCCTGTAACAAAGAATAACAATTAGGGGTAAAAAAATAACACATGAGCATTTTTTTTAAGCACAGTTCGATCATTTTATAATTAAAAAAATTAATTATTAATTTTGTAGAACTTGATAGTTATTTGATAATTTTTTAAAATTTCTCTAAAATTATATTTTTTATATGAGACTTAAATATAATTTTCTCATAATTGAATCTCAATAGCATTTTTAAGATATGAGGGTTTCTACTATTTACGCTAAATTAAATTGACAAGAGGATTATTTACTCGATAAAAACAATCCCAATCAATTCTCATAAAAAGACTAGATAAATATGAAATATATCTATATTAGATAAAAAGCTATATCCCTCCATCATCCACTCAGGCATTGGAGTCACCATTGACCGCATAGCCTTATCTCCTAATTTATATAGACATTAAAAAAATTATTCATAAATAATGTAAAAAATATATATTAATTTTTTTTAAAATATACTCTTTAATCATCAATTGTATTGGAATCATCCCTTGACAAAAATCTCTTTACTATATGTATTCAATAAAAGTAATATGATGAAGGAGTTATAATAAATTTAAAAAATAATATAGATTAAAGCACACAGCTATATTTAGGACCCCAGCGAGTAAGATGATGGTACAATACTGAAAAATTTTTCCTTGGTCCTTTAATAATTGATATTCCCTTCTTTTTTTAACCACTCTTCTGAAAGTGGGTCAACAATGATCTTTCCAATAATACGAAGTTAAAAGAAAAAAAGAATGGGATGGTTGAAGCTGACAAAAAGGAGGTCAATTTTTGATGGAGACGACACTTATGGTTCTGATGAATCCCATAAGAGGATGAATGAATGTGCATTACAAATCCAGAGAGATCGGTGACGAAGGAGAATATTTATATTGGACCACGTTTGTCCACAGAGAATTGGAGATAGATCATGAAGCGATCATTATCATCACCACCATAATCATGATTATCTGTCAAACGACAAATGATGTGTTAATTTCAAAGCATGTGATTCTCATCTTTGCAGTTTTTATAAATCACAAAATGCTCTAAACATGGTGCATGCATGCCCTCCACCACCAACATTATTCCATCACTGGATATTTCCCATAACCCTCTGATTTTTTTCCCTTTTCTTTTTAATACGACGAATCTGTTTCAGCACTCCCAGACACCGCATGTTCTTCCCTATTTATAATCTCATTTGTTTTCAGAAATATCACGCAATCTTAAAACTCCATGCCCTTAGAAAATATTATTCACACACACAAAGCATATTATAAATTGAGATCTTGTGGCATAAAAGCTCTATTGTAAGTGGGATGTCATTAGGGCATATGTATCTTTCTGCTAAAGACAATTATATTCGAGGTACTGTTGAATATTAAAAGTGTACACCTTTTCCAATAGGGATTCAGATCTTGATTTACCACATAACGAAAAACTAGTTACTTTCACTAGGTGCAATCTCCGTTGGATAATGAGAGAATTCATTGCTTGTGTGGTTTAGACTTGAACTGAAAATGGGCTTGTACCTAAAAAAATATTGAAATGGGATGAGCCCATATGTTTAGGCCCTAAAACATTTGTTATCACAGTTGGGCCACCCTTCATTTGAGCTGAGGCCCTTAGATCCTTAATCCATTTCATTTTTTGAAAGCCTGTATGGTCAACAATCATCATAGCCTCGTGCAGAAAATCTCAGATATACAATATAGGTAAGATATAAATATAATCAAAATAAAATTTTAATAAATTAAGTAGATAATAAAAAAAAATCATCAATACCAATAAAGGACCAAAATTTTTCAATACACTACTACGAAGCTCAAAAGGACAAAAGTTCCCTCATTGATTAAATTTCAAAGCTTACTTAGTTAAATATCATTATCAATTCAGTATAAAAAAAATATAAGAGAGATAATAAAAAATAGATCCTAAAAGGACATAAGTTTAATTCTTATTATTATCATGAGTACTTATTTAGTAGGTGATCCCGTAAGTCCTCTATAAGTTTTCTTTAAGCCCTAAGTTATGTCTTAATCTTAATAGGGAAACAGTGCCGAACTCATTTAAATTTATTTGTAAAAAAAATATTATCATTTTTTTTAAATATTTAATATTGAATTTTGAGTTTTCACAATTTGCAATTAAGCTTATTTATAAATAAACTTTCGAAATTTACAAATATTTAAGGATTTATAACTGAGTTTTTGATATTTATAAAACTTTTATGATATATAACTTACTTATATTTTACAATTTAAGCTCCTTTTTTTGTTTGTACAATACCACCCAGCTTCTGATTTATAGCCGATCTATTTTACTGCCTTCGGGGTTCTTTGCGTCATTCTCCTTGCACGAATATAGTAGCTCAGCCCAATAATAAAGAAATTACACAAAAAAAATTATATCCGTAAACTTTAAAAATTAAAAAAATGTTAGTGGTAAGGCTCTTTATTAAACAATTATAAAATTTTAATATCAAAGTCAATAATATAATAAAACTTAGAACAATTTTTATTATCTATAAGTATATTTATATATAATAAAATTTTATTATAAGTTATGTTATCTATTATTTTTTTTATATAATGCAGAAAAAATTTAACCAAAAGTAATCTAATATAAAAGTAAATATATAAATAAAATAATAAATAGTGCCATCTCATGGGCCAAGTGTTTCTTTTGGCGCTAATACATTAATACTGCCCATAACACTTCCATGCATTTGGTTCGACGGTTCGTATCTTTTGATCAATCGCTCCTTTTTTGTCTACATCGACTCGTCGGCCCTTCAGCTGTGCAAGCGAAGCGCCGGTTCGTGGCGGTGCTCGGAGGTGGCGTTTCGGGGAAAATCATACTGCAAGAAGCACCTGGCGCAAATGAAGAGTTTCAACCAGAAACGCAGAATCGAGGAGAAAGAAGGAGAGGAGGAGGAAATGTACCGAAAATCGAGCTCCAGGAAAAGGAAGAATGCTGTGGTCCGCAGGGGATCGGAGTGGGAAGTGTCAGATTCCGAGTTGAAACGGAAATCGGTCCGAGTTCGAGAGTTGAAGCTCTCGGCTAGCTATAGTTTGAAGAAGAAGAAAATGATTGATGTTAGAAGAGTAAATAACACCGTGAAGACAGTGTTCAGGGTGAATTCCGATGGAGAGCGGGGACGGAATCATTCCTTGATGGATAAACCATCCATGGTTACGGTAGGTCTTTAAGAAATGCCAATTTCAGTTCGGGCATGGGATTGAAAATATGAGCTTTGTTTTTTGTATTTTTACGGATTATATCCTACAGCGGCAATGTTTCTACAAAATAAGAGAGTGGATTTTCTGAAGCGAAGTTCTTTTTTGAAAGAGTGCTTTTAGTGTAGTAAGAAGCAACCACATGATTCGTCAAGAAAGCATGCGTCTCGCTTATTCCATCATGAAAGCACGAACACTTTTGTTATATCGAAAAACTTTTAAGGAATTTTTTTTTTCAAATTTGAAGAGAAAAATTCACCTTAAGGCGAGAGAGTCTGATCATCGAAGAGATCACACGCCAGACTGATGCCCCTTTATACAAAATTGAAGTGATCAACTAGTCATTAATGTTCTGTCTATCATTTTCAAATACTGATCATGCATAAACCCCTGCACGGCTCAGGGCTCTTGAATCAGATGATCTGGCCCTTTTCTGCTCCCCTGGAACTCTCCATGATCTTTGAGATCTGTTCTTTGGTGGTTATACTTCCCAAACCACCTAAATATCTTGCTTTGCTATCTGGAGGCAATGATTGAGATTGCGTTTAGTACCCAGTCTATGTCTATTCCAATGGCTAGCAAGAGACCAATCTGTGAAGAGAAATACTTATTAAAAATCGTCTTAGTTGCAGACATGCTTCCTGACGTAGAATCAGTAAAGTTATTCAGGATCACAAGACTCTGTTTAAATTTAGACAGCGTTCAGCGTTCAGAGGATTTTTCTTTAGTTAAGAGCATGAGCGTAACATAGTTCCTCTAGTTATTTCGAAATTCTTTGGTAGACCTAGGATTGGAGGAGGCTCAGGTCTAGGAAATATGGTGTTGCTTTGTCAATGAAATGGGTGAGCTGCTTTTCCTTGAAAGCTGAATTGCAACATGGAATAATGTAATCTGAAGTCTGCTTAAATTTGAATGGTTGGATGCCAATTTGGGAATGATTATTATGTCTCAGAATATGGTGTTGCCTTGTCAACTAGATGTTTAAGGTGTATTCCGTATTCCGTTTAGATGTAAATCTTCATGAGGGATGAAGAGGTGCTATTGGGAGTTGTGTAGTTGATATTTCGTTGGATGAAGGCCTATTTGAATAAATGTTCCTTGTAGCCTGGTAAAATTTTATCATTTCTTTATATGCTCAAGTAGGAGGATAAAGATCATCTTTATGACAAACATTGATACGTTAAACATATGCTGGAAGTCATTAATTGCAATAATTAAAATGTAATTTTGACTTTCACCATAATTTTGGCTTCTCAGGATTTGCACAGGAAAACCAAGGAGGGTGGAAGTTTGATGTGTCATCAGTGCCAGCGGAGTGACAAGAATGGTGTGGTCTTCTGCTTCAAGTGTGGCAGAAAACGCTACTGTTATGATTGCCTCAAGAAGTGGTAGGATTTGTTTGTATTAATCTTAATCTTTACTTTTCTTTTTCATACTGTTGAGTATTATATTATGTAATTGTAATGAAGCAATTGATTAGTTTTTTGCATTAATGAACATTAAAAGCTTTAAGCCTTCTAATGCAGCTAGCTGCTCATTGTCAATGAGATGAAATAGGTACCCAGGAAAA
The DNA here is from genome assembly GCA_037074615.1 of Leucaena leucocephala. Classification (NCBI taxonomy): domain Eukaryota; kingdom Viridiplantae; phylum Streptophyta; class Magnoliopsida; order Fabales; family Fabaceae; genus Leucaena; species Leucaena leucocephala. The sequence goes on along the minus strand of CM073558.1, from coordinate 1,484,617 downwards.
ACACTAGAGGAAGTTGAGAATGAATGCCCATATTGTTGTGGCAATTGCAATTGTAAAGCTTGCCTGCGAGAGGTTCCTGTGCTAAGGGTAAATGATTTCCTTTCTTATATGGTTTCTTTCCATATGATTTAATCAAAATTGAGCGTTTGAAAATATATCATTTATATGCTCACTGTTAGTGTTGTCTAACTTCGCTTCTTCCTTTGGACAGAATCCAGAAATTGATGACAATGCCAAAATAGAACGACTGCTGTATTTACTATACAATGCTCTGCCCATTCTTAGGCATATTCATAAGGAGCAGAGCTCTGAGCTAGACACTGAAGCAAAAATAAGAGGTAACTTATCTGGTGATACTAGCATATAGAAATTTAATTTGTTTATTGATTATTTGTTCTTGTTTCTGGTGTAGGTAATCAACTACAAGAACTTAACATAACAAGAACAAAGTTAGATGGAAGTGAGCGTATGTACTGGTATGTTTATCACTGGTGAATTTTTTGGGGGTTAATGAGGCTTTGAGGAACGAATCTTGTTATTGGTTTGAATTTATAGCTTTATCTTTTTCTTCACCTTTGGTTTTGTCTGGGTTTTTGTGCAATGGAATGCTTTACTTGCCTCACCCATTCAGCTGATCCGTGGATACTGATGCGGTGTTTTTTTCCATTAAGAAACTATATTTGTATATGAAAAGGTGTTGATGTAATACAATCCATGTAAACACTTGATACGCGATCAATGAAGCAGTCAACAATTTCAAGAAAAAGAAGTATTATAAGCTTTTGGGTTCCTGCAAAACTTTGGTAGATTCCATGTATTACTTTTTCGAATTGTGATGTCAGATTTAATTTTCTCGTGCCTTGGTTATGGGTCCATGATGAATGGCAGTGACAATTGCAACACATCTGTTGTTGGATTATACCGAAGCTGTCCCAACCCCAGTTGCTCTTACGACCTGTGTCTTGCCTGCTGTCAAGAGCTTAGAAATGGTTTCCAACCTGGAGGCATAGAAGCTGAAACATTGCATGAACAGTTTGAAGAGAAATATGGGAACCAAGATTCTACAAGGACTTGTAGTAAGATTCATACAACAGATAGATATGGTTGGGAAAGCCAACTCTTACCTAATGTTTTTGAAATTCAAACTGACGGAACCTCTACATTTCCTGAATGGCGAGTTAATAGTGATGGTAATATTCCATGTCCTCCAAAACAACATGGAGGTTGTGGCACTGCATTGCTAGAGTTGAGACGCACTTTCAAAGCTGATTGGGTGGTGAAGCTGTTAAAGAATGCAGAGGTCCTTACAAGTGACTACAAACCCCTCGACGTTGATGTTTCTGCGAAGTGCTCTTTATGCACTTATGAGGTCAGGCGGGCAGCTTCCAGGGATGATGATCAAGATAATTTTTTATACAGCCCGAATGCCCTTGACATGTCTGATAACGAAGTTGAGCATTTCCAGAGGCACTGGATGAAGGGAGAACCTGTGATTGTGAGAAATGTTCTGGACAGGACATCTGGCCTTAGTTGGGAACCAATGGTTATGTGGAGGGCTTTTAGAGAAACAGGTTCGAGAATGAAGAACAAAGAGGAAACACGAAGTGTAAAGGCCGTCGATTGTCTTGATTGGTGTGAGGTATGTTAACAGATGAAAATCAATCTTAATAATTCTATCATATGCTGACAATTTAATTCATTAACATGTCACTGTTACACAGGTGGAGATCAATATTCACCAATTTTTTGCAGGTTACCTAGAGGGTCGAATGCATAAGGATAGGTGGCCAGAAATTCTAAAATTGAAAGATTGGCCTTCATCAACATCATTTGAAGAGCGTTTACCCAGGCATGGAGCTGAATTTCTTACAGCTCTACCCTACAGGGACTACACTGATCCAAAATCAGGTCTTTTGAATCTTGCCAGCAAGCTTCCTCGTTTTTCACTGAAACCAGATTTGGGACCCAAAACATATATTGCTTATGGGTTTCTTGACGAGCTTGGTAGAGGTGATTCAGTGACAAAACTCCACTGCGATGTGTCTGATGCGGTAATCTCTGCACATTTTAATTTCATTCTGCTAGCTGCGGTCATCTGTATATAATTGTAGCTGATATCGCATTATAATTTTGTAATGGAGGTTTAGGTTAATGTACTGACCCACACAACAAAGGTGAATATAGGTGCTTGGCAACAAGAAAGCATAAAAGAATTGCAGGAGAGATATGTACAAGAAGACATGCAGGAACTATACTGTGAAGCACATAATGATATTGATGTAAGACCTAAATCAAATGATGGACTGACTGAGGATGGAGTTAACAGTTTTTCTTCTGGTCGCCAAATAGATGACCATATTTCATCCGCATCGGAAGTCGCCACTGTGAAGCTAGAAAGCTCATCAGCATTGGAAGACTCAGCTGTGAAGTTAGAAAGTTCATCAGCATCGGAAGGCTCAACCGTGAAGTTAGAAACTTCATCAGCAGAAGGCTCAACCGTGAAGTTAGAAACAACAGGCACAGAACAATTTGGTGAGAGCAGAAACTGTTCTGCCTCCGACAGAATTGTTGTGGAAAGAAATCGCTCTTCAGAAGATGATGTTAGTATTATATATGCTGAAGTTTCAGACCATGCCAAGGCTTTCGGACAGAAACATGAACTGACTCAATCTGCATGTAACTTAACCTCTAGCTGTAAGAGCAACGTTAATGAAGGAACGAGGACTGACTTTCTTGACAATTTGTCTGATGATTCAGAGTCCCAAAAATCAAAACGAGGTCTGGTAAAAGATTCTGCAGAAACTAATCATGAAGCTGCAGTTGTCCATGGCGGCGCTGTTTGGGATATCTTCCGTCGTCAAGATGTACCAAAACTAATGGAGTATTTAAGGAAGCATAAGAAGGAATTCCGTCACATCAGAAATCACCCTATAACTTCTGTGAGCGGTGTTACCTATCTGTCTTCACTTTATTAACCATATATGAAGAGCTAAATCCTTTTATGATGCTGGTTTCAGGTTATACATCCCATTCATGATCAGACATTTTTCTTTAATGAGAAGCATAAGAAACAATTGAAACGGGAATTTGGTAAGATAGCCATTTGATTTGGCTGGTTTTGACTTAGAAATTTGAAAACTATTACCGCATCATTGTTATTGCCCCATGCTCTGTGCTCTATGTAGGTGTGGAAGCCTGGACTTTTGAGCAACATCTTGGTGAGGCTGTTTTCATTCCTGCTGGATGTCCCCATCAAGTGAGAAATAAACAAGTAATTGATCTTCTAGTGACAAGCCGTATATTTGGAATTCTTGCTCATATAATCTACATTTCTCACCAAGATTATATTTAGAATAAATCATAGCATTGTTTTCATCTATTATGCATTTGAATGTTGTTTTCTCATAATTACATTTCTTTTAACACCATTATTTTCATGAACCAGTCTTGTATAAAGGTGGCACTTGATTTTGTTTCCCCGGAAAATGTTGAAGAATGTTTAAGACTAACTGAAGAGTTTCGTTTGCTGCCAAAGAAACACAGAGCCAAGGAGGATAAATTGGAGGTCAGCTTGTTATCTTAGCTGTTCATGTTGAGTCTGATTGGTTTAGTTTACTGCTATTAAGTGATCTGGTTCTGCATGTTCTCATATTGCTGCCGTTGAAAATTGTATTGCACACTGCCCATTTTTCTTCGTTTACAGATTAAAAAGATGACACTTTATGCTGTAAGTTCTGCGGTTAGAGAAGTCGAAGGACTGATGAAGTCTACTGAGTAAGATTGGTTCTTTGTCCTCAACTTGGGCTCTACTTCAATTCGGTGATGGATATATATATATAAGACTGCCATGTTATCCAATGCCATGTTTCGTCATGTATAGAAGTTTTCTATCGACAGAATTGTTATGCATGTCAATAATCAAATCATAAGAGCATGTTCTTACTTGCTGAAGTCTCTTATCAACACGTGGAGAATAGATAGGAACCGACCACAATAAATAGTTGAATAAATAGATAGCACGTGTTGATGATTTGGAATTTCGATGAAGTTTATCTTTTGTGGAGATGACTTGTTGAACTTGAGTTTTGGGGATATTTCTTTGTTTTTTTTAAAAAATAAATCTTGTGTAGCAAATTGTTGGATAGCTTTGTTTAATCAAAGAAACAATACAGTAAGCGATCACTAAAAAATAATAATAGATTATTTGATAATAATAATAACAAAACATTGGTGTTTATATATCATCAAAAAGAAACACGGGGTGTTCAAGAAATTTATTAACTCCAAACTATTTGTTTAAATGATGAGAATTATTACTGTTTATACCAATTTAGGAGTAGAACATTGGTTAATTTTATTAACAAGTGTTGGGAAAAGTTTTTTTAGATCAAAGAATTTTTTTTTTAAAATATTTTAAATTTGAAAATCATTTTATCAGAGTCAAGTCTCCAGAAACCATCTTTCCAATTAAAAATCTTTAAAACATTATAATAAAAATTAAATATCATTAGGAGTTATTTTTCATGATTTTAGCTGAATAATTAATTTAAGATAATAAAGGGAATTTAGATATTGTTTGCCAAAACCAAACGGGAGCTAGGCCGCTCGCTCTCAACTCTCACGGTAGCCGTCGCCGTTCACACCTCTCCTCACAATCTCCCTTTGTCGAGTTGGTTGGTATTCTACTCCATCTCTCTCGACCTTCATCCTCGCTTTATCCGCGATCAACTCTTACCATGGTTAACCCCTAAGTCTCAGAAGCAGCAAGCGGCCCTCTGAACTGAAGCACTAACCTCCACCGCCCGCGCCGCCGACTTCACCACCAGCGATCACTTGGTTGGTCTCTCTTATTCGTATCTCTGGCGTACCTATTCCCCTATTGGCAGTCTCCGCTATCAACGACCTCATACTCTGAAAGGAGATTCTGCTTGAGAATCTATTCCCCTTTTGATCATTTCGTCCTTGAAACTCTGACTTGTCAGTGTTTCTTTTCTACTGAGCTGAAGCTCATGGATTATATTTTTCTAACTAAAAATATTACGTATTTTGTTGAGTTCTGATTCATTTTTATATCTGCATATCTCATATGATACCTCCTTTCTGCATTATGGCTGGCGCTTTATTAAGTTAATTTTGCTGATTAATCGCCACTAAGTTGGCGGGGAGATGAATCATGCCCCGAAGTTACAGCCTCAGGGTCTATACCTCATACATAATTATGCTTATTTGGTTGATCTATTCTCATCCCCAGATTTTGATTGGGATTTTCTTCTTTTGTTATTTATATGATAATAATTGGGCTATTTTTTTGGGCTTTTTATGATAATAATTGGGCCATTAGGGTTGGACGTGATCAACTCATCTCATGAAGCCCAAATCCTAATGCCTTAAGCCCATTGGGTCCAGCCTAGACCATTTCCAAAGCCACATAACGCAAGCCATCATTCGTATAGCTCGCGGCGCTTCTCCCTGGCTGTCCGTTGTGAGCAGAGCAATTGCTTACTCTCCCATCTACCCTATCTCTTACCCCTAGCGACGATCTTTTCTTTCCTCCCTCGTTTGACCAGCAGCTTACTTTCTGAACTCATCATAAGCGATCACCGAGGAGGTTCATACTTTTCTTTCTTGATGATTGACGTGATTTTTAACTGTTCTGATCTTTAATCCCTTTTTCATTGTGAACAATGTGCCTTTCTCCTCAGGATATTTCATATACAATTGATTTTCCTTTCCAGGTGGGAAACTAAATGCTTTTGTTGGTTACAACCCAAAGAAGCTGAGATGAGTGTTACAGAGCCTTCGAAGAAGGGTTCTCTCCCCAAAATTGTAAAGTTGGACAAGGCATTGAACCTGGTAAACGCCTTTTTTTTTTCTAAAATCCCATCTTAACATCCTTGTAAACTATAGCGACTTATTCTATATTTTTGTTGCATGCTTGTTGATTGATGCGTTTTCCATATTTGTATTGCATGTTGGTTTTAGCTGTAATTTAAGCATGAGCAGAATCATACATGTCTACCCCTGAAAAGTGAATGGGATAGCATGTCCAATTGATCATATGTTTATGTATCTTAAATTTCACTATACATAATTTGCGGTTCAGCATCAAAATTGTAACTGACACATATTGGCCCGGAAAATGAACTTTGCTTGCCAGTGTCCACTAAAGTTGTTTTCATAGTCATTGCGCAAAGACCTGAAGTTTTTTATATAACATCCTTAAGATGCCCAATTTTTTCCAAGAGTTTTGCCGAATGATAAGTATGGAATTGGTAATGATGTTGTTGGTATATAATATTTGGATTCTTATTACGTATGGGAAAAAGAAATCAAGCAAAATTACATTTCAAGTATCTAATTGTAATAATGTCACAAACTGTGGGCAAACGTTTTTGCCACCTAAGTCCTTTCTTGTGAAGTTTGTGATTTGGTTGACTATGGTGAGATGTTGTATGAAACTAGTAATTACTTGTCAATGATTCTAATTGGCAGGCTGAAGTATGGGTAAATAACATGAGCAAAGTTGAAGATGATGAACCAACAGATGGCGACAAAGAGGGTCGTCCTCCTAGGTATGTGCTCTGTATGACCTTCATCATTAAATATTTCACCATGTCAACTTTGGCCAGTCTGTGTTTTAAGTATTCTCTCACCATTATAACTATTGTTACACATCTGTATAGGCTTGGCCTTGGTGCAAAAGTTGTTCGCCAATCTAAAGTGGGGCCCTCAGATGACCCTGTTGAACGGAAATTATATGCCAAGTTGGATGCCAGAAAAAGAAGAGCTGCTCAATTAGAACAAGAATCTAGATCATCTCAAAGACATGGTAGTGTTGAAGATGATAAAGACGATGCAGATGAAGATAGCAGAAGCAGTTCATTTATGAAAAAGGCAGCACCACGTCCTTTGCCCTCAATGATACTAGGAAATAAGAAGAGGAAGTAACATAACATTTCATAGTTGTTCCTTACTACCTGTGCTCGCTTAATGGCTTCCACTGGACGCCTTACATTCTGAAAGTCTATAGGCATTTACTGTAATTTTTTGTAATTTAGGTTATATCCTTCATCGTGCGATTAATAGCTAATTGCAAATTTGTGTCGATTTGTTCGTCTATGTATTATTGTTGCCAATTCCTTAATTTATATTTATGTGCACACATTTTTTTTTTAGTGCTTGATTTTGTGCACACAATGCTATCCAAATTCTAAACATTTTGCAGAATCTTAATAAATAGAACTTAAGTTATAATTTGCTGCAAGGCACTTGAACAAATTTCATGGTTTTAAACTCAACATTTTAAGGCTGAAAAAGGTCTCCATATGTCTTGTGGCCGCTGGGAAAATTGATGTTTTTTGAAAAAAGAATATAATTATGAAAATATTTCACAATAATTGGGTAATGATAACTTTTAGAATAATAAATCATGTTTTATTACGAGAAGTTTTAGTGATTATGTTTTTTTTAAAAAACTATTTTCCCTATGCATGTCTTCCGTTGGAAACTAAGCTATTCATTATTTCCAACCTTGTAATAGGGAACTATGACAAAAATTGCAAAGAGAATTATACCCAAATTTTTTAAATGCAAACTCATGTTAATCAACATATGAAACTCTACAAAATCTACTATCTGACCGACATCTGAGTCACGCTGAATTAAGTGAAACACAGTGAACAAAGGTATAAAAGTGTTATTTTGTACTTTCTGCAAGCATTCCCAACTAAAATTATATTTGCTTATTTAAATATCCACCTTCTCCCTATTCTAACTACCATCAGAGAGAAGTCAGATATGGCCAAGAGAAACACTGCTTAGGAATCTCCAAAATTCTCTTATAGTGTTATCCATTTCCTTTCCCTTGAAGCATAATGCATAACTTCCCTACTTTCCTTCTACCTTCACCAGGGAATTTATCTGTCAGAATGGACAGAGAGGTAATCGATTTTCTTCTTCATGTTGATGCCGATTTAATCTTCCTGCAACTGAATACAGTGAGAGGATTCACTTTCAGGGCTTTCACTTATACAACTGAATACAGTGTCTTCCATCAGTTCTGCAAGAATAGCATCACCCATCTCAATAACAACTGTTTCAGCAGCCCCTCGAAGATCCATCCATGTTTCGCTTCTCGCCATGTCTTTATGAACGATTTGATCCAAAGTATGCGGCCGAGGAAAGGGAAGGAGATGCCAGCTCACTCTTTGCCAGACCATAAGAACAACCTTCTTCATATCTGGATTTGGCCATATGCTGGGTTTTAGGAATGATGCCCAAGGGAGTACACCGAAGTAATGATAACAAACATCCACAAGAACTTCATTGATGCAGTCAAATAGAAGCTTCTGATCATGGCAAAGCTGGTTTGGTAAAAACCTTGTCTCATCAAACAAGGATTCATCCAGTATTTGGTTTGAGGAAAGGTACTTGATTCTTAGTTGATCTCTGTTTAAGCCAGAGGATTGCAGAACAGCTTCAATGTAGCCAAATATCAACTGATTTTCTTCAGTACCAAGTTTTCCTCCTCCTTCAGTTTGATCCATAGGTGCAGAGTCATGATCTTCAAACTGAATATGTAAGGGTTGCACTGATACTTTATCTGAAAATCAATAGTGAATCTAAGGTTAGATTAATTTTAATATAACAATGAAGATATGAAACCGAGAAATTTATAGGCTGATTGGCCATTTTCTTAAAGCAATTTGCAAGTTTTGTTTGTCTGCCAGAATATGATCTAGAGTTCCCAAGAAACCAGCTTGCTATTTTCTATTTCTGTATTCACTGAAGATAGAAGTCACTGAAACAATTAGAAATAACACATTTCCAAAGTTCTACAAGGCTGAAAGAAAAGTGCTTTTTTTTTTTTTTGCTAACTTGTTAAAGAAACGTTAAAATAAAATTTTCAAAGAGGCTCCTTGTGGCTCTTGCATAGATGCATACCAGGTTCGGATATGGTATTTCCGCGGCTGATATCAAATAGTGTATCAAGAACAGACACAGGGCTTGGTCGCTCAGATTCATCTGAACCACTTTCCATCTCTGCAACTTTCCTTGTGATTGAAGAGTGTGAAGGAGATGATGATGGAGAAGAAAATAAAGGTTGATTTTCTTCTGATATTTCCTATAGAGGGCAAAAAAAGATAGTAAGACGGTCAAAATGACATCTTACAGATGGAATTATTCCACCAAAGAAAAAGACATGAAATTACAGCAAGGCATCAAAGAAAACTAGGAAGCCAAACATCACTTATTTTCACTACACTTCTAGGATGTGCATCAAATTACCCTTGATTCAAATGAAATTTTGATTCAGCACAAATTCTTGTAACTAGCATAACGGGAAAAAACAATATGGAAGTTTTACGCAAAAAAACGTTGAGACATTACCTGATTCAAACATAGAAAAGGTCTTGAACCTTCAGAAATCTCAGAGTCACATTTTTGGTCTTCTCTTGCTATCAAATCTACAGATTTAGAGGGAAAAACCAAATTATTAACGTATCTAGTAGATCCAACAATGTCTGCCATGACTTTGTGAAGGAGCAAATAATAAAACATTTTAAAAGTAGGCGCAAAGTGGAATTTTTCATAGCATCTATCTATCACTTAAATATATGTACTTTGAGAATCATACCTTCAGGAACTATCTCATTCCTAACAGGATGACAACATGTTCCTTCCACTTCATCATCATGGGTGACATTAGCTGGGAGACTTAGCTTCAAGTTAAAGTTGTGTACTTTTTCATTAGAACTTTCTTTACAAATTGATGACTGCTTCTCTGGATTGTTTGTTGCCTGATCTGGAAGGCCAAGAACAGTGGATTGAAAATCCTCATTAGCCCCCTGAATGTTTCCCACAGCAGAAAATCTTGTCTGTGCAGTCACAAAGCGATGCTCGTGCTCCCTTCCGGGACTTCCAGTGGGAGAAAAGTTGTACTCAGGAAGAGATAGAATTCTCCCAAGGGTTTCTGGTATCTGCTGACTTGAAAACTCCATGTTTTCATCTCCATTACCCAGAATCTCATGCAGATGTTTCTTGGCCTCAGTGTATAAGTTGGAATCCCTTTGTTTTAGATTCTCGTCATTTTTCAGATCTGTGGTAACCTCGGAGTCACTCAACTTACCAGCCTTGTCTCCTTTCTTAGCATCATATGTGGGCCTTGCTATTTTCTCAATGAAGAAATGGTCCTTATTGGGAGATTTCATTCCATTGTTGTCTTTGCCAAAGACCTTGCTGCCTTGTGCCATATTTTGACACTCAATAGAGAGTTTTTTGGAGATCCCTCTGGCGTTCCCATGCCTTTCCTTTCCCAGAGCATGTTTCAATTTCTTTTTTATCTCTGTGAAAGAGAAATGTGAACTAACCCTAACATGGTGACCTTTGGAATGATTTATATCATGTGAATCTAAGGCTGAGGCAAGATTGTTGTCTGTTTCAGAATATGGCAGGCCCATGGAACCAGGTTTGAAAATAACAATTCTCTTGGAAGACCCAGTGTTGTCGTTTCCTTTTGCCGGACTTTTTTCTTGAGGCGTCAATTTTTTCCAGAAAACGTTACGTTGCTTGTGGTTGACAACCTCTGTGATTTGTCTCAGATTGCTAGGTTCTTGTTTGGACATGTTGACACCAGTAACTGAGCTGTATTCTCTGAAATCTGTCCCATGAACATTCCCCAACTCTAGAACATGTTTCCTTAAAAGTGAGTTTGGATCTTGTAAAAGTCTAAGAAGCAATTCCTTATCTGAACTTATAAACTGAAGTACTTGCATGAGTTCCTGTGAGCAGACGAATTTTTCGTCTTCTGGCATATCCTTTTCATTATATCTGATATGATTAACAAACTCGTAGATTGCATCTTTTACATTGTTTTCGGCCATAAAATTCTTCTCATTCGGTTCTGCAAGAACTTCACCGTCATGGTCACGCACCATAGAACAAGCATCTTTGAAATGAGAAAAACTTTCCATTATATTGTCCAAATCAAGACTATTTTTGGACTGATGCCTTGAATGCTGATTATCTGAGAGCTCTGATTCAAAAGTTGCATCATCAGACTTTAGACTCTGCGTGTCCATATCACGGCTTTTCTTGTGAGATTTCTTTTTTCTCTGGGAATCTAACTTCAGGGGATTTGGAAGCCTTAATCTGGATTCCTTTAATTCTACACTATGTACATTCTTCATCATATCTTGGTTAATTAACATCTCTTCTTCTATGAGTTTCTTCACGCAAGGCTTAACAGCATCGGTTGTAACTGTTGTTCCCTTGCTCTCTCTACTATCCTGACAGATTCATGGTTCAGTAATATCAATGAATATATGCACATCCTGTTACCAAATTACTTCATATTTTATTAGTATCCTAGAAAATTTTCAATTCTCTGTAAGTTTCAGCTTTGCATATAAGAATATGGATGCAAAGACTTACAAAGTTTCCTTCACAATCTTCATCCAAATTGCTTAACATCTCAAACTTATTCTTCGAATGCACGATACCTGCGTAGTAAAGAAATAATGAGGTTCAATAATTATTTCAACTCATGAGTTAAAAGAGAATGAACCACAAACTATTCACCAAACATGCTTCAAAAGTAATTAAGAATATCCGTCAGTTTTGGAACACAAATAGAGAGATTAAGTTAAGTTCTCACTCTTCTCACCAACAGCATGCTTGCTGCTGTGCCGAGCATCCATAAGCAACTTCTGAGTCGGGCGACCATGGCGGAAATCAAATATACTAATTAGGCCCCACATGCATCCTGAATGATCCTTCTCATTCCTCTTAGGACGTTTTTGTGACCTCTTTCCCATTATGATCCCAAACACTTATCTTTCTTCTTGCAAAACCTGTTTGATTAACAAAATCATGACGACTGATCTTTCTAACGACCTAAAACTATAATGCTGAAGAACACTGTCATATTGACCAAGAAGAAGAAAGAAGACTGTCATGTGGATGCAGACAGGGCAAGTTTTGTGCATAAACATGTTTTTTTAAATTCATCAATTAATAACTTAGAAACATTATTATGATGATATTCAAACTCGACCACCCAGCTGATGGGGAACAAAGATATGAATTTTCACACAAAATGGTTGAAGATGGAACTAAAAGCAGATATTTGATTGCCAATTTTTAGGCATTTGATGATAATAGAAAAATCATATGAAACATGAAAAATAGAAGTATGAAATGAGAACCTCTTATTCAGGGACCTTTTGACTCAACAATCAACATGATAAGAAGTAAAAGACGCAGCCTGATGAATCTGCTAAGAAATCACCTTGTTGTAGCTTACTTTGGAGTGAAACTGGCAGTGATTAAGGCCAGGCAAGATCACAACATTGTCTTCAAAGCTTAATTGTTCATAAATTTACTTAGTAGTCCAGGATTCTGATCAAACCAAACAAAAAGATTCGACAATTACATCAAAAGCTCCTATGATACACAATTCCCAAAATCAGCAATCCAAAGCTGAATTTTTTCTGTGCAACCTTTTCAATGACCGACGAATGGGGTATTCGACTTCTTCAACTACTGAACAAAAAGGAATAGAGCTCAGCTAACTATTGCATCATCTTCAGAAATTCTGACACATAAAGCCAAAAAAAGCATCATTTAATCCTAGACTTCAGCTCTCTCCCAGGATAAAATATGCCTTAAGAAGTACCCTCGTGACGATACATTCTTCCAGAAGAGCAAATTCAGTAGCGTCCAACTAAATTTATCCCCAAAAAGAAAAAGAGTGAGACTTTAGCTTTTGGTTATCTTTTGACAGCCAAAAGAAGACGAAAATGCGCATCTAGCGCCGACCCCTGATTTCTTTACGCAAAATTCTGATACGGGCAGCCATTGAAAACTCATAAAACCAAAGCAAAAGAATGAAAAGCAAAAAAAGAGGTATGACGAGAGAGAGAGAGAGAGAGTTGGTGGCGATGGTGAGAGAAGGAGGGACGGAGGCATTAGAAGGTCGTTGTGGGTGACAGACAGTGGAAGAAGAAGAATACGTGACAGTTGGGGACGATGGATTGGTGGGCCCACAACGCGCAGAGGAAAAAGTTTGAGGTGTCACCATTTTCTGTTTTTGACGTTTTTGCTATTTCACTTCATTCATTCGTGCTCCACCATCGGAGAAGTCACCAGTCACCCCCGCAAAGAAACACTGCATGTTATTTGTGTGGGGGTTGGATCAACCCGTTTCATAAAATAAGTAAGATTATTGGATTCAAATTTGATGGTTTTAATTTATTTTGGGTAATATTTTATTTTTTTAGGTATTGTTTTCACCTTTTTAAAAAAATTATGAAAAATAAGAAAATTAAAAAAATCTTCTATTAAAAATTTTATTAATAAAAAACTTAATAAATTTTTATATATAGAAATTATCAATACTCAATATACACTGATTTAAGAGTGTGTTTGGATTAACTTTTAGAGAATAGATTTTATGAAGAATAGATTTTGATAAAAATAAATTTTGGATAGAATAGATTTTAAAAATAGAGATGTTTGTATGATTAGTAGTAGAATCACTTTTTATATTTATAAATTATCAAAAAAATATATGATTTGATTAAAGTATGAGAGAATAGAGATGATAGATAATAAATAGAGGAGAGGAGAGGAGATAGATAATAAATAGAAGAGAGGAGAGGAGATAGATAAGAAATAGGAGAGAGGAGAGAGTGTAGAGAAGAGAGAGGAAAGATGAGATATGGTGAATAAGAGAGATGAAAGAAGAGAAATAAGAGATAATAGAGATAAGAGAGGATAGAGGTATAAAAAATAGGGGTAAAATAGTAATTGGATAGTAGTTTATAAGTTTTTTTACTATTCCAAAAATTATTTTTAGTAACTTATTCAAAACATGATTTCAAACCATAATTTTTAGTCAAAATTAATTATAGACAAAAATAATTATTTATTTTAAATTTTCCTAAATTGAAATTTTATCCAAAATTTATTTTCAAAAGCTGTCTTTAGATCTTTCTCACAGAAAAAAAAATACTTTTACTCAATTTTTCCCAAAAAAAAAATAAAACTCCATAGTTTTATAACTACAAAATACTAGAATGCATCTTATTTTATTTACAAGTTAATAATAAAAAAATATTTAAAAAAATACCTACTACATCCAAAAATTCCGACGATCTGACCATCTTTTAGGATAGTCAAGGATCCAAACCCTATTATTATATATATTACTATATATATTGGCAGTGCATATTAATATATTGATTTATTAATTCATATTTTAGAAAAATATGGATGTCCATATATTTACATTTATATATTAATAGTTTATCGAAAGAAAAATTTATATATTAATATTAACCGGTGAATAGGCTTGCTAGTTGAATAATTTTCATGTATATTATTACATGCAATTTGCTGTGAATACATGGTTGAGAGTTGAGACTTATGCATATTAAGGAAACTTTATTACTTGAATAACTTAGTCATCAATAATTTTAAAAAAAATATATATTTGTCACGATTTTGACTTATAGCAAGAAGCAATTAACTAAAACATATAAAATAGCACTAACTATTATGCTCGTGTGTTATAAATGCTAAGTCAGCTATATTAATATAAATATTAATACTATTCCATCAGGATAACATATTAATTAATAGAAACTTTATTAAACACGTTATTAAATGTTCTGATCGAAAATTCAGATCATCAAGCAACTACCTCTGTGTGCTGTAGATACAAACATTATTTAATTATGCAAGTTTGGAATATCTGTATCCCATTTTATTGATCCAAAATATTGGAAAATATATTTTTTAAAAAAATATATAATTAGAGTAGACATCAAATAGAATTATAAATTCTCAAAAATATATTTTTCCTACCATAAAAAAATAAAGTTAGCATAGTTAACTTAAAAAAGGGTGAAGATCATCTAGGATACTTAATAATAAAAAAGAAATAAAATATTAATATTGCTTAAGATTCAAACCATGTTGGGATGATTAATAAGGGAAAATTAATCTACATGTTCTTATAATTTTACCTAATTTTTAATAAGGTCTTTATAATTATTTTTGTCAAATTCTTATAATTTTGCTTGATTTTAATAAAAAAAACTTTAGGGATGTGATTTTAATTAAGTGAAATTATAAAAACTTAATAGAAATAAATAAAACTATATAAATCTAATTAAAAATTAGATAAAATTATAGGGACTTATAAATTAATTTTTTTATTAAGAAATATAAGGGAAATGAGGTAAGTGAAGTTTGGTGAAAATCAATATACCTATTTGAAAACAAGTAAAACAATAGTTTTAAAAGGGTTTTTGACCCAAATATTAGTTTAAAAAAATTAAAATAAATAATTATATTTATCCAAATGAGTTTTTGGATCAAAATATTATTTGAAATAAAGGGTTTGAATAAGTTATTGAGACTGACTTCTATAATAATAAAAGAGTTTATAGATTATTTAATTACTATTTTATCTTTACTTTTTCTTACACATTCTCTATTTTCTCCTCTATTCTCTCTCCTTTATCTTAATTTTAATAAAATTATACCCTTCTAATAATAACTATCAAAACACTCATTTATTTATAATTATTTGTTTCCCCATAAGCTTTTCTCTAAAAAAAAATTTCTATTTTTTTTATAATTTTTTTTAAACTCTTTTTTAGACAAGCTTAATATACCATAATGAAGGGGTTAGAGCCAATTCACTTGATGGGGTAGGCAAGTATTATTATGATGTGAATGGTAGTGTAATGAGTGGAGTTTTGAATTTTCATTATATTGCCGCCTTCATATTTTGAAGCAATTTCATTATCTAATTTCTATTTTTTTTAAATAAAAAGGTTTGATCCTGTGATTTCCTGTATGGACCATGTTCATCAATTATGCTTGGTCTTTTTTCTTTTATAGGGATCAAAATTTAAAAAAAAAAAAGGTTTTCCTTCTGTTGCCCCCTCAAGTTCTTTGAGAAGGTCTTTTGATGAACATGAGAATTAAAACATGTATCTTTATGCACATAGGAGTGAAGTCCAAGAACATGAAAATTTTGAAAATTATTAAAACAGATTATGACTTATATTTTTTGAAAAAAAAATTAATACTTTTGGAATTTCTCAATGGACTTGAATCTATAGTTAGCCATGATATGCTTTCAGTTGTATGTCAAGTTTAATCTTCTCTACCATATTTTTTCCCTCCATTAATGAGTTACTTCTTATCTACTATAGTAGTGTACTTATTTTTATCTACCTACACTGTAGGGTCCAACAATTTATGAACATGTTGTTTTTTTTACATTACAAAGACATATATTAATAATATGAGGTTATAGTAATGAGATTATAAGTAGTTCAAACTAGACTACTTCTTATGCTACTAAACTAAAAACTATAGTCAATTTATGAAAATATTTAAGTCACAAGGATTTATGAAAATACTCTAAAATTGTGAGGTTTCTTTTTAATTTAGAGTATTGAGTTTTTAAAAAAATGGTAAAAACTTTAAAAGTATACTATTTTTTACTTATAAAATATTAAAAATTATTTATTTTATGTAGAATCTAATAATAAAAAAATAAAAAAAAAATTAATTAGTTGAAAAGTTGTGAGGGACAAAAGAAGGGGCAACATAGAATCTAAATCTATTTAAGACTGATTTTTTAAATTTGTTGTCACACGTTTACTATTATAATTTCTATATTTTTTAAATGAGTTAATTTTTAATTATCAATTGGGGGTACCCTCTAACCTCTATACACTATACACGAAAGATATCCAAGCTCATATTTTTTTTTAAAAATATTTTGTAGTTAAACTATATCACATCAATAAATTGAAGAAAAAAACTTAGAAAAAATACAAATATAAAATAGAAGCTCAACAAGAGAACAAGAAGAATAACATGAACTTGAATGTCAAAGCTAAGTCATTATAAAAATTGAATACGTATACAAGAGACGTAAGGAACTAAAAAAGTTATTATAATTATTAGTTGGCAAGAAAAAAAAAACTTCTTGAAGAATCTTCAAATAGAATTGACAATAAACATCAATAATTCATGCGTATAAATTAATGGAGGATTATTATCTTAAACATGAGCACCAAACTGATGATACCATTTATTTTATTATGATCACTTCGTTTAATTTCAATACGCTAAGTATAAAAAATATATTTTCTTTATTAGAAGTGTATAAAAAAATATTATCAATGTCACAACAACGACATTAAATAATAAAAAATATTTTATTAATAATTTATTAAAAACTTTAATTATTGATGAGAGTATAATGTATAGCACCATACAAACTATTTTAAAATGATTGAAAACAAGGCAATGCTTCGATATTTCTTTCTTTCTTTCTTTTTTTCGGTAATTTAAGTCGACGCTTGAAGGTTAATAAATGATAAAATTATGAAACAATTATATTCATGATTTTCTACCGACAAATACCAAAGGGGTGGGGCACACTCTTTTTGAAAGAAGAAATAAATAAAGGGGAAATATGTGCGTGAGGACCACCTGGGCCTTAAAGAACAGTTAATTGGGCCCACTGCGTCAAAGCAAGTGGGCCCACCCCATTTTCCCCCCCACTTGGATGCTGATTTATTGTCCAATCCTAGGACGTGGTCGACTACAAAGACAAAAGTGGTCTCTTTTTTCCTCTTCGCTCTATTATTTGTACCTACTGCGTATCAAATCAAAGAACACTCTGCTAAGGTTAGTATAAGGCTTCATTTGATACGAGGGATTTAGGAAGAGGAAGAGTGAAGGGAAGAGATTTTATTCCCTTCTCACTCATTAAAAAATTTTTTCTCTCCCCTCTTTAACTTTACCTCCCCTCAAAATTTAGAGAAATTTAAAAAAAAATATGATATTATTATTTTATAATATTAATATACCTATAATTTTTTTAATATGTTAATATTATTCATATATTATATTTTATTAAAATATTTTATAAAATAATATAAAGTAAATTTATTTATATAAAAATATTTTTTTCCTCCCTTTCCTTCTTAAACCAAATAAGATAATATAAAAATTTCTCCCCTCCTCTTCTTTAATGTTAATCCAAACAAGGTAATAATAAAATTCCTCACTTTTCCTTCCTTCATTTTCCCTCTATTAAAATCCCTTCCCTCCCCTCCCCTCCCCTCTATTGAGCCAAACATAGCCTAAAGTACACCCTCCGTTTTAATTTAGAGTAAATTAGTAAAAAGTTAAAATATATAATTATTTATAATATATTCGATTTTTAAAGAGTATTATTTTATTGTAGTTTTAGTCGCGATGTTTTGGGAGGCATCCTAACTTATAAGTATATAGATTTATGCTTGAAGATAATAGATAACTCGCTGTATCTGACATTAGTATCGCCTAAGAGTAAGGAAGACTTTACCCTACTTGTGGATATACTCATATACTCTTTAATATAAAATATAATTTATAATATAATTATATTAAGTTTTTTTTAAATAAATATAAATTCATAAAAATATATTTTTTTTGGGGTAAAATCTATACAATATGATTCAGCCGATAGCTAACTTATATCTTAACTAGAATAAATCATTTATCTGTATGAAAAAGATGGAATAAAATCTTCTAGTATGTGATACACCTACTTAAATGGAAATCCATTCGTTGGAGTAGGCAATAACTAATCTTATTATTGTACACAAATTTTTAAAAAGAGATTAAATTTATTTATAATATAAGGGGAGGACATAATTTTTTTTATACTATATTAATATTAGATAGGATAAGTCGTTTATTATTTTTATATTTAAATTTAGACATCTAAAAATTATGATATCTTCCTAAATACTACGATTAAAATTACAATAAAATAATACTCTTTAATAATTAAATACGTTTTAAATAGTCATATATTTTATTACTTTATTAATTAAACTAGTGAAGTAATTTGAGAACATAGATTAAAGAAAAGGAGTGGGTAGTGTTTGTGTGTGGTGGGGTGTATGCTTTGGTTTGAAGAAGTAAATAACAATGGATCAATAATCATATAATGACAAAGAAGCAATAAAATTTAGGAGATATATATATATGTTGTTTGTTGTAGGCAAGGCATAGCAGTTGCAATGTATTTATATAGCCATGCATGCTACTTCTTGTTTTCAGTAACATTGTCATTCAATTGGCACCCCTCTCGCCAATGAAGGTTTGGAGAGTTTGACTTTTCAGTCTTAATTTTTTTAAGTTAAATAAGACATGTGTATAGCTGGGAATATATATATATATATATATATATATATATTGTAAATTCATTTAACAAATAAAAATTTAATTGAATTAAGTCTTATAATTTATTTTGGTTGTGTGTGTCTTTAGATTCAAAAATATATTTATAGATTATTTATTAATAAAATATTTATATTAATAATATAATTTAAATTCACGAGCTTATTAACTAATTTTTTATTATATATTCTAAACTTTGATATAATTCCCCACCAAACAATATATGATTTATACCAATGGGGCTTTAATAAATTTGATAATTTAGATTTACCAGGCTTTTAGATAGAAAATGATTATATAAAATAGTAAATGCTAAAATGAGATTTTATGTTGTTAATACTAATATCTATTGCTGTTAATATGGCTGATTTAAAATTTATTGTTTTTTAAAATCTTTTTCTATCTTTTTTTTTGTTTTTTAAAATATAAATTGATATCCATCGTTTTCTTGGGGCCAAATTAATATCCA
This sequence comes from Leucaena leucocephala, assembly GCA_037074615.1. NCBI lineage: Eukaryota > Viridiplantae > Streptophyta > Magnoliopsida > Fabales > Fabaceae > Leucaena > Leucaena leucocephala. Next base: position 1,464,882 of record CM073558.1, on the reverse strand, counting down.
TCATTAAATCCACGAAGAGTTCAAATGGTGATGTTAGATGATGTCACATGGCTTGGGAGAGAGTATAATAAAACAAGTGATAAGATGGCCTAACCAATGCCCAATGCCCACTTATATAATCATAATCAATATTCATCTAATCTTGTTATCCACCCCGTTCAATCATACAAATTTATAACTTCATTTAATAAATAAAAACACAATTTATTATTTCAAATAAAAAATTATTAATCTTAATAATAATCACAATAATATAATTTTTGTTATAATCAACTTATATTTATCATTTTTCTTATATTTTATTATTAGATATATGAATAACTGATTACTTTAATTTTAAAATTTTTAACTATTTCTCTTAATAATAATACTTTATTTAGAGATGAATTTAAGATCAAGAGAAATTTAGCATATCCTTACACTACTAGATTAGTTGTGTATTAGTATAATTATAATAATATAATACTATATACTCAACCGATCTTATTTATATCAAAGAGAAATAATATTTATTTTGATATTTATAATGCATAAAGAGAAGATTTTTATATATATTAAATAGGATAAAGTTAAAAAAATATTAAATTTTATGACCTAATTAGCGATATTTAAAATATTTTTTAGTTTACATAAAATTTATTTAACTCTTACTTTGGGAAGGTAAGGGCAGAGTCTTTATCAAATTGCTTGGAAGGTGTGAATGGCATAGGATCCAAAGTCTAATTGGATAAAGTCACAAAGAAAAAAAAAGATTCTCTACTTTTTTCTAAAAAGAAAAAAACTTGTAATGAACAATTAGTTGCTGGAATGTTGTGCCGGGCAAACCCCTTCATTTATTTATTATTTGTTATTGATTTATTTTATTTTCTTTCTTTCTTTTTTTTCATTTGATGATGAGATCTATTTTGTTCTCCATAGTCCATACCCTAATTGGTACAGTTAGGAAATAAATTTTAATATAAAAATAAGAGGTATGATATTAAATATTTTTCCATAATTACTTTTATATAATTATTTATTACTCGTTTGATTATATTTATAAGTTTCTGAAATTTCATTAGTTACTCTCGTTCACAAAAAATAATTATTTTTATGAAAGAAATTTATGATATCATACAATGCTCATGATGCTGTAAAGATATTTTAAGGGTAAATTATATTTGGTTTATTTACTGAACTTACAAGTTTCTGAAATTTAAATGCTTTTATTACCCACACATTCGTTTGTTTTCAATGAGAATATTAGATAAAATATATTGTGATAAAGTAATATAAAATTAAATGAAGGTAAAACAGAATTTTTTTTGTCAAAAGTAAAAAGCTGAAAAAATTTATAATTCTTTTTAAATTATTATTTTTTATATAATATTTTTAAAATAAGTTAAACTTATTTATGATATAAAAATATAATGAAATTTTATTTTTTTAAAAGATATCAATATTATATAATATTTTTTAAAATTAAATATATTTTAAATAATTATATATTAACTTTATAAATAATTAGTTATTTTAAATTATTTTATATAGTGTATAAGATAACAAAGATTAGGTGAAAGGGATATATCATACTGTGACTAAGCTTTAGGTGGATTTTTTTTTTACTAAAAGTAAAATAAATAATTTAATATCTGGCCGACACTCTTGTTTTGTCTTGTTCTTCATGGTGCTCCACCTAAGCACTTTCGTCATCAACTTTTATATTTTTTTGTGTGAAATATTTCCTCTCTCTCTCGATTTTCGTATCAGCTGCTGTTAACGGATATTAATCCTATTAATCAAAAAGAATATCACTGATTCAACTGTGACATAATAGTCCTGATGAAAATTAAGTGAATTACGAGTCATGTTGACTATTGTCTTATCAAATGAAAATAGAGATTCCATATGCTATTCTGCTATTATTTTTTGTCTAAATATAATTATTATCTTATTAAAAATAATTCTATTTATAATATTATTAAATATTAAATATGAGATTTTTTATCAGTAAAAATTTAAACTTTCATTTGTCACTTTATATTTCTACTAAACTCAATTACTATTAATAACTATTTTGGTATTAGATCCTGACAAGCGGGTCTGTATGTTGGAAGATTACAATGTTTGTGACAATGAGATCACTTTCGGCCTTTGCAGAGCCCATATTAACATTTGTTCCTGTTTACTTTCTCCCGCGGGCCAATCTACCCAAATTAGGCCCAATCTACCTCTTCTTATCACATAATTTCATCTATAGGTTCAACTAGAAAAAATGCGAGATATATAATTATTTAAAACGTATTCGATTATTAGAAAGTATCACTTTATTGTGATTCTAGTCATGACACTTGGGGAGCATCCTAGCTCTTAGGTATTTAGGTTTACGTCTAAGGATAATTGACTGTTTGCCCTACCCGATATTAGTATAGTTTAGGAGAAAGGGAAACTTTACCCTACCTTTAGATCATCGGTGAGTTCAACCCCTTTTCAAAAGTTTTTATACAAAATAAAAACTTAACACATTTGAAGTGTGTTCAATTAGTGGGGAATACCACTTTGTTATAATTTCAGTCGCAGCGCTTAGGAGAGGCATTATAGCTCTTGAGTACATAGGTTTACGCTTAAGGGTAATTGACAGTTTGCTCTACCTGATATTAGTATCGTCTAGACAGAAGAGAGATTTCGCCCTACCCTTGGATCATAGGTTAGCCTAACCCCTTTCTAAAAATTTTTATAAAAAAAAAATTTAGCACATATGAGTTCTTTGAGCCCTAAGGCTATACCAGCTTTAGTGAAGAATCGATGTCAATATATATATGATAAAGAATGAGCTCGCATTCTACAAGGATATAAGTTCAATTCTCGCTACAATTGTGAGAACTCATTTAGTAGGTAATCTCGTAAGTTTCTTATAAGTATTTTCTGAATCATAATCTTAGTAGGGACTTGTGTCGATCTTTCATAAACTTTTCAGTGTAAAAAAATGTTTAATTAACTACTAACGAAACCTGATACAATTGGTAAATAATTATATTCTTTAAATATGATATATTAAGTTTGAATTAGGATGTAAATATGAAAAAAAGACTTTGTTATAAAAGACAAAATTCAGTTATATCTATACTTTGAGAGAACAATTCACAATATAGCGAATTAAATTTTAAATCTTCGGTACGAGGATACCTACTTAGGTAAAAAAACAATGCCTTCACAAACTGACAGGTTTTGGCCTCTTAGGTTGACGTGGCTACATGCAAGCACGTGGCAGGACACGTGCTTCTCGTAGAAGGCTGTTCTGTGGCATTATCGTATTTTATTTGGAGTTTACTTCTTTTTTATAAGTGAAGCCGTACAGAGGCGAACAAGATTAGTTTACTTAAATTAGAGTTCAACGCTTAGTATGCTTGGAAAACTAAAAATACAGTTGCTTTCAATATTTGGTGGTAAAACATGTTAAGAGTTTTCTAGTGATATAGTGGGGCAGGTTCACAGCACACGTTTTCTTCCTTTTTCTAAATAATAATTAGTCGATTTGTCCTCTTGCCTACGAGGATGTTCAAACTTCAACGACCTAACTTTTCCTCTTCGAAACTTGAATGCTTTTACCCGATGAAGCTTTGTTATCTGTCTTGGATCTCTGCATTTCTCGGGTTCAGTTTCTGTGACAAAAGTTGCCCAATCAGGCTTCGTCAACTCCACCACAACGTGCCCAGCTAGATGCAGTGACCCCAAATATTGGTATATAATCCATCTTCTCTCCACCAACTTCATCACCAACACATAATCTGAGTTCTGGGCTTTGGATTAAGCTTGGTGTTTTATCTTGAGTAAAACCACTTGTGAAATGTACACAATCAAGCACTTTCTTTCTTTTATGAGTTTACTCGTTTCACTTGTTCAGATTTTAGAATTCACTCGAGAAAACGTCTGACCTTCTTCTTCTGTTTTTTTTTTTTAATAAGCATATTTGAGATGGTTGATCATGATCAAGTTGGCCATATATTCCAGAAACTGTGCTAGTTTATATTGCAATGAATGATTAACTTTTCTTTGTTGTGGTGGGTGATGGCAGATTGAAGAAATTCACAATGGGTTGCAGACCCTCAAGGGAAGAGAAAAACAATCTTGGACCTAGCCATGAAGAATTTTCTCGCCTCTCCTCAGAAACACCATGTGGGTCAATTAATTTTTAATTTTGCCATATTATTGTTTTGGTATAATGGAAAGTAGTTTATGGTGTTCAAGAATCTTAATATGTGATATGTTATGTTGAATATCACATCAAAAATGAGAATCATCTGTGTAAAACAAAGGCTGATTCGAAACTATCTCATGTCTGACAGTTTCTAGAAGTGATGTGGAATCCTTGTATGAGTTGTACAAAAAATTAAGCGCTTCTGTTGTCCAAGACGGTTATATTCGGAAGGTAATTTTCGAATTTCAATCTCATCAATGTTCATTTTGACTTTTGACTTTTCATCGGACAGGAATAGGGAAATGTCTATATATATACACACACACACACACACACACACATATATGTGCTTCTTGTCTGTTGATGTTGTTGCAAATAACAATGATCTTAGCTTAGATTTACAGTTCAAAATATTGACATTTTCCCGTTATGTGGGTTATACAGGAAGATCTTCACTTCGCCCTTTTCAGAAGCAGCAAGAAGCGAAATCTTTTTGTGGACAGAGTATGTGGATTTTTACTTCAGCTGATAGGATGATCAGCTTCACTATGTCTTATGAGATACTGACTTTGCGCAGATGTTTGATCTTTTCGATGTCGACGACAATGGTCAAATTGAGTTTTCTGAATTTGTTCGATCCTTGAGTGTCTTTCACCCGAAAACTCCGGAACCAATCAAAATAAAATGTAAGTAGTTAATACCATAAAAAAAGCAATGGAGTAAAAGAGGTCATGAAGTCCCAATACTGGGGCAGTAAAGATATCATTCATTCTCATATTGGCTTGCAAACCACATTTATGACCATGTCATTACTCAAGTTTGCAAAATCTTTTTGACAGATGCATTTAAATTATACGATCTGAGGTGCACAGGCTTCATCGAACGTGAAGAGGTACCTTTCTTTTTTTTATAATTACCTTTTGACTGCAATTTGATGCAGCTCTTTCATAGGGAATCTTATATGAAATCTTACGAGGTACTGATAAACGACAGAACTAGGAACATAGATATAACCTAAAATTGCAGCTTGACTATTTGGCAGATTGCTCTATAAGCGAAGCGACCTACACATATTCACTTCTTTGTAGATAAATATGCTTTATATTAGCACAAATCTCCCGAGACATGCATCAGTTATCGGTTATCGTTGCTTTTCTTGCCTGAAAATTTGTCGCTCCATTTTTGAATATATGACTTATGAGAAGGGATCTAAGCTAACACCCTCATTTCTGTTGCTCATGCTCTGAATTTTGATGTCATTTGGACACACAGTAGCCACAAAATGGTTTACATGGGACAAAGTTGTATCTAGGTTGTTTTTTTGACTGATTGTTATAACAGTTTGTGAAGAACAGCATTGAAGAGATGTCTTGTTTCCATAGTGAAATTTCATGATACATTAAACACAACAATTTGGTGGTCTTATTTGCTAAACTTTGAAAACTTGTTCTTATGAATACTCTTTACAGTTGAAGGAGATGGTGCTGGCAATCTTGACCGAGTCCGATCTGAAACTCTCTAACGATGCGGTTGAAACGATAGTGGACAAGGTTGGTGTTGTCCTTCAAACTCAAAAGTATTAGACTGAAAAAAATTCCTTGGTATAAGGTACTCACATCACATGTACTGTTACTTTGAGTCGTTAACAGACATTCGTGGCGGCAGACAAGAAAGGCGACGGGAAAATTGATCCAGAAGAATGGAAACAATATGCGGAAGACAACCCTTCATTACTGAAGAACATGACTCTACCTTATCTGATGTATGCTATAGAATCTCTGGCAAGAAACGTGCACTTTTTCCCTTTTTTTATATATGCCTCTGAATTGCTTTCAGTCCAAGTGTTTTCCTGCAATATCTACGAGTGGCGAGTATTAGGTAACTTTGTTATTAACTAACCTGTTAATTTCAGGGACATAACTGTTGCATTTCCCAGTTTTTTGATGAGCTCAGAAACCGAAGAATCACAGTTGTAGCTTCACCATGAAATGCTGCTTTCTTTGTGGCTTCAGTTGCTGATATATATGAAAAGGTGGCGAAAATCCAGCAATTTTCTCAGAGGCAAGAAACGTAGAGACAGCTTGCAAATCTCTGACTCTTTTGTAATCTTTTGTGTTAACTGTATTTGAATGTAATATGTCTGAAGGATGATATGAAGTATGAGAAGCTAAAAAGGGTTGATAAATTCAGATGGAATCAAAAAGGCCCTATCCTTACATGGACTTTATATATTTCCAGGATTTCATAAAGTGTTGAAGTAAACTTTATGAATTAATACCCGATCTTAAATGTAAAATTTATTTAATTAATTTGATAAAAAATTAGTTATTATAGTATATTTTTTATTAAAGTACCTTAATAATGTTTTTAGTTCTTTTTCTTAATAAGGGCAATTTGAGAAAAAGTTAGTAAATTTAAAAAGTATTATCTTATATTTAAAAATAAAATTAATTTACTAATTAATTTTTATATTTAGAACCGGATTATTAGCATTTAAAAGCCAAAACATACATAGCTTTATTAGAGAAACACAATAAATAATATTTTTTTTGCCAACCCGGTTTTACCCTGACTATATCCGGATCTGACCTGCTTCGCGCACTTAGTTATAGTGGGTAAGTCTCCCAACATAGATTTTCTGTATATGCTAAAACTCGAATTCAAGATATTACTTAAGTAATATTGAACAGTTTACTACTCAGACTTACTCTCCCATTTGTAAATAATATATGTTATGGTAAAGGAAAGAACTTAGCTTGTATGAGCAATGGGCCTTGACTTATTTTTGGACATGGAGTAATGCGCCCTAACAATATTGTCATTATGGGCCTGAAACAATATTTGTCTTATTTGAATAGGATGTTCAATCTTAAACCCTTTCAAAACAATGTTTATTTGTAAAAAAAAAAAAAGCAATGTTTATTGAAATGAATAATGTCTTACTTCAAACCAATATTATTTTATTTGAAGAGGTGACTGTATTTTTTAAATATAATATTTTATATTTAAATTAAATTATGTGTATATAAAATAGTTTGTTAGAATAGATAAAATTTAATATAGGATATGTTTGAATAAGATTTTAGGAAAGGGTTTATAAAAAAAAGGGTTTTTTGATAGCTTTTAGAAAATGGTTTATGAAGAAGAGTTTATAGAAAAAAATAGTTTTGAATAAATGAGTGTTTGGATAGTTATTTTTAGAAATACTTTTATTATTGGTAAATTACTAAAAATTATATGATTATTAAATATATGAAAGATAAAAGATGAGAGATGAGAGAGAGTGTAGAAGAGAGATGAAAGAAGGTATATAAAAGAAATGAGAGATAGGAGAGGGTGTATAAAAAAATGAGAGATGAGAGAAGGTGTAATAAAAATCAGGGGTAATATAGTAATTTGTTAGTCTATAAATTATTTTACTATTCCATAAGTTACTCTAATCAGTTTATCTAAAATTTTAGTTTTAAACAATAATTTAATCTAAAAATTATTCTGAATAAATATATATGCTTGTTTTAATTTTTTTTAAAATTTAAGTTTTAATCAAATTTAAATTTAGAGATAAACCAAATCTATTTATAGTAATCTTCCTTTATCGAAAGTAATAGTTTCTAAAGAAAGCAAATTGTTTTTTAAGAGCTATCAACCTTTGAATCCATTTCATAATTATAAAAAAAACTATTATCAAGTTTATCAAATTTTTTTTCTAGTCATGTATATATTTTTTTAGAGATAATTATAATTTATATATTATTAGACATTAAATATAAAAATATTTTTTAACAATACTTTGTGATTTCATTAGGCATGTTATGAGAAAACCTCTCGTGTTAGAACCAACACTGATTAGTAGTTTATCAATTTTTTATTAAATAAAAATATTATTTTATTAAAAATAATTTTATTTAAAATATTATTAAATTCTAAATATGATCCCTCCTCTTTAAACTTTATTTTGTCAGGAACCTGTTGGCACATAAAATTTTTTAATGCCCCTGCAATCAGAGGTCGAATTTTTATCCCTTTTCATGCGACAACGTAACAAACGTCGGTGCCTTGGTGGGGGCCTATAAGAGGTGGCTACACATATTGATTGGATGACAACGGTCCATTTGCGTGTCACTCGCTGACTGGACCAACACCTCGGATATTTTCAAGTTTTGTTTTAATACTAAGATTTCCATTTTTCATGTTCTCTATCCCCCTCCCTATAACTTGGAGCCCACTCCAGCTCGTGAGGGTATCTTCGTACAGAAAACCAGGAAGCTTCATCCTTTTTTTTAAAAAAAATAAATAAATAAATAAAAATATCAACCCTCACAAGGATTGTGCCTTTTAACTTGTAAGACGCTCCTCTGTACCGTAGCCACCAACGCAAAACAGGATTAGGTGACCCATTAATTTAATTGTAAAGATTCGATTTTTTTCATGTAAAGATTTTAATTTTTTGCACAGCCGTTCTACGTATAATTATAAAGCTAGGAGGCTACACGCGTCTGTATCTTCTTCCATAGTTGTGCTTCTCAGTCAGAGTCAATTGGGAATTTTTTTCCTCATTTCACGAGCTTTGAATGAGAATTCTACCTTCAAAACCTTCGGCTTCGTTCCAAACTGTTCCAATTATGCGAAACCCCTTTCTGTTTGTTTTTCTATAATTGGTGATCAGCCTAAAGCTTGCGATTTTCTTTTCATCAATTTCCTCCGGTAAATTTCTTCTTTCTTCTCCCTCGTAGGGTAAGAGTCTGCTCTCTTTCCTCTCTGTGTTTCCGTGTTTGTTATTGGATTCCTGATCTAATTGCGCTAGAATTCCCTTTTGTTGTTAATTTGGATGAGGAATTAGGTCTTGGAGTCTGCATATTAGTTTTATTTATTTTTCTTTTGTTACAAATTTCAATTCTATCGTTGGGAGTTCATTCTGGGTCGTGGTGATTATCGCCCAGAATCCCTAATCTTACAAACATGGCTGTACTATTGTAATTTCTTGTGAATTTGAGGTTCGGGCTTAAGTCACAACCTCAACTTCGTTTATTCAATCCTATTGTTCATCACTTGTGAAAATGTCGTCCTCCGGTGTGGCTGCTCTTAGTCCGTTTCGCAGTGAGCCGTTGGCTCCAAATATATTCCATCGCCCGTCACACTTGTCCCTGGATGATTCCATTTATATTTTTCTCTCCTTTTCGGGATCAATGACTCCCATGCGTGTTCTGGAGTGTGATACTATTGAGTCTGTAAAACTCAAAATCCAAAATTGTAATGGGTTTTTAAAAAGGAAGCAAAAATTGGTCTGTGGTGGCCGGGAACTAGCCCGGAGTGATTCTTTACTCCGGGAGTATGGGGTAATAGATGGAAATGTCCTGCATTTGGTGCTCAAATTGTCAGATCTTCAGGAGGTCAATGTGAAAACTTCTTGTGGCAAGGAATTTACATTTCATGTGGAACGAGCTAGGGATGTCGGGTATTTGAAGCGACAGATTGCAAAAAGGGAGAAACAATTCTCTGATCCTGAACAGCAAGAAGTTCTGTGTAATGGGGAGCAGCTTGAGGACCAGAGGCTTATCCACGATATCTGCAGCAAACTTAATGATGCAGTGTTATACCTGGTGATAAAAAAATCTGCGAAAGTTCAGGCAAGACCAGTTAAGAAGGGTTTCGTGTTGTCTGTTGTGGCAACAGAATTGAATGATAGGAAAAATTATGACACTGAGAGATATGATGTTGGTGAAGAAGTTTCCCGAGATACTGTGCCAAGAAAAACTCCTGATAGACATGCTCTTATGGAGCAGATTGTTGTTAACCCTAAGATTGAATTAGCTTCAGTAGTTTGTGATATGATAAACTCAGTATGTGATGGGTTAGTAAAAGGAAACTATCCAGTCAGATCTGCTGAGGGTACAGGAGGGGCTTACTTTATGATGGATTCAACAGGGCAGAAGTATATATCTGTTTTTAAGCCTATTGATGAAGAGCCGATGGCTGTTAATAACCCTCGGGGTTTGCCTACGTCATTGGATGGGGAAGGCTTAAAAAAGGGTACTAGAGTTGGTCAAGGAGCATTCAGGGAAGTTGCAGCTTACATTTTGGACCATCCAATAAGAGGGCGTCGCTCTTTATTTGGCGATAAGAAGGGCTTTGCTGGGGTTCCCCCCACAGTTCTTGTTAAGTGCCTCCATGATGGATTCAACAATCATGGGGACTTGACTCCTAAGATTGGCTCCTTGCAGATGTTCATGGAGAATAATGGAAGTTGTGAGGATATGGGGCCAGGGGCTTTCCCAGTTAATGAAGTGCACAAAATTTCTGTGCTGGATATAAGGCTGGCAAATGCAGATAGGCATGCTGGGAATATTTTGATCGGTGCTAAAGGAGAAAACGGCCAGGCCGAGTTGATTCCAATTGATCACGGATACTGCTTGCCTACAAGTGTAAGCACGTTATTTCATGCTTTATTTTTGGGTTTTAATGCATGTGGTTTATCTGCATCGGTTTTTTTCTCGCTATAAGGTTTCCACTCTTCTGTTGTTTCTTTCTGGGTTATGAACTTTGTTTTTATGGTAAAATGCTGGATCATGGACTGGTTTTAGTTCCAACCCTAAACTTGGAGGTGACATCGGTGGTAGTTAGATAGATGTAAACTTCATTTTCTTCTCAAGAAATAGATTCTGAAGTCTGATTTCTGTAGTTATTTTCCTAAAGCATTTATGACAGCCAGATTCCCATTTTCCTGTTCTAAACCTTTCATTAATCGCTACGATGCCACCAAACCGATATGATTCATTGGCTTTTCCACTAGTCCTGATTGAACTTTGAATTAACGTATGACATGTTTACCATTTACAGTTTGAAGATTGCACCTTTGAATGGCTTTATTGGCCTCAAGCTCGCCAGCCATATTCCCCAGAGACTATTGACTACATAAAGTCACTGGATGCCGAAGAAGATATCGCCCTTTTGAAGTTTCACGGATGGGATCTCTCAATTGAATGTGCTCGAATTCTTCGAATCTCTACCATGCTTCTGAAAAAGGGAGTGGAGAGAGGACTGACACCCTTTGAAATTGGAAGTCTGATGTGCAGAAAATCGTTGAACAAGGAATCAGCGATCGAGGAGATGGTAAAAACCGCGCTTGATTCTGTTCTTCCTGGAACGAGCGAAGCAACACTGCTCGATGCTGTTTCCCATATCATGGATCAGCACCTTGATGAGATTTCCAGTTCATTCTCTTGATGATTGTGTAGTTGAATCATGTATCAGGAACATGGTTGGTACACATACACAAATGTCTCTTCTGTACATGTGGTATAGTACATACTTATTACTCATATGATTTGATTTTTCTAGGTCATGACAACATTCTTTCATCGCAACGACTTTCTAGGTCTGGAATCTTTTTATATCTCGCGCATTTCACATATTGTAGTTCGCATTTTTTTTACTTCTTTCTATCTTTGAATTCCAGAGATGCATGAAGAATCGATTACGTTTGATAATTGTAGTTAAATATAATATTGTTGCAAAAATTCCTGTGACTGTTTGTCAGGACTTAAATGAGACAATATTACAAGCTTAGCAGAGTCCTTTTCATTATATGTGCACACAAATTATGTGTGCCAAATGCTGACTCAAAAAATAACAATAGTAAGTTTTTTAGTTATATATTCATTACCAAGTTATTATTTTTCTTAAAGAAAATATGAAGGTAAACATTTTCTATAGCTTCTTAATCTTGCTTTTGGTTTTACAAGATCCATAACTTATAATTAAGAAATTACCCATTTATGGGGAAGTAAGGAAGCTTTAAAATTTTAAAACTTAAGGCTTTTTAAGGACTACTAATAGTTTTACAAATTAACCACTCATGCTCTGAAAAGTGGTGAAGGAAAATTGATAAGAATATTTAATGAAATTATTAAATAGGATATTTAAATTTGATTATTAATAGAATATAATGATGTTATGTGTTGTTTAGTAGGATAATGTTTTTTTTGTTGTTGAACCACTCCTGCCTTGAAAATTTACCATGTAATCTTTTTAATGTTGTAAGGATATTTTAAATTTATTAATATATCTCAAAACATGTTTGTATGATCTAGAAAAACAAATAATTTTGAAAAGTATGAGTAGTAATTTTTTTTTTGAAAACATAATTGATAATTGATTTATATAATTTTCAAAAGAATTACAATTTTTGAAAATTTTAACTTTCCAATAAGAATAGAAACGTGCTAGGCTGCTAGCGCCTTTGCAGTGTGATTTATCTGCCTTCGAGAAACCAATATGCATGTATCTGAGACTTTATGAGCAAAAGAATTATTCAGAACTAAGACTTTAATATTATTAATTTATTATTATTCATGTTCAATTTTTCAAGTCAGCATATGTGCTGTTATGAAGCGTGGGAGTTTTATAACAAGTAAAGTTCAAGCACCAATTCAAACGACAAATTCAAATCTCCTTGTATGGCTGGTTAGCTACTTTTGTTTTTTAATGAAGATATAGACCTAATATGTTTTGGAAAGAAGCAACTTCCTGCAATATTCATATCAGTAGGAATAACTTGTCAAAATGTTGACTTTTACTCTTATATATGAACATAAGTATCTTTGGATCGACCACAACATAAGCAAAATCCCATTTACAAAATCAAAAACAAACACCAACATCTATAGCCACGATTTTCACCTACAAGCAGAGAAGATCATTCTTGAGGGGCAAAAATTTAACCACGTCTTCTTCCTTCTTCTCAGCCATTAACAACTGATGATCTATGTTTTACAGCTCCGCCATGGTCTCGCATAATCCGGTGGAAGATCGACAGGCCACGCGGCCCTATTTTTCATGGGACTTGATTGAGTGTTTAAGCATTAGGTTCTCTGAGAAAAACATGACACGTGGAAAAACCTTGTTTAACAGACTCAAGCATATAGTGCTAAATTGCTTAAAGATATCCACTTGTCGCGTTTTTATTGGAGAACCTAATAGAATACATATGAAAGTTGAACCAAAGTTTTGTGCTTCACCGTGTTTATTAAATTTCATCCTTTAATTGTGAATGTTTCCCCTGTTCCCCCTGTAAAACTTTGGTTTGTCTTCAAATGGCGAACAACGTCAAGCGGTGTGCAAAACTCATCATCAGTTTCTCGGTTTCTTCATCTTTCGGTTCAACCTTGTATTAGATTATAGAAACCAATAAATACAGAATCCACATGGAAAATACTGAGAACTTAAAGAAGCGGATCATGAGACAGTTAATACCTCTTAACGGAGCGGTCACTGAAACCAAATACCCCTTTCATTAATGAGTTTATATCTACAGATTGCTCCTTCATGATCATATCATGGTACATTTTGCTGCCAATTTCAGTAACTTGTTCTTCCACTTCTTCAAGAGGTTGATCTATATTGAGTTTAAGTTCCCCTTTCTTGATGACAGTAACACCAAATCCATTTGCTTTGGCTTCTCGGAAAGCATCCTGTGATATTTAATAACAGCTCATAAATCATTTCAGAATAAAACTCACCCCCAAGAAGAATGAGAAAAGCTGGTTAAACATGAAAGATATCCATATGGACCAAAGAAATGAAGGTTTCACCAATAATATCACATTGTGAAACAGAAGGACAATCAGCTAAAAACATGAACAGAACTACGATTTTCTCTATCCAAATCTGCAATAATTTCCTACAAATGAACAAAAAATGATATGTGGAAACCTCAACACTAGTGTGAACAAACTCAAATATAATACCTTTGGAGGCTGTGCGACAACGAAGGCCTGGCCATTTCCAAGCATATCCAAATGAGCCTGAATGATGTAACAAAGACTTTTGCAGTCACCAGCATCTTGAAAAGCAATCACATGATGTGGCTTAGGTTCGACTTCAAGATCTTTAGCCATCTCTAATGAATAAAAACCTACTCTCTGTTCTCCATCATCAATTGTATACAATTCAATGCACTGGAATAAAATAAACAAATGAATCAAATGGGAGATTTAAAAACTTGATTAGGACGATACACTAAACTACCTTAAACTCAATACAATATGCATACCAGTACATAAGGAAGATCTAGCCACCATAGGTAATCTTCTTCTCTGTCGTCTGCATATTCACGATATTTGCTCACCACAGCTTGTGGTCCAAACAATTCCATCTCTCTTTTAACTTTGTTGAGCTTCTTTTCTAAAATACTCTTGTTCCTATCGGGTATCCTGTTCATCAATTCAGCAGCCTCCTCTATTTCTTTTTCAGTAATCCATCGATCCAAGTCCTTCCCAATGTCTTTCATTGCTGATTTAACTTCTGGATCTGTCTCAGCATTGTAAGATTCCAAAAAACCTTGGGACCATTTCTTTGTGTGCTGCCAATATTCCTTCCCTAATTTTTTGCCAGCTTTAACAGAACCATCACTCCCTTCAATAACAGTCTTTGGATTTATCTGATTCTTATTGTGAATTTTCATTAAATCCCTGGCTGCTACATTGTCCTTAACATTTTCATGAGAAGATACAGCAGCTGTTGTTTTAGCAAATCCATTTTTATCATTCTTCACGGGCTCCATCGTGCTGGTGAAACCTTTCTTTCTTTGTTCAAGAAAGTCATTGAGGAAGTCAGGAATTTTCTCCACAGGGGGCCCTTTCCAGCGTGGTATGATTTTCTCTGGTGGATCATATAAACTAATGCCATCTAGAGGACGAATAGAAAAAAACGAGAACCATCAGCATGGTGCTTCAAAATAAAAAAAAGAAAATGCTGGCTAATAAATCTTAAAATTTTGATCATACAAAATAAGCCTATAAGAAATCCAGGAGCATTTAATTGCTATTTTCCAGTTCATGCATTAGAACTAACAACAACAAAAGGATGTTGGTTACTTAGAAATCAAAAGTTCATTAGATTCTAAATAAATATTCTTATTACCTGCTCCATAATCAAGATTTTCAATATTTGAATGAAGCCATTCGTGGAGGTAAGAAAGCTTTTTATTTTCTTTCTCCACTTTTTTCTCAAGACCTCTGAAAAATGCTTCTTTATCTTTATCATCTGTCAAATAAAATGGCTCACGCCCAGCCAGTTCATTATCGCGGACTTTAAAGACAATGTCTCTAAGATGCTCATTTTGCATCCACTCAAGTTCTCCACCCTCTTCAAGCGGTTCCTTCTCATTAGTAATATCTAAAGGTTGATCAACCCTCTCTTTTGCAGACACATAGTTGTCTCTAAATCCAGCTCTGATTTTCTTAATTATGGGCTCAACTTCATCAAAGTTCTTCTCCAACCAATTTTCTGTCTTTTCTGATAGACTTGTCTCTGTATTGACACCATTAACTTCACTGTATAGAGAGGTCTCAGAATTATGTGGATCTCCCACTTCATGTTCAACCACAGAATCTTTGATGTAGTCATTCTTCAATATACCAAACTCCTTATCGTTCTGATTAGAATCTTCACCAGCATCTATGGAAGGCTTTAAATCTGATATCCCAACTAAAGCACTATTTCTGGGCACTGCAGTATTCATCTCTAACAGTTGGCTTTCTTGACTACTAGAGTCAATACCAGTTGGAGATATCAAATCGTCCATATTATTATTAATGATTTGCATTCTCGATTCTGTTCCAACCTCTTGCTTGTCATGTTTCTTTGAAAGGTAAGCCTTAGCTTCCCTCACTGATCTTATGACCAGTGGTTTATTGTTTGTAAAACTTTCTTTTCTCATACATGAATCATCAATGGTTGTATGCGGGAGCTGGCCCACTTCCTCATCCTTTGGCTGCACAGTACTTTGATAGAGTTCTGTTTCCTGTTTATTGCATTTTTTATCGTTTGAATCTGTTGCATTTGAAGCTTCCAGATTGAATCCATCCGCAAGAACTACCTCGTGTGGAAATGAATTATCCATAATTTCTGTAACATCTGTGCATGGTGTTTGCAGAGTTGCATCTATATCCACTGTTTTCCCCACAACATCATTTTGATGCTTACTTGAACTAGTATCCTCTTCACTGAGTTTGTGGACACCTTCCACCTCACTGTAAGTTTCCCCATTAATGAAGTCGTCCATTTCCCTACCGCTGCTACCTAAGCAATGAGCTTTTCCTTCAATCTCCCGAGCCTTCCTAGCCATATCTCTGATTTCTTGAACTTTAGAGGTCATATCTGTAGATGTAGCTGTCGCTTTAAAGGATAAATTCCCAACTACAATTCTATCAGAAGAAGCTTTAGCTTTCATGATTTCATTCTTGAGTTTTTCCTTATCTAACTTGGGCTTTTCAATGCGTAACATCGGTGGCTCTGAAGCTTCTGAAATGACATCCACAGTACCCTTCAACATCTCTTTCTCCTTTCTTGACTTAAGTTTTCTCCTCATCATTTCTTTCTCCATTTCTGTGTATTGAGTTTCCTTGGTTTTAAAAGTAAACAGGCCTTTCACTGCCCACATTAAAACAAAAACACACAGCACTCTGCCACCAACTCCTGAAAGCTTGGGGAGCAAGTCCGGTTGACTGGCAAAACCTCGAATGGTGTTGACAAAACCAGTCTCCCTCTCCTTGCCTTGAACCACAAACTTAGCTACAGAACTATTTTTTGGTATGGCATTATTACCATTCTCCATCTCCCTAGCCAGACTTTTGGCAGACAATATTTTGTAATTTACTTCTGGAAAGTCCTCAATTTCTTCCGGCTGAACTTGGCTTCTCCTTAATATTTCTCCTTCATCAACTGACACCCGTTTAACATTCCCTGAAGAATCCTGATAAACTGTAAATATTGGATTAGACCCTATGCCCCAATTCACAACATCCTTCTTGTACTGGTCTACCCAATTCTCCAATTTATCCATCAAAACAGATTCACCCAAAAGTTTCGATTTTTCTTTTTCTACACTAACATTTTCAACCCCATTGTGATCAGGCACTCCCTTAGCAGCTTCTTTTTCTTCCATTCCCATATTATTCGAGTTCTCCTCAAAACTGCCTATATCATTAAATCTAGAAGGTGTGTTCTGAGTATCATATTTTGGATAAAAGAGATTCTCATTTAGACGCACCTGCTGGTCCTTAAGGAGCTTCTTCCTCAGCGAGTTGCGGCGTTTGGCGGGTCGGCCGAAGTGTGCCCAAGTCTGAAACTTTCTGCTGTTGGAAATGGATACATCGATTGGTAATGAGTTTCTGTGAAATCTAGAGCTGGTTCTTTTGTGCTTATGTGAAAACTTTCCGTTCAAATCTTTGATGTGGCAGAAAATTGGGATTCCAGATATAATTGGAAAGTTTTTTTGGGCTGAAACAATAAGAATCGTCATCGAAGAATATAGAGAAACTAAAATGAGAGAACGGTCAAGCTAAAGAAACATTAAGAATATCGATTGGAAAGTTATTTTGGGTTGAATTGTGTGAAATGGAGTTATACGCGAGAATGGTTTGGCAGAAACCTCAGTATCGAAGGTCTAAAACCTCAGAACTGTAGCATAAGCTTTTGGTGACATTCGTCCTCATCGTCCTGGCCAAGGTGGAAAATACCAGTACGTCGTCGTTTGTTTGCCCGCCGCCGCCAAGCTCAAAGACGTTAATTAAAGTTTTGTGAAACCCACTAGTTTAAATAAATTTATAATAAGGAGATAAATTCGGATTGTAAACTTAAATGTAAACTCGTTGAGAGTTTAGTTTTATCTATAAATAACTATTAAAAATATATAATTAAATAATTAAAATATAAAAATTATTAACAATTTAATTTACATATATTATATATATAATTAAAATAAAATCCACAAATATTTATAATTTATCATATTTAATAAAGAAGTCTATTCATGAAGTCATTAAATATAGTTAAATTTAAATATTAATACTAATTTAAAAATAGTTAATACGATTTTATAAATTAAATATAAATTCAATAAATTAACTTGTAAGTTTAATTAAATTTGTTGTTAGTACAAATTTAAATATAACTTGATATAATTTTATAAGATAAAAATATAAAAATATAAAGTCATCTTGCGAGTTTAATAACAATAACATTAATTAACTATTATCTAACAATATTATCTAACAATTTTTTTCGTTTGATGAAAATTGCTTTTTTTTTAATTGGCCAAAAATGTTTTTGGCAAGAAAATTATTATTTTGAATTCCCATATTTTGAATTTGTTTAAAAATCATCTTAAAATTGAAACGTTCTCTAATTATTATTATTATCGAGAATTATTTTGAAATTGCTTTTGTAAAAAGCACAATGACTACTAGCCTTTTCATTTGCGAATAAATGGTTTCAATTTTTAAAATCGAGAAATAGTCTATGAACTATATTATTCAGAATAAAGTGTTCTTATTCGTTTTCATTAGCACTATTAATTAAGAAAAGCCAATTCTCATGGAATTCTTTTGCTAAATTGATCAATTTTCCCAATGCAAGCAAAAAAATTGCTTTTGCAAAACTGATTTTTCTAAACGGACTTTTCCCAGAGGCTTTTTTCCTGACGAATAGCCCAACATGCGAATAAAACACTAATAACTTTTGGTGCCAAGGGTGAGGAAAGCTTCTCAATGAATTTAACGTATGATTACAGGCTGACGGATATAAATCCAGAAGACAGTAGGAATATATAATAGATGCACTGTTTTACAAGTGTAAACCTTCATCGTCATCATCTGCTGTAACTCGACACTTTTCTTCAGAAGCACGAAACTTAGGTAGAATTTTCAGGCGTCTTGTTATCAGATTCTCCGATAAAAACAAGTAAATATTCTCCTTTCTAATTTCATCGATGCATAATTGGAAGTAAAAAGTTATTTTACATGTCATGGGGTTATTTGAGAATCTGATTGCAAACACACGGGAAATTTCACCTAAGTGTGTAATTCATTCCAAAATTATCTACAGATATAGCAATCACATCACTCGTTAATCTCTCTCCATTTAACTGCAGAGAGTGGGTATGCAAACTCCACCTTCAGGATTTTGCTGTTCTTTCCAGATCCTTCCTGTGACTCGTAGCTTCAACTCTTTCCTGTCCCCACCTGAGAAGAAAAGCGCCATGTTTCTGTACACAATGAGGCCATCATGGCTGTCCCTAACTTTCTTATGGCTGTCTCTTATGCTTCTTGGGCTGCCCTCCCATATTTGTTTTCGACCATTCCCTCCTATCTCCAGACTGTAGCAGTAGCTCCGAGCTTCTCTTTCATCGCCCATGAACCGAAGGAATGCCATGTAAACAGGAGCCATACCAAGCTGGAAGGCTTCAAAATGGAGACAGAAGTACTGACCAAAACAGTGGAAGACCTGCAAGTTAATTTGGATTATATCTCAAGATATATGAGTTCTGCTGCCTGCATGATATCAATGAATATGAGCAAGAAATGCATAGCAGAGAACATTGTATGAACCAAATCCAGAGAGGGGAAACTATAAGTTAAAATTCATTTTTTTCCTTTTTGATTTTCTGGAGCTACAACGGTATACTTACGGTTAACATCCATGTTGCATTTTCTACTTCCACAGGATTAGACTTGACATAGCGATGGTTAAATGTGCATCCCGAATGCATATCGACCCTGTGGTCATCCCGTAAATGAGCAACGAGGTATGGAATATCCCCGACAACAGAACAGTCTGACCCGGCATACGGGCAATTGTATGGTCTGAAATTACAAATAGACTCATGTTTGAGTTTGCTATAATAGGGAAATATCTCTGGACAACCGAGCGAGCCGTATCTGCAAGGCAGTTCAAGTGATTCTGCTATTTTCTCCAGTGCCAGACACCTTATATCCCCAAGTTCCTGTCTACAGGTCGGACATCGATTGTGTACCCTTGTCTTACAAGTTGAACAAAGTGTATGCCCATTGTGACACTGCAGAAAAATTTTGATCAAAAATCAGTGACTGCATAACGGACATCCTTGATCCCATTTATCAACTTATAGCATCCTTAGAAGAACCATAAAGCATAGTTCTAAAGATCAATTGTTTTTTTCTTTTTCAGGATAGTCTTGAGTATCATTTTCTCTTTCTTTAAGTATACTCCAAAGCTCAAATTACTTTTTACACTATGAGAAAAATTTGACAGGAATGCACCATCAGTTGCTCAAATAGACTTCAGCACACTATAAGCTAAAGAAATAACCGGAATGTTAACACACTCTAAGCTAGAGAGCAATAATCAGAATGTTAATCTAAGATATTTGCAAATAAGTAAGTTGATTCATAACGTTGGATTCTGAACTTCGGTATTATGACCCGCTTAATGTCCATGTTCTTGTTTCTAGCATCAGATTAAGTCTGACTTTGGTGATAACTATGAACCAGAGAGATGAAGCCCAATGTTATAGCCGCTAATTGCTGTATGTCTTCAAAGAACCTAAGTCACAGAAACGTACTTAACCATCACTTGTAACTCACAGGGTCACTACTCCGCACAGGTGCGAGGAAGGTGAAGGATATTACTACCTCTTGCAAATAAAACAATAAAACCAATCAATCATCCAATAGAATTTCTTCATAGCAAAGGAACTTAGGTGGCAAAATCATAGCATGCATTAATTTTTAAACCCATTCTAAAACACCCATGTTAAACCCCTGGAATAACCCTTTTTCCTCCACACTTTTGCAAAGTAATGTGAATATAATTGGGTTGACGAGAGGTAAGCCTCTGCCATGGAATTAAGGTTTCTAAGTGAAGCATTCATCTGGCGGTACCAAAGGAATTATGAAACTGGCGAAATTCCACAGATCTGGATGAATAGGAAATGATCTTTAGGACCACAACTTTTCCCATTACTAATCATATAACTATATTCCCTGAGTGCTGAAAAGTCGTGCAAGAAGCAAAAATCAAACTAAGGATCCTTACTTCAACGAACCATAGGAATCAAATCCACAGGGATTCAAAATAATCGAAGTTTAAAAATGAACTACCAGCAAACATAAGAGAAATCCTCTCCATCATAAATAACTAAGATTTCCAATGCAACCATGATCTAAAAACATAAAAGGAAATAAATGAAACGGCTACACTCATAACCTAAAGAAATACAACAGCAAATAAGATGGTAACCACACAAATCGCGTGAATGGAACACAGAAAGCAGCAAAGTATCAAGTCAACCAAAAAGAGAAAGCAGGATCGGAAGAACCCTTGAAGCAGATTAAATAAAAGACCTGATGGATTGGAGGATACATTGAGCTGGTGCAAACAGGGCATTCAAGCAGCTCGTGGACGCTGGTAGTACCAGGACCATTGTTATGCAGCTTCGTCGTGATCGAAGAAAACTGATGGGGAATATGCTCATCATTATCCATAGTCAAGGATGATACAGTGCTATCAAGACTACTCGATTCCATTCTATCACCTAAAAACATATGATCAGTTCGATCGAGGGTTATAACCGCCTCAAATCGCTCAGCCAATTCCAACACCAGAGAACCAAAAAACGGTATCAAGAAGCGAAAATCGAAGTGGGTCCGAGAGTTCTTGATACTTGGGGAAAGAACTTGAATTTAGAAGACAGATAACTGAAGGGGGGAAATATTTTTAAACTGACTGATTAAAAAACACAAAATTGGATGCTTTTCTTCTTGGGTTCTCCCAGCAACAGAATAGGGGTTCCCAAATTCAAGGGATTTCGCTAAAAGTAGAAAGGGTGAGGTTAGAGAGAGAGAGAGATTCAAGAGGAAGAGAGGAGGATGAAGATTGAAGGAGGAAGGAAGGCAATTATTATGGGGATTGGCACCCATAAGAGCAATAAGAGCAGTGATTTATTAGTGGGACAGGTAGATGATGGAGTTTCATTCTTTTACTATTGTTACAGTGATAATGGTGGAAGAATAAGTTATTTAATTAAAAATTAATTACCTAACAATAAAGAATAAAGAATTGAAGAAGCCAATTAGCTGGATTGGGTTCTGGGAGTGGGAGAATTTTCAGCCTTACAAGCATAGCCTTCACTTGACGGCAGGATAATTTTTGTTTGGTTAATTTGAGCTTCATTAGACATAAAAATACTTTTAAAAATTATGTAAAAAAGACAACTTTTTTATTATAGTAGGAACGTTTTTGTTTTTCACAATAGATCAGGAGGATTTGATTTTTTTAATTAAATGTTTATAATATATCTATTTTTAAAATTTGAACTTTAGATGCGCTAAAAAGTTCATTTATATATTTTCTTATTTTTTATAGTTTGATTTAAAGTTAGAAAATAAATATAATTTTTCTTAATGTACTTTTTTTATTTCTCCTAACATTTTTTTTTGAAATTATCCTTCTATATGGATATGATTAATTTTGTAAGAATAACTTTATAGTAATTGAACGGGAACATGATTGATGAGATATAAAAGGAGAAGAATTCCTTATTTCTTGATCTTGATTTTATACAACATCTAGGAAGGAAGAAAATATATGATATATAATTGATCTAGTAATATAAAGTTCTCCGGTGGATCTTTTTAAATCTCAAATTTAATTTTTAAAAAAATATCTATACTAAAAAGAGTAGTCACAAGCCCTAAAATAAAGATAGTTGATAATAAGATAATTTTAAGTGTTTATTTGGATTAATATTTATAAAAATAATTTTTATGTTAACTATATTTTATAAACTGAAGTTAAAATAAAAGTTAATTAATTTTAAAACATAAAAAAATCAATTTGAACGCATACTTAACTTTTGTAACTCAGAAATTTTTAAATGTGTTTTAATGTCTAACTTAATTAAAAAAAAATCATTCAATTCTAGTGCCAATTTAAATAATTTTTGGGTTGAAATTAGTTTTCGGCCTTTTGGGATTAAAAAAGCAGATCCAAACAAGATATAAAATTAGTGCTCTAAGCTTGTTCCAAGTCTAACCGTAGGTCAAAATGATAGGCTTCTTGACTTTGAATTGGTAGATATGAGGGGCAATTCAAGAATATGACTTCAAACGTTTTATTTAATGAAATATCATCAGTTTTAAGATTCTTGGTTTTATCATAATGTTCAAGACTTTTTTTTTTTGTTGATATTCAAGACTTTTTTTTTTGTTGATATTCAAGACTTTTTTAACAGCAGTAACTATTGTCATAGTACCATTTCCATATTCTATAAAGGTCGTGGGGATTTTCAATCAACTTATCCTGTCAAAATAGAATGAATTATAACTGTTATTTCATTTTCACAATCCATTTACTGTTTGTCTATTCATGCCACTGTCAATTTGTTTTCCCTTCCCTTTACTGCTAAACAGAGACTTTCCATCAATATATTATAATCTATCTTTAAGGGTTACATTTAAATTAATGATCAACATTCTTTATATCAAGGAAACAAAATGTAGACCTTTTAAGTAATTCTATCCACCCTTCTTACGTCTTATATACATGTAAGTGACGTAATAATATTCTTGGTACATGTGATTCTTCAAAAGATGTACCTTGTTTGAGAGGAATGAATTCTTCTTATCTAGCAATTCTCATATAATTTTCCCCTTAAATATAAAATCATTAAGGATAATATATTAAAATTAGATCACATGAATTAAGGGCTAATCTTGTTCATGTGCAGACATGATATCAACAAGAAGAGAGGTTTGCGACAAGAAACATAGGCATCAGATATGACTTGGAATCAACGTTACTTGAGAGCCAAAATCAGACAGCAGAGTACAAAAGATTCTATAAATATAAAATCTTCTACTTTCGGCTCATGACACAACCAACTTCCCAAAGTAACAAACAAGTACTCTTGTGATTCCCAAACCACCAAAAGCTTCAGTTTGGTACCAACCCCTTATTACTGTTTCTCTATTTACTCACTATTCTTGTTTGACAGTACAACAGATGAAATAGAATTGATAAAGGAAGAATTACTCTATAATCTCATATAAGTAATATAATCCTTGAAAAGTACTGAGTTGTTAATATATCATAACTTATTGTCATTTTTTATGTTGGATTTTGTTATTATTATACTATTCACTTATTGTATGATTTTTCAGTGATTAAATTGTTTGTACAAAACTACACAATAATTTTCCTATTCATAAAATAACACACAAAGTATTGGACTCAGAAGATGAAGTAATTCTAGAGAGTGAAGTAAATTTCAAAAGTTTTGGCTTGAAGTGATGATATATCAAGTAAATTTTGAGATATGCAGAAAAGAGAAATAAAAGACCTAGGGAAACCCATTCATGAGTCTCGTTTTATCTTTTATCACTCTTCTACTAGAGACTTTTTGATACAAGAGAAGAGAATATCCTGACTTGATTAATAATAATAACTAACTCATCAAGTCCACCACCACCGGTACAGTTGGGATGCTTCTAAATGTGGGATAAACAAGGTGAGGTGCCCTTATGTTATCATTTAATTTATCTCCCCTTAGCACTGCCAAAAGCACCACCCCAAGAATTTTTCATTTCAAGATACATTTATTTGATTTTCCTTTCACTAATTTTTTCCTCATAGGTGTCAACAAAGGCATCTCAATCTCCATTAATTTCAAAGATGGGTAAAGTAAGCCAAGACTCACAACAAGAGCCTCAAGTCTCGTCAAATGGCAGTTTGAGGTTTAAAGAGTTTCCCAAAAAGCACAATATGATCTCAAGTATAAATTTGTAACTTCATATAATTTGCCCAACTTGCAGTCATCTGGCACTGGCACCCTATTATGTACAAATGATTCTCACTGAAATTGTGGAAATATGCCAGAGAAAATATCACAGCAACTAGCCCCAAAACGGCTTCTCTTATTCCTTGGTGAGCCAAGTCACTCTCTAAAAAGGAATGAATATACATAAAAAAATTAGTAAATTTCCTTAATTCAACAACGCAAGGTTTTACTCATTGTATCTGATCCTGAGTTTTGACTAAAAGTAAATCCTGCATGCTCAAAATGAACCCAGTTTACCATTGGTTCGGGAAGGCCTCTCTATCGTGTTGTCTGGTGGTAGCATCCCTAGCCCGAGAAGTCAGAAGCTTCTGGGCTATTCTGTCTTTTGGTGTTACTTTCTTTCGAAGCATGGATGCGAGACTTCGCTTGTTGTCTCTGGAAGATAAATTCCCTTCATTAGTCACATCCCCATCTAGTCCAAGAGATGCAGATCTGGAAGTAGAAGCCAAAGCTGCATCTCGTAAAACGGATTCGTTGTGTTCCCGAATTTTGGCTAGTTTTGCACGCTTCATCATCTTTTTATCAATTTCTCGCTTCTTTGCCACCTCTTTATCTCTTTCATGAACATTCTTCACCGCTTGTTTAGCCAACTGCTCCACTAGATCAATCCCTAAATCAACATTTACCTTGTGTTCAGATGGGCTCTGATTGAGTGGCTTTCCTTCATCATCCCGATCAACATTTACCTCGTCTTCAGATGGGTTCTGATTGAGTGGCTTTCCTTCATCATCCCGAGGAACAATAGATCCATGAAATGGACAAACTCTCAAGTCTCTTCTCTGACAGAGCCCTCCTTTCCTCAAAGGAGCACGACATGGTTGGATCTCCACTTGCTTCTCTTCATAGAGTGCCGCGTGAACATTCAATTCAGCAATTTTATCTGCTGGGATAATGGCATCAGAGTCCACCCTCCCCCAGTGATTATCAAGCTCCAAACCCCGCTGGTTAGCCATAAAAACCCTGCTTGAACCCCAATCATCCAAATGAGAACTCCACGTTACCACAGGAGCTTCAGCTAGAAGTTTTCTCTTCGGAGAGTTTGAGCCTTCTTCATTCCCTTCACGAGCTAGGCTATTGGTGTTAGAGCTGTTAGACTCTTTATTTTTTGAACTGAGAGCACCATCATTCACTTTATGGGAAGTTGATGCCATGTCAAGATGTTTGTCTTTGTTCTTGGGAGCACTAGTTGCAACTTCATTAGCTACAAAATTACCCTCCTCCCAAAAATCTTCTTCCTCACGATGTTTTGATGTGTTTTGAAGAGAACATCCAGCCTCTTCACATTTCTTTTGAACTGATTTCAGACGATTGCGAATGTCAATGAATTCCTTCAAAGAAGAATCTCTAAATCTATTGTCAGCTACTTCAACCCTTACTAGAACAGAGATCCATTCTTGGATATTAATAGAATGCTTTGTCACTAAAAGCTTGTACAATTCCCTCAATGCATCAAAAATCACCTTGTTATCGCTGTTCTCATGAACCTGCTCTCCTTCTTTTATGGCATCGAGACGCATCTGCCGCAGCTCAGGATGACGGAACTCTTCCACTTCGTCATCTAAGAAATCATCTTGCATAAACTCCTCTTTTGAGTTCAAAATTTCCAAACATTCTCCAATCTCATCCACTGTGGATAATATTTCTCCCTTTATTGACGATAGATTCTGTCTCAAATGTTCATATTTGTTCAACAAGATTTCTTTGGATCTTCTCTCTCTTTCCCTTCTCTCTCGTTGCATCCGCTCCACATTTGCCTGTATTTTAGGAAATTGAAGCCTAAGGGTATTCTTTAGGTAATCATACCCTAATCTGAGTTGTCTGTAATGAACCCCAAAAGAGTGGTTCCATTTTTCTAAGAATTCAATGGCCTTTGAACGTAAAACAGATGCAACAGCTGGGGGAGCAGGTAGTGGCAGATTTCGTCTAAATCCAATACTCAAACTTGCTAACTGGTCCAAATTCTCAACAATAAGAGTTCTAAAAAGCTTTGATCGCATGAACAGTTCATCAATTATTAGAAGTGTGAGGTACCTAACCTGCAACATACATCTATCAAGGTCATAACTTGTTTTTCATTATTCAAATGATAAAGTAGCCTCAAAAGTTAAAATTTTTAATATATATATATATATATATAACTATTAAAATGTCCCTAAGAAGAGCCCCAAAGAGTTTAAGCTAAGTACTACCAATCTCTGTAATTCTCATCAGTGACTTGAAAATGATTGCAATAATAAATGGCAAGAACCACTACAACGACAAGAACTCATCTTTTATTAACAACCTCACATGATGAAATTTTCCTGATGTTTGGAGATGGGCAGATATAATTGCTCAATTCATGAGTCAATTGAAGACTGTCTAACTGAAACTTGTTTAAACTTGTTCATCCAGTAATTCAGAACCTCTGAACTGTCAACTACAAATGATATTTTAATCGTGAAAAGATAAACACACTCTAATCTCATGTCATATAGAAGCATTAAGAATGATAAACTTGTTCAAATACGTATTTCAGAAGATAAACAAAATATTTAAAGATCCAATCTCCTAAAACACACATGATTCGAACGTTCACAGCTAAGGTTGCAAATTTACGGAACAGTTTCTCGTGAATTCAAATGCCAAAATTGAATTCAATCCAAATTGAATGACCAAAAAAAAAGTCCTTGGGTAACGAAATTAATTCATCCACAAAACTACAAAATTAAGTATGAGAACCTGAGAGTGGTCTCGCTTCATGAGGTCCATAAGTGTTTGTGCAGCAATTCGGAGCTCTGAATCAGAGTATCGGACCACCGACTTGATGGCCCGAAGGAGAACAGGATCGACCTCTGGCGAAGTCGACGTTGTGGCCTTCTCTATCAAAGACCTCACCTTTGTTCCCCGAGCCCTTCTCTCCTCTTCTTCCATTGACGATCAAATCCAATCGATTATCAAATTCATCAAATTTCAATGTCGAATTTTATTACCAGAAAAAATCCTAATTTGAAGTTCACGGTTTCATTGATATTTTTGTGCGGTCACATACCGCCCGAGTAAGAGGTGCAAAACAAATAGGGAGAAATAGAATTACATAGAAGGACTCCGGAGAAAAGAAAATAGACAGCAAGGGATAACAAATTTGTGAAATGACAAAGAAGGACCACGGTTATATATTTATTCCAGGTCAACCATAAAACAAAGAAAACCCGGGCCACGTTTCTTTGAAAGTCTTTTAGCTCAAAGGGACTACTTTAGATAAAAGGAAAGTTGTTGATAAAGTAGGGTACAATTAATAAATAGTTAATTATGTTAAATATAATATTATATAATTTAATTTTTTTATAAAGGTAAAGTCATTTATTACTTTAATTAATAAATTGTTAGTAAAAAAATATTTTAAATTGTTATATATTTTAGATAATAAATAATGTGATAATTTTATTAAAAAATAGGGAAAAAAATATAATTTATCAAGCGATTTTGGGGGGAGGGGAGATTTTACTCCCCTCATTTTGTTTGAGTATATAAAAATTTTAAGAGAAAGGGACTATTTTTTTTAAAATAAATTTTCCTTTTAAGCTTAACTTTCTCTCTATAATTGAGAGAATTTAGAGAGAATGAATATATTTTTACTTTATCATACTATTATGGTCATAATTTTTTTAATATACTAACATTACTTATATATTATATTTTATTAAATTATTATACAAAATAACATAAGAATAATTTTGTCAATATAAGAATATTTTTCCTCCCCTCCCTTAATACCTCCCTTTAATATTAATTTAAATAAGATAATAATAAAATATTTTATCTTTCATTTTTTTATTTTTTTCTATTAAAATCTCTCAACTCCTCTCTTTTCCATTAACTCAAATACACTTTTAAAAAAGCCAGATCTAGTACCTCAAATGTAACACAACTAACCTTTTCTTCCTGCCAATATGTAACAAAGACAAGCACATGACATATCATTTGTCATTCATCAATAAAATATATAAAGACTATATAATAATACTGCAAATTTGAGAAGTTTGTCCATAAATTTTTTTAGACAAAAAGTCATTAGGCAAGACTTGCAGAGTACAAACTAGATTTGGGTAAGATAATAAAGCAGTATGAGCAATTATTGGCTTCTCTGAATACATGATCAACAATATCAATCCAATTTTACTCTATGAGCCATCTGATGCAGTTTATAGAATTAGGAGTGCTCACTCTATATATGAGTGATGGCTTCTAGAGAATCATAATAGACATTGATTTTGTCACATTTTTAGTCCCAACAAAGATTAAGTCATCATGTGAAGCAGTTCTATAATAATAGATGTATTTGAATTAGATTATAGTGAATATATTATAGGTACAATAGATTATGAAAAAAAAAATAGGTATACTAGGTTATTAAGAATTAATTATGAATATTAAATTTTAGAGTATAGATTATGAGAATAATAGATTTTAAGTATAATAGAGTTTTGTGAACAAATTATTTTTTAACCAAAACTATAGTTTTGGATCAAATAATCCAAACACATCTTATTTTTTCACAATTATTTTTTTTACAAAAACCAATAACTATCCACACACTAATTTTTTTATAATTAATTTTTTACAAAAATTAATAAATTATCCAAACACTATTTATTTTAGGAAGAAAGACAAAAAAAATCCATTTAAATTTCAAAAGGATAAATTGGGCCTCTGAATATTGAAAAGCACAGATTGGGCAGGATGCCCAATCTGTCATTTATAAATTTATATGTAAAGACCAAATTACCTTTCACTTTCCCAATGTTTTGACAAAACAATTTACAAGTTTGCTAATAATATTTACAACTCTAACAATGATATTTGCAACTCCTATAATAATATTTATAACTTTGAGAATAGTATTTGTAATTTTAACAATGGTGTTTATAATTTTACTAATGATATTTGTAACTCCCATAGTGGTATTTGCAATTTCAACAATGATATTTATAACTTCCATAATAGAGAATAAGCAACTTTAACAATACGATTTATAACTTTACCAATGGTATTTATAACTTTGATAATGGTATTTGTAATTGGGAGAAATTCAATTTTAGCAATTGGGAGAAACACTGTAGCTTCATTGACAATACGATTTATAACTTTATTAATGGTATTTACAACTGGGAGAAATTCAATTTTGACAAGTGGAAAGAAACACTGTAGCTTCATTGATAATACGATTTACAACTTTGTCAATGGTATTTACAACTCTGACAATGGTATTTGTAACTGGGAGAAATCTAATTTTGGCAATTGGGAGAAACACTATAGCTGACACTGTAGCTTCTTTGACAATACGATTTACAATTTTACCAATGATATTTACAACTCTAACAATGGTATTTGTAATTGGGAGAAACATTATAGCTTTATTGACAATACGATTTACAACTTTGACAATGGTATTTGCAACTGAGAGAAACACTGTAGCTAACACTATAGTTTCTTTGACAATACGATTTATAACTTTGCCAATAGGATTTGCAACTTTATCAATGAGATTTGTAACTTTTTATAGGGGATTTGTAACTTTACCTACAAGATTTACAATTTCTTATAATGTGATTTACAACTCCACTTAGTCAAAACTACAATATCAATTACAGTGTTTCAAGTTATAAATATTATTATAGGAGTTACAAATATCATTGTCAGAGTTGTAAATATCATTGACAAACTTGTAAATCGTATTCTCAAAATATTAGAAAAGTGAAGGGTAATTTCGTCTTTGCACACAAATTTATAAATGACAGATTGAGCCTCCTGCCCAATTTATTATTTTTAATATTCAGAAGCTCAATTTATCCTTTTGAAATTTAAATAGACTTTTTTTGTCTTTCTCCCTTTTTTTTATAATCAATTTTTACCAAAAATAATAAACTATTCAAAAACTAATTTTTTTTCACAATCAATTTTTTATCCAAAATTATAGTTTTGGAAAAGTTAAGGAGAACCACTTCTAATAATAAATTTTAATATAAATATATTCTCTAAAAATTAATATAAACATCTCAATAAAAAATATAATTTTTGTAAAATATATTATATTCAAAATATATTTTTTTATAAAAAATATATCGTCTAAAAGCTAATTCAAATACATCAGTTAGCAGTTATTCTCCTAATTTATACTAGAATCATAGTTTTAATAAAAAAAATAGATTGTAAATAAAAATTAGTGTTTAGATAATTTATTAGTTTTCTTAAAAATTTGATTATTAAAAAATTAATGTTTAAATAATTTATTAATTTTTGTAAAACATTG
Organism: Leucaena leucocephala; assembly: GCA_037074615.1. Taxonomy (NCBI): domain Eukaryota; kingdom Viridiplantae; phylum Streptophyta; class Magnoliopsida; order Fabales; family Fabaceae; genus Leucaena; species Leucaena leucocephala. The sequence continues at coordinate 1,433,757 of CM073558.1, read as the reverse complement.
ATTATAACAAATATAGAATATTTAAATTATTTTATTTAAAATTATAATTTTAAATACTCTAATCAAAACACACAATATTATAATGAAATTCTAAGTATTTGGATCAACCTTTAATTCAATTACCATGATCCTCACTCTTTTTCTGTTAGTACTGTTTATCATCATTTTCTCTAGCTTCATTTAGAGAGGCATCTCTCCTTCTCCCTTTTTTTCTCTTAATTGGAAGATAAATATTAACAATCTAAGGTTAATAAGATTGAACTCACAATCTCAAATTTATTTTAAAAAAAATCATATTATTAATAAGATGGAACTCACAATCTCAAATTTGTTTAAAAAAAATTGTATTATTAAATTATAAGTTGGATGATAAAAGTGTTCCAGTCACAATGGTGGCTTCTTTATGTCAATATTCATTCCCTTCAATAATTACACCTTTTAAATCAAAGTGGTCACATGCCTATATGAACACGTTAGCACATTTCTCAAGGAAAAAAATAATAAATATAAAAAATATGCTTACGCATTATATTTTGTTGTGGGGTTTAACTTATAAAGTGATTTGTAAAGTTTCCGTGTGGAAATTGCCAAGGCTTGCCTCTTGGTCGGCTAGGAAATATTAAAAAAATAATTAATTAAAGAAATCGCATGGTTTCACTTTTTTTTTTTGTGTTATATTGTCTTCCTAAATAATTTTAAACTTTAGGATCGATAAATTACAATATCTTTCTAATTTCATTAGAGTTATAGAAATATTTCTTAAAAGACCTCAAACATTTTTTAAAATTAAAAAGAATTTCAAAGATGCTTCTTCAATTTCATTAACAACTATTTCATCTTAAAAATAAGGATTTATTGGAATCACGCATAATTTTATTGAATGTTTGTATTTATTTTAAAAAAATACATAGACTAGACAGTTTGTATAAATTTTCAGTCAAAAATTAATATGTATAATTTTTTGATGGGAAAAGGTACATCTAATACTCTAAAGTAATTTTAGAAAAATAATTAGTATTATAAATTATTTAATAATATAATTAATACTCTTGAATTAATTTTAAAAGTGCGACCAACACTTTAAAGTATTTAAAGGTATAATTAATATATTAAACTAATTTTAGAGATACGACCAGTAATTTAAAATATTTAAATTGATACAACTTTACTACATCACTAATAAAAACACTAATTTTTTTTATACATGTCATATATTATTGTTTAAAATGCTATATATATAATATTATTTTAATAAATTGCATTAAATAAACTATAATTTTTTTTAATTTTTATATATAAATTATATACAATATCAATTTTAGAGTTTTTTAGTACTATTATTTAAACAATATGACGCATATGACATTTTAAATAATAATGTGCTGAAATAAAATCTCTTATAACATGGATATGACAAAAATTTGTATTTCTGTCAATAAAAATGTAAAATTATACAAATTTAAATATTTTAAGATATTTATTGTACCTCTAAAATTAGTTCAGGATGCTAATTACGCCTTTAAATATTTTAAAGTACTGGTCACACTTCTAAAATTAGTTCAAGGTGCTAATCAAACTCTTAAATATTTTAGAGTATTAATTATTCATTTAAAATTAGTTTAAGATACTGGAAACACTTTTACCTTTTTTTATTTTAAGAAAAGTATGTGCATATATATTTTTAATTTTAATAAAATCCATTGAAGACACGTTATTTAAAGTTTGGGGTCTTGAATTATAAATTTTGTCATATTAAAATATGGAAGGGGTGTGGAAAGTAGGTAAGTGGGAAATGATCGATGATGGTGGTTTCAAGAAGAAAAGAAAGGGAAGGGGTAGTGCTCGGTGGGCACAGCGTTATCATCATTTTGCTTCACAGCTAGAGCCCAAACAACTAGTTCATTTTTTTTTTGTATAAAAATTATATATATAAAGAACTCTTATGAAGTCATACTTAATTATTTAAAAATATTAATATCAACTAATAGGATAATAATAAATTTTAGTATGGAAATTATTAAGTTTATGCTATTTAAATTTTTTTGCTAATTAAATATCTTTCTAAGGACTTAATAGTAATTCTTCTATATATAAATAAATAAAAGGAGACTACCGAAGTTTGATGTTTCTAAGGCCTAACATTAGGAGTATTATTTTGTTCTCCTACCACTTTGACCCATTTAATAAGGATTAAGTGCCCGTCCAAATGGATCAACAAGCCATGTGCCCCTATCTCTCTCACCTTTCTTACATTAACCTACACGTGCCTCCCTTTCTATCTCATGCTTTTCCTTTTTTAACTTATGCAGGTTTCTTGTATTGTATTAAATCTAAAAGATAAATTATACGTCTTCCTCCCATCTTCTATCTCTTTAATATAAAAATTAAATAATTATTTATAAATATTAAAAAATAATTAAATTATTTATTTATAATAAATTTGTATTATTTTTACACCCTTGAATTTAAATGTAGCACATATGATCCAAATCTATATCTTCTCCTTTCACGAGAGATGGGTAGGATTTGTCAGGATTTTTTTATTTATTTAAAAAAATTGAAATTATACTCATCCCATCCTAAAGGCACTCCAAATTCAAAGGATATAAATAAAGTCTACTGAAGTAAACGAAAGGAAGATTCATTTGATGCTCTCTCTCTCTCTCTCCTACTTTTGGAGATGATTTAGACGATGGGGTCCGTTCGTGGCTGTCCGTCCAGAGTGCCAAATTTCCCACTAGCAAATTGATTTTACATCTCAATTGGGGAGAGATCATGTATATGACTACTTTTATTTAGAACTGGACCTCTCCGAAAGTAAGAGAGTATTGATCATTGCTACACTCCAAAACTTACAGATAATTAAGTTGTTGAAATTTCATAACATTAATCTGTATTTAATAAATAAAAATTAGGAAAAGGTAACATTTCATACTTTTTATCTTTCAGTGCAGTTCTAGCGTATTATTACAAAGAATCCTAATCTGAGAAAAGAAATACGTATAACTCGTTACGTTGAGGATTAGACAAATATAATGAATTAAGATTTAAAATTTTATATTTAATATTATATAATATTGATATTAAGTGTGTGGGTTGACATGTGAGTTAAAGAATAAAATTTAGACTCAAAGTATGGCTATTTTATTTTTCAGCCAAACAAGTTTATTTTAATCAGAAATCTTAAAAAATTATTATACTATTAACCATTTAAATATTTTTAATCAATATATGCACTTGCTGTACGGTGCTGCCGCAATCAATGAGAAAATGATACTGTTCAGGCCATACGTGATCCCCGTTAGCCACCTTGTCTCCATTTATTACATTCCATTATTCAGTATCCTCCCCCCCTCCCCCTCCCCGCGATTTGCGTAATTTAATAGCATTATCTATATCACGCAGGCGACATTAACATCCTTTCATATAAATTTGATCAAAATTATCTCCACTTTGAATTTCTTATAAATGAAGCATCTGATGAGCAAATTAGTAATTTAATAGGACCATTAGGCAATAATAGGGTAATTAATGGGTTTAGTTACTCTCAATTAGATAATACTAATAATAGTTAATAATAGTACAACACCAATTAGATAATACTAATAATAGTTAATAATAGTACAACACCCAACACAATACAGGTAAATTGCAGAAACTTCCAAACTCGTTCTGCGCTCCCCTCTCTTCATCCAAATCCGAGGAAGATATTATCTCTGCTCGTCGAATCTAATTTCATTTTTTGTTTAATTTTAAAAACAGACCCCAATAATTCCAAGGAAAAAAAAAATGCTACGGGAACGATTTGTCCCCATCTGCCACGTCAAGGTCCGCCTTACGCGCACCCACGAGGAGCGAACCCGACCCTAGAGCCCGCCAGATCGTAAGAGACCCGGAAACTTTGTTGCTGGATGTTCCCGATTATCGACAACCCGCCCATAGTTCCCGCGAAGGCGAAGCAGAAGGTTCCCTGGGTGTCCACCGGGATCAAGTAGTTCGATGCCGGAAGTGACATGTCAGCGCCTCGGAAATGTAGCACCACCGTGGGCACCTTCACCTCCGTCTGCCCCGACAGATCGAAACAAGTGTCGAAGAGTGAGAAATCCGGCGCCTTCTTCAGATGCGATGCTCCTAACCTGAAAGCGTTCCTGAGGGCGATGTAGGCGGGTCGGGTGAACCGGGTCACGGACGTGCCGGAATCGATGATTACGCCGCCGTTCCCAGTGGGATCGAGTCGAAAGAGCGACGGCGAAATACCGCGAACGGGTGCTCCCCCAACACTGATCCCGAGGAGTTCTACATAGTAGAATGTATCGAGCTTAGGGTTGCTGAGGAGAGGAGTGAACCTGGCGGTTCGAGGAATGGCCAAGTCGCCGAATATAACTGAAGACGGTTTGGCCGAAGAAGAACGGTCCACTAAGCAATACGAGAATTTCTGGCCGAAACGGCGTCCCGTTTGTTCCGGAAAAGACAACTTCCCACGCCCGAGACCTAACAGTCCCGCCGCGCCGACAAAGAGTCCCTCATTGTCGTGGCCGCATCCGAGGGCAACGCCAGGGACTGGAGTGCGCCGAAACGTGAGTGTTTCAGTGGAAAACTCCCCCACAGTGAACGAACCGTCACCGTATGAAACCTGATAGAGACAGTTCTTTTTATTGTTGCACCCAGGAGAATCCAATCGCCGGCACAGAGGGGAGCCGCACGAGATTCCGGCGAAGGACCGAGATTTAGTAGGGTCGAATACCGGGTCTGCCTGGGAGTAGCATTTCCGGCAAGGAGAACACTGGAGCCAAACGACTTCGCTTCCGGTATCCAGCACCATGTAGACGTTCCTCGGAGGAGTGCCGACGCCCAAGCGCGTAAAGTACTCCCCACTGCCCTGAGCCAACCCAGATATAATTGAGCTACTGAAACTCGGCCTGCTGCCCCGGCCACCAACAAGGCTCTGGTTCAAAGAAGCAACCTTAGAGGCCATGGAAATGAAGGACTTGACCCTAGCAGCATCTCTTTGCAGCCTGAGGTTGAAGAGCTGTTCTGGGGTTTTGTTGAAAGACATAGCGTCGACATGATGAAGTTCAAGAGAGATCAGAGATTCGGATTCAGAGGTCTCTACAGTGTCGGATTCGAGCCATGAGGGAGTAAGTGATGGAGGGAGAGAGTTGAGGACTAGAGTTTGTGTCTGAAAGGGAGATGGGTCGACGGAGGGAGCGGCGGCGGAGAGAGAGATAAGCAGGGCGACGAGGGAAAAGAAGAGAACGGGATCTACTGCTCCGGCTTCCATGATAGGGGTAGAGAAAGAGCGAGTGAGAGGAACACGCAGAAGGCAGAGAATAAATAATGGGAAATAGGGGTAAGACCGTAAGAGAAGGGGAAAAGCGGTTCAAAAAGAAAAATAGTAATAAAGAGAGTTTGGCGTCAAACAAAAATTAAATAGTGGTAGTTCGGTCTTCGGTGAGTGGGTGTTTTTTTTCCAACTCAATTATGGCCATTATAAGCTTTTAGATTTTACATTATGATTTTAGCGATAATTGGATTTTGCTTGCCATGGTGAATATGGAGCCATTGTTTCAATTAACTCATTTTTTTACTCTTAACTTTTCTTTACATCTCACTTTTTTAAAATTAAATTTATGTCAAATTAATTTTTTAATAAAAGTATACATAAATATAAATCACATTAAAAAATTGAGTTTCTGGACTTTTAACCACCATATTGTTTTATTCAAGGGAATCACTGGTAGTATTTGGTGTTTTTTTATTCAAATAAATAAACAATAGAAGTAACTATTGTTCTGTACTTTCGTTTTAATTGTGATTGTAGTTATTTACATTATGACGTCAGATGACGATTCCCAACAGGATAGAAAAAATTTATGATAATTGAGATTGAAACTCCAAAACTCAAGGCATAAAGGAAACTAGTATATCTTACTCATACAAGAATACTTCAACTATTTCACTTCTTTCTTCTCACTTGTTCCGAGGTCGCACCCCTATTCAAAAGAAAATACATTGCATTGCATTTTTTTAACGATAAATCAAATAATTAAGCTTTTTTTTTATATTTAAGAATCTGGTTGTATCTTTGGTTAGATGAAAGCAGGAGAAGGTTTGGTTAATTAATAGAAATATTATTACCCCCATCCCCAAACACGACTTTAGGGACAGTACATAAAAGTTGACCTGAGCTGTCTCCCAAGACCATAAACACTTGTCACCTGTGCGCCTCCTCGCAATAGCCTTCCCAATAATCATATCTATACTCTATATTTTCTCTGGATTTCTCCCAATGATACATCTTAAAGTTTTGTTTTTTTATTGTTAGTATGGTTTATCAAAATTTTATTTTAATTATATTTAAATTTAATCTATATTTTGTATTTAATTATAATAAACAAAATTTAATAAATTTTTTATATACTTTAAAACTCAAACACGAGATATTAATTAAATAATATTAAACTATTTATTATTTAAATTAAACTTTCTATAAAATACAAACCCATATGTGTCTATTAGTTTTTTTTCTTAAGTAAAAATCTCCTCCGTCGTATTGAACATAATCAATTATATTTAAGTTATAGTTAGATATTAAATGTGAGATATTTTTTGGTTGAGTATTCAAATTTTAATTTCAAACATATTACGAATAATTAATTTATTTTATTAGATCTAATTCCTATTAATTATATATATTTAATATATAATTTATATATAAAAAGATTACTCATTCGATATTTAAGATGTAACATAATTATAAAATTAATTTTAATTTTAAATATAAGATATATTTATAGTATTTATTATTTTTTTTAAAATTTTAACTATAATTAAATAGGATAGGGAAAAAATTAAAAAATAATTATAGTATTTTAAAAAAATATATTATATTAATTAAATTAAATTTTTAATATAATTAAATTAATTAAATAAACTTATATTAAACACGGTAACGGGAGGAGTGCTTCCTATCAAATCACTTCATATCAAATCAAACATGACTGTATAATTTAGTGGGGTGTAATATATACATGTGGTCCGTCCCTTTCAATCAAGACACACGTTAAAAAAAAAAATGACATTTTTTTTTTTTAACACTTGACTCCTTGGTCTCAGGCGGCTCAAGAGATTTTGCTCTCATGGGAATTGGGAAATAAGACATACCGACAATAAATAAAATTCAGCGAGAGTCAATAAAATTCATCCGATTTTTTATGTCAGCTTCTTTTTTTAAGATTCCACAGATTCACACTAAAATAGATTAGAGCCATATGGGTATCCTTTTAGAGAGTAGTAACTCTATCACCCCCGTTATTATATTTTTAAATTTAAATTTAAATTTAAAATCTCTTATTAAACTAGAATATTTTTTTATTCAATTGATCTCAGTGTTCAGAAGTAGTTGAAGACTAGTCTTGTTGTGGAGTAAGGCACCCATTGCTACATGGGGTTCACCTTTATGATTTCCAATAAAAGTGAGACTCTTGCGCGCAAGAAACTGCGGACATAATTATCAAAAACCGGTCTCCACGGAGGAATGTTGCTCTAAAAGCAAAGTGCCTTATTTCACAAAATACATTAAATAATGTCTTTAATATATTATTACGAGATAAGGAAAATCTCATAAAAATACGCCACCCAAATTTCAAAATCTTAAATTAAGAATTCTTATAAAAATATATTATTATTTATTAAGTATAGTCAACTGTTATTGAAGTGTAAGGAAAGAAACTAATTTTATGAATTTGTTGCATTATAGACTCATGCATGTGACTGATGATGAATAATTGTCCAAGAAAGCGAACTTTCCCAACAATCTTCCTACAATCAAGGAGATATTTCTTCCACATATTCTTTCTATGAAGGGTACATTTGCAATTATTGCCATTGAAATCCCTTTTAAAAAAAATCACATGACTGTGTCTTGATTTTTATTTTATTTTAATTATTTTCACACATACAATAATTATTTTGTTCATTTATTTATTTATTTTGCTTCCCCATGTTGAGTAAACATTGAAGCATCATGTCCTACAAATAAAAATAATGCCCCATATCTTTTTGCAAAATGATTTTGAAAACGATGTCCTAATTTTTCCATTCCATGAACTTCCTTTTTTTTTTCCAAACATGAACTTGGATTCATCACACTACAAAAATTCAAGTAGTTTGTATTTATTATTTAAAAATCTATATACACTCATTTTTAAAAAATGTATGGGATTTTTATCCGTGAGTTTGACACTTGCTGAGATGTAGCATTCGTGCCAAATTCAACAAGAGAATTTGTGCACTCCATTTTCAAATGCCTTTCGCTACTAAGTTATTAGTGTGGTCATTGTTTATATGTTCTCACAAGTCACAATATATTATTTTTTTATATTTTTACAAAAAAATAAAATTATTATATCAAATACATTAAAACAAGGAATAACAATAATTAATATTAATAAATACTTATTTTTAAAAAAATGACCTTCCAAATAGGGTTGAACCAACCTATTTAGGCCTTGAAAAAGACTTGGTTTATTTTTATACAAAAAATTCAAGTGAGTTAGGTTTTAAGTTTATCAGAATTAGAATATACTTCTAAGTTCAAAAAACACTTATAGAGATATTTATAAATTATTTATAAAAAATTCTTACAATATTAAACTCATAATTTTATAAATTATTAGTTAATTTGTTACCCGTCCAATTAATATTTGTGGAAAAAGATTTGGTTTAGTTTAAATTGATTGAAGCAAATCGAGTATATTGGGCCAAGTGGGCCTGGCTGCATCTCGATCGCTATATTTCCTTTTTGCATCAATTTTTTTTAACTTTGAAGTGAGCAACCTAGAAGTATGTATCATATCGTGTGATTGTTTGTGTAAAGGTGAAGATAAGTTGTATATAATTAAAGAAAATTTATATTCATTAAAAATATGTTACACTTACGGTCTTAAACAAATTTTATGAACCTTTGAATAATAAAATTTTTAACAGGGAATTTTGTACAATTTTTTCAAAAGAAAAATGAGTCAACCAAGTTAATCAGAAATTGACATACTCTATCTTTCTTTAGGGCCATCAATGTCATCCTCTAATTTAAATAAATCTTATTAGCCCAATGTCCTTGGACCATTAACCTTATTAAGTTAAGTCCTATGAGGCCCATAAGAAAAACGGCAAAAGAAAAACGCTTTACATGAATAGAAAATCTAGAGGTAAAACCCATCATCTGTGGATTTCGCTGGCGAAGGGGTGATACATACTATCATTTGGAGTGTATTTGAACCTTGGGGAGTACTACTTTGTTATGATTCCAGTCGCGGCCCTTGGGGAGGCATCCTAGCTCTTGGGTGTTTAGGTTTACGCCTGAGGGTAATAGACGGCTCACCCTGCCCGACATTGGTATCGCCTAAGAGGAAGGGAGACTTCGCTCTGCCCTTGGATCGTGGGTGAGCCCAACCCCTTTCCAAAAAATTCTTTACCAAAAAAAAAAATCTAGAGGTAAAGAAGAAACTTTTTTTTTTTGTACAAACAAAATTTAGGTGAGTTAGACACTAGTTCCCTATCAAGGCTAAAACATAGTCTTATGGTTTAAAGAGTACTTATAGAGGACTTATGAGATCGTCTATAAAAAAAATCCTCACGACAAAAATAGAAATCAAACCTACATCCTTATAGGATACGAGCACATTCCTTACTATATATGAAAATTCTCGTTGGCATAAAGCATACAACATACAACATGTGTTGCTTCTTCAAGTGGAAGGAATTTTAGTTATATAAATAAGAGATTTCGAGTTTAGATTTGTATAAATACAGAAAAAATCTTTAAAATAACTAATTTTAATTGGGTCCGATAATATTTAAATCTAACTCAATTAGATGGTTATATTAAAAAAATTGCATTCATAATGGGCAAACAAAATTATGAATGTTTGAAGGCACGACAAAATGATCTCTTAGCCTATCGACTCACACACTTGGTTGTTAAAAGATAACTATTCACTCTTATAATCCAACACATTCTTGATAAGTTTCTGGTATGAACATTCATTGAATATTAAAGCAACACTCCTTTTTACTCAGTGAACATGCATTTTATTATCGATTCATTAAAACACATGCATGAACTTGTTTATTAGATGAACTAGTATAACTCTTGAATTCGTATATTATATAACAATTTTATTATTAAAAAAAGTTTAGTGCATGTATCTCTTTAAATTACCAAATGGTTATCATCAAATCAATGTAATTGACTATCCTCTAAATGTATTATGCTACCATATTGAATAAGAAATCATCTTATATCTAGTAAATATCCATTCCATGTATTTTTTAATTTTATATGTACTATATGGGGTAATTTATTATGGTGAAGAAACCAAATTCATTAAAGGAATGCTGATATAACTTACAAAAGATTCGCAAATAATGAATTTAATAAAATCTGTGATTTTCTTTCCGAACTTATGATGAACATTCATGACTTAGACCTGTATATATTGGGTTGTAGGTGCCTTTGCTAGAATCAGAGGTAACAACCATGGCAGCGTCACAAAAGCGTTTGCTTTTCATTTTGTCTTTGCTCCATCTTTTTTTAATTTCTCATAGCTCTGTTTCAAATCGCTATAACTCTTTCAACCATGAGATTAACAGAAAAGTCCTTTCTAGTTCAAATCTATTTAAACCTTCACCTACTCCTATTTTCAAACAAACTCCAGTTTCTAATGGCTACAACTCTTTGAACTATGAGATTCATAGAAAAGTCCCTTCTGGTTCAGGGATCATAGAGCCCCCGGTTACTCCTCCGTTGAAGCGATCTCCAGTTTCTAATAGCTACAATTCTTTGAATTATGAGATTCATAGAAAAGTCCCTTCTGGTTCAGATCTAATTGAACCTCCGGTTACTCCTCCTTTGAAGCAAGCTTCAATTTATCATGGCTACAACCCTTTGAATTATGAGATTCATAGAAAAGTCCCTTCTGGTTCAGATCTAATTGAACCTCCGGTTACTCCTCCTTTGAAGCAAGCTTCAGTTTATAATGGCTACAACCCTTTGAATTATGAGATTCATAGAAAAGTCCCTTCTGGTTCAGATCTAATTGAACCTCCACCAACTCCTATTTTCAAACAAGCTTCAGTTTCTAATGGCTACAATTCTTTGAATTATGAGATTCACAGAAAAGTTCCTTCTGGTTCAGGGATCATAGAGCCCCCGGTTACTCCTCCTTTGAAGCGATCTCCAATTTCTAATAGTTACAACTATTTGAATTATGAGATTCATAGAAAAGTCCCATCTGGTTCTGATCTAATTGAACCTCCAGTTACTCCTCCTTTGAAGCAAGCTTCAGTTTATAATGGCTATAACTCTTTGAATTATGAGATTCACAGAAAAGTTCCTTCTGGTTCAGATCCAATTGAACCTCCACCTACTCCTATTTTCAAACAAGCTTCAGTTTCTAATGGCTATAACTCTTTGAACTATAAGATAAGTAGAAATGCCCCCATCTAGTTCAGGAGTGATTGAGCCTCCAGTCTACTGTGTTTATGCAATCATGAAAATTTGTATGCGAAATAAGAAGCAATTTCATATGGCGATGTGTAGACTTGATCTAAATAAATGATGCATAATTCACAGTTATATTCACTTTTATTATGTGTTTCAATTCCAAAGAAAGTTATATTCCAACAAAAGTTAAATGAGACCTTGTTCGTTGACAATATCTTTTATATTATTGATATGAATTACTTTATATAAATTAAATTCTCTATATAATTTATATATCATTTAATAAAGGAATATCTTGGTTAAATTATCCTAAATAATCTCAATATCTTATAATTTATAATATTTAACTCAGTGTCTTGAATCAAATAGTATGACCCATTAAGAGCGGATTTGGACCTAAGTCCAACAACTTTAAATTAGATTAATCAAATAATCTCGGTGTAGTTAATAGTGTAATTATAGAGGGACTTTTAAATAAAGTCAAGAAAATAACAACCATGGAAGGACTTCTAAATAAAATCATTAAATTAATAAAAAATGAAATCAATTATAAAGCCCTCGTTTTCCTGTAGTAAGTTTAGAAAAAAATTTAGGATTCTTAGCTTGAGGTTGATTATAGTAACTTAGTAAAATCAAGGAATTTCCTAACATTTTTATAACTTTTTTCTATTATTTTTTAGGCAATAACATTCTTATAAAGAAAATGCTTGATATTTTAAGATATTTCTCAACCAAAATTCATAAAGTCAAGCTGTAATCTATTTATGCGTCATCATTTTTTAAAACATGGAGATATGTAATAAATCATTTGTTCGTTGAATATAAAAATATGCATTCATCCTGTTTCTTTTTGAATGAATCAATAAACATCATATATATATATATATAGAAGTATAGAGCCATCAATATTCATATACTATTTTTAAAATTGTTTATTTAATAAATCTATGAATACACACACCCCCACACACATCAGGATACATATTTATGTACTTTTTTTTTTATAAAATGAATATACACATTTTATTTATTCATTGAAACTTATACATAAACTAATTCATTCTTTTGAACTTTGTATATTATACAAAAAAATTTGTAAAAAGAAAAAGGTTTAGTGCATTTATAAACTTTTTAGATTAGTAAATTGTCATCTTCAAATGACATGTTACTAACTCTTCTCATTTTTAATGGAAAGAATCTCACTTCCTGGCAATAGAATAATATGCATGTTCCATATATATATATATATAAATAAATAAATAAATAAAGAACATATATTATACTCGTAGTACTATAATAAATAAGAAATAGCTGCAATAGAGATAGTACTACATATCATTTGTTATTTTTTTCCTTACGGCAGCATCTTATATTTGGTAAATTGTGCATAGCAGAGAATCCAAAGTGAAAAGAAATACTTAAATAGTAAAATGTCATATGATAGAATCCCAAACAATAAATTTCTTAGCGTATTTATATTTTGTTTCCAACTTTGAGAAGAAATATCCACATATTCATAACTATTATACCAGTATATAATGGGATCTATTTGCATGAATTATTACTCAGCGGAAACATAAAACCATGGCAGCATCCCAAAAGTATTTCCTTTTCATTTTGTCTATCCTCCATTGGTTTTTGATTTCTCATTGCTTTGTTTCTGTAAAGCATGAGGTTGCTTATGATCCAAATCCAATTGAACCTATGACTTTGTCTTCTATGAAGGGGAAAGTTCATTCTGGTCCAAATCCAGATCGACCTCCAGTTTTAAATAGTCACAGCTTCTTAAATGATGAGATCAAAAGGAAAGTTCCTTCTGGTCCAAATCTAGGTCGACCTCCAGTTTCAAATAGTCACAGCTTCTTAAATAATGAGATCAAAAGGAAGGTTCCTTCTGGTCTAAATCCAAGCCGACCTCCAGTTTCAAATAGTCACAGCTTCTTAAGTGATGATATTAAAAGGAAAGTTCCAGGTCGGCCTCCCTCTAGTGATGCTTTTTTAAACTATGGCCTTGCCCAAAAACCTCCTTCTGGTCCTAATCCAAGGCAGCCTCCCTCATCTTAGATTACAAATCAAAACAAGTATGTTATTGTAAGGCATGCCTTGTTCTTTTAGTTGCACATTTAGAAGTGCAATCTATTATGTTTATGTAAGCATTCTATGCAAAATAAAAGGCAACAATATCTTATGATGCCAAGATTGATCTAAGCTATGCATTTACAAATATCTTTACTCTCACTATTATTTGTGTCCCAATCTCTCTCTCTAACTTCCACTCCTTTCCTTTTATAATTATTACTTAGTTAACTAAGTAAGAGACGAGGAGCGCAGCTCTTTTGGGAAGTATTGTTAAGGTAAAATTATTTTATTACTATTTTATTACTCACCTTTATATGGTTCACCATTCAAAAGATAACTCTTTTTGTTCAATATAAAGGAATTTATCCAAAATAAAATATGTCCACTATATAATAGAATGAAATTGCTTAAGAGTTAAGACAATTTCCATTGAGCCAATCCATTTTAATTTAATTAATCAATTTTTCTTAAAGAAATCAACTAAATGTGATAGTTTTCTAGATATTTGCCTAAATCAAGATAGAAAATGACAAGGGGCTCTAATGCCTTCTCAATTATCCCAACCTAATAGTTTGAAAATGTGATGTTTAATTCTACAATATATATTACTACCTCTGAGGTATTAATCCTCATATATTTAATATATGATATAATTAAAAAATTGATTTTGATCATAAATCTAAAATATATTTTTTATATTTATTAATTTTTTCTTAAATTACTCTTATTGATACCCGATCAATAATAATCAATTAAGAGATAGAATGAGGGAATTAAGAAAAATGATTAAGTATTTAAAAATATATTATATTAACTAAATTAACTAACTTTCTTAATTTAATTATAGTGTTTTAGAAAGAATATGTTATATTAACTAAGTTAACTAATTTTTTAATCTAATTAAATTAGTTAAATATGTCTTATATTAAATATTGGAGGAGTATATAACAACTATAAAATGAATTGATAAAAAATGAAATGAATTATAAAGCCCTCGTTTTCCTGTAGTAAGTTTAGAAAATTTGTAGGCTTCTTAGCTTGATGTTGATTATAGTAACTTAGTAAAATCAAGAAATTTCATGACATTCTTATAACCTGTTTTTCTCTTTTTTTGGGTAATAACATTCTTATAAAGAACATGTTTGATATTTCTCAGCCAAAATTCATAAAGAAATGTAGTAATATATTTATTCATGATAGTTGCTTTCTTCTTGTGCATCATTATTTTTTATTAACATGGATAAAGTATTTGTTTCGTTGAATATAAAAATATGCATTCATCCTGTTTGCTTTTAAATGAATCAATAAATATAGTATATAAAAAAGTATTGATTCAGCTAACATAGAGTTAGTATAATGTTGTAAAATCCTGTTAAATCTCTTTAAATTGATCAATTTAATGCATATCTATTTAAATGAATATACACATTTTTTATTTATTCATTGAAACTTATACATAAACTACTAATTCATTCTTTTGAACTTGTATGTTATACAAAAAAAAAACACATTCGTAAACGAAGTTTAGTGCATTTATCAATTTTTTAGATTAGTAAATTGTCATCTCCAAATGGCATCTTGTAGATTATTATGCATGTTTCATATACAAATAAATAAATAAATACAGAAAATATATTATAGTACTGTAATTAATAAGTAATTAAAATATATAGTACTATCATTTATCATTTTTTTTCTTACAGCATCATATATATGGTAACTTATGTATAGCAGAGAATCCAAAACTGAGGAGAAATACTGAAATAGTAAAATATCATATAATAGAATCACAAACAATAAATTTCTTACTATATTTATATTTTGTTTCTAACTTTGAGAAGAAATATCCATATATTCATAACTATTACACCACTATATAATGGGATCTATTTGCAAGAATTACTCAGTGGGAACATAAACCATGGCAGCATCACAAAAGTATTTCTTTGTTTTTTTTTTCCTATCCAATTCATCGAAACTTTATCCCGACTACAATCGGATCTGATCCGCGTCGCGTACCTAGTTATGATGGATGAATATCCTAACAGAAATTTTTTACATACGCCAAAATTCAAACTTAAAATATCGCTTAAATAATACTAAACTGTTTACTACTAAGATCAATCCTTGTTTATATCACAAAAATATTTTCTGTTCATTTTGTCTATCCTCCATCTGTCCTTGCAAAGGCATGAAGTTCCTTTTGGCCCAAATCCAATTGAACTTCCGACTTTCCCATATGGGAAGCAATCTTTAAAATAGCTATAACTTCTTAAACAATGAGATTAAAAAACAAAATTCCACTTATGCCTCCAGTTCTAAATTCCACAATGAGATCAAATAGCTATAGCTTCTTAGAAAATGAGATTAAAAAAAAGTTCTAAATGTACCTCCAATTTTAAATATCTATAACTTATTAGACAATGAGATCAAAAGGAAAATTTTAGGCCAACTTCCAATTTCAAATATCTATAGCTTCTTAGACTATAAGATCAAAAGGAAAATTTCAGGCCGATCTCAAATTTCAAATAGCTACAACTTCTTAGACAATGAGATAAAAAAAAGTTCTAGGTATACCTCTAGTTTCGGTGAGATCAAAAGAAAAATTTCTCAAACTTCAATTTTAAATAGTTACAACTTCTTAATCGATAAAGTTTCAAATGGACCTCTCTCTAGTGATATTTTGTTTTTATAAAAAACTTTTAAAAAAAAATTAGACTTACCCATAATTTAAAGGTAAAGTGAAATCTTCTTTCTTCCTATGCGATATCAATATTACGTAAAGCTAACCGTCTATTATCTTTATACTTAAATTTAAATATTTATGAGTTAAGATACCTTTTTAAGTATCACAATTAAAATCATAATAAAATAATATATTTAAAAATTAAATATATTTTAAGTAGTCATATATTTTATTTTTAGTGATAAGTTAAACTATAGCCTTGCCAGAAAAAAGGTCCTTCCGGCCCTAATCCAAGGCAAACTCCCTCGATTTATGGCCTTGCATGAAAACACCCTTCTGGCCCTAGTCCAGGGTAACCTCCCTCATCTTAGATTATAAATAAAAACAATCTATTGTATTCATGTAAGACTTCTATGCAAAATAAAAGGCAATAATATCTTATGATGCCAAGCTTGATCTTAGCGACGCATTTACAAATATCTTTACTCTCATTATTAATTTTGTTCCAATCTCTCTCTCTCTCTCTCTAATTTTCTTTCCTTTCTTTTTATAATGAATAAAACACTCCCTCCGTTTTAATTAAATATAAAACATTTTTAACTAAACCACTCAAATTAATATAAAAAGGGAAATTGACATTAGAGATACCTATACTTTCTTTAAATTTTTAATTTTAGTATCTGTAAATTTTTCTCTTTTAATTTTTACTTTGTTAGCACAGTTACATTATTAACAAAGCAAAATTACAATGGTTAATTATACTAAAAAAAAATTATAAAATTTAATTAAGAGAAAAAAAATACAAAAATACTGAATTAAAAATTTAACAAAAGTATAGATATTTCTAATATATTTTTTCCAGTAAAAAAAATAGTTACGTAACTGAGAAAGAGATGAGTAACACAACTTTTTAGTGAAATATCGTTTGAATAAAATGACTTTATCAGTCACTTTTATATGGTTCACGATTCGTTAGATAACTCTTTCTATTCACTATAAAAGACTAAAATACCATTTTAAGTTAGTTAATCATTTTTCTTAAAAAAAAAAATCGAACTAAATGCCAGTTTTCTGGACATTGGTCTAAATCAAGCTAGATCATGTATGGATTGACACTTGTGCCACCACATTCATAAAAAATCTCAGCTTCATATTTGATTCTTCAATGAGAGAAACAAAGAAGAGAGAATATGAATTGAATATTTCCAAATGCTATACCAGAAAGATGCATCAGTATAAATTAAATAGGAAGCTTTCAGAACACAATTTGAACCAAAAAGGCTTAAAGATTTTTTGGCTAAGTGGGAACAATGCAAGATTGGCAACAGAAGCAGGCTACAATAATGCCAAGCAAAGCACCACCAAACACTTGAGATGGTGTGTGACCTAAAAGCTCCTTCAGCTTCCTTTCACTGATGGGATGCCCTTGGAAGAAATCTGCAACAATCAGATTAAGCACCTGCAAAACATGTTCTTCAGGCTTCAGCATAACCTTGTCTCAGAAACTACATCTGTTAAGTCTTCAACCGGCCAGGCTAATTTTGGAAGTATGCATAAATATGTCAGAAGTACTGAAAATATATCATTATGCTCATGAATATATAATTAATTATTTTGGTATAAATCTCGTGCAACAAAAATGATAGCAATTGAAAGTAAATAAACCAAGATAGTATGGAATACACAAGTCTCAAACTCAATAGAATATTTTAATTAGAACAGTTCTCTTACATCAATAGTTAGCTTTACATTAGTAAAATAGTAAGATTTCTCATCCCGGTTGAGTACTTATGATTTGGTAGTAAAACTAGTTGATGATGATCGTGGAAAGGGCTACTTGCAAAGGGTTTTGATGGAAGAAAAACCAAGTAAAGCGTCGGAAATGTAGTTACCAAGACATTGACTTTTCAAGGCCAAGCAATTGGTAGCAATCAACATGATATGAGATGCTAAAAATCTTATATTGAGTAGTCTAGGTTAATTAATGAAGTATTTGCAGAAAATGATTATTTCATCTCAATAATTAGATTCAAGAGACAGTTCTCACCACCCACTTAGGTACCTATCAAAAAAGATCCTGCTAACCCTAGGGACACTAGTAATCAAATATTGAAGCATGCTAATTCAAGAATTTAAGTAGTGATTTTTTTGGACTTCTAATAAACAAGGATCACATTAATTTTCTTTATACAGATATAATTTTAAAAAATCTGTATAGCCCAATCAATATCATCAATACAAAACAAAAAAGGGCAGGAATTACACTGTTCACCACTCGAGTCCCATGCATCTAGATACAGGGGCAAAACAAAGAGCCCCTGGAAGCAGATAGCAGGGGCCACCTTAATTTAAATGTTTCTTAATGAGACCACTTACCACCTCAACTAACAGCTTGTTAGTAAAACCTTTTATTTTGATTAAGCTTATGATAGACATATAAACTGCTAAGACATATATTTGTTGGTCATTCTAAGACAAACGTGATACCTTCCCCCTCTTTCTCTATTCCATCAGGCCAGTGTAAAGCAGTGCAATAGTGTTCAATGAAAAATCATTCAGAAACTATATCGTTAAGGGCTTAAAACAGTGCAGAAAACCTGAAAATGAACAAAAACCAGGATATCCCAAAATCACGTGGATTACATTGAGCTCTACTCCTCAATGTCCCTGGAGAATTCTTTCAGCAGCCAAGCTATATGTATGGCATTCACAAACTAATCTAACGATAAATCAACCATATGAGATATTCAAAAAGCACCTAACAATCGATCAACTATGTCATTTTGTTGACCCATGTGCTCAAAATCAGTTTCTAATCTTAAGAGCGGTATCAAAGCAGCTACCACTTCTAGCAACATAAGCCTCATGGAAACTTCTCTCTCATGCCTGATCCAGCATGTTGGAACTGGCACTCAGAAGTAGATAACTTCTCTCCTTTCAAAGTGAACTTTCCTTTCCTCTGACTCAAATTTCTTTCTTTGTGATCTCAAGTATTTTATGCATAAAAGAAAAGGCAAATTTCCTTCTTTTATTTCATTTAGTTACACAGAGTATTTCCCGTTGTTTCTCCTCTTTCAAGGGCCTTCAGAACAGCTCCCATTTCAAATGACTAAATAAGAACTAAACTAACATCCCATCCCATGATCACAAACTAAGAGCACAATGCCCCCAGTGTAAAAAGAAGTGAATGCCTCAATTGATCAAGATGGCATTTAATTATTTAAAAACATAAAAATAGCCAATAAAAGAAAGCCTTATCAACATAAGGTCATGAATAATGTCCTTAGTGTTTATCCTTGTACAAACTATAACCACATTTAATCATTATTCAAGCTGCCCTATTAGTTTTCCTGCAGCTACCTTTTAAAGCATTTAATCTCGTAAAATATATAGTTGATAACTTGGTGGTATAATGCATCTGCAACACCAGGGATTATTGTGCGTTTCTGTTGGTTTATTCCTAACAATTTGAAGGTAGAATAACCCAGCACTTTACTTGAAGTGAACTTATATAAATTTCGCAGCTTGGTTTATTGCGTGCACGAGATTAGATAAGTTCCTATTGTCCTAAGAGACTTAGATAGATAGACATAACAAATAGGCCTATCCAATGGGAACTTCAGTTGGTTAAGCATTGAACTAGATGGACATAACAAAGAGATCCTCACTAGATTCAATCTTTAAGACTAATACAGAACCATGTTCTAAAGTGATCAAGATAATTGGGTGATGTCCATGACTTTACTGTTACAAAACTTGTTAAACTCAACATGGAAGTGGGAAGGCTTTCATATTGCAACACAACCAGGAATATCATATCCTTGTCCATACAAAGTAAGTCTCATATTATAAGCCACAACTTTGAAAAACAATAGGCATTATAAAAGTAAAATACACCAAGCTAGATGCTAGACAAACATGAAAGAGATTTAAGGATTCAGAGTTAAAAATTTGACCATAAAAAAAACCAAGGTAGACAAACAGAAAACAGATTTAAGCAGCGCTAGTGAGTACTAGTAGATTGACCACGCAATCAAAATCCCTTGCACTCAACAGTTCCCCATCACACCAAGCACTAATCAGAATGTGTTGCAATGATTAAGTGACAACCTACGAAGCACTGCTACTTCCGGGAGCCTTATCAGTCCGACACTTCAAATTGCTCCTAAATACTAAATAAACATTCTTCAATACCCTTGCTTCTAAGGATGCAACAATCAACAGGTTCTTGTGAGGAATCATTAACAAACAATACAAATGTACTAATACTTTAACGATCAAGACATTTAAGAAATGATAAGCTGTAAGAGAGACCTCAATTTCCATAAAGAAGCAAAAGCCAATTTTTTTACCTCAGCTTGCATGCCAGCATGTCGCCGGACACCAATTGCATCATACATAACAATAAGACTGAACCCCAAACACACAGGAAACAAAGAATCAGCCACGCCATGGCAAAGCGCTACAGAAGTAGTCAAAGCAGTGCACAATGCCGAGTGCGACGATGGCATACCCCCTGAAGCACACAATAGTCTAAAATCCCATTTCCGTTCAACGAAGAAGTTCAGAAATACCTTCAACGATTGTGCTATAAGCCACGCAAACAAGCCCGAAACAAATGTTGGGTTTGCTGCCAAGGTAGCAAAAAATGGGCTAAACCGAAGCTTCGCGTTCGTAGTAATGCTCAACAGAGCAACTCCTAAACCACCGTTCTGTAAATAACACCCATTACACTCGTCTACAACCTTCTGGGTACTGCTACAAACTCTGAAACTCGAAACCCATTTCTGGGATTGCAAAGAAGCCAACTTTTTTATGGTTTTCAAAAGGGGGAAGGAAACCCATGTGGGATTCACCACTGGGTGCCTGTGATTAACACTTCTATGATTTGAGCTTTTCGGGTAGTTCGAAGGAGCTGTCCAAGAAGAAGAAATCAATAACGAAGTTCTGTGTTGCTTGAAGTGCGAGAGCTGAAAAAAGGATAAGTTAGTCGCGCAGAGAGGCTTCGTGTTATAGCAGTATGATCTGAACTTTGGTGTTAAAGGAGAAACAGAGTCCATGGAAGGGGATTTTGGCTTCTAAGATCAGTAGTCAGCATTTCAGAGGGAACACGCCAACAAGGGAAGTTCTGTATTCGCTGTAAGAAGAAAAACTTTATGGAGATTCGATGAGGCTACTTTTATATGAAGATAAGAACGTAGGGCAGAGAAAACCACACACCTTGTCTCGTTCTGACGCAATATCCCAACTAAGGCCCATTCCGGGAAAAGAATATGCTACTCTCGCTTTCTCCTTACCTTCCTGTTTCTGCAGAATCATCCATGGATCGTTTTGTTAACCTGTAGGGTATCAAATAAAACGTATATAACAACGTTAGCATGTATTCTAACTCCTGGATATTGGATATTTAAGATTAGGACTGACGACTGAATATAATTGATGACTTTTATTTTTTAGAAGGAAGTCGTCCTGCCCTCTAACCCTTCTAAAGATTTTTACAAAATAATAATAATAATAATAATAATAATAAAACGTGTATAAGGAGTAATTGTTTTTTTTATTAGATGAGAGAGGGAAAATGCATTAGCGTTAAAAAAATCTCTAATTACACTTCAATCCTCAACTGACTTATTAGCGTATGATGATGTAATTAATTATGTTAATATACATTTTTAATTAGAAAATTATATGCAATTTCTTATATTTCATCATTAAATTTTTAATTAAAATATATAGATATGTAATTTTTAATGAAAATTTAAAGTAAAATACTCTCTAGTGGTAAGCCTATACAATTTGATAGAGATAGATGGAGATCTTATTGCTCTTCTTTTATACAATTCAGTTAAAGGTGAAAGTTTTAACATCAAAGTTTTGACATTTTTGAAATAAGAAATTGATAAATTGTGATATAACAATTTTTTTCCTAAAAAATAAACAAGAATTATTAACTCTGAATCTTCATTTAAATCCTTCCCTTCGCTCCTGAATTAAAATCAAATAAAAAATATTAAAATCTCTTGTCTTCTATTTTTTTTTTGTTGTTGTTGAAGGGACGATATCCTTATGTTTAATCTAAGAGTAACAACAATGCAAACTACTTTAATTAAAAGGCTTAAATTAAATCATCCATAACTTTGGATATTTTATATTAACCAAAGTGCTTAAAAGATAAATGAAGATAATATATGTTAAAAAAAAGACTATTTAAGCCATATATTTATTAATTGCACTAATTAATACATAAAAATGTTTTATTTTTTAAAATGTTATATATCATTCGATATCCTAATCTTATTTATTATATATGTCCAGTATCTTAATCTTAATTTTAATATAATTTTATCCATAATCTTTTTAATTTAATATAATTATTAACATTTTAAAAATAAAATTATGTGTAAAATTGTATTAAATTAAAAATATTATAGGTAAAATTGTACATAATTAAAAATATTATAGGTAAATTTATACTATAAATAAGATTAAAATATTTAATATTTTAAAAAATAAAATCAGAATATTAGATTTTATATAACTTTTGTTAAATAATATAACTTGCACATAATTTTTTAAATTTTCCCTCATAATTTTACAATTAAGCCTATGATTTAATAATGAATAATATATCATAGATATTAATATACATTCATATAAAATATAAAATTTATGAAAAATTATACCATTCAAAATTCTTAAATAACATAGCTCATTTTCCATATTTTATACAATATATATATATAAGCGAACGTCTTAAATATAAATATAATACATTTAATCTAATTTCTTTTATGCATGCGCCTTATTATAAGTTTTCATCAAGAACAAAAAATTTGCCCAATCATCATCTTCTACAAAAGATGTGAGGGCAATCTTGTCAATTAACAATAACGAACATTTTGGAAAGTTTCCAGTTTTTTAAGTGAGATCGCCTCGCTTCTGTTTTAATTCCCGCTTTCTTCATCTTCGCAAATAACCTCTCCCCCCTCTCTCGCTCTACAATGGAGAATTTGATTCAGCTTGTCAACAAAATACAGAGGGCGTGCACCGCCCTTGGCGATTATGGAGAAGAGAGCGCAATGCCCACCCTCTGGGACGCCCTGCCTTCCATCGCCGTCGTCGGAGGACAGGTTTCATTTTCTTGCTTCTTTTTCAGTCTTCATTTTTTTATTGGATTTTGATCCATTGATGCAATATATCGGGATCTTTTTTTCTCATGTGAAACGCTTTCTACCTGATCTAGAAGTTTTCCTCCTTTTTCTCTCTTTGATTTACGTCATAATTCTACTAGATTATATTTTAATGATTGTAATCCTTTCATTCTACTGTGAACAAAAAAGGAATTGAACTTCTCTTCATCTTTGTTTAACTCTGGTGCGAGCTTTCTGTGATTCATTTTTTTTCTTTTGTGCTAATCTATGTGGCGAGGGGAGTGCTGCTTTGGCCACTTTCACCAAGGGTCATTTTGCAATTTGAATAAAAGAATGAAATGCGAAAAAGTTTATATATTTGTTGGGTCACTTAACAGATTCTGCATTCTTGTCTTCATAAATATTTACAAACTTCTAATTATTCGATATTTCCTAGAGCTCCGGAAAGTCTTCAGTGTTGGAGAGTATTGTGGGAAAAGACTTCTTACCACGTGGATCTGGTAATTCTGGCACTCCTGTATTTCCTCTTTCTCTTTCTCTTCTTGACTTGAATATTTGGATAAGTGAACCAATTTTTGTTTGCAGGTATTGTCACGCGGCGTCCTCTTGTTTTGCAACTTCATAAAATTGATGAAGGAAGAGAATATGCTGAATTCATGCACCTTCCAAGGAAGAAGTTCCCTGAGTTTGGTATTCTGCTATAGAAAGATTTGTCTTTTTCACACATTACTTCTTTGTTATGACGTTTAGAATTATGGGTTTTTAAGTTGATTCCCTGTTGATTTTTGTTGCTGCTTCTCTCCATAGATACTAATTTTGCCTGTTCTCTAGCTTCTGTTAGGCAGGAGATCTCTGATGAGACAGACAGAGAGACAGGCCGGTCCAAGTCTATTTCTTCTGTTCCAATCCATTTAAGTATCTACTCCCCTCATGGTGAGAAAGAAGCAACTAGTATTTCCGATTATCAATTTAATTTCCTATTATCCATTTCATCTATTGAACATGTTGACCTTGGCAGTTGTCAATTTGACCCTAGTTGATCTTCCAGGACTCACAAAAGTTGCTGTTGGTGAGTTTCTAAGACTGACTCCTAGCATGCCAGTTAAAGATAATTTGAAGTTTTTAGCAGTTTTATTATAAATGCACAAATTAATGGCATTTTGTTGTCTGTGTATTGTAGAGGGTCAACCAGAAAGCATTGTACAGGACATTGAAAACATGGTTCGTTCTTATATTGAGAAGGTAATTGTTCTCATACTTTTGAAATGCATGCATAAAAAGACTGTTATGTCACGAAAACCTGTCTCTTGCAGCCCAACTGTATCATTTTGGCAATATCTCCTGCCAATCAAGATCTTGCTACCTCAGATGCAATTAAGATTTCTCGCGAAGTAGACCCTAAAGGTGAGACGCGAAACAAATTTGTGTTATGTACTAGTCCTGCGAATCAGTATCTGAGTTTAATGTTTTGACTTTTGTGCTTCTAAGCTTTCTTGATTTGTTAATGATGTATTTCTTTTCTTTGACCTTCACATAAGGAGATGACTTACAATGGCTGGTTTCTGGATATTTTCATGGCTTTATTTCAGGGGAAAGGACATTTGGAGTTTTGACAAAAATCGATCTCATGGACAAGGGTACTGATGCAGTTGATGTAAGTATTTGGTCCCCCTTTCATCAATTGAGTTTCCTTTGTTTTGATAGCATACTCATTACTTACGGTTTTTTCTCCACCGTTCCCCCTTTCTTAGATTCTTGAAGGAAGAGCATATAAGTTAAATTTTCCTTGGATCGGTGTTGTTAATCGTTCCCAAGCTGATATCAACAAAAATGTTGATATGATTGCTGCACGGCGGAGAGAAAATGAGTATTTTGCTAACACTCCAGAATATAGACATCTTGCTAGCAGAATGGGTTCTGTCCACCTAGGAAAGGTGTTATCTAAGGTATACTGAAGAAATAGTATACTAATATTGACTTTTCTAAATCGTAACGCGTTTATATTCTATTATTTGAATGCACAAGTTAACTTCTTTATATCTGTTAATGTCAATCAAATTTTCAGCATTTAGAAACTGTCATCAAGTCTCGAATCCCAGGCCTTCAGTCACTCATAAGTAAAACTATTTGTGACCTTGAGGCAGAATTAAGCCGTCTTGGAAGGCCTATGGCTACTGATACTGGAGTAAGCCCTCTGCCATTGGCTTTCCCAAAGTAATTTTTTTTAAAAAAAAAAACTGGTAGCTTTTCATGAAGAATTTGTGATTTAATTTTCTTTCCTTGCTTTTTCAGGGAAAATTGTACATGGCAATGGAAATCTGTCGAAACTTTGATCAGATATATAAAGATCATCTTGATGGGGTGTAGGGTCCTTTTTCCCTACATACTGAATGAATATATTATTATTTGATATCATTGGATTTAATGATTCAATATTTTACAGGAGGCCTGGTGGTGAGAAAATTTACCAAGTATTTGATTCTCAGTTCCCTGCAGCTATGAAAAGGCTGCAATTTGACAAACATCTCTCAATTGATAATGTGAGGAAGCTAATAACTGAAGCAGATGGATATCAACCTCATTTAATTGCTCCTGAGCAAGGATATCGTCGTCTAATCGAATCTTGCTTAATAGCCATCCGTGGCCCAGCTGAAGCAGCTGTCGATGCGGTATATAATAGTTTTCCATATACTAGAAACTTGTAACTGACTTCTTCCTCCATGTTAAATTGCCTTACTTTTATGATCTTTCAGGTTCATGCAATTTTGAAGGATCTGATTCACAAGTCTATTAGCGAGACAGTGGCAAGTAGCAAGCAATATATTTTATCTTTTGTATATTTATTTCTATGCATGTTTAAGTTTAAGCCTTGAGAGCTTTAGCAAATAAGCGGGTACCAAAGCAAGACGTTATCATTCACAAGTCTTATCTTAACTGACGAATTTTTCTGTTAATTGTAGGAATTAAAACAATATCCCACCTTGAGAACAGAACTTGGAAGTACAGCTGTTGAATCCTTGGAGAGGATGAGAGAAGAAAGTAAGAAAGCAACTCTGCTGTTGGTTGACATGGAGTGTGGTTACCTCACTGTTGAATTTTTCCGCAAACTTCCCCAAGATGCTGAAAAGGGTGGAAATCCAACCGTCTCACTTTTTGACAGATATAATGACAGTTATCTTCGTCGAGTCGGTAAGTAACTGAAACTTAACTATATGTATGGTTTCATGTTGAAAACCATCAAAACATAGTTTTGATAATTTTCTTTGCCTGACTTGTTCTTACCGTGTACCAGCCACCACCGTGTTGTCGTACGTGAACATGGTATGCGCCACCCTGAGGAATACTATTCCGAAGTCTGTAGTTTATTGCCAAGTGCGTGAGGCTAAGCGAAGCTTATTGGACCATTTCTTTACGGAGTTGGGGAAGAGGGAGGTGAGCTTTCTAAGTCAAAACAATACGTTAAATATTCTAAAGTATTTTTTTTAGGTATATCTAATATCTTAAAATAATTTTTGGTATAATGTTATTTTTAAAATATTGTGATTTGATGTTGTGATGCAGGGGAAACAACTAAGTAAATTGCTTGATGAGGATCCGGCGGTGATGCAGAGAAGGGCCTCACTTGCAAAGAGGTTAGAGCTATATAGAAGTGCTCAGTCAGAAATTGAGGCTGTTGCATGGGCTAAGTAATACGTAGAAACACACATTGCTAGAGTTAAATCATCATTGAATTGAATTCATGAAATTAATTCTTTTTTCTTTTAATTAATATAAGAGAGTGGTAGGATTTTTTTTTTGCTCATGGTTAGGGAATAAATCAATTTCATCAGCTTTCGTTGTGTATTGTTATAAAATATTACATTCTTTATTTATACTCATTCATTCATTTTATGTGGAGTGTGATAAAGTCATGATTTGATGCCACGAACCAAGGAGACGTTTGGTATATGCGCATGTAATATAATAAAAAAAAATATTATACAAAAGAAAGTTTTGTTATATTTTGTCATCATATTTAACAATAACGGTCTTTTATAATTTTTTATTAAAAAATATACAAGATAAAAAAAGTCAATGCACGGTGAAAAATAACAATCATTTAAATTGCTAAACTAATTTTAAATTATTCATTTGTTACATTTTAGTAACATTAAATGATGTTAAACATTATTTTTTTGTGAGGGATAAAAATAGTGATTAAAGTTTTTTGAAGTTGTCTTGGACAATTTTGTTTTAAAAATAAGTCATTTGTTTATCAATTTATTACTTAAGTTTTCGAATTTTATAAGAGTATTTTAAAATTATAGTTAAAAAAATATGGATAGCAACTTTGAAAAAAATACTATTACACTAATACTAATTTTGAACAGGATAAAAGTTAATTTTGAATTTTTTTGCCAACGTTAATTTTGAATTTTGATCTTTAGTTTCACATGACTATTAATTAATCCTTAAAAAAAGGATGCAACCTCTGCTATTGTGGCAGTTCGAAATGCTAGTGTGGTAGATGTTGAGTTTTCAAGAATAGAAAATGACAACAATGATTATCTCTGTGTACCAAACACTATCTCCCCCACCAGACTTCAATGCAACCTTCAAATGTAAGACTAAAACCTCTCAACTGCCTCACTTGTTATCTCTTCCTATTAAAACTTCCTCTCTTATTTTTGACTCTACATAGTCTTGTAAGCCACAAATATTCTCTTTTTCTTTAGTCCATGAATGGCAAATTTGAGATCTTGGATTCAGATATGGCCATCTTCTTTTGTGAGCTTTTGTATTCTGAATCTTGTCTTGGACTTCAAAATCGTAGCATTTGCGGATGATAATAGTGGTTTTGCATCAGAAAGCACTTGCAAGAACACAAACTATAAAAGTTTCCTTCCACCTCCATATCAGAATATCTCCAATATGATATGCAGACCTGTATGGCATACTTATGAATTGAGGGTAAGTTAAGTTCAGGTCAGAATTATCATGCTTCTTTCAATATTCTGCCATTTTGTTTTTTCTTTCAAAGAAAGTAATTTAGATCCTCTACAATCACATAAATGCCTATACATAGTACCTGTTTGGTCAGTTCATGAATTTCATTCATGGCTGTCCTTTTGAACTTGAAGCGTAAAATTGAAACAAAATCATTCTTGCAGACATTAGTGAAACCCCTTTAATTTGCATCTAATTTGTTGAGTTTTGTGGTACAGTACATCCAAAATGATCATACCACTAACCATTATATTATCTGCTCCCTACACAATTGGGTGGGCGGGAATGGGATTCTCTAGAGATGGCATGATGGTGGGTTCTAGTGCAATGGCGAGTTGGATCAATAAACATGGTCAAGAAAAGATCAAACAGTTTTATCTTCAGGGTAAGGAGGCTTCAGAAGTGATAGCAGACAAAGGTGAAATACCTCTCAATAATATGCCTGCAGCTGTGGCCACTAATGGAGCTGAGATTTACTTGGCATTTAAGGTGCAACCCAGAACCCCATTTGGATTGTAGCCCATTTTGTTGGCTTTTGGCAGTAAAACCCCAAAGAACCACCATCTCTCAAAGCATGTGGACAAAACAACAATCATGTTTGATTTCTCTTCAGGTGCAAACTTCAGGCATAAGGATCCACTTTGGTTCTATCTCCATTCAGTCATTCAATTTGTGGGATTTGGATTTGGACTTGCCACAGTGCTTCTTGGATTACAACTTTACAACAAAATGCAAGCTCATGTACCTGCTCTCAGAGGCATTGGAATCTTTGTCTTTACGCTTAGTATTCTTCAGGTTTGCTACTCACACATTTCTACTCAACACTGAATGTTCAATTCTGTAGTCTAAACCTGCCCAATGGCCAAATACTCACTTTACATTGACTAATGATTCCAAACCTGGCCCTTGATTATATATATTTAGGGTTAATACCATTCATTGTTAGTTCTTACACTTGGATCAAATTTTAGTTTTAATCCTTATAGTTTTAAATTATACTTTTTGATCTCTATAGTTTCATAAAACTTAGGTCTAGCTAACACCGTTAAGTATAGGGATAAAAATTAAAATTCGTTAAAAGTATAGGGACCATAGGCCGTTATACTTTTAACAAGTTTTGGTTGTCAAGCTCTTATCAAGTTCTTATGAAACTATAAGGATCAAAAACTACGATTTAAAACTATAGGGATTGAAACAAAGATTCAATCAGATTGTAAAGACCAATAATAGTATTAACCCATATATCTATTACCTATTACTTTGAAAAGGTTTGAAGAGTATAGGTACTAGCATTCTTCTTAAGGACAAACGAGGATTCCAAGAATCGCAAGGTTTGGAATTGGTATCATAGTTGGGTTGGAAGATTGGCACTTTTCTTTGCATCAGTGAACATAGTGTTGGGGATGCAAGCTGCAGGGGCAGGTAGTGGTTGGAGAATAGCCTATGGATTCCTTGTGAGTATAGTAATTGTTGCAACTATCATTCTGTAAGTACTCGCATATCTCAAAAGGTCTGAGAACCAATCTCTGCCTCCAAGCTTTCCAATGGATCCTCTTCCAGATGCTTCCTTCCCAAGTCATCTAACTAAAGGCATGCTCTTTCTTCCTTTCCCTTTGCAAATACTACATCCAATCCTTAATATAAAATCTATTTAATTAATTTGGATAAATTAAATAAAATAGTTAAATTAGTTATTTATAATAATTGTGTTGATTTTCCCAAAAATCCCCTTTTAATCATATACATTCGAACTACCCTTAATAAAAGCAGTCATACTATGTGCAATCATATAGGATGCTTTAGAGAAAAATTATAATTTTAGAAAACAAAGTGGATTGAGGTCTTATATTTAAAATAAAAGTAAACTCTCGATCTAACTCTTATATTTAAGACTAGAGAGAGTATCAGTTTTATTTGACTAAGTCAACATAAATTGATAGAATATTAGAAGTCAATAGATTCAGTGCTCATCACCAGAATATAGATCGTCCTGATTTAATTTTTTACTTCTATTTTTTTAAAAAAAAATTATTTTAGTGTGCACATAATCTAAAGATAATCTCTTAACTTTTAAGTTTTTTTAAAAAAAATTATTTAAAAATCATCGATTGAAAGTTTTAAATTTAAATTATTGAAACTATATTTAGGCATTACAGATCTCATCACAATGGTGAGCATCAAAACCGATTCCCTTATAAAAGCTTTACCTTTTAACATGTTCAGCGCTCCTACCAATGGATAGGCATCAGGATTTTCACATTGACCAGACAAAATTTCACAAGTGAAAGTATTTTTTTTAAAAGAAAAACTCTCTTAAGAACTTTCCATAGCATTAACTTGTGGGTCCTTGTTTTGTTTAACTATATCTGTTTACTAAATTTACTATTGAAGTAAAACGTGCTGGTTTTATTTATCTAACCATTTGAATGACGCAGGGCGAATGTGATCTGAATGCCACATATATGGCATAGATGTGAATATGATGAGCTTTGGCAAGTTGAAAGCTTCAGTATATTTGGCTCTTTTCTGCCATCTTTTGATTCATCAGAAATGTAAATGAAGTTTTACTAAATTTTGCTTTTTTTTTAAAGCTTTGTTCAAATTTAAGAATCAGATTGGTAAGCAACCATCTTTTGCTTTTACTATTTCTTGTTTTTTCCCTTCTGTTTTCTGAGTATCAACAAGAAAATCAAAATACCAAATTCAATTTTAGGGTGCCTTGAGATACTGTCGAAAGCAAACCAATTAATCAAGAATTAAATCCAAACTTCTGCTTTTTCTTCACATGATTTCAGATCCATCATCGAAACCACAAGTTAAAAAAAACCAGAGAAAACGAGCAATAATAAATGGAGAAAGTATATACAATTGAACCAAATTATGATTAAAAAAGTAATTAAAAAATATAACTCCTTTAATCATGTAATTTATTGTATCAAAATTTCCTGACACTGCATAACGAATCAAAAATTTCACCTTGAAGGTGACTCTGAGTCCTTAAAATTGAATAGTGATGGTAGCATAAGAGGATCAACATGCAAGGGTAGAAACATCAAAAGTGCCATATATGAACTGATTTTAGCTGCAGCTACTGTTCTACTTCCTGTATGTGGTCCAAATGCTAAATATTATGAAGCTGAATAGTATAAATAATACTTTTCTACATGCAACTTCAATTTGTCACATGCCAACTAAGCAACAAATCATAAAAATATAAAGCTCTAGTTTTGTAGATGAGTTAGTACCTCAGATTGATAAGAAGTCTCCAGTCCTCCATCTCAAGAGATGCGTCTGAAAAAATTAATATGATAGACAGTTAAATCTAATTGACCAAATAGACAAAGTCAAATCTATATTGCATGCTATCGTAAAAGACCTACCAGAATCTCCCCAAAAGTCAGCGCAGCTACAAAGTCAAAAAGGCAGAGCATTCTGTGATTCAAAATGCAAATAATAATCGAACTATCACTTCGAACTTTGTATCTGAAATTATAAGGCCACTACTTTCGTGTTTGCAAATTATTCTGCTACATTTCCTTAGAAACACTTGAGCGTGGATTATGCAGTTGCTGTACAATCTTTACTGGAAGAGATGTTGATGGACTTGGGGGAATCACTTCCTCTAACCACACGGTTATAAAAACCTTTAAATGATTGTGATCCATAGGGTCGATTGAGCAAGCTTATTGGCATTCTCAGAGTCTGCTTTCGGTTTCTTCTCCCCCTAATCAAAATGCTGAAGGTTTTCTCACTATCTGTGTTGTTATTGCTACTACTAGTGTAATTATTTGAGCCAATGTTAAGACTTTGCTGGTTCCCTGCACCTTTATTCCCATGGTAACTTGGATTACCATTTTCCTGTATACTTTCTGAACCTAGTCTGACCACTTCATCTTCTCTAGTCTCTGGAGCAAGAACTGTCACCTCTTTCTTAGATTCCCTGAGATTATCAATATCTTCTGGCAAAACTGCAGTTGAACTTTGACTTTCAGAACCATGACACTGCACTTGTTGTTGTTCCATAGTAGGATCAGGTATTGGTTGAACCACGGGTGCTGGATGCGGAAATTCCACCGGATGAATACCAGACCAAACAGCATTGGGACTGAACTTGGATATGCTAGGGTTCACATTACACTGCCATGTGAAATGATTGGCATGAAAGGCACTGCTGGTGACTGGAAAGGTGCTAGTTGGCACTGGTTGAGGTTGAGTATAAGGAGGATACATAAATGGCAATGGTTGAATCATATTTGGCGTTGGAGGAGGAGATGGATATGCATGATGAGGAGGTGAACATATTGGGTTAACTGTTGGTAGCACCGTTGCAGGCCCAGGGTGAACATTCATGTTTACTGGCCAGGGGCCCATTGTTGGAACAACACCAGGACCAGAAGGAAGGGTTATGTTCATGGCAACTGGTGCAGGACGTGCAATGGCTGGTGATGGGTTAAAAGGAGCTGCAGATGCAGACAATTTCTTGTAAGGGATGCCACGGGCATCACTTGGGCTTGAAGGTGGTACATTGAGCCTTAAATCTTCACCTCCTAGTGAGATGACATTTGTATTATCATGGGATTCTGATGGAGATAGCGGGCTACACAATTCAAAGCTGCCAGATGAATCATTTGCATCGGGTTCTTGTCTGTGAGAATCCTCAATATCATGGACTACATCGATCTCTATGGTATTGTCAACTGCTTTATGATCATCAACATCTCCGGTTTCAAGTCCCTCAACACTCTCACACTTATATTCTGCAGTGTCAGTTAGTTGAGTTTCCTCTTTCTCCTTAGTAACTTTATTATCCTCTTGTGAATCCTCCCCTGAATCTGATAAGGGATTTTCCTTCTCTTCTATTTTATCATTTACCTCTTCTGGGGTTGTGCTAACATTTGAATTTGCTTCAGTATCTTCTTCCTCATGATGTTTGCCAACATCAAGTCCATCACTAGCAGAAATCTCACTCTGAGGATTACTGACCTGCAACATGGAAATTGTACCCGGTGGAGCCAATGCTACTTCCTTGTATGAAGGAGATTTTCCGAGACTTGCGATTGAAGCCTTCATTGGATTTGCATCATTAGGTGTAGAATTTGAATCAGGTTCTGAATGAGAACTGAATAGCTTGTCACCAGCTCCCAATGTATCCTTTGTACCAGTTGTGCTAGATGAAGGTATGGACTTCACCCTGTAAGTAACAGCTTTGACTACTTTCCTTCCATATTTATTTCCTTGGGTGATGCTCACATTTTGGTTATCTGTATGACCCCCATGGGATATGGTTCTCTTTTTCAAAAAGTAAAACCTGCTATTATTCTGATTTGTCCCCTTATTCAAAGAATAATCCATGTCAGCAGCCTCTGCATTCTTCTTCTGATAACTATAAATTTTGCTAATTGCTGCTCGTCTTTGCTTCAGTCTTCGGCCATATGATCCAGCTGATCTTGGTCTTTGAACTGGTTGCCACCCATCCTCCCCATCAGCATGTGCATCAGACAAAATTTCGCCAGAAACTTTTAGCTTCTCATCTGTAGTCTTCTCTAAATTTGGCTGTTCTGGCTCGGGTGCTGAGTTGATCTCCTGCTCAGCATCTGCCCCACCTCCTGGTTCAGTTGTAGAAGTCTCCTCATCCGAAAGCTCTTTTGGCATTTCCTTTGAAGACTCATCAGAACTTGCAGAGCCAACGTTTTGGTAGGCTTTCACCCTCAGCTGTCAAATAATAGAAAATTCATATAGAGAGATATCACATAAGAGATGATATTTCAGTAATTCAAAATGGTATGAACCTTCATGCATTATATAGAGTTGCAGTACTCAATAGTGTAAGACTTAAAAAAATATAGCAAAGATGGTTTAGTCATAGCAGCTGTGTCTTATAAATTTTATCCATAATATAATAACTCCCATCAATAGTAAGGCTTAATTCTTCCTAAAGAAGATTGTTAGCCAAATTTCTACCAATTCCGTAATTCAACTCAAAGTGTATCATCTATTTGACCAAGGATTTATTATTGCAGCTGACAACATATTTAAGACAGTTTCTTGTCGCACCTCACATCTTACAGATTTATGCCATACGCTATGCTTAGATCAGAATATTCATATAAAAAAGGGGGTCTTCTGTTTACTTCATTTATTCTAAGGTTTCCATGTATGATATTTCTCATTGGTTAAGCCATAAAAGTTGATCCTTTGTTGCATTTGAATTAGTTAAAGAAGTTCCATTTATGAGGATTCAGAATATTGAACATTGATCAATCAATCAAAGAACTCAAAAGAGCCTCAGTCGAATGTGATCAGAGAATCAGGCAATCCTTCTATACGTGTTTGATAGCATCTCAAACTGATTAGTAAAAATTGTTATTTCCTGCAAATCTGCAACATACCTTTGTTGTATGACTTCTTCTCTTCATTGCCATATCTCTCCCTTTGGCATCATTATTGGGATTAATGTAGTCAAGCAGATCTGACACACTGACACATTCCATGGGAATATAAGAAATCAGGACGTATGTTATGTGTGAATTTGTGTCTTTGTGTGTGTTAATTATGTACAAAATTACATGAGGCAATTTTAAGTACAATTACTTAAAAGATACCACTACTATGAGACCCATTAAAAGGTACAAAAGCAAAAGAAAAAAAAAAAACTGGCAACCAGGCTTCAAACACTGAGATCAGCCAAAGAAGTATGAGATCAAGATTGATATAGATGATTTAGACATACCTTAGGTGGCCTTTACTAGCAATTGAAGCATCAGGTTTTCTAGTACCATTTCGTGCAGCTTCTTGCTGCTCAAAAGCCTTGGACTCGAAATACTCGAGCCAAGCAGCCGCATCCTGCAGTGTTTATCACAAAACTCAGTTTATGCAAAATTAAAAGTAGGTGCACCAATGTTCAGTTGGCCCAACGTACCCAATATGCTCTGGTCAATTTGGGCTGGGCCAAAAATTAAAAGGGCACAAATTTGGGCTTTTCCCCAAATGAGGATCAGGCAAGGCCCAGATGTGTTACAGGTTGGGCAGAGGGCCAGGCAAGAGTAATGCCAGGCCCAACACAACCAATGTAGACCCAAGGGTTATGTCACATCATTTCAAGGCTTCAATCTGCCAACTCTATAAGCACATAACTTTGAAATCAATATGTGCTTATATAACTCTATAAGCACATATTGATTTCAAAGTTATGTTTTTTTATTGTGTTCATTGGCTTATTTTTCTTCACAAAAAAGTTTTTGTAGCTCGATAGGACAAACTCAAATGCGAGAATATACCTGTGTCCGCAAATCATCTGGGCCAAGTTTTGCCTTCAGAATTTGCAAAGTTGTTTGCTCATGTTGCACACTCAATGGGTATGCCTCCATCAATGAGAGTGCTATTGCTATTGCATGATAACTTGCGGCTGTCTGCAGAGAACCATCACCCAATAAATATGCTGATGTCAATATACAGAAGTGAAAAGTAACAAATACCAGGCTGTAGGCTCTGGCTAATTTGTTTTTCTTCTTTGCTATGTGATCTTTATATGTGGTAGCCATTAAGAGACAATTTTTACCCTTTGTTGACCATGCATATAGGGATCACAGTTCAGTCCTATTTTTCATGGCAAAGTCAAGCAACAAAGAGGAACATATCAAACCTGAATATGATCTGGACCGAGCAACCTCTGGTTGCACTTTAAAGCTTTGTGGAGATATCTAAGGGCAACATGCACATTTCCAAGACCTTCCTCCATCATAGCCACATTAATATAAGTGGCAGCAGTATTTGGATGAGATGGGCCACATGTCAGATGCAGAAGATATAAAGCACGTTTTACGTACCTAATTAATAACAGTAGAAAATCCAAGTTGAGAAAAACAATCAGAACAAAAACTGAGAGCAGCTCATTATATATATAAATCTGCAATCTCAAGAAAATTCTTATGCAGTCAAGTGAATGCAATATTTGTTATAATTAATACTGGTTTTGCCCTGTAAATGAATACTAGATTATCTTGTTTGATAGAGTGCAAGAGGCAAGGATATCTTAACCTTCTATTCATCTTCTAATAAATTAGGACTCCCTCCAGTCCTAATTATAAGACTAGTTAACTTTTTTTAGAGAGGTTAAGGAAGCCAAATAAATCAGTTAATTATGACAAAAAAAACTCCTCAAGATAAATTCATATTATATGCACTTCAATCTACCCAAATTAGTCAATTAACTCTTATAGTAGTTATAATTAATTAATTTATTTGGTTTCTTAGATCTATCTAAAAAAGTTAAGTAGCTCTTATAATTAGGATAAGAAGTAGTATATTTTTTAAAGTTAAAACGAAGTAAAAGCAATTCATATCAGGTCAACAATCGGATTATATAATTGAACAGTGTAAATTATTCACCACCACTGCATTGCGCCAAAAAATAAAAAAGAAGCATACTTCAGAGCCAGCTCTGTGTGTTGAAGTCTGTAATAGAAAACTGCAAGATCCCCATAACTCTTCATCGTATCTGGGTGATCCAGACCTAATTCTCTCTCATTGATATCCAAGGCTTTTTGTTGATAAATTGTGGCCTGTAAATATAGCAAACTTCTTAATCTTAAATATAACTTTGATGGGTATAAGCAACTATTCTCGCTTATGCATTTGCTGAATTGTTTCTATAACATGACTATAATAGATGTTAACAGATTAACTTTTTCCTTCCCTCCCTCTTCCGGTAGAAACGCTGGTTCCAACATATCACAATGCTGTCACATTTCCTGAAGTTTTAGACCTTTTAGAGGATGGGATTGGCAGCTATTTCCTGGATACTATGATCAGACTTTTTATGATCTAGATCTAAATCATGACTGCTATAAAAGCAACTTTGCTTTCAGATGCAACAATGTCTTACAAACACCAAAACACAAATGATAATATGAAAAACCTGATTAAAGTCTCCAGTGTGATATAAAACTACAGCGAGGAGGCTATATGCTCCTGCTGTCATCCGATGATAAGGGCCACAAACAGCAACCAGCTTGGCTAGAGCCTGTCACAAACCAATTATAGCAGTTGTCATACAACAAAACTAATACGAAAGGTAACAACTATTGAAGCATCTTGCCAATTTTTCACAGATATCCCAGCAAAGAGTTCGGAAGATATATATATATATACCTTTGTCCCATAGGTAACTGCGTCTTCAAGTTTTCCCTTGTCTAAGGCTGTTTTGGATGACTCTAGTAGTTGCCTTCCGTCTGCAGAAGAGCAAGCTGCTTGCTGCAAAGGATCAAAATGCATACCACATATTAAATATGGTTCAATTCAAATAATTTCAAGACATACAAGAGAACGAATATTTATCTCTCCCTGTCCTTTTCTTTACCTTGTGAACCGGGACCAAGCTTACAATATCAGATTTATGGAATGGAGTTGGGGAATCCATATCAAAATCCCTTGGAACAAGC
The DNA here is from genome assembly GCA_037074615.1 of Leucaena leucocephala. NCBI lineage: Eukaryota > Viridiplantae > Streptophyta > Magnoliopsida > Fabales > Fabaceae > Leucaena > Leucaena leucocephala. The sequence continues at coordinate 1,395,909 of CM073558.1, read as the reverse complement.
TCAATGCCCACCTAGCATAAAATGTTAAGAAATAACTTGTCAAGTCTATGATCCATCTATAATTCACAAGAAATCATAAAATTCGGACATCTATATAACAAAAACGCTTCAAATGAAAAGGGTACAGATTTGAGACTCCATGGGTAATGAAATCTATGCAAGCCATACCAGAAGCTATTATTCTATTGTCTATGATTCAGTACCTTGTGGCATAACCCACGTAGAATTGCAAACTTCCTCACATCTTTGTAGTTTGAGCTGCTAAGATCCCAATCATATCGCTTCTTCAAGAAAACCTCCAGCCATTTCCATACCAGATGGTGGATGTTGCATGATTTATATAATTCTTCATTTTTGGGAACACCAAGCAGTACGTTCAGTGCTCCAGCTATTGATACAGCCAATTTCTCTTTATCAGCAACAGCAGCAATCACAGCCTGCAAGATGTGCTTAAAAGCTCGAACTATCATCTCATGAATACAGAGTGATTGCACATGTGACAGCTTTTCTGAAAGTTTCACCTGTGAAGAAAACCAATAGACAAATTAGCATACAATATGAAAAAAAAACAAATTCACAGGTGACTTAAACCCCAAGATACAAAGTCTGTCTGCCTTTTAGTCCTTGGATTTAAAGCCCTTGAAAACCAAGGCAACAAGCAATGTTTAAGCAAGAGTGAAAAATTGAAACTGTAAAATGAGAGCGCCCAAGCTCATTAAGATTGTCCTTGAAGAAATATAGAAAGGGTATGGTAGCTGATGGCAATAAAATACAGCCTACATTTCATGAAGACGATCTGTACAAGATTGAAGAAGGACTATATACTCTAAGAAACTCAAAAGAGCTTCTTTTAATAGATATTTAAAGTGCAGTTACATGCAAAGAAAAGTTTAGAGCACTCACAACATGTCCAAGAGAACGCATCCTTAGACCCCTAGTATGCATAAAATCAGTTAGGGTGCGGCCATCAACTGGAGAAAGTTCCAACGAGCCAAAGTCTGCCACCTGTTTTGCATAATAAATAGTGAAAGGGCAATCAGAAGAAACTTATAAGCTGGGAGATCAATCAGAAAATTAACCAATTTTTCAATCATTACCAATTTTGGGAGAGCAACATCTGTGTAATATTTCTGAGACATGTCAATCAGGTCTTGCATAGACTGTTAGTAACATGAATAAGTTCAGTTAAGATGATTGATTAAACAACCTAGTTCAAATACTAAAAAAAGTCTGAGTCGGAGATGCCTTATTAGACCTAGGTGACAGTACCTTGCAGTGAAGTCCACTTCCTGATTCCTTTAACCGAGAAAAAGCTGCTTCAGGCAACATGCCCTTCAGCACAAGCTCATTTTCTTCAGTTGTAGCTTGATTCTGGGATTCTATCGAGGGCAACAGGGTACTTTCAACCCCCCCATTAACACACGCATGAGATCTTGAATTCTCAGATTCCAATTTATGATTGTTTAAATCAGATTTCTTTTTGCTATTCTTGAGAACCTTAAGGGGTTTCCCAAGACCTTCAACCTTCATTTCATTCTTAGCCTTCTCAGCAGATGGTTTCTTATCTTTTTCTGTATTGTTCTGGTCCTGCAAATGCTGTATCCAGCAGGCTCCAAGTTCCCATCTCACAAAGTTGTCCAAGTTAGGTTCCTCTTCCTCAAGCTTGGCAAGGCTTGCTTTAATCTGTCTTTCCACAAAAGCTTGGGAAGCACCAAGTTCTTCACGTGATTGTATCATCGGCCTACTGTTCTCTGACTGTGTTGCATTGTGAAGAAGTAATCTCAAACTGTTGATGTTGAGTGCATTGGCACCACCTTCTGGCTGATCAAGCAAGTCAAAGTGTTGAGATGAAGAATTGACAATCCCACTCTCTGTAGCCTCAACTTTCACAACAACTATGTAACCGCAATATCTCACATTGATGACACTTAATGTCGTAATATCCTGTGGTCAAGAAATAGTTCATTAGTTTTGCGTGGAAAAAAGCAGGCATACTAAACAAGTTGACCAATCATTTTCTGCATCAAATAAATATCATACATGGGCAGCAGTATTCTCATCAGCAGTAATCCCTTTCAGAAGATTTCGTTCTACCAGATCCTTTTGATTCACACCAGTGGCTGCAACTCCATCAATTTTAGTATCAATCTTAGAGCTTGCAACAGAAGCATCTTTGAGAACCCTGATACTCAAGTCGCTTATTCTCTCATTGTAAAGAACATCATTGTCTACATCTGAACAGATTAAATGTGGCTGTCCCATTACATGCTGAACAGCCTTAATAGCTCTGAAAATGGCAACATCAACGAATAAGCTGTGAAGAAGGAATGCCTTTCTGTCTCGAACCTGCCTTTCTTCTGCTGTCTTGCAAGGCATAGATGCTAGAAATGAAAACTCATTTACCCATGGAATCAAATCATATTCTCCATCTCTTCCGAGACCGCCACCATTTCCACCCCAATTTTCATCCTCCATAGGAAGAGGAGGGAACGCTGCTGGCGATTGTGCTGCAACAGGAGGAACAAGCCATGTGTTGGCTCTGAAGCCATATGGGAGGTTCCCAAACTGAAGAGACCAGGGGGAAACAAGAAGAGATAAATAATTTAAAGATTGGTCACAATATGGACTAAGTAGAATTTATAGCTTATATAAGGGTTAATCAGATTAAATGTGCAATCATAAATTATATAGCAAGATATAAATAATAGTATAATACACGTAAAACAGGTAAAGAAACCAAAGAAAAACAAATTGGCATTACCTTGTTACGCTCTGAAAACGCCTTTATGAGATCATCATAGGCCTGAAATTTGAGAAATAAGAATCATAAACAAATATTCGAAGACAACGTATTAAAAGTTTGAACTCCTAAACTCGATTCTGATAGTAGAAGCAATTCAAGATGAATCAAAGGAAAACTAACATTGTCAAAAGCTCTACTTAGCTGTCGTAACAAATCAACGAGATTATGACTCAATATCCGCTGCTTTCCAACACTGTAAAATCCCTTTCTGCATGCTTCAACGTGGATCACTTTTCCATTACACAGCTTGACCTGAGTACAAAAGAATATCATCATCATTATAATTTTCTTTGTGATCTTCGCTCTAAAGCGAAACACCACAGAGTGTGATGAGAAAGACAGGTCTTACATCAAGTGAAAAGAGATAATCAGCCTCTGATATCTCTTCAACTTGCCGTCGCGCTGCTCTCTTTATATCTGCATTGATAACTTATCACAATGTCTAGCTCTTACAGAAAACAGAGAAATCCAAAATGATAAATGTGATTGAAAGGAGTACATTGGAGAGGCGGGATGAGATGGGAAAGAGAGAAAAACTCGTAGAAGTTCCCGAGCTTAGGCATGGAGTGGCTTATCTCGCCGTCAACGTCAACTGCCGCCACGTCTTTTGGTGTTTGCTTGATGGTATCGGCGCTGGTCTCGGCTGCCAGAGGCAGCGGCGCTTGAGACTTCGTGGACTTCGGAGTGGTGGAGGTTGCGGTTTTCGAGGCATCGGGCTTGGGGGTGTCCTTGCTCGGCGGCGGCGACGGGCCGAAGCTTGTGGTGCATGCGACGATGTCAAGCAATCGTCTGACGTGGGCCCCTGCTCGCTCTTCGTCGTAATCCTCTGCATGCGAAATTCGAAAATCAGACGAAGAATACCCAGACGACGTCGCACAACAACAAAAATTATGCATGGCCATCCTCTTGTTTTAAATTTAAAAGCATCAACATTAAATAATTTAATAAAGAGAAAAACTATATAGATATCTATAAAATTATTTTTTTAAAAATAATAAACACTTAATATTAATTAATGCATTGTCATGACCCTTTAATTTATTTCAAACTATATCGATTATACATATTAAAATATTTTTATTAAAGAATAATTGATTATAATATAAATAATTAAAGATATTATTTTAGAAAAATTAATACATATTATTTGACAAATAATTAATTTAATTAATATTTATAATTTTTATAAATTATTAGTTATTTTGTACGTATAGCCATATGAGTTTGTTAATTGCTAGTATAATGCTATAATTGCAATGAGATTACTGTTCAAAATTCGTTTGGTTCAAGAATATAATAAAAGAATAATATAAATTTTTTATTATATATAAATAAGGAATTGCTTAGAAGTCGGCATTAATAAATATACCTTCGAATAAAGTTAGGAGGCAAGGCTTCAATGCAGAGACGTCCACCGTATCCTTTAACCGTGGCCCTCTCACCTGTGTTACATGTCACCAATGAAGTTGATGAGTAAACGTCAGCAATAATTCAAGCTCTAAAATTAAAATACCTCTTATTTGTTATTTCATCCTTGCTAAGTTATAATATTTTTATAAAACTCTCATAAATTATATAAATACGGCTTCATGTCTTGTATAATGTCCTTATTGAGTTGGCTTTTTCAGCATTAAAATGGCGTAAAGGAAAAAATATAGGGAAAATCTAAAAAAGAATACCCCCTTAAGTTTTAAAATTCCAAAATTTCTATAAAAATATTTTTTTTATTTGTTTTATAAGAGTAATAAATAATTTAAAAAGTATAGTAAATTAAATGATGTAGAATTTTAAAATTTAAGTGATATTTTTTTAGATTTTCTTAACAGATAATAATAATTCAAATGAAATTAAATTATTGAATTTAAAAATGTAAATGCCACCCAAATTTTTGACCTCATGTGATAGGGAAAAATTTGTGATGTAACAAGTCTCCGTGTTCACTGATAGAAGCCGACGAATGTCTATTATCCTGTCCGTTGATATCCCCTGCAGTTACAATTTCTCAAACATTATTAATTATTAATAATTAAGTATATCATAAATTAGAAAATTTTTCTACCAATATCATACAACATTAAAAATAATAAAATGATTTAATATCTATAATTTAAAAATTAAAATTAAATCACTATATTTTAATTACTATTTTTAGCATTTTATTTATGATTTAATTTTAGTCGCATTCTACATTTAAAATATTGAGACAGTACATGCCAACAAAAAATTAGTAATAAATTATAAATTTTAAAGTTATAAAAAATTAAAATTTAAAAAATGATAACAACTAAAGACGATTTTTTTTTATATTGGATGCAAATTATATTACTTTAACTTATAAAATATAAATATTAGTGTTGCGTGCCGTGGCGGGAACCATCCACTCATCCGCTAAATATTAGGTATTTTGTCAAAGTAACTTGTATATCAGAAAATTATTGAAATTAAGCCATTAATTTCTAAATTAGACTTATTTTAATTTATTATATATATATATATATATATATATATATGAAAATCAGAGTTCCGTGAACAGTTGAATAGATGTTGGACATTTTGGCAAATTGTTGTTTAGCTAAACCAAGTAACTTGCACACACGAAATACTCGTGGTGAGAATATTAACATGTAATTGACTGAAAATGAGGTCCAAATAATAAGCCCAAAAAGAGTAGGTTTTGAATTTAAGACATTTGGTTCACTGGTTTGGATGCTAGTTAAAGCTACCACCACACCAGAATTATAGCATAAAATAATGTCTATTATCCTTCTCAACCCTATTTATATCAAAATAAAAAAAAATAACTTTATTATAAAATTTAATAAATTTTAAATTTTATTACACTTACTAAAAAAATAATAATCTATACAATAATAAATAATAAATAAAAAATAAAATTATGTATCCGTAGAAAAAATTTAATAATATAACTTATAAATAAGATTAAAAAAATATTTTATACTTTAGTTTTTATCTCAAAACATAATTTTAGTATAAATAAAGACAACTTCATAATTTACTCTAATAAGAATCTTGAGGACTCCAAGTCCAAGGTATAGGTATAAATATCAAGTACTAAAAAGCACAATTGGCAAAAGATTCCTAGAAGGGTCTCAACACAAAAGAGACATGGGAGTTGCTAATATATAGCAATTAATTAACTAATGACAAGTCAAGTGCACCAATTAAACATTTTTCTAATATTTTTCCTTGACAGTAAGATAATGATTTAAATAAAACTTTATGAATAAAATATCAATTTGATATATAGCAACAAACCTTGAGAATAACATGAGTTTCATCAGGAAGGTTTACGGTGATATCCAAGGCAACAGGAAGCACTGCAAAGTTGTTAGACAAAGCCAAATGAAATTCAATTAATTAGAAGAACAAGAAGAAAAATTGAAGAATCTATTATTAAAATAAGTGCTTTCGTCAAAAAATTAAATTCATATAATAAGAATTCTATTATTATTATTATTATTATTATTATTATTATTATTATTATTACCTTTCTCTTCCTTCTTCTTTTTCTCTCCCTTGGCCTTCCCACGGCTGTTTCTTGGTGCCATTTTCTAGTCTTGATGTTGAAAAAACTTGAAAATCTTGACTTTCTGACACTGTACAAACACAGAAACGCAAGTTATTAATTTCTTATCAGTATATAAGTATTTCAAGTTTCATAAGAAAAATTATGCAAATTCTCTCACTAATCCAATCCAGACCGGAGAAGATTAATTGACACAACACAGAAGAAAAGAATAAACATAACTAGTTAGAGCTTTCTGACACAACAGAAGCCCTTAAAATTTTAAGACTTGACAGAAAATTTGAGCTTAATCTTCATTATCCCAATTATAATAAGGTAAAGCTCAAGAGACAGAAGAAAAAGAAATGCATCAGAATAAGCAAAGATAAAAAAAAAACAAAATTGAGGCTTTATAAAGCTTTTTCTGGCACTCTGAAAGCTCAAGTTAGTTAAACAGTTCATGAAGCAAAAGGCCAGAATTTGAATCTGAAAATTCTGAGATTCTCATTAGCCCAATTCAGGATAAGATAAGCTTGAAAGCCATAGAGAACTCAGAAAATTTAAGCAAAACATGCTTAATTCTCATTAACCCAGTTGAGGCTAAGAGAGGCTCAGAACACAGAAGATAAAGCTTCAAATTTGCAAAGACCAGTTAGAAAATTTATCCTTAATCCTCATTCATTCACCCAGTTCAGGATAAGAGAAGCTAAGAATAAGAACACACAAAAGAAAAACAAATGCAATAGACCAGACAGATAGCAAGAAGATGAAAACATAAGAAGTATTTCAAAGCTTAAAACTTTGAAGACCAAACAGAATTTGCCCTCAATTCTCAATGACCCAGTACAGGAGAAGAAAGCGAGGTTCGAAATCTGTGGCAAGAGAAAAGAAAAAAAAAACAGAGATAAAGAGCATGACAGTAACAACACAAGGATAAGTGCTTTATCTTTATTTATTGAGCTGAAGAGGATTGAATAGTGAAGAAAGCAGAAACACAGAATCTATATTCATTACCAAAGTGGCTCCAACGTATGAGGGGTTTGAACTTTTGACAGAGAAAAAGAGTTCAGATGGAGGATAATGAACGGTGAAGAATAATGACCATTGAAGAAGGAGGAGGAGGAGAAAGTGATGTTGGTCTGTGAGGAAATGGAGGTCTCATCCACGGGAAGGAAGAAAAGGAGAAGACGCAGGCAAAGATATAGAAGAGAGGATGGTGTGATAAGGAAGGAAGGGCTGAGATTTAACCGTCAGAATCATATCATTTGTCTTTTTATGGGACCTTCTGGCCTTGTAATATTGGGCCAAATCTCAATTTGATCAATTTGTCTCTGTTTTTATTTCTGTTGTTCTTTTTTTTCATCCAGTTCTATCGTCGAAAATATTTATTTAATAATTATTAAATATATATAAATATATTTTTATTAAAAATAATTTTATTCAAAATGTTTTCTAATGGATGTCTCTTTTAAAAATTAAATTTAAAATTTAAAAATATATAATAAAATTTTATATTGTTAAATTAACTCTATATTAATTATTATCTAATATTAGATGTGAGTATTTTTTTATATAGAGATTTAAATTCTGATTGATCATATTACCAATAATTAACCCATTTAGCTATATCCAATGGGTAGATTTTATTTTTAAAGCTTTAATTAATTCCTTTAAATTATCTTACTTATTTGTCATTTTTTTTCATTTTATTTTTTGTTTATGTAAGTGCTGGAAGCTCTAGCACTTTGTGGTGAGAATGGGAGAGAGGGGACGACTGCTTAACACAGGTCCACAAATCATGCATAATTATTCTTTGTAATTTTTAAAAAATAATAAATAATTTTTAATCAATAAATTAAAATGAAATGCTAATTTCAAAATGATTTTGAACATCTTATTTTTTAAAAAAAAAAAACTACACTTGATGTAGTGTAACATTATATAAAAAAGACTTGTCTGTTAATTAGCATTCTAATTAACTTGGAATATAATGAAAATTCTTAGCTTCTTCACCAAACAAGATTCCTTGTACGAAATTGAATGTCACGCTTTTGGGGGGAAAAGTATTCAAAGAGGTTAAATTTACTAAAAGCAGTAAATGAGATTAACGACGGATAGAAATAGAGACGCTATTGCATAATCTTTACTAAAAGCGTATACTATATAAGTATATATTTTATTTATATATTTAATTTAATTTATTCAGTAACCAAATTTCTATTCCTTTTTATTTTGCAATATTTTCATTAATTTTATACCAAAGAAGCAGCATTACTTCTTTCCAATATATCAATTTGTCCATTTGAGAGATTTATATGAGTAAGGTTAAGAATTGTGAACAACAATTTCTTAAAGTCCTTAATTTCTTATAATTTTTAAAATTATGAATAAAAAATTATGAACAATAAATTATTATGTAATAATCCATTATCTTTCATTGTCTTCTCATATTTTTATATTTAAAAATATCTTACAGAATTATTTATAGATCATTTATTAAAAATTTTCAATTATTAGTAGAATTTAAATTCAATGTCTTGTCAAGTGATATAGGAGTGTTTTGCCCTTTCTCACCTCCCTACTTCTAGGGACATAGATATCTTTTAGGAAATATCTCAAATAAAAAAAATACATAGCCAATAAAATAGTAGTAGTTAATGAGAGTTAGGTAAGTTAATTGTACGTAAAAAGAGCAAATCAACCAAAAGGCCACTGAATCACGTTCAAGAAATGGGGCATTCTTTGGGGAAAGATATTATGCAGAAATTAAGCATGCAAAAATCACGTTTTCATGTATTATTAGTCGACTATACGTGTGTTCGGCAAATTTTTAAACTTAGATTTAAAATTTAAATTTAATTTAAAATTTAAATTTAAAAAAAAATTAAAATAAACAATTATATTTATTCAAATTGACTTTTAGACTAAACCATGGTATAAAATCAAAATTTCAGATAAATTGATCATAGTAGTTTATAAGAGTTTATGAATTAACCAATTACTGTATTACCCCTACTTTTTTCTTACACCCTCTCTCCTACTTCTTCTTACACCCTCCCTCATCTCTCATACTTTTTCTTACAATATATCTTTTTATTTCTTACACCCTATCTCCTCTATTTTCTTATATCTCCTCATTTAATACTCATATCATTTTTCATAATTTATCAATAATAAAAATAATTTTAAAAATAACTATCTAAACACTCATTTATTTAAAACTATTTTTCTTTATAAACTCTTCTCCAAAAGCTATTTTCTATAAGTTGCTAAAAAAACTTTTTTTTTTCATAAATTTATTTCAAATTCAATATGAGAAAACCAAGTTAGTCATCTTGTCAATAAAGATAAAATTTAATTAAATTTTTTAAAAAATTATATTAAATAAATTAGTTAATTATAATAAAATTTAATTATTTAAAATAAATTTATATTTTATATACTATTTAATATATTTAAATTATTCAATTATATATTTATTGATTATAGTTAACTAATTTATTTAGTTTATTTAATCTATCTAAAAAAAATAATTAACTCTTATATTTAGGATCAGGTGAATATTAAATAATACTTACGAATTCTTAATATAAGATTTATTTAACTAATTTAATTATATTAAAAAAATTAATTAAATTAATTAATATAATATACTTTTTCTAAAATATTTTAACCATATTTTTTAATTCTCTACTCACTCTCTTAATTTATTATTGTTGATATAATATGAATAGGGTAATATATAAAAAATGGATAAATTTTAAAAATATGTCTTAAATTTATAATTAAAAGTAATTATTCAATTATGCCATATATTAAAGATATGAGGAGTAATAAATATGGGTATGTTTAAATTAAGGAGTAAAATTAAAATAAAATAAAATTACTATAAAATTTTTAAAAAATAATTAATATAATTATTAAAAAATTATCAAGTGAGTAATATATACTTGTTATCATTTATGTATCTCTGAACTTATTATTATATATTATTTATTTATTGTATATAAACAGTGCAACATCATACACTTCATATTATATGTATATGTGTGTGTGTGTGTGTGTGTGTATATATATATATATATATTAATTTCTATATTTCCAGTTAGAATTTACTACAGCCCATGAAAGTCCTCTGAAACCTGCCACTAGGCCCGCTCTGTATGTTTGCAATATGGTAAATGTGTATGTATACATGGCTACTGAGTAAAAAAAATAAAAAATAAAAAATAAAAATAGATAAGTATAAAAACTAAATCTCACATTTTAATTTATTCATCTATATTATTTTTAAAAAATTATTTTAAATTAAAATCAATATATAATTTTACAAAATTCAAATAATATATATATAATATGAAAAATATAAAGAACTACATCACTCACATTATTAACAAGTCATCAAGAATATAGTTCATCTCTAATTATATGTAGATACTTAAGATTCACTTATATATATATATATATATATATTGAATTAATATATTCTTTTAGTAACTCAAATTTTCACTCATTTTATTAGTTTTAGTTCATTAATTTTTTTTGCCTAAAATATTAACCCTTATAATTTAATAAAAATTTTAATATCTTTATTCTTCACTAACCAGAATATATAATTTAAAATTTAAAGAATTAAACTTAAAATTCCTATAAACTTAAAATATTGAATATTATATTAACTTTTATTTTTTTAGCAATAATCGGCAAATAAACCCTACTCAATTAAATGAGACATAAGCAGAATAGGTGTTTTTTGTCAAAATAAATTAGGTGAGTTAGCTCGTTTACCTCACTGTAATGCTAAAAAATTAAAGCAATCTCTTAAAATTAATTGTAATTTAATTTAAATCATAATAAACCCCAAACTCCTATGACCTATTTAGCTCATGTTAGTTTATTTGAATTGCGTTGGGGCTGAGCAACAACGGACAGGGTAGACTAGCCTGATGATAAATATATACAAAAAGTCAAATTATATATAAAAAAGTGTTTGAAATTACCAAAATATTCTAAAGTCCATATCATGTATTTGTAAATAAATTGATAAATATGCATTAGAACTTATTTACGAATAAAGGATAGGTTCAAAGAATAATTTTCCCAATAATTTTACTTGGTTCATAAAAGTCCAGGTATGTATAATTTCCATTGTGATCGTATAAAGAAAACAAGCAGACAAAAAAAAAATGGCAGGTCAGCTCATTTCAATTTTTGGAGACAAATATTTTTTTGTTTGCATTTGACAATTGTTAAACTGCGGATAAGTCCCAGGACTTTTGTATATATCTTTGTTGAATGAATTATCCCTTTTTCGACATATTTGTATTAGAAATTTATATTTTAAAGAAGACGCAACTTGATTTAAAAAAAATAATAATTAGAATCCTATTTTTTAATTTTGTTGAGAGAGTTTCATATTTATTATTTATATGATATAAAAATATGAAATACGTTTAAGTAGTATAATAATATCAATTTTTAAATTATGAATATGTAAATTCATATTCCAATAAAAATAAATAAATAGTTTCCAAAAAATAAATAAAATTTAAAAATTAATAGAATAATTACTGTATTATATTTAAAACTAACTAATTTCACCAATAAGCTATATTATAGTAAACGGTTTCACTAAAAAATAATACAAATATAAATTTCAGAAAATAAACTTACTATGAGAGTCTTAACCTCAGCACCCTGAACCCATAAAAAATTAATCTTAAGTCAAGAGTAATTTAGAAATACATTAGGTTAAAAAAACTAAGTTTATATATAAAAAATAAGGGTAAATTAATGTATAGGTTCACGTAATTTTACCTTATTTTGAATGAAGTGTCTATATTTTTTTTATTAGATTTTTATAGTTCTATTTAATTTTAATCAGTAGCTTTTCCCCCATTTTTTATCATTTTCTTTAAGCTTGGCTCATTATTCTCAAATAACTATTATTTGGGTTGACATAATCAAACTGAGAATTGGAAACTGACCTTAAAATTTTCACCTCGAGTGGTAGACATATATTTTGGAAAACAACCTTATAAAAACTTAAAAAGGAATCTAGAAGCAATAAGGCATTGTTATTAGGCGTCAGTGTCCTCATCAATCATCAATCAAATACTCCTAAAGAAGAGGCGCCATGATTGAGTTTTAGGAATTTTTAAGTGAACAATAATAGTGTGACAGAGGAAGGCATGTAGGTAGGATTCCACCAACACCGTTGAGTTTAATGAATAATAGTCCCCACAAAGAATCTAAATAGCTAATTTATGCATATTAAATTCTATAAATATCTCTTATTTTAATCATTTAAATACAAAATTATCCATTGATGAGTGTACACGTTTAAAAAGATTGAGATATTGTGTCTATATGATTGACTTATATGTAAATAGTGTCTAACAAGAGATAATTTTTTAAAAATATTTTTTTATATTTATATAAATATAAACTTAAGATCTTATATTAAAATAAATTTTATATTTCTCTTATACTAAATATAAAAATTAGTTGACTTTTTTTTTAGAGAGAATAATAAAATTAAATAAATCAATTAATTGTATATAATATAAAAGTTAGTAGACTAATTTATATAGATTAATTGGTATATAATATGAGTTTATTTTAAAATATTAAATTTAATCTTAATTAATTAATTTAATTTTTTTATTTTTTTAAAAAATAAAATAAGATAGAATGAGTAATTAGGAGGATTCCATTGGATGAGAAGGAGGGTACGCAGGTGGCCACTTGGGACGTTTATGGACGTGTAAACCGCACTGGGATGCAGAGTGGGGCGGCGTTATTATTACATCTCTTGTTGTTGCTAGTGTTCTTATTTCCCACTCTACTTCCCTCATTAGCGCCCGTCCTTCTCCATTACTATATTTAGCGTACGTTGGTACTATTATTTATTGCCGCCTATTCATTGTATTTATTATTTCTTTCTTATTCTTCATGTTTTGTCCAATACCCCAATTTTTTAAATTTTTTTTTTCTTTTGATCATTAGTAAAATAAGTTGGATTTTGATCTTTAATAGGTATAAAATGGTGCAATTTTTTTTTTAACTTTTCTAAAAAGTAAATAAAAATAGTATAATTTTATATTTTTTAAAAAAAATTAAAACTACATCATTTTATACTCTCAATAAATTTTATGTAAAATCTAATGGTCAAAAGGAAGGGAGAAGACATTTGGGAGATTAAGGCATTTATAAAGAGCATTAGGCGCCCCAACCCCCAAATTGGTTTGTTCAGTGAGTTCAGTTCCTTTTTTCTTTCAAGGTTCGATGGAGATTTCACTTTTAGTACTTTTCATGAGGACGATGGATCACTACATTTAATGTTTGCAGCTGCATATATAATTCCATCAGGCCCACAAAGCTACTACCTCTGTAATCTTATTGCGTACTTAAAAATTAACCTATCCATCAAGGTTTAATTAATAAAAAAAATAAGATATATAACTATTTATAGCGTATTTAATCTTTATAGTATACTATTTTATTATAATTTTAGTTACTATATTTGGGGAGGTATCATAACTCTTATGTGTATAAGTTTATGCATGATGATAATAAACAACTCGTTATACCTGACATTGATATTGTCTAAGAGGAAGAGAGATTTCTCTTTGTCATTAGATTATAGGTGAACCCAACCCCTTTTTAAAAAATTTGTACAAAAAAAATCAACCTATCGCATCTTACAATGATGCGAATTCGATTTCTACTATCATCATTAAGACTCATTTAGTAGACAATCTCATAAGTTCCCTGTAAATATTATCTGAATCCTAAGGCTGTGTTTTGACTTTGGTAGGAGATCGACACCGAAGCTACATAAACTTTTTTATATCAAAAACAATATGAATCTATTGTTTAGGGTTCAGTTGAAAAAGAGGTGAGATATGTGATTATTTGAAACGTGTTTAATATTTAAGGAGTGTCAATTTATTGTAGTTATAGTCACAGTACTTGGGGAGGTATCTTAACTTTTGGGTATTTAAGTTTATACTTGAGTATAATTGACAACTCGTATTATCCAACATTAATATCGTTTAAGAGGAAGAGAAATTTTATCATACCCTTAGATAGTGAGTATGTCTAATTCCTTTCTAAAAAATATTATACAAAAAAAATGACATAGCATCGCCAGTAAGAGTTAGCACATATGTAAAAATCGAGTTGATATCTCACAAGGACATAAGTTCGATTTCCTATATTATTGTGAGAACTTATTTAGTAGACGTTCTTATAAGTCTCTTATAAATACTTTTTAAATCTTAAGACTATATCTAAACTTTAGTTAGAGACTAATATTAAAATTATCTAAATTTTTTTAACAAAAAAAATGGCATGCCATTACTTGTAATATAAAGAATCAATGTTTAAATCTCACATGTTTAGTATTAGGCACAAGTAGAAATAACGTGGAGCGGAAGACACGTGGCAGAATGATTAATGATGAAATTGGTGAAACTGTGGAGTGATTGGTGAAGAGAGGATATAAGTGTGTATTTTTATACCCTCAAATTATAGTTTTAAAAAAAACTTTAACGTAAATTTTAATTTATAAAATATTTAAAATAAATATTTATATTTATTTAAAAGAATTTATAGACTAAACTATATTTTTGAATAAACTCTTAGTAATAACTTTTAGAATAGTACAAAAATTTATAAATTATCCAATTATTATTTTGCCTATTTTTTTAACGCATTCTCTCCTCTTCTCGTCAACGTCGCTCACCTCCACCGTTGCTCCTTTAGTTTGCTCCAATGTCGTTGTTCCTCTAGTCTTCTCCAACGTCATCGCTTCTCCCTTTTAACTGTTAATCATCTCTCCATCCGGCTACATGTGTTGAATAAGGAAGAAGGTGAAAAAGGACGAGGAAGATAAGGGAAGAAAAAGACAATGTGTGAATAATAATATAATAGATAATTAATTTTTTTATATTATATATTTTTTTATAATTTATCAATCATAAAAATATTTTTAATAATAACTATCCTAATACTTATTTATTTATAAATATTTTTTTAGAAATATTTATCCACAATTCTTTTTTATAAAAACTATCTATAAAAACTTTTTTATAAATATCTATCTGAACGGAACTTAAGAAGGGTTGGCAATGGGGGCAAAATGGACCAATCAGATCAACGCCTTTGATTGTTTTTTTTTTTAACCAAAAAAAAATTCATTGTTTTAATAAATGACTCTGTTCAAATACGCTCTTGCATGTGCCCTCCTTTTTGATAACTTTCCTTTTCTGCCCCACATTTCCATGCATCGGTCATCACATCATTCTCAAAACATGATGAATGCATGGTCAACGTTTACCGAAAGATCAAGTGAAATTATGTTTTGATAGTAGGCGGGCAAAATATCCTTTTTTCGTTTAATTGTTAAAATATGTATACACTCTTGCATTCTTTTACATCAGCTGTTATCAATTGGTAGCGATGAATTTCCACGTGTATACTAATAAATTTTATTGTTATTAGTTATTAAAATATGTATATACAATTTATTATCAAACCAAAATTTCAGTTTAAGTGAAGTAAAATCACATATGCTAGGTTAAGTGAAATTCTCCCTTGTTTCTATATAAAGAATTTCATTTCATCTAAACATAATCAATATTTCGTCGATAATTTTCAAACGAAATAAAACCTTCAATATGAAAATTATTTTAAATTAAAAAGTACATTAACATATTCATAATAATACAAATCAACTTTAAACTTTTTAATTAAGAACAAATAATGAACAAATAGGAATATTATGTGCCGAAGAGTGCTCTGCTGTCTCTTGTGCTACCTCAAACATGCACAAAAACTAAATTTTGTGTCTGTATATCAACACTGCTACTGATCACCGGTCAACTAAAACACTTGCTAAAAGCAGGGAGGCAGCATGAAATCATCATCACAACAAAGCAGAACCCTTGTCAAAGACAATGTTAAAGTGGAAGTAGCAGAGTTCAATGAACTGATGACATGGTGGAGGAGGTGGAAGTGAGGAACACACAATGCCCTGAGTTTTCCTCCAAGCCACCTTCAATGTGCACTTCCCATCACCATCAAGGCTCAAATTAAGTTTTAACCAAATTTTGATAGTGGTAGACAAAGATGCTGATCCAGCATAATAGCATATGATAGGTCTTAATGGTGCTAAATTCAATCCTCCGTCTTTGTGGTCCAAATAATGCAGCAATGCCACCCACTAATGAGGAGGAAATAACACATCACAAGTTAATCAAATGTTATCCTGGTTGAGGATGAAGCTTCCAAGTTATCTTCACCGAAGGGGGCAAAAAAAAAAAAAAAAATCTGCCTGGTGAATAAAGTTTAGGGGCTTACCTCCTTGACTGTTCTAAGTTATTCAGGTGTAATGATCTTCACAGGATTTACCGGTTAGGTTATCACAAATAGTCATAGAATAAAAGATATCAGTTCAACAACAAGGCCCACTAGATTCTTCTGTGTCTCAAGTGCGAGTTCTAGAAAAGACACCTATAATTGGAATGGGTCCTAACAATTTCCAAATAGTATGTATAGTCGTATAACACAATTTGTAAATAAATATGCTCAGGCCTTTCGCGGCTGGTCCAACAAAAACGAGATATTACTCAATTATGCAAACAATAGCATAACAAAGAAAGGGGCGTCATATAAAAGTGTCAACATCATGCATTAAGTTCATGAACAATACAATCGAAACTCCTTCGAGACGAGGTAAAAGGTGATGCCTAGTCACACCGAACCGCCATTTCAAACACAGTTTCAGAATATTTCATACATGCCATAAAGTCAAGAGTTCCTTATAGAAAATCAGCAACAGGCAGAAATTACTTCAATAAATCATTTTGCAGATAGAATTATTGTCCAGACATGAACCTGAAGTCGCTAAAATGATTGCATACTTCCAATCACCTTTAGCAGTTGGCAGAAACTCAATGAAATCAGAAGCTGTTTTAAGTATGAAAAAAGTTATAGAATCAGCAATCCAAACTGAACAAGTTTAAAATTTGTTAACAAGAGGCAGCAAAAAAGAAAAATTTAAAACTCATATAGAGGTTTAGATTTGGAAAATAGAGGTAACCAGAATCACAGAGCAAATATGGCAGGATCAGATTGACGGTTTTGATCAATGCAGGAAGCAGAGTGGTAACAGTGCTTGAAGTTAAGGCACGAAAATAACTATCGGGAGAATTCTAGGTAAACATTCCATGCTAGAATGCAACCCATGCCTTTTTACCCAACCCGTTCGCCAAGTATAATAAACGAGGCGTATTTTGATATAGAAGAGGTTGCGAGAGTCACAATGTCATAACTTGAACAGTGACAGGGGCCCTCTTCAATTCGATTTCGCCGAAACCTCAAGCACTGTCCCCACTCACCACCAACATAATCTCCCTGCTCAGACCTTTTACAGTACCATCATTTCCATGCCAAATTAATTCAAGAAGATGCGATTCGGAAAAAGAGAGTGGTTGCAAGAGAAATGGGACAAAAGGAGCAAAGTAGGCCGCCGTGAAGACCCCATCGCGCCGCCTCAGGGCTCGCCATCGCAAGGTTCGGAGGTGGGAGATTTAGGAATGAGATAAATGGTTAGGGATTGTATAATTTATCTAGAGGTGTAGGCCTAAACCAGCCCAATAGTTATTTTGGGGATCGTATATGGTTTGGGCCAACATCGTCCACTCATACCCAATCCACATCATGGCAAAGAAAAAGTTTCATATTATGTAACAAAAAAAAAGTTTTATATTACCCGTTTAGCTCATAAAGGAATGAGATATACTATTATTTATAATATATTTAATCTCTGAAAAATATTACTTTATTTTAGTTATATTCACAGTGTTGAGTAGGCATCTTAATTTTTTTGTGCCTAAATTGATGTTTAAAAGTAATTGACGACTCTTCTTATCTAATATTGATATCACCTAAGAGGAAGTAAGAGTTCACTCTATCTTTTATATTATAGGTGAGCCAAACCACTTTCTAAAAAATCATGTAACAAAAAAAAGTTTTATATTTTAAAAAAGAGTTGGGTATAACAAAAAGTGCTAATATCTCATAACATAATGAATTAAAGTTTAAATTTTCGCTAGATACTTATATTAACTATAAAATTTACATTGTATATAAATATAATATAAATAGTTAATAAGATTATATATTAATTATAAGACTCATCTTTAAAAGATTAAAGTAGTTTTTAGTTGTTATGATTCATTGTGATTATAAATTTAAAATACTATAAAATTACTTATTGGATTACTAATTGCTCTCTCCTATTCTAATTTAAAAAGTTATTTAATTTTTTTGATATATTAAAGTAGTCAAATAAATTAATTAATTATAATAAAATTTAAATGTTTAAGATAAATTTATATTATATACTTTTTGATATATCAAATTTAGTCAATTAACTTTTATATTAATTATAATGAATATATTTAATTTTTTTTAATCTATCTAAAAAGTCAACTAACTATTATAATTAATAATAAAGATAGTAATTGCTATGAAGGAATTTAAAATATTTTAAAAATTAAATTGATATTATTGATTATCATTTATAAATAAATGTATTAAAAGTATCAAATTATATTGATCTAAACTTATTTTTAATTAAACTATTATTACAAGATTTTTGAGTATAATTGATGATTGATTAATATATATTACAATATATTATAATTTTATAAGAGTATAGTTAAGATAATTGTTACTTTGATGATTGGTGATAATAATTAGATTGAGAGAAAATTTGATTTCCCCTAAAAATAAATAAGAGAATTTAAAACTTAAAATTTAAAAGCTTGAAATACTAGGAGTCGCGCGTGCACAATATTTGCCAATTGGCGCTTTACTGTAAAACACTAAATATTTATTTATTTATTATACTCGGCGTCTCCCTCTAATTCTCTCTCTACATCGAACTCCCTAATCCCTGGAGCCTGAAAGCCCGTCACGGAGCCTCCGACGTGTCTTTCCCTTTCCCTTTTCTATTTTTATTCCTCAATAATGTTTTACTAGTATTAATTAATCACGATTAATATTAATATATATATATTTTTTACAACGGATGACGCTTTCGTCTTTGGACTTTAAAAATAGATAAAAATAATATACTACTGCGAAACATTAAACACTAAACATTATATTGTGTTATATTTTATTATATGTGACACATATTTCTGGGATGTTTGATTTTGGAAGAACCTTTGGGAGACACGGGCCAGTGCTTTCGTTCTGCGAATTTTCAGTGATTTTTTCTCGAGAAATTTTCTGTGTTTTCTTTTTCGAGGGTTTCGTTCTGCGTTCTTCGATAGTTTATCCGAAGGCCGAAGTCTGCATTAGGAGCTTTTTTTTCCTTTGCGTGATTTGGAAGGGGAGAGTTTGCGACATTTTTCACCCTTTTCTTTGGGGTCGTTGATTCATTGTTCGATTGGGGGGTTTTGGTATCGAGGTTTTGCTAATCTTTATTGCCGTTAGTACGGTGAAAGTAGGAGGCTATTCGATTATGGCGGTATAGCTGTGGAGGACAAATTGCCGGGTCTTTCAGGTTGGTTGCCGAATTGTTGGAATCTTGGATTTGATGCTTCAATGTGAAATTAGGGTTTCGGGCCAAGAATTGCGAATGCTAATTCGTTGTTTCGGATGGTCCCAAGATGATACTTAAGCGGACAATGAAAATTGAAATGCCGAACCTGAAACGGTGTAAGCTAGAGGAGCAGGATGGCGAGGAGTATGGGTGTACATCTGTTCCGAAGAAACGGAAGGTTAATGAGTTTTATTCTCTTGGTATGCCGGGCGAGGCTGAAGGTTTCAGCAGCGGTTCAGGGTCTTGGTGCAGTGAAGGATCGCATTGGGCTAGTGAGGTTCTATCGAATTCAAATTCTACGCCATTGAATAGTAGAACAGCAATGGAGCAAGGTTCTGAAAGGATTCGGCCTCCACTATTGCGGTCGTCTCGTGGTCGCTCTCAAACGCTTCCATCGAGGTTCAATGATTCTGTTCTCGGTACATGGAAGAACCGGGGAATCAAAGTGGAGGACCCAGACTCCAGCTTTGAAGATGATAATATTTTAGTTGAAGATAGGGTGGGGGTTAGTGGATTGGGATTTGTAAAACAGGGTCAGGGAAATAACTATGGCTCCAAAAAGTCAAAGTATTATTCATATCCCAACATGGATGGGGAGGAATCAGGATTCGACGACTCAGGTTTAAACAATTTTGACCACCGGAAGCTTACAAATTCTGTTAGTACTACGAGAACATCAATTAATGGAAATCGTTCTTCAGCAGTTAAAACCGAGAGTTATACGTCTGGTTTAAGTTTTGAGGGTGTGGACCAAAAGCTCGATCGAAATGCTGCAAAAAGGGAAGATATCTATAAACCGGAGGATTTTGCTTTGGGTGACATCGTTTGGGCTAAGTGTGGAAAGAGATATCCAGCATGGCCTGCTGTAGTGATTGATCCTATCTTGCAAGCTCCGAAGTCCGTTCTGAGCTGTTGTGTTCCTGGTGCAATTTGCGTGATGTTTTTTGGGTATTCAAAAAATGGAAAGCAAAGGGTAAAATCTCCATACATCTGGTCATAAAATTTAGTTATTATGGTACCTTTTTTATTTTAGTTTAAATATATGGAGGAATGTTGTTGGGCAGGACTACGCATGGGTGAAGCAGGGAATGATATTCCCCTTCGCGGAATTCATGGCCAGGTACAGGTTTGTTACAAACCAATATGGTCTGCAGTTGTTTCTGCAAGATATTGAGAACTTATGTATTGATATTTATATTTATTCAGATTCGAGGGGCAGACTCGGCTGTACAAGAGCAAACCGAGTGACTTTCAGATCGCACTGGAGGAGGCATTGTTGGCAGAAGATAGTTTTCTGGATTCACATATGGGAGCTGAGCAGATAACAAATGCAGAAGCCCATCCCAATGGGTTTATGGAGGCTACAAGTTCATATGTTGATCCAGAATATGGCTCTCAAGACCAGGTGAGATTAATTTCTCCCGTTTTGCTCGGTATATGAGTATGATTTTAGGGTGCTTATAACTTGGTTTGGCTGTAAGATTTTGGATGTACTTGGCTGTACATTAGATAGGCTGCTGCTGACATTGTTATCTTGAGAGGAAGGATGACCTATAACTTATAATATACTCGCAGGAGTCCGTAACTTGCTTCTGTTTTTGATGTAGATATTTGTGTATTGACATCGCAATACTATTTAGAAGAAATTTGAATAATTTGTTATCATTAAACTAATCATCAAAGGTCTACACTCCATGACAATATGTATGCACATTGTATGAATGAGTAATTGTTCTTAATTCATATCATCAAAGTGTCATTTTGAAAATATTGATCTTATCTATTCTGGTGAGCTGTAGATTTTCATTTTGTGGATAAATATCATGCAGGATATGAGACCTTGTGCTGGCTGTGGTCTGACTTTGCCCTGCAAAACCATGAAGAAGATGAAGGATTCCAATTCTTCAGCTCAACTTTGTTGCAAATTTTGTGACAAGGTTTTTGCAAAATACCTTATTTCAGATAGTTTCAGTTTTTTGTTTAATAGATTTTTAGAGACAAATGTAATTTCTAAAATTATTGATGTGTTTTTCAGTTACGAAAATCAAAACAATATTGTGGCATTTGCAAAAAGATTTGGCACCATTCAGATGGTGGGAATTGGGTGAGATTGTCTGATTTCTCAATTATGCTTCTTAATTTTTTATATAACGTCTTTGTAGTTTTACTTGAGCAACTTATATATGGATATATTATACGGCTTTTCTTATTGAATCAGGTGTGTTGTGACGGTTGTAATGTTTGGATTCATGCTGAATGTGCTAAAATATCCAGCAAACTTTTTAAGGTGTGTTATCATGGTTAATATTATGCGCTGCATATTTTCTCTAGCATGTTTATTTTCCCAAATTCACCAAGTGGTGGCATAGTGAAGACCTCTGAAGAGTTTCTGATTGCAGGATCTGGAACATACAGATTACTATTGTCCAGATTGCAAAGCAAATTTCAACTGTAAATTTTCTGCATCACAAACATGCAAGCCAAAAATTAAGTAAGCAACAGTTATTTATTGCTTACCCTAACATGCATTTGGGAAATTCAAGTTGATTTTATTACTTTTGAAGTTGCTTCCATCCTAAATCTTATGATTTGATATTGTTTTGAGACAGATCAACAGAAAATAGCCAAAAGCCCGTTGTACCTGATAAGGTAACAGTGGTGTGCAACGGCATGGAAGGGTATTACATTCCAAAGCTTCATCTGTAAGATTCCTACTCTTAAATAAATGCATATTATGAGTTTTAAGTATATTTCTGGAAATGCTCTATCTGCTCTTGTGATATCCTAGTGAACTTTCTTTGCATGTTTTTCAAAACACGTAATTTTTCTTAATGCATGTATGTATAGTCTTGTTTATTATGATGTAGTAGCAGGTTCATTGGAAGGTCTCAAATATCACATTGAAAAGCATATTGCAATCTATGTACGTTTTTATAAATATTATCTGTACATGTTCCGTATAAGCTGATCAACCTCAGTCTTTAGCGGTCAACATGAAGAAAAGAACTCTATGCGGTTCCAAATAGTTCCATCAAAATGCTCATTACTTATTTCTTTTTCAGAGTCATGTGCAAGTGTGGCTCATGTGGGGTGCGAAAGCAGACACTGAGTGAATGGGAACGACATACGGGTTGCAGAGCTAAAAAATGGAAATATAGTGTGAAAGTAAAGAGTACAATGCTTCCTCTTGAAAAATGGGTTTGTATAATTTCTTTCTGAATTAGAATCATAGAAATATATTCCGGGGGTTTAGCGCATGTATTGGTTTTGGATTAACTTACATGAGAGAAGATATGTGTAAATTGGTATTATTACTCCGCACTATTTAATACTTTCTGCATTGCTTTTATTTCTGAAAAGTGTAGACCCCAGTAATGCTATCCTTTCTCAGTTTGTATCAACATGAAATTCTGCAGATCCACGAAAACAATACACAAGGTGGAGTTTCTATGCAGTTAGATCAACAACAGGTACTTGCCTTTCTGCAAGGTAAATACTTTACTTCATAACAAGACCTATTCTTTGCTTTTTTTTTTATTATTAGAATTTTCTGTATGTGGCTGGGTCCTTTTTGCATATTGCAAACATTCATTTCCTGAATATATTTATTAATTTATTTAATTGTGGAAATTTATTTTATTTTTATTTATTGTCACAGAGAAGTATGAACCAATTTATCCAAAGTGGACTACAGAAAGATGTGCCGTTTGTAGATGGGTTGAAGATTGGGATGATAACAAAATCATCATCTGCAACAGGTGGATCTATAATTTCTGGTTATCTCCGATCCAAATTTGTATAAACAATTGTGGTTGGGTAAAACGTTTGAATTTTATTTTACTTTCCATTTCTTCAGTCGCAGATATTGTGCAGTTTGTTTACATTTTCATTTTACAGGTGCCAAATAGCAGTCCACCAAGAATGCTATGGAGCAAAGAATGTCAAGGATTTTACTTCTTGGGTCTGTAGAGTGTGCGAAACCCCAGATGTTGAGAGAGAGTGTTGCCTTTGTCCTGTTAAAGGTATTTTATTTGTTTATTTATTTTTGTGAAAAAGGTATGTTATTTGACTTCTGCATTTTGGATAATATGATTTTCTTATATTCAGGCAAAAGAAGTTATGATCAACTTAAAACTCTAATATGCTGTTAAATTCTTTATGATACTATTAAATGGTGGATTTATTTTAGCAGGAAAGAAAGTGATGTACCTTCATAGTACTCTATAAATTTACTCTTGTTTTTGGTTGATCATATCTCTCCCTTTTATAACTCCATGCTTGCCACTATTTTTTTGGCTGTAAAATAGTTGAGGAGAATATTATGAGCTTGATGCAAAATAGGTTATGATTATGTATTTATATTTGCATCTTTACCATTGTCAATTCTGTCCTGTAACGCTTATTTGAAATGTTATGTGATAATATGTCATGTAGGTGGAGCTCTAAAGCCAACTGATGTTGAGATGCTGTGGGTTCATGTCACGTGTGCTTGGTTCCGGCCTGAAGTTGGATTCTCAAACCATGAGACAATGGAGCCCGCCTTTGGAATCCTTAAAATTCCTCCAAGTTCCTTTTTGAAGGTATAAAATGTGTCATGTGGTTGTCATGGAATTATTGTTTTGCTGGCTTTAGCTTCTGAATTTCTTGTAGCAATAACTTAACAAGTGGGTGATGAGGTCGGACAAAGGAATTGTAAAGCTTTCCACTTTATAAATAATCTCTTTTTACTGTTGATGATATCAATATCGCTTATTTTGCATTGTTGTTATGTTACTTTTTGCTCTTTCTCAGCTCTTTTGTTTTTCTCTCATTAATTTCCTGAGGTGGGGGGAGGTGTGATGTTACCCGTGTTCTAAATTTTCTTGTTCACGTCAACTGCAGACCTGTGTTATCTGTAAACAAAGCCATGGCTCCTGTGCAAGTTGTTGCAAGTGTGCTACTCATTTTCATGTGACGTGTGCATCTAGGGCCGGATACAGCATGGAAGTAAGTTCAATGATTTCATTATATGTAAACAGAGCATTGACTCAATATTTTTTTTCTGCATTTCATAATTTTATTGTTATTAAGTCCTTGTCCTGGAGGGCTTTGGGTATTATTTTTATTTAAATCCTTAAATAAAAAGGTTTGTTTGACAATTTTAATTGAAATATGAGGATGCACCCAAGCTGATGAAATATTGTTTGAACTTACAGTTGCATTCTATGGAGAAGAATGGGGTTCAGATAACAAAGAAGTTAATATATTGTGCATTCCACAGGTTTGAGCTATTGTCGCAGAATAATGATTAATGCCGTTTTCCTTAGTGTCCTAGTTCCTTAAGAAAATATAGTTTTATATGTTGATTCCGTTGCAGGCTTCCAACCCCAGATTCCGTAATGGTTATACACACTCCCTTGGGGGTCTTCTCTCCCAGAACTTCCCTGCAAAATCATAAGGGATGCTTCAGGGGTTCGAGGCTGGTATCATCAAAAAACATAGAACTTCTTGAATCTTCATCCTCTGAGACTAATGAATTTGAACCATTGTCTGCTGCAAGATGTCGTGTTTATAGAAGATCTTCCAAGGTGATGATGTTGGATCTTAATTTTGCGTCAATGATATATATTTAGTTCTGGAATTTTTTTAGTGTGATGTCTTGTGTTTTTTCATTTTCTTTTTTCTTCCTCATATTCATAATTGCTTATGCTGTTGTTGTAGCATGAAATATCTTTTCATTGTTAATGATTGACACAAATTATTATAATCTTGCCATAAACTTGTTATCTGCATAATTGTGGTCAAATTTCTTGTACATATGGTCTCATTATATATTTTTCCTATTTTGCCAGAAGGCTGATGAACCAATAATACATTTAGTGAGGGGACCAAGTCGTCATTTATTAAGTTCTATAATTCAATTGAACAGCTACAAGGTAGTCTCTGTTTCCAGTTTGTTAATGCTATATATGTTGACCTTTCCCTTTTTAAATAGGTGACCTCTTTTGTTGAATTCTTCTATATTGAAGATTGTAATTTTATGTCTCATCTTGTTTTGTGATAGGACTCGGAAGATTCTAAAGTATTTACTTCGTTCAAGGAACGTCTTCACCATTTGCAGGCAAATGATTACACTATCCTATAGTTGAATTTTGTATCTGTAATTCTTTTTGTCAATTTTATTTTTTGTGGCATCAGAAAACTGAAAATCATCGAGTTTGCTTTGGAAAATCGGGTATACATGGATGGGGTCTCTTTGCTCGTAGAGATATACAAGAAGGAGAGATGGTTTGTACCTCATTAGTTTAGGATGATTTCTGACTAAATGCAAGGTTTAGTGTAACTGTTTCTGAAGACGTGTTCATCCAAGTTATTATTTTTTTTTTTATTCAGGTTGCTGAGTACCGTGGTGAGCAGGTAAGACGAAGTGTTGCTGATATGAGGGAGGCTAAGTATCGTTCAGAAGGAAAAGACTGTTATGTAAGTCTATTATTATTGTTTTTATACATATGGACTCCTCTGCACCTACATGCCATGTTATGACAAACACATAAGTCTATCATGAAGTCATTACAAGTGCTTCTTTTAGACAGGTTTATAATTGCTGGGTAGTATAGACTTGATTGTAGTTTGGACCATAACGTTTAACAAGATAAATTATGCAGCTGTTCAAGATCAGTGAAGAAGTGGTCATCGATGCTTCACATAGGGGAAATATAGCACGCCTGATAAACCACTCTGTAAGTTATTACTGGAAAATGCTGTGATTGAGACATCGTTGGTTCTCTTTTTTCTAGTAGTTCATGCAATGTAAACCAAATTGATCAACTGGTGAAGCCTAGCTGGCTTTGCCTCTATTCATGTCCATCCCTATTAATTGTTTAAACATAAATTTGGGTAGTTGCCAATTTCTCATGTTTAAATATAACTTGTGGTTACCAAATCGATCAACAGGTTGAGCTTTGCTGGCTATACCCCTGTTCAAGTTCATACCTATTTTTTTAAATATAAATTTAGATGGTTGCCTATTGCTCATGTTTCTTCATATGTTCATTAACTAGGCGTTACGCTGCGAAGTGAACGTGATTTGGTTTATCATATTTATATATACAGAAGTATTTAGTTTCCTTTCTTTTCAATGCCAAAAGAGATATGTGAACAATAAGAAAATAAAATAGAAATGCATATTGTTTTAGTTGTTGCAACGTTATGGTAACGGGATAATCATGCTTCTAATTAAGATACTGACGCCCAATTTGACCTGCTACATGCAGTGCATGCCTAACTGCTATGCAAGGATTATGAGCATGGGCGCCGAGGAGAGCCGGATTGTTCTTATTGCCAAGACCCAGGTTTCAGCTGGGGAAGAACTAACGTATGTATTATTATATACTGCACAGGTCCATGGGTGGCATACTGGTTTAAGCATGAACGTTTAGAACTAATTTGGTAATCAAAATCCTTTAGCTATGTTTGGTAGGATAGAAGTAGAAGTGGAAGTGGAATTAGGTTAAAAATGAGTTTTAAAAGTTAGTTTGGTAGGATGGAAGTGAGTATGGAATTGATGTATATTTTTTTTATAATTTGGGATAAAATAGTTGAAAATATTTTTTATAACTTGGGAAGGGGTAAAGTTGTCTAAAAATTTTATAATTGGGAGTAAAATAGTCTAAAAAATTTTATTTTCACTTCTATCATCTCAATTTCTAATTTTTCTAATAGAACTGAAATGGCACAGAGAAGTAGAAGTAGAAATGGAAGTGGAAGTAACTTTTATCGTACTAAACGAGGGAAGTAGAAGATTTCAATTCTCCACCCCCATTTTCCTTCAACCAAACATACCCCTTATGTTCAACTAAAGTGAATGCATGGCGCTTTGGAAGAAAAGAAAAAAAAAAAGAATGAGATAAAATAAGTTTTAAGATGAGAATGTACTTCGCACATATTTATACTTTTTTGTCACGCTTACTAAACTTTCTCTTTGTTACTTCAGGTATGATTACTTGTTTGATCCGGACGAGCGGGATGAACTGAAAGTTCCTTGCCTTTGTAAAGCCCCCAATTGTAGGAAATTTATGAATTAGGTTTCACAATTTTTTTAATGTATTGCAACTTAACCTAGCTAACCATAGGGAAAAGAATTAGTGTTGCATATTTTTTATTTTCCCCCCAAACTTCGTATATTTGTATATTATTTTGGTTACAAATAAAAGTTTCCCCAGCCAAGGGCAAGGGCTGGTAGCATTTTTGTATATTGGCATTTGAGTTATGTTTATATGCTCTGCCATTATTCGTATATTCTGAGTCCTCTCCGTAACTTGGTTGGATAAATGTGCTGTGGACATTTCATGCCTATTTAAATCTAAATATGTTCAAGGGATTTTTGGGAGGCGTTTTCTTGATCTTAAAAATGTAAAAGGATTGAAGGCGAGGATTGAACTATTTAGTTCTGGACCTAGATGGATATGTCAAATGATTCTGAATTTTTTTATTTTATTTTAAAATTTCAATAATGGTATTCGAGAGGTATCTGGAATATTATTGGTCCAATATTCTCAACCCATCAGTTTAAAAGAGAACACGCAAGATTTTATATATTTTCCAAAATAAAAGAACATTGTTTAAAATAAAAAAAACAAGTAATCACATCAATAAATGGTAAAAGGCTAAACTGAGAGTTTTTATAACTACAAACTCGGCAAGTAATTTCCCTACATTTAAAACTTGACATTGAATGTCTCTAAACCAGGCTCAATTTCATTAATGGGACACTTTTTTAGGGAGTGAAAATGAAACATATTATTACCCATATAATGCTCAAAATTTGATTTATATACAGATTACCTCTAAAAGTTATGTGCAGATACTAGATAGACTGTCATATTACATTTTGTTAGCGAAACAAATTAAGAAAGAAATAGTTTGTACAGATGTGAATAAGTTTAGGGACGCACAGGAAATCATGCACAAACACTCAGCCCGATGGCCTGTTTAAAGTTACTTGTGCAAACAATTTTTTAACATCGATACGATAATTAGTAAAAATATAATCCCATTTGTTTTAACATAAAGGTCGATTCGCTGAGTTTTAAACGTTGTTGAATCCCTTGCTCATTGCTCATTCGTTACACTTGCATATTTTGTATTGTACTGACGCCACAAGTAACACTATAAACCTTCAAATATCTAGAAAACTAACAGACCGCATTCGTTAATTTACGCGTTTACTAATTCCCAATAATTAAAACCAAATAAACCTATATATTCAGAAATAAATCGGTTCTTTTTTCATGTCATATTCCATTAGGTTAAAAAGAGTAGAGCTCTACATTTTACAGCCAAGAACATAAAACATGAAAAATGTCACAAGAACTGGTAGCGGACTGGGGTGCCATGTTTGCCCTCATCAAACTCAGGAGAAAGAAATGACATTAGCCCGTTGCTTGACCAAAAATGTACTGAGATGAGCTTAGATCATGGACAGGCACATTTGATAACTTCTCATTTTTTGGCAAGCCACTTTTTAGGAAGTTTATTCAGTGGGGTCGATTTTAGCAGGAAAAGCCTGGCAGCACGCTCCTGCAATGTGCCTCCACACTTTAACCCGCGTGCCTGCAGTTCGGACTTCAACCTTTCCAGGCCAAGAACCTGCCAAGATCACAGGACCAGAAGTACTTAATACATGTTACTGTTAGAGCAGATTGTGGGCCTACTTAATTGGCCGACATGAAGAAAAAGTCCATAGGAACAGCAAACTACAAGTTCTATTCAAGGACCGGGCACGCAAATTGTAAGATATCCTCCACACATCATGCGACATATAAATAGATTACTTACCGCAGAAATTTGTGTGAGTGTTTGTGTGTGTATAAACAAAAGAAAGAGTCTTGACTATTACTTTTTAAAATACACATACCCGTTGCCAAGCAAGTTAAAAGTTCAAATAAAATTGAGCCACTGAAGTAGCAACTGTGGTAGCACAGAATAGAAATATAATTCTTTTCAAAAACATACCTCAAGTTCTGCAGCTGAATTAAATGCATCAAAATTCAAAGACTCTACTTTCCGAGCACCGGCACTTGTGTGATTTTCTTCATGAGATGACGCTTTATGCTCATACAATCCATCAGTTGCAATATCATTTGATTTGCTTGCATCCATCACATGCTGTGAGCTTATAAGATTTGTGGCTTGAGCAACTGCTGAATCAAGCCTCTCAGCTTCACCAGAATCCTGCTTTCCATCTTCTTCAGCATCAATTCGCAAAGCTGCAGATTCCAAAACAGGCATAGTGACACCATTTCCCATTTTATCACATATCACAGGTTCAACCAATTTGCCCATCATGTTCTGGAGAGATTCAATGTTAGAACAATTGCTAGAGTCCATTTCTCCTTCTAGAACAGTCTCTTTCTCTTCTTCAGAGCAACTTTCACCTGAGCCTGCCACAGAAGATTCACCATCCTGTTTCCCACCAGTTACTGAACCTGAACTGCCTTCAGCCTTATTTGAGTCTGAGTCATTCCCATTATTTAATACAGTTGATTTCTCATTTTCTTCTTCATTGTTGCTTCCATCCTCATCAGAATCATCACTATCGCTTTCATTTAATTTCCTCTTTCCCATCCTAGCAAAGCATAAACATCTACATCAATACACAAAACCGTTGTGCTTTGATGTGCGTGCGCGTCTGTGAGTATGCAGATGAAGGACGACTAAACAATCAACAAAAGAGGCTCCCTAACCACCTAAACTCTGAAAAACTTAATGATATCCCCATCTATTTTTTTCTAATCCATATAGCACACCTAATAATGAAAAAATAATTCTCCTTCGGAATTCCCATAGCATTCCGCAGTTATCTATAGCATGAATATCTGATATCTGATTGATCCTGCCTTTACCATTTCAGATATCAACATATAATCTATTGTATTAAAAAAAAAGATATCCCTTAAAACGGTAAAACCACGCATATGTTCATATTTTGACAAATTTTCTATCATCCAGCTAATGCATTATGGTTTTATAACATCTCTAGATTCAAATTAGCCGGTCATAGGCATAAGAAGATATATATCTTCTTATATATAAGAAGATATATAAGAACACTAACCATATCTTCATCTTCTTTGCATCTTCTCCGTCTTTTGCAAAATCTGCAACCTTTCTCTTGCCATTGATAGACATCAAAGCCTCCTTCACCGACTGGGCAACCTCAGCTGTGCACCGCTCAGACTCCTCCCTATATTTCGCCACATACTTGTGCGCCTCGCCATCACCCACACCCTTCTTACCCTTCTTCGCCTGCTTCTTCAAAAACTCTTCCGCCATCTTCTCCAGCTTCCTCTCCGCCTCCTCCGCCTTCCATTCCTCCAATCTCTTCTCCGCGTTTACGTGCCTCAACCTTCGGCCACTCATATCTCTGCAAGCCTCGAAGTTGTTCGTCTTCTTCTGCCCAGCCTTCGTGGCTGCACCACGCAAAAGCGATCCAAACCCTCCCTTACCACCGGCAAGCCGCAGTAGCAGATGGACGGTGGGGAACACATCGCCGCCTTCCGGCGAGCAAGAGATTATAGATTCGTTACCGTTGAGGTCTTGGACGCCAGTAACAAGACGCTGGTGTTGTGTGGGGATTCCGGTAACCTCGAAAATGCGATCCTTAATGGAATTGGCGTAAAGAACAGGAGATGGGAATTTTAGGGTTAGGGTTTTTCCGTCAAAGAGCTTCACGAAGAGATTGTAGGCCTTAGTGGTGGCGATTGAGTCCTCCATCGATACAATTTCAGGTAGAATGATCGGAGATCAAAGTATTGGCGAAATTTGGAAACAAAGAATTTGTAGTCGGTAACAGAGATTACCAAGAAGGAAGCGCTTAGAATGTTGATGATAGGGAGGCGCACCTCGTTTTTCGTTTTCCTTTTTCTTTCTCATCTCTTCCTTTTAATAAAAAAAAATTCTAAAAAAAATACCAGTATAAAATCATTAGTCACAAATATTAATTTAAAATTTTAATATTTATAATAAAAGATAAAACTATCACAAAATCTAAAGTAATTAAAATTATTATACATATTATTAATTTTATTATTAATATAATCAATATTTATACACCACTGCAATTTAGGAGTATTTTTTTCACATATGTTAAAATATAAAATTAACACTACCTCTTATAAAAAATAAAATAAAATAATTAATTATAATTAATATAAAAATTAATTAATTAAAATAAATTTAAGAGTATATAATATAATTTTATTTTAAAATATTTAATTTAATCATAATTAATTAATTTAATTTAATAAATTTATTTAAAATATCAATTAGATCTTATGCTTATGCTAAAGTAATACTTATAAATCTGTATTTTTTATATATACTTAAATAAATTTTTAAATTTTTAAAATTTTAGAATTCATTGCTATTTAAGGAAGATTTTCCCTTTTAATAGGACAAAACTCTTGAAAAAAATACCATGTTGAATTAGGGCGGGATATTTTCCTACTCTTTTTTGTTGCCAACTTTTCCTACTCACCTAATGCGATAAGGGGTAATAGGTTTGATAAAATTAGATTTATTATCTTTTGAAATAAATATTTTTATTTAAATATATCATGCATTCGTTTATATATTTAACATGGTGGGCAAAAACATATTTATTATGTCGTGTTCTTTTTATAAATAATAGAAACCTCTCACATCCTTCCACAGCCATTATGCCATGCATGTCCACGTTAATTCTTAAGAAAATAATTTTTCAGATTTGGATAATTAACTTTATTTCAAAAATAATCTAAGAAAATGATATTCAAATTTTAAATTTTAACAAGAATTAAAATAAAACATAGTTTTATTAAAAAATATTGTGCTTTTTTATCTTGTTATCTAGATTAGCTATAGAATTATGGTCCTTAATCTTTTACAAGAATGCCTTGGTAAAAATTAAAGTAATATTTTATAATAATGCAATATGTGTTATAAAATGTCAAATAAAAAAATACACATGAAATAAAATTACGACATTGTACATCTATGTTGTAAATGTTAGATGACATTAAAAAAAAGTGTAATTATATATCAAACCCATTCCTAAATCCTAATGACAAATCATACAAGTTTATTACCTCTATACTAAATATAATAGCTAGATAAATAATTTATTTTAATATTAAATATAAGACTATAATTTATTTTATTTTTAAATTTAATAATTTTTTCTCAAATTCTCCCTATTAATTACACATGATAAATGGGTTATATCAAGGGTAGTGCTGGTATAATATAAATGATTGGGAATGATATTATAAAGAAACTAATACATATCTATTACAAATAATTAATTTAATTAATTTTTTAATATATTTAAATTAAATATTTAATTTTTATATTAAGGATGAGAGGGGAATAGGTATTTATGAAATCAGCTTATCCTTTATTATATCCAAACAATGATAAAAGAAAGTCTCTAAGATCCTCTCTATAATTAGTACCTCTATAAACCAACTTATATATATATATATATATATATATATATATAAACTTAATGTGGTGTTTTTGACTTTAAAGGTGGATGTTAATGTTGTTATTATGATAATATTTCTGATGCATAGTAACAGATTCATCCTCTCAAAAGATTTCAATACTAAGGCTCCATTTAGTTTACTAGTCCCCACGTGTTTTCACACCACATTTTTTTTCAGAAGAAAAATCCCTATATCGAAGACTTCATTATTCTTGGAGTACCTATCGAAGGACCCAGTGGACCACTAAGCATCCGATTCAACTCTCTTGCAAAAACCTCCATGGCCTTTGAAGGCAAGCTAGTCGGTATCACTATCAACCTCTCTCCCTTACTGTTCTAATATGACATGAAGTTACTCGTCATCTCAGGAACCACGGAGGACAAACCATTGACTAGCCCACCATAGACTGCTTTGGCCTACCCTACATCGACATCTCCCAACCCAGCACGTGTCATGTCCATCCCCAAGAACGATATGGTGGGGCCGTCCCTTCGCCATATGTTTTCTAAAATTAGATAAATAAATCTTACATTAAACATGTGAATAACCTAAAATTATTTGAGAAGCTCTTAGATACAAGACATGATTATTGGAGAACTTAATAATGAAGGAGCTTTTGGATCACTAAGCATCTGATTCAACTCTATTGCAAAAACCTCCATCGCTTGAGCAGGCAAGCTAATCGGCATCACTATGAATCTCTCTCCCTTACTGTTCTCACTTGACATGACAAAGTTACTCGTCATCTCTGCAACAATGGAGCACATTCCTTCCGCTACTCCACCATAAACCGCTTTGCCCCAACCTACATCGACACGTCCGAACCCTGCATGGGTCATGTCCAACGCAAGGAACGACCTCACCATCGTGTGGTGAGGCCGTCCCTTCGCCACCGTCAGGTCTACCAAAGAACGAACATGCTCCTCGTCCACTGCTGCCTTGCCCTTTCTGATCAATTCTAAAGCGTACCCAAAATGGCTCTCCATGAGTTTTGCGGCCCCGCTGACTACGGCCGGAAACACAAACCCGTTGCCGTAGTAGCCGGCTGGTAACGGAGGCTTCAACAAGGAACGTACCCCGACGACAAACATCAAGCTAACTTCTGCTTCCGGCGGTGGTTGCAGTGCTATGGTGCGGCAGCGCCATAGGCATGCTACGAGAACGTCAAAACTGGAGGATTTAGCTAGATGGTTTGGAAGTTGACGGCGGAGAGCTGTGATTTGGGAGGAACTAATTAAGAAAGAACGTTGAACTATGTCCGTCGGTGGCACTGACATGAAGATGGGATGCTGCTTGAAATATCGCACTTGCTCGGCGTATTCATGGTGGATGCGAGTGACTCGTGGTGGGTTTCTGGCGGTCAAAAGCTCTTTGTGCCATACTGGTAGAATCGAAGGTTGAGAAGATCCCTTGGCTATTTCAGATAATGCCTTCAAGAATTGAAGGAGACCAGGTCCGTCACACACGGCGTGGTTCAGTCGGACCGCCAGGATAAAACCGCCACACTTGAGCCGCGTCACCTGCAATTCATGATCGATCAAAAGCTAAACCTCATCTTGAATGTCTCAAGTACATATGAATCAGATCATGAAGAGTACCTGAATAAGTAGGAGGGGAGAATCAATTATTCCTTCTGAACCAGGAATATGGTGAAGGAGTTCATGGAAGCAGGGAAATGGAGGGCGAAGAAGATCACCAAACTGATCAAGTGAGACATCTGCGTCTGCTTCAATGAACAAGACTCCTTCCGCCGTACAATCCACCATAAGTTTCCGACCACCTCCTTCCCTGAGCCTTCCTGCTAGTGGGTAGTAATACACCAGTGTTTCTGCCAACGCCTTCCTAATGATTCCTGCTGGATCTGTTCCTTCCATGGAAGGGTCGTGACGATACAACATTATGAAAGGAATCTGAAAACGAAGACCATCTTGACTGTCTATGTCAGAGAGTGGCTTGAGTTCTCGGGGAGTCGGCTTCGCAGGAGACACCAGTTCCGGTTGGCATCTCCGCACTGTAAACTCCAGAGAAGGAGAAGGATCAGATTGCAGAACCATGATGTTGGGGTATGTTGAGGGAAAATGGAGAAGATGTGGGATATATATAGAGAGAAGAAAACTTACAGGGGATATACGATAAATTATTTGATAAAACAAATTAAATTTATTACTCTTAAGTGTTGTGGAACTATTTAATTATTTAATAATTTGATAAATTTGTATAATAATTTTTGTCCACATATCTTTAAATAATTCTTCCTTATTTAATTTTGGTACGGGGGAGGATGAGTTTGAAGGAGACACGGAGCGAATAAGAGCCACCCAACCCAACAAAGAAGAAACAAAGTCCTGGACGAATGTAAGGCGAGACCAGGCTCGTTATGTAGGACCTATATATATATCCCCAAATAAAAAACGTTTTTCTTTCACAGGATAGCTCATCTAGCCATTAGACTCGTTTTTTAGTCAGCTCTGTCATTATTACAAACGTGATTAAAAATGCTATCTCTATTTATAAGAAGTTTTCATGTGGCTTCCATTATTTTCGTTGTTTAAATCCCTTTTACTTAGATAGCAATAAAATATGCGTATAACAAATGAACAATAGCCCCTGCTTCATGTAAATAATATCTCGTGCATATTTTAAATTCATGCTATAAGAAGGAAGATAAGGAGGTATGTTGCAAATTAAGGTATGCGAAGTTGCAAATAAGGGAGCGATACTTGCAAATCCCTGAAACTAATCAAATTATATTTATCATGTTAAACTAAGTTAGATTCTTGTTATCCATACTAAAAATAGGAATACTAATTGCAAATTAAGACTACAAAGTTGTAAATATAGGAGTCGTGGCACGAATTTGCATCAATCATCTATTAAGTCAAAACATGTTATTGGAGTCTTTTTTAATATGGAAAATAGAATTTCAATGTTGTTTTCAAGCACTCATCCATTCCCTTTAACCCAATCTTTAGTTTCTTTTTCGTAGCATTATTAATTATTAAATATTGACACTTTTTTTTAATATAAATTTAAATGATAGTTCGCTATATTGTGAAGGGCCAGCCTCTTCATTAAACCCAACTATATTGATTATATAGGATAATTTTGATAAATTAAATAAAAGAGTTTTATATTTTTTTTACATGTACAAGTAGATTCTTGTTGGAGACTATCATATTTAAAGCACTGTATTATCGAATATAAAATATAAAATATAGACACCTATTTTAATAAAATTTAAATATTAAATAGCCATATTAAAAAAAATTAGCTCCTTCTATTATATTTATCAACTTTATAACAACCATGTGCTTGGGATCTCTCTGAGTGCCCTCAGTGTCGTTGGGATGAGCCACGCGTAAGTAAGTTAACACACGTTCATTCATTAAACTCGGTTCCCACCTGACTTCCGTTGAAATTAAACAAACAAACAAACATATCATGGCCCGGCAAATCAATGAAAAATGTGAACCATATGTTAGAAAAATATAGTACACTCGTTCTCTATGATAGAATAGAGAGAGACATCAATGTAAATGCCAATTGTCCAGTCATCCATACTTATCAATAAGATTTTTTAAATAAATTATTTTTTTATTTGTTAGGAATATATAGGATGGATGACTCTAATTCTTTTATAATGTAAAAAAGTGGTAAAAACTACGTTACAAGAAACAAATAAACGAAAATCATTTAAATAAATGAAGTAAAATCTGGATGGTATCGTTAAATCATGCTTAAGTATGTTGTAACTTTCTTGGATGAAATTCCAATTATCATAAAAATCATTAACTATATCTTTGACAAGGCTAATTATTTCTGAAGAATCATTTCTACACGTCTATAGTTCCCATCACATGCCCTTTATTTTAACTAAACTGACAATTTAATAAAATTGTTATAACACTTAAAAACTTACCATTAAAACACTTGAAATTATAACTTTCAATTTACCCATCATCATCTTCTCTTTGCTTGCTGAGGTCCTTTCCCAACCTTCACCATTCTTTTCTCTATAAGGACTTGGTCGGTTCAAAGGAAAGGGAAGGTCGGGAAGAGAAAATGAGTTCCTTCCTTCATTTGGTTTGTAATTTCCCTTGGGGGAGAGAGCAAAAATTTGGTTCCCGTCCCTTCCCTTCCCTCTCCTAGATTTTGCGTCCCTCCAAATAAGGTTTTTAAGATAGATACTAAAATTTGAGACAATTATATTCCATGTGCATGCAACTGTTCTCTGTGTCCTAAAGTTGTGTTGCATCTTCACACCATTGTCTCTGTCAAATTGCCTAGTGGGTTAGCTATGGAAGTATTCGCGGCGTTGCCTGGGTCTTCTTACACACTGGTTTGTGGTTGGTTGTTTATGTTGGCTGTCGATAAAGCTTCTGTGTTCTCTAGAGGTAAACGTTTCTTCAACTGCATCCTCATGTTTTTAATTTTGAGCTTCGTTTTATGCAGATTTCATGGCTGAGCGTTAGTTAAGAGAAGAGATGGAGTTCTATAACTGAACAACACTAGAGTTTCAAATGTCAAACTCGTATTCAATGTTGCATATCCTTTTAAACTCATTGTTCGTATAAACTAGAGTTTCTCCTACGATAACACTTGATCTTTAGATGTTAGACATTAGCTATAGAAGTGGTTAGTTTTCAAAATTGATTGCACAAGGGTTTAGCTATATCCTTCCTCAGTCTTCAACTTTGCCTCGTCTGTTCAAACTTAATCTTTGACTTTGCCTCGTTTCAAATGGCTTATTCATCGTAGGCACTTTCATTCAGGTCATTCTAGGGTTATGTGGCTAAAAATACTGCCTGGACTAGGTTGAACGGTTTGATAGATGGAGTTAAGGGTGTTCACAATGCCTATAGCCTGGTCTACCTGCTCGAGCCCACAAAAAAATCGCCCAGCCCGACCCTAAAAAAGTTGCCCAAAATATATTTGGGCAGGGCCGGGCCAAATTTCGGGTAGGGCAGGGCACTGGGCAGGGTATGCTGCCCTGCCCATTTGGCCCAGCCCTATATATATATATATTTTTTTTTAAATTCTTATTTCTTTTCTTAATTTATTCTATTTGTAATTTTACACTTTTTATTTTTGCTGGCAACTCTCCTTACTCATTTTTAAAATATTAAACATAATTCTTATATTTATGTAGATACCAAAGTTGCTCCTCTACTTTACTTGTCGAGTATTCGATTATTGGTATTGTAATAACGCTACAAATATCCGACCTCTACATATTTCAATATTTCTTTTTTATATATGCAATAGACTTTAAGATTTTAATTATTATCTTTTTATTACTTTATTCGTAGTGAATAATAGATATTATTTAACTCTTGAAGATATAAATATAATATTATTTTATAAGTTCATGATTGCAGATTTTTTTCTCACAATATGAGCATAATATCACAATTTGGGCATGCCCAGCCCGCCCATGCCCAGCTCAAAATAGTTAGGGCTTTTACCGGGTAGGGCCAGGTACTAGGCTGCAAAATACAGCCCATACTTTTTTTGGGCAGGGCACCGGGCAAGGGGGCTGCCCTGCCCAGCCCTACCCATGTACACCCCTAGATGGATTAGGAGGGCTAAGCGTTGGTTTAGAGAAGAGATTATCAGAGCACAAATAGGGCAAATGGTTCGAGTTTTCAAATGACGCTCAAATTAATAGAGTTTTAAAATGTGGTGACTGAATCTGGATAAGGCGATTTTAGATAAAAAAAATGACTATTATATTAAAACTCAAGTTTGAGATAAAAAAAATTTACTTAAATGTATGCCTAGGGTAGCGTTAAAACTTGAGTTTCTTAAAGAAAATTAAATAGTTACACGAGTTCATAAAACTCTATTTTTTCCATTACTCAATTTTTATTATTTTACACAAGTTGAGTTTCTTAAAAAAAAATCTCCTTTCTACACACAAGTTCATGGTTTAAAACAAAAGGTATATTGGTAAATTAATCATATAATTCATTTACCTTCCCTCTTTTAACCAAACAAATAATCATTAAAAACACGTTCCCTTCCTTCCTTTCCAATCAAACCAAGCAAAGAAACTTTAAACCCTCCCTTCCTCTTCCATCCCATCCCTTCCCTTCCTTCTATGTCCTTTAAATTGAACAAAGCCTCATTCTCTTCCTCCACCTATCCCTCCTCTATCGTCCAATCGTTCAGCTGCCGCTTTGCCCATTTCTAGGTCTCGAATGACTTTGTGGGAAAACTATCTTAAGAGAATATCTTTAATATCTTAGATATATAATATTTTCACACACACAAAGACACACTGTTTTAGATAGCTTAGGTAAGTAGTTAATTAGGATCAGATCTGATGAGGAATTAATTAATTATGTAGATATGATTCTCTAAATCCCTTTAAGATACGCAAAGCTGTATACACATGACTCACAGTGAATGGAAGGAGTGGAAGCATTTTCCCCCCCAAATATTTTCCCCATCCTTGTGCATAGCTGCGGTGAGATTTAAATTATTTAAATCCAGTTTTAACTATCTAGATTTAAAGTTTTCAACTAATAATTTTAAAATAAAAAAATATAGAAAAAACTGATAATTATGGGATTATCTTCATCTTAGATTTTGTACATATTCTACCAAAGATTCTATATCACTAAAATAATTTTTTTTAAAAGAATTAAAAAAATTAAATGTAAACTTTGAGATTTAATAAATATTATATATCTTAATTTTTGAATCCCTTGCAGCATGCCATCAAAGGAACAGTAGGATATATCCCCACAGAATAATGACTACAATAAATTATAATCTACTAGTACTTAATATATGAGTTAATCAGAAAGTTATTATTGGTTATAAATATAATACCTTTTTTCAATATTTAACTATTTTTTCTAAATTACCCTTTTCTTACTCTTTCAATAACAATTAAGTAGAAGAGGAAGGAAGAGAATTAAGAAAAATGATTATAGTATTTTAAAAAAATATGTTATATTAACTAAATTAATTAATTTTTTAATCTAATTAAATTAATTAAATAAGTTATATATTAAAGATTGGAGGTATATATCTTAATTTTTGTAACACAAAATATTGTACTCCCTCCATTATTGAATATAAATAAGGGTAAAATAGCACCCAATATTCTAATATTATTTCTCATATAAGGTCATTATCTTAATCTTATTTTTAGTACAATTTTGCCTATATTTTTTTTAATTTAGTATAATTTTACCTATAATCTTATTTCTCAAGTTCTAAGAATTGTATCAAATTAAAAAGATTATAGGATAAAATTACACTATAAATAAGATTATAATGCTAACCATATATAAAGAGTAAGATTAAGATATTATTTGCTACTTTATCTTATAAACAACATTGTAAACTTTTGTAAATATTTAATGATTAGTCAAACTACCATTTCTTAATTACGTACTGTCATAGTTGTCCACTCTCATTAATTATATGTAATGTTATGCAGGGTATTTCAAGAAGATTATATCACATATGTCTTATAAAATTAGATAAATAAATATGAGAGGAGTACTAATTAATAATCACACCGTAGATTTCTCTTGTGAATAACCTAAAATTATTTGAGAAGCTCATAGATGTAAGACATGATTCTTGGAACACTTAATAACAAAGGAGCTTTTGGATCACTAAGCATCTGATTCAACTCTATTGCAAAAACCTCCATCGCTTGAGCAGGCAAGCTATAATCGGCATCACTATGAATCTCTCTCCCTTACTGTTCTCACTTGACATAACAAAGTTACTCGTCATCTCTGCAACAATGGTGCACATACATTCCGCAGCTCCACCATACACCGCTTTGCCCCAACCTACATCGACACGTCCGAACCCTGCATGGGTCGTGTCCAACGCAAGGAACGACCTCACCATCGTGTGGTGAGGCCGTCCCTTCGCCACCGTCAGGTCTACCAAAGAACGAACATGCTCCTCGTCCACTGCTGCCTTGCCCTTTCTGATCAATTCTAAAGCGTACCCAAAATGGCTCTCCATGAGTTTTGCGGCCCCGCTGACTACGGCCGGAAACACAAACCCGTTGCCGTAGCAGCCAGCTGGTAATGGAGGCTTCAATAAGGAACGTACCCCAATGACAAACATCAATCTAACTTCAGCTTCCGGCGGTGGTCGCAGTGCTATGGTGCGGCAGCGCTATAGGCATGCTACGAGAACGTCAAAACTGGAGGATTTAGCTAGATGGTTTAGAAGTTGACGGTGGAGAGTTGTGATTTGGGAGGAACTGATTAAGAAAGAACGTTGAACTATGTCCGTCGGTGGCACTGACATGAAGATGGGATGCTGCTTGAGATATCGCACTTGCTCGGCGTATTCATGGTGGATGCGAGTGACTCGTGATGGGTTTCTGGCGGTCAAAAGCTCTCTATGCCATACTGGTAGAATCGAAGGTTGAGAAGATCACACACGGCGTGGTTTAGTCGGACCGCCAGGATAAAACCGCCACACTTGATCCGTGTCACCTGCAATTCATGATCAATCAAAAGCTAAACCTCATCTTGAATGTCTCAAGTACATATGAATCAGATCATAAAGAGTACCTGTATAAGTAGGAGGGGAGAATCAATTATTCCTTCTGAACCAGGAATATGGTGAAGGATGACAGAAACTACTATGTAATTAGTTGAAAGAATATAGTATGTGATTGATTTAATTTCTATTGGGCCTTAGAGAATTATAAGCCTATTGAGATTACTATATAAACGTATGATGTAATATGTGTAAGAGATGGATTAGTGATTTCACACAAATGGAATGATAGCTTCAGAATTCTCCAATACGAATAGCTTATCATGGTATCAGAGCCAGTTCATGATTAGGAAGGACAAGCTATTTTTTTTCCTCTGAAGCCCGTATGCTTCCCTGCCAAACAAGAGAAGCTGACCTAGGTCACAGCACAGTTATGTCTGGTTCTTTGATTTCTACTGTCTCCAGCATGGTTACGTCGACCACCTAGAATATTTTGCTGTGAAATAGTGGTGCTCTCCAAGACTTGCTGTATCTCCATCAATGACAACTCTAGGATTTTATTTTTCTTTCTTTCTGTGCAACATATCTTTGAGCCCCGCACAGTCGCAAGATCCTGAGATATCGTATTAACCCTGCTTTGCTCCCCAAGAATTCCCTTGGTCAAGATTTTATGCGAATCCACACCTTCTCCTACTGTGAGGATTCTTGCTGTTCAGAGCACTCCTTTCATCGAATCTCTATTTCTTGCTTACCGTGTTGATCGAAGCTCCTTCTCAATGGCAGAAGGTGCAAATTTCAATGACTTCACAGCTTCTACATTAAATTTTACACATCCCCTGTACCTTCATTCGCTGACATGCAAGGAGCCCCTATAGTCCAGTAAACTTTAACTGGCAGTGAGAACTATGTGATTTGGAGTAAAGCTATGCGCATTGCCCTAAAAGGAAAGCAAAAACTGGTGTTTGTTGATGGCTCCTGCACCACTTGAAACAACCTTTGAACCGATGTCGCCTTGGGGTTACTTCAAAAATTTAAACCAAGGATTGCGTATAGTGCAACCTCAGGTCGTTCTCTGTGAGGAGCCAAGATGTGAAATTAAATTCCTAAGTAACTAAATGCAATGCAACCTTAATTAGAAAATGGGATTTGTTTTGATTGACTAACAACTAAATACAAAGAATTAAAATAGATTTAAAGAAAATATTTTTTTGGTATTTTTAGTTTAAAGAAAGGAATAATGAATGATAATGAGTGAAAAGACTAGATTCAAAGTTGATTAATAATAATAAAAAGCAATCCTCCAATTCAATAACGCAGGCAATCATAGCTTCAAAAGATATGGGAGTTATAAATAATGAATTAAGAATTATAATTAAGCTTTTAATCCAACAACCGAGCCACCTCGAATTGTCACAAAATATTTTCCAAGTCCTAATTTATTAACTGCCACCAGAATAATAAAATAGGACTAAAGAATTTAAAAACCAATGCTCAATTATAACTCAATAATTCATAAAATAGAATTTAAGCTAACAAGAGACACAACGATCCAATAATTCAAGCCACCTTGAAAAATCACAAATTATTCACAATAATCTCAATTCAATGTCTGACCCAGATCAAAGTAAAAGAAATTAAAGTTAATTAAAGATTAATGTCAAATGTCAAGCAAAAATTCAGTCACAATAATTCCCAATAAATACAGATAAATCATTCTAAACATTCCTAATAATTATAAAATTAATCCTAAGACCTAGGAGTCATAATATAATTATTGAGTAGAGAATTAGAGTAACTTATACTCCCCTTTGAGATCCCAAGCTCATGCCCTTGCCATTGAATTAGAGAATTTAGGAAGAACTAGCCACGCATAGCCACAAAAATTGATGCCAAAATCTCACTGTAAACCATGGTAATTGAGAAGATACGGAGGTTGATGGCTATAGAGGAATAAAATTGAGCCGCCTCCTGTGCGTGATTCTTCTCCTTCCAATTCAATTCCTCTTTTCCCCCGCGGTGACCTGGAGCGTATGTGTGTTGCTTTTCTTTTTTCCAATTTCTTTCTCCGCCGCAGCACACGTCTTTTGCTTTTTCAATTCCTCTCCTTTTCAATTCACGC
Organism: Leucaena leucocephala; assembly: GCA_037074615.1. NCBI lineage: Eukaryota > Viridiplantae > Streptophyta > Magnoliopsida > Fabales > Fabaceae > Leucaena > Leucaena leucocephala. The sequence goes on along the minus strand of CM073558.1, from coordinate 1,351,848 downwards.
CGCCTCCTCTTATTGCTTTTTCTCTTTCCAATTCCTTCCTCCCTCACGGCGTGTGTGTGTTGCTTTTCCTTTCAATTCCCTTTTGCTCTTTGCTAGCCGCCGTGTGTGTGCGTCTTGTGCATGAGTGACTTTTTAAAAAGTCATAATAGGACAAAACCTAATGGGCTAAACTGCAAGGTTTGACCCATGGGTCCTATTGTGTAATTCCTAGTTTAATGGTCATTTTTTGTCATTTGTGAATTCTGATTTCTTCCAAATTTCTAAAATATAAAGTCACAACAATGTAATATTTTTTATTCCAAAAATAATTATTTAGGAGAAATCATAAAATTATGACAATTATGCCCCTATTAAGTACTAATTCAATATAAGTCATATTAATTCAATTAGTGCATAAATAATAAAATTAAGGACCACAATGTTGACAAAAACCCACTAAAATGATATGAATTAATATATAAAAATATGGATTTGTCACTCCTGTAAGAAAGAGACCCAAGCAGAACATCTCCATGATTAATGGAAGAGGTGTAATGCTATGGTGCTCTGATGGATTCTAAATTCTATATCCAAGGAACTTGCCAATGGCATGGTGTATTTTCAGTTGTCATCTGCTGTCTGGGATGACCTAAAAGAAAGGTTTAATGAAGTGTCTGGTTCCCGAATTTTTAGTCTCCATCAAGAAATTGGGTCACTTAGGCAAGGATCACTTACTGTGTCAGAATATTACTCACGTTTGAAGCAACTATGGGAAGAACAAAGTTTACTAATCACCATTCCTTGCTGCAAGTGTGATACCTCAAAAGAGTATTCTCAGATGCTTCAGCAGCAGAAGTTGTTGCAGTTCCTTTTGGGGCTGAATGTCTAGAGGACAAATTCTTTTAATGACTCCTCTACCATCTGTCAACCACGCTTATGCAATGGTGCTAGAAGATGAAACACAGAAGACCATTGCAAGCTCTAGGACCTCTTCACCGACTGAAGGGGCTGTTATGATGGGTCAAGGTAGAGGACGTGGAAGGGGACGGGGCCGTGGAGGTCCCCCTCCAGAGTGTGGATATTGTCATAAAAAGGGCCACACTAAGAATAATTGTTATCAGCTTATTGGGTACCCACCATATTTCAAAGGAAATAAGGGGAAGCAGAACCAAGAGGCTAGTGCAATTCAAGCTGTAACTAATCAATCACAAGAGGGAGAAGAAATGACCTATGCTGCTAATGTAGTATCCCCAAGTTTCACGCTACAGCAGTATGAGCGCTTGCTTGACCTTCTAAAGAGAGATGAAGAAGCTGGTGCTCACGCCCTTACTGGTAAAGGTTTGATAAACTATTCTTTTTCTTATGGTATGCATATTCCATGGGTCATAGATTCAGGTGCCACAACCCATATGGTAGGAGACTTGTCCTTACTTAATAGTTACAAGCCCTACAAAGGCCTCATTAGTTTTACTAAAATACCAAATGGATAAAGAATGCCAGTAACTCATATAGGAACAATAAATTTTCCAAATGGAATTGAATTAAAGAATGTTTTATACGCTGCAGAACTTAAATTCAGCTTAATCTCAGTGTCTAGGCTCACTAAGGATATTTCTTGCATGGTTACCTTCCTTTCTAATAAGTGTTTGATACAGGACCTTCAGGGTGGCAAGATGAGGGGGATTGGTAAGCTGGTAGAAGGTTTATATGTGTTAAAACTGCCTGAGAAATGCAATACTATCAATTCTATGAATACTATCAATACTGCTCAAGATTATGATAAATCTGAAAATTTGTGGTTACTACATAGAAGATTAGGTCATGCTCCATTTTTTGTATTGAGACATCTTAATCTTGTACGCAATAAGAACATGATGATGAATAAAGAGTGTGATATTTGCATTCAATCAAAGCAAACAAAACTGCCATTTTCTCCTAGTTGCATTAAAACTTCTACTTGCTTTCAGCTCTTGCATATGGATGTTTGGGGGCTATATAGAACCCCCACTCATTCTGGACATCAATATTTCCTCACTATAGTATATGATTATTCTAGGGCAACATGGATATTTCTGATAAAACATAAATCTGAGACAATACTTCATGTTAAACATTTCATTGCATATATATTTACTCAATTTTCTGTATTAGTTAAAAGAGTGAGGAGTGATAATGGAAGAGAGTTTGTTAATCAAGAACTTATGAATCATTTTAAGGAAAAAGGAATTGTGCATGAGACATCTTGCCCACATACACCTGAACAAAACATAATAGTAGAAAGGAAACATAGAACCCTAATACAAATAGCTAGAGGACTCATGTTGCAGTCTGCCATACCTGTGGAATTTTGGGGAGAGTGTGTCAAGGTGGCTACACATTTAGTTAATAGAATACCTTCACGAATATTGGGGTTCAAGACACCATATGAGCGGGTGTTTGGAACATAACCAGATTACACTCACTTAAGGGTATTTGGATCCTTAGCTTACATGGCAGATCTTGTTAATACAGATAAATTCAAACCTAGGTCACTGCCATGTGTATTTTTGGGGTATCCTAATAATCAAAAGGGCTATATTTTACTTGATCTAGAGAGCAATAGACTCCTAGTTAGTTGGCATGTGCATTTTGTTAAAAATAGATTTCTATTTAAGGAGAAAAAGGGTGCTGATTTAGGGGAAATGTCTAAGGATATTAAAGAGTTTTTTTGGTTTGATATGGATGTTGGAAGTAAGATAATTGATAATGAGCAATTTACAAATGAAGAATCTAAAATAAGTGAACAGTCACAACAAGGGATAAATATTGATCCTGACACTTTACCTCCTTTGGCACCTAATATACCTCGAGTAGGAAGAGATAGGAGACCACCAATATGGGCAAAAGACTATGTGTGTAATGTAACAACTAAGGAAAGAGGTGGAAAGAAAAATAATTGCATATATCCAATAGAAAAATATCTTATGATAATGTTTCTACTTCTTATATGGGATTTTTGTGTTCACTTGATTCTATTTCTGAACCAGGGTCTTATGATGAGGCTATAAAGAACCCAAACTGGATAAAGGTAATGGAACTAGAGATTAATGCTTTAGAAGATAATAAGACAAGGGACATTGTTCCTTTACCCAAAGGAAAGAAGCCCATAGGTTGCAAATGGGTTTTTAAAGTCAAATATACGCCTACAGGGGAAATAGATAAATATAAAGCTAGGTTGGTTGCAAAGGGTTATACCCAAAGAGAAGGAATTGATTATCATGAAACTTTTTCTCCTGTCCTGAAGATGATAACTGTAAGAATAGTACTTAAAATTGCAGCACTTAATAACTATAATTTATATCAAATGGATTTCCATAACGCTTTCTTGCAGGGTGATTTGAATGAAGAAGTCTACATGATCATACCCCAAGGTTTTGAGAGCAAGGGGGAGAATATGGTCTGTAGATTAAAGAAGTTATTGTATGGACTTAAATAAGCCTCGAGACAATGGAATTTAAAGTTGTCCATGGCCTTAATAAGAGGAGGTTTCAAACAGAGTAAACATGATTATTCTTTGTATGTAAAGGAATATAATGATAGCATGGTTATAATACTTGTCTATGTAGATGATTTACTTATCACTGGAAATTCTGAACAAAGAATTAAAGAAGTAAAGGGGTTTCTTCATGACAGTTTTAAAATCAAGGACTTAGGTCTAATGAAATATTTTTTGGGGATTGAGGTAGCTAGGTCCAAGAAGGGAATTATCCTTTCACAAAGAAAATATATACTTGATTTGCTTGCTGATACAGGGATGAGTGGTTGTAGACCCTTGACAATGCCAATGTCACAACATCTAAAACTCTTGGCATATGAAGAAGGAAGAGATCGAAAGGAGGATCTGTTGAGGGATCCAGGAAGATATAGAAGGCTGGTAGGTAGATTAATATACCTTACTGTTAGTAGGCCTGATATTTCTTTCTCTGTGCAATGCTTGAGCCAGTTTATGCAAACTCCCATGAAGTCACATATGGCAACTGCACTTGGAGTGATCAGATATTTGAAGTACTCACCTGGGCTTGGGACTTTGCTTGGTTTAGGAGGAGGCTTGGATCTGCAGTATTTTTGTGACTCAGATTGGGGATCTTGTGAAACTACAAGAAGGTCTGTAACAGGTTATCTCCTCAAGTTAGGAGGTTCACTCATAACTTGGAAGACTAAGAAGCAAGGAACAGTGTCAAGGTTATCTGCAGAAGCAGAGTACAGGGCATTGGGAGCTGTAACATCTGAAATTGTTTGGGTGATTGGATTGCTCAAGGATCTGAATGTACAACAAAAGGAACCTGTTCATGTGTATTGTGATAGCAAGGCTGCTATTCATATAGCAGCAAACCCGGTGTTTCATGAAAGAACGAAACATTTGGAGATTGACTGTCATTTTGTAAGAGAAAAAGTTACAGAAGGAGTGATCAAGTTACAGCATGTGAAGTCAGTTAATCAAGAGGCTGACTTGCTTACCAAAGCTGTGAGCAAGGAAATTCAATCCAGATTACTTGTCAAGTTGGGAACTATTAATTTATTTAGCTCTCAACTTGAGGGGGAGTGATAGAAACTACTATGTAATTAGTTGAAAGAATATAGTATGTGATTGATTTAATTTCTATTGGTCCTTAGAGAATTATAAGCCTATTGAGATTACTATATAAACGTATGATGTAATATGTGCAAGAGATGGATTAGTGATTTCACACAAATGGAATGATAGCTTCAGAATTCTCCAATACAAATAGCTTATCAAAGGAGCTCATGGAAGCAGGGAAATGGAGGGTGAAGAAGATCACCAAACTGATCAAGTGAGACATCTGCGTCTGCTTCAATGAACAAGACTCCTTCCGCCGTACAATCCACCATAAGTTTCCGACCACCTCCTTCCCTGAGCCTTCCTGCTAGTGGGTAGTAATGCACCAGTGTTTCTGCCAACGCCTTCCTAATGATTCCTACTGGATCTGTTCCTTCCATGGAAGAGACGTGACGATACAACATTATGAAAGGAATCTGAAAACGAAGACCTCCTTGACTGTCTATGTCAGAGAGAGTGACTTGAGTTCGTGGGGAGTGGGCTTCGTAGGAGATACCAATTCCGGTTGGCATCTCCGCACTGTAAACTCCAGAGAAGGAGAAGGATCAGATTGCAGAACCATGATGTTGGTGTATGTTGAGGGAAAATGGAGAAGATGTGGGATATTTGGAGAGGGGAAAACTTCCAAGGGATATACTGATCTGCGCTGGTGTTTTTGACTTTAAAGGGATGAATCATGTTAAGGGAATGAGTTTGCAACGTGGCAATGGAAGGTTTACAACGTGATTTTTTTGAATAAATTATACTCCTCATAATATTAATATAAAATATATTTAATTAATTTAATTATATTAAAATATTAGTTAACGTGAATTATTTTTTTTAAATATTATAATCATTTTTTTAACTCTTCCTTCCCCTCTTACTTGATTATTATTGATGATATATCAATATGAGTAATTTATAAAAAATAATAAATATAAGAAATATATATTTAAAACATATTAACTCTATAATTATTTCTAATATTAAGGGTCTGTTTGGTTTATAATAAAACTATAATTTTAAAAGTTCTTTTAAATAAAATTTAGGTTTGGAAAAATTTTAAAACAAACAGTCATATTTGTTCAAACGGTTTTTAGATTAAACCATGATTTAAAATTAAGGTTTTAGATAAACTGGTCATAGTAGCTTATGGAACAGTAAAAGAGCTTATAAACTAACAAATTATTATATTATCCTTACTTTTTCTTACACCCTATCTCCTCTCTCCTCTCTCATACTTTTTCTTACACTCTCTCTCTTTTCTTTTCTTACACTCTCTCTCCCCTCTCCTCATTTAATACTTATACCATTTTTCGTAATTTACCAATAATAAAAGTATTTCTGAAAATAACTATTCAAACACTCATTTATTCAAAATCACTTTTTTTTTATAAACTCTTCTTTAAAAGTCATTTTCTATAAACTACCCAAATTTTTTTTATAAGCTCATTTTTAAAATTTTATCTAAACACACACTAAGTACTAGAGGAACATGTATAGAAAAAGCATGTTCAAGGGAATAATTCTGCAACGTGATGCTTTTAAATATCATATGTGTGTGTGTGTGTGTGATTTTTAAATGTTATAGATGAAGATATTTTATTTATATATATATAAAGATGTACATTTCAGCTTAAAAAATTAATGATTGTTTGTGTTAGTATTAGGAACTGAGAGAGGATGAATTTGAAATCAAATTTAAACTATAACCCCCACCCTACGCTCTCTTCAGAAGAAGTTGTCAGTTGTGACCTCACGTGAGAGCATGTGAGTGTGACAATCCTCCGCTGTCCAACCACGGTACAATATATCATAAAGCTTGTGTTTTCCATTTTGGGGTCCTAGTCGATTTGAAATGTGCGTATTGTATTTGTGTCATGTGAATAGTGAATACTCGTAATTTGTAAATTATCTTATATGTAAGTGTCTTGACATGTTCTAGTAATTGGTGTAAAATTTACCGTGTATCATGCAACTTGTGTCTTGTACTGTTGTATGTCTTGTGACTTATGGTTTATCTTGAACACGAGTAATTTTGTCACATGGTAATAGATTTGATTAGCCCAAATTGAATTTCTTTGAGTGGTTTTTGAAAATGGTCGATAGGGTCTTCTCGTGTGAGTTGAGTTTGATACGCGTTTCAATAAATTGTGCTAGAATTTTAAGGCCTTCCGGCGAGTATACAGTATAGAGAGAAAAGAGATAATTAAGAAAAGAGATAAAAAAAAGTATCAGAAAAAATAGAAATAAAATAATAAATAGGTAGTTTATAAACTTTTTTATTATTTTAAAAAATATTCTCAATAGTTTATTTAAAATCTTAATTTTAAATCAAAATTTTATCCAAATTTTTTTTTAGATAAATATGACTATTTGTTTTATAATGTTTATAAACTAAATTTTGGGTAAGAAATCCGTTTAAAATTTTTGTTTGAGTTAAACATTTTTTTTAGTTACCTATCCAATTCATCGGAGTTTTACCCCGATTATATCAAGATCAAACCCGCATCGTGCACTTGGCTATAGTAGGTGAATCTCCCAACGAAAATTTTCTACATACGCCAAGGCTCAAACTCAAAATTTCGCTTAAGTGATACCGAGTCACTTATTACTCGAACTAACTCTTGTTGATTGTTTGAGTTATACTTAAACAAGCACTAAATGTAATGTGGGCCTTTCTATTTTTTGGGTCAAGTCTCATGGGCCTTACGACTTTCTGAAAGTGACCCGCGATGACAAGGAAATCAGGCCCGTTCTAAAAGTAATCTGGCCCATCCAATCATCAATCGGTTGATTTTAGTCAGCTGTCATTATTGCATTTTCAGTGATAATATCAATTATTAATTCATTAATATATTGTACCCAAAAAAATCATTAATATAAAAATTATTTTTAAAAAACTTTAGGAGTATTGTTTTATTTGTTTAAGTGGTATTATTTCATGTGAAGTAATAAGAATGAAAGAGACAGAATCATATCTTTTTATAAAAAAAATTGAAGTGAGTTTTATATCAATACTCTATTAAGGTTAAAATATAATCCTAAAGTTTAAAAAATTTTTACAAAAGACATATGAAATCGTCTATAAAAAAAATTCTCACAATAGCAATGACACTCAAACTCGTGTCCTTGTGTCAACTCTCAATAGCAAGAGAGAATCATATTAAATAATCAAGAGCCAAAATATAATATAATGTAAATGTATCGCTTTGTGTTATTAAAAAAAATTATCTCGTGGCAATTTTATATAAGATTAAAGAATTCAATTAGAGTTAGTTAATACTCCTATATTCTTTAATATAAAATATATTTAATTATTTTAATTATATTAAGAAAACTAGTTAATACTCATCTGGTTCTAAATATAACATATAGTTTATAGTACTACAATCTAAATCTTATATTTAGTATAGGAAAAATTTGAGATATTATTTCTAAAATACTTTAATTATCTTTCTTAACTTTTTCATTTTTTTTCTTAGTTGTTATTGATGGAATATTAGTAGTAATAGAGGTAATTTGATAAATAAATTAATAAATATAGAAAATAAGTTAAGATTAATTTCTTAGTTGAATTCTATATTAAAAATAGGAGGAATACTTGTAAAACTTTAAAATTATCCTAAACAAAATTTATTAATTAATATACTAATTGATGGAGTATTAATATTGATATGGGTGATTTGAGAAACAAATTAATAAATATAGAAAATAAGTTTAGATCAACTTTTCAGTTAAATCATATATTAAGAATAGGAGAATATTTGTAAAATTTTAAATTATCCTTAACAAAATTTATTAATTAGAGGAATTCGTATAGTTAGTGAAAATTATTAGAATTTGTACAAAGGTTCAGCCTTTTTACAGTGAAAAGAGAAACTATGAAACATTATTTTTTGCAGGAAGCAGCTTTCTAAACATGGACACGCCACTGTTGAGGAAGCTAGGCAAAAATTCTGCTCTATGCACATTGACATACAGTTTTGGCTAGTGACTTTGAGAAGTAAAATCAGGCTCAGATGGCTTCTGAGGCAGCAGAGGCAACAATCTCTGTGTCATTTGTTCATTGTTTTGTCGCAAGTTTCGTACGCTGGTAGCGAACCTTGATGCATAAATGGAGGTACCAAGAACTGGTGTTGAAGCTGATCCATTCCCATTGGCCAAAGTATCTTTTAGTCTTTCTTCTGCTTCACGCAATGACCTCTCTACCTTCCTTGTGCAGTGCTTGTATGAAACAGACCGCCTATGTTTTCCATTGCAAGGAATAAAACCTGCAAGAAACATCGGTAAATCATTGTTGTGTTAAATGATGTTCCATAAACAGAGCTGTACAACATTTGATATTCATATTAGACACATTTCAAATTGCACTATGTTCATATTAGGTCACTACATGACACTTGAGATTATACCTTGATTTTCTAGATTTTGCCTGTGTCTAACTATATCCATGTTTTGGCTGCAAAAAAAAAAAAAAAAAGGAAAAACATGACGTAATATTATCAAGCCTTGCCTGAAAGTTTGCTAAAGCTGTTTGCTATGAAGTCTTCCAAATTGAGAAGTAACAAACTTCACATCAGGCGTGAGAGCTAAAGCTTCTACTTCTGATATAGATTCCACTGTTCGTGTTGAAATGGGAAGAATTGAAGAGGAATGTGGGTCCAAAGCCCACGTTAGAAGCTCTTCTCCACAGAAGTCACTAGCTTGGAGAAGGAGTTAAAGAAACCTGTTCTTCCTCCATTTGTTGTCATAGTAGCGAGCTTTCCTCTCATAATGAAGAGCGTTTCATCGACCGGATCTCCTTCATGAACAACGTAACTCTTCTCTGTATAAAGAACTGGCTTCAATCTATCACTCATTGCATCCAACAATTGTTCATCCTTTTTCCCAAACAGTGGACCGAGTCAATAAATACCACACATGTTTATTACTCTTGTAAATTTATCCTTGACAAAAGCAAAAAACAACTTTTAATTGATTTAATCCGCCTATCTTTTATAAAATCAATAAGAATATCCTTAAAAGAGAAGAAGAAATGACGAGGGACGATACCCACTTTTTTAAGTAAATCCAAGCAAAGATGGCGCTTTATGTCCCTTATGAGATCTTTAGGAAGGTTACCAATTAATGCTTCTTCTTCAACACCTCTATTTTCTTGCCATTTGTAATGTTCATACCGTCTAATTCTTTCCTTGATCTCGGGAAGTATACAGTGGGACATCCATCGCTCTGCATCTCTTCTTTTGATTCTCATCTCCTCAACTCTAATGGTTACAGATTGCAAGTATTTCTGTAAATAAATTCAGCACAATTCATGAATTCATTGAATGACATAGCCAAACTTATAACGCCCAGAAAGATAAAAACTGGTTTCCGGTGGAAAATGTGGTAGGGTTTAGTTCATTTTGTCCAATTAAGGTTAAAAATGTTTCCCTTTTCCTACTATAAATTTCTACCATCACCTAGTCAAATCAATTCTTAGAAAATTCTTCAGCACCAGATAGCAGGCAAACAAGATTAAGAATAAACAAGCAAATGATGTTCAATTCAAGCTTAAGGATTCAACTTCAACCTTTGCTCAAACAGGTAGCAGGCAATGACCAAAAATTCAGGCATGATCACTTCATAAAAAGAAAATAGAAACAAATCTAGGCAAAGGATAATAAACATGGCGCTGCTCTTGGCATCTAAGAAAGTAAAAAAAAAAAAAAAACTTGCAAAAAAGATAAAACCAGAAAATGGGTTTCAAATTTGCTGCATCTTCGTAGAGAAAAGTGAAAACTTTGCCAAAAAAGCATAAGGAAAAGGAATTATAAGACTAACCTTAAATACGGCGGGAATGAATCCCTACAGAATTATCCTTTCCCTTCTTTTCTTTCCCTCCCTTTCTTAGAGAATGCAAAGAGCAAAAGGGCTACCTGCAGATAGCTTTGTGATGATTGTAATGGCATTTGGAAGAAGGATATAAATAAAAGAGCGAGCAAACACTGAAAAGAGTCAAAGATGAGCTTCACCTCGGGTTAAGTTTGATGGTAATTTGTTCATGAAAATTGAAAATTTTAAATGACTTGAGTTGACGTACAAAGTATAGAATTTTTAATTGCAAGGTCATTTTTCTTATCTTTATATTAAATATTTTGTGTACCAAACACAACTTAATATTTTTCCTATAAATAATAACATAAAACAAGTTGACATTTCTAATTTGACTGACTTGAATTTTAGCATTAAAAATATCATTACAGCACGACTTATTTTCATGATTTTTTTTTAATTTTTGTTCTAACGAAAAATTAGCTTTATTTTTTTACCTCGCGCAATTAACTTTATTTGAACTCTGTAGCAGGCCTTGACTTCTCTCTTATAACTGTTTTTATAAAATGGCTAAGAAGCTTTTGATTAATTACTACAAATTTATTTTATGTTACTTCAATGTGAAAGTTTAATATATATATATATATATGCAAGACCGAAAAACTATGTAAAATTTTATAAAATTTAAAAATAATTCTTACACTAATTAATTTTTAGAGGGATTTTTTCGGGGGCCAAGCATTCATTTTCAAAGTTAAATTAAAACTATGTAGACGTCATAATATAAGTATTAAATCATTACGTTACTGTATGAAGTATGAACACTGCGAATTACGAAGGAAAGTCGTTCCCCTGTTTCTTCTTCTTCTTCTTCTTCTGTTTTTGAATGAAACTGATGTCTATCGACTCGTACAGCCATGTTTGATCTAGTTCTAGGTTCTAGGTCATACTCACATTTTTACACTTTATGTAACAAAACTCTCTCATCTATTTATCTTGTACAACTAATCCAAACGGGCATCAAGTTCTTGCCAAGCAGCTTACTGCCAACTATGTTCCATTACCAAACTATAGAATATAAATATCTTTTGCACAATATAATCAATCTAAATTATGATATATATATATATATATATATATAAGTAAAATATATATAAGATGGAGCACAAGACTTAAAATTACTCTTTGATATTAGTTTAATTGATCTAAGAAAAAATTGAAACTCAACTCAGAGGAAATACTGTTAGATAAATAACATATTTTTTTCAACTGGGGATTAAGTACAGTAATAACAATTTATGTACTGCCGTCACTATTAGGGAACTTTTAGAAGTCAGCTAAGAAACTATATCACTCTAGAACTCAGAAACTATGGCACGAATAGTTCTTAAATATTAATTTCCACTATAAAAAATTAATTTTAATAAATTGAGTTATTAACCCAACTTAGATTTGGCCTAAATGACTACAGGCACACTCATTCCGTGACAAACTCGGGCTAACTTACCAACGGGAGTTAGTCTGAGTAGTTAGCGGCTCGGTATAGCTTAAACGAGGTCTCGAGTTTGAGCCTTGACATATACAGAAAATCCCTATTGAGAGATTCACCCACCATAGCTAGGTGCACAGTGTGGATCGAATTCGGATATAGTCGAGGCAAAGCTCTAATAAATCGGGTAGGTAATTAAAAAATAAAAACTCGGGTTAACTTCATCACCCTCTCGTTTGAGGGGATGCTACAAGACATAGTGATCAGTTTGAGCCTACGTGGCTAATCTTACTAGTTTCACTTCAACGGTCAGATGTGACTTCTAGCCTCAGCGATTGATCAAGCTGAGAGCTCTTCTTCTCATTTTCTAATACTGCCATATTCTCTTTCTCTGGTGTATTTTGAGATCTGATACACATGATGATAACATTTTATTGTTTTCTTCCATAGTTTATGTTGTGACTTTATATTAAAAAAAGAAAGCCTTTGCTAATCCTGGCTTTTCTTCTTTACTCGTTAGTGTCTGTAACTCTGTTTATTGATTTTTTTGGCTGTGAAGTTTGTAACTTGTGTTTATTGATTTCACATCTCCAAGTACTAGGAATTGATGTCTCATGTTTTCAGACTCGGATGAGTTGAAAAAACCACTTCAAATAGTTAAGGGTATAATAGCATATGTGCGTGTCATGCTGTCATTATTACTTTTTTCTGGACCAAACAAGAGTAATACTAAAACCCCGTTCCTCTCTTCCATTAAACCAAACAAGTGTGTGTTTTTTTTTTTTTTGGAATTGTATTCCAAGAATATGATCTTTATTGATTAATTGTTATTTTTATGTTAATATAAAAAAATGTCCGTTAAGATTTAAGAAAAAGAAAAACTTAAAAAGCTTGAAACAAATGAATCATTTTAGTCTAGCATATTGTTCATTGAGTAAGTCAATAATAGACAACACCACATTAACGCGTTTATTAGAAAAAAGATTTCAAAACTAATTGAATTTGTACAAAGGTTCAGCTTTTTACAGTGAAAAAGAGGAACTATAAAACATTATTTTTGCAGGCACAAGCTTTTTAAACATGCACACTCCACTGTTGAGGGAGCCAGGCAAAAACTCTCCAACACAAAATGCTAGTCTCACACACATTCACATTGAGTTACAGTTTTGCCTAGCTACCTTCAGAAGTAAAATCAGGCTCAGATGGCTTCTGAGGCAGCAATCTGTGTGTCATTCTGCTGTTGTGTTGGCTGTTTTGTCGCAAGTTTCGTAAGGCGTTGGTAGCGAATCTGGATGCATAAACGGTGGCACCAAGACTTGGTGTTGATGATGATCCATTCTCATTGGCCAAAGTATCTTTCAGTCTTTCTTCTGCTTCACGCAATGACCTCTCTATCTTCTTTCTGCAGTAGCGACGCCAAGCTGCTTGTATGAAACAGGCACCCCATGTCCTCCATTGCAAGGAATAAAACCTGCAAAAAAAAACATTGATAAATTAGATTGCTGAATGATGTTTCATAAAGAAAGCCATGTACTACGTTTGATATTCATGTTAGACACATTTGAAATTGCACTATGTATATATATCAGGTCACTGCATGGATTTTCTAGATTTTGCCTGTGTCTAACTATATCCGTGTTTTTCAGTCTATCATCGTAGTTCTATATTTCCTGTTTCTCTTATGTTCGATAAAAATTTATCTTTTTCATATGATGTTGTGAAGTGGATTTGCTGGAAGATTATTTAAAGTTGTAATTCGGATCAACGACTGTGAATGAAAGGAAACGTTTTATTTATATCCGAATTCATGCTTTCATTCCCTTCCCTTCTCCAATTTTCTCAGCCCCCAAATGCTCCAGCCAAATTCATCTATGAACCCCACAAAAATAATATAGTTTTACGCACATTATCTCCTAGCACTAGTCTGTAAAAAGGGGGGGGGGGGGAAATAATGTACTATTATCAAGCCTTGCCTGAAAGTGTGCTGAAGCTGTTTGCTGTGAAGTCTTCGAAATTGAGAAGTAAAAAACTTCAAGTCATCAGGCATGAGAGCAAAAGCTTCAACTTCTGATATGGATTCCACTGTTCTTGTTGAAATGGGAAGATTTGAAGAGGTATTGGGGTCCAAGGCCCACGTCAGAAGCTCTTCTCCACAGAAGTCACCAGCTTGGAGAACTGAGGAGTTAAAGAAACCAGTTCTTCCTCCATTTGTTGTTGTAGTAGCAAGCTTTCCTCGCATAATGAAGAGCATTTCATCGACCGGATCTCCTTCACGAACAATGTAACTGTTCTCTATGTAAAGAATTGGTTTCAATTTATCACTCATTGCATCCAACAATTGTTCATCCATTTTCTCAAAGATTGGCACCTGAGTCAATAAGACCACAAACATGTCCATTACACTAGTAAATTTATCCTTGACAAAAGCTAAAAACAAGTAAAGTTCTCAACTAGACTTAGTATTCTAAGTCAGTCCTCTTTTAAGTGAAACCTACTCTAAAATGCTTACATGTAAATTTTAACTGATTCAATCCATCTATATTTGATAAATCGATAAGAATATCCTTAAAAAAGAAGTAAAGACCATGGATGATACCCACTTTTTTAAGTAAAGACAAGCAAAGATGACGCTTTATGTCCCTTCTAAGATCTTTAGGAAGGTTGCGAATCAACGCTTCTTCTTCAACACCTCGATTTTCTTGCCATCTGTAATGTTGATTCCGTCTAATTCTTTTCCTTAAGTTCTCAGGAAGCATACGGTGGGCCATCCATTGTTCTGCATCTCTCCTTTTGACTCGCATCTCCTCAACTCTAACAGTTGTAGATTGCAGATATTTCTGTAAATAAATTTGGTACATTTCATGAATTAATTGAACGACATAGATAACCATATCACACCCAGAAAGATAAAAACTAGTTTCCAATGGAAGGCATGGAAAATGTGGTTGGGCTGAGTTCATTTTGCTCAACAAGGTTTAAAATGCTGAGGTTTTCCGATGGCAAAAAAATATGCTTCTGTTTTCCTACTATAAATTTCAACCATCACACGGTCAACTCAATTCTTAGAAAATTCATACATTTTCAACTTCAAGAGGGTGGCCACATATAAACCTCCCCAACAATACGCCTATGAATTTTAAAACCAGTCTATGAATTTGAAGCAACGAAGCAGGAACTTTTGATAGATAAACAACCATCTTTGAGACCTGGTGTCAGATAAATGTATGTGATACTGGTAGTAGTGATGATGATTCCTTGGTTTGAAATATAGTGTCCTACGATCATGTTTCCTAGGTTTCAGGAAACTAATGACATCTAAATCCAACATAAATATAGAGTAGATTCATTAGTTTATACATATGATCTTTATTCTAAAAAAGGATTACCTGCATGTTTCCAATAAGCAAAGAGAACAGAACTAATCCAAAGACGGCAATGCCAATAGCAAAGATTATCTCCCCGACATAAGTACTTGTCGCAAGATTCTGTCCAACAGAACTGAAAACAGAGGATAAAAACTAATAAATCCATACAAACTAACGGAACAATAGTATAAAGATATAAAGGCTTCAAAGGTCATAAATATGAACCTTGCATATGAAATGAAATAGAAGAACAGAGAATATCCTTCACAAACCTCAAATTGCGCAAGCCCCACCAGAAGCAGTAGAAGAACTTCTGAGGAAAATCTGTTGTTGATTTAACCACACCAGATTGTAGAGCATCAGCATATATTCCAAAATTGAAGGTTGTTGAGTTGGTGATTTCAGAAGGATCAACAACAATACAGGAATTAGTGAGAAGTGAAGTGACATTTGCATTCTTGTTAGGACAGCTCAGATGCTCATTATCATTATATTCTGTAGTTTTCAATGCTCTGCGCCAGCACCGAAGCTCTGATTCTACCGAAAACAGGTACCAAAAAGCTCCTACCAACTGGTATGCCAAATTTGCTTCGTTATCATAGAATCTAAGAATGACTTATAGGAATATAGATAAGTTTAATTGCATGATGAAGTGATAAAATTAGCTTACATGACTTGCCAACATATAAAGAAAAAGATTATAAGCAGCTCCAGCCCATGCTGTCTCTGTGAGGATGCCAGAAGTTCTTGTTACTTCTTCAAATAATGGGTAAATTCGCCAGAGTCTTGGCACATACTGGATTAAGATCATATATGTCAACAAGTCCTTTGCCACAAATGGAACTGAGTTCTTCAATTCTGGAATGATAAATAAAACAACCACCTGAATAATCAATTGCACATTACAAAGTGTTAAAATAACATCATATTATGTCTCTCAAAACACTCTCTTTTTTGTTAAATCAAGAGGGTTAATTTCCATGCTTTAAGGAACTACTTTGGAATGAGCAGAAGAGGCGGATACCTGTGGAAGTGGAATAATTGATAGAACATCGATGATAAAGTATGAAGATAAGTATCTTGTCATGATAGCGCGAGGATCATTAACCAGCTCGCCCCTTCCAAATACCCGAGAAGAAGGAGCAATAAACCCAGTTCGAAACTGAAAGATTATGTGAAGAACGTAGAAAAGATCAAAGAATGTACGAAGAACAGAAGCGATAATCTGCAAGTTTCCATCCAACTTAAGGCATTGCTCTGTGTCTACAATCACTGGGATGTAAAAGAACAGTGGATCCACAGATACAGCCATCACAGATGTGATTACAAATATTTTGTTCCATTCCTGAAGGAACGACCCCTGTGGATCAAGAATTTTGCTTCTGCTTCTAGGAGCCAATGTCTTGGGCGGTCTATCACTTATAGGATGAACAGCTGAGGAGTTTTTCAAGTTTTTTATCTTATCAGACCCATTCTCAAGTCTTCTTTTGATGCTATCTAAAACAGCGCTTACGCTTGGTCTCATTTTTCTTCCATGATACCCATCATCGCTAGAATTTTTCTGCTCAGTAGTAGATGATGACTCTGAACTCCAATCATCAAACCTACATAGGAATATAAAACTTATCTTAGTAAGTAGCTTCAAGCAAGTATCAAGCACGTGCCAGCCACAAATATTGAAAGGTAGATCCAATGTAGATACAACATGCGGATATAGACCTAAACATGTCAAAGACGAGTCCCCTCGATGCACATCTCCTATTAGTTGTCTATCCTAAGAATGATGCATGTTAGCCTCAGTTTCAACTTTCTCAAAATATCAAAAAACAAGAAGATCAAGTCTGCAAGGGCACATCCAACGACTAGTTGCTGTGTACTCCAAATTTCTTAATGATCTCTTGTTTAAGTCTCTTTAGTGGCAGGTAGGGAGGAGTTCATGGAAAAGGAACAGCCTGCCCTCAATTTTAGCCAACATTCCCATGACAAATTAATAAGTTGATTAAATTTTAATAAATAGAAGGGCTTAGTGGGTAGTCTGTAGTTAGAGCACGTCCAACACGCAATATGGATATAAAAGCGCAGCCAACAATCCAGTTTATATCATAAGATTGGTAAATACCCAAACCATATAATTGCAGTATAGTAATCTTGATACCATGATCACATTTGAATCACTAACTGATCTTTTTTATGTCAAACTTTCATACTTAAAAGAAACATATGCTTCAGGGTAATTCTTTAGATTCCTCAATAAAATAAACCTTTTGTGTGACAAATGGTCGTGGCAGTAAAAATATCAAAAATCAATCACAATGAAGGCAGCAGATGGGACATGCAATAAAATTGAAAACAACTGAAATGTGTAGCAATTTATGGGACGATGAAGCTTGAGCAAACGAACCTCACAAATTTATGTCCCTTTGAATTCATAATTAAACTATCCCTCCAACCAGGTAGAAAGTTTTAGCTTAATCTAGAGAAACACTTCACGGACTCCTACAAAAGACAGAAACCTGCAAAGTACAAATTCAAGTTAGAGCTCCCTTCGCAGAAATTTCCAAGTAAAGTCTGCGCCATAAAAGTAAAAAGAGATCAACGCCCTTCCCTACCCACTTCTAATTGTAGAAAAGAAAAATTTAAGTAACAATATAGGACTGGAGACTTATGGGATTAAGATTGCTCAAATAAAACGGTAGAATCAAAGAGAAGCTAGAATGAATTGAATGAATATATAGGAAGCTTAGCAATTCAGCACCAGGTAGCAGGCAAACAAGATTAAGAATAACAAGCATATTCTGTTCAATTCAAGCTTAAGAATCCAACTGCGACCTTTTCTCGAACAGGTAGGTAGCAATCACCACCACTTCAATCGTGATCACTTCATAAAGGAAAACATAAACAAATCTAGACAAAGGATAATTAAACATGGCGCTGCCCTTGGCCTCTAAGAAAGTAAAAAACTTGCAGAAATGATAAAACTAGAAAACGGGTTTCAAGTTTGCTGCGCCTTCGCGGAGAAAAGTGAAGACTTTGCCAAAAAGCATAAGCAAAAGGAATTATAAACTAACCTTATAAATATGGCGGGAATGAATCCCTACGGAATTAGCTTTTACCTTCTTTTCTTTCCCACCCTTTCCGAGAGAATGCAGAGAGCAAAAGAGCGACATGCAGAGAGCCTTGTGAGGATTGTGATGGCAGCTTTAGGAAGGATAACATAAATACAAGACCGAGCCAACGCTGTGAGAAAGAGTCAAAGATGTACATCTTCCTCTCAAGTGAGAGAAAGTCCAACGAAAATGCATGAGTCATTGACTATTGCTTTCCAATCAGAAAAATGTCACCCCTAGTTAAGTTTCCTGGGCAACTTGTTCTTTGAAAATAAAAATTTTAAGATATAGTTGGTATTCTACTAAAACATATTTAGGGTGAATTTGGATAAGATTATAGAAATAATTTTTTGGTTAGTTTATAAAAAAAGATTTTTGAAGAAAAGTTTTTGAATAAATGAGTATTTTGATAGTTATTTTTAGAAGTACTTTTATTATTGGTAAATTATGAAAAAATATATGAGTATTAAATGAAGAAAGATAAAATATAAAAGGAAAAAGGGTATAAGAAAAGAAAAGAATAGAAAGAGGGTGTAAGAAAAAGTATGAGAGAGGAGAGAGGGTGTAAGAAAAAATATAAGAGATTGTGTAAGAAAAAATAAGGATAATATAGTAATTGATTAGTTCATAAGTTCTTTTACTGTTATATAAGCTATTCTAATCAGTTTATTTAAAATATTAGTTTTAAATTATAGTTTAGTCTAAAAACTTGTTTGAATAAATATAATTATTTATTTTAAAATTTTTTTAAATTTAAATTTTGCCTAAAAATTTTTTAAAATCATAATTTCCCATAAAACCGGCCCTAAGGTAATAAATATAACAAAAAAGTATAGCTTTTGACGTGATTTCATTTCACTTCTTAGGTAATAAATACAGAATTTTCGTTTTGGCAAAAAAAATATAGAATTTTTTTATCTTTATACTTGCTTCCTTGCTTAATATAAAAGTTGATTAATTATAAAATTAAATAAATAACTTAATTATAATATATATTAAGTATTATTAAATTATATATCAAATTTTAAATTAGAAAATCAATTTTAAAAAATAATAAATATAAATATTTTAAAATCATTTATTTAATTTTCTTAATCATCCTAAATTTATTAACTCAATTTTATATTTAGGGCCTGTTTGGATAAAATTTTTAAAATGGGTTTATGAAAAAAATGGCTTTTGAGTAGATTATAGAAAAGGGTTTTTAGAGAAAAGTTTATAAAAAAAATGATTTTAAATAAATGATTATTTGGATAGTTATTTTTAAAAATATTTTTGTTATTAATAAATTATGAAAAATGGTATGAATATTAAATGAGGAGAGATAAGATATAAGAGAAAAGAGGAGAGATAGTGTAAGAAAAGAGAAGAGAGATGGTGTAAAAAAAAGTAGGAAAAATAAGAGATGGTATAAGAAAAAGTAAGAGAAAGTGTGTAATATAGTAATTGGTTAGTTTATAAGCTTTTTTACTATTCCGTAAACTACTCTGATATATTTATCTGAAATCTTAGTTTTAAATCATGATTAATTTAAAAATCTATTTGAATAAATATAGCTATTTATTTGTAAAAAATTTAAAATTTAAATTTTATTAAAACCTAAATTTAAAATTTAGAATTTATGTATTGCCAAACACATACTTAAAGCAAAGTTTTATTAACTCAGTTTCTTAAATTGACATTTCTATAATTTGACCGGCTTGAAATATAGCATTAAAAAATAATTACAGCACGATTTTTTTCACGAGTTTTTTTTATTATTGTTCGCGCAATTAACTTTATTTGAACGGCAGTCTTTGACTTGACTCCTCTCTTATAACTGTTTTTCAAATGGCTTTGATTAAGACAAATTTATTATATGATACTTCTATGTGAAATTTTAATTAAAAGATATATACAAGACTGGAAAACTAACACGTAAAAATTTATAAAATTAAAAAATTAATCCTTACACTCAATATTTTATAGAGGATAAAACTTTATAGACATCATAATATAATTATTAAATCATTACGTTATTATTGGAACACTGCGAATTGCTAAGGAAAGTCGTTTTCCTTTCTGGACGCCTCCACTGTAGCTTGAAGGCTCTACCAAAGCTGTTGTCAAATGTATTTCTCTCTTCATTCGATCCAATTCCAACAGCACAATTGTCTGCAAACTTGTATGTAGCTAATTGATTTTCTTTTATCTTCTTTGACACGCATCGACCTTCAAAATTGTCAATTATTGCCTTATTCCTCCAAGAACAATAACAGTGCCTTAAACTCCCCACCATTCCCACCCCTTTGACTTTCCCAGAGGATGGAAGTGATGAGGAATTTGAAACACTTATGTTTGATAGAAGAGGAAGTTGTTTCAAACAAAAAAGGTTGAAACTCGACAAATTGAAAATGAAACATTTTTTTATGGTAAAAAATTTAAGTGAATTTGATACTAATCCCCTATCAAAGCTAAAATATAACTCTAAAATTTAGAAAATACTTACAAAAAATTTACGAAATCGTTTATCAAAAAAACCTTTACAATACTAGCAAAAATTAAACTTATATTTTTATAGGATACGAACCCATTTTTTACCATATGTACTAGCTCTCTTTGGCAAACCATTGACTTTGAATTGTTGCATCTGAATAAGATTTTAGTTTATAATAGTGATATTTAGAAGCTTACATCTAAGCTCATAAGATTCTCTAATTTTTTTAATTAGTTGTACTCTTGTCTTCTTTTACCAAAGTTTAATTAAGTAATGCAACTACTTTACTTGTTTATATTTATTCAGAAATGTGCAAACTTTAAGAACTACAATGCCAAAACATCTATTTGTTATCCTTGTCATCCTTGCTTGTATTTAAAAAAAAAAATCCCATAAAAAGATATTTTGAGTAATGATAACATTCAAGATGCCACTCAATCTCTGCCTATCAACCAAACTATGAAGAAGCAACAATTGGCAATTTTGATAGTTAACATTTAAGCAAGAATACCTGAGGTCAATGTGTATTAGCTACTAGTATAGACAAGTTTATTGACAGTTGTGGAAGTTGCTGTAATTTTGCTACTGCATAGATGTCATGGTTAAAATGTTAGGTCTACGGCTAAAAGTACTAAGTCTATAATTAAATTTGCAGAAGTTGTGTGAAACTTCGATGATGATTCAAAAGCAACTATGAATTGATGAAATTGGAGGACCTTACACATAAAGAGCGCAACAAGGCTGATCGTTTACTCCTACAGAGCCTCAACTGAGTGGGAGTTTCAAGATACACAAAGGGTTAACATTTAAAAAAGATTTGTTTGAGCAAAAAGCAATTGTTTCCAGATACTGCATACATATGAACTATGATTGTTCCCATCAGATATTGCTGATCTTAAATCAGTCTTGACGTATATTTTCACCCAATTCTAGGCTTGACTAAACAAAATACTCTCTCTGGCCTTAAATATAAGCATTTGATAAAAAATTTATTTTAATTTTAAATATAAGACCCCCAATCTATTTTAGTTTTCAAAATTTTAATTTTTCCTTTAAAGTGTCCCTATATGATTGTATATATTGAGGTGATTTCTATCAATGATAGTTCAAATACACATGATTAAAGGGGATATTTTAGGAAAGCTAACACATAATCATTACAAATAACTAATCTAACTATTCTTCTTAATCTATTTAAATTAGTTAAGTAAATTTTATATTAATAACACGAGGTATTACTACTGCTTTGCCGCATGGCATAATGAATATAGTTAATTATATTAAAGTCATCAGTCATTGCACCTAAATTCCAATACCTATACCATACCAAACATAAAATTACATGAAAATGGCTTTTATTCTGCCATATAATAGCCCGAATTCAATATAACCAGAATAACAAAAAACTCAGAGGAAAAGGTAGGGGACGTCAACAACTGCAACTTACAGTAACCATCATTTTTTGCAAACTAACCGTACACCATTCTCACAGACCCCTGCCAAGTTCCAACAGAAAATAAAAAAGATGCAGAAATATATATACAAAATAGAAGCATACCAAATACTTGACATTTATGAAAAAAACAAAGATCATATAAGAAAACTATTAAAACAAGAGTAATGAAGATAAAATGGGATATTCATAAATTTTGACCAAAGTATGAATTGAGAAGCGGGGCAAGAAGCTGAATGCTTTCACTTCAATATTTAAATTTTGAGAAGAAAAAAAAGGTCAAAATTACCGCTAGTTTGAAAGATGTCCCTATTATCTTACCCATGCAGTTCCAGCTTTGCATGAGATTACTATCGCTTCCAAAACCAGAATTGGTTTAAATTGTAGCAAATAGAAGAATAAAATTTTCATGGGCCCATAATCTGAGGCAGAGTTATTTCAAAGTTTCAAACAAATTGCAGAAGAAAATGAAACATAACATAGCATCTTTGTCATCTCAACTTATTGTCTCTCAGGAATCAATCAGTAACTAAAATATCATTAAGAAAATATGCGCCGCATCCTATTGTCCATATTTTATACTTGGGGAAAATTTTAGCCTATAGTAAACGAGATGGTATTGTTTCATATATTTAAGGCTTGTTTAGAAACAACACGAAAAGAAGCAATGCCAGAGTCAAAGTGCATACTTTATAACATAATGTTATACTGAAACTAGTATTTGAAATAAGCTTCTAATTACCTGACTTTCTTGAGCAGAATGGCCTTAAGTTTGCGAGCAAGGTCCTGTGATTTAATTTTTTGCTCCAATTTCTTCCGGGCCAATACACGCTTCTCAGAGTTCTTGATATGGTGTCTCTGCACCTGTTTTATCATACGCTCCATCCCACTTGATTGCATCGTGCGCTGCATAAGTGTCAGTGCCCTTTCCAAGTCCCCATTCTCAACCATCACCCTTATTCCTCTGCATTGCTGAAGCTGCTGCAGCTGATGACATCCATTGCTCAGCGGTTCAACAGTTCTAAGTGGCTGTCTGAGTAGGCTTGATACATGTCGTACAATTGAGCTCATATCTGCGGAAAACCCCGTGCAATTGACTAACCTTGTTATCAAGAACTGGATAAAAGAACCAGAACGAGTAAATTTTCAAAACAAAAAAAAAATCAGCGGGGGAATAAAATCTTTTGAATATGAATAGTTGATATAATACAACTCTAAGCCATTTCTCAGATCATGCATCACAAATACCTAGAGAATTTTCTAAATAGATGATAATATATAGAGATTAATAAACAGGATGCTAATACACAGCAAATATAACAATGCAACGCATGAGCCACGAGTCATCGAAACGAAGAGGGCTGAAGTATAATAGCCGATTACACACACCATTGAAGCAAAAACTAGTAATAAAAGTTATTTTTAGAAGAAAAAAGTAAAGCTTTATTCAAAAGAGTCAATATTCAAACGATTACAAGACTAGATTCAAAGCCAAATTAAAATGAAAAAATTTAAATCTAGATTCATAGCAAGATTGAACAAGTCAATCTCACAGGACTTTGGGAGTAGAAAAAGCCCTAGGGTTCGAACCTTCTTCAATAATTGCCCGAGAACAATCACGCAAGAAAGACAACGGCGGACGGCGTCCGACGGCGAGCTCGATCAAGTGCGGAGTGCTTGTTCGTCGACGAAGAAAAATGAATCCCCACTTGATAGTTCATACCAGACGAGATGGGTTTATAATTTAGCTGTAATTATACAAAGGTCCCTAAACTTTCATCCATCTACCGATAATTCCATTGTACTTTTAACAGCTGAATTTTTTTTCTTATATAAAACTTTTTAAAAAATATAATTAAATTTACTACCGATCCAAAAATAAGATAATTTTTTTTAAATGATAGTACTATAAATAAAACAAATTATCAATTAACTAAGATATTAATTTAAACACTCAAAAAGTTAAAATTTTTCTCAAAGCGCATAATTGAAAACGTAACCAAAATAGTATCTACCTGTCTGAACTTTTAAATTTGTGCAGAAAACCCACCGTTAATTATACACATTTTTTTTTTGACTGAATTATACACTCCTTAAACTTTATATCTGTGTGGATATAAACTTTGTGTCTGTATGCCTATAAATCTAAAAGTGAGTTATATGCAGATAACATCATTAAACTTCAACCTATATGTAAATAAATAATGAATAAAATCAATAGTAAAAAAATTATTGCATAAATATGAGAGTTTATGAGGCTCATGATAAAGTTTCAAAGATTAAAAAATTATCTACACATGATAAAGTTTAAGAAGCTATGTATAATTTAGTCTATAATTTCAATTTTAGGGAGAATTATAGGCTGCCCAGATAATAAATTTTTTCATTAATTTATATTCTAAAATTATTATTATCATTTTAATATTTGTTATACACCGGAAAAGATATTTTTGGCTTTTATGTATAAGTATATGATATCTAGTAAAGGTATTAAGAAATTCAACTAAATAGAAAGGATCAAAATTAAAACTGATTAAAATAAAATATTCTTTCTTTTTTAATTAAAAGAATAGACAACATTTTAAAATTATAAGTAAGATTATATATGCCACATTTTACTTATGGGACAACTTACATAAGACCATTAAAAAAAATTAGTTTTCTCTCTCATAAAATAAATTATAAATCAGACTTAGTACTTATAAGTAGGCTAAATTATTATATTTTGATTGAATAAAATTCAAATGACCTAATATTTTTAGGTATATAAGTATTTCTATTCATTCTTTAGATGAAAAAAAATTCTGGCAAAAAAAAAGATAAAAAAATTATCTAGTTATTATTTGTATTTATTATTACACAAGAAGAAATCTATCTTCACAGTAAATAATATATTTTAGAATATTAAATCTAAATCATCCATATTTATATTTAACTTAATAGATTAGGAGATGAGAGGGAGAAGATGCAAATTGAGAAAATCTGAATTAATTCCTAAAATGCATTGTCAATGTGAAGCACGAACTGGGAATAGTTGGAAAGTTTAGTTAGTAGATCCAATCACAACAACATTTTTATATCCAAGCAAAATTCAGATATCTGCACTGAGAAATGAAAGTTCAATCCATTCTCATCAATTATTGAAGCAAGACAACTATCCAACCAATACAACACCAAGAAGCATGTGATCAGCCGTGCATTGTGCTCTATGAACAACCAATATAAATATAAGATCCAAAAGCATGAATTACGCCCTCGATAAAGTCACCTGACTTCTTTTATTACAACAGTTTTCCTAAAAGAATCCTAAAGGCTGCATCTACCAGCAACAATGGCAATTTTCTATCTGCATGCCAATGATATGGAGCAGCCTGCCTCCAATTTGGCCACATGAAGCCTGTATGCCAATGAAAACTAGATGACACTTGCTAATCCTAATTTCACCTAAGCCAAGACAATTTGATGTGACACAAATTGCTTCACCTTTATTCATTCTTTTAAGGTTTCTCCTCATCTGACTGAGAGCATGGCGGATCAGAATTAACGAAGAAGTCATCCACTGAAATAATAACAGATATTGCTGTTACAACCAAAAATTGAACCTTTAACTAAAGAATTGTAATAACTAATAACACAATTATTATTCGAATTTGGTTTACCCCTAATTATTCATCAAGATTATACTATCCCTAGTCTCAAATATAAGACTAAAACCTACCTCGCACAAACCAATAAAGTTGTTAGACTAATTTAATTTGTAGCAAAACGTCATTTTATTTTTCAAATTTGCTCCCAATTAATGGTTGACATCTCTTATGAATGCCGAATTTATCATGTTTTATTTAATGAGTCGCATTTTATGATGAAAAAACATTTAATGAACCAGGGAATGTATTATATTTTAGACCCCCAAAAATCTCAACTATTTAAGACTGGGGGTAATATTTTTTAGACCCTGATGAAAAAAAATTATAGGCAATTACCATTACCTATATCCTGTTGATCTGGAGATTCCAGCAACATGTCTGAATCAGATGGCAAAAATGGTGAACCTGGATAGTTTCCCAGGGCTCCTAGATCTGCAACAATTTGAGATGATTCATATTTAAAGAAAGATGTACCCAATGGATAAACATAATAAAACACTTGTGTAGTATCCTGGACCACTTTCAAGAGATTCATCATAAAAAGAGATACTCCTCTAGTCTTTAATATAAGACCTAATTTATAGTGCATATTACACTATAAACTAAGTCTTATATTTAGAACCGGAGGAATATTTATAAAACTCCTAGAAGTTTGCCGACTGATAGTTAAATATATCTATAAAAAAAAATATATCACTGAAAATACCTCCCAAGTTCGACAAATCTGCTGTTAGATCAGAAAGACTAAAATTCCACGGAATTTGTTCCAGCGATCTGGAAATTCCGTTGCTGCCATCAGGTGTGAGTTGCATTCCAACTGAACTTGCCACATCAGTTGTAAATGCTGTGTCCAGAGCTGATGCATCTGTGCCCATTCCTGATATTTCTGATGCGGTGAAGGGAAAGTGACCACTGGATGCCACTGATGTAGGGCTCACCGCCATTTCTGTCATGGTACTATTTGGCGGAATAACAGGAGCAACGTCCGGAGCACTATGTTCCATCAACATCCTTCAACAACGGGAAAAAAAAAAAAAAACTGCCTTTAGCAGAATTTCTACCAAGCAAAATACTTCAAACACACAAGTTACTTCACATTCTATTAATTGAAGTGATACTCAAGCCCGAGACAGCCAAAATTCAAGCATTGAATTGTGCGGAAACACCCCAAACATGCATAACAATATAATCAAGGTGATTGAGCTATTATAGTTTTGATAGAAATAGCTTTTTATATATTTCAGGCAAAGATATTTTAAATAGCCTTCGAAACATGACCATAACCAACTTAAACAATTAGAAACAAGTTTCAGTAACACTACTTTCATTGATCAAGCGAACTGTAACTTCTGCAACAACACAACAACCATTTCTACATTAATAACAAAATGAAATAGGCACAAGAGCCACAGAATATCATCTTATAAAACTCATCATGCGAAAAGAAAAGGCAGTTTCAGTACTTTTGTCGAGTGAATGACTAAAATAAGAGGTCTGTTAGATTAGTTCTCACTCATTCCCAGCATTCATCCGAATGGGATGAAAATTGCTTGGTGCAGGGACTCCATTAACCACATGACAACTTGACATGCCCATTGAGTCAAGACGTGGTTGACCTGCCGCTGGCATGTGAGGTTGCTGTAGAACTGGGTATCCCATAGGTAGGTTATTGACTGCACTGCAAACAAGCGGTGTTGAAAAATGATGGGAGGCAAAACAGAAAAATATAAGCAACAAAATGAGCAGAATATGCAACTATATTCTAGAAGACAGGAAGCATGTGCAACACACTCAAAATGTTCTCATGTCAAGCAATAATACGGAAAAACAAATCCCAAGAAATCCACCAATGTCAATTTCAAATCAAAATTTGCTCATCTTGGGTTATAGAAAGCCCCGACATAAGTTTCAGATTCATAGCTAACTACCTCAACATTTTTCCTGTTTTTTTTTTGTTTGACTTAAAAGTTCAAACACATTCAAATCTAAAGCCAATAAGAATACCTTTATAACTAAGACATACCAAAGATCATCACTCAATGCCCATTGAAATCTAAATTAGATTAAATCGGCTGTTTTAGTAGAAATACCAAGAATTTCCAAAGAATAGCGACTTTAAACTTTTAACACATATCTAGTATTGCTTCATTACCACAGTACACTCTAAAGGCTATTCAATATACAAGGACATACACAAACCAATGATATTTTACTTTATCATTGGGTCAAACGAATATCTAAGAACTCTGAAACTGTTGTGTGTTTGCCTTCCCTATCCTAAAATCGAAGGACACATCAATTCAGACCCTTGCCATAAAAGCTACAGCCTGATCCAATTTGTCTATTAAAAAGCTTAAAGTGTAGTTGGGAGCATAATCATGTAACGAGAAGAGCTATACCATAACATAAGAAACAAAATTTAAGTTCCATCATGCAAAACTCACTGTTCAAGTTTAGTAAATAGCCATACAAAGAGGTGAAGATAACTCAGGCTTAATTTTGACTATTTAATTGACATGAGAGCTTACCAGGCATTGGATGAATCCCATTCTGAATCGAAGCCAATGGAACCTTTGGAGGCATGGGATACTTCATCATATGATACTGGTGCTCAAGCAGATGATTGAACAGGAGTATTTGCTTTTTCAGTTTTAACCTTATATAATAGGCCCTAAAAAAATCAGCATTCTCTTCCTCCAACTTCTGCCACACTGAATCAACACAAACGATCTAATTAGAAAGCAAAGGAAGATAAGAATGATCACTTTTGTATTCCTACAACAATTCGATAGATAAGAATGATCACTTTTGTATTCCTACAACAATTCGATAGAACGTAAGTTTGGTCAAGGCCGTTTCTTAATCTTTTTCAATAGCAACTATGTTTTCGTTATCACTGTATCAAGAATAAAAAGTGGAAATCTCTATTTAAGGATAAAAGGTTTCTTTTATGGACAAATTACACAGTATATTTTTAGTAATAGAACACAACATACAAATCACCACAAAGAGATTTCAAGATGCCTACCTAGAGTTGTAAATCCCGGATCTATCCTTGCCCGAGTCAAAAGGGTTTTAACCACTTCATCTTTATTCATATATAGCTGTAAGCACCTTTCTATCAAATTCTGGACCTACAAAGGTAGTTTAAATAATTAATCAAAAGGGAAAAGAAACAAATCAGTCAAGATAAGCTCTTATGAATTATCTATCCCTGCAAAATCAAATATGAGAAAGAAGTAAATCAAGCGGAAAAACTATAGTATTAAGTAAATTTAGTCAAAGTTTTAACAAATTAGCTGCCTTACAAGCTCAATATCCTGCCGTGACACTTTTTTGCTATCATTGCTGGAAGCGGAAACTGAACCAGAGTCCGTAACTGGAGCATCAGCCGTGGGATTGTTTGGTTGGTCACTCTGGGACTCGAGAGAAGCTTGAGTTGA
Organism: Leucaena leucocephala; assembly: GCA_037074615.1. NCBI lineage: Eukaryota > Viridiplantae > Streptophyta > Magnoliopsida > Fabales > Fabaceae > Leucaena > Leucaena leucocephala. Next base: position 1,322,472 of record CM073558.1, on the reverse strand, counting down.
GGATTGTATTTCTTGAGAGCTCTGAATCAACAAAAGCAATATTTACTCTAATAAAGAAACATGCAGGAAGCAGTAGGAGATGTTAAGAGTCAAATATGGAAAAACAGGCACATGTTGCATCACCGTATAAGTAGAAAGTATGTTTGTATTCTATAATTGGATGGAAAGGGACTGAACTGTTAATGAATTGCCAAAAGCACTCAATATATCCATACTAGTTCGTCAAAAAAATGATTTGCATAGAAATATTGAATAATGCCTCTTATCAAACTATAACATGGCCACTTCTATCAAGAATAACATATCAACGCCATTGGTAGACTGTCATGCCAAATTCCATCTAGGTAGCTTCCTACCCTATAACTATTAGATCCAGAGGACTGCCATATTTTGAGGGTTACATGCATCTGCCATCCAAATTTTTTCTAGTAGTGAGCTGGTCATTGTTGGTCACCTAAATTTATAGTGTGGGCAAATCGCGAGCCCACCACTCCCTGCCAAAGTCTCTAAATCAGTAAAACCTGCTTCAAACTCAGGATAAATCCAATTCTCAACAAAAGGTCAAAACAAATTATTCCAAACAAAAGAGGCTACTAGATGGCGTTGAAAAAAAGACAACCGTAAGTTTCTAAGATAGATAACACACGGCACACATAAAAGGAGACAGAACTTAAGACAGTAGTACTAATCATGTTAACTACCACTGTCAAAATGAGGGGGACAAGAAACTAAACCTTCGGAGACTTTAGGCTTCCAAAGACACTTATCGAGGTGAAAGTTCACCGTATTATTCAAAGACTGGACGAGAGATTGGAAACACAACTTGCTATAATGCACACCACAAGAATCACGACACCAGACCATCATATCCTAATCAAAGTAGATATGAAAGGAATCAAGTTAAAACCAACAGCAATTGTAACATGGAAATCACAAGTTTCTCTGCCTTTCAAGATACATGCCAGTACCTCCAAGGACCATGGTAACCTCAAGAAAAGACTGGTAGTATTCGAAGGTATTTGCTTCAGGCTAAGAGTGTTCAGGGGGTGAATATCAAAATACCGCCTTTTGCATAATAATGTTTTCATCCTCCACGTTACAAGTTCAGCCACTCTAGAAACGTACGTTTTGAATGATTATGGTGATTTTCAAATAGTGAATTCATATTGATTAACTTAAGTAATTTCCAAATAATAAATTCATGCCTTCAACAAATATCAGAGCCTGCATACAAGAAGTTTTTGTGATGACTGTAATATAAAAGAAACATAATCAGCACTAGTATCTTTAATATCATCACAAGGTTTGTCATTCAATATGGCAACAAGTGATAGGCCTATAAAATTGAAGAGATATGGCAATCATTGAGGATAGTACAGATTAAGTGCCAAAATTAAAACGGTATGATAGGATTACCTGCAAGTTCTTCATTTCAGCAGAAAGCAGGCAGACCACATGCCTTAAAAAGTTTAGCCACCAACTGCTACCCTAAGAAGTCAAACTATTTGCATGAATGCCTATAAAAAACTCATTTGAAGAATCTGCAACAAGAAGAATAATGGTGGGATAGTAAGGAAAATAATTTAAAAGAGCATATCATTGTTAAAATTAAAAAAAAAAATCCAAATTCATTTAAAGCACAGTTATGATAGTTATAGCACATTTATCGTAACAAAGCCTCCTTAGGGATTGAGCACATAGCATTGCAAGTGCTCACTGAAATGTAGGGCACATAACATTAAACATGCAAATGAATTAATAATATACGGTTTGACAAAAGAGCAACGTTAGATTCAGAAGAGAGAATCTTCAGGTGGTGAAAATTATTTTTGTCAGTTACACAAAAGAGGCAGGGTTAATGGTACAATGAGATATGTTTAAAAGGAGGGTGACAATTACTTCATAATCACAAACATAGACATAAACGGGGCAGAGCAGCAGGTGTAATGCAAGTAAACCCAATAAATGAAACATAGAAAGTTCATCTACCACGGTTTTAAGATGACTTAAATATTTCCCGAGCAAAAGCATCATTTAAAACTTGGTGTTTCAAACATAACTATATCCATTATGGCGACCATGGAGGGAAAATAATCACGTAACACTTTCAGGAGCTCTTTTAGCAAAATAAAAATGGCAAACCTTGAAATAATGTCTTTCAGTGATTAACAGTGAGTATCTCCAGGGATTCAAATGATGGAACAACAAAACTATCCTTCTGAAATCTAAGGGGAGAATGGGATGTATAAATACAAATTTGAAATAGCCCAGATCTTAGTTGCGAAGGATGTTCATAATTACAAGGGTTTCCTTTATCCATCCATTTGTTTTTTTGGGAGATGAAGTCAATCTTTAACCGCCAAACAGATAGCCGTTTAACGAACTATTTCTTAAGCTTTTACGTGATATAGAATCCCAATGTATCGGCCCAAAATCACAAGCTTATGAAGCAAAAGATGGAAATAAAGATCTAACAAATATCAACTCACACTCTGTTCCTGAATCTTTGACGGATAGAGATGCGAACAAAATTGCTGGTTATCTCGACGAATTCGGAACCCCCAACACTTAATTCCAGGAAAAATAACGACTGCGCAACATTCTTTGAAGCCCTTCAACTCAGGAAAAAGAAACCGAGAAAGGAACAGAAGTTAGGCAACTTCAGACGCTGACAATTGGAGCACTAAGGACTGAGAATGGAGTTCAGGGAAAGTAGCGTTTGAGAAAATTCACCATCGAATCGAATAGCATTGAGGTTTAAGAGATATTTCGAAGATGGAAAACGATATTCACACAAGAGACAGAATAAAAATGAGAAATGGGATTCCAATAATTACAGACGGCGAACGTTCTTCAAACTTCAAAAGCAGAGGTGAAATGAAATATAGAGAGAAAAGGAATAAGGACAGAACGAATCGATGGAAAAAAAGAAAAAAGAAAAGGTAAACAAAATTGATATATAATTACAGTCACAGACTAGCCTTTCTTCATGAGTCTGTGTTTCTTTGCTCTCTCCTTTTAACCTGATGTAACAGGTGAGAAAATGGAAGTGACAGACTTCCATACAAAAAAAAAGTTTAATTTTTTGAAATATCAATAAATAAATCTTCCGACACGGCTCAAAGACGACGAGCTCCATCTTCGGCTTCAGTTGCTTGCTAGCCACTTGCTCAGTCACGAGTCTCGAGTCACAACGACCACTTACAGCGCCGCCAAACTGGCCAACCGTCCATGGTTCTTCTTTGATTTCTTCAGTATATTTATTGCATTAATTTTGAAGAATCACATCAACTTGTTTTAATTTTTTTAAATAATAATATAACTAAGTAAACATTTTTAAAATAAACAGAGAAAATAATTCTAAAAAATGGAAAAATTAATATACAGGTATATAACTTAGCAAAATATATATATACACACATCTATATAGATTTACCAATTAAAATATATAAAATAATACGTTAAAGAAATAATTAAAAATTATACATTGATTACATCTTCATTCAAAAGTTAGATTTAAATGAAAAAAAAAATCAATAAAATAATGAAAATATTGTTTATGTATAATTTAATTCCAAATTTTAAAAACACATACAATGTATTTAATTTAAATATCATGTTAAATGTTATACCTGCCACTGATCTTGAACTGCTTAATTTGACAACTTCAAAGGATTAAGTTTAGAGTTAAATATATCGCCAGTGGTTTAACTTATTTGAAGGAACGATGTATAAAAATAATTTTTTAAATAGAAAATGAACGTATAATTAAATTAATATTTATCGCTTTATTGTGGTGTTTATTATATATCTTTGATTTTTAATTTAGATAATTCAATTTTCTAATTCAACAATAAAGATGATTAAATTTTGAAAAGTTTAATTGATAGAGTAACACTGATTCAAATCAGATTTATTATCAATATAAGTTTTTTTTAAAAAAAAAAAAGTCATAGTTTAATATTTTTTTTAAGAAATTATAGTTTTATGTCTTATCCTATATAGATGTTAATCTATCCCTTTAATTGATATCTACTAATTATCTATAAATACTTCAATCTTGGGACCTCTTGACACGATGATAAAATTTCATATATAACTTTTAATTCCTTAGACTTTGATATATAGAAATTAATCAATTTTATTTTCATGAAAATGATTATGATATTTAATTTTCTTCTTCATGTGAAAATAATAGATCAAGATACAATATAAACTAATTTAACTATAGTATATTTTATGTAAGAAGTATATATAATAAAATCTATAATTTTTTTTTATGTGAGTTGATTTTACAAATAAGATCAAATCTATAATTATATATATTTATGTAAATTTATCTATTATTATTAGTCTATAAAATCATTAGCTTTTAATAATTCTTTTTTATTCTAAGGAATGGGTCATCATAAATTCATTGTTGTTGGATGTAGAGACATTTGAACGGTGAGAAGTGGAAGGAAAGAAAAGGGAGGAGAGGCAGGGCATGTGCCCACATGGATTGCAATTTGCCCAAACGGAATGAGGGGATGTGAGAAAATGACAAGGCGCCTATATTGCAAATCCCAAGTTGTTCGTCCTTATATTAACACTCCAACATCATCGCCCCGACCCACCTTAATTGTTCGTAACTCCTCCCATACCTTCTGGCCCCACACCTCTTCCCTCTCGTCTATTCCCGCAGACCGCCACCGCCATCTTCCTATTTGGAAATATTCAAACAATAATTTTAAAAACAAATTAGTTCAAATTTTAATTTAAAATTTTTTAAAATAAATATTATTTATTTAAAAAAATTAAATAAAACTATTATTTAAAACTAAAATTTTAGAAAAATTAATGAAATTAATTTATAAAATAATAAAAGAGTTTATAAATTACTTAATTACTATTTTATACTTAATTTTTTATACTATATTTTCTTTTACATTCTCTCCTCTTTTTTTACCATATCTCCTATTTCTCTTTTTTTTTTTTACAATATCTCTTCTTTTCATTCTCTTCTCCACTTTTTATCATCTCTCTTACCCCACCTTCTCTCCTATATACTCCCTCTTTTTTTATCCTCTATCTCTTATCTCTTATTTCATATTGTTAATAAAAATATATTATTTTTTTGATACATTTTCAATTACAAAAATTATTCTATTAATAATTATCTAAATACTCATTTATTTAAAATAATTTTTTTAATAATTTTTTTAGAAGTCATTTTTTAAAAATTATCTACATTTTTTTATAAATTATTTTATAAACTATTATTTAAATAGATTATTTATTCTTCGACCGGCGTCAATTCCATCACCTATGCATATAATTGCCACTATTTCATTTAAATATTAATTAAAATGATATATATATAATAAAACAAAATCTCAATTAAAGAAACTTGTCAATATATAAAAAATTAAATACTCATTCTTATCTTTTATTTCTTTTTTAGCTCCGTCTCAAGAGTTTAAAAATATAACTTAAGTTTTTAAAAATAAAAATGACAAGATTCATTAATGAAGGATGGATTAACCATATTGAAATAATTATTTCACTTGGAGGGTAGAGGGTACTATAGTATATAACTAGATACTATGCTTTTCTCTTGGATTCGGCGCCTAGGAGACGCCTTAGCCTAAGGCCGTGAAACGGCTCGCTCGAGCCGTTCACGAGCCAACCGAGCGCTGACACGTGATTTAATTTATGACTTTCATTTTTAGGATCGTTGTTCCGTTATTGTAGTCACTATTTTTTTTACCCATTCCCTACGTCACTTCTTATAACAGTAATATTTTTTTCTTCATGACATGTATCAATCTTATAACAGTAATATTTTTCCTCAACCACGTATCTTCTTATTATTGTTATTATTGTTAATAAAAATAAAAATTTAAATTTAAATGTATTATATTATGAAATATTAATCTTTCGTGCTAACTTTAACTCCCAGTGAATACTAACAATATTTTTTTGTTATACAGCTATCTAATTCACTAAATTGGAGTAACTCACTTAAACATATATTCTTTTATATTCATATATATTTAAACCTTATATTTCATATTGCCTTTATATTATTTATTATATTTTTTAATATTTTTATTTGACATAATGTATATAAAGAATTTGATATAAATATGATATGAATTTTATATTATTATTTGAAAAATAAGATATATTTATCTGAATCTTTAAAAAAATTTAATTTACATAAATTTTGTATATAATCGGCTGTTAGTCGAAAAGATTTAACTAGTAATTAACAATTAATATCATTAGCGCCAAAAACGAACAAATATAATAATGAGAGAGGAGCAATAGGAAAGTGACACGTAAGAGCTGATTTTGTTTTCCTTGTTACACACTAACCAATGAGAACGAAGGTTGCTCCATACCGGGGCATGATGTCAGGTCCAAGAACAATACTAATATTTGGCCAACATTAGTACACGTGGCATGAATATATAGGTTCATCGTGGCGCGAGTATGGCCGTTATTTGCAGCGATATCTAGAGAGAGAAGGAACGACCTTCAAAATTCCCGCTAAGGTTGTTATCTCGTCGTTTTGGCGCCTTCCGTCTTGGAGTGGAATGACTAAAACACCCCTCACCTCGAATCACGGTCTACCAGCAGGCCCTGACCATATACCGCAATGCAACAGTACCATCTGCCACCCCTATACGGCTACACAAGCGACATCATGCTCACAATTCCTATTTTGACACTGAGAAATACTGTATTTCACATTTCAGTATTTCCCTGTTTCAGGCCTTCAGCTTGTTTTATATGTGGTAGAAAAATTATATAGCTAAGAAAAATGTTACATATTGGAATATTTCGTAGAAATTTCTATGATTAATTGAAGTATTATACATTTCATTGAAGAAATTAGTCTCGGTTCCACATATTTATGCGAATATTTCAACTTTTAAATCACAAAAAAGAGTTAATGATAATATAAAGTAATGTTTGTTATTAAATAATAACAGTTGAAAATATCACTTATTATATATAATATTTTAATAATTTTATAAACAATAATATTTTAATAGCCTAAAATTAGGGCTAAATATCATATTAAAAACTCAATCCTACATAAAAATAACTCAAATAGATAAAATAAAATTAAGTTAAATTCAGTATATTGAGTAAGATTAGACTCAAATTAATATAGTAGATTGAATAATTTAACTTGATCAAATAAATACATATATTATTAAATTATATTATGTATATATTATAAACATTGAATTTATTAATTATTATAATTATATTAATTGTATAAGTAATTATTTAAAAAATAAATTTTATGTAATCCCAATCCTAGTTAATTTTAAACCTAATTCGATTTGCGAGGGATTCGGCCTCCCTCTTCCATCTTCACACTTCAACGATTCTTCCACTCAGCATCTATGAGATGTTCATTGGTCTTTGATTCCTGGTCACCCTCTTCTGTTTTACGTCATAGGTGTTTATCGTCCCCTTTTAACTCTCTTCTATGTTGAAGAGTTATCTCATGTGCTACCTCTCTGTTTTTTTTTAGTTTAGGTATTTATCTTTAAGTTTTTTTCTTCAAGTCTTCAAACTCAGCACCGTTAATTTCATTAAAAAAATACAAATTGATGATTGTGGTATTAAATATTGACTGTAAAATAAAAATAAAAATATTATATTAAATATATTAAAATTCAAACATGTTTTATCTATTTTAATTATACAGTTGTCATTTTAAATTCAATGAGTCAGTATTTTTCATTAATAAAATTAATAGTATTAAATTTAAATGACTAAAATTATATTTTTTAAATTAAAGAGAATAAAATAAAATTTAATGTGAACATAAATGACTAAACATATACTTTAACTAATTTAATATTAATACTCCCTCTAGTATTAAATATAAAAACTAGATATATAATTTATTTTAGTCATAGATATAATAAACTAATACACCTTGTCTCCTAGAATGGGTACTTTCTTCTTAATATACTCCTATATAATTACACATATTAATGAGATTTTTATCAAAGTTAATTAAAATACACATGATGAATATATGGCATTTTAAAAAAATCAGTATACAATCATTGTAAATAATTAATTTAACTATTTTCTTTAATATATATAAATTTGTTAAATATATATTATATTAAGGATCAAATATAGTATATTACTACAATAGTCTTTAAAATATGAACTAATTAGAGGGTTATATTTAATCATAAATATAAGACTTTAATTTATTTTATATATAATATTTATTTTTTAAACTAATTTTTTAACTTATAAATTGATATATAATCTAATATTATATATGAATATTTTAGAGTGATAAAGTGATATTTGTCATAGTTAACTAGTTTATTTAATTTTACTAATTTATTTAAAATAATTAATTAAGGATTATGTTATCATATCAAATAAATAATTCGCCAACATGGTAATATTTTTTTATATAAAAAAATTATATAAGATGGATCTCAACACTACCGCATTACAAAATTACATTGATTGGCAATACTCAATTAAGCTTATATTTTCAAAATGAAATTTCTACTGTTTAAGCTTGGCATAGATGATTAATTTTATACTTATTTAGTCTTTAATATAAGATATAATTAAAAAAATAATTTTAATTCTAAATATAAAATATATTTTTTATATTGATTATTTTTTTAAATTATTTATATTAATACTCATTTAACGACAATCAAGTAAAAAATAAAAGGAAGGAATTAAAGAATATAATTATGATATTTTAGAAAATACATTACATATTAATTAATTTAACTAAACTTTTTAATTCAATCAAATTAGTTAAATAAATATTACATTATAAGAGCTGATTGATTTTTTGAAGAGATTAAAAAAATTAAATAAATCAATTAATTATAATCAAATATAACACTTTAAGATGTATTCATATAATATACTCATCAATCTATCTAAATTAATTAATTAGTTATTATAATTAATTTATTGATTTGATTCTTTTAATCTATTTTAAAAAAGTAACTATTATTATTTTTCTTAAATCAGATCAATAAACATTGACACATGGACCCAAATTTGTAAGCTGGCGTTGCTTTTGTGTCATTCGTAAAACCATGTGTGGCTTGTAATGGTTTATCATAACCTTGGTTAACAATGTACCCAAAACAAAAAACCTTAGTTAACACATATTTGGTTTGACAAACTTCTATTCACGACTTTGACTTGTATCACTTTCAAATCATACAAGGAAGGAGGACAGATTATAAATTAGAGGACTAGTGAACGGGAAATTACTTTAAATCCACGTAACTATTTAATAAAATCTCTATTTTTCCTAAAGTAAATAGCAGCCATGGATTTAAAACGCCTGTATTACTCTACCTAACGATTTTGAGCCACCTAAAAGCCAATTGAGTAATTACTAGTAGTTGTTAAATTGGAGTAATGCTTTAGAGTTTTCTAGATAACTTAGACAAAATTTGAATTATGGTAACATCATTATGGAGGCCATTTTCAAGATAATGCGTTCTGATGTCGTAGAATTTTGATAGAATCGGTGTAAAATATCAAAACAATAGATGACAAATATATAATTTTACTTCATATTGGTGTCTCTTTCTAGCTTCTAAACAAATCTTTATTTGACTTTTTTTTTAAAAAAATATATGAATTTAAATAAATTAATTAAATATGACTAGACCTAATCTCTCAAAATAAATTTATATTATATATATTAATATATTTAAATTAATCAACTAATTTTATATTATTTATAATGAATTATTTTTTTATTTTATATATATATTTAAAAAAATTAAGTAACCCTTATAATTAGGGTTAAAAAATATGATAATGGAATGTTTTTTTTTTTTTAAATAAAAGGTTATAGGATACAACTGTGCAATGAAGCAACCATTAATTCATATAATAAAGCAAGAGGTTCCTACACTCTATGACGAGATCGACAGGAATTTCTGCATCCATAATAAGATGAATTGATTGACGAGCCATCTAGCATGTACATCTGTTTTCTTGTTTCAAGATAGAGTCCAGTGTGAGAATTCATTTTTTTCATCCTAAGATTCCGGATTATCTTTTTTTAGTAAATTTTTTTTTAAAAAAATAGTTAAATTTATTTATAATATAAGAGTAGGATGAAACGTCCCTTCCTCTTAAGTAATACTAATATCAGGCAGGGTGAACCGCTTATTACCCTCAAACATAAACTTAAGTATCTAAAAATTATAATGTCTCTCTAGACGTCTTGATTAGAATCACAATAAAATAATATTTCTTAATAATTGAATAGTTATAAATAATCGGATGTCATACTCTTCCAGAGTTAAATTTGATCCTGATCTTCTTGATAATTCTGATGGTGAGAAAATGATGTTAAGAGTGTCTATTGTGGGTAAGATTAATTGCTCCGAAAGAATTCACAAAAGTTTAGCATTCAGGCTTGGATGAGATCTATGGTATATGGTGAAACTTGAACTTTGAGTCATTACTCAACAAGAACCAACATTACAGTTTAACTTTTTCTTTCGTTTTGCTATTTGTTTGTGAATGTGACATTTACATTCACAAAACGTGAAGTGAGAAGAATTTCAGAGAGAGAAGCCAGGGCCAAGTTGAGATATTGAAGAGTAATAATGAATTCTGGGGGCATGAGGTGGGGAAGGGGCGAGCCAAAAAGTTTGATAATAAGTGCCGAAGACAAATTATTTGAAAGGACCACAAAGCATCAATATCTATTTCCATCGCCTTTGATTTTTTGTTGGTAATGCCTACATTTGTGTTGGGAAAACGTAACAAGGGACAAACAGCTCTGACTATAACTTGTTGTATGGTGCCAGATCGAGGTTATTCATTTTAGTGGAGATACATTATTAATTTATAAATATTAAAAAATAAGTCTAGTTAATTATTTGAAAATAAAAATACTTTTTAACATGAGCAAACAAAAATAAGGAGAATAGTTGAGAAAAAAATATAAATTTATAAAATAAAATTAATTAATATTTTATATATAAAATTAAAATAAAATTTTTAACTTGTTAATATATTTAGAATTAGAATGAGTATTATTTATTTAATTTATAATAAGAAAATTACACATAAAACCAACACCGTTTAATTCAATGTCTACGCCCACTCGCACACTTCCAATTATAGACTTTATAGGATTAAGTGCAAGCTCGGATGCCAATTAGAACGAATGACAAAATATAACGTTTGATCTGCATTAGGAAAATTGAGGTTTGAGAAACAAAAACGTGTTTAGCAACAAATGACTAAACAAGCATTAATCTTACTTGAAGCCCTAAACAACTTTTAGACACAACCTTGCTTCTAATGCTCACAATCAAAGGCATCTTTTCGTATAGTTTTTCTTCTCATAATCTGGCCATAATTTGTAAAGGATTCGTTGACCATCAACCTACACACTTCCGTGTCATCTTGTAATGATTATTTTATGCTTTTATTTTTTTCTAATTATAATTATAAAAACTAGTTAATTTTTTAAAATAAATTAAAAAAATAAAATTAATTAATTAATTATAATTAAATATAATTTTTTAAAAATAATTTATATTATATGTTTCCCAATCTATCTAAATTAGTTAATTATTTTTTATGTTAGTTATAATTAATTAATTAATTTAATTTAATCTAAAAAAATCAATTAATTATTATAATTAGAATACGAGATACTACTTTATTTTGTGTTTCACACGTGTATGTTAAACGACTTATTAAACTCAACCGTCTATACACGAATGAGGGGTAAAAATATATTTTTTAAAAATATTTATTTATTATCAGGAAGACCTGCCCATTGGGGTTCTGCCGAGAGCCCATGATGGTATTCATTTTAAGATCCATAGAGGTTATTAGCCACTCCACAATCACAAGGCTATCAGGCCCATCGAGGTTTTTTCCTCCCTTTTTCTTTTCCTTCTTCCTGTTTTTTTTTTTTTTTTGGATGGGTTCCTAATACTTACTTCATATATTTACTTTTATCATGAAGGGTTCTTACTTTTGTTCCAAATAGGATATTTTACCGTGTTGATTAAGAAATGCACGAGTCATCAAAATTTAGATGAATTTCATCTTGCATGTTTAATTTAACTTATGAAAAATATATTCTAAAAAAATTGATTATAAAGTAATTTTGGATAATAGATTTTATATAAAAATAATTTTTTAAAAATAGTGTTTAGATAATTATTATTAAAATAATTTTTTAATAAATAAATTATTAAAAATAACATGAGGTAAAATAATAATTATATAATTACAACAATAATAACAATAAGCTTTATCCCATTAAATGGAATCGACTACATGGATCATACAACGCCATTGTGCTCTATCGAAAATTAAATTCTTAGATAGATTATTGACTAGGAGATCCCGTTCAATGATCTCTTTGAGCGTTCTCTTTGGCCTTCCTCTACCCCTTATAACTGATGTCCATACTATTTGATCCACCCTCTTCACCGGCGCTCCCCTTGGCCTTCTTTGTACGTGTCCAAACCACATAAGACGGTTCTCTACCATTTTCCCTTCAATAGGTGCCACTCCAACTCTTCCCCGTATATGTTCATTACGAATCTTATCTTTTTTTATATGCACACACATCCATCTCAGTTACCCCAACTTTATGTTCTTACTGTCCTTTTAAAGCCTATCATTCACTTCTATAAAGTATTGCTGGTCTTATAGTAGTGCGATAAAATTTTCTTTTTACTTTATCTGGTACTTTCCGATCATATATAACCCCAGTAGCTTTTCTCCATTTAAACCACCCGGCCTGAATTCTATGATTAACATCATCCAAAATTTTACCGTCCTTCTGTATCATTGATTCCAAATATTTGAACTTATCTATTTGTGGAATAACTTGATTTCTCAATTTGACCTCCAAGTTATTTCTAACTTGTCTCTTATCAAAATTACAATGCATATATTCAGTCTTACTTCTACTCAGACGAAAACCCTTCGACTCTAAAGTATTTCTCCATAACTCAAGTTTGAAATTAATCTCTTCTCTTGACTCCGCCATAAGAACTATATCGTTCGCAAAAAGCATGCACTTAGGGATTTCTTCTTGAATATGCTTAGTTATAACATCCACTACTAGATTAAATAAATAAGGACTAAAGACTGATACCTGATATAGACCAATCTTTATGGGAAAAACCTTTGTTTCGCCCCTAGATATTCTTACAGTAGTTGTTACCCTCTCATACATATCTTTTATTGCCTTGATATATGCCATACGAACACCTTTCTTTTCCAAAGCTTTCCAAAGAACCTCTATTGCCACTCGATCATATGCTTTTTCTAAGTCAATAAAGACCATATGCAAGTCTCTTCTTTTAATCCGATACCTCTCTATTAACCCCCTTAATAAATAAATCGCCTATTGTATACCTACTTGGCATGAAATCACACTGATTCTCAGTAATATCAGTCTCTAATCTCAACCTGTATTCAATTATCTTTTCCCACAACTTTATAGCGTGACTCATAAGATTTATCCCCTGTAGTTTGTACAATTTTGAATATCCCCTTTATTTTTATAAATAGGAATTAAAGTACTTTTTCTCCATTCATCCGGCATTTTCTTAGAACTTAATATCACATTAAAAAGTTTAGCAAGTCACACCACCCCCATTTCACCTAAACACTTCCAAATTTCAATAGGAATACCATCAGGTCCAACAACTTTACCATTTTCCATTTTCTTAAGCTCCTCTTTAACCTCGCAAACACGGATCCTACGGTAAAATGCCAGATTTGGTTCAACTTCTCCTGTTAAATCCTCTAACTCATAACTCGACCCTCCTCCCTCTTCATTAAACAATTTATAAAAGTAGGTATCCCACCTTTCTTTGATATCACTATCTGCAACCAAAACATTACCTTCTTCATCTTTAATACATCGTACTTAATCCAAATTTCTCGATTTTCTTTCCTTATCTCTTACAATCTTATAAATCTTTCGTCCTCCCGACTTTGTCCCTAACTCTTTATAAAATTCCTCAAACGCCTTAAAACGAGCTGCACTCACCGCCTTCTAGCTAAACGATACTTTTTCCAATTTTCGGTATTATTACATAAGTGTATAGCTTTAAAACAGTTTCTCTTAGATTTAACTTTCGTTTGTACGTCCTCATTCTACCACCAAGTAAAATGATAAAAAAATAAGAGAGGCAAAATTGCCATTTTTTAAAAATTATTAGGATTCGCTTATGGTAAATTATAGTTTTAAATAAAAAAAACCTTTAGTTTTGTTAATAATCAAATTCTAGGATCAAAATGTGTACTTTTGATTGCAAATAAATTTTTTTTTTTCAAACTAAACACACAAGCATAAATGCTATATATAAAGAGAAAATGGTAAATAATTATTATCCGACAATTATTTTATGCCTTTGCAAATGTGCGCAACTTTTTGCGCGTAGCTGGATAAGCTGCTTACTTGGCATTAAACGCACAGCTTGGCGCAGACAAAAATGGCGCAAATAAAAAAAAAAATACAAAACCCGTCTTAAACCCTAAAAACTCCATCCAAGATTCCAACCCTTGAGGCTCGTTCTCAAAAGACGTTTCTCCCTACCTCCTCCATCGCACCATTGTCGCCGGCGACCCCAAGCTCCAAGGAACCATACTGTACTAAACAAAATTGTTGGTATTGCTATGCCCACAAAACTCTTATCTCAACTTCATCTTATCCAAGCTTCTTCCTTCGCTCGTTTCCCTTCCATGAAGCTTGGAGCCTCCATTCCAACGTCCCGACCAGTCCCCATTTTCTCTCGTATCTTCCCCTTCAGGATCAAGTACCTGGCGTTGGAGTCTCGTGCTTTACGGAATGAACTTCTCGGTGTACGGCGATTCTCGACTCGGTCGTTTGCTGGGAGGGATGGCTCGAGGTCCGAGTTCATCCGGGGGAATCGAGATACAGAAAGGGTAAGGGTTTCTAAGAGCTTGATTGAGGATGAGGCTGAACTCAGTGACTGGGTTGACGATTTGAAGACCGATTCTTATCGAGGTCGACTCACCAGCGAAGAGGATGACTCGGATAGGGAGAGTAGTCGCAGTGGAGGGAGGAGTAGAGCACCTGTTTCGATGAAAGGGAGCAGGGAGAGTGGCTCAAGCAGATTTGGTGAACCAACACGGAGGAGAACTCGGGATACATTTGAGTCGTTTTCACGGAATTCTCGTATGAGCCGGAGATTTGAAGATGATGACGATGAGGATGGAAATGAATTCCGTTCTTCGAGAAGTGGTAGAGTGTCCGAAGGTCAGTCTATCTTGGGGAAGAGAAGTGGTGAAGAGTCGCGAGGTGGGAGAAGGGATGGAAGGAGAAAATCGTATTTGATGAGTGTGGATGATGCTGATGAAGATGAACAGGGGCCAAAGAAGTGCATGGGACGTTTTGGAGATCTTATTAGTGATGAAGACAGTGACGCTGAAGATACTGCGGATGAATATGGTGATGATGATTTACTGAAGAAGACTTTAGATTCTCAGATGGGTCGAGAAAAGGAGCTGAAGAAGAGCAGTCCAACAAGAGGTTCTCCCGAGAGATCTGACAATTATTTAAGTGAGACCAGGTATGTTATATAGCTTCTTTTGCTGGATCGGGCAAGTTTTGCTTAATTCAACACTTGGCGCATTCTCTATGATTTGCAGTTAATTGTATCTGAGCTATTCCTGTTCTTGTTTTAGATAATGGCTTAAATAGTATTGACAAGTGGTAAAAAAATTACGTACATTGGGCTGACTTGCTACTGACGAACTATGCTTGAATATTAATGGTGACGGTTGTTTAAGGAGAGAACGATCTTCAAATCAAGCTGATGCACCGCTGTTTAAGATTAGTGCATATATTGAACAAGGAGTGAACAGCGGTTGGTATATATATGGAGCGGAGCCAAACCTACTTTCTGTTTTTTTCCCCTTCTGGAGTGGGGGGGGGGGTTGGTTGTTGGGATCGCAAGGGCCTTGCTTGGACTGGACACCCACGTAACATAAATAGCACCTTTAAAAAGGTTTGGCATGCTGCGTGCAAACTTTTAGAGCTTTGAATGGACACTTCCTTGTCTGTCTGATTGTTCTAATTGTTAAAACATAATGCTACTTATTTTTGCGTCATATTTCGTATGGCATGATAAAGAAATCTTTAAAGATTTGACCATGTCCCAACATCGGAAAATATTAGAAGCCCAATGTAGGAGGATAAGAATTTAATTATTATATAGAGGATCAAATAAGGCGAGCCTTGTGCTTAATAGTCTGGGGCTATTTACTTATACTAGATTAGTTCTGCGACTTCATTGTATGCTAGATCCTTCCTAGTTCATGCCCCATAATATGTGTCTATACTTTATACCCTATATCTCATGTTTGAGATATTATGCCGCAGATTTGATCAATGTTCAATCTCGCCTTTATCATTGAAAGGAGTTAAAGCTGCCGGATATGAGAAAATGACTGTTGTGCAGGAGGCAACTCTTCCAGTAATTCTCAGAGGTTTGTTTTTAACATTTGGCGATGAAGTAATCTTAAAGCACTAAGCACTAATCTTAAATGTAGCTGCCTCAGTTGACATGATTTTTGTATATTTATTCTGAGCTTATTTATGATGACGCGCCAGTTATTATTCTTAGGTAAGGACGTCCTTGCCAAGGCTAAAACAGGCACAGGAAAAACTGTTGCCTTTCTGGTAAGTAAGCGTCTTCAGTATTTTGTATGCCTAGTGCATTTGTATTGTTGGTTTTCTGTATGATTTCCATGATTTTGATCATTTTTTTCCTCTCTGATGGTGAACATATAAAAGTTAGTGTGGGATACTTAAGCCATATGCAGAACAATCAAGTTTGTGTGAAGCTTAGCTCTGTTAAGCTTTGAGGACAGAGTTGGATATATTTTCTAACACCTTAGACATTTCAGGGAAATAAGCATTCTGTTTTTAGGGAAATAATTTATCTCTGTCACTTATCATCAGACTTTTTGGCTCTTTCCTTCCCCACTCCTGCCCCTAAAATTCATTACTCTTCAAAATCTCAATTTGCCCCTGGCTTGTCTGTCTGAAATTCTTTTACTTTACGTTTTGTGAATGTAAATGTCACATTCACAAACAAAAAAAGTAGTTATTGAGCTTGTCTTTCTTTTTGTTTTAGGTGGGCAACTACAGCCTATTCTCATATTGAGCTTGTACTTGTTAGTGTTAGTATTGCAGCATATAGTTGCTCAAGTGAATAGTGTACTGTTTTTTACCTACAATAAAAATAGCATGCGGCTGAGTTGTATGCCTACAGTTCGTTTTATTGCATTAACTGTAAGCCATGAGTGATAGTACGGGCAATGCCAATGTTGGCGCACTTGTACCTTCCGCTTGGAAGTAAAAGAATGTTTCTGAAGTGTTCCTATTCAGCTTCCATCTATTGAAGTTGTTGTGAAGTCACCTCCAATTGAACGAGATCAAAAGCGACCTCCATTCCTTGTGCTTATCATATGCCCAACTCGGGAGCTTGCAAGTCAAGCTGCTGCGGAAGCCACTAAACTACTGAAGTACCACCCTTCCATTGGCGTTCAAGTTGTGATTGGAGGGACAAGACTTGCTTTGGAACAGAAACGCATGCAAGCTAACCCTTGCCAGGTAAATCCATTTTTAATTGCCACCATAACTTTATGACTTTTCAGCTTATACCCTTGTATAAGGATCAGAATCAAACAAACAAAGAGGGTTCTGAATTTTCGCTGCATTATTAATCAGCCATTAAGACTGTAACCCATGTGAGAGAAACATGACATAGGGACTGTGAACATCTCATTGCCCTTTTGCTGAGAGTTGTAGCCATTTGCACATTGTAGAATGCGATTTTATAGTTAAAAGGTGATCTAGCCAATGACTATAGAAACATCTCCTTTCTACGGCTGCAAACAGAAGCACTGTAATAGATCAGTTCTGATCGAGGATCCAGTTTCTAGTTAATGAGTTCAAACAGTAATTATGTGATAATTATGTGGTTTATTGATCGCCCTGGACAGTAATCTTCTATTAGCAAACTATTTTGTCGGACTGTATTTTATTGTAGTTTGCATTCCTAAACTGTATAGATCCTTGTTGCCACTCCTGGAAGGCTTAGAGACCATATTGAGAATACAGCAGGCTTTGCAACTCGGCTGATGGGGGTGAAAGTCCTTGTGCTCGATGAAGCTGATCATCTACTAGACATGGGGTTTCGCAAAGACATTGAGAAGATAATTGCTGCAGTTCCTAAACAAAGACAAACTCTCATGTTTTCTGCCACCGTTCCAGAAGAGGTTAGTTTTTTTTAATATGTTTCAAAATTTAGAAATTGTAGGTGCACCAAGCTTATTTTAAGAGATTTTCCTTTTTAATTTTGTGTGAAGGTCCGTCAAGTCTGCCATATTGCATTGAGAAGGGATCAAGAATTTATCAATACAGTTGAAGAAGGTAGTGAGGAGACACATTCACAGGTAATTGTTTGTAATTCCATGCTCATAAAGCACTAATGAGCACATACGTGCAAATGTACTCACCGATATATGTTTACTTTTGCATCTGTTAATGTGGGCTGTGGATCTTTTCAGGTTCAACAAATGCATTTAGTTGCACCATTAGACAAACATTTCTCCTTGCTCTATGTTCTTCTTAAGGAGCACATTGCAGACGATGTTGACTATAAGGTGCGCTTTCTGATAATGTTTTGTCGTTTACTGTCAAGCCACATTACGATTACAAACAGGATAATAATATGTCGAATTTAGGATGCTGCTGTCTAGGATTCTAGGACTCTCGCATTTAACAAGGGCACGTATGTTTGGGAGGATATGTAACCTTTTCTATTTGTTTATTATTAGGTTCTTGTTTTCTGCACAACTGCCATGGTCACAAGACTTGTTGCTGACCTTCTTGGCGAGTTGAAAATGAATGTGAGAGAAATTCATTCAAGAAAGCCTCAGAGCTATAGAACCAGGGTCTCTGAGGAGTTTCGGAAGTCAAAGGGCCTTATCCTTGTAACTTCAGATGTATCTGCCCGCGGAGTAGATTATCCAGATGTCACTCTGGTTATACAGGTTATAAAAGAACTCCTCTCCTCAAGCATTAGATATCATTTTAGCATCAGGAATTGTCTAATTTATTATTTATATATATAGCTATTGTTTATTTACTACATGATATGAAAATGACTGCTTTGACAGCCTGCTTTACTCTATTTGTTAAATGGACAGTTGGGTTTGCCAGCTGATAGAGAACAGTATATCCACCGACTGGGTCGCACAGGGCGGAAAGGTAAAGAAGGGCGAGGCGTATTGTTACTGGCTCCTTGGGAAGACTTCTTTTTATCTACCGTAAAGGATTTGCCTATTGCAAAAGCTCCAGTACCTTCAACGGATCCTGACACAAAGAAAAAGGTATGTATTCTGATGTTTTGGCAGGTATATGAATGAACATATGAAGCTAAAGCAAGATTATGGGGTTACAGGTGGAAAGGGCGCTATCCCATGTGGAGATGAAGAACAAAGAAGCAGCATATCAGTCGTGGCTTGGTTACTACAATTCAAACAAGAAAGTGGGGAAAGACAAGCATAGGCTGGTGGAGCTTGCAAATGAATTCAGTAGAACCATGGGGATTGATAACCCTCCGGCTATTCCAAAGCTAGTCCTGGGCAAGATGGGCCTCAGAAATATACCTGGTTTACGTTCCAAATAGGTTATACTGTGAGTCTCCATGTGATATTTGTTATGAGTTTTTTTTTTTTTTAATGTATTCTTTGGTCTCCTCACTACCCTTTTAGAATGGAGCAACTTAGAGTGGATATAGGCTTAATTTGTTTTAGGCTTTTGACCTTGTTCTGTAACACATTACTTTCTTGGTGTTGACTTTCAAGCTTTTAGATTGCCTTTATGTGTTTTTTTTTTTTGGAAAAAAGAAAGAAGTAAAGACCCCTTATTACTATGCTTGCTCCCAATTTAATTTATCCCCTTTTTCGTTATTCAATGATGCAAGTTATCCCCGTTTCTCTCAATTATTCCTTTTTGGGTTTTGCCAACCTCAATTTAATTTAATATTTTACAATTAGCCTTTTTAACGACATTTGGATGCTCGTTTCCAAAAGAAATTGATCAATGAATAGCATGGATTAACGCAATTTAAAGTTGGCTAATCATTATCAAGTGAATTGACAAAAGAATAAAATTGAAACAGGAAAAAAAAATTAAAACAAGTTATAAAATAATTTGAAAATGAAGACAACAAATTATTGAAGGCAATTTCACTTATTTTAGGTAGGGTTGGTTTGTATTCAACAAATTATGGTTGGCTTGTACTATTGAGATTGATCCGAGTGGTAAGTGATTCGATATCGTTTAAATGAGATTTTAAGTTCGAGCCTTGGTGTATGCAGAAAATTTCCATTGGAAGACTCACCCACCATAGTCAAATGTGTGACGCGGGTCGAATTCGGATATAGTTGAGGTAAAACTCCGGTGAACTGGGTAGAAAAAAAAACCTCAATTATTTATAATAGTAGCATTTAATATTTTAAATTAATTTATAATTCATCTAATATTTTAAATATTTTTAAGTAATATTTAGTATTCTAAAATATTTTTTCAGTAATTTTTGTACATCTAAATCTTTAAATATTTTTCAATAACACTTGATATTATAAATTTAAGATGCTTATTATTATTAAAAAATATATTAAAGGCAAAATTGTATAAAAATAATTTAGAATACTAAATATTATTAAAAAGATACTTTAAGATATTAGATTAATAATAAATTATTTCAGGAATACTATTAAAAAAATACTTTAGGTATTTTTAACCCCTTTTTGAGTACAAGAAACATCCTTATTTTTTAAATTATTTTCTATGAATCCAATTAATGTGGGACTCCGAGAACATTTTCCTAACTTCAGGTTACTATCTAAGGATAAATATGCGCCTAACACCTTAAAATAATTTTAGTAATGTACTTAATACTTTAAAATATTTAAAGGTACTAATAAAATATTTTTTTGGTGCAATTAGCACTATTCCCCAACAGAAGTTAGAGAACTTCTGTCACACCCTCTCCACATAAATTTTTTTTACGTGTGATTATTTAAATTCCATATATGAAATTATTTTTTAAAACAAAAATACAGCAAATTACATATATTGAAATGAGGAAGATTGACAGAAATTTCAAGCTGAAGGTCCGAGGAAGAGGAAGAGCTGTGCGAGGACCAAGGAGAGATTCTGAAATTGCACCATCGAAGTAAACAGAGGTCTTTGATGTGAATCTGGGAGATTCTGAAATTTCAACCTGAAGCAGCCTCGTTTCAATCTTTGTAATTTGCTATATTTTTTAAAAAATAATAATTTAACAGATGGAATTTAAATAAGGGCTATATATCACAAAATATTATGATCTTATTTCTAATATGCGTTTAGTATCTTAATCTTTTTTGTGGTACAATTTTACCATAATCTTTTTAATTTGATACAATTCTTGATACTTAAAAAATAAAATTACGGGTAAAAATATATTAAATTAAAAAGATTATAAGTATAATTATACTAAATTAAAAAGATTATAGATAAAATTATACTACAAATAAAATTAAGATACTAGACATAAATAAAAAATAAGATTAAAATATTGAGTGTTATATAACACTTTAAATAAAAAAAAATCTGGAGAGGGTGTGATGAAAGTTCTAACTTGGATTAAAGGAAGGTGTTAATTACATTAAAAAAATATTTTAAAATATTGATTACATCACTAATTATTTCAGTGTGCTACACACACTATCATCCCCTATCTAAAGTCTATACATTATGCCTTCAAAATTCAAAGTACTTCACAAATGGATAAAGCTAAAATGTTTAAACGAACGTCGAACCTGCTGTAACCGAAAAAAAAGGATTCAAATCCTTGATTTTTTTTATAACAAATCCTTGATTCTTTCAACCATAGAGAAAACGCGAAATCTTAAATGGTACTAGCAAGGTTCTGAGAGAAGATAGAGGAAGATGACATCTAACATCTTTTTAACAATGTTATTGCTCCACAATAAAATCGTTCAAAAGTTAAACACAGATTTGACTGCATATTCTTCAACAAAATTCTTACAACATTGTGTAAAGGGAAATCTGTAACGGTCAAATTTCTAAATTCTGAACCTAAATCATATTCTACTGTGATTGGATTACAATCCGTGTCTAAAGCTTCGGCCAGAAACGAATAACCCAGTATACTCTTTGTCCCACTGTCTTCATCCTTACCCAAGGATATTGGATGCTAGTGGGTTTATCAGTTGTACTTGTACACCCAAGAGCCACGGCACGAAAGGAATGGCCCTTTAGATGAAAGATCACCCCGATGCTCCTGTGAAAAAATTCTGAGTGGGGTGTAAACAACAATCCCTAGAAAGGAGTGGCGTTTTACCATTCTAGTTTTCCCCACTGGAAATGGTCCTGACACATGCAAGACGTGGACAATCCTCTTCCTAAACTCATAATTACCCCTAGCTACTCACCTGGCAAAATAATCAAAGCTCTCAGTTTAGATTTTAGTATAAACAGAAACATCATAGAGTGATACAAGTTCTAAAAAATGAGAACTAGCAAGACCCATTTATCTAAAAGATAAATATCACAACATATTTTTGGCTAGAGCATATATTAATCAACGTGTAAAATGACAGGGTTCTGGAAAATGGAAAGCATAGGCCTAACCAGAACCCTGACCATCAGACCCATAACATATGGCTCAGTATTGCAAGACACATTGGATTATTCTCCTAGAGATAGGAGGAGGACTACCTTGGGGGGTGGGGTGAAGAGGGCTGATCTGGTGATTGTTGAGCAGAACTATTATGAAACCGTTGTTCCTCGTATGCTCCACCGGACTGATTTCCCTCTTTCAACTGTGATAATTCATTGACGCCTGAGAAAGCCATAGGTCCCAAAGACCCAAACTCGAGCTGTTCTGGTAAACTGTAGCCAGCATTCTGATCATAAGGATACAACATTACAACAGAAGGCATTGTTGGTCCATTTGATGAGACTCCACCAGGGTTCATGGCTGGCAAAGGATACATCCCATAAGCCAAATTGGCAGGACCCTTCTGTGCAGAATTTGAGCGCATGGGACCATTCTGAGTCTGGTAAGAAATGAAAGAGTCGTGTCTATGTGAACCTGACGGTCTTTCTGCTCGGCTCTCACTTGTCAACCATTCTGGTTTTGAACTAAGCTTCTCAGTTTGGTTGCGATTATGACCTCGTACAGCTCCTCTCAACTTTGAGCTCACATTCCAGTTTCCTTCTCTATCACCATGGTGGTCACTACTATCATAGTTATAGTTTCCCCTTCTGGTATTTGTAGAATGTCTATCCCGAACAGAAACCTTCTGCAGCAATTAAGAAAATAAAGTAATATACTAACTAAAACAATCAACATTTCTTTAAAAAAATTAAATGATTTGGAGCTCTCTGCGGCCAACTAAAATTATAAACAAAACTGGAATGCTTCTCTACAAGTTATATAGCGGTGGTTACTAAAAACAATCTAGATGTAAGTAATTGTTTGCTGAAGTAAGCATTATAAACAAGAGTTATGCTGAATGTAACCCAATACAAATGCTCATAGAAATAAAAGGATACTACAGAATAAAGTACCAAATTTCCTAGAAATTTATCTTACAGGATTAGGCAAGTAGGTTCCAGTCCCACTTCGATACCGTGGCATCTCATCTACAAAAGGTTGGTATATATTGGTAGGTCTATCGGAAACTGACTGGAGAGGAGCAACAGGAACTATACGCGGCCCATAGTTCATAAGCTGACTGAAAATATTCATGTTTGTTGAGAGAGGTCTTCCCGGACCATCCCAAGGAAAACGGCCCTGCAAATAAACAGGAGGCACCATAACAGGGGAAGGATAGACCATTGAAGGAGGATTCCGTGAGTTTTGACAGAACCGCCCATATTGCAAATTTTGCCAATGGCTAGCAAAATCACTGTTAAGAATGTCAGCCTTGCGCTCTGATGATTCAACAGCGGCCCTTCTCATAGAATTAGAAGGGCTTGACACCTCTGGCTGGTCATATCCCTCTGAAGAATCAAAATTCTGACCAGAATCAATGCTATCCATACCTTCATCCCCATTGAAATTGCTTACTGATGTGTCAGAAGTTCCTGACTCACCTGGAACATTATATACTGGAAACATGATGAAGGGGACCGGTGGCCCTGTAGGATAGAATGCAAATGGAACAACCTCTGAATTATCAATGGATCTTTGGCGAGATTTAGGACCTAGAAGCACTGGAGTTAAGGGTATCAGAGAATCTGATCCACTTGTCTGAGCTGATTCGAATCCAGGTAGATGCCTTGGAAGATGCAGAGGAGTAGCAGCAGAGGGCCCAGTACCTCTTTCTAACATATCAGATGCCACAGTTGACAGAGAAGTCCACTCTCTGTTTTCCACATCCACTATATTAGATGAAATTTCTGGCATGTTCTTACCCTTTGCGTAACCAGTAGATGGGGCTGAGGGGGAATTTTTCCTACCTCTCTTTTCCCTTGTTGATTTTAAGGATTTCACAGATAGTCCTTCCCAAGAGCTTTCAGATGAGCTTTTACTCCTAAAGTTTGAAGGACCACCAGGCGGTCTAAAATTTGATGTTCTATCATCATAATAAACATCATTTCCTCTGCTGTCTTGATACTGAACATTATCAGCATGCTCTTCTCTCACTGATCCTCTATTTTCTCTAATAAACTTCTGCTGAATTCCGGAAAAATCACTAGAATTTCCTACCCAAGATGGTGGGGCAAAGTTATAACCACCTGATGTTGACAGTTGGTTATCTTCAGGAAGCAATTCAATATTTCCATTATCAACTTCAACCCCACTAGTTGAACCCCTTTCCTGCTCATGCCAGAATTCGTTATCAAGTTCCCCTGGGTTCATTTCCATAGAACTGAAATTCTCATTACCACTTTCAATTGGCTCTTCCGGATTTGAGGTCAATCCAATGCCAGGGAAATAAGGAGTCATCGTAGGGACTAAACCTTGAGGAAATTGAATATTTGTACCCCAAGGAGCCTCAATCAAGGGGATGTTACCCATATTTCGGTGAGCATATCCCATTGAAGTGAGAATAGAATGTGAAAATGGAAGTGGTAGTGGGCCTGAAGCTAAATTCATTGGAACATGAGCCTGGCCACTGAAACCATGAGATGTAGATGACATCATGTTCAAAAGATCTTGCTCCTCCTGATGCATCACCTGTGCTCCTCCTGCACCCGCAACAAATGCAAACTCTTCACCCGTGACCCCTGAAGCTGATTCTTCATGGTAACTGTTTGAACCTCTGTTTGAATCCTCAGCAGCATCAAGAACTTGATGGGATGAGGTTTGCTTAGCAGATGAGTCACCAATTCTGACACCATGGCCTGCAGCCATTTCAGTATCAAAATTCTTCCTATGACTATTCTCCAACTTAGCGGAGAAATTTTGGCCCTTACCAATTTCTGGACCCCTTGCACACCTTCCCTGTGAAGAAACTTCCCCAAATGCGTCAGTTAGCTCAGGACTAGAGCGTGTTCTTGCAAATACTACCCTTCCCTGACCATCAATCAGTGGGTTCTGGATATGAAAATTTCTCTGACCCTTATCAACATGAGCACCTTGATTAGAATTACTTCTGACCTGGGCAGAGGTCCTTGAATTAGTTTGGTTGCCATAACTTTTATGAGATCGTGATACTGTAGAGATATCATTGCTCTTAGATGAGCTTTCCGTGGATAAATTACATTGGTGAGATGGGCTATTTCGTGAACCACGTGACCCTCCAACTTCAGATTCATGACCAGAAGTATTATCATGTTTTTTACTATTGATCCTGAGATTCTCAGACCCTTGTAATTGGTCAATATTAGATAAACTCAAACGCCATAAGTCATTGCTTGGAGCATCAGGTCTTTGCCCACTTCCATGTCTATCCCAAGTGTTCAGAAAGAACTGATTGACTTCAAAAATCAAGTCTTCCTTTGGGCAATCAAGTAGCTTTTCCAGCTGTTTAGCCCCAAATGCAAAAGCACTGCGTATTCGAAAGAAATTACCTGGAACACGTTTCTTATGTATGGTTATTAGTCATAACAAAAGGTAGTAGAAGTTAGTCTAATGAAAGCAAAGACACAAGTTAACCACTAAAATCAATCCATAATTAATTTCAGCCATATAGCATTAAAGATTTCAAAGCATGCACAAAACTTCTCATGGCTTCATCATTTATTTTGATCACAAAAACCATACTTTGTTCAAACTTCAAAATAACAAATTACACAAGTAGCATAATCTTGGACTCATTGCTTTTTGAACCTAAGGATCTTAAGACCGATCTAAAAGGGTAGTGAGGAGAGCAATCATCCATGTCAATCCGAAGATGGTCATCTTTAATCTAACTATTCTTGCAACTTCGTAAAATTCTGCTTAACAACTACACTTCTCATATAGAGAATTGAAAATAAGAACAGATCAACACATAAACCAACCCAAAAGCCAAAATAAAAACCTGAGAAACAGTAACTTAACAGGCAAAAAATAAACCAATCCTAAATTTTAGACTTCAGAACACCTTTACTGACACTCCGCCCAAGGTTGTTGTTGACACGCAATGGATCAATAACATTGAAATGCTTGGAAACAAAGGATTGCC
Source organism: Leucaena leucocephala (assembly GCA_037074615.1). Classification (NCBI taxonomy): domain Eukaryota; kingdom Viridiplantae; phylum Streptophyta; class Magnoliopsida; order Fabales; family Fabaceae; genus Leucaena; species Leucaena leucocephala. The sequence continues at coordinate 1,295,724 of CM073558.1, read as the reverse complement.
CCTGATTTTCTTGACCACCAGGGAAAACAGCATAAACTGAGCTACAGGCATCAAGAAATAACTTGCTGAGTAGTAAATCTCCACCATCTTTACGAGGAGGTTCAGCTGTGGAGAATTGAGAGGGAAGAAGAAAAACAATCAATTAGCAACATGACAGAAATAGGCACGACAAACTAATTTTACAATTGACAAATGATCTTCAATCAAGTTGCAACTACCTGTCACATCAGGGAGTGAACTAATAGGCACAGGACCCCATAGGCTTACACAAAAATTGTCCCAGTCAAACTTACTAAAAAACTCTAGAAACCGGTAGAGTACCTACATAAACAAATAACTCTGTTAAATAGATCAACCAAAGCACCAAATAAAATATTGCACATTAATTATCAATACCTCAAGGGGTCCAGCAAAGGAATTGTTATAAACATGAAATATATAGAGAACCAAGGTCTCTAAGGCATAAGTTGAGATGAGTCCATGGTGGGCACCAAGAATACGGCTCTCATAATAACACCAAGCTTTTATCAGTATAATGCTACGCTTGAACAAATGATTTTGGTTAATCAGATGATCAACCTACAATAGTAAAATCCCATACTTTGTCAAGCCAAGAAAAATATAGTAGCAAAACAACAACAACAACAATAAACCTTATCCCATTAAATGGGGTCGGCTACATGGATCATACGACGCTATTGTGCTCTATCGAAAACTAAATCCTTAAATAGGTTATTGACCAGGAGATCCCATTCAATGACCTCTTTGAGCGTTCTTTTTGGCCTTCCTCTACCCCTCAAGGAAAACAAATTAGCAAAACAAATTAAAAAAAAAAAAGACATCGTATGAGTTTTCCATAGTGCAAAACCTCACCTCCTCAAGGAAACAGAGGGTGCACAACCCTCCAAGCTGGTTAAAAGATATATCTACCACAATATTCTCGACAAGGCATTTTATAATCTTCACCTGTAAATACAAAGAAGGCAACATAAAATGGATGTCAATACAATAATACTAATAAATTACCCATAGCCAAAGGGGGGGGGGGAAGAAAAGAAATGCAAGTTATTTTTCAAGAATCTCAGTAATTGACATCAATTGTTCAAAACGCAGCTTGAAAACTAATCTTTCCATCAAACTGTGGCCCAAGTCTTTCAAAAGAAGGGAAGCAACACAGGAAATTTATCATATACTCCCTATGACTTGTTAGCTAAAAAATCCAAAGGACCAGCTATATTCTTGAATAAGACAATGTTCACACATTGCATGATTTCATCTTATAATGTGTTGATGTGAAGCAGAATAAGACCTCTAAAGCTTTAATAGGAGTTAGAAGGTTGTAACTTTTGCCTGACCCTAAGCTTTCCATCAAATAGAGAAAGACAGACAGTAGCAAACAATAACATATGAAGGGTTTAAACTAGAGTGTGAGCACAAATATCAACAATTTTAATGAAACTCTGTTGCTAGGAAACCTACTTCAGCGTGGATGTACTGAACCTCTTTCACACGGAACTCTGCATTCTCATTTTTCTCCTCGTTCTCCAGCATGTCACGCACCTGATGTGCCCATGTATCCTTCAGATTTTGACTCTTACTAAATGCTGTTAAGTCAATATCCCCATCAGGCAAGTAAGTCTTGAGGGGGACTGACCCAAAGGTGAACACCTGCAAATAACAATAATCAAGTATGCTGAATAAAGAGGGGCCAGGAATCATGTCGTCAATTTAAATGAAATAAACAGAACCCTGATGCCCATCAACCTCAGCATACGGACAGGCAGGACGCCAAAAACATTCCGAGCTTAAAAAAAATGATGATTACCCTAGCAAGCTCCAATTTACTAATCCCGTAAACAATGGTGCTACAAAAACATCATATGTACATTGTTTTAAACAGGTTGACATTTCTGGGTTAGTGGTACCCCACTATTGGAGGCCAATTAAATGCAGCAGTTTTACCAAGAATTACCATTCTTCAAGAAAATCATATCAAGCTTGGAGCCCTAAACTTCTTAATTAACAGATGCAGTTAGAAAAGTGCACAATTTACAAATGCAAAAACCTCTACAGTCTGATAACAGACGTAGTACACGTCATTTTATGTAAAGCACTTCAACACCCACCTGACAGGGGAAGCACTTCATGATCAGTCGCTGCACATAGTTTGCGACAGCATTTCGCCGTTCTTCAGAGGGTTGATTAGGCTGAATGCAGTTAATTAGCTCTGCAGTCCTTTCCTCAGCCTTAAACCATCGCTCTGAATCAAGTGCTCTCATCACGGAGGCGGCTTCATTACCCAACAGGCCATTCGGGAATAGCCCACTTGGTGGTTGTGTCCACCCCTCATGTTCGCCCATGCAAGCCTAACCTTTTCCCTCTGCTTGCACCTTCGACTCTTTCCAGCAAACCTCCCACCTCTAAACAAGACACCACAGAGGCTTCTTTCAAATAAGCCACAACAAACAAAACTAGTGTAAGTTACACGCACAAAATTGGGAGGCTCAAAATTATGGTTCCACCAAAAGGGAAACTTCCAGTGTACAACAAACTAACCAATATAGAGATTTATTTCAATTTAAGTTTCAGACAAAAAAGGTGAAAACTGCAAAATCCGACTTCACAAATGCCGGATGTTTTCCAAATGAATCCCCAAAGTACAGCTAAAACATCGATTTCAGAGTTCCACCGATGATAGAAAGGTCTACAACCCAGACGGCAATAAAACACAATGAAGCCCAAAAGGGAAGAGGTAATAGAACAATTGGAAACAAAATTGTTTAATCACAAAATAGTTTAGATAATTAAAACCCTAAGGGAAACGCCTCGATCCCAACACAGTTGGAAGTGTCGGCGAATCAACAGGGACAGCAGAAGCACGGTGGCAGACACTGGAAAGGAAGGGCCAATATGCAAATGCAGAAAGAGACACTATGCGTCAATCACATCCAATGGCTTAGAAAAGTTGAAAGTGCCGATCAAAAACAGGGCTCGGGAGAGAGGAGGAAATTAGGGTCTGTTTGGATATGGATAATGGGATTGAAGGAGTCTACAGAATAAAGCGAGAGAACGGGTTTGACGCCCTTCAGAGTGTTGTGTGCATTTTAGGGGTTTTTGAAACGGGAAATTTATTGGCAAACAGAAAATGATAGAATCTGGGAAGAGAGAGAGAAGGAGAAGCAAGGAAAACAGAGAGAAGGAGGAGGAAATTTTTTTCCCCGTGATTTCTCAGTTTTTTAACAGAATTTTTTTTCGAATTTGTGCCAGACCCCAGAAATACTGCAAAAGGACTAGAGAGGCCCATTATAAAGCCCATAATAAATCATCCCCTAAAAATGTCATTTCTGTATTCTATGCCTCCTGTATATTTTATGAAAAAAAAAATTAGCTCTTCCACTTTGTCATTAAATTAAGGGAAAATGATCCAAAAAACTACTGATTATGAATTAAATTAAATATAAAAATATTATAAGTTTGTAATAATAAATACAAAAACTCTACTGATTATTCATTAAGATGAATTACTGTGGCTTTGCCTTATGAAAGCTTTCTGTATTGTTTACCTAATATTAGGCACCGTTAACTAATTTCTATTGTCATGTGATAATACTTAAATATCAAGATTTTAAATTAAATTATTATTAAATTTTACCCGAAATATACTAGTGTGTTTTTCTTTTTCTGGCCAGATATCAAGACTAAGGGTGTCATTTTCTGTTTCTTCTAACAAATTTTGCACTTAATTTCTAAGTATTCATGATCAACTTTGAAAGCGAATGCAATAGTAATTTTATTAATTAATTTATTCAAATAATAGTATTTTTCGGCTGAATTCTCAGTCAAATGCGTAACATTAATATTTTTTTTTTGAAATTATCACAAAATATAACGAAAATGGGGAAATAGGGTATGCTGAATGATTGTGGGAACTGTGCGTGATTCTACTTTTGCATTATATAGAGAATGTTTATATAATAGGATCAATACACATGTATAAAGAAATACTAAAATACAAAATGAATAATGTACATAGATAAGTGTAATAAATGCCATTTAAGATTTTGCTATGACTTTCCCCCTCAAACGAGAGGGTGTGATGGACAGTCCAAGTTTGCTTCTGTAATGAGTAAATTGGGAATGAGAAAAAGCCTTAATCAAATAGTTGGCTTTGTTGAGAGGATGGAACATAGTGAACTTGAATCGAACCGAACCTCACGAGATTAAATCTTGGATGAAATGAACATCTATCTTAATGTGTTTGTTTCAAGAATGTTGAATGGGATTAGCTACAAGTGATCGAGCACTCAGATTATCACCCCAGATCATGAAAGGTTTACATAGAAACAACCCCAACTCAAAGAGTAGTGAACTAAGCCATTTTATCTCTACTACGCATTCGGCTAAAGCATGATATTTAGATTCAATACTTGAACAAGATACCACTCATTGTTTGCATGATGCCTGTGAAACTAAAGTTTCACCAAGGTAAATATAGAATCCCCCCATGATTTTTTTGATCATCTAAGTCAATTGACTAGTCTTCATATATGAAAGCTGTTAATTGAAGTGAGTGGAACCGTGTGATATGTATCCCAAGTGATATGTGCCCTTAAGATAGCAGAGAATTCGCTTTGAAAATGTATATCTGTAGGATTAGATAAGAACTGACTGAGTTTGTTGACTGAGTAGGCAATGTTTAGTCGAGTGGTGGTGAGATATTGTAATGAACCGATGGTTTTGCGATACAGAAAGGGATCTGCCATGGGTTTGCCATCAAGACGAGAGAATTTTTGGCCACTTACCATAGGAGTGGATATAAGAGCAAGGTCTAACATGTTGAATTTTTGCAATATATTCAGGATATATTTCCATTGATTTAAATACAAACTAGACTGATTTCAAAAAATCTCAATGCTAAGAAAACAATATACAAGTCCAAGATCCTTGAGAGAAAATAAAGCATTTAACTCATGGACAACATTATTTAGATAGGTGTAATTATTCTCAGTAATAAGGATGTCATCAACAAAGACCAAGATAGATACCATGAGATTTTGTTTCCAGAGGAAGAATAATGAGGTATTACTCATGGCATTTTGAAAACCCCATCATAGAAGAGTGGTGTGGAGTCTCTCAAACGAAGCATGTGGTGCCTGTTTGAGTCCGTATATGGCTTTGATCAGTTTACACACATGATGAAGTCACCTTAGATCACAAGACCCCTCTGGTTGACGCATATACACATCTTGCAAATACTCATTTAGAAAAGCGTTGTTCACATCTAATTGTCGTATTTCCCAATTAAAAGTGATAGCAATCGTAAGAATAACTCGAATTGTAGTGGGCTTCACAACAGAACTAAAGGTCTCTCCATAACCGATGCTTGGGACTTGTTGGAAACCTTTTGCGACAAGGCGAGCTTTTGGTTTGAGTAAGGAACCATCAGCCTTGAATTTATTTTTGAAAACCCATCTACAATCTACTAATTTTTGTGTACCATGATAAAGCTTTAAAGATACATCGAGGTTCAGTAGTCTGAGTAAGAGACACAAGATCTTCAGCTTTAAAGAGGCCTTCAAAAGGGTAATTGGGTTTGAAAATTCTAAATTTAGCCTGAGTTTGCATATGATGGCCTGTAACTTGTGTGTTGGGCCGAGTGGATGCGTGATCATGAGTTGAGCTATGGGCTGATGAAGCGGCACCATCTGAGATCGATGAATAAGGTAGAGATAGATCATTAGATGACATGGAACTACTAGAAGACTAGGCTGGACTAGATGGAGCAACAAGATCAGTAATGTTATCTAGGCTATCATGTAGACCTGAATAAGAGACTTCTTATGTGGGCATCACAAGTGTTGTACCCAAAGAAGGGAGCTGAAGAGGAATAATAATCTCATTTTCTGCTGGGTGAGCACTTCAATTAAGAAAACCACTAGCTCCATGAATGTAAAGAATCAAAAACAACATGATAAGGAACATAGATTCTTCCAGTAGTGATGAGACATTTAAAAACTTTATGTTGAGTTGCATGTCCAAGATAAATACACTTTTGACTATGAAATTGAAATTTCTGTGTATTATACGGTTTCAAGCATAGATAGTAAGCATATCCAAAAGGTTGTAAAGACTTGTAATCCAGTTCTATCTCATAAAATTGAAATAAATGAGTAGAGTTATTAAGAACAAGTGTTGGTAAATGATTAATTAAAAATACAGCAACCTAGAAAGCATCAACCCAGTATGTGAGTGGAAGACACACTTAAGCCAAAAGTGTTAATCCTATTTCAACAATATGTCTATGATTGCGCTTTGCTCGACTATTTTGGGGAGAGGTGTAAGGACAAGTATATAGCATATCAATACCAGCATGTTGAGTGATGGAAACAAATGGCTTGAAATCAGCCCCATTGTCACATTGAATAACATTTATTTTTATATTAAACTGATTTTCAACTCTAGCGTTAAAATGGTTAAAGGCATTTACCGCCTCACCTCTGTGTTTCAAATGATACACCCAACTATATTTGCTATAATCATCAAGAAAATGAATATAAAAACAATATCCATTTACATATTGAATTAGAGATGGTCCCCAAAGATTAGTATGAACCAAAGTAAGGGGAGAGTAAGCATAAGAAACTAATTTAGTAAAAAACAATAGTTTAGATTTCCCTTCACAAGAGGAGTTCACATCACTGTGCACTTTAGCATTACATTTATTCAATATTTGCTTCAAAATTTTATTACTAGGATGTCCTAACTTATAATGTTATTCAATAAAATTATCTTTCTTCGTGCTTAAAATATGTACTTGAGGTTGAAATGTGTGTGTGAGAGAGGGAGATTTGTAGAAGTTTGTGTGCTTTTGTATAATTAGTTTACCGACTTTTATTGTTCTACAATTCAAAATGGATATATATGCATATGGAAGCAGAAAATTACACATATCTTAAATAAACACATAGTTGTATAAATGGCAGGTTAAAATATATAAATATAGAAAATGTTTTGAAGAGATATATCTCTAATTGGATTCAATAATATTCAAATTTGATATACTCACCTAACTACATCAAATAACAAATCGTGCTTGCTTCTTACTATGTCACGTCTCTATTTTTTGGGAGTTTGTTAGACTGAGAAATCATCTTACGGAAGTAAACAAAGCTGATTAGGAAGGAAGCTGAGAGAGTGCGTTGAAAATCTATATTTTTAAAAAAAAAAGTTATCACAATGATATCTATTTAATTATTTTTTAAAAACACAATTGTAGAAAACATAATAAAATAACAATATCTGTATATTGAAATTAATTGACGTTTTATTCACAGCGTTTGTCAAAAGATTAAGCTAATATTGATACATGAAAATACAAGTTACATCTTTGGGAATTTACACGAAAATGATCACCACCTTTAGCACCAAAGATTGATAAACTTTTCCTAAATTATACATATATATATATAAGGATGTTGAATGAATGATACATACATATATACATATATATGTATATATATTTACACCCCAGTCATGATCTCATTGGAGATGAAGCCATGGGCTTGCAAGCTTTGTTCATGGCTCCAAGAGTGAGGAGAAGGGGAAGTAAGGAGAGGCCAGAGGTGGTCAACCCTCTGGCTTCTGAATCTACGGACGACAACCTTGGTATGATGTCGGAGGACGGCGTTGAGGGCTTTAAGGTAGTTGCTGGAATCATGGTCTCTGAGGATGGTGCCTTCAGAGCCATAAGCTGTGGGGTCACTTAGGGTTTGCAGAGGATGAGGCTGGTTCAGGAATGCCCTAAGAACTTTCGATGAGTAGCCAAATCTGGTGTCGTCGAGAGCGTACAAGGCACAACCTGAAGGCAATAATGGATGTGCTGGAGATGTCTTCCCGTCTGGTTGCAGAATGAACATTTTCCCCAATGGTGAGTACAATAGCTTCTGCATACAAACGTGGTGGATCACATTATACAACTTACAAACAAATCAATACACACAAATATAGATATAAGAAGTTGAGTCTGTGTCATCTAATACCTTAATCACCCAAATATTTTTTACCCAATTCTCTTGATTATTAGATTTTACTCTCTTTTATCCTAAATATAAGAATTAGATAATAAATTTATTTTAGACCTAAGTATAAGACTCTAATCCATTTTATTTTTTAAAATTATAATTTTCTTCTAAAAGTATTTCTTTATGATTACACATATTAAAAGGGTTTATATTAATAGTAGTTCAAATATATACAATTAAAAAGGTATTTTAGGTAAACTAATGTTAAAATTATTACAGATAATTAATTTAACTAATTTTTTAATATATCTAAATTAGTTAAGTATATATTATATTACGGACCAGGATACTATATAAAATGAATGGCCTTTTAATATCTTACTATAATAAAAAATAGTGCAACTTTAAATTTTTAACTGATTTTTAAAAAAAATCAAAAGTGCACAATTTTAAACTATTTTTATTTGATAAAATCATGAAAAAAAAAGTGCGTAATTTTTTGCCTATAAAATATTAAAATATCCCTTATTTTATGTAAAATATAATGATTAATAAAAAATAAAAATATTTAGGAAATTGGGCCATGTGACCCCAAAGTCTTTAAATCTAGGAAATAACCTCTATATTTATTGGGTATGGCTGCATACGTATATCTTGGGAGTCTTTTGCATTGTACCACCCAATATACCTAAAACAGCCTCCCCGCGAGGGCAAAGTTGAGCCTCGTCCCCTGCCCTGCCCAATGTGTGTGTCAATGAAGATGGATGCATATATGCTTACATTTTTCAATAGACAAGGATGCGATCTGAAGGAGCCATTCAAGCGCTTGAGGAGAACAGCAACGTGGTTAGGGTAATTGCAAGAGAAGGCTCTGGGAACGATGTCTCTGTGCATCATGACGGATTGAATAATGCTCTCATCCAACCCTAGTTCGTCAAGCATGTTTCTTCCTCCACAGAACACAAATGGTGATCCAAAAGTCACCACTGGTCTCAAAGTCGAAGGGCCCACCACCTTCCTTGTTAGTAGCATTAGATGAACCAGAAGAGCCAGACTACCTCCCAATGAATGCCCTGTCAATTGCAGCTTCGCACGATCTCCATGTTTTCTCAAATGCTCCATTATTTCTGGCATGAATTGCTCGTATATTCCCTTCGCCGCTTCGTATATTCCTCGATGAACAAGCCCGTTTGTGTCCTGCATGAGTATAACATATTGTCAGAGATCAGAAAGGAGCTTAATGGCATTTCATTGGAACAATTAAGAATTGATTATACCTCAAATTTAGTGGGCTCAAAGAAGAGGTTTGCTTGCCAAGATGCCAAGGAATCTGATCCCTGCATGATAAAGCAAATTGATATCACATTTAGTTGCTGAGTTATTCAAATCATGAACTAATAAAGTGTATATATCTGAGTTATTAGATGATTATTAAGAAGTTACCTGGATTACAAAGCACCGAGTATAAGTGCTGAGATCATCGCAGACAAACCATTCACAAGGTGATGAATGAAGCGATTGAAGGTCTTTTGCAGCTTCCTGTTTCTGCCTCTCTCCGGCGGCGACCACTGCCGTCATTGTCGATGCGGCGACATAAGCCGCAACACGTGATGAGGCCTCTTTAGCATCTTCAACTTCAACATTGTCTCCTCTCATGCTTGAATTCTCGTTGTGAAGCTCTTCTTGTGACACAAAACCACGAGACAAAAGATCCTTAGCTCTTGACTGGACATACGAGGCTGCTGAGGCTGCAATCTCGTACGCAGCATATGTCTGAATTTTAGGCCTCTTCTTTGAGTTATCTTGAGAGGATTCTTCTGATGATGAAGAAGCTGGAGGTAATTGAGTAGAATCTTCGTCAAGTTTTGTTCTCATCTTAGCCACCTCTGCTTTTTTCTCTAACGAAGATGTTACCAATTGAAGACCATAGTATCTCCTCAAATCCTTAGCCTGCAGCAAATTCACAGCTTTTATTTCTTGCTTGTGCTTCAACTTCGAATTCAATACATATGTCAAACTTCATTCAAAAATGGAGAAAAAAAATATAGATGAGTTTACCTTGATCTGTGGTATTACATAAGCCATGTTGCTGAGAAAAGCGAGCTGAGAGTATAGTTTTGTATCAGACCAAGTAACTCGAACTAGAAACTTGGAGAAATATTCACGATCAAATGCTTCTCCTCCTCCGCGTTCTTCATTTTCTTCTTCATAATCCACCGTGCAAACACAGTCACCGTCATCTTCATCACAATCACATTTCTCGTATTCATCTTTATTACAGTTAATATCTGGATCCATATTCTCTTTTTCTGTTCGATTCCTCCAATGCCTATTAATCTCCATAAGCCTCTCTACCCAATTAGCCCTCTTTACACAATCATCTCCCGCATGACTTTCATTACTCTTATCTTCCTCTACAAAATCAACCTCCTTCTCTTCCTTCTCCTTCTCCTTCTCCATCTCCATCAGATTCTCCATGTCCTTGCTTGTTTCTGGATCAAACAAGAAGGATCGAAGCGAGTTCGAAAGTTGAAATGGGAAAATCATCCCCATGGATCTGCTGTTCTTCAACTTTGGCTCCACCGCTGTCGTGGCTTGGACGCCACCGGCCGTGACCGCGTGACATAGGTTGTTGTCGGAATAAGACCTTCGCATCTTGGGATTCCGACACAAATCCTTGTTGGAGCTTGATCGTCGGAGACTGTTCTGCTGATCTTTCGCCATGTCCATTAATGTTGCAGAAGCTGCTGCAGAATATGAAGGGATGCTCACCGTAGTATATGCCATTATTGCTTACAGTTTCTATATCAAAATTCACAAAACCAAGCCAAGAGATCAATATGATAGACGATCGACTCAAACAAAGTTTGAGAGGCTTGTGTTAATTAATGGACAAGGATTAACGTTGTAAGACAATGTTATTAATTTATATATGTTGTGTTTCTTGGTAATGTCAATGAGCAGTTAGATTTGTTGGAATTACTCATCAAGATACGCAACTCTTTCTGTCAAGATTTTGTTGCGTTTGCCACTGCCAAAAGCAAGACATAGTAAAACTCTATAGCTTTGTATGTATGTATATATACATGTATGGGTTCCAAAGAGACATGAAAGCTCTTGACGATTAAAACCATTAATTTTTCTGAGTTAAAATGAGGCCATTGAATATTGAGACGGCAAGACATGTATATTCTCGTTGAGTTCTAGGTTATATGTTCTGAATATTGTTAAGATCTATCATGAAACTTCAAGAACACAGTTCCAATGGAATGGATATTAATATTTAATTGAATATAGATATTGTGGTAAATGAATTAGGTAATCTACCTGCAAGAATATAATCGAATGTTGGAATTATGTTTTTAATTCCAATGAAAAGTTTCAACTTATGGATACTGTTTTCGCTGGGGAACGTCGACCATGCTTCAGAATCTACAGTACCTGCGATGATTAACAGAGATCAAATTCAGTAATTGAGCAAGACAAAGTGGGTGATATATCCCTTAATTCTTTCAATTTTCTTTCTAGCTTTAATTCCTATAATAGAAAATATGAATCCATCATTAATTAATCTAAGAGCCAAAAAATAGGATCAGATTACCCCTAGCTAGTTGCGGGGAGAAATTTTTCTCCTAAAAAAAAATTATCAATTCTTAATATAAAAGATAAATAATTAATTTTAGTATATTAAATAAATTAATTATATTAATTATTTATAATAAATATAGTTTAATTTTATTAAAATGTTATCTTTAGTCATGACTTTTCTAGATAAAAATATCTTAATATATACAAGCAAGAGCAATAATTTAAAAATATATATAAATTTAAGAAATAAAATATGTTAAAGTCATATATTTTGTATTAAATATAATTTCACAAATCTATTTTAAATTAAAGACTGGAGCAATAATATTTTTTATGTTGAAATCTCTAACAAGTACATGATTGTTTGAACCTTAAAATATGTATACCTGAACATTTCAGTTGATGTGCATAATAAATTGAAATAATAAAAAATATAATTCGATGTATAATAATTAAAAATATAACATACATTTAAAAAAATGAAAATTATTTTCTTCTCTTAACACATAAGGGGCATAATAAATAAATATAGTTTGATTTCATAATTTGTAACCATTGATCACTACAGTTGCATGAACTTTATTTTTTTCATAAAATATTTGGTTGAATTTGGAATTATTGGATTGTGATAATTATTTCTTAAAAATTAAATTGATAAAACGGGTGCTCGGTCCCCAAAAAAATTATTCAAGTAAACTGTTTCGGTCCTTAACCCACCAAATTTGTAAAGGGGGGCCGACTTATTTTGACTAGTTATGCGTTATTTTCTCGGCATCGTAGCATAATATTTAATATTTCTAGCTTAGAAGTTAGAGCAGACAAGGTAGGAAGGAAGAAAACTTAAAAGAAGGAGACTTAGCTTCTTCAATAATTTAATAAAAAGTTTTGTTTTGAGATTCAAAATATATCCAAAGTTTTTTAATAATATAGAATTAGTTTAATACTATAAAATATCGTTAAATTTGATTTTTAAAAAAGATATATATATTAAAAAATAATTATAAACATTAAAAATAGATATTTAATAATAAAATTAAATAAATAGTATAAAAGAAATATCGCAAGTCCTTTAATCCTGACCAATACGAAGGAATTGTAACGTAATTTTATATAATATAGCAAAATTTTAAAGACTGAACAAGTATGTCTAAACTTTAAAATAAAATTCCCCATAACTTTTGACTAATTAAACATTTTCTTCCTAATCTTCAAAAATTTAAATTAAAAATTTTAATATTTCATGTTTTAAATATTAACCTTTTTTACTGTTAAAATTAATAGTTTCTATTATATTATAATTTTTATATTTTTTATTATATACCATAATATTTAAAAATATAAATTGGGCACTTTCAAATATAATTTTACTTATTTTAAAAATAATTGAAAGGTATAAAATATTTTAAAAAATTAAAATATTTATTTGACCAAATTTTATATTTAAGTATAAAAGTATAAAATATTTAAAATTCCATGTGAAATGCCAACTGTTCTATTTTAAATTACATAGAATATAATAAAATATATAAAAATAATAACAAGGCAAAAACTATTAAGAAAGAGATGAAAGATTGTGTACATATATGTTTTTAATCTATCATCATTGTTTTCTTTAATACTATAAATTATGATCTCATATACAATCAAACATAATTTCACTAAAAAATAATAATTACTTCGTAATAATTCCACGAGATACCGGGAATAACACAAACTGAAGCTAGAAAAGAAATGGATTGAAATTTGGTTTATTTTGTTAGTAGTATCTCTAAAAGGGGAAAAAATGTAATTGCAGAAAACAAATGAATATGCAATATTTATTTACTCATTTTACTAATATTTTTTTTATAATCAATTGTGTTGAAGTGGACCAGCAATACTTGTAATAAAATTAATTTTTTTTATTCAACTCTTTTATTTTGCCTGTCAAATGAGTTAGGCAAACTATAACCTATACATTAAGGGAAAATTTGGAATTTAAGAAATGTAATCTGATTTGGAAAAGGGAAGAACGCCATGGAATTACAAATAATTTGAAACTCTGTTCTGTTAGTTTTAGTATTCTAAAAATAGATTGACAGTTCAATATCATCCTAAGAAAAATACAAGTTTGTTAGGATCGAGGCGGGCCGGTGGAACAATTCACCATCGGCAATAATCCGATCTGAAAGCTTAGCACGTCCCCCTTGCGACGAAGAAGAAGGAAAGTGAAAAACTACAGTACAGAGACTAGAATCTACAGAGAGAAGAAGGAGGAGTAGGAGGAAATTATTGGAGAAGAAGTTAATGTATTTACCGAGAGAGGCGATCGAGAAAATGCAGGATCGAAGAACAAGGAAATCGTCGATGATTGTTTCCGAAGAAGATGTAGCAGAAATCTGACTGTGATCGAGCTCCGACAAGTGCGGCAGCCACCTCAGGGATCTCGAGTTATTGTATTAATTCAAACCAGTGATGTTTCCTCTCTGATTGTGATCTGTCTCTCTCTCTCTCTCTCGTGATGCAACAATTGGTTCGATCCCTGAGATTTTGATATTCCCAATATAGATGTAATCGCACTTGTTTTAACGCGTCTCTCTCTCTCCCCCTCCCTCCCCCACTCAGATATTTTATTCTGTTACTGATCGAAGCTCACAAGGTGGAGGGGAGAGACGGAGAAGCAAAGAGCATGAATGAATCTGAGAGAAGTAGGCATAGCAGAATCTGCTCACGTGGATGGTGAGGCTTGCCTACTTCTAACAGTGTCATGACCAAAATACCCTCTTACTATCCCTCTTAATCTGCAAGCAGTACAGGTCTATTCAATATAAATATTTTTTAATAAAAATTGAAGCATTAATTTAATACGTTATATTTTCTTAAAGTCTTAAATTTAAACTTGATAATACATTAGTAGTTTGCTAACCTAAACAACGTCGGCTTGGCATTAATCTAGGCCCTAGTGAAGTATTTAGTTATATAAGTCAGGTCCAAATTATCAGTAATCCAAACAAAAGAGGGTGGTGGACTCTATTGTTTAGAAGCTTCTTGAAGATATTAGAGTGACGTGAAACGTTAAAAACTTATGGTGTGTTTGGTATAAAAAAGGGAAAAGGGAGAATTTTGTCTAATTTTGTGTAGGGCGTCAGTTTCGGTTTGAATTTGGCAGCTTTCAATTCAATGTTAACAAGAAACCAACCAATGCTAACCAGGACAATTTTTTTTTTTTTTTAAATACAAACCAGGACAAATTAAATGTGGTAAACAACAAATTCAAGCTCATGAACACCGAATTTCGAAGTGGCCCAAGTGGGGACGACGACGAAATAAATGCTAAATGAGAAGCGGGGGCATTTTCATCTTATCACATTCATCAGAAAGCGCAGGTGGTTTGGTCACACCTGTCTCACGTGCTGTAACCGGCCTCCTGTCGAATGCTGAAATGAAACACTATTCTAAATGTCCGTTTAAAATCGATTTAAATTTTAATTTATAAAAACTTTAAAATAAGTAATCATGTTTATTTAAAAATATTTTTAGATTAAATAATAGTTTAAAATCATAAATTTAGATAAGTTATTAAGAATAATTTTTTAAATAATAAAAAATTTATAGATTATCTGACACTATTATACTCTTATTTTTTCTTATATTATCTCTCATCTCTCTCATCTTTTTCTACTATCTCTTATCTTTTTTTTTCTCTATCTCTCTTCTCTCCTCTTTCTTTTACTCTTCTCTCCTCTATTATCTATCATATTTTTAATAAAATCGTTATATTTTTATTAATTTTTTAATTATAATTTTTTTTCTAATAATAATTACTTAAATATCTATTTATTTAAAATTATTTTTTTATAATTTTTTTAAAAAAATCTTTTTTAAAAGATGTTTAAAAAAATTATAAATGTTTTTTAAAACTTTTATCCAAATAACTCCTAAAATTTGTTTTTGAACATGTTTAGCCAAATGTGCTGTTGCATGGAGAAGAGGATGCCAGTAGCAGCCACATTTCGTGCAACCGGTTGCAAAGCCCACGTGTCACGCGGGAAATGCCCGCCCTCTCTGTTGGCGCTACGAACGTTTGGACCGACATGTTTTGACATTTTGTCTTGTTCCAATTACTGAATCGGACGGACGGTAGGAATTTTCTCGGGGAGAATTCCATACAACCACCACTATAAGAAATTTATTTTAAAAATCCCCTAAAAACTGAAACTTTAGTCGGTCAAAGTAAAATTAATTTTATAATACTAAAGGTATAAATATCCTAATTAAAGAAAAAATATTAAGTGATTTAATAAAAATAATAAAAAAATTAATAAGATAAATAAAAATATTAACAAAAATAATAATAATTTAATAATGATAGTAAAAAAATTAAAAATTAGAGAACTGATAAGAATAATAAAAGAATTTAAAAATAATTGAGATTTTAATAAGATAAATATAAATTTTAATAAGATAAATATAGATCTTATTAATATTATTATTCATCTAATTAATATTTATATTTATCTTGGTAATATCATATATTCTTTTTTTTCTTATATGTGGGATATTTTTAATTTTTTAGTGTCGTAAATTAATTTTAATTTAGTCTCATAAACTGCAACGAAGCTTTAGAATTTTTTAGGGCATTTTGGTCCTTCTATACAAAATTTTCAATTTTCTATACTATCTCAAGTCTTCTAGAACGGGCTATGCATTTTTTTTAATATAAAAAAATGGAATTGAATGGACTTGAAGGAATTTGGTGGTTGCTGTTTTCTTTGGACGTTTATGGATATTGTAGACAAATTAAAGTCCATTTGTGACCCAAAATATCAATTCTGAGTTGGGCTTTTTTGAGTCACTCCTCCTTTTTATATAACAAAAAAAAAGATTGGATCTTAAAACCAATGAGAGTTAATATATTTAATAAAAAATATATTTATATCTTATAAATATATAAATTCGATTTTTTCTATTATTATAAACAAAATTTTTAATAGACGTTCTTATAAGTCTCTTGTAAAATACTCTATAAATATTAAAGTCATACACTAACTTTGGTAGAGACTAATACTGAACCTATATAAATTTGTTTATATAAAAAATGTTTGATCTTAATACTACTTTCTATGATTAATATAAGAGTTAGTTATAATGTTAGATTTTATCCTTAATATGAGATCTTAAATCACTTTAATTATTAAATTTATAATTTTTTTAATATATACCTATTGATTGCGCATATGAAGAGGTTTTCATCTATTAATAGTCATAATAAAATGTGGTATTTTATAAAAATTAAATCATATTTATTACAAAAATTAACATAACTGGATTCATTAATCTATCCGAATTAGTTATATAACTCTTGTATTAAGTATCAGATGTAGTACAATTTATTTCTCTGTCATAATTTTTCTAATTTATAAACAAATATATAATTTAATGTTATATATAAATATTTCAAAAATATCATATCTCATATGTTATAATTAAATAATTTATATAACTTTCTTAATTTGTATATATTAAATAAATAAATCTCATATTGATAATAACTAGCGTATTAAAGACAGAAGGTAGGACAATTTATTTCTCATATTCATTATAATTTATCTAATTATATAGCTTTCTTAATTTTTATAAATTAGATAAATAACTCTTTTAATTAAGAATAAGATGGGTATATATGGGCATGTTTAAGTAACTCCTAAACCTAGAATTTAAAAAGTTTTTTTTACCTAAACTTTAGTTTGAGAAAATTTTAAAATAAATATACATATCTATTCAAAAGAGTTTATGTACTAAATTATAATTTAAAACTATAGTTTTAAATAAGTTTATAGGAATAGTTTGTAGAATAGTAAAAGAGTTTATGAACTATTTATTTATTAGTTTACCTATATTTTTCCTACTTTTTCCTATCTATTATTATCTCTGCTTCTCCTTTGTCTCCATGTAGATGTCTTGCTCTTCTCTATGTTGTCGTCCTGCTCTTCTCCACAAGTTACTGTCATAAATTTAGTTGGTCATATAAGAAGCGGTGGGCCGCAGTTGATGCTTAGAAATAAGAAGAGGAAGTTGCTATTGTAGAAGAATAAGTCATTGCTCACCAATCACTAGTCGTCGCTACTCCTTGTGGCTCGGTACTTGTCACTCGTTGCTTGCCATTGCTACTCGCCGTGGGTCACTACATGTTGTATCTCAGAGATGATGAACAGTTACTGATTAATTTATATTTTTTATTTCATATATTTTTTAATATTTTATTAATATAAAAAATTATTCTGAAAATAATTATCTAAATATTTATTTGTAATTATTTTTTTCTCAAGTTATTATCTAGAAGTTATTTTTTAAAAATTATCTTTTTATATATATATTTTTTTAAATTTATCCAACTAAATTCATATACAGTTATGAACCGGAGAAATGGTGGAGTATTTCTTTTTCTCTGTCTCAATTTACAAGCGGTTAGGGATCAAAGTCCTCTAGGAACTCTCTCCCACACGCATTAGGAGTGGTGAGGGATCAAAGTCCTTAAACCAATCACCAACATGTCATTATACC
Organism: Leucaena leucocephala; assembly: GCA_037074615.1. NCBI lineage: Eukaryota > Viridiplantae > Streptophyta > Magnoliopsida > Fabales > Fabaceae > Leucaena > Leucaena leucocephala. The sequence goes on along the minus strand of CM073558.1, from coordinate 1,277,572 downwards.
ATAAAGGGTCTCAATACATAAATATGTATATGTGTGTGTGTATATATGCAATTGCTATCATTCCATATTACCTTTAAAATATTATATATAATTAATTAATTTATATAACATAATTAACTAATTCTCTTTGAGTGAGAAGGTTAATTCGTTGGACCTATCACACATTTATTGTTGAATGGCTTGAAGATTATTGGCTTATTTTGAGGGGCATTCAAAGTGTTTTCTCATATTACCAGTATACCTGTTATCTAAAAATTTAATTAATAAAAAAATAAAATATATATTAAAATATTTTCAATTTTTAAAAATTATTATTTTATTATAATTTTAATTATAATATTTAAAAATATATTATAATTTTTAAATATTTAAATTTATATATAAAGATAATAGATAATTTATCCTTTATAATATTTATAAAAAAAATCATGTTGCTGGTGCATGTCAGGATAAGCCGTTCACTTCTGGCCACAAACTTTTCTTCCCAAATTCATCGGCTCTTAACTTCTTATTTGATTTTTTGTTATTAATAAAACATGACAATTCCGAAGCAAATATCGTAAATATATTATATAACCATTATCATCAATATATTCCAAAAACAAATAATATATTCTTTCAAAAACTTTTAAATTATTATCTATTTAATGCAATTCTTATCTAACTATAATACAACTTATATTTAACTATATATAAAAGGATATAAAATAAAAATTATTTATATATGAATAAAAATATATTATATATAATTAAAAAATAGTTATACTCGTTATTTAAAATAAATTGTAAACGCCCATATTCATGTCCTTATAACGAATAATGTGTTTTTAAATAATAGTACTTTTAACCTATTTTTGGTTTTAAACAAGGAAAGCAAAATCCACGAAAGTATCCACCGTAGTGGGGGGAAATAAATGAGACAACAATATACGGGCAACTCCAATTATCAGGTTGGTTCTTGGACCACTTGAGGGTACATGATTGGACTAGCCCCAATAAAAGGGTTAGGTGCTGCCGTAACATTAATTGCAATTTGATCATGAAAAAGCTTGACAATTTATAAAAAAACCAATAAGTAAACAGAAAATATGAAAAGTAGGATTTAAAAAATTAATTAAAAATATATAATTTTATTTTTCTATTTTTTAAAAAATTTTATCTTATAATTATTACTATCATTTAGTTGGCAAATAAAGTTTTTGAGGGCCTAGAAGGAGAATATAGATCTAACACACGAATGAAAGTAAGAAACTTGCCTATGTCATTTATGATAAAGTAATTAAATAAAAAAATAATCACTTTGCTAAAGATGCTCATTGCATTAAATTCCTGTATTTTTTTTAAAAAAAAATTATATCTAAAATATGTTTACTTTTCTCTCTCTTCCTAATGAACTTTAGATTATATAGAAAAAAAGGAGAGGGGAAAGATTTTAATAGAGAGAAAGAGAATGAAGAAAAGGAAAAAAATTTTATTATTATCTTGTTTGATTCAGGAAAAAAAATGAAGAAAAATATTTTTATATAAATAAATTTATCTTATATTAATTTATAGAATATTTTAATAAAATATAATATATGGATAATATTAGGATATTAAAAAAATTATTGGTATATTAATATTATAAAATAATAATTTTATACCTTCCCTCTAAATTCTCCCAAATTTGGAGGGGAGATAAAGTTGGGGAGGGGAGGGGAAATTTTAAAAAATTTTCCCTCCTCTCCTAAATATTTTATAGAGCTAAATAAAAAGTGGAGAGCAAAATCTCTCCCTTCCTCTCTACTCTAAATTTCTCATACCAAACAAGTCCTCAAGAATCAATGTTCGTATATACTACTATTTGAAGAAATATTGCAATTTTCGTTGTTAACATTAATTAGATAATGATAAACTTTTTCATGATCATGAATAATTAGATGCGTTTCCCCATGTTTGCAATATTGATATATTATTTATAAATTTTATTATATATATGGATATATTTTTATACTAATATTGATATATTGATTATTTTTATTTTTTAACAAAAAAAAAGAAAAAGAAGATGAAGAAATAACTGACTATGAATAGATGTACATAAAGAAGACAGTGAAAACAAATCTATTTTATTTGTTTGAAATAATAAACGAAATAAATCACGGTTCCATACCCTATTCTACTTTTCTTTTAGATATCAGGTGTATTTTTCATGATGTTGACTGCTCTTTTTTCAGGTACGGAGCACACATATGAGATAAAACAATTACTGTTTTTAAAATAATATGATTTTATGAAAATTTTATATTATATATAGTATATCCGATCCCAAATAAAATTTACAATCACGTACCTACCTACCTTGTAGAAGTAGTGAAAGTTAGTTTTTTATTTTAAATTAATTTTTTAAGTTTGTCTTGATAATTAATGTTCTTCTCTGTTTTTTTTTAATTGTTTATTGATTCTCAATATAAGAATCTAATGATAAGGAGAGATATTTGTGAAGAATAAGTATTTAAAGATGTATACTGTAGAGACAACTAATAAATTTTATAAAAAAACGAGTTATATATATTTAAATATAAACAGATAATATTTCATATATTATTAGATAATAAATTTAAGCACATATCATAATAGATATTTAAATATTATTTTATTATGTTGTGAGAGACTAGTCTATTTCACTTGATTAAACCCCTATTGGTTAAAAAAATATAGAGGTATTCATTATATATTTAATATAAGAGTTAGTTGACTAATATTGGTAGATTAAGAAAGTTCAATAAATAAATTAATTATAATCAAATATAAAATTTTAAAATAAATTTATATTATATACCATATAATATACCTAAATTAATTAATTAAATTTTATATTAATAATAATTATCTAATAATTTATTTATTTTTCAATCAATTTAAATTATTAATGTGAAGGTAGTGTATGGTAATGGAGATTAGGGGTAACATATATATCAAATAAGGAATATTAATAATAATAATATAATGATGATAGTGTTGTGGGGCATGGTTGGATGACATAATGTGTTATGGCTATGAGTTTTATATGGATAAATCAATGTAATTAAGGAATATTTATATATATAATTTTCCACAGAGAATTTTCAATGTGCATGGGATAGCTTAGTGGTCACTGCGGACAGGAATTAGCCAGCATGCCTGTGTTCGAATCCTGAGTATGCTGAAGGGGTTGTTTTTTTTTTCAAAACGTGAATTTCAGATTTCCCTCCCTTTTTCTTTCCTTTTGGTCGCCGTACGCACGCCTTATTTCTTTTACAGTTTGTGCAGCGGCGGCAGAGGAAAGGAAGGCGGTTGGTGAGCGGCGAGGGAGATAAGTTCACGCCATCGGTGCCGTGTGCTCAGACTCTGTCGTGCCATCACCATCGGAGTTGACTCACCGCCTGAGGTCTCTGCTTTTGTTGCGTTTATATGCTGCGAGGAAGGGAAGCAGGAAGAGAGTGAAAATCGAGCCTTTGAGCTGTCGTTGTGCGATTGAAGCCGACGCCTTGTGGTGGGAGTAATTTCTGTTGATTCTGGGCTTGCTCTGTTTCTGTGTTGACGCTGTGCTCCTTCTCAGTGGATGAGTGACGGCGAAGGATACTGGGTGTTGGATTGTGGCAAGTGATCTAGCTGAACGGTGGGGTGAGAGGCAGCTTCACGGGAGAGCAGTGTCGGTGATCTGGAGCAGGAGTTGCGGCGAATGCAAATTGAATCTCCGTCGGCGTCAAGTGCCCTGTGACTCCTGTCCCTCACTGTGTAAGTGATCCTGGATACCCTCCTCTTCCTTTCTCTGTGTTGAACCGTATTGCTCATGGCCGTGAAATGCTCTGCTGTGGTGGTTGTGGTTGTGATAAGGAACTGGGAGTTCCTTGCTCTGTTTGTCTTGGGGGGGTGAAATCGGTTGTCTCGGGGAGCAGTGTTTTGGGTCGTGGATTTATGCATCTATGTTTGAGTTTATGAGCTCCTGTCTATGAACTTGGTTGAAGAGGTATCTGTTCATAAATGTTTATGCTGGGTTGCTGTTGCTCTATGTATGTGCTGATTTTTGCACAATGTATGTTATGTGGTATCCCTGCAGAATGGTTTTGGTCAGGGAGCGTCGTATGCATGAATGCTTGTGTGAGTATAGTACTGTCATAGTGAAGGGAAGGTTTGTTGCCGTGGGGATGATATTGAACGTTGTTGAAAGTAGATATATGTATATGTATATGTGTAGGTATACGTGGATTTGCGAATCTGGAAAAAAAAAAAAAGGGAAAGTTCTGGGTTAGTGAATACAGGAATTAGAGCAATGGTTGGTCTTAGTTGGAATATGAATTAAGTATGTAAGGTAGTCTAGCTTGAAGGGAAGTTGTTTATAGTTATAGCTTTTCTAAAGATGTTGAAGTGAAAATGCTCACGGCCGTACATTGGAAATGCTAGCTTATTATCCATTAAGTGCATTCCCATGTCTTGAGGAATGATAAGGAGAGTATTATTTAGTAAATTAGGGAAGTAGCTACGCTTTGATAATGGTGACTTGAAGGGCATTCACATAGTGAGTCTTTCTTTAAGAGGTAGTGATTTCGGGAAAGATTGTTTAATTTCGTTGAAACTTTGAATAAAGCGTTAATATATTGTTTAGGAATACCAGGTGATTGATTATTGGGTTAATCAGAAGCGATTGGTTGAAATGCATAAAGGTTTGGAGCGTGGAAGGTGAGTGAATAACGTTCCCTAAAATTTACATTTTTAAATGCATTGGCATTTCAAATGTTTAATTTCAAATATGAAATTTTGAAAAGCAAATTTGACGAAAGTATGATTTAAATCGTTAGAAAGGATTTTCTTTCGATTGTTTTACAAAGGAATTATGATCATGTATGGAAATGAATGAATAAGCTTTTGAAAAGAGTTTAAGTTGCATTGAAATGGGGATTATTCATGAAACATGTTCTTATGTGAATTTCATATGATTTTACAGTAACTTGATTTTTAATGTACATGCTGGGGTTTTTGAAATGCAAGTAGTTTTTACCAATGGGTATAGCATTGAAACGATTGGGATTATTTCATATGAAATAAACCCCATGCATGATGGAAACATTTTAGGACAGAATACAGAACGCTGGTTGCTAACAGCAGTACTGTTAGTCCTTGGTGCACCTTGGTTGTCCGAGCTCGATGGATATTTCGTGGGTTTCGTACCTGCGTCTGTTATTCGTAGGTTTTATACCTACGTCTGTTTCGTGGCTTCAGGCCGCGTCTGATGGTTAGTTACCCTCGTGGACTGTGTGTCCACGTCTGTTTCGTGACTTTGTTCACGTCTGTTTTTGTTCTGTTAAAGTCCTACAGAAAGATTATGGTTTTGAAAGGATTATATTTTTTTACGATTGATTTGAAATGGTTATTCCAGATGGTGGTTTTCCCTGAAATACAAATATTTACAAAAAGGGTTGCACCAGATTACAAAACATTATGAAATACGACTTCAATATGATTATGCATTGTTTATTTCCGTATTTTTTAAAATTATGTTTTTGGGACGTTATTCACGAGTAGATTATTTGGCTTCAGATAGTGCAGGTGACCCTAATCCTCCCGCTGAGCAGTAAAGAGCCTTGCTGTCAATCCGAAGGGCCGTTTGATAAAACACTACTTTTGATGTAATTACTTTTCTTAAGAACTTGTAATATTTTGAAAAAGGGTAAAGCTCCACCTAGACGTTGAAAAAGATTCTATTTACTGTGAAAAACGTTATGGAAAACTCCATTGTTTTATTTAAAGTGTTAGGCTTTCAGAATGTGAAACTAGTCATATTCTGTGCCGGTCACGGTCCAAATTTCAGTACGTGACATAATGTATGCGTTTTTATTAGCTTATTTTAATTAATTAATTTTATGTTGTACAAGGTGGAGTAATGGGCCCACCAAGCATTTGTGCATTGAGTAGTGACCCACCTCACCTTCAACAAATCCCTAAATTGCTAAAATAAGCTCATCTCATGTTCACATGCTTATGCTTTGCTTAGAAGGCATTGTTTGGCAGCCATTAATGAACTTCCCCCTAAAGACGTCTATATCCCCTCCCTCCACTCCCCCTTGCACTTGCATGCCGCACCCGCACCCGCACCCGCCCCACCATCCATTTCCTGATTTGCCCCCTCCCCATATTATAATTAATTTCTTCAAAACCACGCAAATTTAATTTATACATTCATTTTTTTCAGATTTGCAAAGTCTGCCAATACTAGTTAGGTCAAAACAGGATGTGTTAAATATTTTCTAAATTGTATATATGCAAGATCAATAATTTAAATTTGTGTGTATATAAATAATATTAAAATACCTACTCTTTATATAAGCTCAATAATATTTAAATATAAAAAATTATATTAGAAATACCTATACTTTTTAAAAAAATTTAACTTGATATTTTTATATTTGATCTCTTGATTAAATTTTTTAATTTTACTTCATAAGCACAATTAACCCCTATAATTTTATTTTATTAATATCGTTAACCCTGATATAAGAATTAATAGCGTTAATATAGTTAAATTAAATATTTAATTAAGGATAAAAAATATATAAATATTAAATTTAAAAATTTTAAAAAGATAAATACTTTTTAATATGATTTTTTTATTAAATCGGAAAGAGTAAAATCGAATGGGCTAAAGAAAAAGATGATGTCACATTCCTGAAGAATATGCATGCAGTCACCTCGAGCACCATATTCAATTGTTCATTTTGATACTTTTACCTAACATCAAAATGCCGTTGCCATGCACCATTTAAACAGGTACTCGAAATCTGTCTCTTGTCCCTGCAAGTTGAATGATGTGAAATTGTGAATCGAATACGAACAAGAGGTACCACAAAGTTGAGAAAATTTGATGTGATAAAAAATTCGTTGGAATCTCATCCCTAGCTACCAATATATATATATATATATTCGAGCTTTTATAGACTTATTTCATAAAGGTAAGTAGACCTTTTTATTTTTACTACATCATCTCATATATATATATATATATATATATATCTTATCTAATATTAATATTATTTAAAAAAAAATTTACTCTATTTTTAAAATTGTGATTGAACTCAATATTTTTTTTAAAAAAATTATTCAATATATATATATAACATTTTAAATTATATAGATCTGAATTTTGAGTATTATGTCTATGTTAGTTTCGAGAAACTCTGTAGCCTTTTTATTTTTTAAATTAATATTGTTATATTTATTTATGCCACAATAATAAATAAATTAACTAATTTAAATTGATATAAGTGAAAGTGACTGTAATCACTCAAAAGATTTAGTTAAAAAGAGTTTATTATTTACTCTCACTATCCCAAAGAAAATTAGCCCGAATCTCATCCTCTTAATTATAATATAGTTATTATTTGTCTTAACTATCTTGAAAGAAGATTAGCCTTTGTTATTGGCAGGGTCGATTTTCTTGTGTTTCATATGGTTCAGTCCAATAGAAATAAAGTAGTGACATGTTCAAGTTGTATCAATTTCGAGAAAAAAAATAAGGCATCAAGCACCACGCGACTGTCCATCAAAGGGACTTATTCTATTATGCACAAGCTGAGCTTTGCCAATCGTACAGCTGGATGGCATCTAACTGGATCACAGAATAATTATTATTAATTATTAATTGGAGATACCCCTAAGTGGTTGGTTTTGATGGGTGCATCATATTTTAATTAGTTAAAATACGTATTTAGTCCTTTTATTTTTAAAAAATTTAAAAGTATACTTTTAATTTTTTAAATTTAATATTGTTAATATTATTAACAAAATATACTTACTCAATAAACTTAAAACGATAATTTTAAGATTAAATGCTGACTGTAAAATTTAAATAATAATATTATACTAAAAAGATAAAAATTTAAATATGTTTTATTAAGTATTTAATTACACATATATCATTTTAAATTATTTGAATTAGTATTTTCTATTAGTAAAATTGACGATGTTATATTTAAAGAATTAAAAATATACTTTTTAAATTTAAAAGACTAAAATAAGACTTGATATAAACAGAAGAATAAATCTAACCTTATGTTATTTTAATTTTATTATAATAATCAAGCTCATATATCAATACTAAAAATATTACAGTACAAAGTTACTACTTAATTGTTATATCAAGTATCTAGAATTTTAGTAATATTAAAATACTAATTTTAAGTATATAATATATGAACAATTATTTTATTATTTTTAAGATATGTGAAATAGAAAACCAACAAAAAATGTACATAAACACCTGACAATATTTCTTTTAACTTCTTAAAATTTCAATTGTTTCAAACATAAAAAAGCTCATACATCTAATATAGAAAATTTTATTTTGATAAATTTGGAACGCGAAAATAATTTCAAAACTAACATATATAATTTTAGAGTGTCGCAGAAATTTTTTTCAAACCGTGACCCAGATTAAAAGTAAAAAAAAAAAAACTGTTCGAAACATATTTCAGAATTCCAATTAAAAAACAAACAAAAGGTATAACTTCCAATAGAAGTTATATAAAATAAAAATTAATCAGTGGTAAAAAAAACTATATATTGAAATTACAATAAATAGTGTTTGGGAAAAAATTACAATAACAATTTAAAAACGTCAGATAATTGAATTGTTGTCTATTAAATAAATTAAGATAGATTAGTTCTAGATGTGGAATGAGATTTAATATGGAAAGTATTATTATTATTATAAGGTGAATGCCAGCAGCAGGATCTAGAGCAGAGCTGATAACCCCAAATCTAATTAAGATTAATTTTTTAAAAAAACAATAGGTACAATTATGAAATTATTATTTTAAAAAAGTGTTGGCATGTGCATTTCCTTGTACTAGTTTACCAACCAGTTTGTTTTTGTTAATAAATTAATGTCCACTTGTATGTCTTAGTCTTCCAATCAAACGACTTAAATTAAATTATTAACACTCCGTTTGGCTGGCATAATAAAAAGTGCTATATGCTTTTTTCATACAAAACAGAATCACAAGCAATATTTGCTGTATACCTTTGTTATTATTGTTATTCAATAGCAATTATATATTATTTATATATTTTAAAAAATAACAGCAATGTGCCAAAGTCACTTTTTTTTTTAATTCTATTCAGTATTTTACTTCATTTAATTTTGCATATAAAATAAACTATACTTAAGCCTATATGTATATATGTTGATTGAATAAAAATAAAATATATATAATAAATATTTTATGTGGATTACTGTACAAATGAATTAATTTTCAACGTTGATTTCCTAAATTAATCATGGCTTGCTTAGATTTCCTATACTAGTGAGTTAGAGTTTACCCTTCGAACTTTAGACTAGGGGCATCCTATTCCCCTTTGAGTTGGTGTTCTTTGGGATCCACTCAATCTACATAGTTGAGTCAAATCAAATTAAATCATTTATCAATATACCTATATTTAATAAAAAAATTAATCTTTTTATAATATAATAAATTAATATTAAAAAAATTATAATTAATATTTAACAATATTTTAAATAATATTATCTTCAATTAAATGATACATTTATTCTGACTAAAGTCAAATCATTTTTTTAATAAAATTTTAAAGAATTAAAGGCTAATATTTGTATGATTGTTATTATGTCTTATATATTGTATAAAGAATGGATAATAAATCATATTATTTATGGCTTATATATAATATGATCTGATGCAAACATTTTTTTTATGTAATTCCAGCGTAGTTATTTATAAAAATAGTAACTAATTTCTTCCTATTATAATTGTTTTGAATTTTTTTTTATTGCTAGCCATGATACCAAATTTTATTGCTTACACGTATGTTTTTTCGTGGATTACATGCAATTTGAAAAATTATATTAATTATAATTTTAAAAAATCAATATTATAAATTTATATTTCAAATTATATGAAAATTTGAAGAATGAATGATACTATTTGTATATGATGGGTAATATGATTTGATACAGTTTATAATTGTTTGACATATTTGATATTATGGCAAATTTTAATTTAAATATTTACTAAAAAAGACGTGTATATATTTAATATTTAATAATAATTTAAATATAATTATATTTAATAAAAAGATACTTGTGTTTTTAAGAATTGTTTTAATTATTCGTATTTGAAGTATACTCATTGATGGATCTCTACTCATATATCTAATAATAATTTAAAAAAAAATTATAACTTTATGGGTCAGTAAATTTTTTTCTAAAGGCAAATAAATATATTTCCTGAAGTGGTTTGGGTGGTCCAACTTTTCTGAATGTTAATTTAGGAAATAAAGAGTACAAAATATGGCTGATCCATAAAAAGCAACATCTCTGGGGAATACAGCGACGCTTTACCATATTAGTTAAATAGAGTTATTGTTAGGTAATTATCATTGCAAAATTGCAGTAGTACTACGTATAACTGCGAGCACACCACTGTACTAACTTGTACTTTACTCCCTTTGTAATTGACAATCGAAATTAAATAAAAAAAATGACAGATAAAGTCCCAATATAACAATTTTTTTGGGGGAAATGATACTTTGGGGGTAATACATTAACTTAATTACTTAGAATTTATGGGTAATTTTTTCACGCATATAGATGTACAGTGTGTGTGTTTGTGTTTTGAATGTGGTAGGTGTATTGCATCTGGGGGATTTTAAAGTGCACTTCGATGTATATTGAAATTTATTTATTTATTTTTTAAAAATATCCAGATTCAATGGCATCAAGTTTGGACAAAGTGTTAGGTTGCCGTTTAATTAAGGCTTTTTATTGAAAAGATTGATTTTATGAATATAATATTATCTTTTGTTTTCTGAATTTCAAAAAAAAAAAAACTGAGTTGAATGTTGATAATTCAAACAAAAAAATATCCCGCCCTTTTGATCACTAATTTACCTGATATATATTCATCTAATTGTTATGCTCACGAGTCATAATGACACAGCAAGGTCAATAAAAAAAAGTCACTCTTCTCTTTCCTTATAAATTTAACTTATAAAAGATAAGATATATAATTATTTAGAGTATATTTAATTTTTAGAGAATATTATTTTATTATAATTCTAGTCATAATATTTGACGCTTATTAAATATTAATATCATCTAAAAATTTTTATCGTACTTTTAAATTATACATGAGTTCAATCTATTTTTAAAAATTTTTATATAAAAAAAAATTATAACAAAAAACTTTATTTATTTATAATTTTTTTTGAGGCAATACTTTTAAAAATGAGAGTAATAATCTGTACATATTTTTATAAACATTAACTGTACTGGTTGCTTATCCTGAGCTTGACTTTATACGAGCTCCAAAACTGAACTCACAAATTCCTTTCAGATAAAAAATATTAGTAAATAATTCTACTTGTGCAAAGAACATGGGGGGTTATTGTAATAATCATGAACTTTGCGACCATTAGATCCAAATGTTATAATATTTGGGGCCTAAAATATAATATGTATTTAATTGATAGGCCAGTACCTGCCCTAGCGAAAGCAGCCAATGGGCCGTTAGGTGCATTTAAAGGATAAAATAAAATAAAACAGTGTCGGCGGGTTCATGGACTTTTGCCATTTGCCAATCCAAAGCTCAGCTTTAATTAAGCCTTTAAGGCTTTAACCTTCTTTTGCGCCAAACACAGCCTTCTCTCTGCTAAACCAAACCTTATCCCTCTCTCTCGAACCCTCTCTCTGCCACATCTCGTCGTACACACAGCGAAGAAGGAAGGTGGAGTGAACGATGAACGGAGACGAATCATATGGTGCCATAGGGACTCAGTACATACGGAGACATCACAAGCATGAACCCAGGGACGATCAGTGTACTTCCGCCCTCGTCAAGCACGTACGAGCTCCTGTTCACCTTGTAAGTTGCTTGTGTTGTTGTATTATATTTGGATCGCAGTTTGTTATTAATGGTTGATTTCGCTTCTGAGCTTCGTTTGGATTGGTTGGTCTTAATTTGTTTCTTTTTTCAAGGCCTTTGACTTTTGCCTTTTCAAGATCTGAGCAATTCCGCTCTTTAGCTTTGACGTTTCCCTCTATGGCTCCGCCCCCTGGTTTTGTCTCTTTCTTGATTCATTGCTGATTTTGTTAATCGGAACTCGTGAGACAGAGGATAGTTTTTGACTTCTGTGAGTTCCATTTGTGTGGTTATGGATTCAGTTATGGCAACAAATGTCCTTCATTCATATGTCATGATCCTTTCACTTTTTTCCTTGTTAGATTTCGCATGAATTTCAATTGGAATGCGTAAAACGACGAAGAACTTGGCGTTAAGAGCATTCTCACACTTTTGTAGCGCTTTTAAGTTTTTTGCTGACTTATTTCCAGAAAAACCAAGCAAATGCAAAACATTAATATCTTAACATCTGCTATTTCATTTCTTTTTTTGATGATCAGTTGAAATTTTGGTTTAGTGTCAATATTATAACGTACATGCATTTCATTAAGAAAGAAGCTAATTGATCTGACTCCAAGTTTTTTCTCCTGTCAGGTGTGGTCTCTCGTTAGAAGGTTTGATCAGCCTCAGAAGTACAAACCTTTTGTTAGCAGATGTATCATGCTGGGAGACCTCGGTATTGGGAGCGTTAGAGAAGTGAATGTTAAATCGGGCCTTCCTGCTACAACTAGTACTGAGAGGTTGGAACAACTTGACGATGAGGAACACATTCTTAGCGTCAAGATTGTCGGCGGCGACCATAGACTGCGGGTATGACTGTTCTTCCTTTCCCCCCTTTTCATTTACTCTTCTAATTGATTCTTAGCGCAAAAATGATTGGAAAGGAGGAGTAATAAGAAAAGTTAAACATTTATGCTTTTTCTGAATAAAACAAAGCTTGGGAACCTTCACTCATGGTTGTTAAATCTTCTGAAAGCAATACCTACATTATTTCTTGAGCTAAAGTAAGGAAAAGACAAGGAAAAACTGAAATCCTTGGAAGTTAGAACCATCTCCGTAATTTATCTTTTCTCTTACTGCTCAGTGTTCCTGTTGGAAATGCGACAAGCTACCTCATCCGTATATGATATTCAATTGGGTGTAATATCTGGGATGTTTCTCTTTACTCCTTATAATTATGTCATTGACATATTTCTGCAATCACATAGATGAGAAATTGAGTGAAATGAATGTGGAATAGAGAGCCGATGGTTTGTTTTCTCGTATTTACTCAATCTGGTATTTTGGTTAGAGACATACTTTCAATTTGCAAGTACTCAAGGTTACCATGCTTCAGAAGATTCTTACATATTGGATGCACTGCTGGTATCTCTCTAAATTTTTGTAAATGTGCTTGGTACAGGTTAATAATATATGAGATTGTTCAATATTTTCCTTTGCTGTTGTGCAGATGCATTTATTAGTTCTTCCATTCTTCTAATTTTAGAGAGTGAAATTAAACGATTTTATGTGAATCCTGCAGAACTATTCCTCTATAATCACAGTCCATCCAGAGATCATTGATGGAAGACCGGGAACAATGGTGATTGAATCATTTGTGGTGGACGTACCTGATGGGAACACCAGGGATGAAACCTGTTACTTTGTGGAGGCGTTGATCAGATGCAATCTGAGCTCCTTGGCTGATGTCTCAGAGAGGATGGCGGTGCAGGGCGGCCGGACTGATCCCGTTAGCCATTAAGTAGGTCTATGGGAGAACAAGGTTGGCTTATGCAACTATACGATCTCTGGCTTTCTAATCCCAGATTAGGCATAGAGATTGGTTGGAGTATTCCTTCCACGTTCTCAGAAGTTTTGGGTGGGGGTTGCTGCCAATTTGTATGTATTTCAATATCAAGGACGCCTTTCCCCTACCATCCCTTCTGTAATCTACTTAAGAACAAGCTAAGTTTCTCTTCTTCAGTTTTTGCAAGATGAGATTCTCAGCTTCATGAACATCGGAGGATGGGAGAGGGAAAAGTTCCTTGTTCTGTGCTATTCTGCCTGGACTATCTGCATGGTGGTGTGTTACTAGAGCTATTTGTAAATATTGATGTTGGACGAAAAAAGAAAAAAAAAAAGAACTGCAACCTTTGCTGTTTCAAGTTCATTAGCAAGATCTCTGTAACTGGTAGGAGAAGACCCCCTTAGTAGTTGCTGCTTTATTGCTCTTATCTCTTCTCTTGTATAAGTCGTTTAGTATTTTTTGTAAGTCATTTATTCACTTTTTTCCTCCCTGATTTTGAATTTATGTTTAGGACACTTATAAGGTGTGGTGCACTTCGCTTTGCTTTGAGGACAAAGATATGCTGATTATAGTTGTGCGGTGGTTACAAGTACAACTCGTTTTTCCCACCCCACTTCTTCTATAAAAGAAAGGCCCTCAGACATTAGGAAGAAATACGGATGGGGTAGGGGAGGGAGAAATGAAAAAAGTAAGAGATTATTAGCATGATTTATTGCAATTAGTGGAAGTTTCCTAATAATAATAGGAGGAGGTAGGATGGTTATTGTAAGTACGAGGCATGATTTATTGCAAATAGTGAATGCTTACTCGTTAGATATTATGAGCAGATAACCGATAAGGAAGCATTTTAAGTTATTTAATACTATCTTTTCTCTGTCGTTTCAATTTTATTTAATGTCCCTGAGGGCATCTTTAAAATTTAGATCTTTTATAATTCTACAGTTGTACGTATTTTTTATTAAAAGAAAATATAGCAGAAGAATATAAATGTTTATTTCTTTTTACATATATTGTTTTGCGTTAGTGTTTGGTTATTTTTGACCTTTTTTCTTTTCCTTTTTCGGTGAAACCCTATGGAGTGATCTTGGACTCTTGGTTTCCTTTTTGGTATATTTTTTCCCTTCACAGCTCTTAAGAAAAAGGCGGCTGCTCAACATCAATTCATATCCGTACATATATTGATATAATTAGTTTAGATAAATTAATAAAATTAGTTATTTATTTATAATAAATATAATTTAATTTTTTTAAATATTATTTTTAATTATGACTATATTTGGATAGAAATTTATTAATATGTGTAATTATTTTGAATATTTTATAAAACAAATTATAAATTTAAAAATAAAGTATATTAAGATATTATATTTAAGAAATTTAATTTCTAATGAATGTTGAAAAGAAAAGAATATGCATAGCATTGAATAATATTTCTCTCTTTATAATAAAATTATTTCTCTTTAACATCAACTTTACAGGGATGAATATAAGTCTAAGGGTGTAAAGCCCTTGACTTTTTTTTAAATTTAAAGTTTGATTTATAGATGAAACATTTTTACTGAAAAGGAAAATCATGAACCCCAAACTATATCTTTGATATTAGGATTCGGTAAACAGTTTAAAAACAACTTTACGTGGATGATATTAAAAGCTTGTGAGTAAAATAAAATAAAAGTGTACAGTAAATAAACAAATATATAATAAGCATGATATAAGAAATTTTGATGGACCGATTCTGCAGCGTTTTAACTCCATAAATCAGATTTTGCCTTTTGCACTAAGAGAAGAAACCCACAACCTAGAAGAGATCTTCTGGCCCCAAAAAAGAGGAGAGAAAAGAAACTTGAAGAAACCCTCTTTTGCAATAAAAAAAAATGCCCAAGTCATGATGAGATATATCAGTTGCTTCAAGAAAGCACCATTCCTCCTTAATATAATTTCTTTTTCTATCCAAATAATAAAATTAATGTAGTCACATTTACAGAATCCAGCATGCTCTTCCTATTATGTATTGGAATCACTTTTCGTTGACCTGTTTTGAATTTGAGCATAAGAAAATGACAATAAACTGAGGAAAATGGTGAAAGCATGCACTTACCCACATTTCCTCCTACCATCTATCATTGCAGGAGCACTTTCCATTAACAAAATGGTGAAAGCGACCACCGTCCCTGAGGAAAACACTTCGATTTTTAGCCAAAGATATGTACTTTGCTGCTGTATGACAATCTTGGCAAATTCTTGTGTTCTTAACAACCCTTATAGGTTCCCCACTTTTTGACTTCATCAGTGCATATGTGATAGCCAACTTCTCAGTGTGACTGAGCAGAACCTTCTCCTTCTCATTGTCATCAATGTTCTGATATACACATTTAATATCAGGTACGTAACCCAGCTTTCGGATTTCGGAAATCAAATGATATAGCTCAAAATATAAGTCCCCTTCTTCTGGATGTGGTTTCCCCTCTGTGGAGAACAGGTAAATTGTCTGATTAACTTGTGTCCAGCTCCATACATGTGGGATCTTCAACCCCCGGGCAATCATTGATTCTTTAAGACGCTCCACATCCTCCCATCGGTTTAAAGCGGAATATAAGTTCATCATCAACACGTAATTCGAAGAATTGTCTGGTTCCAACTTGAAAAGATTTTTCGCAGTGATCTCTGCAAGTTTTATATTTTTGTGAATTCTACAGGATGCAAGAAGAGCGCCCCAAATACTAGCATCTGGTTTTATGGGCATAGATTTTACGAAATCCCAGGCTTCATCAAGATAGCCAGCTTTTCCAAGAAGGTCTACCATGCAACAGTATTCAATAGTTGGGTTCAAGTTGTAATCTGTCTTCATCCTGTCAAAATACTTCCACCCTTCATCAACTAAACCTGAATTCTTGCAGCCAGAGAGAAGAGTAGTGAAGGTTATAGCATCGGGCTGGATACCCGTTTCACGCAATTCATTGAAAAGAGTCTTCACCTCTTCACCATGGCCATAAATGGCATATCCCATCATCATGCAATTCCAACAAGGAAGTGTTTTGTTCTGAATTCTTCTGAAAATATCGATGGCCACTTTCAGTCTACCTGCCTTGCTGTACATGTCAATAAGGGCGGTGGCTATATAAACGTCGTCCACGAAACCAAGTCTCATGCTTAAGCAGTGTATCTCCTCTCCTTTCTTTAACAAGGATAGTTCTGCACATGCAGATAGTAAGCTGCAAATGGTAGTAGGGTTGGGTTTTACGTTTTCTGCTTGCATTTGGCTGAAAAACTTCAGTGCATCCCTGTAATTCTCATTCTGTGAACATCCCGATATAATAGCAGTCCAGGAAATCACATTAGGAGTCAATCCTGAACTCCTGATCCGACGAATTACAGCGAAAGCTTCCTCACTATAGCCACATATTGAATACCCTGAAACCAAACTATTCCATGTCACCAAATCAGGTTCTATACCTTCCTCCTCCATCTGAGTTAATAGTGTTTCGGCATTATCAAACTGGCCCTTGAAGGAATAGCCAGATATCAAAGAATTCCAAGCACAAATGTTTTTGTCCTCTGTATTATCAAACACTGCTTGAGCTTTTTCTAAGGAATCGCTCTTAACATATATATCCAGCAATGAAGTACACACATAGACATCATGGTCAAGCTTATTGCTTATAACATAACCATGGATTTCTTTCCCTGAAGTGAAGAATCCCAATTCGATGACTGCTTGTATGGCGCTGGTGACCGAGCATGAATCTGGCTTGAAGCCTGCACTTTGCAGTCTCTGGAAAATGGTGAGGACTTTATTGTATGAGCCCTGAAGGAGATGGGAGATAAAAGGGAATTCCAAGTTATAATGTCTGGTTTAATACTCAATGACTCCAGTGTTTGGAATATATCCCACACATCATTGAAATTGCCAGCGACAGCATGACTTGAAATCATTGAGTTCCATGAAGACAAGTTATGATCTTCCATAGAATAGAAAACTGTTCTAGCTAGCTTCAGTTCATTGTTTCTAGAGTACATGCTAATTAAGGAGTTGCAAATATACACATTTGATTCTAAACCAAATCTTAAAACATACCCATGAATTCGTTTACCTTCGTTGAGAGCTCTTAGTTTCCCACACGCTTGAAGTAACTTCACCATGGTTCCACAAGTGGGCTTGGCAGAAGATAGCTGCATCCTATGGAACAATGCTAAAGCTTCTCCCCACCTCTCACTTCTCAAGTTCACTATAATTATTGTATTCCACAAGAAATCTTCAGGGTGTGACGTTTCATCAAACGCTTGATTGGCTTTATCTACACTCCAGCACATCCCATAGAAATTGATCAACGCACAATTCAAGTGCACGTCAAAGTCAAGGCCTCTCTTGATCATACAAGCCTGAATTTCCAACCCAAGCCACAAATCCATCAAAGTGGAGCAAATTTTCAGAACTACAGTAAGAGCTCTACTATTTAACTCCACTCCTATACTATGCAATTCCTTGAAGGCCTCCAGAATCTCATGGGGATCACCCCCGAAACTTTCAAACTCCTCCAAATTCTAAGTAGTACCTGATCAAGCTTTTATCCATGGTATGCAAGTTCCCGTCATATGGCATTTTGAGTATCTGGGCATGCAAGACTCTGACAGATTCCAAAGTCCTAATCTGACCCATGTTATCCAAAAGGTGAAAGCTCGAAGAAAGTTTAGGCGATGAAAATTGAGTAGAAGCAAAATTTGAGGTGTCTATCATTCCCTGAGAAATTGAAGCGGGTGAATGGCTTCTAGGTGGCAATTTGGTTCGTCGAAGAGGAACAGAACAAGGATTAAGATGATGAATATGAGCTAGTTTATCCATAGAGCCTTGGCACTGAGAAGAATAGAGGAGTGCCATTGAACAGTGGAAATAATGGGAGGTATAACAGTTATATGAAAGAGGTCAAAATTGAGTCGTTCTTTTTTTTGTTACAATTGAGTCGTCCTTGAATCTTGACTCCTTTCTTTTTTATTATTATATTTACTACAATATTCTGGGAAATGAGATGGCTGTTCGAAGCAAGAAATTGGATTTTGTGGATAAGGTTTATCCTATTGGACCGGGAAAGAAAAGAGGGAGGGAAACTAACCTATGCCGAACCGGATTTCCTCGGGTTTTAGTTTTACGCTCGTACGAAAGGATAAACAAAAACAAAGTCTTTAATTGATAATTAATAAATAAATATGTAAAACGAAATGTCCAACATTACTATTACTATTACTATTGAAAAACTATATATTTATAAGTATTAAAGCTCACATTAAGTTTATAAAATATTATATCAATATAAAATTTAAGGTTAATATAATCTTTAATACCTCAAAATTTTTATTAATCCATATATTTTAATAAAAAATTAAACTATTTTACTTATTAATAGATCAAAACTTATGATTCAAAATTTAAGGTACTAAAACTAAAATAGTAAACTTAAAAGATTAAATATTATATTAACTCTAAAATTTACAACAAGTGTTGAACAATTCAATATAAAATATAAAATTTATAATAAATTAGTTACTCATATGATGCGATGAATAATTCAATTAACATTTTTTTAATATATAAATACGATTAATCTTGGACTCAATATAATGCATACTGAACGCATCTCATCTGAAGTGACTTCTCTCTCCACTAAATGCAAATGCAGAGACTACAAGGATGTTGGAAAAAGTTTGATGATTCAAATTTTGTAATTTTTTTA
The DNA here is from genome assembly GCA_037074615.1 of Leucaena leucocephala. Classification (NCBI taxonomy): domain Eukaryota; kingdom Viridiplantae; phylum Streptophyta; class Magnoliopsida; order Fabales; family Fabaceae; genus Leucaena; species Leucaena leucocephala. Next base: position 1,258,130 of record CM073558.1, on the reverse strand, counting down.
AAGTGTATATTTATTAGGAAAAATGACAAAAAAAAGACCCTAAAAAATAATAAATTCTAAATCAGTTATGTTAAAAATAATATATATAATATTAACAATAATAGATAAGGTATTAATAATACAAAATTCTGCTTTAGTATTTACAATTTTCTATAATCTTCTTTTGTCATTTTTTCTATTTATTACTAATTAGTATCAATAAAATTTGATATGGACACTGCAATGAAAGTATAATGGCTAGAAACTTTGTAAAGCAAAAATCAAGTTGCATCCAACCACATACATTTGCCATAAGGATAGCTTTGTAGTTTAAATCCATGTACTTTGACTTGACTTTACCCAAATTTGATGAGATTTAACTTTCAAATATCAATTGCTGTGAAAAAAATAGTGATTGATTAAAGTGAGTAAGAAAGTAAACAACAACCACGTAGCTCAAATGATAAGAGGTTTTAAAGAAACAGTGACCAAGAAGTAATTAAACAGTACCAGTTGTGATTAGCTATTTGGAGATTATATGAATAAGAAGCAAGTCGAAGGTAATGAAACACTAACTGTTTGTTGTGTTTCACTCGGCCTGCTCTCATGCCAAACTCTGTTCCTGATCTCCGATCGAATTCATCTAAAAATCACCAGACTAAAGCTCAGACTCAGACTCAACTAATTATCATCACATTAATCTCACACTAATATTCTCCAAATTCAAACCAGCAAAGCACAGGTTGTTAATGGCCTCCCAAAGGCTTCCAGAGGGCTTTGCCATCTTCCCGGAAGCCTTTGAGGGGACATCAACAATAAGCACTTTGACTAATACTGCTCCCCACTCCCTCACTCGCCTGACCACCTGTTTATAATACGCCTCCTCCTAACTCACACAAATTCTTATATATAAAAGTTACTCATCAATACTTAATATAATATTTAGTTGACTGGTTTGGATAGATTAATGAAGTCTAATAAATCAGTTAATTATGACTAAATCTAAACCCTCAAGATGAATTTATATTATATTTATATATTCTTTAATCTACCTAAATTAGTTAATAAGTCAATTAGCTCTTATATTAAGGATCAGATAGAGTAATATGTAAAATTAATATATATGGTAAGTTGATTAGGCATTCTCTTTATCATAAATGTATCTAGTTGGTTATTAGTTTTATTTGATTATGCCAATTTCTGTACATAGGAAGTACTTATTCCAATAATAATATAATTGAGATCAGTGTGTATTCACTTTATTGTAGTACTCAAGAATATGAGTATGTGTCAACCAAACATCCCATCTTCTTGCTCATTTATCTTCCACCGCATGCATTTCCTTCAAGTTAACACAAACATCACTGTCATATGAATGACAATATAATAGAGATTTCTATACTATATATAGGAAGTACTTATTCCAATAATAATATAATAGAGATCAGTGTGTATTCACTTTATTGTGGTACTCAAGAATGAGTATGTTGTGTGAACCAAACATCCCGTCTTCTTGCTCATTTATCTTCCAATGCATGCATTTCCTTCAAGTTAACACAAACATCACTGTCATATGAATGAAATTCATAAAGTTCAAGAAGCTAGATGAGGCCAGCATATCAGTTTACAGTGGTGAAATTCAACGGAGACATTTATTGCTGAAGCTCTACGCGAAAGGCCGCTTCTCATCATGAGCCCATTCCTTTTCTCTCGAGAGTCCCCGAAAGTCCAATGAATTGGAGGAGTGCCACGTCAACATTAAAACAACTTAGATTTCTGCCTCAAACTTATAGTCTCATGTGAAGACATGTTTCGTCCCTTTGTCTAATGTTCTCTGTTTTCCCTTTTCTCTTTAGTCGTTTTTACCAGAAATGTTTAGTTTATTGAGACTCATTGAAGACCGCAGGTGTATACAAGTCTCCATAGTCATTATCAGAGTCAATCAATAAAACAAAGCCGTTGCATTGGAACTCTCTCAACTTCAATTCACAAAAGCCAAAAGCTTTAACCTTTCCAAAAAAGTGCAGGGTGGGTGAAACTGGTCTCTTCAATGATGACACAGAAAGAACAAAGTGAAATGCATATTGATGCTTACTTATCTTCGGAACTCATAATATGGTTCCAAATGAAGGGGGGAAAAACTAAGTTCATAATGAATTATGTATTATGAATGAATGCTGACATCATCTAAATAAACACATACTAATATTCATATGCTTGATAGTGATTGGTTTGGTTTAAATATTTTTCACAAATTGGATATACCTGAGGATCTCTCTCCATATGACAACACAACTTGATAATCTGATATTGTAACCCAACTCCATATTCCTCAATTGGGTTTACTTTATAGTTCTTTCTCTGCAGCATATGTAGCTGCTTTCTTTCTGCACTAATATCTTGTTTGAAGAAACTTGAGCATATGCCTTCCATGGAAGTTGAGGATTTACTTGACTATAGAATATCTGTTAGCTTTGCTATATTAACTAAACTACATTTCATGTTTCATGGTGAGGGCATAAAAGGACATTAATACGAACTTAAACTAACCACATCGCAACATCGTTGTTGGAATTTCTACAAGGAAACATGCTTCAGGCTTGGGCATGAACCAGAACAAAGAACCTGCATCTTTCCAAAATGACTCAGGAAAGTAAAATCCAACGAATCAGACATCTCACTTTTTATTTGCCATTTCTCAGTTACAATATGAGAGAATCAATTTCACATTCAGACACCACATCCTCCAATCATTCTTAAAATTCTCACACATATTTGTCATTTATGATCTTGCCTTAATCACTGTGCTAACAAAGACCCCTAAAAATTGAGACATGCGGAAAAGATTGGCTTATACGCATACAGTTGAAGATAATTCAATAGGGGAGTTCTATCTTTCAATCGGTTAAACTCTCACTAGTACACGTCTACCTTCAGATTCTCGCCTCCTTCATATTTATTAAAAAGTAAAAAATTTATAAAAAAAATTACTATAAAATTTTAAAAAAATGATTTCATACCTAAAAAAGTTCAAGTAATATAAACTTGTTAATTCCTACCTTTGAACTTATTATTATTAATCCATCAGTTGTTATTGAGATTTTTAAGTAATTAAATCTATGTTTTAAGATTTCATTGTAATTCACCCAAATTTCATAATAAAGTAGTTAAGGATTTTTGAAATTCTACTAGACTACTTTAGCTTGAGCATACGCGATTACGTACAATCACAAGTATTCCACAAAAAATGCAAATATATCTATTGCTTCTTGAAGCCGATTTTTTTTTTAGATTAACAGAGAAATTAAAAGAAAAATAAATATATGTAGCAGTGGACTCCAGAGGGTGGATATCACCATCATATTGAACTAGTTCTTTCGGTCAGCCATTAATTCAATCTATTATACAGGAATGCAAGTTGCAGATACCAATCAAGTTAATCCAGTAACTAGAAGAGCTTAATTGAGCATTATTTTCTGATCTCAACGTAACATCAGCTGTTTTTCACGTTTACACAACACATCAAGGAACTGTAGATGAGCAATGTAGGATCATCTTGCTCTATTGGTAAGATGATGGATATTCCTCCAAGGTAGTGATATCAAACTCTAGGCCACATGCATATATTGTTTCTCAGTAGGTTCAAAAGCAGGTTAAGAAAGCCGATGCCTTCTTGAGTCACGAAACGAAGCATGCAAGCTCTTCTATATGTTTTACCAACGTTCTCTAGGACGACCATCAGGGAATGCAGGAACAAGCATCTCTTCATCTTTAGGTGTTGAGTTTGCTTCTTGTTTAATTGGTTTTTTTTGTACAATCTCCAAACTTTCAGCATCCTCGTCAAAATCTGGGGGCGTGTCGTCATCTTCATCACTCCAGTCATCTTCTTCATCATAGTCATCATCATCATCATCATCATCTTCAAATCCATCATCACTCAGAAAGTTTTCAGTATCTGACCACTCATTCCCCTCTTCATCACTCTCATCTTCTCTGTCATCAGTCTCTTCATTTCCATCTTTGTCTGTTTTGGGAGCAACCCTCTTGGGAAATCGTGCAACAGAAACTAAAGAACGAAGCTTTTCCTTTATAAGCAGAAATCGGTCCTTCTCTATCAACTGTGAATCACGATAAGCTTCCCTCAGAAACACAGAATCCCTGTCTCCTTTCAAAGAGACATAAAACATATCAGGATGCCTGATCAACATCCCTCTTAGCTGTTGAGAGAATCTGAACTCCTCTCGAAAATGAGTAAGGTGATCAACGAGCGTTCGTTTCTCGAGAGTGAGGCTCAAAATCTCATGAACAACTCCACAAGCATGCTTCTCTTTCTCCTGAGACCCAGGCCTAAGCCCTGAGAAATCTGAGTATGGTGATATGTAAGGTATGTCTCTGAACCGCAATAACTTCCTAATCTCACCCTTTGACAGATGAAGACCCTTAGGTAGCTTTACTCTATTGAATCTGGGAGGCCTGTCTATAATTAAATTTTGTTCTTCAAGTTCTTTCATTCGATTTTCTTCTTCAGATAGCTCAGCAGCTGAAACAGCAAGCTCTGGATCCCAATTAGTTAATTCCAGTGCAGGCCCTCGCTCGGTTGCGACGACTCTGAAGTATTGAGGATAGCGATGACAAATTGTTTCACGAAATTCTAGTGGGAGTCCTAAATCAGTCCTCAGATGAGCAATCTTCTCCAACAATATCCGTTTTTCAAGTGACATCATTAACAATTTCCTCAGCTTCACAACTAACAAATCTTCCATTTCATTTCTAATCTTCAACTCCTCAAGATAAAGCCGTTCAGCTTCTGATGTTAATTTAAATTTCAGAGAGTACACTCCCTCCTCCATAATCTGAAAAACTGCTGGGAATTTCTTCAACAATGCAATAAACCTCCGCTTCTTTTGGAGACCCAATTCTCTTCTAAATTTACCCAGCTGCCGAAGCGACATAATTCGATCAGGTTGACTAACTAGAATCTTTCTTATCTTTAGAACCAATTTCAGCTTCTTGTCCCTTTGTATCACATTGTCAAAGGGAATTTCTTTCCTTCTCTTCACTGCCGCTCTTATTGGGCCAGGTAGGGGATGGAATTTTCTCAGATTAAACAAGTTAACATTTTCCTGAGACAAGACCAAACTAGTCCCCAAAAATTGCGACCTTTCTACTGAAACCGTTAAAGCGGAATTGTGGGGTTTCGCAAGCAAAGGAAATTTATTTGATATAAAGAATGGTAAAGAAGTAAACGAAGAGGCTTTGGGCGAAGTAAACAACATATGTGTATCCATCTATCTACCTATCTTCGGAATCCAAAAAGAGATACTGGAAAAAATCGAAACTACTCAAGAAAAAGTTCCAGAAAGAGAGAATTTTAAAGGGAGATAGAGGACATGGACTCACCCGGGTGAGCTTAGGTGAAGTAGTATTTTGAGGCTGCAACTGGTGCCGACGAGGATATGGATATGAGCTCAGGGTTTATCTGCAAGCAAAACTCATTAACCCTTCGCATAGATACGCTCTACGGAGGAGAGAGGAGAGTTTAAGATTCAAGGCCGTGTAAGCGACCGTAAAAAATCTGGGCCATGGACAGGGTGGCATCAGACGGCGCCGTTTTGTTGTGGAGTCTACCCGCAAAATTTTGCTTTATGAGTATATTTTTTTTCCTGAATTTAGACTATATATAAATAATATTTTTAACCTTTAAAATTTAATATTAAATTTTTCTAAACTTTAAGTCTATATCTATAACCTCAAACTATCAATTTTATACCTTTTAAAATTTATTTTTATATGTAGTTAACATCTTAAATTTGAAGTTATATGCATATCAATATTAAACTTTATTTGAAAACCTCTAAAAGAAATTAAAAAAATTGCTTTTTACGCATTAGAAAAAGAAATCTTCTAAGCTAATCTAAATATACATTGAATTTTAATCTAATTTTAAATAAATAATGAATAAAATTAATAATATGAAAATTATATAATTATAAATTATTAATGTATGATATTAAATCTAGGAGTTTTTTTTATAATTTATCTCTGATATTGCTTTTCTTTTATACGCGACATTGACATTTGAGTATTTGAGATTGGCGGGTGGAATTGATTTAGTCAACGACGTCGTTTTAGCGCGGGAGTTCTGTGAGTTTTTTAACGGCTCAAAATCCAAGCTACTAACGTGCAAAGAGACCGTGCCGGTGACTTCCGACATGGCCAAGAAACGAGAACGCCGATCCGCTCCGGGTTCAGCTAACCGCGATACCCGAGCTGAATCGTTCTCCCAACGCGATAACCGGGGTGAATCGGCTTCGGGTCGCAAACTCGTTTCCTTCTTGGTCCTCTTCTTTATCGTATCTTCCACCATTTCCGTGATCGTGTACCGGTTTAAGTACTCTCCTACGCACAGTAGAGATTCGGATGCATATCAACAAGACATTGTGAAAGCCGATTTAAGTTACCAAGATCTGCTGACTGTAAGTCGCGCCAAAGACTGATTGCACTGTTGAATCGCCGTTGAACTTTTTGAGCAAAAGGAGATCATTTTAGTGATTAGGAGATTTCTCTTTCATTTAAATTAGCAGCCATGTTTGGCGTAGTATTTTCTTTTCTGAAATTTCGGCTTCCAAACACGGTGTAAGAGAGTTCAACTTTTATAAAATCTAACTTTGTGATTTTGCAAGGAATTAGGAGCATTCGAAAGTATCAGAAAATACTTCTCGACGGCACTATGGTTATCCTGTGCTTGGCTACATTACTCCATGGTATGTTTTTGTAGGTTCTCGTTGAGTTTGCAAAAATGCTTAGTAATTTTGAAATAGAACTCTGATGCCTGACATGCCATACTTGTTACTTTATGAGGAAATCGTGCAACCTTATTTTATGCTGAATTATTTGTTTTTAACTTGTCTTTGAACCTAGTTTCCAGCATTCAAGTGCTACTGAAAAAGGCTATCAATGTAATAGAGTTTGGTTTTGGAAGGTGATCATTAGGAAGAAGGAAAACTACTTCGTAGTATGCACACGTTATTCATTAGAAGAACCCTGTTTTTGCATAAGGCACGTATCCTTTTGCTTGTTTAGGTGATGCACTCAAGAAAAAATTTCGTATATTGGCAATTGAAATCCATCCAATTATGATTGTATATATTGTAGCCAGATATTTTCCTCCATGAACAATGTTCCCCCGTTAAAGGCATCTTCAGGTTATATATCTGTATGCGTTAAATGTTGCAGGAATTCCAAGGGTTATGAATTGGCAAAACGTTTCAACTCTAGGTTCACACATTTATCACCTGTTTGGTATGATTTGAAGAGGTAAGCAATAAGTCCTAGATGACTTGCTGAAGAATAGGAGGGATAGGGCATTTATCTGCTAGGGTTTTTTTAGCTTATTATTGTTGTGATGATCTTGCTCTACGGTCTGCTTCATCAATTTTCATTGCCAGCCAACAGACTAGCTTAGTTCTGGAGGGAAAACATAATGCTGGCACAGGATGGATCTCAGATCTTAAAAATACAGGAGATGCTTTGGTAAGAAGTAAATCTCATTAACTTAATTTTGTCTTAGCCATCATTGAATTGACTTCGTCCTTAGGCCAACTCAATAATTTTGCTCACAGCTGATTTCATTTTTTAAAGCTATATAGTTGAATGCTTTGTTACTGTCCCTTAGCCAAGAGTGGTTTTGATGAATTTCATTATCTTTCATCACTCGCCCTCACAGAATCAGGTTTTGACCTTAGTAAGGAATAAGGATACATGTGTTAACTGTTCATTGACTGCCTTTAAAGTTTGTGATGACATGCATTTATTTCCCTGCCTTTGGATATAGTTCTCCCCTTCTTTAAAGCTGACCTTATTTAACATTTCATGTAGATTTTGCCTAGAGTTGTCTTAGAAGCATCACCAATAGAGCTGTTGACAAAGAAGAAACAGAGGAAAAAAGCTATTAACCTTATAGTGACATAGTGCAAGTAAAGATTCTATCTTTTTTCTGGATTCAACTGGAAATTTCATTGTGGGAGGAAAATGCAAACATCAAAATCTTGAAAAGGAAGAATTGTCTATCATTAATTGAACTGCTAGTATGACTCTGCATAAATCTACGCATATTGCTTTTTCTTTCCTGTTGCATTCTGTACTTTGATTCACCTTTATGTAAATGCTCTCTGCCTTTAGGTAAATGGGATATGATGGTATTGTCTTAGAATCTTGGTCAAGATGGGCAGCTTATGGGATCTTGCATGAACCAAGCATGCGAAATTTGGTTAGTGTTTGATCATTTTCATCATTACTAAAAACCTTTATTGGGATTTTTTTTGTTTGAACTCTGCTTTAAATAACTTAGGGCTAATCTTTAGTTTACATTTTTTCATGGATTCAGCTGCTAATTGTCAAGGTGCTGTTTGCTCACTAGGTTTAGGCACTTCATCTGATAGTTATATTACCTAATGATGCATTAAAATTTTCTGGTCTTTAAATGAGGTCTATATGATTCCCTTTTCACGTGTATCTTTGTTTGGCAATCTGCATATCACTGGGATTCCGTTGTTTTTTCCAGTTCCAGTTGCTATTTTTTCACCTTCATGTTTGAGACATATTTTAATGTGGTCATTCTCTCAGCATATATGCAAACAGAATATTATAAGCCCAATAGTCATGTTTGCTATGGAACAAAATTCAACATTTTGCTCGTCATAGTACTTGAAAGTATGCTCTCCTTTTTTTCAAGTAAAGGCATTGCAGTTTATAAAACAGCTTGGTGAAGCTTTGTATTCTGTGTCTGGGAGAAATATTGAGCAGCAGTTGCAGTTGATTTACGTCATAGGCCCACCATCTTCAAAGAAGCTCCAAGAGCACGACTTTGGTCCAAAAGATCTTGAGATCTTGAGTGAAGTTGTGGATGGATTCTCATTAATGACATATGACTTCTCTAGTCCTCATAACCCAGGCCCTAATGCACTAATAAAGTGGATTCATTTACTCTAAATCTGCTTCTTAGTACCTCTGGCCATAGAGCCAAGAGCCTCGCCAACAACATACTCCTTGGTATAAACTTTTATGGAAATGATTTCTCCCTTTCCAGAGGTTAATACTTGCTTTGATTTGTTGCTTTTATTGAAATGTTTCGCTCTTTCTTTTTAGCATTAAAAAATTAATGCAGGCATAATTGTTTTACATATTAAAATTTGTAAGTGCAGGTTGAGGAGGGGGCCCTATTCTCGGAAGGGATTACCTTTCACTGTTGGAGAAGCACATACCTGTACTACAATGGGAGGAGAATAGTGGTGAGCATTTCTTCTTTTACATGGATGACGAGGATAACAAGCGCGTTGTGTTCTATCCAACTTTAAAATCAATTTCCTTGCGCCTTGAGGAAGCCTGTTCATGGGGATGTGGTATTTCAATCTGGGAAATTGGCCAAGGTTTGGATTACTTTTTTGATCTTTTATGAAAGCAACGAACAGCAGGTTTTAATATTGCTCATAAGACCAACAGGGGTTAATCTGAGTGGTAAGTGGCTCAGTATCACTTAAACAAGGTCTCGAGTTTGAGTCTTAGCGTCTGTAGAAAATTTCTGTTGGGAGACTCACCTACCATAGCCAAGTGCGCGACGTGGGTCAGATCCGGATGTAGTTGGGCCAAAGGTCCAGTGAATCGGGTGAGCAAAAAAAAAAAAATATTGATCATAGGCTTCGTGCTTGTTTGGTTAAGTAACTTTGTTATCTGTCCAAGACTCCAAGTGACTGCGGTTGTGCTGAAGAGATTTGTTCGTCCAAATGTCTGCAATTATTTATACAGTGACCTTTATTGTTGATATTATCACAGTCGTTAACTTAATTTATAAAATTAATAAGGGTAAAAAGGACTTTGAAAGAGAATTAATATTGATTAACAAGTGCTACTTGTGATTAACATTATGGTAATATCACCTTTTGTTCTTGAAAGAAACACTCCTGTCACCTCAAATGAAGGCTCTATGGCTGAACTTCAAGTGTAGTTTCAATAAATGATCAAACTGGTGGCAAACAAAATGGTTTATATTGAACAAAGGATTAATATCAATTAATTGACATAAAATAAAGTTCAAAAACAATGTTTCATCTCAAACTTCATAGAATAATATAAAATAAATGCCTTTTTGACTCTCCAACCAAAAAAAACTATACATATGACAACAAAATTCATCTCTATATTCAAAATCTTGACACTTGAGAGAAATTAGTTTTCGTTACCTATAAAAAAAAAACTCCTAATCAACTGGCATTAGTTATAACAATTTAATAAAATATTTCGAATGCAAAGTTTTGAGAACACAACTGTGTTTAATACTAATAATTAAGTATACTTAAAGTAAAAACTATTTTTATTTGATAATATAGTTTTTGGTTTCTTACCAGTTATTAAAGAGATAATACTTGTTTTAATGAAATTTAATAGTGACTCGATTATATGTAACTCTCTTTTCAGTCGGTAAAATTTTGAACGGGAGGGCCATGTGATCCGACCCGAGCACTAATTGGCAATTCCGTCCCAGATTACGAGGGATCAATGTAAAGATGAATAGGGGCGCCAAAAAACTGTTTTTGGCCATAAATTGAAAGCGCGCGAGAATTTGAACGAATGTCAACCAAAATCTCAAGCGGTGTGTGTCCCTTCTCGCTTTCGCACTAGCTGCTCTGCACAGCCTTATTGCTCTTTCTAATGGCCAGAGTTAAGCATGCGCCAGCTTCTCACAAAAGAGGTACTTCCTTTTTCCCTTTGGCGTTCTTAATTTTTTCCCCTTTTACTTTCAAAAACCTAAATCTGTTTTTATATATATTCACAGGTAGGAGGGCCGCATCATCACCACAATCGGTAAGCTTCTCTCTGTCTGTGTAGTCGGGATTGTTGTTGGGTTGTGTTTGGTTGCTGACAAAGCGTGGGACACTGGATTCTATTGTTACACGGTTCATGTTTGCTAAGCTGAAGATGTGATGCTTGTTCAAAATTATTTAGACTTTGTGGTGCTTTATCTTGCTGCCTGCAATTCATCCTTAATCCGAAGTCGGGATTGTATATATTCTCTTGCAATTCATCATTTATCACGCCTACACGAGTTTTAAGTCAACCCAGGATTTAGAAACTATATTCTCTTGCTCATAATTTCACAGTAGTCCAAATAATAATCCCTTTTCTTGTTATCATGACGATTCTTGCTCGCTTTGGCATTGGTACTTCATTCATTCATTAATTTTTTAAATTAATCTTTGTCCGAGGAGAACTTCTGTATAACGCCCAACTCAAAACCTCAAATTCTGACAGCAGAGGTGAAGGCATAATTTTTGCATGCCGTAGATTAAGACATTGGGTATAATCTCGAAAGTCTAAAACTGATGAAAGAATAATATAACTGCCAAAGCCGCTGCGCGACAAGGAATAAATTGGGTTTTGTTTGTTGTTGTAGTTGTAATTCATATATCTATGTCTATATTCTAGTTTTTAAATTAAACTTATGATTTTTGTACCTTTATTTTCTTAGAAGAAATCTGCTTTATTCTTTTATATATTTTGTTTCCCTTGAGTATTCTAAAGCCTGCAACGACAAGAGCGACGATGAGTGAAGAGCAACCGCAGAGTATGTGCTTATAATTTCCTGAAGTCATCTTCTCTATAAGTTAGTTTAGTTGTAGAATTGGGCTCTGCCAATTTATGGTTTTTAAAGTACTTATCTTGTGTTTAAATATAAAATTATAGCATCACAAAGCCAGATGCCGAGGAAAAAACATCGCTTTAAACCAGGAACAGTGGCTCTTCGTGAAATTCGTCACTATCAGAAGAGTGTCAAACTTCTAATCCCAGCTGCCTCTTTCATAAGATGTGTGAGTTATTAACTTCATTTTCATGCAAATGTAGGTGCCTGGTTGAGTTTATAGATGTTATACATGAATACTGCATATCTCCATGCTTCTGTGCAGGAATATGTTCTTAATATTCATTAATTTGGTATTAACTTTGTTGGTATGGCATCTGGTTAGGTTAGGGATTTATAAGTGTTGAATTTTGCGGGAACTGTTGTCTTTATTGTTGAAATGTTTTCAATCTTGCTGTAGGTGAGACAAATTACATACCAATTATCTACACAGGTCAGTCGCTGGACATATGAAGCCTTACTAGCTATTCAAGAGGTATATATCATTTTCCTCTTTGTTCTCAGTAATTACTTGTTAGTTTGCGGCGTGCCTGCATTTTATCTAAATTATCATGTAAATGCTTTTTTTTGTTTTCTTTCTGTTTAATAATCTTTGTGTATTTCCTTATACTTCTCCTGGACAATCTTTTGATTAGGACTGAAATACAAAATGTCTGATGCTCTACATAATTAGAAACTTAGAATCTTGTGCTTTGACCAATCAATTAATATCTAGAGTAAATGTCAAATGAACTCTAATTGGCCCATTTGCCTTTTGCCATACGGTTCAATGTGTGCCATTTATCCCTTGGTTTGTTCTGCTAACAAATTTCCGCTTTGGACTATCTCCTTTCAAAATTTTAACAAAATGTTCCCTTAGCAGGCACATGTTAGATCATATTTCTGCTTTTTACTTCCTTGTAGTTTGATCCCTCTGCACTTTGCTTCATGAGGTTAATGATGCTAGCAACTAAGCATTTTACCTCTCCCTTTCTGTTAAAGCATCTGACAAAAATTACTCATGGTAGAAATATTCTTGCAGAGAAAATTGCAGATGCGGGAAATTAACATAGACTAATTCATAAGGGACAAAGTACAAACAAGCCAATTCACGTGATTGTTATATGATATTTTCCCTTTATTTTTTGTGAATGCTTGCACAGTCATATAATAGGTTGTTACATCCGCATGGAAATGAATCATATCTTATTGGATGATGGGTCTTTTTTACTCCATATGTTTGAGGAGAAGCGAGAATGCAATTATCTCTAGTTCCTTGTCTACTGAATGAAATAATTTAAAAATAAGATAAATAAAAAATTGCTTATTTCTTGTTATTTCTGGGGGCCTAGGATGCTTGTATGGTGGTGCAAATGCAATTCATGCTTCTTTGTTTACTAACCAAAGCTTCTTTTACATTATCTTTCTACACATGTGGCAAACTTGAATATGACTTGTAAATCAGAGATTTTTTTATGAGCTGTGTACTTTTCTAAAATTTTGTCTATCATTAGTCAGATCCTTTGTAGGAACTACCCGTAATAACGAACTTGCAAAATGAATCTTATATCATAAAAGGATTCATTGTTCCCGACTCTGCTTCACCTTAATTGTTACTTGAACAAGTTATATCTTGGTCCGAGTGGGAACAGCATTGCCGACATGCAGTTTTACCATTGCAATTCTCAGTAATATCCTTTACCATCGTAACCACATGTAATAAGTTCTACTCTGCCATCACCAGTCCTTCAAGGATTTGCATTCAAATGCTTTTAGCCGCTTTAAGGAATATTTGTGTTATCATGGTCTGTAACATTCTTGTTCATTAATGATATTCATTCTGAATTGTTATTTATTAATCTTGCAGGCAGCTGAAGCTTATCTTGTTCATTTGTTTGAGGATGGAATGTTGTGTGCTATTCATGCAAAGCGTGTTACTCTTAGTAAGTTGAATTGCTGTTCATGCAAAACATGTTTATCTAATCCTTCAATCATCATAAATTCGTTCAATATGTGTTTATCTTCTTTTAATCCCTGGTTGCTTTCACTGTTTCTGACGAATGCTTATCACAATACTTGTTACCTTACAAAACAAACATTCAACTCCATTTAGTTGAGTTGGCCATGACGAAAGCAATGGATGCTTGTTCGGGGCTGGCAGAAATTGTTGCAGTTCTGCAATGGTGTGAAAATACCTTACATCTATGTCTTCTTGTGTGCTGATTAGTTTCATTTGCTTCTTCTGTTGCCCCAGTGAAAAAGGATTTTGAGCTGGCTCGTAGGCTTGGAGGAATAGGAAGGCCTTGGTGAGAACGAAATCGTTTGGAATACTTGCAGCTTAAGGTTTTTTGTGCTTGCTTGATTGCTTGGAAGCCTAGCATGTTAGCTTGCAATTATTATTTGACAGCAAGTAACGTATGTAATATTAATATTAGGAATTAGAAATTAGGTTGTCTCACAATACTATTAGAGTTAGTACAGTAGTAACTTCGTAGTTTGCATATAACACCATGTATCATCAAATTCCGACAGTGTGGTTGTCTAATGAAGATGAACCATGATGACCAAGGATTTTGAAAAATGAAATGTTCAGATTTTCTTGAATTGTTAAAATAGGGGTTGGTAAGTTCGTTACAGATCATGTGTCGTCAATTGTTTGTTTAGAATGAATATAGCATTGTCACGCTTATTGAATATTTTAAGGTTTGAAATCATAGTATTCTAGTGCCTTCAGCAGCTCAACGTTTAATAATATTCGCCAAATTTTGAATCAATAAGGAAATAATGTAAACAGTACACATTCATTTTGATACATGGGAGTTGGGGTAAAAGGGGTAGTTTGGGTAATTAGTATAATAGGTGGGTGTTGGAGTGAATACATATTTTACCGTTTTTATCTCTTCTCTCCTTTTACATTTATCACATTCGGATTAAATTTACATTTTATCAATAATCCCTTATTAGCAAGGGATAAGTGAGTAATAGTTTGACATTGTCTTTCTATTCCTTTTTTCTTGCTTGTTAAGGGTGTTCAAAGTTAAAATTGAACTGATTAAATGAAGTTAACATATCAAATTTTCAAGTTAAAAGAAGAAGATCTATTCTTACTCTGTATTTGATTAAATTTAAAAGTAGAAGATAAGGTATAGATGGCCCTAGATCATTTATCATGGTTTAACTTTGACTATATTGTATTATTTATAATGCGTTCTATCAACATGATGATTTATACTGTGTATTTGATCAAAGAGTGTTACCAAGATAAATTAAACCAACAAACTAAATTTGAAATGGGAGAGAACAAAATACTTTTTAAAAGGATATCCATTTTCTTGATGAAGCCATAACTTTGACAATTCTAAATCATTTGTGATGGTTTAACTCTGACAGTGTTATATTATCTGTCATCATGTATTATATCAACATCCTCCTCTTTGTATTGGACTAAAGAGTGTCACTAAAGATTAAATAGAAAATAAAATATTTTTTAAAAGAATATCTATTTTTTTATTTATGAAGTTTTTGGTTTGACAGCCGTATACAATCTGTCATGGTTTAACTTTCACAGTACTATCTTATTTAGTATATATTATATCAACATGATTCATCCATTTTATATTTAACTAAAGAGTGTTAACAAAATAGATTAAATAGAAAAATAAAATGCTTTTTAAAAGAATATCTATTCATAGCTTTGACAACCCTTGATCATTTATTATGGTTTAATTTTGACAGTTCTATCTTATCTGTTATACACTATATCAACAAGATTTATCCTCATTGCATTTGATTAAAGATCATTAATAAAATGGATTAAATAGAAAACAAAATACTTTTTAAAAGAATATTTATTTTCTTATTTATGAAGTTATAGTTTTGACAACTCTAGATCATCTATTAATATTTAACTTTAATAGTATTATCTTATCTGACATGCATTGTATTAACATGATTTATTCTCTTATTAAAAAGTGTTACTAAAATAAATTAAATAGAGAACAAAGTGGTTTTTAAAATAATATATATTTCCTTATTTATGAAGTTATATTTTTTACAACTCTAAATTATCTATCATGGTTTAACTTTAACAATACTATCTTGTCTAACATATATTGTATCAACATGATTCATCCTCTTTGTATGAGCATCTCATATACAATACCTTATTGATTTTCCTGTTCCCAAAATCCAATCCGTTGGTTTGATCCAATGATTGAGAGGGACTTAATCCAATGGCTGATATATATATATATATATATATATATATAATGTGTACTACAACCGTTGGATTAAGTTCCTTTCCTAACTATTAGATCAAACCAACATATCAAGTTTTAAGCTTAAAAGCATAAGATCTATTCTCTCTCTTCCCATATTTGCTTATAGCTCATAAATTTTCAGCCCTATAAATACCTGCACCTCCCTTTCATTCTTCACAAACCTCCCAAGTTTCATTTCTCACCATTCTTTATCTCTTTCTTATGGGTTCAATCCCTTTTGGATCAGGTTTCAGTTCCCTGGTCCATGTGCCAAAACGGAGAAATCCTAGCTTCTTTGTTCATTCCATGCTTACTAATTTCTCCATTGTAAGCCAGTGGGAGAGAAAATCCAAATATTATCGTCCCAAACATTACGTTCAGCCATCCACATTTTTCAAAACAAGACATACTCCAACCTCATATATTTGTTCTGAGAGCTTTTCACTTTTCAAGAGCTTTCCCTATGCAACATGAAGATTGTGCAAAAGGTGCCCGATCGAGAAGAGGATCCGAGCTCAGCAACAACAATATCGAGGGTATAAAGGTAAAATCACATATATTTCTCTGTTTCCTCTTCTGTTGTACCATTTTTTCTATATATGCTTCTTTTAATTTCAACTGTAATTATTTTAACAAGTTACTTTATAAAATATAGTATCAAGGTGGAGATTGGAGAAGCATATCAATATCAAGTTTATGAAGACCCTTCAACTAGAGGAAGATGATATTCTTAGTGAAAAAATTAATGACTCAAATGGATCGGAGCAGAGTAATTTTTTATTTACAATTATAAGTTAAGCAAATTATTTAATGTATCAAAATATGGTTATTCCATCTTCTCAATATTTCATGGATAAGTGTACTTTGCTCATTTTTAAGATGAAATTTTTAGGTAGAGACTATCCAAATTTTAATTTCTTAATTATATTTTGAGTTATGACATCTTTTTTAAAAAAATTGAGAGACAGTAAATTATTTTTTATAAGTTATTCATTATAAAAAATTACATAAACTAGAAAGTAACATAAACATCATTTAATTTTTATTTGGATAATCTAAATTGAAAATAAATATCTTTTTTTCGATAAAAAATAAGAATATTCTATCTATAGCATTTGTCTGGAAGATCGAAATTATATTATTATATTTCAACTACAACGAATCATTTGACCAAGTCTTTTGCATTTTTGACTATTGATGGGTCCAAATTTTATTATTTTTATTTTAAATGAACTAAAATACATATCAATCTTATAATTAAATAGTTTGAAACGACTTTCTGCATTTAAATAAAATAACTAAATATTATGACCATCTATCATTTTTTCACTAATTTTATATCTAATTATTTTTTAATGTAATTAATAATTAATTTGGGTTTAAAATTGACGTATAATCGCAGAAATTTATTATTTTCAAAAGTTTTCTTTTCAAGCTTCTCTCTCACTTATTTTTCTCTCATTAAAACACAAGTGTGAGGATGTGAGTTTGGCTTTTTTCCTTTGAGTAAAAAGATGACAAATATATATATATATATATAAAATAATTAGCTTGATTTTTCGTTTGGATCAATCTTTAACTGTTCTGATTAATTTATTATTTTTCCTTAATAGAATGTGACAAGATTTAAATAGTTTAAATTTAATCTGACGGTTCAGATCCGCAACAATTTCTGTGTATTGCAGTGAAGAGAATATTGAGACTAAAATAACATAGCATATGAATCTTGAGAGTAATTAACATGATGACAACAGTAAAGCTGGAATCTTTTATTGAATAGATTTTAAAAAATAAAATCCAGACAAAGAAACCTATTATATTTAAGTGGATTAGCCAAAAAAGCAAAGGAAAACACAAAAGGGACACACAAAAAAGGAAGAAAAGAAAAATAAAAAAAAAGGGCATGATTAGGATTTAGATTTGGCAAGGTTTTGCCTTCTGGTAGCGAAGACTTGGGAATGTCTCATAATCCAAAACCTCTTAACCTCTTCAGCTTTTCGCCCTGGAATCCTCCCTGCTATCAGACTCCATCTGAGAAACACACGCGCACACAAGAGTTTACACAGTGAAATATCTAACGGTTCATATAATTTTTTATTTCTCCAATTTATTTTTATTCTAATTTTGATTCATCGATTTTTAAATTATAGATTTTCTAATTAATAATATAATCGCCATCAAAAGTTATTTTTTATAGTAATTTTGTAACTACCATAAAATCTTTAAACTTATAATAACAATAAAATTCACGTAACTCATATAATCATTATAAAAAATTACTTTTATCTATCGTTAAAGCTATTCTTTTAATAGTGGATGAGCAGATAATGTGGGGACTCCAAAAATATCGCTGCTAATAACTTCAAGTCATTACAAAAAACTATTTATAAATATGTCTCAATTATATAATGTAAGTTTTTCGTTTGGTTGTAGAAAAATTGTATTTAAAAAACGTGAGGAGGAGTAACGAAATTTCATGTGTACAACCGAAGAAATGAAAAACTATTAGCAAGATGGCCTTAAGAAGGAAAGTTTGGTAGGAATAGGACAAGAACCGGGTTAAAAAAAAACAGAGACAAAAGAGAGAGCTTTAGAAATTAAAAGATAAATGTGGGGCAGTGGGGCTGTAATTTCAACTTTATACATATGCAAATGCAATGGCCAACATCAATCATCTGCTTCTCACTGTTGTACCCTCTTGGGAGTGATTCACGCATATTCCTTTTCTTTTATAAAGCAAACCCCCACTTCCCACTTCCCTCAACGTTGCCCTTGCCTATCCCTTTTTCTCTTTTTATATAAAAGCTTCAATTAATTAAGGGACTCAATAAAAAATATATATTTTTTGGCCAAAATAAAAAAATATATAACTCCACATTGTATAATTCTCAGCAGAAAAACTAACTTTTTTTTTTTAATTTTAATTTTGTTTCCCTGGGGGAGCTGAGGATTGAAGAACTTGGTTTCGCAGTATCTGATGTCTCTTTTATAAAGTATTCAAGGCACTATCCTTTGATAAGAATAAATTATGTTTGAGGTACTATCACATATTAAATATAATAAAAGATTAGTTTCTTTCACTAGATAGCATTAACCTCGTGTGTATTGGATTGAATCAATTATGCTCATAACATTTATAAAGTAATCACATGCACAATCGAAATAAACCAAAAGGTTGGGTTTTTGGCAGTTAAAATCGCACATGCCCCATATCGAATTGCCCATAAAAGAATATATTAAAAAGTTGGTTGGAACATTGTTATATAAAAAGAAAAAAAAAGTAGTAGTACATGATTTTGTTGGTAAACATAAGAATACGTAGGAGTACTCCAACTATCAAAGTCAAATAGTTTCAAGTGAATATATAAATAAAAGTAAAATTAAAAAGTAAGTTTCCCTTAAGTATAATTGAAAAGACACGATGACGGATCCGAAATTAGGACTAATAAAGAACTAATTAAGACTGATAAAATTAAAGAAAAACTTCACCTTTTAATTTGTCTGTATATTCTTTATTTTATCATTTTGCTCCTTTCCCTGTATGTCTCTTCTTTCTTGGTCTTTTGGGACTTGCATTTTTTGTCTCTATCTAAGGTAGGTATAATTAATATCTGCAAAGCTGTTGTCAGATTGGGTAATAATAGCAGCTTGAATTCCAAATCTAAAACCTAATTAATAAGGATATTGAAGGGAGGTTTAATTTTGGATAAATAATCCTAAAGCTGCTAGCTAGTTCATTCCCAAGATTTATGATTTCTTAATTAGTTGACTCTTTTTGGGTCCTTTTTTTTTATTTTTAGAAGACATTTTACAAGACTTGAGGTAAACAAGATTAATTTCTATATCCAAACTAATTAAAGCACATAAACTGTTTGATTAAAGTTGCAGATCTCAGAAACTTGAGCATGCTCTCTCTGTGGGTTATTTCACTGTTTTTCACCAAGCATGAGTTGCTTCAGGGGGCAGTTATCTATTAGGTTATGATTAATTAATCTTACCTTAGTCTTTTGGTTGTGCTCACTTTATAGTTTTAACCCATTTGTGTCAGTCCATATTTGAGTAAATATGGATTCATGGACGGACCACATGTGCATCTATAGCAATGAACGAGGTTTGTTTAGCATATCCGTATTTGTATATTATGATGAATATATATAAAGTTTAAAAACAAAACCCCACAAAGATCTGCAATATAATATGTAAACAGTCCTCTAGATTACCCATCAAAATCTCGAGGGGCCACTCACCTTTTATGTCTTTATAATACTCTTTAATTATCTCCTTATTAATTATCTCTTGGATTCATGGTTTTTATTATTTTGGGGACTCCTCCCCAATAATGTATTTATCCCTAGGCACATATATGAGATTAAACTTGTTTGTTCTGGGATGCCATCTCATCGAATATTCCAGGTCCAAAATTATATTAGAGAGGTTTTTTGGATATAATTATTATATGTGAATTAGGTATTTGCAAGCCTAGTCTATTAGATGAAAGATTCTTTTTAAATTAAATTATAAATCTCTCTTTATAAGTGACACTTCCTACCATATGGAGAAAAGCCTGTGTCTAAGGTCTCTATTTTATTAGCTTGTTTAAAGCGCTAGCCCTCTGAATCAATTCTTCTCTTAATTAGCTTGCCATTTCTGGAAACTTCCATGGACCAACAGCGAAGAAGAAGACAGCACAATACTACTACCTCTGACTCTGAAGGTCAAATTCTTTATTGACTAGCCATTAATTTCTGGGCTTATATAGCTTCTTCCTTATTTTGTTAAACTCAGCTTTCACTTGTTTCTACTAACCATACCATTAATCTCCTTTATTCTAAAGCTCGTGAACTATTTCCTTAAAGTTTCAGATCTGAGCGACCTCTTCATCACTGTGTTCTTGTTTATTTCTTTAAACTGATCGATCAGCTTTCACTTGTTCGATGATTTCTACTGTCATTCAGATCTGGTCCTGTTCTCTCACTGTTTTCCATCATACTTTATCATCATCAACGTTTTTAGGTCAAAAATAGTTTTTGAAGAAGGTCAGATTATCTTTCTGAGTCTGCAAATGTAGCAGGCTTTTTAGTTTTCGGCTTTAGCTATATAGCTGATATGTCGACCTATGTTTGTGTATGTTACATGGAATTGCAGAGGTGAGCAGTATCGAGTGGGAGTTCATAGACATGTCAGAGGAAGAAGAAGATCTCATCCACAGAATGTACAAACTCGTTGGAGACAGGTAAATTAAAAGGCTACCTTTCTTCCATCTTCTTCAATGTCAAAATGTTTTCCAGTTTGATGTTTATATATATCATCATCGTCATCCATATCTAATCTGAATATTAGTTATTCTGAGAAAGTATGTGCAGTATATATAATATGTAGAGTAGTATCTGGAAATATCAGAAAATACTCCAAAAATTTAAATTCTCTCTGGCGATTCAAGTCGATTCCAATCTAAGAACTAAACCTTCGATTGCTTTGACGATTTAGAGGGATAGTGACTTCCAAGCTGCACGTACTCAATTTTCGTCTCCATTTTCTATTTCTGAGATATCCATGTGCATAAGATTAATATGTTTATGGTACTTCTATCTATTAATTATTTACAAAACATGAGACACACTTAAGTGAGTAATTTCAGGTAAATAAATTTTAAAATGGCGTAATGAAATAGACTTCATCTCCTTTCGTTACACTTTTTGTGGGAGTCTATTCTTCATTGGGTTCACGTATGAACAAAAATTTGAAATATATATAATCCAAGCTGCAGTAAATTTTATTCGAATTTTGTAAAAACATGTTAAGATATAGAGTAATATTTTATATGCAAAATTTGAAATACTTTAGTTGCATTTCTGCTTAGCTTTTTTTTAAAATAAGAAAATAAAGAAATAACACTCCTCCATAAGTAGATGTGTTGTCCCTATATAGCCTACATCTTTAGCCAACTTGGTGATTCATTTGATAGGCTGGCCTTTTACACTTGCACATGAAAGGTCAGGTGGGGCAGGTGATTAATTATTTTAATATTATATTAAGATACGATGATAGATTATGTTATTACTAAAAACATATAGTACCCTGGAATCAGCACCACACACTCCTCAATATTAATAATTTACGAAGCACAGGGGCCCATGAAGCACCATCAAGGGATGATAATAATTAAAGAAAGTTATCACCTTTTAATCTTTCTCTGCATATATATTTTTCATTTTGTCTTTCTGTGTCTTTTCTTTTTATTTTATTTTCGTCATTTTAATTAATTTTTGTTGGCAGATGGAGTCTGATAGCTGGTAGAATCCCAGGACGAAAAGCTGAAGAGATTGAGAGGTTTTGGATTATGAAGCATGCGCAAATGTTTGCTACCAGAAGAGAAAATCTTGGCACATATAAATAAATAAATCCTATTGCCCTCATTTCATTCTCTCTTTGTTTCTTATAATTAACTATTTTTCTGTCCTTTTAATTTCATTTTTGTTATTTTTTATGGTACAATAATCATGTTGTTTTAATAAGTCCTATGTGCTCGGATCATTTACTATTTGGCAAGCTAATCGTATATATTTTTTGAAAATTGTCTCTCCCTCTTTTTTTATACTAACCTACAGCATAATCGGGCTTACATCAGAATGAACAGTATCAGCAAGAAAATCAGGTAAATAACTAAAACCTACAACTCCTTCCATGATGCTCAGGGCTCGCTTTACCAGTAGATCTGCTGCCTTATGCATGTCTCGGCAGCACCATTCCACGCTTGTCTCCCACTCACCATCAAGCCATCGCTGAATGTTGGAAAGCAAAGCCTCCTCAGGATGCTCTTCGTTCCATCCATTCCTCAGCAGTTCCACAAGTTCCAGACAATCAGTCTCAATTATTACTCGCTTCCACTGTGGCTCCCTGGCTCGTTTTAAACCCATCAAAATGGCCCAAATCTCTGCATGGAGGCTATTCCCATTACCTATGTTAACCATAAAACCGTTCAGGACGACGCCATCGTGGTCACGTGCTAGTCCGCCACAAGAAACAACATGCCCACCCCTAATGCAGGCACCGTCCACGTTAACCTTAATACATCCCACAAACGGCGTCTTCCATCTCGTTGTTCGATGCACACCAGTTTCCACCTGACAAAGAAGCATATCAGACCATTAATTTCACCATTGCACTCACTTGGGCAATTAGTTGACGAGCACCCACATCACTCCCTCGCAGCTGCCACAATCATCACTTTGTTGTAACCCTCTAGCTGCCCGAGCACAATTCGTTAAAATTCGACCTCGAGCATATAACCATAGAAACATCCTACATCTTTGCGGAACCGGTAGTTTCCAAATTTTACGCTAAGCACCTCTATTATGAACAAAATCATGGTGGTCCAGGAGTATGGAAAAGTTGCCATCTCTAGCATCCCGCCACCTTACCGAGTCAGTAGTATCCCTTCGAACATAAGGGTTCATCCGTTCTATATTACGTAAAACTGAGCTAGGTAAATACCGTGCAAATTTATGCCATTGCCAAGTTTCATTTTGATCAATATAATCTGCTATGCTGTCCGTCATCATGGAATTAGGAAGATTACCTGTCACATAGGTAAGTAGCTTATCATGGCGCGGGAGCTAGAAATCATCCCAAAACTTTTTGATCCCATCACCCAGCTTCCATTCGAGACCTTTCGTAACTGAGCCCCAAGCTTGTTTAATCCCCTTCCAAACTTGCGACCCACCCTTCTTTCTTTCTATTTCGGAATAATATCAGTTCCACATTTGTATTGTTCCCTCAAGAATTTGACCCATAGCGCAGTCGTGCTTTTTAATCATTCCCCATCCAAGCTTCATCATAAAGGCCTTATTTTGCAAACGAGAGCTGCGGATACCAAGTCCGCCTTCCTCTTTTTGTCTAAAAACATCCTCCCAAGCAACCAACTGAACTCTTTTTGAGGAACCCGTACCTCCCCAGAGAAAGTTTCTACAATTTTTTTATCAATTTCGTCACATACTTGAGCCTGCAGAAGGGTTGTCTGCATATTTTTTTTATCAATTAAGTGCCTCTCTCTCCCAATCTCAATATGGTTGATGGTAAAAAAATCTCATTATGGTTGAGAAAAGGCAGCTTTTTTATTATGATATATTTTTTTAATTAGAAGAACAATTACTAAAAACTTGAGGTTATAAGTATGATGGAACGCACTATCTCTCATTTATAAGAAAATTTCATGTTATTACAATATAAGATCATAAACTTAATCATCGTAGATTGAATTTAGGATTTTTAAAAAGAACGACACTAATTTACATGTATATTTTTCAATATATGAAAGATGGTAATCCTTATTTTTTATTTGGGAAAAACAGTCATTTTTTAGACTCTGTATGATAATTTTATAGCTGATAGTTAAAGACTAAAATATTTTTATATATTTAATCTAATTTAAATTTAGAATATCATATTTAATACAATCAGTCATATATGATTATATCAAATTTTATTAATAGTTTTGAGAGTTATTTTGATGCTTGAAATTATTATTTAGACTAAAGTACACTTCTTTGATAAACAGAAGAATAAAAGGAGATGCTTATGCGTACTGATCAGTCATAAGAGAATGATCCACCACTGCGA
The DNA here is from genome assembly GCA_037074615.1 of Leucaena leucocephala. Classification (NCBI taxonomy): domain Eukaryota; kingdom Viridiplantae; phylum Streptophyta; class Magnoliopsida; order Fabales; family Fabaceae; genus Leucaena; species Leucaena leucocephala. Next base: position 1,233,599 of record CM073558.1, on the reverse strand, counting down.
GAGTAGTCATAGTCAAATGGTTTCATCGGATTTTCCTAGTGAAAGAAGCTCCTAGGGAGAGAACTTTCCCTTCTCCAATGTGAAAAGAGATCTCCCACCAGCCTTATAACGTAGCACCTTCTTGCTCGGATTGGCGTGTCTACTCCTAGTGCTTTTACTCTACCCCTTCCACTCAGCCTCGTTTCACGTATCCGGTTGGTTTTCCTTTTTCCCCACTCATTCTTGCATTTAATGCCCTCACCATGCTTCTCTTCAGCCGTTTTTTTTTTATCCGTCCAAGATCCATCTTTCTGCTCCTTCTTTCTGCTTTTATCGCTTATTGGCTTCTGCATGCAATCCCTTTATTTTCATTATTTCCTCTGATTGGCCGTCTCTATCCTTATCTTCCTTCTTCGCCTTCCATTGGCTGCAGCCCTCCTTCACCCAGTCGGTTTTTTAACCTCTATACTTTGTTATTCTAAAATTCCAAACCTCTTCCGCTTTGGTCCATTACAAGCCCCGGCCTATATAAACTTCAGCCTAACCCAGACTATGCCCACCTCGTGTTCATCAGCCCAACAATAAAGTAGTCTCTCATATCCCTAAGATTAACCCTATGTGACTTGAATACTGGTATCTGGGAAGAAACGGATTTATATTCCATAAAAATACAAGTTTAATTTTTATTTTGATTGCAAAGACTCTTTTGATAAGTAATTTTATAAGTCTTCTATAAATATTCTCTAAATTTTATAGTTATACCTTGACCTTAGTGGGGTACCGATGCTGAATTCACCTAAATTATTTTTATACAAAAAAAACACAAATTTAAAAAATTTGAAAACTTCTCATATTCATTCAAGGATTGTGAAGTTATCATCCATGATTGCTAGATCTACCGTATACAAGGCTCACTGAGCTTCCAAGTTCATAGGAAGCTTTCCAGGACCTTCATTGCCCTTCACTCTTGGAGCAAAACCCACTTTAGTAATCTCTCATACAATATCTCAAAATGAGAGAAAGCTTTCTGAACTATCTAAAGAGATTGACTGGAACATACACTTGTTATCTTTTCTGGAACCTGAATTGAATTCCACAAAGCATGAACTTGATTTCCTCTTTGATTGTGAGGCTAGCTTTTGGGCTTAACGATTCAAATTAGATTGGCACTCGTAGGTAGAACGTAACGCTAAGTATTTTCATACTGTTGTTAACCATAGAAGATCAATGAATAACATTAGGGCTTTAATCAATCATGATGGTCAATGGACTGCAGACCCTGAAATTCTTCTACAAATGACTCACTCGCATTTCTTCAGCTTATTTCAAGGCTCCAATGATCTTGATCTCACCTCACTACTTGAAGATATGTCTCAAGTTTACATTCCTCAGTTATCTAATCAGATTGCCACGACCTCGTGGTTCCTATCTCTGAAGACGAGATTAAACAAGCAAATTTTTAGCCTTCCTAATGATAGTGCACCTGGGCTGGATGGATCCCATGCTTCTTTCTTTCAGAAACATTGGCCTCTAGTTCAGTATAGCATTATGGAGATGGTTCATCATTTGTGGAATTCTGGACACCTATTGCACTAACTTAACAAGACTGTCGTTGTATTAATACCAAAAACTGAAAGGCCTCAAGGATTTTCTGATTTCAGGCCTATTAGTCTTATAGTGTGTTTGGAAGTTGGGTTTAAAAAGTTATTTGGGGCAAATCTTAATTTGAAAAAATTTTAAACAAATACTCATATTTATCCAAAAGTGATTTTGGCTAAAACCATAATTTAAAACTATAGTTTTAAATAAACAATGAAACTAGCTTTTGGAACAGTAAAGAGTTTATGAACTATTCAATTACTATCTTACCTCTACTTTTTTTACACCATCTCTCATCTCTCATCTCTACCCTCTCTCATCTCTCTTCTATTCTCCACCCTATTTTCTCTCTCATCTTTCTTCTCTACCATCTTTTCTCTCTCTTCTCTTTCCTCTTTTTTCTCTACACTCTCTCATCTCTTCTCCTTCTTTTTTACCATCTCTCCTTTCTTATACTTTTAATTAAATCATACCCTTTTTGATAATTTAATAATATAAAAAGTGATTCTCCTACTAATCATCCAAACATCTATATTTTCAAAATCTATTTTTCTTAAAATTTATTCTTTCCAGAATCTATTCTCTAAAAGTTAATCTAAACAGGCCCTTAGTAACACTGCCTACAAAATTATCTCAAAAGTTCTTTGTAACATATTGAAAGATCCCCTCTCTAACCTCATAGCTCCCAATCAAAGTGCTTTCCTCAAAGGCAAACTAATCTCGGATAACATCATGGTAGCAATCGACATCTTATCCGAGATTCACATGTGGGGTCCTGGACGAAAGAAGTTAGCTTCCCTCAAAGTGGATTCTCCAAAGCATTTGATAGGCTGTCCTGGAAATTCATTGAAGCCACCATGATCAAAATGAACTTTCCACAAAAGTGGATCAACTTAATCAAACAATGATTATGCCCCGTGAGTATCAAATCCAATTCAATGGCCAATTGACCTAAATCATCCACCCTAACAGAGGCATTCGTCAAGATGACCCTTTGTCCCCCTATCTCTACATTTTGGCAGCCAACGTAGTCTCATGTTTAATCTCTCACTATGAATCAAATGAAAAATGGAAAGGCAATTAAACATGTCAATCGTCCAGCCCTCTGTCACATCTTTATGCAGACTACTCTTTGTTCTTCTTTGAAGGTACCAAAGAATGTTGCAACTCAGTGGCCAATGCTCTTAACAAATACTGTAAGTGGTATGGGCAGCAAATTAATAGATCTAAATCAACTCTGGTTTGTAGTAAAAACATCACTCACTCTCTCAAGCTTGAGTTCTCCAATGTTTATAATGTTCAATTTGCCCAACGATTGGGTAAATGTGGCACTTGGATTGATCCAGGACGGTAAAAAGCCCAAATTTATAACATTCTTCTCGAAAGATCGACTGTCGACTTAGTGCTTGGATAGAGAGGCTACTTTCACAAGCCTCACAACTCACTCTTCTAAAGTATGTTCTCTCATCGGTCAACATTCACATTATGTCCTGCGTCAAACTCCCTATTCATGTTTGCCATTCAATTGATAGCAAATGTATCAATCTTTTTTGGGGCTCTCAAGGTGACAAGCGAAAGATGCATCTGCTTCGAAAATACTCTCTATTCCTCCCTAAAAAGCAGGGAGGCCTTGGACTCAGCCAACGAAGCTTTTTAATTAGGCTTTCATTGCTAAACAAGTCTGGTGAATCATAAGCTCTCAACCCAACCCTTTGTTGTACTCAACTCTACGAGCTAAATACATCAATGATTCTTCCAGGGATCTGATCAAGATACCTTATAATGCCTCTTGGCTTTGGAAAGGTATTGCCAAAAGTTCTAGTTTGATCACTGACAAGCTCAAATGGGAAACAGGCAACGGTTCTACGATCCCTTTTGACCACCCCAAGTGGTGGCCGATGCAAGTTAGTTCTGAACACTCTTCTCGCTTGAGAACAGTATCAGATCTTTTAATGCATTTACCTGGTTCACTCATTCCTCAAACTTGGAATTTTGAGCTGGTCAATTGCCTATATCCTCCCTCAACTGTCCCTGCCATTACTAGCGCAAACCTTTCGGTCACTTCTTAAATCGACTCTTTGATCTGGAATGGAAATATCTCTGGCTCATATAAAGTAAAGGAGGACTACAATACCCTTGCTGTTCAATCCTCATTGCCCTATGGTCCTTTTGATCCTTTCTGGAAAATTCTCTGGTCGATATCACTTCCTAGCAAATCTCTTTTATTTGTATGGAAGCTTCTCCAAAAAGACAATTGTCTTTTTGGATGTCAGCAAAGTGAATCTCTTTTACACCTCTTTTGTCTTTTTGGATGTCAGCAAAGTGAATCTCTTTTACACCTCTTTGCCTCTTGTCCATTTGCCCGTTCTGTCTGGTTTGGTTGCTTCTCAATTCATACCAACTTCAATGATTTTGACAACGTCAGATTTTGGATCAAGACCATATTGTCACAGTTACATAGTGATGGAGAACTTTACCTTGCAAAAGGTATCATCATTCTTAATCCATTATGGAGGAAGAGAATTTTGGCCTTACACCAGGGTATTACGCTAAAAATTGATGTCACGGTTAATTTTCTGCTCTAGCCTTGTCTACCAGCCCTCCTAATCCGGTTTTCTTGTCTCCCATTATCCCTCATGATGTGGAAAAGCTCACACCACACCACCCCCCTGAACGCTGGATGGTCCATCCTTCTCCAAAAATGCAAAGGCCATAACAGGACTAGATCATGTCATGCTCACATCCTTCTTCATGTTAAAGTGCTTCACCAATTCTTCCTATCAAAGAATTTGCACTCTGACGACCTATTCTACTATAAATGTTTTCGTCTTGCACTTCTATGGATCAAGGATGAAGGATCGTTGGGGCCTTATGCTTGAAAACTCAAGAACTCTCCATGTTTGGTCTGTAGACAAGCTTTTTCTGCAAGTATCTATTGATGACCAGATTACCAGATGCACTATTATCAAAGACACTGGCAGCCTTCTCTCTAGTTTTAATGTAGCTAGTTTCAACACGATTTCTCGGAATGTTTTTACTTGTAACTTTAGTTTTCAGACCAGCTATATATCTTTCTGTACTGTATAAACTTTGCTTTTTAATATAATCATTTTGTCTTTCCCTAAAAAAATGGTTTCATCGAAATAATTTGAAATTAATTTTTTTTTAAAAAAAGTCAGGGAGATATCTAGGCACACACTTCAGTTTTTGTCTTCCTAGTTTTGTCTTCCTAGGGAGATAATGGTTTCACATATTATTTTTTTAATAAAATTAAATATTTTAATTTTAAAAAATAAAAATTTTTCTCAACTAAATTAAAAGATTTATTTTTTTAAAAAAATAAAATAAAATATAAATTATTTTTTATGAGTCATCGATTAACTAGAATTAAAATATATTAAATTATTATATTTTAAGTAGATAGAATTCATATGATATTATACTTTTAGAGTATATAAATAGTTGTGACTGTTTATTTATTTCAGTTGTAACCATATGTTACTTTTATATGTATTTAAATTTAAATACATTTTTAGTGTTCTAAATTTAAAATTTTTAATTGAAGATTATTAAATAATAAAGTCATTTATTATATTTATTTTGAATTTCGTGCCCATTAAAATAGTTTTAAAAGATAAGATAAATCTATCTAGACAGTCCAAATTTATTGTGGCCTCGTGGGTGTTCAAATTTTTGAAAGCCTTAGGGGCAAAGGTCCAAAATTTAGTTTCACCGATTGAAACTACATGTTGAATGTAAACTTTGTTTTGTAAGTAAGAGGTCACAAATTACCCTATCTTATAATTTTATATTATTAGTATTTATTTTTTAAAATAAAAAATAATTAATTTATATAAATTAAGAAAATTAATTATGTATAAAAATATATATTATTTTTTTAAAAATATTTTTTAACTAACTATAACTATTCTCTTATTGGAAATAGTAATATTTAAGGTAAAATACTAAATGTGAGCATCTTGTCGTTTAGTATAAATTTAAATTTTAGTTTTTTAAGTTGTAAAGGAGTAATCATTTTCCCTAAACATAAATCCTGTTGGTTCTTAAAACATATTTTTATAACGAAAAATACCTTTTTAATTAATTAATTCGTATCTTTTGGGGCTTTCCGTTTTTTTAAGAAAAATGTGAATAAATGGGCTTATTCACTAAAAAATTATAAGGGGACCAAATTAAAATCATTGACGTTGGGGTGTATCCCTTGAACATTATTCATGTTGAGTTTTAAAGAATATTTACCCATGATGATTTAATCTAGTTGGAGGGACTAATTTTTTATAATTTAAAAAATCAATAGTTAAAATTCTTTTTGAAAGAAATATATACATTTAGTAGTTAATAATATGTTAAATAAAATTGTCTCCAATAAAAATATATATTTAATAAAAAAATAATAAATTATTCTTTTTAATATTTTATAAAAAAAAAATATGTTGATATGTGGATAGATTATAAAGTGAAAGTGACTCTTCTTTTTTTTCATTTACCTTTTCCACTCTCTATCCAACTTTTTTTTATTCATTTTTTTGCCCCTCCCTCGCTTATTTGTACACGTTTTCCTCTTTTCTTCTCGTAGAATTGCCTTTTATCGACCCCGACACAAGAAAGATGTTTAATTTTTGCACTGTCCATTTTCATTATGTCACTATTGCTATACAATAATTGCCTCAAAGAAAGAGCAAGATATTCACTCCTCCAAAAAAATCGAATTTTTAATATTATTAATAAATATAATGAATTTTTTAGTAAATTACATAATTTACAGATTACCCGTAAAGTTATTCATTTGTTCAGACTCACTGTATCACACTGTAAAAGATGTCTAATTGAAATAAGTTTTTTTTTGGGGTCAAAATTTGATAACAAACCTTTGGAAAAAAAAAACCAGAGTGTGAGGCACGAGGAAGGGATCAGGGAGTTAACGAATAATAAGGCCCCAAACAAACGCGGCTACTTTCAATCCTATTTCCTGTTTTGAAATAATTATGATTTAAGTTTAATGCCAACAAAATTATATCTATAAATTAAAAAAAATTAAAGCAATAATTATTTTGAAACGAAATAATAAAGATGTTGTAAATATAGTATTGTTAGTGATTTATGAACTAGGTAATATGTTGTAAAACTAAATATTTTTATTTAATACATGACATACGTTTATAATTTTATAATATTATTTGGCCTTCGAACAATATTTTCAAATGAGAGAGGACAGATTCTGACATCACTTGTTAAGAACCAACCGAGAAAGGGGGGGAGAGAGAGAGAGAGAGAAGTAGCATAAAAAATGGTTAATATCTAAACTCAAAACAAATTATATTTTAATTATTATTTAATTTGAAGGAATTAATAGGTGATATTGTGTGCGGGGAATTGAGAGGTCTCGTTCACACTTGTGACCTCACAGTCCGGTGGGCCCATTCCCTCATGTGACTTCTTCTTCCCTCTTTTATTTTCTCTTTCTTTGATTAAAACCCCACACCGCCTCCCTTCCTTCTCTCTCTTTGATTAAAAGGCCCCCCCCTCTCTTTTCATAAAGAGAGTTAACATATATAGTTATAAATGGATTCATATATTATAAAATTATCAATTTAATTCTTATTGTTATTATAAGAGATATTATTTGATAAACAATTTTATAAATTTTTTATAAAAACTCTCTAAATTTTAAAATTATGTCTTATTTTTAATAAAAAAATTGATATTAAATTCACTTAAATTTTTTTATAAAAAAAAATCTCCATGCAACAATATGTCTTTTAACAAAACAAAAAAAAAAGGCTCACACTGGTTCAATATCTCTCTAATGCTTGTCTCTTTCATTTTGTAAGGTATATATGAAGTTGTTATTTGAGTAACTGAATCTATTATAATTTAAACTCAATTATTGTTAGGTATGGATATGAGTTTTTTTTTTTCTTTTAAAGTACGTTTTGCAAACGCAAAACTCAAACAAAGTCATACCGTTTGGTTCGACCTCATTGCAAACTTGTAATAATGGGGTTTATCAAAGTAATGATGATTACCAACAAATTGGCAATGCCCATTCATAGCTCCCCCTATGAATTCCCATTACCGCTAATTAATTGTTTCAAAAGAACTTATTTATCCTCCCACGGCATCGCCACCCCACCCCCCCCCCTCCCACCTACTAGATGCAGTGTTTTCTCCCTCCCTTCATTATCGTCATCTCCCTCTTCTCCTTTGTTTCCCTCCTTCCATTAATATCTGGTTTACATCTAGAAAATTAGTTTCTTGCTGTTTACTTTTGTACGATTTGAACCCATGTTCATAAAACTTGATTCATGTATTTCTTCCCTTTCAATTTGTTCTTGTGTGACGTTGCTCTCAGATCTACTCAAGATTTTTTGTCTCACTTGCTGCTTCTTGTCTGCCCTTTGCATTGACGCCGATTCTTGTGTTCTGGAGGTTTTTATTGCTTGAGGGTCATTCTGAACTTTTTATAATCCTGATTAAATATAAAAAAATAATTTCTCCACGTCTTGTTAATAACAAACCAAACATATCGATGGTAATTATCATTGCGTTGCCAAGGGGGCATGCAATTGAACCAAACGGGCTCTTAATAGGATCAATGTCTATTGCTTGGTACAAAATCTAATCTATTAAATGGGGCTTGTAGAAGTTTTAAAATGTGTCTAAAACAACAAAATAAATTATAGTAGTTGAATTAGCTTAAACTTTGTTTTAAGTAAGATACTGATATTTAGACTAATCATTAAACCGATTGAAATAGTGATTCAAGCTATAATTGAAGGATTTAACCTTTAACTCATAAAATTATGAATTCAAACACTATTGTTGAGTTGAGTATTTTATTGGTGAGAAAATTATAAAGAGCTATGCAAACACTCTTTAGGACCTGAGGTATTCTCCTGACTCTAGTAAATTTTGAGAATCCAACTAATATAATTTTTTAAAAAAATTAAAAAAACAAGAAAGAAAATCGGTTATATATATATATATACTTTAAATAAAGTTAGAATTAAATCCCAAAATAGATGATTTATCAGCAGAGATTACACCCCACTTAAAAGTTCATTTCATATTATAGTTCCGATTTGACAATTTCCGTTCCTGATATTCTAGAGAGGGTTCCGGCCAAAAGGAAAAATATTCCAAATGGGTAAAAGTGGGATATAGAAAAAAGAGAGATCAGCGTGGTCAGTGGTTTCAATTATTCAGGCAATTAAGACAGATAACCTTACCCCTTTTCCAATTTTCCACACAAATAATTATGAATATTTTGTTGTCTGATAGCAACATTCAATTGACTTTATGACCTTGGCAGTTGGCCCCACAAGAAAAGAAAAAATCAAACAGCTTGTTCAGAAGAGATGGGATGAAAAAAGCGGATTAATTCATCCACCACAAAAAAGCCAGCACTGATAAAGAAAGATTATAGAAAGATTTCAGTTTCTCAATCATAAATTTTAAAAATATTTAGTAACTCAATTTGTCAATCATTAACATGATTCATCAATGGAGATATTATGTTGAGATCAATATTTATTTCATAAAAAAAATCACATCTGTACAAATTATATTTCAATAACATATTAATCAATTTTCTATTTAAAAACACAGTACAGATTGTAAAATATATCTATATTATATATAAAATTTATAAAAACACCGCACTATTCATAAGTTATCAACCAATAAAAAGTGTGACTCACCTCAAAGTCTTCTAATATAAACCTTGAGTTCATAATCTAGAATTTATTTGAATTCACAAAATAAAAAAAAATTAATACCGTTCACAAAAAAAAACATTTGTCACGTTTTATTTGAATGTTTAAATATCATTTTCTCTATTAAAAATTCCAACCTCAAATGCTCCTGAGTTATGTATATGCAAGTCTAATCCTAGGCTCGGCTGTCAACTTCTGAAACCCTTCTTTCAATTTGAAAATATACATAAGCCACTATCAATGTACATACACTAGCAGATATTATTTTGTAATTAAATTTTATTAAAAAAACATATAGTTTAAGGCTATAGGTCAAAGGTATTTAATAGGAGTACTTTTAGAAAAAAATATTATAAAACTATGAAAATATAATAATAGAGATTTGGGACGAGAGAGATAAGTAAGATAGAAGAGAACTAGAGGAAATGGGGGAAATTTTTATTCACTCGGATGTACAAAATAGGTAACCTTTGAGTTATAGAATAAAAACTCCTAAAGAAATATTCATTAGTGAGGTTATGTGGAGTGGAGAATATATAAAAAGGCCAAGAGTTAAAAGTGGTTATGACATTTACATAATCTAATACTTATAATAATTTGAAAGTATTATAGAATTATCAATCATATGCATCATAAAGAGCCATACATGTTTAAAAAAAAAGTATGTATTATGTTTAGGAAGATAAAGTATTTTGACTGTGATTAATGATAAGGTTTTCATTAAAACTGGTTAAATTACTCAAACCTCCCTTAAACTTAAAATCATGTATAAATAGTCCCTTAGCCTTTAAATCTTAATAATCAACTCATCCAAATTATCCCTTAAGTTAATTTTTACGTGTATATGTAACCCCCCCCCCTTCAAAGCTCTAAGTTATATTTGCATATATTGGCCCTAATTATATATGTGGATAATTAATGAATAAAACTATTAGTCCGTAGTAGATGAACTCTCGTGATGGTAAACTTACGGAAATCAACTCACCTAAATTTTTATTTAATACAAAATACTATTAATTGGGGAGTCATATATATAAATATAAGAATTTTAGGAGGACTCGTTGTAATGTTTTAAAACTTAAAGAAATTATCTATACATAATACAAATTTTAAGGGAGTTGTGTATAATTTCGCCTTAAAAAACTTTGTGGGTTTTTGTCCATAAGTTTGATATTGACATGATATATTGTGGGTTTTCTTCGGCTTGTCTCCCGTGTAACCTTATTTAATAGAATGAGACCATATTCATGGATGCAGTAAGGGTCATATCCTTTGGAATATATTTAGAGCTATTAATTCAATGGTGAATATGTTGAACTTCAACCCAATCTTCCGCGTGATTATCACATGCATGAAAATGAAGTTTTTAATCTCTTACGACCATCCAATATCCAGTGGTCTACTTCAGATTGAAGCGGTGGTTGGGAAGCTTTTTCGGCTTTAAATATGTTGAATTTCTTAAATTCTTAATTTTTAGTGAAAGTGATAACAATAATGTAAATATTTAAATTATATATATATAGTTAGCCTTGATGATTTTCTCAAAATATTATTGCAATGGAGCTCTATCTTATGATTAATTTTTTTCCCTTCTACTTGGATCCAACTAGCCAAGAAATGTGTAAGGAAATAATTAATGTTAGAAAGAGAGAGAGAGAGAAATTAAAATCAACACAGAGAGTTGTTATAACGATCTAAAACCTTATTAAATTTCTCTAGATCTCAAATTTAAAATTTAGAAGAGACATTTATGTTAAAAAAGATACTCATAAACCCTGAAATTTGATAATTTAATTGTTGAGATATATGTTAATATAATTTAGAAACAATTTGATAATATAAGAGAGACAGAGAAATATATAATGAAACTATAAATCTAATGATATTATTGGTTGTATATGGTATAGTTGCTTATCAAGTCAGTCAAAGAAACCAATTAATACAGAATATATATCCTCTATCATCAAGTGCTTGGTAATGGCTTTTAAATATGTAAAAGAAAATAGCACACGCGTTTCATAAAACAATTAAAATTATAAACAATTGAAGGAATATACGTAAGGAATATTAATTTCAAAATTGTCTCTTTATAATGAAATCTTATTTAAAAAGTGGTCCTGATGAGGCGTAGTCCCATACATATAATCTAACTACAAGTGGCTAGTTTAGGTGCACATGGAATGTTTTATATATGTGTATATATACATATACATATATGTGTGTGTGTGTGTGCGCGCATTTCTCCAACCAAACATCCCACACAGTTAGAAATTACAAACTAGAGAGTTGACATTATGAAAATTGGATATATGCAAGATTCGTAATATATACATATATATATACACACACACATACTAGGACATCTCTCTGCATTATTAGGGCGTGCAATAACCAAAGAATATCAAGTAAAAAAGGACTGTTGACAGGTAATCACCAATTCACCATACCCTATATATCTTGACCTTCTTGTTTTTTTTTCAAACAATATATTTAATGTGAAGAACTACTATAAAATGATTCTTGTACGATAAATATATGTCTATAGCAAAATCCGAAACAAATGTGTATAGTGTTTGTACATTGAATTTAGAGGAGTGTTGGTTTGATATTCAAAGGTTCAATAGCTATTCCAAACAAAAAAGTCAGTCAAATTATAAGAAGTTGACCAAAAAAGGTATTGTGAGTTGGAATCTCATTTGTTGTGGTGAGAAATAAGAATTTCGTTGGCGGGTAAGGCCCCTTTTAAATTAAATCGTGAGGCTTAATTATTTTGATATTGATAATTAAGTTTTAATTCAAGACCTTACTCAAGTACGCACACTTTCTTTCACACAAAAGGATGGGGCTTTTAGCATCAATGAAGGGTGTTATTATAAGGCTGCAGCTACATTGAGCTAACCATAAGTAATCTAATTAGTAAGCATGCCTAACTTAACTAATTTTTGCTCACTCTAGTCCGTTTTATAAGGAGATTTCTAGAGGGTTCTATTAATCCTATTTATAAGAAATAACAATTTATTGAACCTCTGGGAATTAGTCATCTATCTCTTGTAATAAAATAAAAGAGTAAATATTATACTCCTTTAATTTTAAATATATAAATTACTTGGGGTTAGATATAGTCATAAATATAAGATCTTAATATATCTTAATATGTTATATTTATTATTTATTTTAAACTAATTTATCTAACTTACAGACTAATATTTAACTTTATTTATACGAAAGTATTTCAGAAAAATCATGTCATATTTATTATAATTAACTAGTTTATTTATCACACTAGTATTTATTATAAATCTATTTATAGAAATTATTTTTCCAAAATATATATAATTTCGCTTATTTAATATTCTAGTTTGAAAGAGAGAAAATTGTGGGAGGAGGTGAAACTAATTTAACAAAGAATAAAATTAAATTTATAAAATTTTATTAATTTAAAATATATTTAATAACTTAATTATTATTTTTTAGTATGTAAGAATGAGTTAAAATAAATTTATAATTAAAATTAGAGTAATAATTTGTTAATTTATTTAAATTAATTAAATAATTCTTACTGTTAAATAACATAGGAGTATTATAATTAAAAAAAAGAGGAGGCGAGTGCCCAACTATTGAGAAATAGGGCAACAACAGATGTAACTTTCAGTGTAGTTGAGTGGCATTATTGGGAGAACAGAAAAGTGAAGAGTGAAGAATTGTAGAGAGAGCAAGAGGAAGAAGGCAGGAATATTCAAACCTTCTTCCGCGTTGCTGCGTTTATCACTCTCTCTCTCTCTCTCTATGTCGCACGTGCCTTCTTTGTCCCTCTTTGTTTGGTCTTTCTTGGATTCTCTCTTCCCCTGTTTGAATCAGTCACTTCTTTCCATTTCCTTCTCCATACCATCACTTCCGATTATAATCATCTCCATCACTTATACACTTATTTTCTTTTTCTAATAAATAACTTACTAAATAAAGATTATATTAAAAAATAATTTATAAATATCTCTATAAAACTTTTTAAACCTAAAAAGTATCCTCTGGTTTTAACGTAACTCACTATAGGTTAATCTAATTATTATATATTTTTAGTCCTATAGAGCCATGTTTGCCTTGGTGATATGTGATTATTAAATTTATGAATCCGTGTTTAGGTATATTTCTATAATGAGCTCAATCAAACTCAGAAGATCAACAAGGTGTTTCAAAAAAGGATGGAGTATCCGTGGGACCCACATTGGAGGAAACAAAATTAAATTCACTCGGTTTTTGTTTTGTCAGTTCTCATTTCCTGCCATTTTCTGTTCCTTATAACCCCTTCTTCCTCTCCCCTTCTTCCACCCACCAATCCATCTCTCTCTCTCTTACTGACACACATACCCTCTCTCTCTCTCTAACCCATTTTTCAAAGTTTGTTCCTTCTTCTTCTTTTGCGACCAAACTCGTTTTCATTCCTTCCCCGCAATTCACCAACATCACTTGCTTTTGAATTCCCACTCTCTCTTATTTAAGTCTCGAATTCAAGATTTAGTTTGCAAGTTCAAACCTTGTTGTGGCTCTTTGCGCTCTTCTCTTTTGTGTGTCTCCATGGAGGAAGGGCAATTTAGTCTGATCAATGAGCTAAACCAAGGGAAGGAGCTAGCAAGGCTGCTATGTAACCATATAGCATCTTCTTCTTCTTCATCTTCTCATGAGACGAATGAGCTCTTGATTGAGAAAATACTCTTTTCATATGAGAAAGCTCTGAAGATGCTTACAAGTGGAGAAAATGTGAGTGAGGCTAATCCCACCATTAATGCTGAGGTATTGGACCAAGAAGACAATCACAGAGATGTCTGCAAGAAAAGGTACACTGATATGTGTCCATAATATCAGATACAGTTTTTGAAACATTGCAGTTGTTGAATCTGTGATTCTTAAAGTTGTTTTTTTCCCTTAATCTGATATGCAGGAAGATCATGCCTAAATGGTCAGAAAAAGTGAAGGTTTGCTCAAGAACAGGGATTGAGGGTTCCTTAGATGATGGATATAGTTGGAGAAAATATGGCCAGAAGGACATCCTCGGAGCTAAATTTCCTAGGTTAGAATCATAACCTAACTACTTTCTGTGCATAAATTCTATACATTAGAATCTTATATATCTCCTCCTTATCTAAAATTTATCCTGGCTCTATTGAGGCCCAGACTCAATTTGCTTAAATTTTGTTATATCCAAACTAATGAGCAGTGCTAGGGAGTTCTCTTGTTGTATCTCAATGATGATTCTGTTTTTTTAGGTGATACCATTTTAATAAAATTTTAAATTGTTTTTTGAAAGACTTCAAAAATTTACTCAAAATTGCAGAACTTTGAATGTAAGGTATCATGGTTGGGGGTAGCTCAAGTACCTTTTAGCATTAAAAAGCTATATAGTATAGTGCGGCCAAACTCAGAACTTATGGGATAAGAGTAGAGAAGAGAGTAAAGTACACAAATACCCCCACTTGATTTGTTCTTTATTTTTGGGCCGCCACTTTAACCCTAAAATAAAGCATAAGAAGAAAAAAAAAGCTGAAAATCAAGCTGTCCTGTTGCCCATATCTTATCAGAAAACAACAAAATGTAGTAGCTGGTATTATTATAATTATATGCAATATGAGTAGAAAGCCCCACATGCACATGTACATATACACCTGACAGACAAAGATTGGTTTTTGTGGTGCAGAGGATACTACAGGTGCACTCATAGATTTTTACAAGGTTGTGAAGCAACAAAACAAGTTCAAAGGTCTGATGAAGATCCAACAATATTCGAGGTGACCTACAGAGGAAGGCATACCTGCAACAACCAGGCATATTTTAACAAGGCAGCATCATCATCATCGTCAAAGAAAAATAAGATGGGTTTTAGAGAGAACAACCATCATAATCATCAACAATACCATAAAAGAGAGGAGAAGGAGGAGGAAGGAGAGGAGAAGATGGAACAATCCCTTGTGACATTCTTCAATTTCGAACCAGAACTAGAAGTCAAAATGGACGACATTTTCCCGACATCGAGTGGATTTCCTTCGACATCCGATAATTACCAGTTCGTGGAAAACTTCATTTCCCCATCAACCTCGGAATCGAACCTTTTTTGTCTGTCACCGTGTCACATGGGAAGTGCAGGCATGGGCCAAAACGTGCAGAGTTCAGAATCTGAAGTGACCGACATAGTTTCAGCCCCAACCTCAGTCACCAATTCGCCTTTGGTGGATTTGGATGTCTTGTTTGAGAAGGAAGATTTTCAATCCACTTTCCCCTTCAACACTTTTGAATTTTTCTCTTCTTAGTTTTCTCATAGTTTCAATTAGAGAGAGAGACTGCTAATTAAGTTTGCGCAGTAATGAGTTTGTGGGTCTGACCAGGAAGAATATCATAGGAATTACGAGTCGTGTCCAAAAAATGAATTGACAGTGTGAATATGATGCTGGTCTAGAGTTTTCCCGTACTTTGTAATTGGGTAATATTTGTACCTGTTTTCCAAGGGAGTCATGTATTGTTGTAACTCAAGCACGGCTAAAATTTGTAGAATAAAAAGGATTTTCTATAGATTCTTTCTTTTCTGTTTTTGTTTTGTATGTTCATCAAGATTCTCAAAATATAAATCTTAAAATAGATCACCATGATGATAAAGATGGCAGCAACAAAAAAAGATATGGCTCCATAAAATTTGATGCTATTATTTGGGCTGCAAAAGAAGATGGGTGTCAATGGTAACGGGTTTGTATTTGGGCTATATCTGTAGGCCCAAGCCCATTACCTTTGGAATTTTATTGGATCATGAAGCACCAATGCCGATACATTTTCTGTCTGTCAGAATAAGAGAACAAGCTGAGTTAGCATATACAGTAAGAAATAAATACAATAACAAAAAATTAATTCTCGCTACTTTTATGAGGATTCTTTTAATAGACGATCTTATAAATTTCCTATAAATATTCTCTGAATCTTAAATTTGTGTCCTAACCTTAATAAGAGACTAGTATCAAATTTAACTAAACTTTTCTTCAACAAAACAAAAAAGAATAATGAGAGAGAGAGAGAGTACCACTCATAGTTGAATATAACAGTTTAAACTAAAATTTAAATTTATGTTAAAAAATATGTCCATGTTAGTGCCAAAGAATACCTCTAACTCCATCAGGATTGCTCCAATAGGAGGTTTAGTAAAGAAGCAAAAGAGTGAGAGGGAGAGGGAGAGAGTAACATGACTACATGAGAATGTGGACAAATATACTACATGAGAATGTGGATCGATATAAGATGTATATATTTAAAAAAAATTGAAAAATTATTATAAAGTCTTAGATTTTGTTCGGTTCAAATCAATGAGGGAAGGGGGAGGGTAGGAGAGGATACGTGAGATTATAAGTTTTTTTTTTGTTGGAGGATAGAATAGGGGAGGAGAGATTTTTTATTTAGTTTAGATAAAGAGGAAAAGGAAACTAATTAAAAATTAATAAATATATCTTTATCTATTTATTTAGATTTTTTGCTATATTCTCTTATAATATTTACATCATAATTATTATTTTTTAAAATATAAATATTAGAAAACCAATTACATCATTTATATATAATAAAAATATTTTTATATGCACTTCAAAGCATGATTTCATTAATTTTAATATATTATCCCATTAATTTTAATATTTTTTAATATCTTATAAAATTAAAAAATATTAACATTATGTTAGTAATTTTATAATTATAAGAAATATAAATATATTTATAATATATACATATCATTTTTTGTCAATATACTTACCTTAAAATATATAGTTTTGTATTAATTATATACAAGCTTATATAGGGAAAAAAAAGAACGTTCATTATCTAGATAAATAATCCAAAATATATATGCAACACAACTATTTTACTTGATAGTAGTGGTGTATAACAAAAAAATAGTTTTAAATTAAGAAGGGTAAAGCTGAAATAATAAAAAAAGATATTATGAGTATTTTTATTAAGATAATAACAAAAATTTCTCATCTTCTAAAAACACTTAATTTTAGAGAGGAGGATGGAAGTACAAAAAGGTAAAATTGTCAACCACCCCTCTATTCTATTTTTCCTAACTAAATATACTTATATTTCCCATTTTTTACCTTTCCTTTAAAAAACCTCCAACTAAAAAATATATTAAAGAATAGAGTTAATTACTAAAAACCAATAAATAACATAAACTTTTAGGTTAATATAATTTTTAATTCTGTAATTATACTCTCATTTTAATTTTGATTTATCAAACTTTTAAAATTTGGGTTTAGTCCTTTTCACTTAAATCCGTTTGACATCGTTAGTCATTTAACTTATCATTTGGCCCGTCAGATTGCCCATCCATCTAGCATGCCAAATATAAACATTTTACACGATGTTAATGTCACTGGCCAAATTTAATACCGTTAATAATAAAATGACTAAGGACTCAAATAGTTTAAAATTAAAAGATTAAAACTTAAATTTTAAAAATTGAAAAACTAAAATTAAAAAGAATTAAAAGTTATATTGACCCTAAGTTTTTTTATCTATCCCCATATTAAAACTTACCATTATTATTTGTTTGAATTTTCACAAAAATACGTGTGAATATTTCAGATTTTATTGTATATATTTTTGGTTAATGGTACGTTTTGTATTCATGATGTGATGGCTAGTCCAAGTAATTTGTTTGTTTATTTATAACAAAAAATTACATTAATTTCTTTTAATGTTTTTTAAAAAAGTATCCTGTACTTCGGGAGCACGATGCAACATATAATGATGATAATAATTACAATGATATGAAGCTAGACAGGGCTACAGAAGTCGTTAATCTCATGTGTTTATTATCAAATTGTTTCAATAGGAAGATGATTAATTAGTTTTGAAGATCAACATCACATAATTAAGACTTATAAAAAAAATCCTTCAGTTACTTTTATCAAGAACTAGAGATTTGTGCCGTGTATTACGGAAAAGGAAAAGAGAGAAAATATATTATAATTAAATTATTTATAATTATTATAATTTTTATTATAACTAAAAGTTTAAAATATTATAAAAATTTAATATTTAATATTTGATAGATTTTAAACCCCACTTTAATATTATTATTAATTAATTAATATCAATAATCTCAATATTTTAAAAATCAAAATAGGATTATTTACTAGAATTATTGATGATAATTAGTCAATAGCAACATTAAAATGTGGTTCAAAATATTTTAAAGATCAAAATAAAATTATTGATTAGAATTATTGATTATGGCTTGTAGATAACAAGATTAAAGATACTAAATTGAGTGTTAATCTATAATTATTTTTACTTGAATTAAATATTATAAAATTTTAATAATATAGTTAAGTGATTGATAATCATGATATTGTACTTTCACCAATTAGATTTTGTTGAGAGAAATCTGCAGTCAACGAACAACGAAGTGGTATCAAACGTAGTAATTGAATTGGATGAGTGTAGTATGAAAAGCGAACATAATGATCATGCTAGAAGAAGATCGTCATGTTAGATTAGTGTAGTTTACTGAAATCTATGACTCATTTTGAAGTTATAAAACACAATCAATATCATATAATATAAAGTGACATACTATATATACTCATCACGGCTTTGAATTAGTTGTTCCAAAGGCAGTGGATACTTATAAACTGATTCTAACATTATTGAGTTTAATTGAAGCTAATTATTTTAAAAATATTCTCTATATTTTTTTTAATTTAAATTTAAGATATATTTAAACAGTCAAAACATCTTATATTAAGACTAACGTAATAAGAGAAGAATAATTTTTTTAGACTATCAATAAATTCTAATATTTTTTTAGATTATATTACTAGATATATAAATAACTACTTAAACTCAAAAATTTAAAGAAACATAATAGAATTTTATACTATTAGATCAATTATATTGATAGGTGAAGAATAATTTAATTGCGTCAAATAGTATTTACATTCTCTTTTTATTTTTATTTTTGTTATAAGAGAGGGTTTAATCTAAATTACAAGAAAGCTCACTAAGAAGAAACAATTCTTAATCTCTCTTTTCTCTTGAGCTACTAAATTCTCCAAAAAAAGGTAGACAAATTCTCAAGACCTGGATAAATGGTAAATGACAACTCTACCCACAAACCAAGTTGATGGGCTTTTTACCCAATTAAACAATTAAACTTTTGGAAGGCATGTCTTGGACTGATCTTCATCTGATATTTTCACACCGGACATTGCCCTTAGCACATATGCGAGCGATAATTATGTCCCAAACGTAAATTTTAAGACATTGTTTGGTGGGGTTCTGCAAATAAATATAAACAGTTGTGATTAAAGATTGAAAGTAATGATATTGTCCGTAAATAGTTTATAAGTAATGTATCTACACGCACATTGTCTTCCATATATACTATGTCTTGATGCGCTTATAAATTCAACTTATTGCTAAGTCCACAGGTCAATTCCATATATATATATATATATATATATATATATGTCTATGTAATCTTATTTATAAGTTATTTTTAGTATTTTTTATTAGAATTAAGAAAAATTTTAAATATCATTAACTCTACCTTAAAATTTAATAATTTTTTAACTTTATCCCTATTTAATATATACTATTGACTCTATTATAAAAATATAAAGTTAACACAATAATAGATAAATGATAAAAAATAATATTTTAATAACATAACTTATAAATATGATAAAAAAATATTATTTCCCTTCTTTATAAATAAAAGCATAGTATATATATAAGGGTAAAGGTGAAAATTTTACAATAAACTTTTATTTAAGGAGTGCCAAACACCATAAACTTTTCTCAAGTGCAAAAATAACTACCAACTTTAAAAATTGGGGCAAAAACAACACCATTAAAACCACTTAACATCAGCTTATTACAATGATAAAGTACCAAAATGCCCCCAAAAAACCGTCTCCCTCCCAACCTCTCATTCATCCCATGTTTTCATTTCCAAAAATTCATCATTAACAATTCATACCGAAAACAATCAATCTTGCTATGTTAATTCAGATCAGGTGTTGGTCTATAAACAATGAGAAATGAAAAACCCAAACACTTCAAAACTCTTCTCCAACGAAAGAAAGTGAACAAATGTTAGAGAATCAAAGCAACTCTACAAACATTGAGCGAGATCATGGAACCAAATCACAGATAATAATGCAGCATTAGTGAATACCATACTCAATCACCAAGTTTCAAGGGTATTTGGACTATGTTTGAAACTGAAGACTTTTGGAAATCGAAGACTTTCTTTTTTTGTAATCATTCTGTTAATTGTGATAGTCTATGTTGAAAGGCTAACAATTGCTGAACTACCCTGAGGACTAATTGTTCAGGCCATTTGTTGTATTGTTTTGAGAGTCTAGCTTTGTTTATTCTGATTTCATTCTTATTCCAATGGAATCCCATTTCACTTAAAAAAAACAACAAGAACACCATACTTAATAGGGGAGATCGATTTTAAAATAGAGAAGAAAGAGGATGCGACCCTAAGAGGGAGAATCTCAAAAGGGTTGCCTTGTCGTTCGTTCGACCAAGCGCCGACGAGGCCTTCATCCTCTTTTTCCTCTAGATCTTTGTATTGTTTGAAGACTATTCTACATCTGATTTATGAGTTGAGCACCACCATATTCTTTTTAACAATACACCCATTGTTGATCTCGCCGTCTTCTCTTCTCTCTACAATGTCGTCGATCTCAATGCCTCCAACGAAGACGGCATCAGGACCTCCTCTCACCGATTTGCGATGACAACGGGTTTATGATCAATGAAGATGAGGAAGAAGGCGATCCTTCACTATTCTTGATTTTCCGTCGTCGTTTGTGGATGATGCCACTGTTGCTATGATGAGAGTCGAGATGTTACGTTCTAGGTCATCAAAATTATGATCGAATGTATAAAAATAATGAAGTGTAGTGCTATAATACATATCATTCTTCTCAATGAGCATTTTATTAAGTTCCTAAGATAATTGGTTATAAAAAACACTAAGGTTAACTTGGGAAAACATGGGGGTACTTGTGAAAACTATGCTTAATTTGCATTCAAAATTAAAGTCCAGGAAATTATATGTTTTTTAATCAAGCTAATTTTGGAAATGATTTTGGTTTGATAGAAAATATGATGAGAAAATACCTTGATGATAATAAATTGGCTTTCATTGATCGTTTTAATGATATAAGAATTTAAAATACTAAGTTAAAAGTATGAACCATCAATGGATTAAGTTTAATAATCTCAAGAAAAATACTTAGCTTGCAATTAAATTAGATTATGCAAATGCTCTCTCAAAGTGCAATTTCCTTAACTCCAATAAATTAAATCAACTACTAAATATCATTAGCAATCAATCCAACACAAGAAATCGAAGATGAGATATATATAATGCAACAAGTACATCATCAAATTCAAAAAACAAGTGTTATAAACTCAAGGCTACTCCAATAGAAATTTCCAAGTCTCCAACACAAAATAAGAGATTTCTAAATCTAGGAAACCTGAGATGTGAGATAATAGAAGTCTAGAATAAATTAACTATCCTTTGTTTCCTCTTTAAACACTAGCCTCCTTCTTCGTCACCAAGGCACCAAGAACTTAGCCACTTATGGCTAAAACCTTGCTCTAATAGAAGTCAAAAGGTGCAGCCATGTGGATGATGGAGATATGGTGAAAAGGTGATAGAATAATGGGTGTGGAAGGCTTTAATCGGTGAAAATTTGCTTGGTATGATGGATTTTGGTGGAAAGGTGAAGGTTTGATTGTTGGATATGAAGAAAGTTGAGAGAAGATGAAGAGAAATGACTTTTGAGCTCCAAATCCAGGTTTAGTCTAGAATTTGGCTGTTGGAAAACTAATATAGGGTTTGTTAGTACCCTAATTGGCAAAAACACACAATTTTTATTAAAAGGCCGTTTGCGCGGTGAACAAACAGGGGCCAACTCAGAATTTTATTTTGAATATCTGCCCTTTCCAGCCTTTGCCTTGGGTTCCATCTTCTTCCTCAGTCCTTCCTCTTAGTCTTTTGGGTCCTTGGAAGCTTCCTCTTGAGTTTGGATGATTCTTCTTATGTCTACACACATAAATAAAGCTCTTATAATATCAATTTCTTCAAGGCAAATAGAAGATGAGTGAAAATTTAAAGACTTTACCCTCAACTTTGCAAAACTCAAAGAGAAAACGTAATTCTTGATTTATAATCTAATTATATGCAAAATATGTGAACATCGTGTAAAAACCTCTAAAATTAACACTAAAAATGAGGTAATAATATGTTCTCATCATGCTGTCACCAGATCTAAGAACAAAATAAGACACGATGAAGGGAGGAAGGCAGAGTTTGAGAGGAGACCAAATGAAAGATAGGGTAAGAGGTAGTAAAGGAAATTATAAAGTCTTGGCCATTTTTATTTTTTAATAACGTGGGTCCCACAAAAGAAAGTAACAGACGTGGGTGTTTTTAACGGTGTTGTTATTTTTGCCCCAATCTTAAAAATTGATTTTTTATACCTGAAAAAAGTTTATGATGTTTGACTCTATGTAGATAAAAATTTATTGTTAAATTTACATATTTGCCTTATATATAAATTGTGGGCTGCTTTCACCCTTATAATGACTGTTTGACCACACTACAACACGTTAAAGTTGACGATAATGGTTTAATGATGAAGCCCCATTGTTCATCCTTTGACTTGTTCTTTTTAACCGCTTGCCTCACTTGTTTACTTTTTTTTTTTTTACTTTTGATTCTTTATTTCTTCAAGTGATGAGAAAGAAGTTCTGATGATGATTTGTTGTTTTCCACAAATCTTAATTGATGGGATTGGATATTCCAATTCAGTCTGTGTCTATAATCACCGGCCACCTCTTCATTCATATATATATATATATATATATATATATATATATATAGCCTTAATTATTGTTGTTTATTCAAATTGAGTTGTTATTGAATGTGGAAAGCCTTGACTTTTTTGGCTTTTAACATTGTCTGTATTCAACATCATCTATCATATATCATATATATGGCTTATCTTTAATTAGCCATCCCACTTTCTCATTTAGCGCTTCATTATCTTCAATAATTTTTTTGGCTGCACATTATCTTCAATAATTACTTTTTATCATAATGCTCAAATCGAATATAGATCTCTCCCTATAGTACTCATTATAAGAAGTAATCTGCTGAATTAGCAGCCAAAGTAATAAGAGACTATTTTTCTTTATATATGATTATATTAGATTTGAGTGTTATCGAATTTAATTGAGGTAACTTTTCTAATAATGTTTTCTATAGTTATATAGATTTAAATTTAAAACTTTATATTTAAATGAGTAAAATTCTTTCCATTTAGACTAAGGTAAATTAATAAGAGATTCTGTCTCTCCTTAAATTTTGTGAGGTGTTAGTTCTAGAAGAACATGTCCGTCTTCGATTGTCAAAACTTTGGAACAGCAATATGAAAGGCACAAACATAAAGTCCATACGAATATCTATCTTAGTATGAATGGCATGTGTGACCATATGAGTGATCCAAGCAATCATTATCAAGGAAAATAGAGCGTCCCTGTGGAAAACTACCTTAAGTGGCTATAAAAAGTTGCCCTAATACACAAACATTAATATTCTCTGGTTTCAGTTAATTGGATTAGTTAGTTGGTTCTGAAAAGGCATAGCGCAGAGAGAGAGAGAGAGAGAGTGAAGCTTTTGAAATGACAGGACAAATAATAATACATATAATTACATTTGCATATTGTTGTGATGGGTAGGGCAATAAGGACCCAGGAGAATGAGAGGAAAATATCACTGTAAAGAGAGAGAGAGGGGTTAGGGTTTAGGTAAATGAAAAGGAGGGGAGTAAATTGAAGTCCGCGAGTAAGAATTCTAGAAGGTGCACAAAGAGACAGAGAGAGAAGAGAGAGAAGGATGAAGATGATGAATAATAATGGATGTGAGTCTCTCATCTGTTTCAATGAATCATTCTTTCTTTGTTGGCTCTTCAAGGAATCAATGATCCCTCCAACAACTCATTCTTACCTCTTTTACTACCTTTCTGGATGGTGGCCGATAATGACTTCACACTGTCAATAATCATTGGGATACCAAAATCTTACATTTTATTGAAACATGTATCATCAGTAATATATTAATTGTTCAAGAAGTTGCAGTTTTAGATCATTTTATTATATTGTAAGCTTTGTTTTTTGATACAATCTTTAATAATTAAATTTACATTAATTTTAGTTTTAGTCCTTCAAATTTTAAACTATAAATTTTTATTTTTTAAGAGATAAAATGGTCCAGGTTTGTATTAAATTAATATAGACTAATGTTTTAGATAGAAAAAAATTAGAGGAATTAAACCTATTGATTTGAAATTTGAGGGACTAACACTAAAATGAAGGCAAAGTTGAGTCCCAATGATTCTATTAACTTTTTTTTTTAATTTTATTTTAATTTTAAAGGAGAATTATTGTGTAGTTTTATATAAGCAGTTTAATCACTAAAAAGTCTTGTAACAAGCAAGTGAGTAACATGCAATGACAATATCTGATATAGAAAATGAAAATAAGTTGCATATTGCTAATCATTGTTGTATGAGTATTTTCCAGTGATTAATAATTCTCCTTAATTTTAAATTTTCTTGACAATAATAATTATTTTGAAACTGTTTTATTTACATAAATATTTTTGTATAAGTTGGATCTGATTGTGCGTGTGAGATTTGCCCTTGATAAAATGGGCAAAGATAGCTTAGGGGATAAGATAGAATGAGATCAATGTGAGTATATAAAAGTAAAAAATTTAATTAAACTATCATTATGTAGCTTCGGGTAATTAAAAGTGATTGGTTATAGCTCAAAGTGATGAGATGAAGTGTGAGTAATAATTAAGGATTTACACTTTTCACCTTCAAATATTTGTGTATTTTATATTTAAATAAAAAATTATTCATTAAAAATAGACCTACTGATTTGTTCCCGTACAATAAATAATCTCCATCGATCTAAGAGGGCATAAACAATTTTTTAAAACAATCAGAGAACCAAAGATGATTCGAGAAATGAATAAATTAAGGCATCACAGATCCTTCCAGCATTAATGTAATCGGAACTTGGAATCACAGGGAGAGAAGAGAGCTGGTTTGTGCAACAAGATAAAGATCAAGAGAAGAGAAGAAAATATAGTTTAGGTGCAGTGCTGTGTTCTGTTCCGACACATATTGATAACCTTAATTTTTTTGTGGCCTGTGTGACTTAATTTTTTTTTGTTGCCAGTCTGACTTTCAGTTTTTGTTTTTTATTATTTTCTTGAGTTGTACTTCATCTTCAAAATGAATATCATGCATCATTAGTTTTGTTGAAACTTCATTAGGGTCAATCATTAATGTTTTGCCAGAACATCGCTTCCCATGGAGCCATGTGTCACTGAAATGAAGCAGAAAGATATAGTAATTATAAAAAGGAGGAATTTATTAAGGATCTCAATACATATGTGTGTACCATATGCCAAGTTTGTTGTAATTTTTCAGCATGTCACCAGAAATCTCAAATTGTTCAAGGTTAAGCTTATAAAAATAAATTTTAAAAAAATAAATATTTATATTATTAGTATCAGACCAATTTTTTTATAAATAAATTATTAAAAATAGTATATAGTAAAATAATAAAAAAAATATTAATAAAATAGTTATTATACAATTTAAAAGTACTTTTTTTCTATTTAAAAATTAGTCACATAAAATTATCTGAGATTATAATTTTAGATCTTTAAAACTGTAATTTATTTTAAAAATTATTTTAAATATTTAATAACTGTTTATTTAATTTTAGCACCTTTCAGACCGTGATTTAACTTAAACAAAACGGGCACTAATAGAGTGTTAGTGTCAATATGTTAAGGCGTGAACTTTGGTCAATAAAAGAGTTTAAAAAGAAGAAGAGTGGCATCGCTTGCACAATAACCATATATAAACTTTGGCTAGTAAGAGAGCCAAAAAGAAGGGTGGGATCGCATACATAATAACTTGAAATTTACTTATTTCTCTCCTACGCATAAGTTAAATGCAGCACTAATTAATCACATTTTACCAAAAAAGTACATCACTCGAGTTTCTGATCTCCTTCCTCTCTTTTGACCTCTGATCTCCTCCTAAATTCTTTTATTTTTGCTATTATGTCCCCCTTTTCTTGTAAAAAGGGTTCATTTATTTAATTATTTCTGACTGTGCTTCAAGCAAAATTACCTTTATGAGAAGTGTGAGAAAGTTTTTGGTTTAAGGAGTAGTTGCTAAACTCACCCATCGTCTATGGGTTCAGTTGGCAAAGGGATGAGACATACTGCTATTTGGAATATGTTTGAACTTTAGGAAGTACCACTTTATTGTAGTTCCAGTCGCGATACTTGAAGAGGCATCCTTACTCTTGGGTGTTTAGGTTTACGCCTGAGGGTAATAGACGGCTCACCCTACCCGACATTGATATTGCCTAAGAGAAAGGGAGACTTCGCCCTGCCTTTGGATCGTGGGTGAGCCTAACCTTTTTCTAAAAATTTATTTACCAAAAAAAAAAAAAGTTGCCAAACTCAAAAGATAAATCTGGGGATGTTGAAAATTTTGGTTAGTGGGGCGTTTAATAGAAGAGGATACCAAGGGTGTGTTGTAGAAAGGACAGAGAAGAACATGTGATAGACGTAAAACATAATAAAGCAGCTTGTCCTCTTGTCCCTTATCCAATTTTAATGTTTGCATGTGAATCTCACTCTTTTTTTTTTTTTCAATTCGGTGTTTAATCATCTCTACTTTGTTAATATAAATTAATTTCTGTAATTGTGTTGTTGCTAAAACACGCTTCTATCATAAGCTTATAAATGATTCTGCTCAAATTTCATTTTTTGTTTTTAAATTTCGATATTTCTTTTATCGACATGCATGAATGAAGCTTAAATGATAAGAATAAAGCAGAATATAAATAGTTAAAATTTCAAATATCTATACGTACATATCTCCGTGCAATAAAAAGTGAAGATAAAACTAAGGAAAAGTCATTCATTCAGTTTTTTTTTAAATGACTTAAATCAGATTATCTATCCATATTCTATATGTATAAATTTTATAAAATAACTATAATTTTTGTATATTAAAATTTATCAATTTTTTTTATCAGTAAACTTTTTAATGAGGCTTTTTTTCAATTTTTCTAAAATAGAGAAATTATTTTCACGCATTATCATATACACGTCCTTGTCATTAATTATCTCTTGTCAAAAAAAAAAAGACGAATTTCAAAGACATAAGAATTTCATAACTTTTTGAGACTAATAGCTTTAATACATTATAGGAATAAATAGGGAACAAAGTGGGAACTAAACTGCTAACAAAATTTTATAAGGAGCTCCGAATGCTGTTCTCTTAAAATTAAATTAAAAGAGATTAGGCAGTACTTAAATAGAGTATTAGACAATTGTTAAATATATGCCATGAACGACTACTTACTTACGTTACGTGAGTACCCTTTGAATGAACACAAATTAATTTCAAAAGAAAAAAAATTAGATATGCTCAGTAACCCAAAATATTTTTTAATTTATAGTATAATTAGTATATTAAACTATTTAAATACAGAATTAATATTTTAAATTAATTTTTTTAGATGTAACCAACATCTTCCACTAATTTATGTCAAAAATTTTTGTTATAAGGTTTTTTTTCATGTCATTCCCTAAATTGGATTCTGTGAAAACAGTTCTTATCTAAAAAAAATATAAATATACAGCAATACAGATCTCGTCATTCCAATCCAGAAATCCCAACCTTACAAATGCAAATTCAGAACCAAGGCCCCTGGAAGATTAGTTTTAATAATAGGAAGTCTCATTTTATTATAATTATATTTAAAAAATATCTTAATTTTTATATGTTTAAAATTAAATTTAAAGATAATAAAAAATTTGTTCTATTTAATGTTAATATTGTTTAAAAGGAAAAAAATCTTCTTATATTTAAAAATTATGTAAGCTTAATATTTTAAATTTTTTTGTAAAAAAAACAGGAATTGCCGACATAATTAACTGTAAAAATCATCTCTTTCTCTTAATGAAATTCATCTTCTCGTAGCAAGTGATCGACCTCATAGACGATGAAAGATGGACCTCGTCTTTCCCCAGTCAAGACTGTGGCTTTGATTAGGGGTGTGTTTGGATTAGTCTTTGAAGAAAAGATTTTAGGAATAATAGATTTTAGAGAATAGATTATGGAAAGAATAAATTATAGAGAATAGATTTTGAAAAGAATAGATTATAGGCAGAATAGATTATAGGCAGAATAGATTTTAAAAATAAATATGTTTGAATGACTAGTAGTAGAATCACTTTTTATATTGCTAAATTACTAAAAATGATATGATTTGATTAAAATATGAGAGATGAGAGAGGGTAGAGAATAAATAAGAGATATAGTAGAGAAAAGAGAGGAAAGAGAAGATATAGTGAAGAATAAATATGGGAGATGAGAAAGGAGAGATATGAGAGAGTGTATAAGAAAAAATAAGGGTAAAATAGTAATTGGATAGTTTATAAGTTCTTTTACAGTTCTAAAATCTATTTTCAGTAATTTATTTAAAACTATACTTTTAAACTGAGATTTTGTCTAAAATTAATTCTAGATAAAAATAGTTATTTATTTTAATTTTTTTTAAATTGAGATTTTGGCCAAAATTAATTTTAGACAAAAAATAATATTTATTTTAAAAATTTTTAAACTAAAATTTTGATTAAAATTAATTTTTAAAAATTATTGCGAAACAAGCACCTAATCACCTTCGGTACCGAAGCCCAAGACGACGCCGACGAAGACGAGGTCGAACATGGCTGTGGCTTGGAGAGAGGCCCCAGATAAAGCGCGTGAAGACAACGGAATCCACCGTGCTCAGTTGTTGCTCAATTCACCCTTCCTTAAATTTCAAAGCTTCTAGCCTTGACATTGAGTTTCAAATTCCTCTTCTATTTTACTGTATTTTTTAAAAAATATTTTCAGAGGTGGAATTTAAGAAATGACATGGAAAAAAATATGTGAAACGTGTTAATTACACCTAATTTTTTTTAAAATAATAATTGTATTTCTAAATAGTTTAAAATACCATTTGTATCCCCAAAATTATCTGGCGGGCTGGTGCATCTTAACTCAAAAAACCAATAGTACCCCTTTTTCTTTATTTATGTTGGGCACAAAAGAAAAGGTAATACTGTATTATAAATAAGCAGAGTGTCAGAGCACAGGGTTGTTGTTGGAAAGCAGCACGAATTAAAAACATAATTACAAATTCCAAGATGGATAATCCCCTGTGCCCCTCGTGGGTAAGCTGACGTCTATGCTTATGTAAGCATGACCTTCCAACACCCCCGTGCGTCAAATTACCATTCCTCATCCACGGAAAAATTACATCTAGATGCCCAAAAAAAGGCCCCGTCAAAACCTTCCAAGTTGTTACTCCCCTTTTATATATATATATATATATATATATATATATATAAATAATATTAATTGAATCTTATTATTAAATATTATAATTTTAAAATTTTTTGTTAACTATTAATATAACATATAATTAATTAATTTAAAAAATTATAAAATATAAATAATTTAAATTAATTTTTTAATTTTGATAAATTAATCAAGAAGAATGGGGTAGTATAAATTTTATATTATACTTAAAATTACATGATCCATGGAAATTACTTGGACATGCCCATAAAATTGGTATTTAAAAAACCTTTAAAACTCAGATAACAGCTTTAAAAATTAATTTTCTTACAAAATTATTAAATTGATCACCCAATATTTTTCAAACTTATTATCATAATCTATTAACATATAATTAATCATTTTAAAGTCACAAAAGCATTTTAAATTTGTGATTTTACTGAATGAAATTGGCAAAATATATTTGGAAAACGCAGGTTGATAATAATAATTATCCATCACATTCTGATTTTTAAATTATTGTAATAATATTCATTAACATCTTTGAATTTATTTTTTCTTGAAACCAAAGGGATCTAGCAGCTTTATGCCGTTATATGAAATAAAATTGAAACTCTCTAATAGTTTTTTTTTTAAAAAAAAGGAAAATGAGACAAATAAAAAACTTACTGTTTTTTTCCTTTTATACTTTTGTGTTCTTTATCATTATCATTTTTATCTCTTTCTTTTTTTTTAATCATAGGTCAACGAATTTGTTTATCACATCTAGCTATAGTTCTTCTGATATTTCAATTTTAATCAGAAGATAATTTGACGATGATATCATAGTTCCTCACACTTGTCTTCAGTAACGTATTATATAAAATATGACCACCACTATAAGATGTGTATGATGTGAATTGAATGACAATTTGTTTAACGAATCATATACAATTAATTTGTTAGTTAGTTGATTATCATAATAAATTATATGATTATGATTGTCTAATGGTGTCATCCACCTAGGAATTGCACTTACAAGGAATAGCAAAAGTTAGCTGCCATGCATGAGAAACCACAAAACGTGTGTGAATGTTAGTGTCAACAAACATTATTGAACATAAGAACTTTAGATCCCATAATCTCTTTGGTATCTGTCCTTTTTTTCCTCTCATTATTTAATCAAATCTCATTTGATCAAGCCGAACGTATAGGTGCATTATTATATTTACATAAATTTTGAAGGGAAAAATCCCTAGTAAAAAAAGTAACTAGATAACTCAAAGTCAAAATACTAGTACTTTATATATATAATAAATATAAAAGTATTACCCTAGTTAACATTCATTAATTTAAATTTTTTTCTAATTTCTTCAAATTTAAAATACACTTTGAACTTATATATATATTATAATTAATTATTTGATTTTTGATATTGTCATATCAGATTCGATCATTGTCCGGCATAACGAAGAGTAGGTCATTCCGATCCAATTTGTTCAGTCAACGGAATTGGAATGGATAACAAAGTCAAATTTGTTGATGGTATAATTTGTGTGTAAAGTGGTAGTAGCTATCAATGGGAAAATTAGACGTTTATAACCAAAAGATTTGCCCATTCTTGACGGTGCTGCTACTTTTACACGTCTGAGGAAGGAGTGGTCCACTCCTATCAATGGAAACTAGAAAGGAGAGATGACGATTATGATGATATTATGGATCCATATTATCGTCATCTTTTATTTTTTATTTTATAATAATAATTTTTAATATTTTATTATATTTAAAGTAATCGTTTTTAATGACTACTAATGGCTCTTGAATATATTTTTTATGAAATAAATTCCTTGGGCACCGTTTTAATTAATGTAAAATAAACAAATCTATCAAAATCAAGTAAAATGCTTTGCACTTCATAATTGTTATTGTCATTGATATTAGGGGAAATTGGGATAAATCCCCACGTGACAAATTAATTAGGGAATGAGACTAGGAACTTAATGGAATGCATGTTGCATATGACAGAAAATAATTATATATTATAAAATTTCACTTATATATTTGTACTAATTGTGTTTTATTATAAATTTTTTTTTACATATTATAGAAAGTCTGTTGTAATTATATATTGTGAAAAGTCATTTGTATATTAGTTAATTGTATATTATCAAGATTAATTATGTATTATAGAAAATATTTTACATATTATGGAAGGTCCATTGTAGATCATAAAGATTAATTAAAATCTCAACTAGGGAATTTGGACCAATTTTGCCTTTATATTAAAGAAGAACACCAATTTTCTTGAACTCACATTGGATTCGGAAAGGAAAGGCAACAAAATTCAATCTTTCACGTCTAATTTTTCCTTTTTTTGGCAAAGCCAGTTTTTAGCATACTGGTTAATATGCCACCATGCGTGGGATTATTGGGCAACACGAAACAAATCCTCTTTTCTTGAGATTCGTGTTGCATTTCTTAACCACAATTATGTTAACAATAATCTCCTTCCATTTTTCATACCTATTTTTTAGGGATATAATTTCCTCTATAAGACACTTTTTACAATTTTAGAAAAAAATAGAATTTGTTTTAAAATAATACTCCATGAATTTTAAAATTAGATCTTATAATTAAAAAGAAAAGAAGCACAAATAGAGAAGTAATCAAAACCAAATTCTCCAAGGGAGTTAATTCTTGCTATGATACCATTCTTCTTCTGATGTAGAAAATAAATCGTCTTCTATAAAAATTATATTTGTTGGACTACCATATGCGTCATTTAAAGAGTAATTAATACTTTTTTTTATTAAATTTACCCTTTTTTAATTAAAGAGAAAGGAGAAATATGAGAAAAAATGCACACCATAAATTGAAAAAAAATAATTTAAAACAAGTCTAATAATTAACCACTTTCTAGTTAAAAATAAATTTTATTTTAAACCGACGAGATGGAGTATATTTTGTAAAAGAAAGTTAGGTTAATGACCACTCTTGGGAAAAGACACAAAACGAGAGTGGTTGAGATTAATGATACCCTATTTAATAATTATGGTTTTGATTTTATTTTCCCTCCACGTACTTATCGAGCCCTAGTTGAATTATTTGAGGACACGTTATAAATGGAGTCATGAGAAATGTCCAAAGCTAGCCCCCCAAAATATCAAAGTTTCCATCACATTTATATTCTGTCTTTAAACCTTCCTGTTCATTGGGTCCCCCTCCTCCACTCTCTTTGGTGCTTCCTTCCATTTCCACCTCTCCATTCTCACACCTCCCCCCATCACCATATCAAACAACATTCATTTATAGAATAATTAATATTTATCTATTACTTTTATTCCTTCTTTAATTAAAGAAAGAGGAAGTATTAGAGAGAGAGAGAAATTTAAAACAGATTTGATAAGATCAGGCATCAATGTAGTTAAAAATAACTCGTAAGGATTATAAGTTCTCAACTACTGTTTTTTTTGTCTTTCTCATCAACCTTATCAAACAAAATAAACCGTCATCGGACATGTATCTACGCAAAATCTACTTGGGACACTCAAACTATTTATATGGATAAGAAATAGTAAGAGTACACAAAAATTTTGTATCTAAGCCATCAAAGTTTTAGGCATGTATTGATCCAAGTGCCATGGATAGCAGAAATAATTAACATCACACTAGGATGTAATGTACATCATGAAGTAATTAAATCAAAAGTTGCTAATAAAAAAAGATTACTAGGACCTGTTTGGCTTTCAGCTAAATTATTCAAAAACTAGTATAGATGGATGGATATAAAGTTACTACTTTTAAAAATTAATTATTTGTTCTTCCACATGGTGGCTAGCTCTGCGATGTACGTAGTGGAGCTTCCATTCTCAGAAAGAGCCTTATCTGCGGCTTCCTTGAGATCCTTCATTCTGTAACGAAGCTTCTTTCCTTCTTCGCCTTCCATCAAATCCTTCACCACTCTCGCGATCTCCTGCCTCTCCACCAACCCATTCTCACCGGCCTTCGGCCTCAACGCCACTTTCACGTCCTCCGTCACCATCACTGCGTTCATCCTCTGTTCTGCGTACAGAGGCCAAGCCACCAACGGAACGCCGTTCACCACGCTTTCTAAGATCGAGTTCCAGCCACAGTGAGTCAGGAACCCGCCGGTGGAGCCGTGCCTTAGGACTTGAGCCTGTGGGGCCCACGACGGCACCACGAAGCCGCGGCCTTTGGTTCTTCCGATGAAACCTTTGGGAAGGAAATCGTAAGAGTCTGTTTGGCCCTCGGCGTTGAAGTAATTCGCGTTTGTGGTTCCGTCGTTGGGGCTTCTTACCACCCATAAGAACCTTTGCTCGCTCATTTCTAGCCCGAGAGCGAGCTCCTTGATTTGAGCCGTCGAGAGGGTCCCACCGCTTCCGAAGGAGACGAATAGAACGCTGCCGTGTGGCTGGTCGTCTAGCCACTTCAGACACTCGGACCCGTTGATTTCACTGTGAGCATTGTCCATGTTCACCAGCGGTCCGATTGGGTAAAGCGTAGGCTTATGGGAACCCGGTTCGCTCTTTTGGAACGTCTTTATGGCCCCAGGTTCGAGCTCCGTGAAGCTGTTTTCTATGATTCCCTCCGCCAGGTGGTAGCGTTTGCTGTGGTGGAGGAGCCACTTGTAGGCATCGTTTTTCCTGTCCTGAACCGGATCCAGTAGATCTCTTCCGCGAACCGGTATGCACCCTGGGATATTCACCGGCTCATCGAGCTCCCTGTACTCGCATTGAACCGCTTCGTCTAATTTAGGAAGGTAGAGGAACAAGGACAGAGCCATGGCCGTAGACGGGAAGAAGATGAAAGGAGACACACCAAATTCTCGGGCGACTTCGAATGCGTCGGTGCCAAAGAGGTCGACAGCGACGGCAGTGAGGCGATGAGTTGCAGAGAGCGAGCGGAAGGCGTCGCGGACAGAAGCGAGGGAGCGGACTACGGTTAGGGAGATTATCGTTTCGATCTTGGCGCCGTCAGGGATGTCAGAGAGGGAAATGGGAGGAAGGAAGGTGTGAGTGATGGAAGGTGAAAGGCCGTGGAAGACGTCTCTTTGGGGCTTAGAGGGAGGGCTATCGGTGGGGATCACGAAGGCGACGGCGAGGCCGTGAACGACGAGCCGTTTAGAGAACTCTATCATGGGAATGAGATGGCCCATGCCGGGGCTGGGAATCATGACCACCGTAGGCGGCTTTGTTGTGAGAGATTGATCAGAGTGTTCCATGGAATGAAGCTTTTGAGGGCTATACGATGAGGAAAATGGTAAGCTATATGAGATGATGATCTCGAGATATTGCAGAATTCTGTGGAGAAGGGAGAGAGGAGAGAGAGGTATTTATATAAAAGAGGCTCTGTGGTGGCGGGTTGGCTTTTGAATGATTGGTCCGTGTGTGCATGTATTTTAGTGGACACATTTTTCCCATAATGAATACTCCGTTAAAAATATAAAATGCAAATAATTTTATTTATGTATATTAAAACTAGCTAAATGGTTAAAATTAATATACTAAAAACATGTAAAATAATAGAATTGAGAACAATCAATGCAAATAATAACAAGAATCATAATAATAATAATTGTAGTAAATATAAATTGGGAATAGTATAATGTTAATAATGTAGAGAATTTGGTTCATGACATATTGATGATGAAACTACAAAGGAGGAGGAATAGATGGTAGTTGAGAGAGAAGGAATATAAATGGGTCTGAAGATTGGGTTTAGAGAGAGAGGGGGTGGATATTTCAATAATTGGGAACATGGGAGATGAAAGTGAGTAATGTATCTAGAAGCAATGAATAGAAGTTGGCAGTATTGTTTATTTATTTATTATTATTATTATTATTATTTCTGGCTGATGACGTCATCTGAACGTGTGGCTTAGGTCATAAAAAAAATCCCCCAGCCTCCTTTTGAGCAATAATTCATTCTACAAGCAGTGTTTTACTGTTGCTGAGGATCTTCTCCTCTCTTTGCTCTTATCCTAATTCCTCTCATTCATTCCTAAGCTTTCTCAAAGCTTCGTGCTTTTTTTAGATTCTTACCGTCATTACTTTTCTTTTCCTTTTTCCTTTTTTGCCCTTCTCATTATTCATACTCATAATTTTGCATTTCTCTCACCCATTTCACAACTGATACTGTTACCATATGCTCCATTTTTTTATTCTCAAATTTTATTCTATTTAATTTTATATATTATTTGTCGCCTTCTTATTATTTTTAATTTATTTCAAGATATTGGTATTATTTTCTAATTATAAAACTAGTTGCTTATGTAATCGTTATTAATTAAGTTTATTTTACCTTGTGTGACAAATGAAATGCTGCGAGCTGCTAATAGAAGAAACTAATAATTCCCACCCTAAAGTAGGACAATGAATGATAGGTGATGATAAGGATGAAAATAAAATTGTCATGATTAAAAGAATAATTGAAAACCAGAATAAATACGATTATTTTTATTGTTCATCTATTGGTGTAAAAATAAATATAATGCATTTTTTTTAAATTTTAGTTTTAAAAGTGTTAGTTTAGGCAAAAACTTAAATAAATAATTATCTAATCTAAAAAAAATTAGATTAAACTATGAATTCAGATAAACTTGTGGGATTAATTTATGAGCGATAAAAAAAGTTTTTAAGCATATAATGACTATTTTATTCTTTTTTTTTTCTATTATTTCATCATGTACCTTTCTGATAATTTACATATAAAAAAGTTATTTTTATAATAATTATCTAAAGACTTATTTTTCTATAATTATTTCTTTTTTTAAAAAAAATTATTCTCTATAAACTTAATCAAATGGGCTATGTAATCCAAAATAATAGTACTTTGATAATTAGGAATCTTCAAAGCCTTTCCTAAGCATATATCCTTCTCATTTTACAACCGCACATCCACTTTCCTATGTATATGCTTATCTCTCTGTGTGGGTCTCCACACACACACACAAAGACATGCATTAATATGTTTGAAATTTTTTTATACTATCAACATCAACAATTATCTAGTGCATTTTCTTATTCTATTATAGATATATAAGCAAACTATTCTAATTTTAAAGTTTGTGTATGCTCTTTCTAATATAGACATTTTCTTAAGACCTGAATTTAAAATTTAAATAGATTTAATAATATTTTATTTCATTATATCAATTTATATTAATATTTTTCTATAAATATTTTATTTGATTGGAGATATGCAATTCTAAAATTGACTGTGTTTTTGGAGGCTCTTAAATTAACCCAATCCATCTATCATCAACCCCATGTAGACCTTGTGGCCTTTTTGAAAAGTATAAACAAATATGTGTCTCACGAAATGCTTATATTCCAAAGGTTGCTCATCAAATAGGCAAGTTGCTATCTACTATAAACAGTCTACGGCAAAATAAAAATAAAAATAAATACACACTATATGACGAAGGAATGATGTAAATAAAGGACAATTGAAATACAAACTTACACAAATGGTAGTTCCTCCATCCATCCGTGGCATAACATAAATCACTTATAACTAATTTACTAGAATTAAGAAAATTTAGTTATATCAATAAAGTTATCTATGGATTGTTTTGATTTTCATATTTATCCTTAATAAATATCATTTTTTTTAAAATTCCTCTTATAGAGCACTTTCAATTAATTCACATGGCTCAAGGATCACTAAATTTATCTTAAATTAATTAAAAATTTCATGTTTACATTTATTAGTGAGGTTATGGAGGAGACATAAAAGATACAAGGATTTAAGTATTAATTATAAAGATAAAATTGATAAATGAGTATTAATGACTATTTAAATGATTTATATTAATGACCAAAACACCTATACACCCTCTACCCCCTCACTGAAAATTGAGAAGCAAGACATATTTAGAAAAATTGCAATTAATGCTATACAAATTTTTACTACAAATTTCTTTTAGAAAGTGACTTGTATAATAGATTGGAGGGATTATTATCTAGTTCTATTTATAAATTATTTTTACCATATTTCATACATACAAATGAAAACTTTAAATATTATTAACTATATTATAAAATTTAACAATTTTTTAATTTTATCTTTATTTAATATACTTTATACTTTATAGAAATAAAGCTAACATAAAT
Source organism: Leucaena leucocephala (assembly GCA_037074615.1). NCBI lineage: Eukaryota > Viridiplantae > Streptophyta > Magnoliopsida > Fabales > Fabaceae > Leucaena > Leucaena leucocephala. Next base: position 1,195,661 of record CM073558.1, on the reverse strand, counting down.
AAATGAAGGTAAAATGATACATTTATATAAAAAAATTATCTTTACCTTTTAAATAGGATTAAAATAAATATATTTTTTTATTTTATAAATAGAACTAGAAGAATATCTAAGATTGGGAAGTAATAAGGGTGGGAGACAAAGACACATAGTGAGATTATTATAATGAATTGTTTCAAGGACGATAAAGGGGCAATTAGAAACGGTGAAACATATGATTATTTAGAGTATGTTCGATTCTTAGGAAGTATCACTTTGTTATGGTTCAAGTCATGACGCTAGAAAAGACATCTTAACTCTTGAGTACCTAGATTTATACCTGATAATAATCGACGACTCATCCTACCCGATATTAGTATTACTTAGGAGGAAGAAAGATTTCGCCCTACCTTTATATTGTGAGTAAACCCAATCACTTTCTAAAAATTTTTGTAACAAAAAAATAGCAACTAGATAGAGTAGAAGTAGATATAGTGTCACTGTTTAATTGATTAACGACCAAATTATTTTACCCCCTTTTCCATTGCCCTTGGTTAAGTGTCAAACATGATTAATAAAACCCATTTACATATTAATTATTGTAATTAGCCCATTTCGATGCACACAATTAACGACAACAATATTTTCTTTAAAGGCAAACGAGAGAGTGAATAACGAACAACATCTTTCTCAGATAATTTCACTACTATTTTAGAGCTTATTTTCATACATTTTTACCTTTTGTTTGTAATTGTATACTCCCTCCGATCCACTATATAAATTGCTTCTATTATATCAGGAATTACTCCATTGTTTTTTTTTATTTTGTGTGCATTTTAAAAAAATGAAGTTAACTCATAAATAAGGCTCTTTTATTGTGATTCTTCATTCAATTTCAAGTACAATGTAAAATATTATGACTTCAACTCAAGATTAATTCAGACTTTCAAAAAAAAAATAATTAAAAACAATGTCTAGGATTTTACTCACGAATTCTCACTCAAGTCATGATTAGTTTTCAACATATTTCTAACAATTCAAATCAATCTAAGAAAACAATATTTCGTGGCTGATACTAAAATTCATCCAATAGTGATATATTGGCGTCTAGATTCGTCCAAATTAAAAGTCAAATTCGGATGCATCATTCAACTAATAATTCCATGCATGCAAGTGTTACTTATTCTATGGAATTGGAATGTTCAAATTTGGTGACTTCTCTAATTATTACTTTCCAGAGTTTTATTCCAAATACCTTTTTATTTTCAAACTTTTGTTCTATCTACCATGTGGATTTTGATTAAAATTTAGAAGGAATTATTATAAGATTCTAAGTAAAAGACTTAATTATTTAAAAGTTCTAATCACAAATAAAGAGCAAATAATGACAAATTTTACTATAAGAATTAATAAATTTTAATTATTAAATAATTTATTTAGCATTTCATAATAATTCTCTTAAAATTTATCCTTGATGGCCCTCTAAATTATTCTATATGAACAATTAGATCGTGATTTTTTTTACAAGTTGAGGTCTTCAAACTACTACTACTACTACTACTATTCAATCTACTTATTTATAAATCCAAATTAAAATTTAATAAAAATGAAGGCATAAATTGTGTTTTTTTTTTATACAAGCATAAATTGTTTTTTTTTGGTATAAATATTTTTGGAAAGGGGTTGAGCTCACCCACTATCCAAGGGCAGGGTGAAGTCTCCCTTCCTCTTAGGCGATACCAATGTCGGGCAGGGCGAGCCGTCTATTACCCTCAGACGTAAACCTAAGCACCCAAGAGTTAGTATGCCTCCCCAAGCGCCGCGACTGGAACCACAATAAAGTAGTACTCCCCAGGGTTCGAACACACTCCACATGGTAGTATGTCTCACCCATTCGTCAGCTAAACCCACGGACGATGGGTAGCATAAATTGTTTTAAATTAAATGGCAGTCTCCCAAAATAATACAAGACACCTGCCATATGAGCAGAAGCCCAAAACAAAATTGGACTCGAAGAACTGAGAGAAGTCTCATGGCAAAGGCAAAGACGCCACATACACTATTTTTAAATATGTCCCCACACGTAATTTTAAAATTTAAATATAACATTGTATCAAAAAAACGAATTTAGATATAATATTTGACTTCAATATATTATTCTTAATTTATTCATAACTACCATCTATATCTATATATGATATATATATATATATATATATACTCTGTCTAATCCTTCATGTATTAACTAGATAAATAATTTATAGATATTAAAAAATAGTTAAGTAAATTATGTATAAAAAATTATTTATTAATTTATTTAAAATATTATTTTTAATTTTATGCATTATTGAAAGTACGATTACTTCTAAATGAAAACTTTTTAATATTTACACTTTTTATTAAGACTTAAGAGTGTTGATGAGATTATCTTCTATTGAAAATAATTTAGGGTTTACTAAAACTCTATAGATAAGATAAGCGTGTACTTATCCACATAAATCATATATGCCAAATCCTTATGATGTATTTATCCAAAGATTGGATATTAAAGTTCAATATAAATACGTAAAATGTTCCTGAAACAATCATTACATCAATAATGTATAATTATTGTTTATAACAGATTACATTAATTATTTATTACAAAATCAATAAAATGATTTATTATTTCTGAGGTTATATACAATGAACAGAACATGTGCATTAGAGTTGAAGGAATAAGAGTGTGTTAGAGAGGGAGGGAGTCTTAAAATTATATAGGGATCAAAGATTTAAAGTATTAACAAAATAAAATGTGTAGAACCTAAATTAGAAAAAATTAAAAAAAGTCACACAACTAAAAATAAAATCTAATCTTAAAGTAAATGGAAAAAAAAATAAGAACATTCTCCTATAAGTGTTCAATAATATTATTAATTATTAGGGCTGTCCAATAAGCCCAGAGCCCACACAAAAAATACCCTACCCGACCCTATAAAAAGTGACATAATATAAAATGGGCAATTTCGGGCAGGGCCGGGCATTGGGTATGGGTTGCTACCCTGCCCATTTGGCCCTGCCAAGTCGATTATTTTTTATATATCAAAATTTATAAATTATAGTATTTCACATAGAACAAATATGATGAGTACTGGTGATTAAAGGGTAATTTTATAAATATGATTAGTCAAGTAAGTAATTGTATCTTTTAAACTTTATAACTGAATTGATTTCTTTCTTTATGTTTTTTTAAATTGTAGTAAGTGTCATATATTTTTTTTCAGATACTTCAACTTTATCAATTTTGGAGAAATTGATGCAAAGTTACAATTGCAAACTAATTAGACTTCAATACTTTTTTTTTATATACCATGGATTTTAAAACTTTAATTACTATCTTTTTATTGCTTTATTCTTAGTAAATTATGTATATTATTTAATTTTTAAAAATATATAAATATAGTATTATTTTATAAGTTCATAATTGTAGATTTTTTTCACAATATAAGTAGAGCATCATGACTTGGGCATGTTTAGCCCGCCTATGCCCAGCTCAAAATATTTAGGGCTTTTATCTGGTAGGATAGAGTATCGGGCTATAAAATGCAGCCCATATATTTTTCGAACAAGGTACTGAGCAAGGGGCTACCCTGCCTAACTCTGTCTATACATACCCCTATTAATGATCATCGAGCCATGCAAAATATAAATGAATAAAATGAGTTATAAAAACTAATATATATTAATAGAAGGGATTTTAGTTATTTAAACATGATCTATTGAGTTTGAATTGATGTAAATATAAAAAACAAAGGATGTTACCTCCAATTAGATCTAGATTTGGTGTATCATACAAGTGTCTAAATCTGATAGACACAAATGTTTGTGCAAAGACAGGAACAAAGAAAGAATTCAAATGCATATTTTTGAGTATGAGTTAAAATTAAAAGTTGAGTGAAACTAAACTACCAAAAGTACAACCAACCGAAAAAAGCACTAACATACAAAGACAAGAGAATTTCCAAAACAAATTCACACGTAATCTTGAAACTGTGGTAGCATTATTTCTTTTGTTGTTGTGTAAACAAATCTGCAATTTGCAAGCTTTGACTTTGATCATCACAATATACAGTTTAATGCAGAGAGTTACAATCAATCTCTTCTTCCCCATATCAGCATTGGTTATAAAACTTCCAAGCTGAAAATTTCAGACCTGGCAGATCCAAAAAAAAAAAACACTCATCTTTGAGATTATCTTCCATTATTATTGACAACTATTTGCATTACCAGATCATTCCATGAATCAATTGGCCCTGGCAAGCACCAATGCAAACAATCATTCTGAACTTTTGCATTTATGTCCTTAGCAAACGGCTGAAAATGCCGGTATGGCCCCGGATGACCGTCCGGTCTCAACAGCGAGAGCCCGGTTAGGTCCAAAAGATTCAAACTTGTAGCCTCATGAGCCTTGGCCTTATGAAACTCTTTAAGTTCAATATTTCTCAGAATAATATCAAGATCTTTCAGACCTATTTGTCCCTCTTTGAAGGGCATTGTCCTATTACAGTACCCTCCATTGTGCCATTCTGCATTCTCAAAGTGATCTGGTGTGCTGGTTCTGAAGATTACAGTAGGTTTGTGGTTCGAGTTTATGATGAAATCGAAAACTACTTGTAGCGCTTTTCGGTATGCATACTCAAATCCGAGCTCTTTTATGTTCTTGTTGGCACAGTTATGGCAGCCTGTGACTGCCCCATGCTCATGGTATACTGCAGTCCTGAGAAACCACTTGCTACCGGAAGTCACAACATAATCGAAGTTTTTGTATCGATCGATCCAGTTGTGCTCGAGAACGTCGAGGTAGAGCTGTGCTTCAGCAGAGGAAACTCCATTAATGTCCTCAAATATATCTGCTTTGATAAGAAAGGGAGCCCAAATTATTGAGACCGTGAAATTGTGAGCAGGGAATTTCCATATTCTGTTCTTGAATTCCTCGTCGTGGTACAATTGGACCGCTCGTTCCACCTGCCGGACAAAATCACCGATAAAGCGTGAATCAATCAAGTACTCTATTGAGAATGAAAGTGGGTAAGAAGCAATTCTACATTGTAGCATCAACATAAGTTAGCATAGTACATTAATAGAGAGTTTTTAAACTAAGAACAAATACCACTACAGTTGATATACGTTGAATGAGAAAGAGATGCTTTTATCTTAACTAACTTTTACAAATTAAAGTTGTAAAAGTCAGGTAGTATAATATGACTTATATTTAAATAGATTTTTATAAAAAGTTAGCTTGACCTTATTAAGATAATATATTAAAAAATATTTTTGAAATGTTTAAATATAAAGAAAAGACAAAAGTAAAAAAAAGTTACTTCAACCTTAAAATAATTTTTAAATAAAAAGTTTATTGTCTACAAAGTCATATCAAAATGTCACGTTGGGTTAAAGTAATTTTTCCCGACAAAAAAGTTAATTTAGCGCCACATAATAGGATGTCAAACAAGCTTTCAAAAAGTAGCAATGTAATTTACTGAACACCCTTTACATCTCTTAGGATCCTGTTAATAGAGATATTGAGTATATTCCCAAACTAACCTTTGATCCCTAATTCCCAATGTTATTCCTAAGTCCCATCTATCAATGGTATTATTATGCACTTGTTCTTGGTGTTCATTCATAATTAGGATCATTTGAATATTCTTTAAGTTCTGGTTTGTAGTATTTAACAGATAATTTTAGAAAAGTAAATATATGGTGTATTTAGGGAGATGTATAGAAAAAGGATATCATTGCTAGAAAGATGAAATGTGAGATTCTTATCATTCTCTCCTTGGATATATAAATGCATAATAAAGAACCCAATTTGCAAACCATGACAGTACAATAATTTGTCTTCCACATTTGAAATTTAAGAGTTGGAATGGTGCTACCGACAAAGATTAATTCCAGAACTGTAATGTAAAACAAGTTTTACAGAACAGTTATAAGCATTCTCCATGATCAGTGTATTTATATTAGCTAGACTACACAATCTGCAAAAATGTCAACTATTGACTTTGTTTCTGAATCTAAACTTGTGCTGGATTCTATTGCTATAAATGGTAACTAAGTTAAAAACTTGAACTTAATCAGCTAATTACTCCTACTCATCAGTACTAGATGACTCTCCTGAATTCAAACATGTTTTCTTCAAAATTTACAAGACTTGGAAATGAAGAAAATACAACAACTACTACTAGCTTTATCTTATTAGATAGAATCGGCTATATAGGTTGTACGACGTTATTTGAGACTACACAATCTGCAAAAATGTCAACTATTGACTTTGTTTCTGAATCTAAACTTGTGCTGGATTCTATTGCTATACATGGTAACTAAGTTAAAAACTTGAACTTAATCAGCCAATTACTCCTACTCATCATACTAGATGACTCTAGTGAATTCAAACATGTTTTCTTTAAAATTTACAAGACTTAGAAATGAAAAAAATACAACTATTACTACTAGCTTTATCTTATTAAGTAGAATCGGCTATATAGGTTGTACAACGTTATTATACTCTATCAGCTAGTAAATCTTTAGATAGATTGTTAATGATAGAAAAGTACAAGTGCATGGGTAGGATAAGGAAATCTTTTACGACAGTAGGGACTAAGTGCACCTTTGAGAGTATGCAAAGCATAGATTGCGCATGGTTGCGATTGATGGAATCGCCGATGAAGGCCCATGATTTATGCCTCATGAGATTAAGAAATTCCTGAGGATTGAACTTTGGTAGTTCACAATCATGTGGCCTCCATCTCCAGCAGAGATAATCCATATCAGGGCGTCCATTCTTCATGCAATTTTGATGATCTTCAATCACATGATTGCAGCTCACATTAGTGTATGCTGGACCATATGGGTATGGTACCCACTCTCCCACAAAAATATCACATTTTGCTGCATCAAGGGAACTTATAAGTTCGTCAACCAAGTCAAAAAGTTACTATTTCACATGGCTTTGAATATATATATATATATATAAATCAGGGCTTATATTGTGCAGAAGAATAATAAGAAACAAGAATAAAAGCACCTGACCTATGGTATGAGATAACAACATGATTCAATATACAAGACTCCTATCAGATAGGTCTGGGGAGGGATAAATTTACGCAGTTTTACCACACAAAAGATGTAATAATAAATAAGATGCATTAGTTAGATTTCCGAAATCCCAAATAATATTATTTTCCTCGATCTTCAATGAACAAGCCATGAACAAAAATTGTAAAAATTGTCCTTACCATTGTGAGGTGTTTGGCCCTCATTTGCGGGAGAATTTACAGAGCGATGGGTCAGAAGAGGAAAAGAATTGCCAGGGGACTGAGCTTTTTGGTTGGTGTCTAAGAGTGATGATAATGAGAAGGAATCAGAAAGGAGAAGACGAAAAGCGAGACCCGCAAGGAGAAGAGAAACAACCAACTTAACTATGTGTTTATTATTATGAACCGAAAATGGGTTCAAATCAGACCTCATTCCCCTCACCATCTATCCAGAAAATCAGAGAAAGGGCCTGCAACAAAGATTTAGAAAACAAAATAGAGGCGATAAAAAAAGTTTCATCTTTTTTCAAGTGGTGAAATTTCTGTATTTATAATTAACTTAAAATTGTTTAAAAAACTATTGTTCAGTAAAAAGGCAAAGAGGCCGTTGACGCATTCTCTGGGTAGCAGAGAGAATCAAGAATGAATGTCGGATGGTTATTTTATTTCTCGTGAACTCACAACAATATCAAATCAATCCCATCCCACGTCAGTGATTCTGAACTTACATACACACACCAGAAAAAATTACGTGTAATTTTCTAAAACGCCCATATTATATACAAATTATGAGTCTCAATTTTATTGCATTTATTTTAATAATGATAGTGAAGAATCTTCAAGGATTTCAGTTATTTAGAAAGTTCAATTACCTTAGTTCTTAGTTTTGTTACAGGTAAGATGAAAAATATTCCTAAACTGCTTGAGTTTTATCCCAACAATTTTTTTTATTCAAATCTTGATTTGAATTTTCATTTTATCCTTAATTACATGTCTTGTTCCAAATTTTAAGATATAATTATTACCTATATTTCTTTAATATTCTCGTTAGATGAAGGGTATTAAATAGAGGTATTTAAGATTTAAAATGGTGTGATATTCGATAGAGGGTAAAATTAAAAAATAATAATAATAAAGTATATAATTCTACACTGATTTAGATTCTGCTTTCTACTTGTGTTTCTATGACAAGTAAATAAAGACAAGAAGTACAATGTATATAAGAAATCTCTCATATGACAAGCTTTTGTGTGTGTCCTATACCATGAATGGTGCCCAATAACAAGAAGAACAATGAATTGAGTTGAATTATACTCTATTTATCGGCCAAATCTCACTCTTTTTTATTTTAATGGAAATTACACTGACTTCCTATAGAAGATAAATTATCATCTTATATCCTATAAAATATTAAATGATATGAAATTTTAAGGGACATATAGGAGATTTATTTAAATTATAAAAACGAAATTACAATGTACAAATTAAAATATCACTAATGACAAGTCAATTCACTATTAATACCAAAATAAAGTAAAATAAATAATAGTGTCATCGATGAATCAAGATATTTTAATTGATAAATCAATCTACTATTAATAACAAGTTAGGATATCACAATTGATAAATTAATACATGACAAATTACAGTACTATTAATAACAAATTTGAGTAACTCAATTGATAAGTCAATATATTATTAATAACAAATCAAAAATAAACTTATTTTTCACAATTCAAATAAATCTCCTACAAATCCTTTGAAATTCATATCAATTTCATATTTTCATGAACCTAATACTGATAATTTGCCTTCCTTTAAACCTCTCTGTAATTCCCCATCTTCTAATGTAAAAGCAAGGTACAAAATGAGGATCAAATTGATTTACAAATTGTTATAGGTCAAATTACAGTTAAAAGACCTAACACAGGTCTTTCCATTTTCATAAAGCTACCCCATAAAATCAACCCCAAAACTTTCAAATAAGCTTTTTCTTCTTCCCATTCTTAGCAATATCAAAATGAGAAAATTACACATTTTACATCTCTGTTCTAAGAACAAGCCATGTATGCACAGTCATCTCAAATACAAGTTATGCAAAAAAGATTCCACATTGTTTCCACAAACCAGTACAAAACATGGGAAAATAATTCTCCATCAACATCTAATGCAAATATTTTTGCTCCTGCACTTTGATTAGGAAGCAGCTCTGGGCATTTTCATGCCAAATCCATGCTTCACTTTCTCCACTCTGTTAAATTATCAAGGATTTATAAATTATCTGAATGAACAGAATTCCTGGTGAAGAGGAAGAAAAACATTAGATTTGTATATACTTACGTTGGTGCCAGTTTGCCGAGGCTATCTAGCTCTTCGCCAGTGTCTTCGTCATGGACTCTTCCAGAAATGTCGATGATGTAAGATCGATCCCTGTCAAGGGGAAGTCCTCTGCCGGCAAGCAAATCCAAATCTTTCTGGTGAAGTTCCCTACCGTTCACGAAAACGCCAGTTGTTCCACCAGCACAATTTTCTGGCATCGGATAATTGAATTCTTCAATAGATGGCTGCAACACAACTCCATATATTCAATTATCTTGATCCAAACACAGACTGAAAGTGTATATATGGCTAACTTGTTCTCTTTTTTTTTTCTCTGTTATCTCTCTGAAATCTTCAAGTGTGACATATTAGTAGAACTTACCATAATTATTCCAAGACAAGGACCGCCCATAACACCCCAAAATCCAGCATGAATATCGTACCTAATGAAATGATTACATAAAGGCAAGGTTACAGAACTTGTGAATTCTATTTTGATTATCAGATTTGTCAATAAACAAATGAAATAAATCATACTAACCAGTAATTTCCAGGCTGGATTGGTCCGGCACGCTTTTCGACCTTCTTAATCACACGATCAGGTATAGGGTGGTCATTTACAGTGACATTGCTACTACCGCGGTTATCTGTTTGATTAGATTTGGAGAAATCCCGTAGGCTTTTCTTGATATTCGCAAAAAACGAGTCACCTCCCTTCTTATATCTTGAATGATCATGCTCTAGGCTTGCATCACCTGAGTCCTGGGAAACCCCGGTGTTGGAATAATCATGGACGTCCATCTCAGTCGCAGTCGCTGCTTCTTTCAAAGAATTTTGCCGCAATGTAGTCTTGTCGGATTTCCCCCTCTCCTGTTCTGACCGACTACTACGGTTTCCTTTTCCAAACCGGTTCGCTGCATTATTATTGTTATTAGAATCATCAAAATACTCTTGAAGAGGTGAGCCAGCATGTGGCGTAGACAATGAGGCTTTAGTTGGTTGTTGATTGGACTTGGCGATCTCTCTTGGCGCAATCACAGCCTCGGGACTATTTTCGTCTTCAGAGGTACTCGGAGAAGAAGAATGATAACTGTGCATCTCTTGAGGCTTGCTAGAGTTCAAGCTCGCGTCTGCAGAAACAGGTTCTCTATCCGCTGAGCGAAAATCATAACCAGAATAATCATCAGAAGAGAAGTTAGCGACATGACAATGTGACACGCGGCTACTTGCGACCACATTCATGCCATCCTCAACCCTTGGAGGGATTCCATTCATTTCTGAATGAGGAGAAATAACTAGTTTCTTATTGATGACAGCAAAGCCGATTTCGGAGGAGCACGCTCCACATTGCACTTTTTGCTGATGATTTTTCACCAACAGTTTCTTAGGCAGCTGCAGGAGCTCGAAGCAATTATAACATGTGATGAATGGAGAACCACCGGCTATAGGATGGCAACGCCGACTACCAGCAGCTAACATTACTTTTCGGGGTCGGCTTCCGGGAAACCCGCCCATTTCAGGGTTTAAATCGCTAGGCCACCTTGAATGGGACTGTGCCTCATGGAAACTCACTGGAGGAATGGTGGATCTGGAATTATGAACATGTGGACCATATGTACCTAGGATCTCATGTCGGTACAACATAGGATCATTCATGTTATCAGGGTATCTGCCATTGATATACGCAGCAGGTGGCGCCAGTGCTGAAGCTCTTCGTTTATTCTCATAGCAATGAAAACAGGAGCAAGAAGGCGGGTGAAGTATAGTGTTATGCATATGTGGATCATACGAATCAGGATTCCAATCTGCATAACGTTTGGGGAAGTGAGGATTCAATGGTTGTTGTTGGAACTGGTGGGATAAATTATGGGGACCTCTTCTCAGCATTTGGGAGGCATAAGGATCTCCATATCCAAAAACATGATTTGGATTACGCATGGAAGGATAGAAGTTGTTGGGCATTCCCATCATGTCTTGGCTATTTGTATAAGCAAATGGATCGTGATGGTAGTTGAAATACGAAGGGCCTTCCGTGTTGTGTTTATCGGGTCCGGGAAATTGCCTTGAAGTTCTGTTTAACCCAGATGCTGCAGCAGCATCAGGAAACCAACCATCAGAGCGGTCACCAAAAGGATCTGGAGGAACAACCATCCTTGCATTTCCATTTAAACCGACATTCTCTTTCGGGTTGTTAGAAATCTCGCAGGACCGAGTGAGCTGATCCTTGAGCTCATCCAGTTTCCTGAGAAGCTCAGCTCGGTCTTGCTCGAGGTGCTGAACCGTGTCCATTGCGTTCATGTCCCTGTGATTCCTCCATTGTTCCCCATAGGAGAAACCGGAATAGTTGTTGTTCGAAGTTCCCTCATCTGGATAGTTTGAAGTGGAGAATCTCACTCCTTCAACATCAGCTCTCAGCTTTCTCCAAAACCCCTGGTTTCCCCATCTCTTCTCCCCATTTTGCCAATCAGACATTCTCCCAGAAAATTTCGACCGGGTTTCAGAATCCGTATCACGAGACTTGGATTCTTCTTGTTCTCTTCCTACAGATATACAAGCTTCATCTTTTTTCCTATTCATGTCAAGACCATTCCCCAAGTCTCCTTCTTTCTCAGTGGAATCCTTGGATTGAGTCAATAATCTCTCATGTCCATTATTATTCTCTCTGTCTGAATCCTTTTGTAGCTTAATATGCCTTGGTGAATCACTATTGGACTTAATATCCATATCTGAAGAATTTTCTGATTTAGCAGATTCTCCTACAATCTTCCCCTCATCAGATTTCTCCGACAAGCTACCACTTTCATTGACTTTATGTCTAGCTGCAAATAAATAAACAATAACTACAATGAGACAACGGAATATCCAATCCATTCCTACCCCTTTTTCATGTTTTAGTTCTTACATTTCAATATTTGGCTGATTTACCTTCTACCCATCGAATATATATCTATAAAAAAAAAGTCAATATAACATGTACAAAAATCTTCCTAATCATGAAGCTAGAATAAAAAAGGCGAATTTATTTCCCTTCAGTTCAACTCGTGCCAAATAATCTTGTTAATCATGAAGCTTAGAAATTCAAAAAAGGAAGATTTTTAATTAAACCCAGTCTGAAAAATTTTTGAAGCCAAAAGAACACATAACATAGACAAGAAGAAGAAGAAGAAGAAGAAGAAGAAAGGGTACCTCGAAGAACGGCACCGCAGCCACCACATTGATAAACAGAGTAATCAGCAAGCTCGGGAAGGAGATTATCGCACTTGGGACAGCGAACCAACCGAACCTTCGCCGCTTCCGACATTGTACAGAAAACAATGGAAACAGAGGTCTATTCAAACACCATGAGCAACGAACAAAGAAGAAGAAACCTCCAAGGTAGGACTTTCAGAGTAGAAAGAGAAATGAGAAAGGGTGCTTTGTTGTTCTTGCTCAAAAGAGAAGGCTTGGTGGCTTCTCGGAGGCAACAACGTTAGAAAACGAAGGGAGGGAGGTAGTGGTACTGGTGGGGTGCCAGCCGTAACAGGAGCTTTCGTTCAGAAAAGACGCAGAATAAGAGATTGGGGGGAAGGGAGAGAGCTTTTTTCTGCCTTTTCTTTTGCTGTGCTGTCCCAGCTTCTTCTTCTTCTTCTCTCTTTTTCTGGGTACCATGGATTTTTCTCAGAAATCATAGACGAGCGAAGAAAAGAAAATAAAAGCACAGGGATGAGAAGGAGTAAGGAGGGAGAGAATCAAAGTGGGGACAAATTTGGGTGAGATTCTGAGAGATTAGCAAGAATTACAGAAAAATCCCAACTTTATTCTAATGGATGTCGGGTTTAAGAAGGGGAAAAGGGGGATCGCCTCCCGAGGGAGTGGTGGTGGCAGGACAAAGAAGGAAGAAGGAAAGCAAATAATTGGGAAGATGATGGTAGGAGGAACGACGTCGTTTGATAAGGAGTGATGTGAAAGAGAAAGAGGTCAAGCGGGTGGCTAGTAGGGGACGGCATCTTGTTGTTGGAGGGCCCAAAATACGAATAGTTCAGTTTCTGATAATGCCATGCCCACCCTTACTTTACCCTTTCACACTTCCCTGGAAAACATGCGAGTGATGCTTCATTGCTTCTTCTGTCCTCTCGTTTTTATGTGCCTTTCTATAAAAAAAATATTTTATCTATTAAAAGACTAAAATTTATAATTTAAAATTTAAAAAATTAAAATTTATACAAATTTAATATAAAATATTTTTTGTAGTGTTTTCTTTTAATTATTTTCTCATCCAAATATATACAAGTTAAACAACATGCGATTACATTATCTGTAAAGAGATGGAGGGAGGGAAGGCGCGTGAGGGAGAAACTGTGACAAAGTCTGAGGGGTCTGAATTGGCGTTGCTATTTTGATCAGTTCGCTTCCTTGTTCATTGATGTGAATAGGAAATAGGAATAGAGGACTTTTCATCGGTCCCACACGCTCCCGCGGTGCGTGTCCCCTCTGCCTCCACACAATATTTTGTCTTTTGACTTTTGGAGGTTACCAGCATTTTCCTATTTAAAAATGATCAACTTGTTCATTTATACTATTATTCTTAATTTATAAGTTTATATATAAATGTCTTAAACCTCAGATAGGTCTGTCTAATAATTTATGTTACTAATGAAATATAAGAAAAACGGCAGCATTGTTATATTTAAATTTTAAGAATGATTTAAGTTATTCTATCCATATAACTCAATTAAATTTTTATACGTGTTTTACATAAAGAATCTTACTTTACAGTTTCCTTAGATTTAGGCAAAAGCGGTTGATTATTTATTCAAGAGACCCACACATTGAACTTCACAAATTATATTTATTTTTTTTGAAAAAAAATAGAAACGTAATAACAACGAGAATAATGGAACAAAAAAAGGAACACGGAAACAATGATGCGAAGAAATAGTAACAGTAATAAAATTGGAAAGATGTGAATGGAAGTTTTCTGAAGCATTCGAAGGACAGTGGTGGCTTGATAACTACGTTTCATGTGCTTCCTCTCTCTCTCCATTCAACCCAAATGGCCAACGCATCCTCCATCAATCCTCCTCTTTTTGACCTTTTCTTCCTCTCCCCCCCCCCCTCCCTTTTTTATTTTAATAACAATGCCACGCAAGCATCATACACTGTTTACAAAGATTTAGTCATATCAAAACGTAATAACACGACATATCAAACTTAGGGCATGGTTAAGTAAGGATTTATAATAAAAAAAATTTTAAATAAATGAGTATTAGAATAGTTATTATTATAAGAACTCTTGTAATTAAAAAATTATTAAAAAATATATAATTTTATTAAAAATATAAGAAAAAAGATAAGAGATATGATGGAGAAGAAAAAAGAGATAATAGAGGAGAGAGTGTGGAAAAAAGAAGAGAGAGGGTGGAGAGGATAGATGAGAGAAAAAATAGTATATAAAAAAAAATAAAAGTAAAATAGTAATTGAGTAATCTATAAATTATTTTATTATTCTAAAAACTAATATCAGTAAATTATATAAAATTTTAGTTTTAAATTATAATTTGATCTAAATTTTTTTTTGAATAAATATGATTATTTATTTTTAAAAAATTTAAAATTAAAGTTTAAACCAAATACTCTTTTAAAACAAAAAAATTAATAAGAGTTTATTTGTCAGGGAGATTGTATTTTTATTGAAACGAAAGGGAAGGGACTGAAAATTTTCCGACGGCATGTATGTCTGATAAGCAAAGAGAAGGAAAAGAAAATGAAGGATTATGATCATAATATCAAAACTATCACGATTAGTTGGATTAGCAAGTTAAACAACCCAGGCATTCACTTTTTTATGAAAATAAGATCAAAAGTGACGATCCAATAAGGTTTCTAATTTTAGTAGTTTCATTTAATTGCTTCTTGTTTGATTGAACTATATATTCAAATCAAGATAGCATTTTGTTTGTTTCATATTTTAGAAGTCAGATTTAACAATTTCGGATTCTTGTTTACACAGGTTAGACTTTCATATTTATAAGTTTAATTTATTAAAAAAAATTAAATTCTTGAGACCTGACAGTATTTATGTTTTTATCCGAAACCTATGAATAATTTTCCAAAAAAAAAGCTTATTGTGGAATTTTTAAGGTTGACTTGCAAGTATTTTCTCTGAACTTTAAATCACCTGTGATACTATTTTTTTTTTAATATTTTAATCTTCAAAATCTTACGAGACCCTCTTGAACATTTGAAGTTACACATGCAAATGGCTCTTAATTGCCTTTTGATTAATATGTTGCTTCCCCAATAAAACATGAGAAATCAAATTTCACCAATACAGGCGTTCGTATTAATTGTCAAAACTTCAATTTCAAATGCATTTCTGTATTGAAATGAATTATATTAAGTTTAATATTTATTCCTGGTGAGAAAAATCTTCTTCAAAATAAAGAAATAAAACACGTTTCTTAAATTTTACTTGACTTCCCACTGCTTTATGTATTTTTTTAAAAAGGAAAGAATAACCCCGGGTTGTTAAGTTTTTATATATATCAAAATTCAAACCTATAGAACTTTCACCCAAATCCGTTGTTATCCTTAATAATTGTATGAGATGAAATGGAAAAAAAATGCTATTAAGAAAAAAGGAATTGTTAAGCAGCATAATTCATGCACATATATATAATTTTCTTTTGGTGGAAAAATATTATCCAATTAAAAAAAACTTTAGGAATCGAAGTAAAAACGCAAACCTACTAAGGCCCATTTGGATAGGATTTTAAAAATGGGCTTATGAAAAAAAATGGCTTTTGAACAACTTATAGAAAAGGGTTTTTGAAGAATAGATTATGAAAAAAAAAGTGGTTTTGAATAAATGAGTGTTTAGATAGTTATTTCTAAAAGTACTTTTGTTATTGGTAAATTACGAAAAAGGGTATGAGTATTAAATGGGGAGAGAGAGGGGAGAGAGGGTATAAGAAAAAGTTAGAGAGAGGAGAGATAGTGTAAGAAAAAATAAGAGAGAGGAGAGATAGTGTAAAAAAAAGTATGGGTAATATAATAATTGGTTAGTTCATAAGTGATTTACTGTTCTATAAACTATTCTGATCAGCTTATCTGAAACCTTGATTTTAAACTATAGTTTAGTCCAAAAGCCCGTTTAAATAAATATGACTGTTTATTTTAAAATTTCTCTAAACCTAAGTTTTGAGCTAATTCTTAATTTTAAATCAAAGTTTATAAATTTTTAAACAGGCATTAAATTATTTGTAACCACCCCCCAGATTTTTTTCTTCTTCAATTTTGTGTAGTATGCACAAATATTTTCCTATAATTATAGTCCAAACATGGTTAGACAATAACAATTCTCTGATTTAAATATTAATTTATTATATTATTAAGAAAATCTCTTAATTAATAAATTATTTAAAAATTAATTTTAATATAATATAATAATATTATATAATCTATCTAGTATAATAAAATATGTTTTTATTGTTTTAATTTCTCACACAAAATGTTTTTTTTTATTTGGACAATTGAAAAGCCCTCCCCCATAGGGACTAAAAACCATAAACAGCACCATAAATAATTACTATGCTGGAAATTGAGGTTCTACTTATTTTCCTCCCCATTAAAAAAGGGTAATTAAGAAAGGAGAAGAGAAAGTATTGGACCTAAATAACTCAGGTTCAATGACGACGGGTATAAACTACATTTTCTATAATGATGACATTCTTAAATGTCAGATGTCCCGCATAATAATAATATAACGGCATTTGGGCAGTGTGGGAAAATATTTTTTTACATAGTTTCGTTATATAGGTTATATGCAAAAGTATCAATATTTCGTTTCATTGGTGGAAAAAAAATATTATCAGCTATTTCTTTTTGGGGCAGAAAATACAAAATATTTATCTTTTAAAAAATAATTTGTGAAACATAAGGACGGCCGAAGAAAAAAGAAGACGGCCAAAAAGACCATATATTGACGGCCACCAACCGCACGATATTCTCTCCGTTTTCTTTTTTAAATTAATCCTCACTCCTTAGATCATGTGGGGCCGCCAAATGGTCGAACAATTGCACAGTATTTTAATGTACATCCTTTAAAGAAAAAAAGTTACCCCCCACTCTTAATTATAAAAATTAATTAATTTTTTTAAATAAATATAAAAATTAAATTAATTAATTAATTATAATTAAACATAATTCTTTAATATTAATTTATATTCATATTATTCTTGTCTTATTTATAGGATAAGGAGATAATATTTATTTTAGTCATATTTATATGACCGAAAGATAAATTTTTCATATGTATGTATTATTTTATCATTCATTTATTTATATTTATTTTATTTTAATTGGATATAATATATATTAAATAGGAAAATAGTTAAAAAGTTATTAAATATTATGGTATAGTTAATAAAGTTTAATATTTTATTTGCTCTGTATGAAATATACGTTAGAAGTGACTTATAAATAATATTAGTGGAACTCTTCAATCTACCTAAATTAATGAATTAATTTTTATATTAGTTATAATTAATTTATTTATTTTACTTTATAGATCTATCCAAAATATTCAACTAACTTTTACAATTAAGACCAGAAATAATAATATATATCAACATATATCATATAAAACTTATATATATGTCATTATTATTTAATAAATATTTTGAAAGTTAATTGGAAAAATTCTAAAAAAATATCACTTTAAATTTCAAAATCTCAAACTAAGAATTTAACAAGAATACATTTAATTTTAAAATTTAAGTGGTATATTTTTGGAATTTTTTTCAAGTTAAGATATCAACATATCCATATCTATAATCCATATTAAGAGTAATATATTATTCATAAGTTGTAAATAATATTGTTATTTTTCTAGATCCATTATATTACATGTGTCTCATTATTTCAATATATAAATTTATAAAAATGCATACCGTTCATAAATTGTTATATTTTGGTAAAACAAGGAGCGAGAAATCTAGTTATTGGTTCTGACCAAATTATGGCTGCTAATTAATAACATTCATTTCATCTCAATTAATTTTCATTCATTAGACTTGTCATCCATTTCATGCTTCTTAATTAAATGTCTCCAGTAACATGCCTAAAATAAAGCTTCTTCTTTGAGTTCCATAGATATATTTCCATTTCAAAGGAAAAAAAGCATATCTCCATTGACATGAATGCTTCAAATTGCAGGCCAAGCTGAAAATATTTGAAATGAGAAGGTAGCAATGTCGGAGATAGCACTGAGAATTCCTAGAAAGCCAGGTTGATAATAATCAGATACTAATTCCCGCAGAAACAACAAAAGAACCTAGCAAGCCCACTTGCGGTGGTGTCCTTCTTCTTTCTTGCTTCTTCTTCACCAGTACTCTTCTTGCTCGCCGACGTCTTCGTCGTCTCCATGATATCGTTCATCACGGTGTTTTCCTGTGACGTCGATTTGCGCACCATTTCATGAGACGATGAATTCTTCAATGAAGCTGCTTGGAATGGGAAAATCATCCAATGCCTCTCAATAACATGAGTCACACACACGAGTTCATACGAATCATACAAAGGACTCCCACAATCCCATATTGACTTTGGTGGCGGTTTCGCCTTCACTGTTTTTGTTTCTGCAGATTTCAGGGCTGCTGCTTCTTCTTCTGGCTTCACCTTCTTCAAATCCGCCATCTCTCTCTGGTTTTGAGTTTTCTTCTTCTTGTGTTGCTAGGTTGGTATTTATATATATATATATATATATATATATATATATATATCAATGCAAGAGGCATGTGTTCTGTGTGACTGGGTCTCTTTGACCATATAATTAAATTGCAGTAATTGAAGATTAATTGTATGTAACTGAACATCATATTTTTTAAATAAGTTTTGGGTTTAATAGTGATTGCAGGCCGTTGACAAGAAGAAAGTGAAACATATATATAATCTGAGGGCACACCAGTCATGACTCACCTGGCAAAAAATGCAATTCTGGTTTTTAATTCCAACAGTAATTATAGGCAGTTCTCAATATTTGAGAGTTTGACCTCTGTAGAATTTAATGTTTAAATTGTTATAAAATTAGTGTATATAAATCGCATGCATCAATGATTGTGATATTCTGCCAACGGTTAATTATCTGGAAATTATATTTACATTTGTTGATGTAATAATAATAATAATAATACACTCTTTGAGATAAATTAATTTCGTATGTCTGTTGAATAATATCTAAAACTAATAATAAAGTATTTATATCGGTGGTGGTATGACTTAAATCTATGACCTTATATATTATAAACATTTTTTATATAAAAAAATTTAAAAAAGGATAAGGTTTATCTACAATATAAGGGTAGGGTAAAGTCTCTTTTTCTTTTATACGATATTAATATCAGGTAGGGTGAGCCGTTAATTACCTTTAAGCGTAAACTTATACACATAAAAGATATAATGTCTTCATAAGCACCGTGACTAGAATAAAAAAAAATTAGTACTCCTTAAAAATTGGATACTTTTTAAATTATCGTATGTTTCACTTTTTCAACAAATGAACCCATGGAAGATGTGTTTATAGATTATAAACTAAATTATTAAGAAATATTGTTTGTCAACACAATGTAATTAGTTTTTAGGCCGACACATATTCAAAGGCTTAATTACTTTATCTAACAACACTACACACGAGCTGCTTAATGATTTCTGATGGTATGCTACATTCTTAATTAATCTGGTGGGTCATACACAAAACTTGAGGAATTGAAGCATCAGAGACTTGTTGTTGGGGCAAAAATATTACTAACATATAATGTAAATCGAAACAAGCCCTGGGCTTATATGAAACATATGATAGCACAACATTAATATTGTCAAAAATCTAGTTAGTTACCAATAAGCTATATTTGGTCAAAGTAATCTTGTAAAAAAAATACAAATTTAAATTCTAAAAAATATATTTGTTAAGAGAGATATATATTTTTTTTACGCTTTAAACTTTAAAATAGTAAGATACCCTTCAATGAATAATAATAAAAAAAACTAACTACCTTGCTTGAGTTGGTATATGTTTGTAGAGTAGGTTGTGAATATAATGTTACCAATAAAGAATTACCATAAATCATCAATCATATGTTAATTTAGGTTATAAATATAAGATTTATTTTTTAAATTTATTAACTCTTTTTTAAACTATCTATATTGATACTTTTTTAACAATAATAAAATAAAAAAAATAAATAATAGAGTTAAAAAAATGATTAATATGTTATAAGAAAGATATAATATTATAACTAATTTTATCAATCTAATTAAATTAGTCAAATATATTATATATTTAAAATTAAATAAATATTTATTAAGTCTAATCATATCCCGAGGTGAGGCTTATCACATAGTCACACTTACACATCTCTGTTATTAACTTGCTCATATTGAAGATGCTGCAAGTATCAAGTATTTGCCGTCACAACTAGGACTAACCAAATTTTAGAAGACACCACATTGTAATTCAAAACCTTAATGCTCGAATTTATGGGTCTTTTTACCTTATTATATATCTATTATTAAGTCCAACTTTATCTAACGTGAGACCTTTTCAATCAACTTAAGTTTCCTCACATTTAGACATCCTAATAATGACTTCCTCAAGTGTAAGTTTATTAACTCTTTTTTGTTTTTTTACTAACTATAAATATTATCTTATTAAAGATAATTATATTTAAAATACTATTGAGTATTAAATATAAATATTTTTCATAATAAGAATTTAAATTTTAATTTATCACGTTGATAAGAGATTAATTTTTTTTACTAAATTCAATACCCTTATATTGAAGATGTCATAAACACTAAGTCTTTAGTAAACGCTGAACTAAGGCTAACCCACTTTAAGCGTGAGCTTTAAAGTTGCACTATTATCTGGTGTTGGAAACAAGGAACCAAGGGCGGGACTTGTGAATTATCCATAAATTTAATTGATAAAAATATAAGATATACGACTATTTAGAACGTATTCAATCCCTATAGAGTATTATTTTATTATAGTTACAGTTGTAACACTTGAGGAGGCATCATAACTTATAGGTATTTAAGTTTACGTATTAAGGTAATAGACAATTTACCTTACCCTTAAAATTATATATGAGCTCAATATTTTTCTAAATTTTTTTTACAAAAAAAAAAAACTTTAGGGGGGGTTGGGAGTGTCTTAGCCATCATATAAGGGTTCAATTAGTGAAGGGGTAAGATATGCGATCATTTAGAGCATGTTTAATCCCTAAGGAGTACTATTTTTTTATGGTTCTTATCGCGATATTTGGGGAGGCATCATAACTCTTCGGTATTTAGATTTACGTATGAGAATAATAGACAGCTTGTCCTACTCAATATTAGTATCGTTTAGGAGAAAATAATTGTAGATGAGCTCAACTTATTTTTAAAAAATTTTAGTACTAAAAAAAAAACCTTAGGGGGTCTTAAAAAAAAAAAGGAAAGAAAACGTATCCTACATGGCTCTACCTTATAACTCAATAACATTAACGGGCACATAGTAATGGAACCATAAGAGTCTTACAGATAATAATATTTCTTCTATAAAAACATTTGTGTCACTCTAATTTTTTTATTTGTGCCAAACAAATAATAAAAAGACCATTTGTGTCCCTGTCGTTGTCTTTCTTTTCGGGTCATTTCCCATTCACATTTTTATTTTGAAAAAAGAGCCTTTATTCCAAATTTCTTAAAAACTTTTTTCATTGTATCAAAACATGACCTACCAGTAAACGCTTGAACTGGGCGCTGGTATTAATGAAGTCAGCGAGGGTTGAATTAAGTAAGGAGTCATCATAACAACTTGCTGATCAATATAAAAGTGTTGCCTTTCATACTTCACACAACTCCTAATTTGTCCTCTTCTTTCCCCCGCCTCATTTATTAGTATTAACCGATTTAATAATAATAATAATAATAACTAGTTCATATTTTATTTTTTTCCTTGTAAAGGTATAAACGGGTTTTTTTTCTTATATAAGTTAAAAGGAAACACACACAAGACAAATATCATTTTTCAAATCCCACCTTAACGTATTTATCTAATTTAAAGAAATTAATTTAATTAAATATAATATTTAATTATAAAATATATGATACAATCGCTCTAAAATATTTTTATATAACCTTAATTACATATCAATTTATAAATTAAATAAAATAATTTTAGAAAAGATATATATAAAAAATAAAATAAGAAAAAGTTTTACATTTGTGATCAGAAAAATATTATAATCTTTCTTTCTTTTTCTTTTTCAATATATAAATTCTCAGTTAGTTTGTTTTTTGTTTTTCAAAAATTAGAAATGCTTATAGAGAATTAAATTAATTTATTTGAATAGCTTTAACTACCTCACCATGCCAACCGAGCATATGAAATACTATAATATTCCGTTTTCTAAATCATCAGATTGAGTTAACATACATTGAACTCCGTGAAAAAATACCTTAAAATACCTAACTTCACTTTATCTTTTCATGATAACACATGACTAAGCTTGTTTAGATTCAGTGTTCATTACATTTAAATTTATTTGCTTAAATGAAATTAATCTTTTTGAAAAGCAACAGATTATTGAAAAATTACTAAAAAATCTCTCCTCCAAAAATTTATTACTAAAAGGCACTTAATAACACGATTTTAAGTGGTTGTAACTCTTATTTAATTATAGTAAATATATCTTTATTTATATATAAATATTTTTATTTTACATATAATATAAATATTATTAAAAAAAGGTTTTTTACCAATAATATTTATAATGGGAGATTTTTGAACAATTTATTTGTCTAGAGTAGTGTTCATTTGTTAAAGTTAAGAAATATTTAAAATATAAGAATGCATTGTCATGAGGGAAAGCTCCTTCCGAACGGCTGAAAGCTAATTGCATGACAATGAGGAGTGGATCCCAACCAAACCACACTTAGAGCTAAAGGAATATATAAAACATGCATCACTTGAATTGTGTAGCGCAGAATATGTAGAAAATGTTTAGACTCAATAATTAAAAATAAAGAAAGAAATAAATAAAAGAACATGCAACTGGGTTATCCACATCATCATCATGAGAGGAAAGAAAACAATTCTTCCGCCTAGGAAGAACACAGGATTCAGAGGGAAAATGTGAGTATTTATAAAAGGAAAACATGTTTTATTTATTTATTTATTTGCTTTGTCTATTTATAGGACAGGAATATTAATAAATCAAATAAAATATTTATGTAATATAAAAAGAAAAACAAATATTTTCATACGATATTTTGAACTAAAGTAGTATCACGTTTTTTAGGATTTTAATTTAATGTACTCCCTCTAATCTCTTTTATAAAATACTTTATAAAAAATGAGTGGTTTTTATATATTATAATTAGTTATTAAGTGGGATATTAATTATATTTTTAAAATTAAATCTGTTTAAAATTTGATATATTTTTTCCTTATTCGCTTCTTAAAATGTAATTTATTGTCTAAAATATAGCAAATTTATTTTCTATTTTTCAACAAATTTTATATATTGATAACTTTTTCTTAATTTTGATGAGATTGTTGAAATTGAATGTACAAGAAAGCGGGGTTAACATTTGAAAAAGTCAAACTACTCACATTATTATTAAGGAACTCTATAAAGGAGATTAAAATAAAGAAAATAATTATTAATCAAGTGATTAGTATTAATAACATTCTCTTACATAAAGTTAGCTCTATATTTAAATAATATTTTATATTTATCTAAAAAATTTACTACTTTTAGTTTTCATCCCAAATTAATTATATATCTATATGATATATTTTTCACATAATTCTTTTCTCTCTCTCTCTTTTATTAGAAATCATAAACTATACTACATGCTTTACATGGTATAAGTAACAACTAATTAAATCGTCTAAATTAAAAAATATTATTAAAATTAGTTAAGAGTTAAAATATATAATTTTTTAAAATATACATTTATTAATGATGATCAAGAGTGAGAAGTAATAAAATGTTAGAAGAAAACTTGAGGTAAAAAAAAGAGATAAAAGATATATAACTTAAGATAAAATTATCTAAAATATTTTATTTTTACTTTTATTATTTTATTTATCAATATTTTTATAGAATTAAAATAATATAAAATATTAAAAATAGAAGTGAAGATAATTTTTATTGTACTAAATAAGAAAAATAAAATATTTCATTTTCAGTTGGACTTCTCTCTTCCACTTCTATTATACTAAAAATGCTGTTAGTTTGGCAAGTAATTAATCATGGTGGCTGCTTTCTTGGCAAAATAAAAATAATTGTGGCTGCCACGCTAGCTAGTATAATTAATTTGATGTTAAATTGAGATTAAGAAAAGAGAACGCGTTGCACGAACCAACTAAGTAATTTCAAGCAAAATCCGAGGGCAAATAAACCAACTTTCTAACGCCTATATAATCCCCTGCTTCCTCCTCTTCTCCCCTCATCCCTTTTTCTCATTCCCTGAGAAAGTTACATTTTGTGCCTCATTACCAGAAACACAAAAATATATCCTTCTCGCAGGTATTTATTTGTAGAATAATGCTGATTTGTCTAATATGCTTTGGCTTTTTCTGATGAATTCACTTGCTATCTTAGTTAACCATTTCTGTACAAAACATGAAGGCCAATTGTTTGTTTTGTTGTCTCTCATTATCTCTCTCTCTCTCTATATATATAACTCAGCGCCTTTTCTTTTCTTTCTGATGTAGAAAATGTTGGAGAATGTGGAAGAATTGAACTTGGACAAAGTGATTGAAGAGTTTGAGGCACTAACAAAGGATGCTGAACGGGTTCAGAAGGAGAAACTTAGAAGGATCTTGCAAGACAATGCTTCAGCTGAATACTTGCAGAATCTGGGTTTAAATGGAAGAACAGATCCTGAGAGCTTCAAGGCCCGTGTCCCACTCGTTACCCACAAGGACTTGGAGCCTTATATCACCAGAATCATTAATGGCGATGAATCTTCCATTCTCACAGGGAAGCCGATCACAACAGTGTCTTTAAGGTGTTTGTTTTTTGTTTGTTACTTGTGTTTTGTTTCATCTTGTTTCATTAATCTTACAGACATGTTCTTGCTGCAGCTCTGGAACTACTCAGGGCAAGCCCAAGTTTTTACCATGGAATGACGAATTATGTGAAACCGCTGTGCACATGAATCAGACCTCTTTCGCCTTTAGGAACAGGTATTTTCCATATCACAAAGCTTTGTTTCTGGAACTTGTAACTAATAAAACAATCTCATTATAATGCAGAGAGTTTCCTATAAAAAATGGGAAAGCTTTGAGCTTTATATATGGCAGCAAGCAATTCAAAACAAAAGGGGGTCTCACGGCTGGAACTTCCACAACAAATTTGTTCAGACATGAAAAGTACAAGTGCACGATGAAGAAACTTCAGTCACAATGCTGCAGCCCAGAAGAAGTAATTTTTGGTCCTGATTATCATCAATCATTGTACTGTCATCTGTTATGTGGCTTAATTTTCCGTGAGGAAATTCAACTGGTTTCTTCTACATTTGCACATAGCATTGTGCATTCATTCAGAACCTTTGAACAAGTTTGGCAAGAACTCTGTGCTGATATCAGAGATGGGGTTCTCTCGAGCAGAGTCACGGTTCCATCGATTCGAACGGCGATGGCTAAGCTTCTGAAACCAGATGCACAGTTAGCTAACCTGATTGAGAAGAAATGTATGGGACTGAATAACTGGTATGGGCTAATACCAGAGATTTTCCCTAATACTAAGTACGTGCATGGGATTATGACTGGGTCAATGGAGCCTTATGTGAAAAAGTTGAGGCACTATGCTAGGAAGCTGCCTCTGTTGACTACTGATTATGGAGCTTCTGAAGG
The DNA here is from genome assembly GCA_037074615.1 of Leucaena leucocephala. NCBI lineage: Eukaryota > Viridiplantae > Streptophyta > Magnoliopsida > Fabales > Fabaceae > Leucaena > Leucaena leucocephala. The sequence continues at coordinate 1,169,402 of CM073558.1, read as the reverse complement.
TTGTATTGCTGCAAATGTGAACCCTAAGCTGCCTCCTGAATTGACGACTTATGCTGTTCTTCCTCATCTTGGTTACTTTGAATTCATCCCTCTCAGTGGGTCAGAGCCAGTGGGCTTGACTCAGGTGAAGGTCGGTGAAGAGTATGAGATTGTTACCACCAATCCAGCAGGTAGCTTCATCTTGTTCATTTCAGCTTTTTAGTTTTTGCTGTCATTTTTGAACTCGTCCTTTAACTGCAGAGAAAACACGACTACACAAACCCCACATAATCATGCTTCCTGTAGTTTTGATCAGATTGTGAAACAATTCAATTTTTATAATTTTAATTTAATTAAAACTCAATCTTAAAACTTAAAATTTTATTCCTCTGCTTTCATAAAATATATAATTATATTTTCTAAAATAGAGATGTTAATAATTTAAATGTTTAAATTATAGAAATTGAATTATATTGAATCAAAATTTAAAATTAAATTACAATCCAGTCAAAATAATAAAAAAATAAATTGTAATATATAAAAGTTTAGAGGCTAGTTAATGACTTTGTAATCTAGTGTAAAAATTAGGTTTACTGTTTTATTGGATGTATCTGTAGTCAATAGTGGTAACTATTCTTACAGCTTGAGAAATAATTTACAGGTCTGTATCGTTATAGGCTGGGGGATGTGGTGAAGGTGATGGGGTTCTATAACTCAACCCCAGAGCTCAAGTTTGTTCGTCGGAGCAGCCTTCTGCTTACGATTAACATCGACAAGAACACCGAGAAAGATCTGCAGTTGGCTGTAGATGAAGCGGCGAAGCTAGTAGCAGAAGAGAAATTGGAAGTTGTTGACTACACAAGCCATGTTGACTTATCTGCTGAGCCAGCTCACTATGTAATCTTCTGGGAGATCAATGGGGAAGCAAGTGAAGAACTGCTCAGTGAATGCTGCAACTGTTTGGACAAGTCTTTTGTCGATGCAGGCTACACTAGTTCTCGGAAGATCAACAGCATCGGGTCGCTTGAACTCCGAGTTGTGAGGAGGGGAACATTCCAGAAGATTCTAGACCACTTCATAGGATTAGGAGCTGCTGCTAGTCAGTGTAAGACGCCAAGGTATGTGGCTCCTTCACATGGTAAAGTGTTGGAAATCTTGAGTGAGAATGTCGTCAAGTCCTATCTCAGTACTGCTTTCAATTGATGGGTTTGGAAAGGCTTCCCTTTTCTTTATTTCTGATCAAATCCTGCCACTTTGTTTAGATATTCCTCATCGTGATAACATCTATCACAAGTCGAAATAAAAGAACTAGGATAATGTTCCAGTTTTGTCCTTAAAATTTGTGTTCCATATCCATGTCTTTCTTTTAGGATTCAAGTTTCTGTTTTTGTATCAATGGCTTGATATGGTAAAATGAACTGACAACAGATTCCTTCGTACCACCGTAGTGATCTCTCTGCAGATGCCAATTATTACAATTACGACAATTTGTATAAGGTTCATTATTTAATTATATGGCAATGTGTGTATCTATGAACCATAATGAATTTGTAGGTTCATCTGACAATAATTAGCATTGAAGTATGAATATGGATTGATAAATTGAATCGTATTTAAACAAAGTATATCCCTATATTAATAAAATACGCAAAATCTAATAGTACTTGAACTCTACCAATAATCATGCACAGTCAGAAAGAGAGATATAATAACAGTTAACAAGTCATTTTATCATATATGAAATGGTATAAAAATACAATAAAAAAATAATGACTTGTATAATTATATCCTGGAAGAGAGCATCATTAATAATAATTTTATATCTTATCCCATATTTTTTTATATAATTATCTGATTGAATTAGATTTGAGTATATATTGTCAATCTTAAGTGACGATAATTTTTCTAAAGGTATTTTTGTGTATTAATAAAGATTTGAATTTAAAATTTTATATTTAAATGATTAAAAAAATTATTATGACTAACGTCTTTTAGTCCTTATCTTATCATGTATTTTTTTGAATATGATGTAATGTAAAATGTTGAACTACATGGGGAAAAAAATCTCCCAAGTCACAATGCACTAGATTGCGGGGTTTTCCAAATTTTTGCAGAGTAGTGGAAGACAACTAGTAAGGGAGACAACACGCACACGTACACACACACACATATGCGGTTTGCACGTGCTATATATAAAGGAAATTTTGCAATAATGGTGGGAAAGCTCGTTTAGTTGAGGCAGCTGTAGCACTTATCAACATTAGTCATAGCTTCATTATATTATGTCTGAAATGGATGTGAAAGATTCAAGGAGTGGCCAAACGGAAGGGGTTCTTGAGCAATTTCAGTAAAAAGAAGCTTGAATCTTTTATATGGTCTCTGTATATTTGGATAAGGATAAGGATAAGGATAAACACGCGCACATATATAGTGAATGAATAGAATCATGTAGATGATAATACTGTTTGAATATAATTTAAAAAAAAAAACTTATACAAAATAAAAGAACACTTTTCGATAATTTTTGAAAAAAAAAATTATAAAAAATAATTTATAAAAAAATAATTTTAAATAAATAAATATTTATATTATTATTCCTAAAATGATTTTTATAAATAATAAATTATTAAAAATTTATTTAAAACTATCATTTTAAATCATAATTTATTCTAAAAGATTTTTTAAATAAATAAAATTATTTATTTTTTAAAAAAATCAAATTAATAACGCAATGCCTCTCGGAATTTGGAGCCTTTTTATTTCGTTTTCTTACATAAAATAAATTACCATAAATTGAAATTTATGCAGTGATTAACTTGATCGATTAATTATCATCCTTAAACAAGCTCTGGTTTAATCAATCAGCACATTATTTAAATTTAAATGAATAAAGAAATCGACCTACTTTGATCGGGTAATTTTAAAGGGAACAAAATTATTAATTTACTGTAAAATAAATTTATTATTTTTATTCTTAAACTTATCAACGTTAGGGCTTTATTTTTTGTTAGTATAAAAGCTTTTAAAAAAGGGTTGGGCTCATCCACTATTTAAAGGTATAGTAAAATCTCACTTCCCTTTAGGTGATATTAATGTTGAACAGCACAAACCGTATATTACCCTTACCTAGGTATTTAGGAGTTATGATGCCTCCTTAAGTATTGCAACTAGAACTATAATAAAATGGTATTCTCTAAAGATTAAATATACTCTAAATGATCGCATGTTTTACTCTTTCGTTAATTGAACCTACGGATAGGTTATGTGGGCTTTACAGTTCACATAGAAAGAGAATTACAGGCTCCTTTTTTTATGTGAGAATTTTTGGAAAGGGATTTGGTTTACTCATGATCTAAGAGTAAGATGAAATCTTCTTTCCTCTTATATAATACTAATATTGAATAGAATAAACTATTTATTATCTTTAAATATAAATTAATTATGGGTTCCTTTTTTTCTTGGTAAAGAAGAGGGCTATACGCCCGAATTAATCCATCTAATTACACTATAAGGGGATGACTTCCCAAATACTCAGTAGAAACAAGAGTCCTCAACTGTGAAGGATAATAATAAAATAACGCTGTGTTCTTCAAACCTTCCGTAGCAAGGGCATCCGCAATTTTATTCTGACCTCTAGAAATATTTTGAATTTTCACCTCCCAAGATAACTTCAGAAGATTCTGAATTTGATATATCAGTAAACTACATCTTCCTCCAGTCATTTTTGTCAACATATTGATCACATTCTTAGTATCCGATTCCAGAATAATTTTCCTAAATCCTTGCTCCCAAGCTATTTCAAGCCCTTTATAGATAGTCCACTGTTCTGCTTCAACCACAGTGCACATGCCCAACTGATTTGTAAATCCAATAATCCAATTCCCATAACAACCCTTATAACCCCACCACATCCAGCTTTACTGTTTGATACAGAACAAGCTCTATCCACATTAAGTTTGACCTACTCCATCGGTGGAGGTTGCCAATTAATTGAATTTGAAACCCCTAAATCATTAAGAACTTGATCCTGTTGCATTTGCACAAATCCTTTCCAAGTTTGCAAGATCATCAAATCAGGGTTCAATGGTTTAACAAATTCCTGATCAAAAGTAGATTGATTTCACCACTTCCAAAGCTTCCATATTGAAACTCCCCATAACAGACTCCAATTGGTATTGTCATCCACACCTATCTTCCTTATAAGATTCAAAGCAAACCAATCTCTTAAAGATGTCATAAAGAAGGAAGAATAAAATCTGGGGTGAACTAAACTTCGCCAAATTTGGGTAGCATAAGAACAATCTTGAGGAATATGCAAAACATCTTCAATATATTCACTGCAGTAATAACACAGCACTATTTGAAGACCATTTGCTTCTCCATTCATTAGTCAAAAGCCGGTTATTAAATATTAACCACATAAAAACTCTAATACGCTCAGCACCTTTCCACTTCTAGATGTCTTTGTAGATAGGACTACAATTATTCTCATCTTGATTTTCAATGAGGTAATATGCACTCTTAATAGTAAAACAGCCATCAATGGTAGCATTCCAAAGCATAACATCATTCCCTGCTTCTTCCATAGAAGGTATCATACTTATTAACCGTTGGAAAGCATTACTTGGGATAAGCCCAGCTAGACTTTGGTACTTCCAAGTTCCTCCCTCGACCCAATTAACTACTTTACTATTTTCTTCTTCAATGGTGAGTGGCCTAAGACACATCCCCTTTAATGTTGAATTAGGAAACAACCACTTATCCGTAAAGAAATTAACCAGTTGCCAATTCTTGATCTGACATCTAGTCCCTAATTCCAATATTTCCTTTTGTTGTGATATGAACTTCCACAGAGCAGAATCTCCCTTTCTAGCATCCAATAAATTGACCTCATTTCTCAAGATATATTTGTATAACAAAACATCAACCCACAAACCTTTGTCACCATTCACAATCTTCCAAGCAATTTTCGCACCACATGCACGATTAAACGACTCCAATTTCTTGAAACCAAGACCACCATATAATTTAGATTTAACAATCTGCTCCCATCCAATAGGGTGAAAACCATGTGATCCTTGACTATTTCCCCATATAAAATTTCTTTGCAATCTCTCAATTTCCTGGCAAATAGAAACCGGAACTTTAGCAACTTGTATAGGATAGACAGGTATGGAACTCAGAACAGATTTGGCTAAGGTGATCCTGCCAGCAACTGAAAAAGTGCTCTCTTTCCATGAAGAAAGCTTCGATTTAAACCGATCAATAATGAACTAGAAGTATCCATAGGCTTCCTTCATCTGATAATTGGAAACCCTAAGTATTTCCCTATATCCACTAAAACAGACATTCCTGTAATCCCACTGATTCTTCTCTTACTGTTAACCTGGACCTTAGGAGAAAATAATATTGAAGATTTGCTCTTATTAATCTTCTCCCCAAAGGCTATACAAAATTTATCTAAGCAATTCATCATACATGTGGCTTGATTCTCAGTTGCCACTCCAAACAAAAGCAGATCATCTGCAAACATAAGATGAGATATGTATAGACCGCCTAGTAATGTAAATAGGTTTCCAATTCCCTGCATTCACTGAATCATTAATTATATGGGTTAATATTTCCATGCAAAGCACAAACAAGAGGGGTGAGATAGGATCTCCTTGACAGAGCCCTCTTTTAGGATAGAAAAATTCAGTTTGAGCTCCTTTCCACAACAAATTATAAGCAACAGATGTAACACAATTCATAATAAGATTAATAAGTTTAAAATCAATACCAGCATCAATAAGTACCTGTTGAAGAAACTCCCATCTAATACGATCATATGCTTTCTTCAAATCAATTTTTAAAGCCATTAAACTAATTTTACCTTTAGCCTTCTTCATTGTATGCATTATCTCTTGGCCAATTATAATATTGTCCTGTATGCATCTACCTTTTATGAAACTTGATTGAAAGGGAGAAATAATATCATCCATCACCTCCCTTAATCTACTAACAAACACTTTAGTAATACATTTATAATAAACCGTGCATAAAGCAATAGGTCTAAAATGGCCAAACACTTCAGGATTATCCCTCTTCAGTATAAGCGAAATGAGAGTCCTGTTTGCCTTAGTTTTAAAAGTTCCACTTTCAAAAGCATCTTTCACAAATTTACAAACAGAATTACCTATTGTACTCCAATTAGCTTGATAAAATATAGAAGAAAACCCATCAATACCAGAAGCCTTATAAAGTCCCATAGAAAAGAGGGCTTCCTTAATATCCTTATCATTAGGCACTTGACTTATATTACGAAGACGATCTTTAACCTCACAAGGAAAAAAAGTTAAGGTTTGCAGATTACAATTATTACTATCAGAAACATTATAAAGACTCTTAAAATAATCTATAGCCATCAATATTAATTGGGATTCATTATCAACCCATATCCCTTTAGAATCCTTAAAAGATCTAACTCGATTTCTCCTTTTTCTCCTTTTTGTTTTAAGATAATAATACTTCGTATTATGGGTTCCTTTCTGTCTCATTCATGAAAACATTAATATGAGGGCCCAATCAATTAAACCTGGACATTTGTCAGAAGTGCCTTGGGCTTTCACGACTCGACCCGACCCATTAAATCGCTAGGTATTATTTGTTCTCTAAAAAGTGAGATTTTGGTTTGATACCAGAACTCAATTTACTTTATTTTTTATATTTATTTATTAAATTAATATACTTAACTTATAAATAAATTAAAAAAATTAATATAATCTTTAATCTTTTAAATTTATTTTTACTTTTATTGTGATTCTTTAAATTTTTTTCTATCCAAAATATTAATCCTTATGATTTAACAAAATTATATACCATTTTATTTCTTCACTAAAATAAAAAAATTTATAAATTTGAGGAACCAAAATTTATATTACTAAAATATTTTAGAGATATCATATCCCATTAGTTATAATCAAATAATTTATTTAATTAAATAGTTTTTATATTAAAGACTAAGAATGTATTTTATACTAAGGATCACAATTAGATAAGATAGAAACACTACTCTCTTATTATAATTACACAGTAATCAAACCTTAATCAATAAAAATAGTGATTGAGCTTCGATAAATACACAAATAGAACACAAGAAATGTGAAAAGGCTTCAATTTTTGCTTACTATTATTTCTTCCACAAACAAACTGTGTCGCAAATCCCAGAAAACCCATACTTGTAATTAATTTTCCTGTGGTTTTCCTTCTTCCTCTTCCACACCAAATTCACCAAAAACCCACTAAACCTATTCGCCATGGAAGAAGAAGCTCCGTGATTATTCCCTGACGAAGATCTCAAGTTTTGAACATCATAAAACTGTGTGTTGATCTGCTTTGAGCCTTCAAGAGATGGCAATGCCATCATGTGTCTTTCGATCACATGAGACAGTGATACCAATTCATAAGAATCATATAATGGACTCCCACAATCCCATATGCCAAAACCTTCTTCTTCTTCTTCTTTTTCACGGGCTCTTCTTGTCACCTTTTGTAATTAATCTCTGAAAGCGCCAGGAGTTTCTCAAACTCTTCATCTTTTTAAGTTTAGATCTGCCATGGAATAGGACAAAACAGAATAAAAATTCCTGAGATTCACAAGTTGGCATGTGTAGGATCACCATTATCATCAGAATCTTGAAGGGTTTTTGTTTAACAAATAAATAATTGGCTTTGTGGGTTTGTCAGGGAATATGACAGATCAATTTACTTAAATAATAGGTTTAGATCACATTAAGCAAATAATCTATCAGTTGTTGTTGTAGAATTACATTGCGACTATCATTTTATAATCGTTTTTCTTTCAAGTATATGATGAAACTAACCAATGATACAATGAATGGCCTAAAATTAAGAGATTTTTTTAAGTTCAGGGGATCTGTAATACTAATTATAAATTAAATCAGTTGGAGATTATCATTTAGACAATTAGCGAAATCCATTTCAAGTCATATTTGATTGTTCATTTATCATTTGCTTTTTGTTTTTGCCAATAATTATTTGCTTAAATAAAAAATACACCTCGTAAGTATTTTATGCCATTTATTTATAGAACCCAATATATATAATTAATTTTCAACTATCTAATTTTTTAATTAAGACATCTCTTTCATTCGTCACTAGACAAGTTTCCATTTTCTGCAATGTGTTATCAAATTTTTTATCTCAAAGTATTCTATTTATATAAAAAAACAATCCTATATTTTATAAAAATATTTTTCAATGTCGATATTTGAAGAAAATATTATAAAACAACCAAAAATAAATGAGACGGTTTTAACGTTTCTAGAACAAAAAAAAAACAAAGATATTATTATTTTTTGAGTATAAGCGATATCTTTTCTAAATTCTTCTTTTTGAATTGATGTGATAAAGAAGTGTTATATCAAAGAGTATATCATTCCTATATCGTCTGAAAAAGAAGCTTTCAAAGTTTCAAGAAAGTACAGGGAAGATCTAGCCAAAGTATCAAGATGATTCATTCATTCGTTCCTTCCCAATGCTTAATCTAATCCACAAAGACCCAAAATTTTAAAAAAAGATTCAAACTTTTTGCCTTATAGCCACCTAAACAAATAACCATAAATTTAGAAATAATAATAAATTCATCACTTTTGCTGAAGAGGACTTGCCCATTTCTAGAGACTACCCTACAACCCAACAACCACTAACCACACTAGCCCTCCACTCTCTTCTTTCATTCTAGCAATCACTTAACTCCTTTTTCCAGCTCCTGATTTTCTTTATATCTCTTTAATTGCCCTTCAAATCACATTCTCTCTCTCCCTCTCACGTGAAAGAAAGCTACAGCGGAGAATAATGATGTGAAAGCTTATTTTGTCTCTTTTTTATTGGAACATCTGATATTCTAAATCTACCTCACTTTAATTTTAAGGATTTATTCGGGACTATAAAAGGTAGCAAAATCCTTCCACCAAATATTTAATATTACTATATTTTTAAGATTCGAATTCAAAACCTCTTATTGTAACTTCATACAGTTGAACTAAGTGGCTGGGGTCAGCTTATTTTGCTTTTGTTATAATGGTTTGCGGCGTGTTACTATGGCAACATTTGACTGGTTCATCGTTTAGTCCTATGAGCGTTGAGCACAATTAAAAGGATATAGCACGCGCAAAGCAACCATTTTTATAGTACTTTGCCTTAGTTAGTTCTGTCCCCTGCTTTTTGTCTTCCACTCCCTACAGCAACAATAATAATAATTTGTTTATTTATTCAAACCTGTTATCCGCATATCCTTCAATAATAGCATAGTAGATAGTTTACTTGATTGTTTGACTTATTTCTTGTTTCTGACTATAATGATTACTTGGTTGAATCTTTCATTTCAAGTCACCCTTAAGCCCTTCATCTTTAATATAAGTAGTTTTTGGTGCAACATCATCCCAAGTGTGAATTTAACTCCCTGGCGTTTTGGTTTGTAACTAGGACAAGTTAGTTATGATTGAAAACTAGGAATATAACCATATTAAATGAATCCACTCATTGCTTGGGAATGGAATCTACCTAGAATTATTCTATCCAATGTATTAGGTTATTTTTTTAGTAGTACCATGCTCAGAGACAACTGGATTCATATTATATATATATATATATATATATATATATATATATATTGCACAACCCCATATCAGACATTTATGGATAGATCCAACATTAGATAGTTTCTTGTCACCACCAACATTACACGTGGATTTCTATCCACAACGGTCGCCCATCATTTATAAATAATAATTGGAATTTGCAGAAAGAAACAGAGATGATGAGGCGGCAGGAAGGAAGGAATCTGCTGTCGGATATCTGCACCATACGAACGAAGCCATAGATACAAAGACAGAGACTTTAAGCAGAGCAAGGAGAAATGGATATGGCGAAAAGTTTAAGGACGACTTACATACAGTTCTTTGGACATTTGCTATCACTTCTCTGTTTTTCTTTTTTAAATATAGGGCCACATGTGATGTTTCAAACGATGAAGAATATCCAGGTGTCGTGCTTTTACTGGAAAAGCTGATAGCAAATCCTTAAAGAACTGTACCTAAATTTTGTCCCGGGACAACGTTGAAGATAAGTGATTGGATTTGATAGGATAAACTTAAGGAAGCTTTTCAAATTGCTATATTTCCCACAGTGATTTCATCAGTCGAAAGCAGTACTGAGATAGCTCTTCGCAACATTCTCACTCAAGATTTGCAACACTTTACCGTGCGCAAGGCCTACACACCTTGGTGTCTTGTACTGGCTAACGGCAGCTCCTAATCCTAGGAAGTGGTCTAATATCTTCTGGAATGTTCCTCTCCTCACAACTCGGAGTTCAAGCGGCCCGATGCTGTTGGTTTTGCGAGAGCTAGTGTAGCCTGCATCAACGAAAGACTTGTCCAGACAGTTGCAGCATTCACTGAGTAGTTCTTCACTTGGTTCCCCATTGATCTCCCAGAAGATCACATAGTGACCTGGATCAGTGGATAAGTCAACATGGCTTGTGTAGTCAACAACTTCCAATTTGTCTCCTGCTACTAGCTTGGCTGCTGCCTCCACAGCTAACTGCAGATCTTTCTCAGTGTTCTTGTCGATGTTAATCGTAAGCAGAAGGCTGCTCCGACGAACAAACTTGAGCTCCGGGGTCGAGTTATGGAACCCCATCACCTTCACCACATCCCCCAGCCTATACCGATACAGACCTGTAAATTGTTTCTCGAGCTGTTAGAATAATAACCAAATTCTTCTATGCCATGTTTAGTAGTGTCTAAAAACTATATCAAGAAGTACGAATATCTGAGGATTATGTAAGCGTGCTGACATTGAAAAGCTCAAATGAACAAGAAGATAAAATCAAGGTACAAAATCTAATTGCATTAGACAGAGCATATGCAAATCCAACGGTCGCGACCAATAACTAACAAAACACCTACCTTTCAAGGCTATGCTACATGTTATATTAATCTGATTAGGTAGACAACTTTACAAATCAGCAAGAAAAAAAAAAACAAGTCTATTAGGTCCCATGAAGGGCGTATAAAAAATATCTGCATCACCCACTTCTTGGGACCCCTATCGGGGGAAGACAAAATAGAAGAAAGAAGGTTAGATAAAACCCCAGCAGGTCTTTTTCTAAAAGAATTTGTGAAGGAATTTCATTTTCCAGGTCATATTCTCAGATAATTAATGCATCAAAAGATGAATGAATCATACAAGTGTCCTTAATAGCTAAGGAAGAATTCAGTACCGGCTGGATTAGTGATAACGATCTCATACTCCTCACCGATCTTCACCTCAGTCAGGCCCACTGGCCGAGGATCAACACAGAGGAAATTGGTTTGCTCCAGCTCAGTGAGAGGGATGAATTCAAAGTAACCGATATGAGGAAGCACCGCATAAGTGGCCAATTCAGGGGGTAGTTTTGGGTTCACATTTGCTGCAATCCATCCTTCAGAAGACCCATAGTCAGCAGTCAACAAAGGCAGCTCCCCAGCATAGTGCCTCAACTTTTTCAAATAAGGCTCCATTGACCCAGTCATGATCCCATAAATGTACTTAGTATTGGGGAAAAGCGCCGGTATTAACCCATACCAGTTGCTCAGTCCCATACTTTTCTTTTCAATCAGGTTAGCCAACTCCGGGTTTGGTTTCAGAAGCTTAGCCATGGCCATTCGAATGGATGGAACAGTAACTCTGCTTGTGAGGACCCCTTCTCGGATGTCAGCGCAGAGCTCTTCCCATAACAGTTCAAAGGTCCTAAATGCATGCACAATGCTGTGTGCAAATGTAGAAGACACCAGCTGCACCTCCTCGCGGAAAATTAATCCACACAACAGATGGCAGTACAACGATTGATGAAAATCAGGACCGAATATTACTTCATCCGGGCTGCAACTATGGGACTGAAGCGCCTTCATCGTGCATTTGTACCGTGCATTTCTGAACAAATTGGTTGTAGCAGTTCCAGCCGCCAGACCCCCTTTCGTTTTGAACTGCTTGCTGCTATAAATGAAGCTCAAGGCTTTCCCATTTTTTATAGGGAACTCTCTGCATAATAAAGAACAGAAGAAAAATGCAATTCACTAAGGCTAAGTATGGTTTTGGTTGGAAACTTTTACTACTAAGCAAATGAAGTCCAAAAGAAAAAAAAAAAATTGAACACCTGTTCCTAAAGGCGAAAGAGGTCTGATATATCTGCATTGTGGTTTCGAATAATTCATCGTTCCAAGGTACATACTTTGGCTTCCCCTGTGTGGTTCCTGAACTGCAAGAACATCTCCATGAGATTTCTACTCAACTAATAATAGCTGCTGAAATGGTTTGAGGGGGGGGGGGGGAAATTATCCTGACCTTAAAGACATTGTTGTGATTGGCTTTCCTGTGAGGATCGAAGAGGCATCGCCATCGATGATTCTCATGATATAAGGCTCCAATTCCTTGTGGGTAACGAGTGGGACATGAGCCTTGAAACTCTCAGGATCAGTTCGTCCATTCAGACCCAAATTCTGAAAGTACTCAGCTGAAGCATTGTCTTCCAAGATCTTTCTGAGTGTCTCATTCTGAACCCTTTCAGCATCCTTTGTCGTTGCCTCAAACTCATCAATCACTTTCTCCATGTTGAATTCTTCCACCTTCTCCAACATTTTCATTCACACAGCTTCAAGTGCTGCAGCTATTCAGAAAGAAAACAAAGCACTCAGTTAACCAGACAAGAAACCAAGCAATTATTTTTCTTGTTTTGTTCAGACTCATCAAATGTTAGTCCGAAAAGGGAAAAAAAAGTGAGATGGGGAAACAGTCAAAGTAAATAGAAAGTGACTGCAGAAAAAGCCAAAAACATATTAAACATATACATTGCATCAGAAAAGAAAAGGGCAGGATAAAATCAAACAGTAGGATTCATTCGTGAATTTTTTTTTACTTTTCCTCGCTACTGGACCCAGATGAGTAATACCTCAGAAACACAAAGTTTGCAAGAAAGAAAGGAGCAGACAGAAGGAAAAACTTGCAGCCCACAGGAAAATGAAATAAGGAGTGAAGGAAGAAGAAACCAATTCAGCAGCTTAGAAGGTGATGAAGTAAGAATTCACATAAACCCTGAGTAGGAGGTCCAAAACAATTAGATCAAATTTCTCAGTTTTGATAATTTCGCATTTTTCTTAGTTCGACGTAAGTCAGGTAAGTCAGAACAACTTCACACGCAGAAACAGAAAGAGTGAGGAGACCATTCTTCAAAGCTATATCTGTTTCATGTGAAGAAGAACACGAATCAAACTGAGGAATTTCGTAGAGTTAGAATTGACAAGAGATGGAGTACAGTGATTATTATCAATTATCAATTTTAAAGCCTATCGAAACAGTAAAAACACAAAAAGCAAAATGGGAAAATGGAAAGGAAGAACAAAAAAAAAAAAAAAGTGGTCCATGAGAAAAGAAGAAGCTGACAGAAAGTAGTGTATAAAGATGACATTTTTGAGATAGAAAATCAAGGCCTATTCAGAGATAATTAGCAGTATTAATTTAGATTAGAGAGAACAGAGAACTCAGAATAGAAGAACAAGGACTACTCCAATTGCTCGAGAAAATTCTTTTTTTTTTTAAAAAAAAAAAAGGAACGATATGAAAAGAAAATAAATAAAAAGAAGTCAACGGAATCATGCCCTGTTTGGTTACCAGTAAAGTATCCATAGAAAACAGAAGAAAAGGCAGCAGAACTAATCTGGGTGTGCTTCAATTTCAACAAAAACGACGACGATAACCACCAAGACTGTAAAAAACATCTCGAAAGCAAATTGAAGCAAACGAGAAATTTGGGGGGGGGGGGGACGTAAAAATGAAAGGTAATCAAAAGTTTTAAACATATTAGAATTGAAAATACAATACCTGGGACAACGATATCAGAGAGAAAATGAAACTTGCTCAGTCAGAGAGAAAAAGGAGGGAAACTTTTAAGGAGGCAACGAACAGAGCGCATGAAGGAAAAGGAATACAGGCAGGATCTTAGAGAGGAAGAAGAAGAGGGGGTGGGTGAGAGAGAGACGAAGCTTTTAGACGAGCTTCTCAGCTAAAAGAAACTTGGAAGCTTCTTACTCGTAATTTTGGGCCTTTAGAGAGAGAAAGTGATAGTAAGATGGTCTATTCCTCTGACTTCTTCTGAGTACTGTGGTGGTGTGTAAGAGGACGAGAAAGGAAGACGGAGCTTAAGATTCTCCTCGGCGATCGCATTTCATTATATAGTGGCATTACCAAACGCCGTCCACTTGCCGCACTTCGAATCGACCATTTTGCCCTTTACTTTGGACTGAAATTACATATGTATGCAATATGGCTTCATTTTTTTGTGACGACAAAATTTGTTGAGAAGAAGAAAAATTGATTGAAAGTAATTGTTTATTCGTTAAAAGGAATAAATATAAGCAAGTGTAACTCCTCTTCTTCATGTGTATACATTATACGTCTGACTATATTTATAATTTATTTTTACATACTCTCACTTCAAATGGTAGGAAAATATATCTTAATTACATATAAAACAAAATAAACTAAAAAGTTAAAAAGCTACCTAACAACTAAGAGAAACTATATAGAGAGTAGGGATTAAATACAGCCTTATCTTAGATCATAACTTATTAAAAGTTAATTTTTTAGTATAAATCTAACTTATAAATATATTTGACTTGCTCTAAAGTTTTCTAAAATAATATATTTTTTAATTATAGTGACATATTTTTATAACATAATTTTATAATAAGTATTCATAATATATACTATAATATGCCCCTTAATATACCTTTGTAATAGTTATAGATTGTATTTTAAAAAATTATAAATAAAATTTTTATAATATTAATAAGTCTAAAATTAAAATATAACTCAATTCAAATTATGAAAATATTTAATCAACCAATAAGATAATATAAAAAAAATAAAATAATAGTCATTATAAGACTATGAGTATAACATTCTATACTAAATTAAAATAAACGTATTAACCATATATCATGAAATAAAATTTTTAACGTAATTTTTCTTACTCAAATATCTTAAAAAAATATATCAAATATATATTATTCATAATATAATTAAATAAATAGTAACTAAAAAATGATATTATATATATAGAGTGAGAGAGTGGGAGCTTAAGAGCCTTGCCGTTAGAATAGCAAACCAGAAGTCACTTCCCTTTACTTAGATTCAACTTTGCAAAGCTCACCGCGGAAGGAAGATTGTTTAACAAAGAAAACCGATCATACTAAGATAAGTAGAAGTTCTTCCTACAAATTAACGGAAGCGAGTTTTCCTTCCACATAATACTCACAACTATGTGAAGCAGATATGCTCCTTCACTGCGAAGAGGGATAGAGAGATAGACTCATGATCACAATTTAATATACAATCAACATCATATATTTTTGTGACTGTACTATAAATAAATAAGTGAGATTTTAAATTTAAATCTTAATATATATAAAAAATTCATATCATGAGACTTACCAACTATAATTAAGTGTACGGTGTAGGTCGAATCTAAATATAGTAAAAATAAAATTTTAATAAATTAGATAAAAAAAACTAATAAAAAAAAGAAGTACTATTTACTTGGACTAGAACCTGTACAACTAAAATAGGGTCATGTAGGTTGGGCATTCTTCGAGAACAGGCACTAGATAATGATCAAAAGTAGGGGTATTTAAATATGTCCTATCTTGGGTGTTCTGACCCGATCTTGATAATTTTAGGACAGAAAATTATCGGGACGGGACAGAGGGAAGGTCAGGACGGGACGAATCTCGGCCTGATCCTCGGAATTCCCGTCCCATCTCGACCCTATTTTTTTTATAAAAAAAATATATTACATTATCTTATATTTTTCACTTTATACACTCTTTGTAGGCTCTCCGTCTCTCTTTTCTTACACTTTACTTACTCCCAGTCACAAGTCTCGCCAGTCGCCACTCTCATATAAATATTTTTACTTACAAATATTTCTATACAGATATTTTTATTCTTCTTTATTGTTATTTTTTTCTCTTATCTGGGTAAATTATCATTTTATATTAGGGAGGAATGTTTGTATTTAGAGAAAATTGCCGTGGTATTTATATAGAATGATTTATTGAGATAATTTTATTATAATATTTTTAAAAAAAAAAATCGGGAATTCTTCTCCCGTCCCATCCCGTCCTGGTCTCATCGGGACCGGGACAAATTTGGAACGAGACGGGACACAGGACGCATTTTGCGTCCCATACACTGTATCGGGATGGGTCACGAGACGGGACTGTCCCAGTTCTGACCCGTCCCATGAACACCCCTAATCAAAAGGGCATCACCTTATTGTGAATATCCGTTGAGAAGGAAAGATTCAGGTCACTGTACATTACCTATTATACGATTTATTTTAAATGATAAGTCTAGATTATCTGCTTAATAAACTTTTTAAAAAGCTTGAACCTAACATATTAAAAGAAAATAGATTTCTATACAAATATGACACTGTATATTTTTTAAAATAGATAAAATCATGTTACCGGCCCTAACACATCCTCCAACCTATTTCTATCCCTAATAGAGAGAGTATTGTGTGTGTGGGGTGGGGGGGGGGATAACGGTTAGTACTGCGGGTATATTTATATAACATTGGCTTTGAATATTTTTATATATGATTAAAAATAAATTATAAATAATTAAAGAATAGTTATATCAATTACAAAAGAGTGGAACGGGTCCTTCCAAATAATACATTTTTAAGCAAGTACTTTTAACCAACTTTTTTTAAAAAAAAAAATTGGTTCTTGAGCCTATCAAATAAATTAAAACAAAAGATGGCAGTTTTTTTTATTTCTTGTTTTCTCTTTTTTTTTCTAAAAAAAAAGTAACATCATTTTTTATTTTTTATCAAGTTAGAATTTGAAATTTTAAAACTAGTTTTATAACACACTTTCAGTGATTTTACAAGGCAAATATTTATATTCAGTCAAAAAATAGATAAATTGATCTAGTATTTTGTTTTGACCTTCAATGAAAACAATGAGAGGGATTAGGGAGGATGGACATTTTGTCCAAGCAGCCCAAATTTGCTAATTTTCGTCACGGTCGTTTTAATATTAAAAATAATTGTAGCAAAAAAAATATTAAAAATAAATATAAAGACGGTTTTAGCCTTAAGAGCTTGGGGGATTTATGAGAGAGGACAGTTTCGGCGAGACGTGGGATTTACCGTCGGCGCCCAAAGGAGGAAGTCAAGAAGAGGTCTGTGTCGGGCCCCACAAGTGGGACCCGCCTTTGGAAAGCGTTTGGATCTGATCTATTGGAAGAGAGCTGATTTTTTAATTATTGAGGATTTGGTCTCTTTTTTTTGTCCTCCTTCCCCAATCCAATCATTATTTTCCCCTCATTTAATTAAACTCTCACTAATTAATTAACCTTTAATTTCACCCACAAAAAAAGTACTATTAGTAGTAGTAATAGTATGAGGCTGTTCTTAGTTAATACTTTCCCCCCTCATAATTTAAAAGGCAATTATTAGTTATTAATCATTTAATATAATTAGGTAGCAGCTAATTTTACTTCATCATCCTTTGGAAAGCTGCATTTAGAATATGTTAAGAACTTTTGAGAATAACGAAATCTAAAATTTCAGTGCCCATACAAAATGCCGAAACTAAATTCCCTGTCTTTATCTTATTTGCCTCGTTTTAAGCTAAATTTCTAGTGCTCACAATTTTACACAAAGATATTCAGTCGACTTCTACCCAAATTTAAGCTTAATCATTAATTATTAAATACTTTGTGTTTATAGCAAAGAAAAATCTCCTCTCAAGAACAAGAAACAAATGATATATATATATATATATATACCTACATAAAAGGTTTGTTGAAATTGTTCTTTTGAAATCTGTAATTCAATTTGTTATTATAGAAAGATTTCTTAAAAATGGTAAATAAGGAAAAGAACACACTAAAGCGAGCGCATATATATATATATATATATATATATATAATTTAAAATTAAATAAATAAATAAATAAATAGATAAAAGAGTATATAATATCTTAATCTTATTTATTATATACAGTTAGTATTCTAATTTTATTCATAATATAATTTTACTCATAATATTTTTAATTTAATATAATTATTTGTACTAAAGAAATAAAATTATAGATAAAATTGTATTAAATTAAAAAATAAAGATAAAATTATATTATAAATAATATTATGATAATAAATATATCTAAATAATAAAATTAAGATATTGGGTAATTCTTTACCCAATAAATCCACTAAAAAATGGTGTATTTTTTTTTTTTGGTCTTCGATGGGTCGGTCGTTGACATCAATAATTTGTATATGTGGAAGAAAGTATGTGGTTTACATCTATCAGAAACTTTGAATAAGTATGACTCTATCTATATAGAACCGACCAGCTCCTTTTGGTTGGGAAACAGATGAGAAAAATAAAATAAAAACCATATTCAACGGATCAAATTGATTTTCCGACAAATACTTAATAATGTACCATATAAATAAATGCAAAACACTATTGGGAGAAAATTTTCATATGAACTCTTTCAACTCATCAGTAATGGATTTGTGAACTCTTCCCTCTCTAGTTCTAAGAGTTTATTACCGACCCATTCTGTAGCATAATCCTGACACAATGCACTAATTAACAAAATGAAATTGTACTGGGATCATGGGTTAATTATGATTTGTAGATAATTAAGTAGTTTAAAAGTTGACAATAAATAGTTAAATTTAAAAAAAAACGCTGAGATGAGAGGGAGGATGGACTGATTGACGTTAACCTTCAAAAGATCATACTAATAGTCAAACAATCCATAATTAAGTGATAGACTTAAAAATTAAGCATTAGGTTTGAATAACGATATCAAACGTAACTTGTGACGCATGCAAAACCCGGAATTACATCCATAAGACAACGTGCTTGTTTAAAAGAAATTAAAACCTTAATTTAAAAAAAAAATAGCCTAAACTTTAGTTTTTTTTTAAATAAATAATCATATTTGTTCAAAGGAACTATAGTTAAAAATCATAATTTTAGATAAAATAGTAGGAGTAACCTAGAGCTGGGAAAACGGGCCCAGCCCGCGGGCTTGGCCCGTTTTCCTTCAAAACGGGGCGAGCTCGGGCTGGCAAAATGCAAGCCCGTTTTGGGGCGGGCTGTGCCCGCCAGCCCACTTTTTTTTTTAATTTTTAATTTTTAATATTATTATTTATTTTACCCAAATATTACTTTGAATACTTTTATTATTGAATACTAGTAAAAATAATTACCTATTTGTTAATATATGTTGACATATTATAATTGATTAATATTATATTAATGTTTATTTAGATTTATAGTTATAAAATTTGATATTTTTTATAAAAAGTAAAGAATTTTAAAAGTATAACATTAAATATATTTTAATTATACTAATATAGCATTAGAAATTTTTTATTAGTATTTTAAAAGTTTAGAAATAATTTTTAAAAAATATTAAAAATTTAAAAAAAAAAAAAAGAGGGGCGGGCCGCGGGCTGGCCCGCCCCTAAAAGGGGGCGGGCTCGGGCTGGCAAAATGCCAGCCCGTTTTGGGGCGAGCCGTAAAAGCCCGCCCCCTAAAGCGGGCTGGCCCATTTTTGGCGGGCTAGCCCGCTTTACCAGCTCTGGAGTAACCTTTTTATAACGATAAAAAAACTCATGAAATACTCAATTACTATTTTACCTTTATTTTTTTCCTCTACTCTCTCTCTTCTCTTTTATAGCTCATCGTATTCTGCTCTTCGATATCGCTATCTCTATGCCTCCACCACTACAGCTGACAGTTGCCACTAGAGCTCGTCGTCAGGGTGGGTTGTTGAGTTGTCGATCTCCTCCGTCATTCAGCTCTGTCGATGCGTAGGTCATTGGATAGTATCAATGCTTGTCTTCAACTTCTTCCTCCGTTTAACTATGTCATCTTTAGTTCTTCTATATCAAGCTATCGTTATCGCATCTTCATCTCCTTCGTTGCCATCATCATCTTTGTCAGAAAGAGAATATGGGAGATATGAACAGTTATTTTTTTTATCTCATACCTTTTATAGTAATTTACCAATCACAAAAATCATTATGATAATAATCATCCAAATACTTATTTATTAAGAACTGTTTTTTTTCATAAGTTATTCTCTAAAAATTATTTTTCAGAACCTGTAAAAAAATATTTTTTTCATAAATTATTTTTTAAAATATTATCTAAATATGTATAATTTATTATTGGATTAATATGTCAATAATTTTTTGTTTTTATTATATTAAAATTAACTGGAACTATGTTAATAAATGAAATGAAATTACAATTTAGAACATGTTTTTATGCTATATTAAAATTCACTTGTTTCATTTGAGAGGCTAAGATCAAACTAATATATATAATAATAATTGACTATCAATAGTCATTGTGGATTATCTATCCTAAAGCCAGCAATTAGTGTCAAATCTATTTGCTCTTCTTCAAATATTTAATATTTTAGTCGCATTCAAGAGAGTTTCAAATTAACAAGCAATGTGAGATTTCCCATACATACATACATGCATGCATGACGAATTGTAAGAGAAAATAAATTATATACTCATTATAAAAGATAATTTCTCCCTTAGATTTTACGGCGGATATATTAAAAACGTTAGTTAATTAAAATCTTACGAACATGGATATATATATTAATTCATGAAAAGGAAAAAAAATAATACATACGTATTCTCACAGCCTCTTTCTGACGTAGAAGAAAACCAAATAATCAAAACTAAAAAACTTAAGAGAATAACATATAAAAATATGAACGAGCAACATTATATACCAATATATAATTTACTGTAAAATCATATTATTTATGAGTCATAAATAAATGATACAATTTACTTTTATTCTCTATACAATATTAAAAAATATTTAATTATTATAATAATAAGAAGAAACACATTATCTGATTATAACTTTATCACAAGTGCCATAACAAAAATTCTGGTTCTTTTTCATTATCTGATACATACATACATACATATATATATATATATATATATATATATTAGATTATTGTTTATAGTATAACTGGACTTCTGTTTCATTTATTACACAAAATTAGAGAGATAAGTTATATTGTTGATTATTTATGGGTAGTTTTGATATATAAATTTTATATTTGTATTTTTTATTGATTAATACTAATATAAATAAAAATCCATCCACTACTAATATTATACACACGTGTTAGGATCAAATTAATGAAAGCGTGAGGTTGTTATACATCTATATCAAATTAACAACGACATTGAAGTGACGTAAATATTTTAACAATAAGGAATATTCTAAAAATTCTAGAAAGTATAATTTATTAATTTATCCCTCATCATATTAAATCTATAATTTATCTTTTGACAACTTGTGTAATATTTACTAATTATCTATTTAATATTTTTGGTAAGTTTTACCAAAATTTAAATAATTTGTACTTAAAGAAAATATTAAGAACTTGATCAAAAATGGGTAATTTTTTAATAAACATAGAATTAATAAAATATATTTAAAATTTACATGTTAATATAATATGCTCAAAAATAGTTTATCTTGTAAAATAATTAAAAATATATATTCTTAAAATAAATTTTTAGCTACTGTATGTATCTAAAATATTTTTAAATAAATGGCCTTAAATATTAAAAATTATTGGTAAAACAAAAATTTAGAGTTATTAAATTAATTAATTTTATAATATAATCAACGGCTAATCAATCCAACAATATAATAAAAAAAATGAAAATATGTCTTAAAATTATTTTTTTTGGGACATAGACAAGTGTATAAATAATTATTAGGTAATATGTTAAGACAAAAGTTAAATGTTGTGATTTAATGATCAACTAACCATTATGTAGAAAAAATTAGAATCATACGACTAAAAAGAATGTTTTTATAACATATATTTTAAGTTTAAAAAAAGCTCTATATTAGTTTTTAAAATAAAATGGAGGCTAGGTCTTTGTAATAAAAATTAAATAGATGGGAGATTATTATTTTTTTACCCAAATTTAAAATTTACAATTTAGTGTGCTTAATTTTTATTTTATATTAGGTGGTGATGAACTCACCAAGCTGATAAAACTCATAAATAACAGAAATAATTAGCATTTTTGTGTGTGTGTATATATGAACTAATAGAAAAAATAATATTAATGAAAAAAATAGACTTTATGTATATATGAATTAATGCTCATTTCAAATGATTAGTTGAGGTGTAAACAAAAGCTCAGTATATGTTCTATTTAGTTCTTAATTAAGTATTTGATCCCAAGTCGTCTATTTGTGAGAGAACAAATGGAGAAAATAATTTATAAAGGATTATAAATTAAGAAGTACTCCATATTTTTTTCTCTCAATATTTTTTCTATAATTTCCTCTGAGCTTGTCGTTTTCAAAAGAAGGCCAGAAGAAAGATGAAGAAGATCCAAAGCTAGGAACTTTGATTTTACATTTTATAGAATTACTTACTTTCTCCGTTGTCCACATATAAAGTAATTTTTAGAACATTTCAAGTATTTAAAATTAAATTCATGTTACAAAATTTGCATGGCATTAATAAATATTATTTTTAAATTTGTCAAATTTGAAGATAATCTGCAATAAAGATGGAAGAGAGATAAATTAATTAGAGAGATATAATTAAAATGATGTTATTTAATAATCTTTGAAGAGTTCAAAATCTCTATTTAATTTTAACAAACGCTTTTAGCTTATAAATGATTGTTGCAGTCATATGCCAATATTAATTAGGGCTAAAAGTGCCACTGAAGCATATGTACTAAATAGGGTTGGCAGAAATGGCAGTATTCATAATTAATCATGACTTTGAAAGCCAGCCAATTATGTTTGTATGTTTTAGTGCATGCATCCTTTCAAATAATTAAAAAAAACTAATAAATAAATAAAAAAGATGGGTAGGAAGTAGGGTTGGATAAGGGACAGAGGATAGAGCCCTTAAATGTCACATTTAATTATTATTATTATTATTATTTTAAATAATAGCCACTTAACCTGTCTGAAGCAGTTTTTAAATAATTATCACAAGTGATTAATTTCATAGTCAGATGGATAGTAACAAAAAGGCAAAGGCAGAATGAGCGAGTGTTTTCGTCACTTAAGTGGCACTTATAAACAAGTGAAATATCCCAGCAAATATCATATATAGAAAATAACACAAAAATACTATATATATATTTTTTTAAAAAAAGAGTGATAATAAATAATTATCGTTTAAATAGAATTTTAAAATTTGGGTGTTTTTATAATTTTGAAAAAAGAATAATCTTGTCCAAGACGAGAGGCCAACTTGGCTGAAACTGGAGTAGGTCAACATCTCCGGCAATGACAGAGAAACGAGAGATGGAGCATAAAAAATACATGTGACATTATACATTTTTAAAAACATAAAATCAAAATCACCAAAAAGAAAGAGAGAGGGAGAGAGAGAATGGGGATCGATATATATATATACACACACACACACACATGCCTTTGCTTGTTCTTTTTGTATCATGGTACAAAGGAAAGGATCATATGTGTTGTCGCATACACCGTCCAACATTTTCAAGATCTTCATAGATTTCTCCAGAGTTAGGCATCATGTGCCTTTTTATCTTACTTTACCACTTATCTACTCATAATGTTGATCATATACATTTTCTATTTATTCAGAAATTGTTTGTAAAATCAAACTTACAATGATTTTGTCTCAATATCTAGTTGAGATGTTGAATTTTTTGAACTGATCTCTATAAAATTAAATAAATTAATTAATTAAGATTAAATTAAATTAATTAAAATAAATTTATATTATATACTTTTTAATCTATCTAAATTAATTAATTATTTTTTATATTAATTACTATTAATTAATTTATTTTATTTTTAAAATTTATATAAAAAAATCAACTGAATTTTATAATTATGATAAGAGTATTTTTGATATTTTTGAAAAAAAATTAGAGAAAATATCCAGACTCTAATTTTATCATTTTCACGTAAAAGAAAGAAATTAATTTTATATAATTATTATATTACAAGATAATAGGCGGTTGGGAACTGTGTTGGTGTGTGTGGCTGAGATAGAGGATAATGGGGCCCTGCAAGAGAGTGGCCGCGGAGCCGCAACGGGGAATGGTCGGAAGCCCAACAGGCCCAAAATGGGGCCCAGTTCTCACTTATAGTTCTACTCTTGTACTTGATTATTGGAAATTATTATTTTATTATAGTTATAGTATTTGAAGAGATATTCTAACTTCTGGATATCTAAGTTTACGTTTGAGAATAATAGACAACTCGCTCTGCCTGACATTAGTATTACCTAAGAAGAAATGAGATTTCGTCCTACCCTTAGATATTGTGTGAGCCTAATCCCTATCTACAAATTTTTATAAAAAAAAAAAAAAAAATGACCGTCATCTTGAACAAGTTAAAATTTGAATTCTCATTAAGATATATATTAATATATAGTATTTAATAATATTTTAAATATAATATATTTTTAATAAAAAATATATATACTTGACAAAAAAAAATATTATATACATTAATCTGAAATAATATTAGACTTCATTGGGTCCAAAATTTAAGAGCTTGTATATAGATTTATTTTAATATTAAATATAATATCTTGTTTCAATTTTTTCTAAACCCTTTCCATTAATTATTGGTTTTACATTAAAGAAATATGAGTAGTTTCTAACATAAAAAATATTAAAAGAGATATGTTTTAGAAATCAATACAGATTTTTAATAAATAGCTAAATTATTTTGTTTAATAAATATAAGAGATGAGAGGAGTATTGATTTAGGTCAGGTGAAACACGTTTGATTTATTGGCATGTCAGCTTGAACCCCACTTCTCTATCCACTGGTGAGTCTTTTCTGCTCTTGGGACCTCAACTGGTGATATTGCTGCTTTCATTAAAAAAAAAAAAAAAAAAAAAAAAAAAGCAAGGAGCACGTTAGAGTATTATTTTTTAACCGTAAATTTAAAGGTAAAATGTGAAATATATATATATATATATATATATATGTGTGATCATCCAAATGAAAGTTGTATGATGTAGATCTAGTGGATTTACTATTGTAACTTAAAACTCAACAGATTTGATTGGAAGCTTAATTATATAATAAAATTCATGCCTTAAATTAAGAATATAAGATACTTATTTAAAACCTATTCAATTTATGAGAAGTACTATTTTATTGAAATTTTAATCACAATATTTAAGAAGGTATCTTAACTTTTGGGTATTTATGTTTAGTTTTTAGAGTAATAGACAGTTCGTTATAATTGATATTGGTATCGTCTAAAAGGAAGAGAGATTTTATCTTACATTTATATTGTGTATAAGTTTAATCTCTTTTTAAAAATTTTTATATAAAAAAAATATAAGATGCTTCTGATTTAATGCCTTGTGCAAAAGTCAAAACTTTAATAGGATAACTATTTGTAGGATGAGGAAATTTTAAAATAATACTAAAAAAAATTAGATATATTAAATGGGGTTAGTCTTTTATATTATGATACTTATATTAGAAACAAAGATGAATTAACATTCATTGCATGTGTGTTTTCAGAGAATGAAATGAACCTCCACCCAAAACTTCACTTTCCACATTTTTATATTCCTTAACCATATTTGATCATTCACTCCACCATTCCGACCTCTAGCTCTAACCAAAAGGATCTAATTAAATCGCATCCATCTCTTGAAGACTATCCTCGAAATGAACCCACAAACACATGCTGAAGCGCAGGCGATACAGAGAGCTCGTAAGATTTGGGACTTATTTGTCAAACTAGGGTCATCCAAATTCAATGCTCGATTTCATCATGAGCCTGTATGTACGTACGTCCATCATCATCATCATCATTAATTTAAGACCTTGAACTCTGGCTTTTTTTAAGATGTGAAATTTTAACAAAACAGAGCCTCAAGAACATTGAATCTTTCTAGAGATCATTTCAGTAGTTTCAAATGAAAGGATTTTGCTGAACACAACCATGAAGGTTCCTCTTCTACTTTGGTTTAACTTAAGAAAAGGTAGATAAAGTTAATTTAAGAGTAGATAGTGAAAGATAAGGGAGATTGTAGATATAAAGGTATGAGAGGAGAAATAATATTTTTTGTTTATTTCAGAAAGGGAGGGGAGTTAATTTATGAATCTTAAATTTTTTCATCCTATTTATATATATAATAAAATTAAAAAAAATATGATAAAAAATTAATATTATTTCTCATTAATTTTATAATTATGATATATTTTAATATAATATATAAATTATTTATCATGTTTATTAAACTTTATTAATCAAGGTAAAAATCATGTGTGAGAGGAATAAAAAAAATTTCAATTCATGAAGGTAAAATTAAAATATTAAAAATATATAAAGAATAATTTAATAAAAATGAAATAAAAAAATTGTCTCCCCTCTAAAAATTCTGACTTTTGAAGAGGATATGTGGTGAAAAAAGATAAGTATATAATGACAAATTTTTTATCTCTATTTTTCTATATTTTTTAAAATTAAACATACTTATATTTTTTCTCTCTTCTAAAAATTCTTAATCAAATAATGCCTTGAGTCAACGTTTCTCAATTTTTTATACATAATAATTATGTGTTGGAGAGACTCCATTCGACCTGCCCCCACCCACATACATGCATATATTTGGATAAATTAATGTAATGAGTGTTGAATAATCCCCATAAAAATATCCAACGAAAATATTTAAAATGAGAAATATTACTCATAAGTTTCGGGTAAAAAAAAATTAAATGCGGAGAGGTCTCGATAAATTCATGCTTGCAAGTCAAATATAATAATTTATATTTACAAATCAAACTTTAGTATTTTTAAATCAAATTACATTATTTGTAAGTCAAAGTTATAAAAACTTAAATATTTAAAACTTTTTTACATTTATTCTTTTTTACTTAAGCTTTATGAATAGTTTTTTTTTTAAAAAAAAAAATGCATGTCGACACACACACACACAATAAATATTGAGGAGCCCTTGGGATAAAAACGAGGTCCAACTCAAAAGCATTAATTATGGGGCACAGTGCTTCAAGAACAAGATAGTAGTAAAAAGAAATAATTAGTTTTAGTATTTACTCGCCTTTTAAATAATGTAACTCGAAATTAATCTTTAATTCAAATGGAACTTATCATGGTAGTTACATTATGTAATAATTTTTAAATAAAATTGGTGATTCAAAAAGTAAACATATAATAATATTTCTCTATTTTTTAATATAAGAGCTAACTAGAGAATTAGATGTAACCCTAAATATAAGATAATAATTTATTTTATATATAATATTTATTATTTTTTAAAAATTAATTTACCCCAGCTTATAAGCTGATGTATAATTTGATATTATACATGAATATTTTAAAAATATAATATTATATTAGTTATAATTAACTGATTTATTTTATTTTTTTAATTTATCAAATTTAATTAACTAAATCTTATATTAAAGCTGATAAAAAATAGTTTCCTACTTTTGTAAAGACCCATGTCTGAGTTTTTTTTCTCTAGTTAACGTTAGGATCTTAGCAATAGATAATATATAATTAAAAATATTTTTTTAATTATTAATATAAGAGTTAAATAATTATTTTAGTTATATTAAAAAAATAATTATATTAGTTATTTATAATAAATATTTATTTATTTTTTTATAATACCCTTCTTAATTATATATATTATAATTATCTTTAATAGAATCATTTACTATATACAATCAAGAGTTAAGAGAAAAAAATTATAAATTTTAAAGATAAAGTAGATTAGGATTTTAGGGGATCGGATGTAATATTTACTGGAGGGCCGAAACTTTCATTAATCATGGTTAGTTTGTGAGTGTCCATCACAGGTGTAAGGAAATATAATCTTGTTGAACGGTGAAGAAAACTGAAGATTTTCCAGAAAGACTTTGCGTCAGACAAATAAGAAATGATTATGAAAAGGGTGGTTGGTAAAACCTCCGAGGAGGAAAAAACCGTGTTTTCTAGTCCAAAAGTGATTTGAGCATATTTGACTCATAATCACTTTAACTACTTTGTAGAGAAGCTCATAATCAAACCCCCTATTTCTGTCTAATCACTTTTGCTTCTTCAATTTCATATTTCTTACACCTTATTCATTTGTACACATTCATTTAAATTTATGTAGAGGCCTGCGCTTCCAACTTCAGAAGTTTTCCTCCGCAGTAAAACAATGTAAGAGAAAATGAAAGATTGAACGAATCTTTGCTAATGCTCCATCTTAATGGTCTTAGACGTATCTAAAATTTAAGAATTGAGTTATATTAAATTTAATTTAACTCAAAGGATTTAGTTATAATTAAATCAAGAATACAAGTACTAAATGATTAATATTCTATTTAATTTTTAATATAGAGATAAGTTGACTCATTTAAATAAATTAATAAAATTAAATAAATTAATTATAATTAATATAATAGTTAAGTGACTAGTTTAAATATATTAAAGAGTATATTATATGAACTCGTATTTAAGAGGTTAAATTTAGTCATAATTAACTGATTTATTTACTTTTTTAATTTATTTAAATTATTTAACTAGTTTTTATATTACATATATGCATAAAAAATTAAGTATAAATATAATATTTGCATGACGAGTTTAGTGGGTGCGACCTATTTTTTTGTATAAAAATCTTTAAAAAAAGGTTAGTTTTACCTACGATTTAAAGGTAGATCAAAATCTCTATTTCTCATAGATAATTCTAATATTGGGCAAGGCAAGCCGTCTATTACTCTCAACTGTAAATCTAAACATCCAAAAACTATGATACTTTTCTAAGTGCCGCGACTAAAAACACAATAAAATAGTACTCTGAAATGATCAAACACTTTTTAAATATTCATATATCCCATCTTTTCATTAGTTTAACCCACAATTAATTAATTGGTTCTTTTTTTTTTGGTAAATATGAGAGTTAAGCGCCCGAAACAATAGAATTAAATTAGAAGGGGATTATATCCTAAATAATCAATGTGAACCATTAATTCTAAATATGAGGGATAAATAGATAATCTCTATATAGAAGTTAAATCCTCTTTTAACTAACGTATCTAACTTTATTTTATTTTTTAGGAATATATTGTAACTTAGATTTCTAATGGGCGCGACTTGACTGGTCATATCACCTTATCTCCCATATCATATCCCGTTGATATTGGGCTTTCTTAGGCCTGTAACACCCTTACGGGCTTCTGGTTCTTCAATTGGGTTGCGTTTCCCAAAATGACCTTGAAATAGTGGTTGGTCGGGTCCAATATATATATATATATATATATATATAACCTAGGGACATTCGCATATGGGTCGTGCGTGTTTTTGAGTATCTTATTTAGCGCTATTGCCTCGTTATTATGAACTATGAAGGGCAAAAGCAAGCCCATTGTATCAAAGAAGGTAGTCTGTTGTGCAGTATTCACTCCCATAATTTCTATTAATACATTTTGATCTATTTATTAAATGAATGATCAAAGCCAAGTTTGCACTTTAAACGCCTTTGATATCATATAACAATCTACACCGTCTATCAACATGTCTTATTCCTCTCCCTTCTCACCATACATAACCATACTATGTGCTATATAATTACATCTCTTGTTCTAAAATAATTATAAAGATTCACAACTAACTAGCTAAGTTTATCTAACTGATTAAGGGTAATTTTAATATTTTTAAAAAATAATTATTTTAAATTGACTTATTCTAAATTATATAAAATAGTTCATTAAATCTTAATAAATATATTAGAAGGCGTTTTCTAAGTCCACGTGGACTGCGAGGCTCTTGAAAGCCAGAAGAAATGACAGAATTTAAAAAATAGGCAGAATAATAATAATAATAATAATGTGGTTGCTATTCATGGGGAAGCATGTGGTAGAGGGTCGTCCCAACGTCAACTCAAATTGTCTATCCATCACCATATTCAAACCTACTCTTCCCAACGATCCTTCAAATGAAAGCTATCCTCATTGTGCTCCTTCCTAAAATATTAACAACATTTACTCTCTCTCTCTCTCTCTCTCTCACACACACACACACACACACACGTGACCAAAACATGCTTAAAGTTTCTTCGAGGGTTATAACTTTTTCTATGATTCTGAAAATCAAACCGGTGATCATATCGGTGGATGAAATTATTCTAATAAATAGTTTAATTAGAATTAGGTTTAAACTGATTATAACTAAAATAATATAATTTAATTATAATATATAAAAGTATTCATATGCAGCTATTAAAAAATAATATTCAAATAAGAATGTATTAATCCCTGAATAAATATGATAGAATTATTAAATCACAAATAATCAAACTTCAATGCAAGACAGAGTTTAATTCTTAAAATAATTAAGCCCAAAAAGGGAAAAAAGGTATTATTTTCCAAAATAATTATCCAAACCACATTGTGTTAGATTCATGAGGTGAACAAATGTACTTTTGTAATTTTTAGTATCAAAATAATTATCGAAAATCCAGTGCGGTACTTTTTTCCAACGTGTATTTTGATATATGAGTAAAATAATTAATATTGTTATTAATACATAGCATGCTTTTCAATGATACGTCTGCTGGGGCATGAACACTGCCCTTAACATTTCTTTAGAAGCTGAATGGCGAGGAGCATTGAATTTGGAATCTTGCTCATTTTAAGTATCCAAATAAAATCTAATTGGTCTCCAACACGAATCCGAGTCAAATTTACGTTGGATTCGATTAAGTTAGCATTGAATTCGAAATCGGAATTTGCAAGCAAATTTGGCCTTGCCTGAATTTACAAGCCAATTGATGATTTCTTTATATGGAAAACGTCATTTTCATCAACTTGACAACATTACCATACACAAATATTTTCCCCCTCGGGAACAAATGTACTTTTGTGATATTCAGTATTTTACTTATATGATATATAAAAGTTTTGAAATTATATAGACAATTTACAATTCAACTAGACACATTCCCCCACCCCCACCCCTTACATTGCAAGAAGATCAAGAATCAATTGTATCACTCCCTAACTTATGAAGAAAGTACCTTGTTAAAATTTATAATATATTATTAATAAAAATAATTATACACATCGCTATCAACTAATAAAAACTTCCATAGATGTTATAAAGTAAGGCAATAAAACATAATACATATTTAAAAATTGCATATCACAAAATAATGGGCAGCACTCTGGTGATTTGTTTTAGGTATGAATTTTTTTAAAAGAGATTAAGTTCACCTACAATTTAAGAGCAACGTGAAATCTCTTTTCTTTTTAAGTGATATAAATATTAGGCATAAATTTAAACACTTAGAAATAAAGATATCTCTTTAAGTACTATGATATATATCATAATAAAATAGTATTATCTAAGAATTGAACATGTTTTAAATAGTTATATATCTTACCCCTCCATAAGTTGAACTCATAAAAAATTAGTAATTTAGTGATTTTAATTACACAAAAATTACAATTTTTTTTAAAAATTATTTTCATAAAATTGGAATGGTCTATGAAGGATACAGGAGCGCCGTCAAGACGGATTAGGTTTCCGTTATGGAGGGAAGGGCGGAGCAACAATCTACGTGAGCCGTACCACGTGTGGTCATTGCTGTTACCTTCTACTACTCTTTGCTCCTCTGCTTCTTTATGTACCTGCGCTGCCTACGCTGCACCTATCATCTTCTGACACCTTGCATTTTTTTTTTGCTTTTTAACATGTGCGTAATCTACTGGCTCTTCTTGGAGTTCACTGTTAAAGTTCTCCCGTACTATAAAATGTACCAGTGCCAGTGCATAAAAGTATTTAAATTTTAAATTTTAAAAAATACTTATACTGAAAAAATAAACAGCCATTAAAATAAAAATTATATATCTGTGTTAAATAATAAACAAATAATAAATCTGCAATATAACAACAAATTATTTTGTTTTTGTACTAATATCCCGATCATATTATATCTTGTTTTATAGAGATAATAAAAGTAAATTTTATATATTAATTTTATATTTTGTATATTAATTAATGTGAATTTGTACAAAATTTGAGAAATAAATTGTAAATTTTTCATAAACAAAAATGAGATGTACAATTCATAATAGCGTAATTTATTATAACTTTATATATCATCAGTATTTCATCTTTACAACTATATCCCATTCAGAGTTATGCTTCTTAAGAACTCAATTTTTAAAAAAATATTACATGTTATATAGGTTAAACATGCATTTCAGTTGCACAGAAACATACATTTGAGCAATTTAAGCATTTAGAAACCAAAGTTTATATGGTCTAATTTTAAAAATCAGGTTTAATACTTATAATTCAATTAATTTAATCTATGAAATTAGATTCCCATAATGTTTGGAGAATAGTTTTATAAGGTCTTGTAAATCGGTAAGTTTTGAATAATTGAATCGCACTTACGCCAACAGATTCTGTCTGTACGATAAATTCATGAATATTTATTTATTTAATTAATTTGGAAGTAAAAAAACTAGCACTCGATAATACTGAGCTTCGCACTCCGGGAAAATTTCCCTCGGTCCACGTGTCCATCTAAGAAGAGCGAGTTCCCGCTTTCTCAGTCTCGGAGCGAGTAACAAAGGAAACCGGCTAGAGAGCGCTATATATATACATCTCTAAGTCGTCACCAAACGCCGTCATTTCCAGGTCGTTGTTGAGCCCTCACTCTCAGAGCTTCTCTGAGCCGTCGCAGCTTCTCTGCCACTAAAACGGACGGGAGAGAAGAGAGTGACTGATACAATAGTGAGAAATGATCGCATCGTTTTGTTGATAGTCCATCCACAATCTCACCGTTTCTGTTTTTTTTTTCCTGTAAGGCCGAGATCTTAGTCCTCTGACGAACTAGGGTCTAGGCGAGAGATTTATTTCTTTCTGCTCTTGAACTTAGGGGTTTCATGGCTTCCGAGGATGTCAAAACTAGCGAATCTGCTGTCACCAAGATTGTCAATCTCGCAGAGGAGGCGAAACTCGCCAGAGAAGGTGTCAAAGCTCCCAGCTATGCTCTTATGAGCATTTGCAAGTCCCTCGTCGCGGGTGGTGTCGCGGGAGGAGTGTAAGTTATATTCTCGTCAATGCAATTTTCTGTTTCGAGTGATTTCAGGAGGAAAGTATATTTATGTTGCCTTTTATGTTATATTTTCGATCGAAGTTTTATCTTTTGGCCATTGTAAATTTCTAGTTAGAAATATCACTACTTTAATTTTTACGCTTCATTATGACCAAGAGCAATTTTTTTTAGGATTGTGAAAGTTTAATGTTGTATTGTTTAGGAACAAAGACGCATTAATTGCTAAAATGAGCGAGTCATCTAATTATGCAGACAGAGTATGATTAAGATTATTTCATGTGATACTTCCTTTCTGCTTGATGAGTTACCTGATTATATGTTTCAAGTGGGAAATTGGCAATAATGCGCGTGTTCCTTCTCTCTCCTTGGATCACATGTGAAGAAGCACTCCCATTTAGACTCGGGAGAAGATGCTTCTCCTGGATTTAGTCTCTGTCTTTTTGACTTATGACTTATGAGGGCTTTATTTTTGGATGCTTTTGTAGTTTTTTATGATCAAACTATTATTAAGATCCGTAGTGGCTCTCGAATGTATTGAAACCTCCATTTATCGAGATGGGAAGGAGGTGTCAGAGGATTGAATTCCTTGAAGTTGTTGAAAGTTTCATGATTTGATCTACATGTTTGTAAATCTTCAGCAGTTTTCCATTTTGATAATTTGGGCTCCATTGGCCTTTCAATCGAAGTTGTTGAACTTGAATTTCCATACTAGTGTTGCATTGCTTTCCAACCAAGAATTGCGTTGCTTCAAAGTTTATGTTGATTTCAATAAGTTGAGAAACAGTTACAACAAACTAAGTTAATTACCATGAAAATTGATCGGCTATTAAACCTAGTATCCTGTCCAATCAACTATTATCTTGAACTTTAATTCACTCAAATCTTTTTTGTATCTGTGTAGGTCTAGAACAGCAGTTGCACCACTGGAACGAATGAAAATTTTGCTACAGGTAAGTTGTTTACAGTTGTTTGGGTAAATATGTCATTTTCTCTTAACTGTTTATGCAGGCATACTAGTCATCCTTTGAGCTACTGTTGTGTGTGTGTGTGTGTGTGCATGTGCATGTGCATGTGCATACATCTGATATGTCGCTCTTGGCCTTGCCATTACAGGTCCAGAATCCCCACAATATAAAATATAGTGGAACAGTTCAAGGATTAAAATATATATGGAGATCAGAAGGTGTCCGTGGCCTGTTCAAGGGGAATGGTACTAACTGTGCTCGAATTGTCCCTAATTCTGCAGTGAAGTTCTTTAGCTATGAGCAAGCTTCCAAGTAAGTTTTCTTTAGGAAATACAGTGTTGCATTGAGTGCTTATTGGAAACCTTTTGTCTATCAATTTATTTGCATACTGGTACCCTACCCTGTCCCCTACTTGTACCAGTGCAACCTTGCTATGTTATACTCAATTGCGTATTAACATCACTATGATGAAAGATTGGCTTCAGCAATCCTCTTTTATTGTTTTACTTGATGCTAGTCTACCACTGCCCCTGCAAGGACATCTCAGATTTTCTTTTTATGCACCCAACTTATATATTTCCAATGTCTCAGTTTTTATTCCTAACTGTTCCTTGTCATTTTGACAGAGGAATACTGTACATGTATCGGCAGAAAACTGGAAAAGGTGTGTCCATGTTGTCATCTTTTCTTGTGGATAATAAATCAATTCAGCATCCTTGTCCCATGAGTCCTTATGCTTCTGGGTACATTGGAGGCTTTATCAGTAGAATCATAGAATCGCATCAGTGCATCAACTGAAATGAACATTTTTTAAGTCTTTGAACATTGGCAATATTTGGCAGTATGGTGTAAATATTTTCATTGCACTTCCTGCAGAGGATGCTGAACTGACCCCAGTTCTACGTCTTGGAGCTGGAGCTTGCGCTGGAATAATTGCCATGTCTGCAACCTATCCAATGGATATGGTTCGAGGCAGGATTACTGTACAGGTGCCGCCTTTTAATTTTATTTAATTTTTATCTGTTCATTATATAAAATCGGGCTTTGTATTTTTCAGAATGGTGGCTTCTAATATATAAAAATAATATTTTCTCTTAGTGCTGCAAATTGAATTAGATGAGAAACCTTGATAAAATATGTGCATCTTCCTTTTGTTCTCATTGTTCTTCAGCAACTTTTTTGTTTTCCTTTTTGCAGACAGAGAATTCCCCTTTTCAGTACAGAGGAATGTTCCATGCTCTTTCAACTGTGCTCAGGGAAGAAGGTCCACGTGCTTTATACAAGGGTTGGCTTCCTTCAGTCATTGGAGTTGTGAGTAATAGTTCCATAATCTAAATTGTTCCTTAAGTCAAAGATTTATGGTCAAGATCCTAAATTGATAACAAATCCAATTATTATACTTCTTGTAAACATCAACTCCATAGGAAGTCCTTTTTTGCCCACCAGCTTCATAGAGTGTCTGTTATAAAACCCTGAAAAGAGAATTTGGTTTGTTGCAGCTGTGCACTTTATGTTTTGATTTTATTATTCTTGAATATCCAATTGGGTGCAACCGAATAAGAGATCAAATATAGTCAATATAGATTCTACACCTTGCTGAGGTGCAAATTGGTAGGCTCTTTACACCTCCACCTATGATCTATTGACGAATTTATATTTTGACTGAAAATATTTAGCGGCAATGTGGGCGAGGATTCATGAGAAGGCCATACCAAACATTGATTACTACTAATGTGACATGGACATTTACCCTTCAGCAATGTATCCTGCTCATTTCTCTCTGGCTACTTCTCGATTTGAAAGGCTTTGCCTAATATTAGTGGAATCAATTTATTCAAAAAATAGAGGCCTACTATTTTGAAGAGGTTTCTAAATTCTCTAGAATTTGCAATTGCAAGTAACCTATCTAGTGAGATCTAGAAAGGCAACTAGGCGGCAGTGGTGCCAAATGCAGGATCCATTGTATTTAAATGTAGGGGCTCACAACATAATGTATAATTTCGATTACGTGTTTCATAAGTATTATTGACATTGAAGTTCTTTTTTTAACTTCACATAGAAGCTCTGATTTGGTCGCTAAGGATGGAATTCATTTTCATTCTGTTTTCTTTTGCAGATTCCTTATGTGGGTCTCAACTTTGCAGTCTACGAGTCTTTGAAAGACTGGTTGGTTAAAGCCAAACCATTTGGTATAAGTCAAGATAATGAATTGGGCGTGACAACACGGCTGGCATGTGGTGCTGTTGCTGGAACTATTGGACAAACGGTTGCATATCCACTTGATGTCATTCGTCGAAGAATGCAGATGGTGGGTTGGAATCATGCTTCTTCTGTTGTTGCTGGCGATGGAAGAGGGAAGGCCCCTCTTGAATACAATGGAATGATTGATGCATTTAGGAAAACTGTTCGTAATGAGGGATTTGGAGCATTATACAAGGGCCTGGTGCCCAATTCTGTAAAGGTCAGTCTGCATCTAATTCTGATAACTTATTCTGCCCTAGTATGGGGAAGACTTTCTGTCTAATTGTCTGCATGATTTTACTTTCCATTGACAGTTGTTATCAGAGTAGGGCAGGTTTTCTAGAAAAATGCTTTAATGGGTCACTGAAACTTTTTGGGACACGTGCATGTCATCCAGATTATGTCTTTGTGGGATTCCCACCAAACATCTATATTCATTTCAATGTTTGCCCTGTTTCGAACTGTAAATATAACAAGCCTACCTGATTGACCAAAATCAACTTGTTCGGTAGTTATAATAACATCCAGTTGTTTTGTGTCAAATATTGGTGTCTTGAACCATGTATTATGCTCTAATTCCAGATTATATTGGTGAAATGCTAAGATCAACTATGCAGACACGTGTTCTAGGCTTTAGCTTATTTATGGCCCTATCTGGTGCGTTTCTCAATTGAGATCACCGGATTGTTTTGCAATCTCTTGTTTCCTGTATAAGTGACAAGACTTAAGAGTGGCTGCTATTAGACTTTCATTAGTTGCGGTCCAAAACCACGGAATACTGTTCACTTTGCATGCTACCCTATTATTCTCAATCCCCATTAATAGAAGTCACTGCAGTATGATAATAAACATGATTTTGTTAATGAATTTGCATTCACCTGATTTTTTATTTTTATTTTGAGGGTTCATTTCAAACATTATTTTGATTCACAAGACGTCTTGTAGGTGGTCCCATCTATAGCAATTGCCTTTGTTACATATGAGGTGGTGAAGGACGTTTTAGGAGTGGAGATCAGAATATCAGACTGAGGGTTTGTTACCTCATATGATGACTGTTCTCCTGGTGTGGGAACTTTTGTAGGCAAGGGGATGCAGAGATGGTAAATTATGGCTTGTTTTTTCTTCGTTTTCACCTCTCCAAGGATGAGTTTAGGGAAAGCTCGAGCTAGTGTTTATAAATCGATTCCCTTGTTTCTTGTATTTCCTTGTGAACAAGTGGTAGCTTTAGCATCTCATTCATCTTCCATGTCAATAAATTTTGTGGAGGTTCAACGCAAGGACATATCTGCAGGGCTTTCTACAGGAATCAAGAAAGCATTTTTCTTTCAGGAATTTGCAGTGACTGATTCCCAGTTCCTCTCCATTACCCCCCGCAAAAGAATTCATTGTTTGCTTGTTTTAGGTATATCTTAAGAACTAATAATGTGATATTCTATATTTTATAACCATTGAACATGGGATGTTTTGCCATAAGAGTAACTGAACATATTACTTTGCGATATTTATGCCGCAATGTGATTGGTGAGATTGTGTTTCAATTATGAAGGTGGATGAGTTTGCCTGAAATCCTCTCAGAGCTGTTTGGTCTGGTTGGTTACTAGAAGGATGTTGCCTACAGTATAACGTAATGGAATTGATTATCACTAGAAATTTGTGTGGTACGATCTTCTCCAGGATATTGAAAAGAAATTTAATTCATTTAATACTTTTATTATTCGTGTGGTCATGGGTTTCAAATTCTTTTTTCCCTTGTAACCTTGTAAACCTTAACCACCTTCTCATATTCCGTTTGGGGCAACAAGAAGCTACAGATTTGTTTTGTTTTTTCGGGTTGGTATAATTTTTTTTAGAAAGTTGGGTTTATCACAATCTAATTGTTGTGAAGTTTTTTTTTTCCTTTGTAGGTGATATTAATATTAGTTTGGGTGAATTGTTAATTAATTTTATATATAAATTTAAATATTTAGAGTTAAGATATCTTTTTAATAAAGTGTTATTCTTTAAAGATTGAGAATATATTTTAAATAGTTATATTTTTTAATTTATAGATGATAGATAGAAGAAGCTAAAGATGAACAAGGCATCTATGCCTTTGTTACTGGGCCTTAGATTTAAGTATTGTCAGTTAAAATATATTTTTTAAAAGTGTTTTTTATACCTATATAGATTTGAAATTGAGATTTTGTATTTAAACATCAAAAATTCTTTTCACTTAAACTAATGTATGATAGTTTAACCTCCATTGATTCAATGATCATGGCATTGGTTACAATATAAATATTAATTTTATCAATCCTAATGATTAATCAAATTGATAGATTTATTTTAATTTTAAATGTAAAATCTTAACATATTTTGATTTTTAAATTTATAATTTTTTAATTAAACTATTACTGCTGATCGTAAATATTAAAAGAAGTTGTTATGAATATAATAATTCCTAATATAAATAGATGTTTTAAAGAAACCAACCCGTTTTTTTTATAAATAAATAATTTTAATTTTTATAAATTATTTATTTAATTTTTATATATAAAGAGTAAAGGGAATAATTTATAAAATCAATTGAAATAACTCAATTGGAGATACCGTAAAAAACTCAAGTGAGAGAAGTCAAATACGTTTCGGCTTTACGCTGTGAAGACATGCTTAACTAATCGGTGAGTCACGTGAGCGAGAGTGTGGCCATGAGAGGGGCCACGCCATATGACTCCTTATAATATCCCTCTTCCACGTTACCACCTCCCCTTGTAGGACCCTCCCCCTCTACCAAATTCCATTTTTATCCTTATTACTCTTTTTTTTCCCCTTCCATTTATTTACAACAAAAAAGTTTTAAAATACGTTGAATGTGATCACATTATGACTCATTATTAGCTTCATACAAATTCTTTTATTGTTTAAAATCATATTAATATTAATATGTATAATAAATTATAGCATGAATAATATAACTGTTTTTTTGTACCTTTTAAATTATATGATTTTTTGAAGATGTATATTAAATTAAATATATAAAAATTTAGTTGAATGAGCATAGCTTTTATGACTGTTAGTTGGGTTTTACTTGGGATGATTAAATTGTGATAAGAATAGCAGTTGGAGAAGCAGATCTATGGAAGAGATTTGGTTTTGTTCCTAACACTGAGGCTACGTTTACTTGTGCGTACAAGTGAGGATTTAAAATTGTGTAGATAAAGGTTTTAAATTCGAGAGTTAGCAATGTAGCAAGTAAGGTGGTAGCGCGGTCTGATGAAAATAATAGTCTTATCAAATCTTGAATCTGGATTTGTCTGTGTCCGTTGAGACTTAGAATACCGGGTGCTTATGGAGTAAGAATGAGTGAGTTATGAAAAGTGTTACAAAGCGAGGAGAATGGCATTACCAGTGGATAAGAAGAAATGCTTGCCCTTTATATAAACCAGAGAACGCAGCTGGTACATGCAAATTCCAAATCCAAAATAATTCAAAAGCAAGAGAGCGTACGTCTTGCTGGCTGACTGCCACGAAAGAAGAAAATATCGTGGATACACTTTTCGCCTCAGACACGAATAAGCTTCCCATTATTAAAAAAATAAAAATAAAATTACGTCCTCTTATAATAAATTCTCTCTTTAAATATCTTCACCTAACGTTCCCCCCAAGTTTTGCCCATTACTTTGATTTCATGTCTCTATTTGCTTTCATTATCTTGCTCCTCCCTTGATTCCTAGAGAAGAGGATATTTTCCCCTGCAACTCTTGTTAGCTGCTGATCCTCTCCTTTGTCTTCTTCTGCTCTCCGGTTTATGATCT
The DNA here is from genome assembly GCA_037074615.1 of Leucaena leucocephala. Taxonomy (NCBI): domain Eukaryota; kingdom Viridiplantae; phylum Streptophyta; class Magnoliopsida; order Fabales; family Fabaceae; genus Leucaena; species Leucaena leucocephala. The sequence continues at coordinate 1,129,168 of CM073558.1, read as the reverse complement.
GAACTGTTACTTCTTTCTCTCTTTGATCCTCTAGGCGGTTTCTTTTTTATATTGCTGGTTTTTCTACAAGATTATGTTTGGATGAGCTGTTTTTCCATGTGCATGATTTCCTTCTGATGAGGGAGAAGTGGTTGAGTTCATCTTTTGGACATGCATCATGACCAGTTTGTTTCTTATTATTCAAATATTATATTTTTTATGCATTTATAATTCTATTCATGGGTCTGGTATTGGCAACTTTGACCATTATTCGAGCTTATTGGAGTTCATTGATTAAATCTCGTTCCCTGATTAGATTACCTTAGTTGGAAGGAATATGCTTGGATTGGAGAATGCAGGGGATGGAAGTGTTTGATAAATCATCTTACGTCGAACAGTTTCCATGTTGAAAGCCTACTGATCTCTGTAGCTACTTCAAATTTGTCAATCTTATCTTTTTTTCCTTGTAGATTTAGTTTCTTTGGCTATTTATGCTGAAAATCGTTCGAATTGTGTGAAGGAACAATGTTTGGATTGCATGTATTGATGATTACTAGGAGACATGGCTGCAAATGGTGGGACAGGGACTGAATAACAGAATAGGAAATCTGGTGATTGTTTTGGGGACCGAAACATGTCAAGTTCACCGGGAATGAGAGCATCTACGATGAAGGATTGGCCTGCGGAGAGCCTTTTGAATGGCAATGATATCAGTAATGAGGATAAGCCTTTGGATAGGTGCCTTGCTTCCTCGGCTGGATCTGGACCTCATAGTGCTAGTGTTTGTTCTACCACAAGCAATGGACACATTGTTGAGGAGTTAACTTTTAGAAATTATAAGAACCCAAGTTCAACTTTAGTTAATCACGCACTTAGTTCCAGACTACCTCAGATAAACCAATTAGGTAATGAATCTGGATGTATGAACTCAAGTAGAGAAATTGCACCAAAGGATGAAGAAAATATATCCAACAGGCTAAGCAAGGAAATTAAGGGAAATGCTTCTAGTTTTTGGAGCATGAAGTCTTTGTCCTGTAAGAAAATGAATTATGACCCAGAAAAACTTGCTGAAAATATAGGCAATGGAGACAAGACAATCACCTTAAGCAATGCACTTCTTGTTAGCACTGCAATGCAGGACACTACATACAATTTTTCTCCACTTGTACTGAAACAAAAACTGAAGGGAAAGGGAGTTATCTGCAAAGATGCAGCAGACAACAGTGTTGAGCCCCATGGAGCATTTATTGGCGACGAGGATAAATCATCTGCCTTTATGGCGAAATCTCATTCTGATACACTGCTGAGAACTAATGCTGCTAGTGCTGATGATGATAAGCCTTTGCAAAAATTTGTCATGTCCAGTGCAGAATCCTCTGATGATGGGACCAACTTAAGAGAGTGGTTGATTTCTTCAGGTCATAAAATTAATAAACAAGGAAGACTGCATATTTTTAAACAAATCCTGGAATTTGTCGATTATGCACACTCCCAGGGAGTTGTATTGCAAAACTTAAGACCCTCTTGTTTCACTTTATTGCCTTCAAGTAAAGTTAAGTACACTGGTTCATTAGTCCAAGGAGAGTTATATAATGTCCCAGGACGCAACATGACTAGGAAAAGGCCCATGGAAGAGGATTCCTGTTCATGCCTTAGTTTGGGTTCAAAGCAGCAAAAACTCCACCAGGAGATAAGATCTATTGGGCAGCAGCATTGCTTTCGATCTATTTGTGTCTGCAGGACTAACCCAGTGAATCTTATTGATTCCTGCAAAATTGGATCAACGAGTCCAAGAATTACAGAAAGTGTGCACCAAAACAGGTTTAGATGCCAACATTCTACAGATGCAAAGCAAATAATTGATGTGACTGCCCAGTTGGAAGAGAAGTGGTATTCTAGTTCGGAAGTTCCCAACGATGGAGGCTGCACATTTTCATCCAATATTTATAGCCTTGGAGTTCTGCTCTTTGAGGTACGGAAGATTTTTTTTTTTTTTTTCAAACCCTTGTCTCCAATCATAAATCTGAATCTTGTGGTACAGCTTCTTGGTAGGCAAATTATTTTCTTGAATTTAGTTTATATATTTGCTGTATTTATAGCTTATGTCAGATCATATACTTTCCCAGTTTGTTAGGTGATATTTTATGAGATTTTGATTGTCATAACCTATCAAGAGTGTTTCCAAATATGACATGTCTATTTGATGCACCATTATATTCCTAAGATTGTTGCATGTTATGCAGATTAACATGTAGTTTCTGGTTATGGAGTTTAATTTGAACTATCCTGGAAATGATTCTTTTATGCTATTGAATTGGCATAGTTTGAAAGCTACATACAATCTGAAACCTTATCTAAGTTGTTTTGGGATACATAAGATCAACCAAGTAAGAAGATTGTTTGGATTACATGAATATAAAATGGAAACTTTACAAGATAACTGGTTTAATCCCTTCTTGTAGTGATGATTAAACAATAATCTTGTAATGAATAAAGGAGAGAATGCTTTGGGAAGCCTTGATATCTTACTTGTTTCAGTTTCAATGCAGATCATAGCGTCTGATAATATATACCTCCAAAGTTGTAAATCATCAAACTTTGCTTTACTTGCTCCTTCCTCGTTTCTGAATGTTTCCCTAAACAACGGTCAAATATGTCAATGTTTTTAGTCTTTTAATTTAACTTCTTCTCAACCATTGAATTTTGTTAGCCATTTTTTCATTCTTTTCAACTGTTAAGATCTTCACTCTAGAAGCTCTTCATGATCTTAACATTTAAACTTGTACTCCTCTCAGTTGCTGTGCAATATTGAGTCATGGGAGACACATTCAGAAATGATGTTGGATCTGCATCAGCGAATCCTACCACCAAAATTTCTATCTGAGAATCCAAAGGAAGCTGGATTTTGTCTTTGGCTTTTGCATCCTGAACCTTCCTCTCGTCCCAATACTAGGTAATGTGATGCACTACAGATTTTACATTTGGTATCATTTTCAATAACATCATGCTTTTATGGCTAGGTGTTGAAATGGTGTTTATGAAAACTCAAAATACTAAGTGATAAAATAAAACTATCTGCCATCATTTGTTGAAAGAATTTTGATGGCGATGTTGAAGATGCGTCCTTTTTCTTAATCAAATTTTTATGATTTCCTTTTTTTGTGTATTCCAGGATGATTTCAGAATCTGAAATATTCCGTGATTTAGTGGAATTGAATTCTCAAGATGATATCTTGGTACCTGATGATGATGAAGCTGAAACAGAGCAAGTGATATATTTTTTAACTTCACTTAGAGAAGAAAAGGAAAAACAGAGTGCCAAATTAGCTGAAGACCTAAGTTGCTTAGAAGAAGATATTAAAGAGGTTGAAAGAAGGTATTCACTAGGGACAGCTTCATTATTTCCTATGGCAAAAAATGGCTTTTCTAATTTCAGGAGAAACAGTTCTCATCTTGAAGGTCCTTTGAGTTCAGATATGAGCAGATCAATTCAAGCATCATGTGTTAATGAAGCTAGATTTATGAGAAATATCAATCAGCTAGAGACTGCATACTTCTCCATGAGATCCTGGATCCTGCTTACAGAAGATGCAGCTGTTGCACCCTATGATAAAGATGTGCTAAAGAGTAGATGGAGATTGTCTCGAGTACATAATGACAATGAGGAGCAAAGAACAAAACAGAGATCCACTGATCGTCTTGGATCCTTCTTTGAAGGTTTATGCAAGTTTGCTCGTTACAGCGAGTTTGAAGAGTGTGGCATATTAAGAAGTCAAGATCTTCTTAATTCTTCCAATGTCATATGTGCATTAAGTTTTGACCGCGATGAGGACTACATTGCAGCTGCTGGAGTTTCAAAAAAAATAAAGATTTTTGATGTCAGCGCAATTTCAAGCGATTCTATTGACATCCAGTACCCCGTAGTTGAGATGTCTAATAAATCAAAGCTTAGCTGTGTGTGCTGGAACAGCTACATCAAAAGCCATTTGGCATCTACTGATTATGATGGTGTAGTCCAGGTTTGTATTACTTGCACATTGACAAGTTTATTTCAACGAATTGATGCATTTGCCATATTTTGATGGTGTCAGCCTGAAACTTATTCCCACAGCAAAGTGAATTTCCTTTTCTTCCTTTAATTTTACTATTTCCAATTGTTTTGCTTATGGTTAAGTCTTCACTGAGATGACTTCTTTCTACACCTTATCATTTGTCATGTGCTACAAAACTGTAATTCATTTTGTCTGCTTTTTCTTCAAATCTATCATCATTAATAATTGAGACGCATGGGTGAATCCAGATGTGGGATGCAGACACTGGTCAACCATTTTCTCAATACACGGAACACCAAAAGAGAGCATGGTCCATTCACTTCTCTCAGTCCGACCCTAAAATGTTTGCTAGTGGAAGTGATGACTGCTCTGTGAAACTATGGAACATCAGCGAGGCATGCTTTCTTTTATGCTTAATACCTGCAAAAGACGTTCAACTTCATGTCTGTCATGATGAAACTAGATATCCCTGAGGAAAGAAAATATATACAGAAATCCCTCTATTAGGATAGACATGAAGTTGAACATTTTTCAATCCACAGCATATGAGAAATTACTAAAATGTAATGGTTTTTTTTTTTTTTTTGCAGAGAAACTCCATTGGCACCATATGGAACCCTGCCAATGTATGCTGCGTTCAGTTCTCTTCCTACTCAACAAATCTTTTAGTGTTTGGATCAGCTGATTACAAAATCTATGGTTATGATCTCCGGCACACTAGAGTCCCTTGGTGCACATTATCTGGTCATGGGAAAGCTGTTAGCTACGTAAAATTTCTGGACTCTGAAACACTTGCCTCAGCTTCCACAGACAACTCTTTGAAGCTCTGGGACCTGAAGAAAACCAGCTCTTCGGGGTTGTCATCTGGTGCTTGTAGCTTAACCTTTAAAGGCCATACTAACGAAAAGGTTGGTTACCCTACATTGTTTTTGCCCATTTATTTATTTATTTTTATTTGTTTGTGCCCATTTATTTATTTACTTCTATTTGTTTGTCCTAATTGCTCATCTTCTCCATGTGCAGAATTTTGTGGGTTTGTCTGTCTTTGATGGATACATTGCATGTGGTTCAGAAACGAATGAGGTACAATTTTGAATTTTGGTCGGACCTTTATTTTGTTATCTTGTAGTTTGTCACCAATTATTCCTGGACCTTTCCTTTTTGGCTAAATTATTCAAAACTGTTGCGTGTCAATAATACATAGAATGTCATTGGAGTTCATAGGTCATGCACCTAAATTAAGGGGTAGATAGATTTCATCTATTCTGAATAATTAAAACATGTATAAAGGACCCCTTATTTAAATCCTTCTGATAATATCTATAGAAACTCCCACCCTTTTTAACTGCTCTAATAATCGAATTTGGGATAAACAAATTCTGATTCTAGTCCGTTTCACTGTCTACCTTCCAGGTATATTGTTATCACAGATCTCTGCCAGTGCCTATCACTTCTTACAAATTTGGATCCATTGATCCCATTTCTGGACAAGAAAATAATGATGATGGTAATGGACAGTTTGTTTCTAGTGTCTGCTGGATAAAAAAGTCTAGCATCCTTGTTGCTGCTAATTCAATTGGAGCAGTAAAACTATTGAAGATGGTCTGATAGGAAGTCAGGAAACATGACATATGGCTGTCACTAAACATTACTGTGTGCTTATCAGCAGACTGGTAAAAGGGTCAAATGGCATTGGTTCAAAGAAGCATGTATGTGGAGTCAGTTTCAAGACATATTTCATCCTCTCTGTTGGTTGGTTCACTACATGCCATGAGGAAAATTCACTCATCTAAATCATATAAGCTGATAAAAAAATAAATGAAACATGTGCTTAGCAGGCTTGAACTACACCACTGCTGAAACTGAAGCTTGTGACTCTTTTTGAACATTGTGACACTACCACTGATGCATCTAACTATTTGATCACTACAGAACACTTGCCAAAGCAAAATACAGCAGCTTTTCATTCAACAAATTTTCATCTAGGGCTTATTTCACCCTTCAACAAGCTAGGATATCAGGCTGAGTGGCTGACCTCAAATGCTTACTTGAAATTGTTAGTAATGAATATTGCTTCACAGAACAGCTCTGCACCCTGATATTGCGTTCTGTTTAGGAAGTGAGAAAAATATTGCTAACACAGATATCAGCAATTACTTTTGTGTTCTGTTGTAATTTATCAAAGTAGTGGAAATGCATATCATCTGTGTCTTGCATTTACATGAAAAGCTTATTGTAGTTTATATAACGGTTAAATTATTACTTGTATTCTATCATTTGAAATTCTGTAATATTGCAATTTTATTCTTATTGGTTGTGATTCTTTTCTAATAACTCAATAAAAATTCTAGCTCCCATTCTTCATCTTCGTCTGGAAAGAATATCTTGCTCAAGATGGATCAGGAATAAGATCCCAAGTTGTTGTCTTGTGACATTTTCTGTTTTACATATTAGTTTCTCTGCTCTTTTGTACCATTGTTGTATTGAATTTTCAGGGTTCCATTTTTTCCCATTATGTGTTGGCAACTCCACTTCTAAAAAGCTGACAGATTTCTCTCAATGAACCCTTAGTCCCCTCTTCTATATGTCCAATAACAGTGCAGGATGCTTTTAGTTTGCCAGAAAAAGAGTCCTACCTGAAAATTCCAGTTCAAGTGAAAAAAAAAACTATGGATCACCTTCAAATTGATGACAAATAAGTCAAAAATATAAACAAAACGAAAGACTTTTATCATATCTAAAGTTCATTGTTTTTCATCTTTCCTGCATTGCATCTATTTGGTTGGATTAGTCAGTAAAGACTAGGAAATCCATCATATATTGAATGAGCTTGGCTCTTCAACTATCTATGGGTGTGATTACAAGAAGGCAGTCGCAGAAAGCTATACACTACTATCCTCATTCGTAAGCTACTTATGGCAATAATGCCTTTGTTCAAACTGTTAAAATTTTTGAACGCAAGTTTAACTATGTGATCATAAATGAGCAGAAATTTGAGTTTATATTGCTCAACCTGTTTGCATGGTGTCTGAAGATCTCATGTTGGCAAGCTTATACACAATCTGAGACATGACAAGGAGATGTTCTTCTAATTCTTGAACTCATTGTCGTTAGGTGGCTCCCTGAACTCTAGACTTCGGGAACAAAGAGACATCAGTGGAGGTCTGTTCGATTGTCTATTTGTTGTAACTGCATTGCAAATCAATTGAAGATGTCAGAAAGCAATTATGTTTTTATTCAAATATGAAAGGAGAAGTTAATGCAAGGAAGAAAAAGGGCAAATTAAGGCAGCTTTTGAACTAATTCCTCTTTATACTGAGAAGTCTACATTGCAGATGCATCTGAATTGCTTTCTTAGGCACGAATGTATTCATATGATGTTATATTCAGTGATCTTATCCAAATTTCAGTGCACAAAATGGTAGGCATTGTATATAGCAATTATTTCTTGCGTCTTTTCCATGTATTTTCTTCATTCAGTAGTTCTGTTTTCAAAATATTCGGTAAAATGAGGTCATTCTGCCGTCAAGTAATGACAGATACTGTCATTCAAAATGCTTCCTTTTGGCTTGCTAAAGCGCTGAATCCTCCAACTTAATGAGCCAGCATCTAATACATGTTGAGTTTTCAATTAATATCATAATCATTTGTTTCAATTAATATAAAAAAAGAATTGAGAAATTTAAGCAAAAAATTGACCTACGAGAAATCCCCTTAATGCCAATTTGGGGTTGGAATTGGGATGGAGAATTGGAAGTGGAAGTGTAATTTAACAATTATAGGCTGTTTTGTTTATTGAACGTGGTTATGGAAGTGGGTTCTTTGGATAGAAGACCCAACACCCAAGTTATGTAGTTTATGGACAACTTTACCCCTGCTTCAGATCAAAGGAAAACCCTATTTTGTTCTTCATTAAATGCCTCAGCCACATCCCATCTTCTCGAAGAGAACGGAAGCAGCGGAAGACACGGCGGACGACAGCGGGCGTCGCAGCGGAGGACAGTGGACGTTGCGGTGGAGGAAAGTATACAACTCGGCGAATCACAAAGGAAGAGAACGGTAAAGGTAATTTTTCGTATCCATCTTTTTATATGTTTTCGCTCTCTTTTTGTTCTTCTTACCTTCATCTCAATCTGAAACCGACCCTCTTTCGCTTCTACTTTTCCCATATTCAGTTTGTACACCATGCTTCGCTTCAAAACCCACTCGCGAATTTTCGATTCTTGTTTTTGCCATAAATTTTGCTCGAAAGTTTTTGGTTTCCTAAGTTGCTGCTATTGATTTCTCATGGGTGGTTATCTTCTTCATACCTTTCGTTTTGGAGCGACCTGGGTTTTGATAGGTGCTATGAGTCAGCTGTTGAATTTTGTAAGGAATGGTTTGGCAGGTCAAATTAATGGCTTATTGTATGCTGATGTTAAATTCTGTACCTTATAATTTGTAAATGAATGGCCGTAGCTTCCCTCTGATTGTTCTGTGGAATATAATCCTGTTGGCTTTTTCTGGATTGATATATTGTTGAAATTATTATTTATTTATTAAAAAAGAATACTTTTTAATCATCTCGGATAAATATCAGCCTGGATCCCTCTGTTCTTTCTCCTCGCCGTTCATCCCATCGCAGTCTCTCAGACTCACCGACCTTCCGATCCATTTTCATCTTGGTTTATTAGGTATCGTTTTTTCATCTCTTTGATTCCTGTTTTACTGATCTAAAAAGTAGCCGTTATGTGATCGGTTTCGCCATCCTATGAACCCAACCATTCTAATTCTATTCGTGATCGAATACGGCTTTGCTTTTCTCTCTGTTCTTTCCCCCTAATGGGTCTGTTTTATATTTGCTCACATGAATTTCTTTGGGTGGGCATGTGTCCTTTAGGTTTAGGGTTTAGGGACATACGCTACTTTGTAAGGATTTTACAGGTCTTCGCAACCCGATCCACCCTCTCGTTAGGCAATACTTTGTATCTCCATTCTCTACCTACAATTAATTGGCCCCTTTGTGGAAAGAACTGTGCTATTCGGTATGCTGATCGGCAATTATTGTTTTTCTCTCACGTTGATTAATTTTCATGGGGAACAAGCCTTCGATTTTCTTCTATATTGTGATTTGTTTTGTGGATTTTCACTCGAGTTCTTAAACGACGTTAACTTTTTGTTGAATAATTTTCGTATGATTGGACACATCATTCGGTTCTGGGGAACCTTCAGGTCTTGATACGTCTGTAACTGGGGTTTAAATATTTTTCCTACTTATTTACTCTGAATTTAGAGTGGATGAGACCAAGTTTTGGAAGTGACACCAATTGTTTGAGGACACCGTGTGTACACAACCATGCTTACTGATTTACTTGTCTTATGGATTTTCTTTATTACATTTTGGCAAAATTGTGTAAATTGTATGTTACATTTAAATAGCCATAGCGTCAAGTCAATTATCAGTATGATCTGGTTGTCATTGTGAAGCTTAAAATTTGTTCTGATTTTTGTTGCTGACCTGGTTAATCCCAACGAAATCTAACAAATTTAATTTCCATACATTGTTTCTGGTAGATCCAACATTAGGTCCTGCACTTTTTAGGTCTTGAAAACCTGCCTCATCTTTTGAAGAACCAACGTTAGTCGGTGGCAGCATCCCCCTGATACCGCTATTTCCACAAATATCATGACTGGGAAGGCCAAGCCCAAGAAGCACACGGCCAAGGAGATCGCCGCCAAGGTCGATGCCGCTACCACCAATAGGGGCGGAGGCAAAGCCGGTCTGGCTGACCGTACTGGTTCAGAAAAGGGTGGCCATGCCAAGTATGAGTGTCCCCTCTGCAAGACCACAGCCCCTGATATCAAGTCTATGCAGATTCATCATGACGCTCGTCATCCTAAACTCCCCTTTGACGAGTCCAAGCTCGTGAATCGCCATGCCAGCCTTGTGCCTGAATCGTCGAAACCTCGCCCCGGTGTTCGTGGTAGCTTGAAGAAGTAACTGCTACTACGATGATGCTGAGTTACCTTGCGCTAGTAAATTGTCACGGTTTGTTAGTTAACTAGAGTGATTTGCCTGGAGTCTGTGATGAGTCTGAACTTTGAACACTGCTTGATACTCATCAAAGCAATGATAGAGTTCATGTTGGTCATGATGACGATAATGAATTATGAATCTATTGATATGTCAAGGTTTGACAAATTTCTGTGATGCTCTCTTTATGGTGAGAACGATTTCATATTTTGCTTGCTTAATGTTGATGGTTGATATTATGTGTCCACTTTTGATTGGCTTTGTTGGTCTGGAAGGATGGCATGAACTTTGTTTCGTGACAATTTTTTTTACAAGAAAAATTTAAGTGGAATCAAGACCAATTATTTATTAAGATTAATGTACAATTTTAAAATTTAAAAAATATTTATAGAGGATTTATGAGATTATCTATTAAATAAATACTTATAATAATAGTAGAAATTGAGTTTGTATATTTATGAGATATGAGCTTATTAAGTTTTATTAGTATGTTTGATGACTTTTGAAATGAAAACTAAACGACTCAATTTTTTATTTTTTATAAAATTTGTTAGAAGGGTTGGGATCACTTATAATTTAAGAATAAGGTAAAAAATATTATTTTTTAGGTGATATTAATATTAGGTATGATGAATTGTCTATTATTCTTAAATATAAATTTAGACATGTAAGAATTAGAATATTATTTTAAGTATCGCGATTAAAACTAAAACTAAAAGGCTTGTTATCATGTTTTCATCATCACCGTCATATCTTGGGGACTATCTATGCTCTTACCTACTCCCTCTAATGTGATTTTAACTAATTCATGATATAAATCATTTTAACTAATTTATATCAATGATTTTTTTAATCTATAATATAAATTATTTTAACTAATTTATGGGAATAAAAAAATAACAATAAACTCATTTAATAAGTCAAGTCATCTTTTCAGAAATGGTTTATATCGGGGGACTGATAGAGTATTTATTTGTCCTAGTCACCTCTAAAATGCTAGAGACGGAAGTTGCTATTATTGCAAAACCACCGTCTTAGAGTTGGGGAAGCAATCTTGCATGTTTCGGGTTTTTTAATAGATCAGAAAAGGGAAGAAAAAGAAAACTTAATCCATATACCTATACAAGTCTATAAATTTTAAAAAATATTATATGATATTAGACACATTCCCCTTTAATGACTAGTGTAATTTTATTTTCAATAATGTATCATTTGCAAGCCTTTATTATATTATTACTATTGTAATTTTTTCTTAAATTTTTACTATTTAAATTTGAATTTTTACTTTTTTTTATCTAGAATTCTATCTAGATGAACATATCACTGTTGGTAATACCAGTTATTATTTATCTTTTTTTTAATAAAAGAGGGCTAAGCACCCAATATTAAAAAATTAAATCATATGAAATTAGATCCCAAACTATTATTAGGTACAATAGACTCCAAACGTGGAGGATAGTAATGTAATGTCTCTGTAATAGTCAAACTCTCTTTAACTAGAGCATAGGCAACCTATTATTTATCTTTTTATTGCCATGAGGTACAGAAAAACAAGATAGTTTTAAATAATGATGGAAGCCCATGACCTCATGGCTCCCAACGGGTTTATTGGGCCAAACAATCCAAATCAATGGCATGGGCCGTGGGTCTTAACATTTCACAGAATCGTAAAGGAGTAAGTGCTTAGCAAAAAAAGAATAGACTGTCTTTAATTTTCTATTTTTTCCTTTTTGTATTTAAAAAAATTCTTCATTTCCTTTTTGACACTCTCTTCATGTCACTCTCGTATCTCTCTTTCTTTATTCAAAAAGGTCGAGGGTTTTGTTCTCTGTCATTCAATTGCAGGAGGAACAGGCTCAGGTTAATTTTTCTCCCAAATCTTTGTTTTATTTCTTTACATGTTCCATGATTTTTCATTTCTATTATTGAGGATTTTTGCATTGGTTGTATCAACAAAAGCGCAATATTTCTTTAAAGAGTGACTTTATTTAGCACCTGGGGCATTGTATTTTTATTAATAAAATATCAGATCAGTCCAACTCTTCAGCATGGAAATTGCACTGGACTTGCAACCATTAACTAGCTTCAACTAAGTTCTCTTAATACATAAACTTTCGTTTTGAACTTGTGTAACAAGATTGGAGCATAGGAATTGCTCAAGTACATTGTATACCTTTCTTGCGTACAGTTTATCAAACAATATCTTTTATAACAAGTACTTTAATATATTTAATACAGGCATGGGATCATATTTGTTGGAGGCTTTGAATGATCGCTACAGCAAAAAAACTGGTTCAGACATACAGTGTGTTTACTAACCAAATGGAGACAAGTAATGTGGTGGTGCAACCTTATAATTCACTTTTGACACTTAAGCGGCTAACTCTCAATGCAGATTGTGTTGCTGTTCTTGACAACACTGCTCTAAATAGAATTGTCGTGGAGCTCCTTCATTTAAGTAATCCTACATTTGCTCAAACAAATTCCATAGTATCTACCGTGTTGTCTGCAAGCACAACTACCCTTTGGTATACAGGATACATGAATAATGACTTGGTTGGTCTTCTGGCCTCTTTGATTCCAACACCAAGATGACATTTTCTAATGACAGGATATACACCTTTGACAGTGGAACGTCAGGTGAGATCCTAGTTTTATGTTTATAGTTCATATAATCTTTTATATAAAATAATTTTTGGAGCATTCAAATTTGGATAAATTGGTAGCTTGCGGAGTTTTCTGTTGCATTATCTCTCTTTTCTACTCCTCCTTCCGTATCCCCAATCTGTAATTATCAAGGGAAATACATTTGTTGGTGCTTGCTGCATAATAGTTATATTTCATGTTACAAACTTAGAGGAATAAAATTAGAAGTCCTGTGCCATCTTCTGTCAGGCTAATGTAATTCGGAAGACCACCGTACTTGATGTTATGAGAAGACTTCTTCAGGTATGAAGACTTTAAACAGCTAAACTTCATGCCTAATGGCATTTCCCCTTCTGACATAAATAGCATTGGCAGGCAAAGAATATTATGGTCTCTTCATATGCTCGAACAAAAGATGCTAGCCAAGCAAAATATATATCTATTTTGAATATAATTCAAGGAGAGGTTGATCCAACACAGGTATTATTTATGGCTTTTATTTTTATTCTTTTCCCTCCTGCTTGTTTGGAACCTCTGTTCTTAAAGCTGCAATAAATCAGTTCACCTCATGCCACTTGCTCAAGTCAAAATGTCAAACTTTTTGCTACTGACTTTGATAAAGAAGATATTATTAATTTGATGTGTTATGTAGATTAGATATCTTTGGTTTCATATATTTGGTGGATTAATTTAGTGCACTTTTGAATTAAGAGAAAAACTGGCAACTTTTTCAACAAATTAACGACTTCACTTAAAAATGAGCAAGTACAAGAAATGATCCATTCCTATTTAATTCTGGTTTCTTTGATAAGACCAGACCTTCATGCTTTTTCCAATTAGCATATTGCTAGGTTTGGGTTCAGGTTCATGAAAGTTTACAAAGGATACGTGAAAGAAAGCTTGTCAACTTCATTGAATGGGGTCCTGCAAGTATTCAGGTATTGCTTCTGTGACAGAACTGACTGGTGTTGCATCTTCTTTATTTGGGATAATATGTCATAATCTGATATTCTTTTGTTTCTCGTGTGTTTGGTAGGTTGCCCTGTCTAGAAAGTCACCATATGTTCAAACTGCGCACAGGGTAGGACTCTCATCCTTGTCTTAGTTTGTCTTTTTATCATTTTTATGAATTTCAGCTTTGAGCTCATCCTGAATCTTACTATTGGCTATCCTGCTAGAAATATTGAAGGAATTTTTTTTGGGGGGATAACCTTTAAGTGTTATGTATGGTAGGTCAGTGGTCTTATGCTAGCAAGCCACATTAGCATTTGGCACCTTTTCAGTAAGTGTTTAAGCCAGTATGAGAAGCTGAGAAAGAAACAAGCCTTTCTGGTCAACTACCGAAAGTTCCCAATGTTTGCTGTAAGCCAATTCTATGACTGCAATATGACATTGCTTTATGAGCATTTGTTAGTTACTCTTTTGGCCTCTACTAGGTTCATATCGTACTTGAATAGTTGGCATATCTTCTGAAGCTGACAATAAAAGATTGGCAGGATAATGATCTCTCAGAATTTGATGAATCAAGGGACGTAATTGAGAGTTTGGTTGATGAATATAAGGCCCCGTGAGTCCCCAGATTATATCAAGTGGGGAATGGAGGTAGATTCTATATTTACCTTACTTTAAGTTAAACTTCTCGTTTTAAGTTAATGTTGCACGTTGTTCATTTTTTTTCCTGTATAGGATCCAAACAATATGCTAACAGGAGAAGGCAATGCTACGGGAACAGTGGACCCAAATGCAGTAGTGTGAAGAAGCCTAGCAAGCTTTGATAAAATTGTTCTTCAGGTATTCTTGAACTTTTATGTCTTTCTTTTACCTTCTTTCATGTGGAAGATTGAGTAACTTACATGCCACTCCTTTAGCTCCAACAACTTGCTAACTTCTAGTTGGCTTCCTTCCAAGGAATTAGCTTCCGGAAGGGAGAAAGTTAAGTTGCAATTTTTATTAGAAATTAAATGCTCCACTGTTTTTAAGTAAATAACGGGTTTAAGAAAATATTATCCAAGCCATTTTAGTTTTCTTATATCCACCTTACTCCTGATTGAACTGAAGCTTCAATATCTAAGCTCCTTCTTGATTACTTGTTAATGAGGTGATGGGTTCGAAACCAATCATTGCAGGCACAGGGAGACCAGGAAAGGGTAATAAATTTTAAAGGTTTTGAATGATCTTTTTCAACGTAGATGTATCAGATGGTTTGTATTTGCTTAACCATTTGGATATCCACGCATATGTGACTGGGTGGTACAGAATCTCACTGTATTCTTTTTCTAGGGCATGTAAATGGTTGGTTCGTCGCTGTATTCTTTGGCTATCCGGATCTGGGGTGTTTAATAGGGGATCCTGTTGATGCTCCATGATGAATCTTACAATATTTAAATTCTGAAAAGGAATTCGATTTTGCGATCGTGTAGCAAATCTAGCATAGCATGTGGTAGCATAGTTCTCTTTGTTATATTTCCCCCATAAAATTAGCATGTTGGGTCCACTGTGATTGGTGCTGCGAATTCTTCATATATTAAGCAGCCAAATTCTTTATACGACAAGGTAGCAACACTCTGTTTTAATTAACGCCATTATCAGTAGTTCTGCAGAACAATAGTCCAATATATGGATACAAATAAAAGTTGTCTTCCTGCAGGTTTTAAATGTAGTTTTCAGAAGTTCAAAATTGTCATGTGAATATACAGGTGCTTGAATGTTCCCAAGATGTTAGGGTGGGAACATTCCACGTGGATTGTTAATAGTTGTATTCTCCTATATTCTCAATTTTACTGGGAATTAAGATAAATAATGGAGAGAATTCAAACATTTGAATTGCGTCAGCGTTTTCACTTTCAATGCTGATTTGTAATCCAGTCAGATATGAAATGGATGGCATGGTGATTTTGATTCATAGTTCCGGTAAAATCAAATCCAGCACATAGGCTGTCCTTTCGATTCTTGATGGGCTCTAATTCTCTTGCTATTGGAACATGTTCAACATAATGGACCTATGAAGCCAATACATGCATTTCGTTTCCATGATCCTCCACATGGAAATTGTGGTTGACACTTTTTTGTGTTCCACGCAGAACACATAAAAGCAGTTTACATAATTTTGTTTTTGAATTAGAGGGGTATGTAATACTAATGATTAAATGTTATAAATAAAATCAAACTCACCACCATTTGCCACTTACAAAAGAAGGTAACATGCAATTGGACTACAACCTGACACGGTGGCATGTTAAGTTCAACTTGCGGTTCAATCCAATGAAAGGACGGGCAAGAGGGGTCCCATTGAAACCTAAGTGAAAGCATAGAAGCAGCGCAGGCCTTGATATTTACCTAACACCTTCCCTCTTATTTCTATTTATGTACTCAACAAAAAAGCCTTCTTCTTCATTCTTCATTCTCTTCTCATTCCTTCTGTAAAACCCTCCCAATGGCATTGTTGAGAGCATCTCTTGTAGTCTTAGCTCTTTTATCTGCCATTCTCTCTGCTGGTGGGGCCCAATCCCCCTCTCCCGCAGCTCCTTCTCCTTCTCCTTCCAGTGATGGTATATATCTCTCTTCTCTCTTCTTCAACTCTCTTCTTCAACGCTTTCAGTTCAAACACCTTGTGAAAGCTAATCTGCTGTTTGTGTGAACTCAGGAACAACCATAGACCAAGGGATTGCTTACTTCTTGATGCTTGTGGCTCTCATCCTCACATACCTCATTCACCCACTTGACGCCTCTTCCTTCCTCTTTTGATTTCTTTGTATCTCTCACTTTCTTATTTTTTAACCTTTCCCTTATTTTCTTTTTTATTATTATTTATATGATAATTAGCTTGTTTGGGGGGTAGGTGGTGCTTCTGTGCGTTGTAGTCTATTTTGGTTCAAATACTTAATTAATCATTGCTCACACTCCACCGATCATTGTTCCATTCTAATTTTATTATAAAAATTAATGGTGCTAAAGAAGAAATATATCGTAGGTTGTTAATTTGTTTATATATATATATAATTTTTGTTATTTCCCTTCTAGTTAACCTTATTAATTATTAAAAATAAATTATTAATTTATTATAATTAATATAAGTGATAAGAACTCTCGACACTTAAATAAATAATTGAGATTTAAATCTCAATTTTAATATATATATATATATATATATATAATAGCATGTTTAGAAGAGTATGGTATTTATGTTAAATAATTTATAGGATAGTATACTCATTATACCTTAAAAAGTATTATGTTTTATATATTTTACACATTCTAGTATATTCCAAGTCTTTCAAAAAATATGCTTTTAAATTAAATTAATAAATATTATAAGAAAATAATATATTTCAAATTAAACCTCATAGATATCCTCACATGTATATATCAATGTTAAGAAAATCAGATCGACTACTAAAACGATTAGTAGCACAACTTCATTGGACTAATTATAAATAAATTAATATATTTTAAATCATAGATGCCTAAAATAAAAAGAAACAATCATTCATAATAATAAAAATGAATGCTTAAATAAAAAATAATATATAATAATAAAAAGGAAATTCTCATAAATTATAATTTTACAATACAAATGCATATTTAAGAAAAGGAATTAAAGAAGGAAAAAAACTGTAATACAAATAACCATATTGGGAATTACGCACGTGTACGATGTCACAAAACTTGAATCTAAATGAGTGCCTCATGTCAAATATTCCCATATAGTTGTCCCAAAAAAAGAAATCAAATATAATGAATTAAATGTTATATTTATGGAAAATCAGCCTCTTCCTTTGAAAACATCAAGTTGGCTATTTGGAATTGATCTGCAATATTGAACATGCCTTCTTCTGCAGAAATACACTGTGGAGGAAACAGTAACGGAAGCTGCTATGAGTTTAGCAGCTCCTCCAATTACTCCATGCCACTTCTCTGGATTGCATAGAAATTTTATGCAATCAAGTAAGAAGAAACACTTGGTTTCCCTCTTGTCCAAAGCAGATTTTCGTCTTCCATTGCTAAAGTTTTAATTCAATTCATCAATCACACGATGGGGCTTTCCTTCCTACTCTGATACTCCATCAGCATTGCTCTGCTTTCTTCTACCTGCTTCTCCGCAACCTGCCTGTTTATAAAGTGCCATGCCCTCATTCTCTGTGCTTCACAGATACATTAATGGAGTCAGTGAATGAAAGAGAAAGCATTATTATGAAGGAAGAAGAAGGAGTTGCAAATGGGGTTACCTGGAAGTGAATGAGCATGTCTTCAACTTGCTTCAAAGAATCTCTCAAAGCAATCAATCTGTGGGTTTCGTCATCACGTTTGCAGAACCGTTTGTGTTCATCTTCTTCTGGATGGTAATATTTAATGTTGCAGAACCACACAGCAGTGTTGTTGTTGTTGTTCCTGTTGATTTCTTCATTCAATTTCTCTTGCAAATCGCAAGCCCTCTCTATCAGACTCTGCAAATCTGAATTCATCATCTCTCTCCTTCTAATTCATTGACCAAACAACAAACTAAAAATGGAATCATTTCATTTCTTTCTTTTCAAGTTTGGGATATTATTTTTGTCACCTGTCACTTTTGTTTTCTGTCCACTGCAATAGATCTTACTTTTCTCTGCTTTATTATTATATTTAGGACCCAACTATACTCTGCTCCCTTGCATGCTTCTTATTTCTTTATTTTCTGTTGTTGTGCATTTACCATAAAAAGGCCAGTTTAGTCATAGAAGTTTGAATATAAAATTTTTCATCCAGAAATGATTTTAATAAATTAAATAGACAGGAATTATACAATTATTTTTTTTGATAATAAAAAATTTATAAAATAGTTAAATTCATTCAAAATCTAATAATATGACAAAATTTTATTTCTTTATAGTTTTAAGAAAAATAATTCAGTATACTTTTTGATAATATAATGGAGGCCCAATCTTAGAAATGGGCCTAAGACTTCATTCACTATGAGAACCTTTGGTTAATGGATGGTAGGGCCCAAAAGTCTCAGATGCTCATTTTAATGGGCCAGTGACAATTTTAAAGTCTACAAAATGATTATCTGTGTGCTTCCTTTGCTCTTATAATAAATTAATAATCAATAGGATTAATTCGTGATAAACGGTTTAATATTATTTAAGTGAGATCTCGAGTTTAAGTCTTAGTATATGAAAAAAATTCTCGTTGAGAGACTCACCCACCATAGCTAGGTGCACGATATAGATCGAATCTGAATATAGTCAAAATAAAATTATGATGAATTGAATGGGTAATAAAAAAAAAATTAATAATCTCGAACAGAAAAATTATTGAAACAGCAAGCATTAGGTTTTGTCAAGGAGGGTTTTCATTTCTAAGCAAGTATTTTTTGAAAAATGGTTTATGAGAAATTATTGAATTCAGATTAAACATGATACATAAAATAGTATTATATGTATATATTTAAAATTAATAACAAATATTTACATAAAAAATAAAATTAATATATCTCAATAAAACTGCAATAAACGTCGCATAAATTTGTTCCCCTCCCATCCTTACAATAAATTTAAATGGGTCGAGGCCACCAATCTCTCCCGTATTCTCATTTTCAGCCTTTTCACAAATTGTAAATAATTCAACTTGTCCCAAGTTCACATGCATTTTCGTTCAGCTTTGGAATTACTAGTAATATTCTTTAATTTAAAAATATATAACAAATTTCTTAAATTATTACTATCTCCTGTGCTTAATATAGAAACGAGATAAAAAGTTGAGTTTAGTTCTAAAATTTAAGATATTAATATATTTTATATTTATTTTTTTAAACTAATTAATCTAATATATAATACTACTTACATTATTTAATAGAATACTCCATTAATTTTGTTGGATAAATTAAGAAAATATAATAAATTAATTTATTATAATTAATATAAGAATTAATTAATTAATTTAGACATGTTAAAGAGTTTGTACTATAAATTTATTTTAAAAAATATAATTTAATTATAATAAATTTATTTATTTAAAATAATCAATTGAATTAAAAAATATAATATTTTATACGAGTACTTCTTACAAAAATACGTCTATGTCATAACAAATATGTTGCGAAATATAAGGGTAGAACACAGGATTTTTTCCCCCCAACAAACAGGTTGAATGACATAAAGGATATGTCACCCCGGTAACTCTTGCGTAGTTGTGTGGAATGTCGATGAGGAAGGAGTAAAGAGGTAAATGAAGTGAAACGGTAATAAATGGGATGCCGTATGGGTCTGACAAAGATGGTGCCTGGCTGGATCCTTGTTCGTCTTCTGATATTGTCGTTTACTCCCAAAAGTGAATGAGTGCGCATGTCTTGTTAATATAGCAAGCGAACGGGGGGGATTGAGTGGCAGAAAAAGGAAAGCTTGCCAGAGCAACTTGGATCCCCTTCTCTGCTATTCTGCCCCTACGCCTCCAATCTTGTCTCTCTCTTCTACTCTTTCTATCCAAACAAAACTGGCAACTCCATGTGTTATACGGCTAGTGCAATGTATCTATTCTTAGTAATCCTACCAATTTTTTAAATATAAAAATATTTGTTTAATTAAAGAATTGAATTTTAAATACTTTTTAAAAAATAAATACCTTCTCCTCTCATTTCAAAAGAATTTTATCCCCACCCACCCCCAATATTAATAACAAAAAACTTAAACGCAGCTTTAGGAAAAAATTACATGATATAAAGAAATACCTATTAATATAAAGTAACAGTTCATGTCTAATTAATACTAAAATTTAAAATTCTTTAAATCAAAATATTTCCTATCAATATTTATTTTTTCATACCAAAAATATTTATCATATATTAACAACACTTGAACATATATTATCATGCCATCACCCCACAAATATTAAGAAGAGAATAATATTACGAAATGACCAAACCAATTTACTAGTAATTTTATTCCATTGTCAAGACCTTAATAAATAGTATAAAAAAATTGAATAAGTACAAATTTTACAATTGGCAAATGGATTCAAATTTAAGATTGAAGATAAGTAATAAAAGCAAAATATGAAAATGAAGGAATAAGGGTATGAAAAGAATATTAGGTTAGGCGGAGTAAATTAAAAAAGAGTACAAAACTAAGGCCCATGGTCAATAATATTCGTACTAATTATAAGATTTACAACATATTCGATTCATTTCTTGGTGCAAATGGGGTTTAGGTTAATTATTAGGCAGGCGTTTCTGTGAAGGGCACCAATAATAGTAAGCAAAGAAGTAGTCATGGCCATCTATAGATCTTTGGATCTAAACAGACAACTAACGTCATTTCATTCATCCAAAGCCATAGATAGATGAAAAAAACTGCGCGCCTTTTACTGTCTTACTGTGGTAAATTATATATCGTGGATCAAAGATGAGGTAAAGGAGAAGAGGATGCATGGAATAAATATAAAGCATTGGGCGCTTTTTCAAATAAAAGACAGCGATAGATTATGCAAGTTGCTCTCCCTGATTTTGAATGCCATGGCTTGAGAGATACACTTCCATCAGACAAAAGGTTCTGCTGAATCTGCATACCCTCCAATTGCTTCATTTCAAAACACAACTGACAAGAGAGAACCCTTGTGCGTGTGTGTGTGTATATATATATATATGTATAAGGACAGTAAGACCCTTTCCGTGTGTCCTTTTGAGGGACAAAGGCATGCAGCAGTCCGTCAAGGGCCAACCCCTTCCCTTGTTTCCCCCTTTAATAAATGCAAATAATAGATAATTAATAATAATAATAATAATAATAATAATGGTCTGTCAAGAGTATAATGGGGCCCAATTCTTGACAAAGAGATCCTTTTTTTTTCTGAAAAGAAAGATGAAGGTGGGAAACTAATGTATAAAGCCGTCCGATATATATACATAATAGAAATGATTCAAGGAGTGAGTACAACACAAGAGAGGAAAATAAAATATAGAGGTGATGATACGTTGAAATGGTGCATGACATGCCTCTCCTACACACAACGTGCTAAGATTATATATACTCCCATATACTTACTTATCATAAGTCCCCCCACCCCCACCAAATAGAGTATTAAATACATTTTTTAGGGTTGCCTTTCTTTAAAATCTCATTAAGGGTAACTATCATAACTTTTTTTTTTAAGATTTCACCTATTACATTTTTAGGCTAGATTAGCGATTTAACTATCTCTCATGAGCTCTGATAAGGTAGTTAGAAGTGTTTTGCATATGTCATAATAGAGCATAGGGTGTAATTAAATAGGTAGTTGTGTATAATGGAGGTGAAGAAAAAATAGAGAGAGGAGAGGAAGAGAAGGTGGTGGCTCCCTACTAGCTGCCAGTGCCTTAAAAACAGAGATTATTAGCGAAGAGCGTACCTTGCTCTATGCCGACAAGTATTGGTGTTGTACTAGTCTCCGGGATCAACCTTCCCTCTTACCCCCTCTTTCTCTTTTCACTCACCCCACCAGACACCGTAAATTCCTCTGTAAGTGCTTTGAATCTATAAGTAAATTGAACTTGTAATATTCTATGTAGAGAAGGGATTTCATGTTATTAGGCCATTAGCCATAAATATCTTCTCTAAAACATAGTGAGGCTCATTTATCTTTTGTTTTCTCCTCCTTCATGCTCTGGTTTAGTTGATATTTTAGTCTAATTTGAACCCATCAGTTACTCAAATCATTACATCTTCACACCGAGCGAGTTGCTCATCTCTTGCATTGAGCTTAATGCATCTACAACATAAATTTGTGGTGGGTGATTCAAACAAGTTGGAGAGCCTAACTTTATAATCACGGTGCGCCTCAAAACTACTGAGAATTTTGTGATTAGACTAGTTGCTAGACTAGGGCCCAATTAACACCAACTGAATCACGAATTCCAGCTTTGTCAATTTCTAATATCATCATCTTTGGAACAAAACCTCAAAAACCACCCAACTCTGGGAATTAGAATCTGTAGAGATAGGTAACGTAAGAAGGAAAACCATTGAAAAGACAACATAAAGACGGTTTGACCCCCCAAAAGAAGATGCAGCATTTGTGGCTGCAACGTCCCAGAGGTGGCAAACAGTAGATCGTGAAATAGTGAAACCACATTTCTGCTTTCGCTGCTCTCTCTCTCTCTCTCTCCCCCTCCCTCCCTTTTTGGCACAGGTCTGTCTCATCTCATCTCTTCACACTAAATATCTATCCCTCCCACCAAACCCATCCCTTTTTCGTTACTCACCAGCCCCTTCTCCACGCACTATTTGCATCCCTTAATCCAATTTCATTAACATCCAATATTCATCGTTAACACCAAAACTCTTCCTTACCCAACAAATATTTAATTAATTAAAAAAAAAAAACTAGACTCATCAACCATGCTCATTCTCTCTTTGCACGCTTCCGAAAAACATTAAACTTCAGTCTAGTTCATCTTCAAACCCAGTTTTCAGTAGTGTCTTCTTCTTGAAAGTAGCTGTCTACGTCCCATTTACACGATTCAAAATCTTGTTCCAGGTGGAATGGACTGTCTCTGAAATATA
Source organism: Leucaena leucocephala (assembly GCA_037074615.1). NCBI lineage: Eukaryota > Viridiplantae > Streptophyta > Magnoliopsida > Fabales > Fabaceae > Leucaena > Leucaena leucocephala. Next base: position 1,105,967 of record CM073558.1, on the reverse strand, counting down.
AATTGTCACTTGAAGTAAACTGGTCGAAGAACATTGGGAGAGGGACTTCACATTCTGAATATCTATCAGAAAATGGAGAATCTGATGAGAACCATAGATTACTGTCTTGGAAATATGGCTCTGCTTCAGCTTCTGCTTCTTCTACTTCTACTTCTCTGGGCTCTGTTTTCTTTTCTTCTAGAGACTGGAACCTCAGCACAGAGGTTGGGGAAGACACGTGAGGCTCTTGAAAGAACTCGATGTTGTTGTCCATTGAGGTTGATTCGCATTCTTCGACGGTTTCGGCCATTTTAGGTGGTGGTTGGAGAATATTTGTCAATGCATTAGCACCTTTAATACGAATAGCTGCTCTGTCGTACGACACGGCGGCCTCTTCCGCCGTGTCGAAAGTGCCCAGCCACAGCCTTTGTCGACGCGCCGGATCTCTGATCTCCGCGGACCACCGTCCCCAGGGCCGCAGTCGAACACCGCGGTACTTCTTTACCATCGCTTCGACCTGCTCAGATTTTCCGGGTCGCGCCATGCCGGAGGTGTTGTTTCTGCACCTCTGCTTCGAACAAGAGGTGCCCATACCTCCTCCATAAGCCTCTCTGTTCGCCAGAAAATTGGACCTTTTCTCGATTCTGATTTCGTTAACGATCCTCCTCATTCTTCTGGGTTGGAAGTGTTCATATTCGTCATCGCCGCTTGATGTGTCAGTCGCGTAGTGATCTGTGACACTGATCCGGACAACCTTCGGAGCTCCGTTCAGAAACTCCGATTTCACAAACTTGTTCGTGATTATCTTAGTTTCTCTCATGGTGAAGAAGAAAGCAGAAAAATTTGTTCATCAATGGCGAAATATCGAGGAGGGAGCCAAGCGGGGAAGGAGAGACTAGGAGAAGTAGCGGAGTCAAAACGCGAGAACCACATATATATATATATATATATATTCATATATATATATACAGAGAGGATCTTTTATTTCATCCTGGAGATTTTAGTGATATTAAAAATTGAAAAGTTTTAGGAAAGTTTATTAAAGAAAAGAAAGTTTACTAATTTAAATTGGCGTTGCTGTTAAAATTTCAAAAAAAATCAAAATAGGAATCTTATTGGGGACCAAGGCACAGATTCCGGTGAGTTCGATGCATGCGACTCGCCGCATTTACGAATAAAGCCGTTCTGCTATACCCCATATGGACCGTTTCTCCAGGTAAAAGCGCTTGTTTTTTCAATTTTCTCTTTCTCTTTCTATTTGTTTTGTAAATATATCAAACATATTTGTAAAATATTAGTACTCGAACATAAATTTTTATGATGAATAAAAATTTTTAACCAAAATTTTTCACATATTTTTCATGTTAATTATAGAAATTCTAATTATTACTGATATATTTTATTTAAAACTTTATAACTTAATTTTTTTTAAATTTGATTTCTTTCATAATATGACTATCGTGTTATTCATTTTAACCATATGTCAATTCATTTGAATCTAAACAGAGTACTATTTGTTATTCTATTTCTATTATTATACCCCGTCGAAGTGTCAATTTTCTCTTTCTATTTTTAATTTAAAAAATTTACTGTACTGGTAATACTTGGGGTCCAAGTTATCTGATGGGCATCCCACCTTATTTATTGTTCATTAATATATCCTTAAAATTAAGAGCTCCACAAAATCAGACAATAACTAAATATTTCATATAATAATGTACATTGTGTACGGACGTCCCGGAAAAAAATTGATAGTGCTAATTTAATTTCAATGGACATTATACAATGTCATTGACTTGATCCGTTTCGCGGAGTTTGGAGAAAAATTATATAGCCCAACTCAAAAAAATTACTTAAAATATATTTAGATAGGGTTGGACGAGTCCAATGTTAAATAAAGAAAGACATTAGGCACGATATATTAATTTGTCTATTTAGCCCAACTCTATATATATCTATTATTTTATTTTATTTTTAAAATATTATTTATTTTTTTAACCTATTCTATTAGTAATTCTATATTTAATTGACAATTATACTTACTCATTTTTAAAATATTGAATATAACTCTTATATTTATATAGATATCAAAATTGTTCCTATACTTTACTTGTCAATCATTTGATTATTTGTGTTGTGATAATACTACATATATCTAACCTTTTATATATTTTAATATTTATTTTTTTATATATGTAATAGACTTTAAGACTTTAATTACTATCCTTTGGTCACCTTATTCTTAGTAGATTGTATATATTATTTAATTCTTACAAATATAAATATAATATTATTTTATAAGTTTATGATTGTAGATTTTTTCCTATAATATAATCATAGTATCACAATTTGTCATGCAAGCCCGCCTGTGTCTAGCCCAAAATAGTTAGAATTTTTATCGGATAGGATCAGACATTGGGTTACAAAATACAACCTATACTTTTTTTTAACAAGACACTAAATAAGGGGTTATCCTGTTAAACTCTACCAATACACATCCTTACTATATACATATTAACTAGTTTCCATTTACTGGAAATTATGCCCCTCTTATTCTATTTATAGGATGGAGAGAATAATTTTTCTTAATTTTAATTATAAGTTATATTATTAAATCGTTTATAAAAATATATAATTTTATCATTCATTTGTTATTATGTTGATTTTATTTTTATATAGTATATATTAAATAGATATAAAGTTATAATGTTGTTAAATTTTAAGATAAATTAATAGAGTTTAAGGCTTTTTTATTGCATAAATATGTAAAATCCTCATAACTTTTGGATCAGATGCACATAATCTTCATAACTTTTACAAATTTAAATTAAAAATATTAATATTTTATATTTTAATTATTAAAAGCATGCTGTTAAAATTAACAATTTTTATCATGCAATAATTTTATATCTTTTTATTATGTAGCACACCATTTAAAAAATAACACTTGGCAATTTCAATATAATTTTAAGTATTTTTAAGTATTAACAATCAAAAAATAAAATATTATAATTTTTAATTTATTTTTTTAAATATTATAGATGTTATGTATAATTGATCTAAAATTTCTAAAATTTGTGTGTATTTTAGTTTTTATTATCTATATAAATATATTAAAAATAATTTTTAAATGTCCTGATATTAGTATATTTTTTCTATGCAGAAATATATATTACACATTTTATAAAAGTAATCCGAGGATATTATAACAAAGTCAACATCGTTTAATAATTTAGTAAATAAAGAATCGTAATAAATTGATAATAATTAGTATAATGTCGGAAACAGTGTAAGCGACTTTTGTGATATAAAAATTACAATAGTAAACACACACACACACATATATATTAATGATTTAGGCTAAGCATTTACTAATTTTATATGCCTTGCCGTCCAAGTAATGCGCTGCGCCATATTTTGGTAGTAATCTGTAGTGTGACTTTGGGAAGTGGACAAACGATTTAAAAAATGATTGAATGTTTTTTTAAACACGTGTCATGTGTTTAATATTAACATTTAATTAATTAATAACATTCCTTCCTATTTTTCATATAGAAATATAAGGCTTATGTCATTTTTTCTGTTTTTTTGTGGCATGATTGTCGAGTTCTGTGGGTACAAACTAATTACGAAGTCCTCGTTGACTTCTTTTTTCGTGACAATCAATTATTTAGCTCCCTTAATTTTAATTTAATCATAACTTTATTTTTAAAGTTTTATTAAGTTTAATTTCTTAAGTTTGAGTTATTTAATTTGTTAGTCCTTGCTTATGCTTAATAATCAATTTTAAAGGAAAAAACTGTATTTTCCTAAAACATTATTAAAAAATTTATATTTTGATTAAATCAATTGTAAAACCATCATCAGCCACACACTGATTACGACCTAATTCTTATAGGACAATAATATTTTTTCAATTCGTGGTATTTGGATAGTATACAAAATAATCACAATGAGGCATCGTGTCTATGTATAGGTATTTATAAAACTCATGGCCTGTCTATTTAAATCTATAAAAAAAAATCTTATATAGTTTAACAAATATAGGGTAGAGCTGGGCATCAAATTAAAAAATGTAGTATATATTTTTTTCAACCTGGACATCGAGTAGGGGGTTACCCTATCCTGCCCATGATCACTCATTTTTTTCTCCCTAAATGCTACATTTAGAATGAAAAATATATTATAATAGCTACTGATGACTAAAAGATCATTTTAGAAATATAAGTAGTTAAATAAGTAAATTATGTCTTTTAATATTTATAATTATATTGATTTTTTTATTTTTCTTTAACTTTACTAATCATAATATGGTTATATTATAAATTATAATTGTTTATTTTATTTTTTTAGATGCTTCATTTTTGTCACTATTTAAAAAATTAATACAAAGTTACAATTACAAATTACTTAAATTTTAAAATTTTTTTTATATGTAATAAATTTTAATAATTTAATTATTATCTTTTTATTATCTTATTTTTAGTGGATTATAGATATTATTTAACTCTTGAAGATATTGAAATATTATTTTATAAGTTTATAATTATAGATTATTTTTCACAATATGAATATGGTATCACAACTTGAGCATACCTAACTTGCCAATCCCAACCTATAATGGTTAAAGTTTTTATCGGGTAAGATCAAACATTAAGCTACAAAATATACCCTATATTTTTTTTAGACAGAGCACCAAATAGAAGGTTCTTCTCCCCATAAACACCCCTAATCCTGCTTATACAATGTTATCCGCATGTTTGTGTACGTAGCATTTGTTGTGTCCAATTGATTTTATCTCCCAAGTTCATATTTTTTTTTTAAATTATATCAATTGATTGCTCATATTAACAAATTTTATATTAAGATGATTGTTTTTATAAATACAAATGATTAGATGACTTAATAAATTAATATAGATTTTATTATAAATAATTAATTTAATTAACATTTTTTATGTTTCTCAATTTATTATCTAATTGGTGCATTTAGGATTGAAAGAAATATTTTTGTTATATAACCACTTTCGACAAGAGTGATGCAACCAAGTGCTCACTGTACATCCACGATATAATATGATACATATATTTTTAATATATAAAATAATTGAGTAGTTAGTTTTGAAATACAATAAATATTATATATATATATATATTAATTTTTGTTTTAAAATTATCCTATTGATAGTCTATCGATAGTAATTAAATAAGAGAGAGTAAACGAGTTAAATATGATAATTATAATATTTTTAAAAATATATTATATTAACTAATTTAATTAATTATATTAATTAAATTAAATTAATAAAATAGATAGTGAAAGAAATATACTTTTTAATATATCTATCAACACCTTCTAAATTTTGGCTTGTAGCTAATATAATTTGCACTACCATTATAAGTTAACACTTATAGAAGAGGAAGAAAAAAAAAGAATGTTTTTAGCCTTAAATTTAATAATACATTCTAAAATATTACTACTTTTATCATAATATAAGAATAAATTAGTTTTTTTATAGATTAAAAAAATTAAAAAAATAATTAATTATGATTAAATCTAATATCTCAAAATAAATTTATATTATATAATATTTAATTTACTAAAATTAGTTAATTAATTATTATATTAGTTATAATTAATTTATTTATTTAACTTATTTTATCTATTAAAAAATCAACTAATTTCTATAATTAGAATTGAAGATAGTATAAAATTAAAAGATAAATTATATAAAAAATTACAATTAAATCCTCTTTTTAAAAATTTATTATACTCATCTCACCAACAAAATATTAACTATACTTAAATATGTAAAATTTATAAAGTGGGATGCAAGGACTAAATCCCAGATTGTCAAAAATATGGAAACAAGATTAGCCACGTTTAGTATTATTTTATATTGATATTTGATTAAAAAGAAAAAGAAAATATGCAAAGGGTGAGATTAGCCGTGCTTCGCAGTGAAATGGGCCACGTGAGGAGGGGACCACGCGTTTCATTAGTTTGTCTTTGTGATATCATATGGTCACAGTCCTGTTGGGCCAGGGAGGGCACTAAACTTTGACCGCCATGAAAATTAATGAAGTAATGATGGTAAATTGGTAATTGCAATTTACCATAATAGTACTCGCTTCATGTATCTTTTATGATTATAAATGATCAATTCCTTAAATTATATATATTTCGTGAATCCGTAATTTTTCTATTTTAAACTAAGAATGAGTAACAGACGAAATAGATTGACCCGATAGTCAGTATATATCTTATCTATTTATTTTTTTTTGACACAAGCTAACACATGCCTGTTTAAACCTGTATTAAATAGGTTGGGTTGAACTTGTTTAAATTTCAACAGGTATTGACAGCCCATTTATTAAATATAAAAATATTTTTTTATTTAAATACATTTAAAATTTGAATAACAATGAGAATAAAACAACAATAGTACACACATGATATAATTGTTTATCCTAAATCAGAAAATAAAATACCATAATAATAACTACAAGTTTATAAACACACAATCTACAATACTTACATAATATAATTATTCATAATCTTCATTATTTAATTAGGTTATGATTATACATCGACTATATTATATTCACTTGTGATAGTTATAGACGGATATGCCCCTACTTCTATAAAATAAATTTAAAAAAGTATATTAGTATATAATAAAAATAAATTTAAATAAATATAATATAATAAATTAATAAAAAATATATGGATGAGTTATAGGTTGTCCGATGGTTAACTCGTAACTCGCCCATATATCTTACTGTTTAAACCTGTTTAAATTTATTGAGCTTATTTTGAGTGAGGTTAAACGGATAAAATAATATCAAATTATAGGTAAATCTATCAAGTTATGGGTATCTTGCTCACCCCTATTTTAAACTTTGAAACGAAGGAAAATTTGAGGAAGAGCATATGTATATATATTGGAAAAGAATAAATAATGAGGGTGGAGATAAGGGGTGAACATGGTACCTAAATAAAGTTGCAACTTGCTACTTTCAGTGCTGACAGCCAATAACCACCGTTAAATTCTTAGCTCCACTTTAACATTCCAAATAAAAAATGGACAACTTTGATTTATTTTTCATTAAGAAAAACCCCCCATTCAATAACTATTTTTTTATGATATTCAAAATAGAAATCAAACGTAAATTTTATTTTTTGAATGATTTATTCCCATTTACGATTCTGGAGTGAGATTATGAAATTTCACTGGAGTTTAATGAGGGCAAAATGAAATTAACTTATGGAGAGAAAAGCCTTGTTAATACTTTTATGTTTATTGTTAATATCTTTAGGTTTTTCATTAACTCTCTTATATTTCTATTAATCTGCTTATTTTTATTGTTAATGCCTTTACGTTTTTTGTTAACCCCTCCCTTTGTATTTCAGGGGCAACAAGGCCTTTTTCTCTGGAAAGTAATTTCATTTTGCCCTCATAAGATTCCAGTGAAATTTTATAATATTTTGGACGTAAATGAAAATAAAGTTGTTACCGGAGTCCTTGTATGAAAATTTCCCTCGTAAATGACGAGATGTTTGTCAGGCTCATTTATTAATTTAGATTAGTATAAAGCAAAAAAAAAAAAAAAACGCTTGTGGTTTATGTTCTTACGTCCTTGTTAACTTCCTTATGTTTAGGGTCAACATCTTTTTGCTTCAGAAAATAATTTCACTTTGCCTCCATTAGGCTGCTGTGAAATTTCATGATTCTTTGGGGCAAATAGGAATGAAGTTACCACAATGGGTTGAAGTTCTCCCCATTTATAAACATGAACATAATTCATAAGCATTTGAAATATAAGAGCCCATCTCGTGGCAATCACAAGATATTTAACCGGGAAAGTTGAGCTGAACCAATTTTGGGAGCGGAGCTTAAAACTAACACGCCATGCTCTCTCAGGAAAATAGACCCTAATTCAATCTCAAGAGGAAAAATATATTTTATCATAAGACACTTTCAATCGATTCACACACAATAATAATTAAATATATCTTAAATTGTTTTTTTTTTAAATTTTACCCTTGTTAATAGGGTTTTGAAGGAGAAAGAAAAATATAAAGAGCCATAATTAAATATTAACTATAAAGATAAAATTACTAAATAAGTATTCATTATATATACTCCAAATATTTTATTTATGAACTAAAGAATCCTTTTTATGAGTACAACAATATAATATACAATTATTAAATAAAGAGAATCTTTTCTTGCATTAGAGTATAATAGTGCTTTTGTTTGTTTACTCACATAGATGCATGCAGCGTCAGGGTCATAAAATCGAATATTATTAATTACTGTCGTCAATAATTTTTTTTTTGGTTACATCTTATTATCTCTTTCCTGATGCTTCTATTTGCGGCTTTCGTAATTGAGAAATATTTAACGGATCTAATCTAAGATGGATCCATGCATATATGGGCGGCCTTTTCTGCAGCCATGAGGTGCTTTAGAGTTGACAGACTACGACGGAAAACAAGGATTGGATTTGAAGGAGCGAGGAGGAAAATTAAAAGAAACGATCGAAAGCGAGAAATCACGATGAATGAGATTGTGAAAGAAAGAAAAACAATTAATCATATCTCACCAGACGAGGAAAGTGAAGGTGCATTTGGGCATATTGCCACGTTCCATGTTCTTCCACGAGACGCCGCCACAACGAACACTCACCTCCATGTTCCCCATCTTCCATCCCTGCAAATTCACCCCTATACTCGTTCGAATCTCCACTCGAGGTACTACCTCCTTCTTCTCCAACCTTCCCTTCACTCCTTCATCAATTCCCTCCCCTCTCACGCTCGTCTCTCCCTTCAAGCTCGACGCCTCCTTCTCCCTCACAGTGAACGCCGGCACCGTCGCTAACCCCAATCCCACTTCCCCCTCCTCCACTGATATCTCCACCGTCGTTTCCCCAAAATTGAATCTCATCTTCCCGTTCGGATTCCCCACCTCCGCAAGAAACATCGTGTCCGCTTTCAGGTACGTGCCGCTGTCTTCATCGGTAATGTTGAGGTCGGAGATCTGGAAGGATTGCAGCCTGAAGACCGGTGGTCTTGGTTTGTAGATGAAGAAGATGAGGGCCGCTGCGACCGCGAAGGCGAACACGACGACCAAGACGAGGATCCAGAAAATGCAACAGCAGTGGAAGAGCCATCCTCGGCCACGGTGGCCTTCGGATTTGAGGCGAAGCATCTGGGACGACATTGGCAATGCGACCACGTGGCTCGGGTTTGCCTGATGTCTGTAGCCCTGACGCGGTGGCTGAATCACCGGTTTTAATGGTGGTTCCGCCATGTTTTTTTCCTTCTGGGGTAAGCTAGATCTTAATAACCCTATATAGAGAACAGAAGGGGTTCAAGAACCTAGAAACACAAGGCATTCAATTCGCTGAATTAATCAGACTGAAATAGATCTCGGATCGACAAGAAATCTAAGAATTCAGTGACATGATCGAGGAAGAAAGGGCATGTGAATGCAGGGCGAGTTCAATGCTTTGGGTGTTTGGGAATATAAAAGCTGGCTAGAAATTAAGAAGAATAATACGAACAAGAAGATTCAATTCCTCATATTGTTGCGAAATGATGCGAGAGTATGACAGAGGAAGGAAGTGTGAGAAAATGAAAGGAGCAGGAAAAGAGAGAATTGAGCAGAGAACAGAGAGATGAAATGTGAGAGTGAGACTGGGAGATAGGTGGAGGCACGAGAGAGATCCAGGAGGAGAACGTAACGAAAATTGAGCTCACAAGAGGAGAAAAAGGTCAAAGCTGTTTTATCTACGTATAGAACGAAATTACGCAAGATTCTTTTTGTAATCTCATTCTGAACCAAAAAAAAAAAAAAACCAATTGAGATTATTAATGTTAAAAGAACTGACGTATTAATGAAGTTTTAATACTCTATTATTTCACTAATGATATAAGGAAAGCTTCCGCCATTATATAATTTTTTACTTATTTGCAAACACTTCTGAAAAAATTATATATAAATATATATATACTCTTGCATTTTCCTTATTCTCCAAGTTTCGTAAAATTTTGCTGAGTCTATTCCTTCCCTTATTTCTTCATAGTTCTCTCCATTTAAGCTGTCTTCCTCCCTCCTGATTCTGAGGCTCTTCCTCTCACAAGACTCTCTTTGCTTTTACTCCTGGTTGCTGTTTTTACGTGAATATAGTTATTTTATAGTACACAATTTATAGCCTACATCACACGGTAAAGATTAATAATACGAATTTATGGGAGCACATGTATTGGCGGACTGTAACTCAAATTAGATACGTATTCTCAATTTTTATTTATTTTTACTAATTATATAGAATTATATAACTTAAGAAACAGTGATGGCTTGTCAAGGATTTTACTCTTGGACATATCTACAAAAATGACCTTGTTAAAAAGAGACAAAAACCTACTTATGTGTTCTCTATGCCTAAAATAACTTAATATTTCGCTGTGGATTCAGATACTCTTTTTTTTGTTACAAATAATTTTATGTGATATATTATTAAATATTAAATAAAGATATATCTTATATAAAAATTTAAATTTTAGTTTATATCGTTTTAAAAGGACTAATAGCACTAAAAAAAGTATATTAAGAAACAATATTTAATATTGAATCCAATAGTTATTGTTGTGTGTTGGCAAGACAAAAAAAATGTCTTTTTTTTTTTTCAAAACTTTTTTAAAAAAAGATTGGATGGTTGTTGCCTTTTTAAACCAACGCTCGGAAGCTCAAATTCCCCCCACAAAGGAACGGAACGACGTCGCGGCCTCGGCTTGCTTCAAGTTAACCCCTTTTTGGCGCTGCCCTCACTTATTAGTCCTTCCTTCCCTCCAAGCTTTCACCACCAGAGTTGCCGCCGGAGATGGAGTACGTCAGCCCCGAAGGTCTTCGCTTGGACGGTCGCCGGCCCATGGAGGTTCTTGTCATCTCTGATTCTCTTTCAATTCTCAAAAGTGTTTTCAATCTCCTTGTCTTTGCCTGCCTTCCCCCCCCCCTATGGAATTGAATCTCTTCGCCCATTTTGAATAAATGGGTAAGGTTTTCGGTTTCTTTCTCTTCTAAGAATTACCCTATTACATCTTCTCTTTTTTAAATCTCAGATGCGGCAGATTCGAGCAGAGATTGGTGCTGTGGCCAAAGCTGACGGGTATGGCGAGTTTGCTTTCTTGGGTTTCATTATAATTCTTTCTGAACTTTTCAACATTAAAGTTTCATGCTTTTTCATATATGTTTCAGAGTATTTGATGACGGGCTTCTTCTGTTTTGCTTTTCAGTTCTGCTACTTTCGAGATGGGCAATACCAAAGTGGTTGCCGCCGTTTATGGCCCTAGGGAGGTACCCTTTAATTATTATCTCATTCTTGTTGGATGAATTTTCAAATAATACAATGTAGAAACACGTTTTAGGTTGAGACGTTGTTGCTTTTGCTTATTTCAAATATTCTTCTTGCACTCCAGGTCCAGAATAAGAGTCAACAAATCAATGACCACGCTTTGGTAATTTATTTTAACATTGATTACTTATAATGCTTTGCATGTTTGTTTCATTGTTCTGCATGTTAATGACCATTGCACTGGATATTCTATGACTCTTTATGTTCTTTCGATTTTTGTAGGTTCGATGTGAATACAGCATGGCTACTTTTAGCACTGGAGATAGCAGGCGGAAACCAAAGGGCGACAGGTTTTTTCTTATTTACTTCATCTTCCTAGACTTTTTTACAATATTTTCATTTATTTAAAGGAACCCCGCCAAGTCTAAACCTTACATCCTATTTGCAATTCATGTTGTGACAAAGTTTAAGTATTATTCATGCATATAGTTTGTAAGTGAATGTCTTGAAATAATAGTGTTGGGCTGACATTGATGGGAAGGAAACGTGGTATTGGGCGAGAAACTCATCTGAAGAAGTTGTGCCATTGAAAATGTTTTATATTGATCAAGAAGTGGGGCTTATATGCCAGAGGTGTTTATAAGAGACATGGAAGCCAGGAACTGTACTAACATGGTCTTCATATTAAGAGCTGTCAGTGACTTTAGGATATTGCTGCCCTCAGTTATGCTTTAATTTAAGTTTCTTTAATTTGTTCGCCATCTGCATTCTTCTTCGACCAAATATCTTATCATATCAACTTTCAATGGTTCAGTCATTTATCATTATGTATTTCCTTTCATTTGTGTCTTAGATATGATATTGAGTTGGTTCTGAGTGCAAATATCTCTTGTAGTAGATTGATGGCTTTTTTTCTCCTTTCTCAAGAATCTAGATCCATGATCCTTAAATTCTTTTTGGAAACTTTCTTATTCTACAGGAGATCCACAGAAATTTCACTAGTTATCCGACAAACTATGGAAGCTTGTATAATGACACATTTGATGCCTCGTTCCCAGGTTTTATTAGAATCAGACAATATGTTTGTAACTTTTGGTGTCTCAGCCTTTTTTTAATAATTATATGTGGTAATTCACCCTGCAGATAGATATATATGTCCAAGTTCTCCAAGCAGATGGAGGTAATAGAAATCCCAAATTGGGAATTATCAGCTCCTTGTCATATCCCTATGGCGCTCTTTTCAAAAATGGTCTTCTGTTAGTTATTTGGGCAAATACTGAAACAGGCCTCTATGGTTTCATTTTACATGCTCATAGTTGAGGATTGAGTGAATTTTGTTTTGACATTACTCGTGCAGGAACTAGATCTGCTTGTATAAATGCTGCGACATTGGCCCTCGCAGATGCTGGTATCCCAATGCGTGACCTTGTTACTTCTTGTAGTGCTGGATACCTTAACAGCACTCCTCTGCTTGGTAAATTTCTGTTGTTCTGTGTAAATTTTTCTTTGGTCAAGTAACCTCTTTGTTTTGAGTGAATTTCAATTCAGCCATGCATGGGCCTGCGCAAATATTGAAAGTTGCCATGTAATATGGACAGATTTGAACTATGTAGAAGACAGTGCTGGAGGTCCTGATGTAACTGTGGGATTTCTGCCCAAATTGGATAAAGTGACCCTTTTTCAGGTATTATACATTTATATTCTCCCAGTTTCTTTTATAGCCAACAAAATAATTAGTTTTCACCTCCTAGGTTCTGGAGTGCCATGCCTTGTAAAATACTGATATTTTTCTTGTTAATACAAAGTAGTGCTTATTACAACTTTATGCTGCATTTTCCTGCTATTTTGTTCAGTAATTTAGTACTGAAGGTTCTTAGTTTACTTTGATGGCATGGGGTTCAAGTGTTCATGAACCTTTTCCTATTTCCCATTGATCTTTTGGATTGAAAGGCACATTTTCGTGAACAATTCTCATTTTATTTTGTTTCTGTGATATAGATGGATTCTAAACTACCAATTGACATATTGGACAATGTTATGCAACTGGCAATTGAAGGCTGCAAAGCAGTTGCAAACTACATGAGAGAAGTAAGAACCTACGCTCACATTGCAATTAATTATCAAAATATAGCTTCTACTGTTTTCTTGGCTCAGCTAATCTGATTTCTTCATTGGTTTGCAGATTTTGCTAGAGAACACTAAGGAGCTAGAGTATCGGCGTGGCGTATAGGTGTGTGTGTGATGGGTGTGAGTTTCCCTTCCCTATGGGGGAGGGGGTGTGTTAAATTGTCTAAATAAAAAAGAAAAAGAAACTATTTCCCGTTTTTGCTTCCGTTTTGAGCAGTGCGGTGTTTTATATAACCAGATACCGCTATGCTTCTTATATCTGAAGGTCCTATGTTTCAGACATTGCAGGTAACATGCCTTTTAGAAGGGGTTCTGCCCAATTTTCGATTTTGATTGGACCCTTTGTTACCCTGTAAACATTTTTGTATACTGAACTGACTGTGAAACCCCAAGTATAGTGAATGAATGCTTTGGGCCATTCTTGTTAGATTTAGCATGGTAGTTTGAATTTAGTTTACTGCACTTGATTTTCTTCTCAATCCACAACTGTCCGATGTTAGATTTAATCCCATGATGGTATATCAGAGTAATTATAACATTGTTCTTACGTTGCCACTAAACCACTACAGCATATTGTAAGAAACATTCTTTTTCTAAAGTTAAAGATGAATAAAGATTAAGTAATGGAATTCCATTTTTTTGTTACTTCATTCTCCTTTAACCTACCTTACCAAGTGCAACAAAAGGGAATCGCAAAGTAAAAGGAAGTAGATTTGTCTTCTAATTCAAATAAAGCTGACGCCTTTGACTATCTGAATGGTTTCTGGTGGCAAAACATTTTCTGGATAATAAAGTGGCATTGCTTGTTAAAAGAAAATGCTTGCATTTTAATTATAGCATGTCCATAGTAGCTGAAAAATATATTTTTAAATGAAATACAATTATTAAAAAATATTTATTAACAATCAGAGTGGAGCAGTGGAAGCATGGTCACAGATCCCTGGATTGAAACCAGACTCTGCTAAATGAATATGCCTTCTCTCCCTTTGCAAGATTTTGACAAATTGAAAATTGAAATTATGTAGATAAAACTGTGTTTTATCCTTCTAATCTCTCTCGTCATAATGATTCTATAACCATTGCCATACTACTTCACCTACCTATCAACAATGACCGTTTAAGATTGTGACTGGTCAAACTTGTAACTATCATGTGCTTCCAAGAAAAAGTTGCCTACAAGACTTGTAAATCCGGCACTTTAAGAAAAAGCAAAATCCATTATCCAAAGGAATTAGCTAATCTGGGTTCAGTTCCTCAGAAGACTCAGTAAAATTCTTCATGTATCAAACCAAAAATAAAAAATGGGCACAAAATCAATTATCCATATAAATAAAGGTAAGCATTGATCAATTTCAATTCCAATATGAAGAAACTCTATACACATAAATATGGATGCCACCTTCAAAATGCCACAAAGCATACACATACATAGGAAGAAAATTGATGGCCATTCTCAGGAAAGAGAAAAAGCATAGGCTTTTTGTACAACTTAATGCTACTACTTTAGCATAAAAACCAGACAATTTTATGGCAAGACTTTGTACAAAATTCTCAGAGACCAATTCTGTCAAGACCAAGGCGCTCACTACAAAAGCTCGATGGCACGACCGAGAGCTGCAACCGCCCTGTCCATTCCTCACCTGGCTTTAGATTGATCGGTCTCTCTATCAGTGCCCCATCAACACAAAGCATCTCTTTATACTCCTCATCACCAAAGTCCACCATTGTCTTTGATTTCTTCTCCCATGGATTCCACACAGCTGCAGGCAGAGGAGGAAAAAAAGCATACCAAAAATAGCACACAAATTATCTTATCTTTTCGGTTCCCATTTTAAACTAACGTTCTTGGCATCAATGAAGGAACTGCCTCAACATAAGGGCATGCAAAAACAAAGTTTAGTAGCTCCATTGCTTACCGACATCAGGGAGACCTTCCTTTCTAATAACATATGTCCGCTTCCTCTCGTGATCCAGAACAGCAATTACATTCGGAGAGCTAAGATAAACTCGATCCACCTGCCATGAAAGAAGAGTGCAATTTTAAAACTTCTTAATCCAGAACCCAAGTGTAGAGTGAAATAAACTAAACATTTCATTGAAAACTTCAAATGCATCATGGAAGCACTCAAAATTGACATCAACTCTAAAGATAAGACAATGGATTTCATGCTTTTGTCTCAATTACAAGATAATTGTTTGACGGAGAATTTGTTGAGAATAGCAAATCAAGTCTACTGAATTGCAGTTTCATTAAAACCCACCAAATCAAAAAACTAATAATAATAACATTTTAAATAAAAGTGATATCATGATAATAACAGCAACAATTTTCCATGCATATAAAGGTTTAATTACATCACATTTCTCATCCATTAAACACGATTTCTGACATGTTTATAAGCATTTTTAACCTAGAAGACATACCTCAGACTCAAATGTTATTGCATCTCCTTGTTCTGTAAAGCGTTCCTTTTGGGAAAGGTAGTCCAAGTAGTCAAGGGTCTCCAGGCCTTCTATCCTCACCTCACTATATACACATGACAGTAGTACTTGTGAGCTCTAATTCCAGTTTTCAAGAGAAGAAAATTTTTAATCAAAGCATCACCAAAGAGGGAGAAAATTAAAGGGCATAGCTATAATATACTTGCTATGTAAATACCATTATAGATATATCACAAGTATTGCAAACAGACATAATGCGCGCTATTTTTAATTCCTTCAAAACTTAGTATTTTTGTCACAACACATCATTGAATTTAGTTTTTAAATATCCCTGACCCAACAAGATGTTGCAGTTCCAGTACTTGCATAAGTATCCAGAAATGATGGTTACAGATGAATAGAGCAGATAATAGGCGAACGTAGGTTCCTGACGAGAAGACAAAGTCAAATACTACGTAGAACGCTAACCGCAATGCTTTCTTGAGTGATCCAACACCCAAATACAGTGTATAAGAAGAAGATTAAGTATAGGAACGATTCATACCTGATGTTGGAAACCAGAAAGTATGTGTGGTATGCAAATGAAAAACTAAATGGCTTGCTACTGACATTTCTAACTCGTGATATCAACTTCAGATCTCCATTCAACAAAAGAGCCACCCGGAGACGAAACTCAAAACTGACACAATTAAGCATTTATGTTAGCTTATTAATGCTTGAAATTTGACTCTGAGCCACTGGATTCATTGTATCGTACCCATGTGGCCAACATTTCTTATCTTCTTCAGATGATTTGAGTAGTAGGTCAACAAAGGATATCCCATTGGTGCAATCATTTGTGGGCAGAGGAGGAGGATTATCATCAAATTTCCACATTTTGTTTCTTGCAAATCCATGTAGCTCCGGCGATCCACAGTTCCCAAACTTAAAAAGCAAAATAAGATTAAGATTCATGAGTCATTTCTGTTGCAAGTTTAGGGAGAATGAACTTAGAAAACAGTAATTAAATATACCTGTGGAAAGCAAATTGGGATTCCTCCCCTCATTGCTTTTGGAGATTTGCAAGTTGCCTACAATCATTAAATATCAGAAAAATTAGTGACAGAAGTACATTTGGCTACAGATGTTCATATATTTTTTGATATTATCATCTGTCAACCACAGTTCCAATAAGGCAGCCACTCCTAAGAGAATATTTTTGGGGGGAAAACCTTGCTGCTGGTGAATAGGAGTTCTTCCCCTCGCTCATTCTTCCATGAAGCGACCTGTCCTCCATGCAAGCTCACCTAAATTACACACTCAAATTAATCATTATGAATCAAATCTATCTATCATAAAATGAGTTTTAAATAATAAGTAGTTAAAGCAAATCTCATGATCGAGATTTTCTCACCCGTGCCGAAACACCTTGAGGGTTTCGAAGCAGAATCTGATCAACTCCATTTGAGTCCTTTGAAATCTTAACTGCTTCTCTATAGTCCCATACAGCTGCAGAATGCCCCATCCAAAAATAGATTTAGGCTGCACCTGAGGATGCCCCACTGAACTTCTCAAATTCAAAGCTCGGCAAATAAAGGATTGAAGGGAAAACAAGTTGTTCCTACAATTTCAGAAACAAGTGAATCTACTCCGTCAATTTGGGGAGGGGGATAGCGCTGGGTGGGGGTTGTTGGCTAGCTTGCTTTCAATACAACCTTTCTAATCTCTCTTCGCTGGTATAATTCAGATCTAAAGAACCCTAGTCATATCACCCAAAAACAAAAAATCAATTATCAGAATGTCCATGGAATTCTTGTAGAGCCCTGAAAGCCTTAAAAAGAGAAGCTGCATTTTGAACATCAGGCAACTAAATATCGAAATACCTGGCACCTACATAAAGGATCTCTATTGAAACTTGTCAGGTTTCCATCAGAAGAAGACAAACATGATAAACCCAGTAAAATTCCAAAAACAGAGACAGAGGAAGGGAAGACGCCAAAACTTAAAAACCAACAGAGACAGAAACTTTTTATACGATTCTCTTCCGGAAGATGCAACTTAGGGAAATCAAGCTTGATAACCAAAACTAAAATCCCATTTAAAAAAAAGTGGCAACACAGAAACAACTCACATGAATAGATCACTAGTATGCATACTTACTCTAAATATATTCAGAAGCAAGAGAAGAAAGAGTAATGCAGGACCTTGCCAACAGGTTTCTGAAATTCACACATCCCATGATAAGAAGCCATGCTTGTTTAATAGCTGTAAGAAACCCGAAAAAAATGTAGAGATGAATGACCATTGGCCAAGCACTGCAAGGTAGAAAGAAACCCCTTTTCATAGAAGCACTCATTCTACGCGAAGCTTGAAAAGATAACTTCAAACCAACCCGAAATTTGAAAAGCAATTTTAAAAGCAAGATAACTTACAGCTTCAATTGGTAGGTGGCAAGAATTTGGTGATGTACGAGTTTCAAATAGAAGAAGCTAAAAATGAGGAGGAAAATCCGGCTCTGTAAATTGTGTGTGTAATGCTGCAGAGATCTATGGACGTGGAGATACGAGAAGTATTATGATTGTGAAGAATGAAGACACGTAGTTTTGAAGAATTTTTTTTTTAATACGAAAATAACTGAAAATACTTAAATAAACCGCCTGGGTAAAAAGAATGACGAAAGCAACCTTTCGGTGATCTGGGGAGAGAAAATCAACAGCCAATGAGCCAAGCAAGAGGTCAGGGATGAAGTAAAAACCAAAGAGTAGAAATGAAATCCCCTGGGATAGCTAATTTTTTGCCCAAAAATCCATTTTTATAGCACTCACAACTAAAGAAAAAAAAAACAAGAAGGTAAAACCAATTGCGGAGTTCAAAGGGCAATATCGCATCTTGCCTAAATTGGATCCTATTTTAAAGTGAGTCGTCTAGTAATGGAAAGTAACCCACAGATCTGATTGAGGGATTTTGATTCAGATTCACTTCACTTAAAAAAATAAATGCATACAGATACAGTACTATACTATGTTTGAAAACATATATATATATATATATAGGATAATAGGTACACAAGTAGCATCTAGACTCATGGCATCATTGGTTTGGTGACTATTATAGCTTTTTAAATCATTCTGGCCATAGGATTACTATTTAAAATATATATAATATTATTTTATTATAATTTTAATTATTTTTAAATTTTAAATATTTAAATTTAAATTTAAAAATAATTAATAATTCGTTCTATTTAATATAAATATCTCTTAAAAGTAAAAGATTTTATCATGTATTTAAATTATATTTGAGTTTAATTATTTTTTAAATATTTTTATAATAAAAAATCTCATTTTACATTAAGCATCAAATGGTTCCTTTAGACATGTTTAATATAATGAAAGGGAAAGTAAGAAAGTGAAAAATAAAATATACTATTTTTTTATTTAATACAATAAAAATTATTTCTATTTCTATTTTTATTTATTTATTTTAGACAATTTAAATTATATCAAAAAAAATTAGAAAATTAGAAAATAGAAATAGAAATAAAATATTTTATATTATTTTACCTCAAATTATAAAATTTTTAAATAATTTTAACTTTTCTTAAATTATAAAAAAATTATTTTAAATTATAAAAAAATATAATAATTCTATACTCATTTAGTCATTTACTTTTTACTAAATAAACTTTTAAAATTTATTTATAACATAATTCTATTTTTTTATTTTTATTTTTATTTTTATAAAAAATTATTTCACCCTACCAAACTTATCGTATCAAACTAATAAATGTATTATTGCTTTGGCAGGAAATGTTATTTTTTGTTACCGTCATTTCAACATTTATCATTTTACTCAGAACAATTCTTTTTTAAAAAAAATTAGATTTATCCACAATTTAATAGCAAGATAATTTCTTTCTCTCTTAGCTGACATATGAGTAGGGCAAAATATCTATTATTCTCAAGCATAAATATAGGCATCTAAAATCTAGAATATCTCTCCACATATCGCGACTAAAATCACAATAAAATAATACTTTTTAAGAATCAAATACATTCTAAATAATTATATATTTTATTTATTTGGCAATTGAACTCACTAACAATTGGTAATATAGTGTGTTTAGAAAAAGTTTAAATCTAAGTTTAGACAAAACCTAAATTTTAAAATTTTTTAAAATAAATAGTTATATTTATTCAAAATGGCTTTTGAACTAAACAATAGTTTAAAATTAAAATTTTAGATAAACTGGTTAAGTATATTATAGAACAGTAAAAGAGTTTATAGAATAATCAATTATTATATTACCCATATTTTTTACACCATCTCTCCTCTCTCATCTTTTCTATATTTAATAATTATATAATTTTTCGTAATTTATCAATAATAAAAATATTTCTAGAAATAATTATCTAAATATTCATTTATTCAAAACTATTTTTTTATATATATTATTCTCTAAAAATCTTTTTTTAAAACCTACTTAAAAAAAATTATATATGTTTTTAAAATTTTATTCAAATGGCCCATAAATAATAGGTAATATGAAAGATCTCTTAAGAGAAAGTAATGATGTTCCAACCTCCAAAAAAATAAAGAAACAATTTGGTTGACTTTCGGTATCATATTGTCAACAATATTTATTAATTTTAAAAAATTAATTAACTTTTATATTAAAAATATAAGTAAAAGATAAAACATATTTTTATACTTTAAAAAGATTAAATTTTAAATTATTAATTAAGAAATATCGCTTAATTTCTACTAAAAAAATTAATCACGGAGGGAGTTAATTGTTTCTACAAGGAGGCCAAAAAACCTTAGCTTCGCCAGTCACCATTATCGAAATATCAGTAGAAACGCCAAGACGGAAACACAGCTCATTGTAAGATAAAAGACATGACGACATGCTTTTGAATTTTTTCTTTTCTGGTGCTGCAGAAACACAGAAAGGAACATAGATCGCACGAACCATTTATTATTATTAAATCAAAACATGCATACCCACATCATAAAACGTACGCATAAATTACTTGAAAAAGATGATAGCGGTCAGATCAACTTTCTTCAAATACCGCTAGAAAGTTCGCCCCAATCACTACTAATACACAACCATTTAACGGTTCAATAACACCCTCTCTAGACTAAAACCTCTAATTCCCAGCAATTTACAAACTTTTAAGGATGCCATGCCATCACCCACGGCTCGCCAAATCTAATAATAAAGTAACAGTCTTTATCATCCTAAGCAACTGATAATAAGAAAATGAATTAGTTCTGATCTTGATGGACTGAGATCCTAAAATTTTGCTGTTCCATCCCTCAGAATACTGTTAGCAATAGTAATTTTGGGCTCTTAATATGCCAAAACTACGCGATCAGCACCAGTACCATTGCCAGTTTCCTGTCAGCCAGCAGCCAAGGCATCAGCTCTAGGACTCGTATCAAGTAGTTGATGCAGCTTCGCACTGGATTTCTGTTTCTCATCACAAAAATCATTGTCTTCCTCTGTAGTTCTATCGTTACAGCTGGAATTATTAACTCTAGATAACAAGTTTTCTGTGCTTATTGGTGTAGCCCTCTTGCCCTCAATGCTGTTCAAAATTATTTCTTCCGTCTTTCCTTGTTGCACATTTTTCAGTTTTTCCTGAATGTCAAAACCGCCAATAGAGTTCTTAGTGTCGCAAACTACCTGTATATGATATAGAGATATTAAAAATATTTGGAGAACAGTACCATCAATGCAGCATTTTCATCTCTCAATTTCTCAGAATTTTCAGTCAAACGGTTAATTTCTGATTTCAGATTCACATTCTCAGCATTCAAGGATTCAACTTTTCGTGCAAGCTCTCCAGTCTCAGCCTGAACATAGTGGAATATGAGCACATGCATTAGTCACTAGCTTGGTCACTGGATATAGTCTTCGAGCCATTTCACAGACTATAAACAAGTGGTGGAACATTTCCAACTCTTTCAGAAAACCCCAGAACTTTACCTGTTTTCTTAACCTGGACCTTCTAGCAGACTCTCGATTTGACTGTTTCCTCCTCTCTCGCTTCAGCTCACGTTCATTCTGTGCAATCCAAACATTCCCAAGGAAAGTCATCAAATGCTGAAGGCACAGCACTAGTATTATAATGCATTAAGCAAACATCTCCAATATAAAAAGAAACTAGGTTGTATTTATTTCTTGACCATACCTGTAACCAAGCTTCAGGTGGAATCACTGCACCAGGTTGGGCAACATTTGTGAGATTAGGTTTAGAATGAGGATTCCTTAACTCCAGAGCAGTGGTCATACCTGAAGAAACTACAGGTCCAGCTATTTTTCCTGCAACACTAGCAGGGACAACTGCCAACGACTTATTGGAAGCTGCAGTCTCTTTGGGAAGTAGAGTGCCCTGTATCTCAGCTTTCCCATCCCCACCTGCTTGAAAACATCAGGAAAAACATAATAATCAGCACTAGAATTATGTTGATAAACTAAGTCCAAAGTTCAATACCTTGTCCTAGCTTCAGATTTTTTAGACGCTGTCCTATACATCATTAACTGCTTGTAGAAGAGACCAATAACTTGATAGTATCAAGTAAGAAAGGACATGATAGAAGTAAACTTCTATATCCATCATCACTAGTAGTTCAAACTTCACAATTTCAAAGTTACTAAGAATATAAGAATTCCCCACTAAATGACCAGGTTGACCTTATGTGTATCATGGTAACAACAGAAGTATAGTGTTCCCAGGACAACTCTATCGTTCATCAAGATGTGACCCTTGGTGAAGAACAGAGTCATACCAGTGGTTGGTGTTCCCCCTCGGCTTCTTTTCCTTCTTGTTTGATTAGCCTGAGCATAAAATGGGCAAATATCAAATTTAATGTTTCAATTTTGTCAAACCATATCAAATAAAATGTATTAATAGCGCATATAGTTAGAATAATGCCAGAAAAAAACGTGCTTATAGCAAGATAGTTCTCACCCCAGAAGTGTTGCCGTCACTTCCGTCACTTGAACCTTCCGTATCCTCACTGATGAAATCATCACAAAATTATTCACTTAAAAACAAGAATATACTAGAATAGCACACTCACATGACAAATCATCTAGATGGAGAGAGAGGAAGTGGAGTCCAGTCGCTTTGAAAAAGGAGTCAGATTTTCTCCTCCACTTCACCCACCCAACCCTCAAAAAAATTACGAAAGAACAGCTTATTAATTCAAGTACATATATATACATATAGAATGAACGTAGGGATCAACAAACCTCTGCGATAGGCTATTTTCAACTCCTCGCTCAGCACTCTCAGCATTGCCATTGCCATTGCCAATAGACATTGCAAGTCCTTCAAACTCCTTCAATTTCTTCATTAAGCCCTGATCATTATTTCCAGTCGATTTGGTTGGCGTCTCTATGCTTAAAGGAGTTCCAGCCTGCAATATTATAGCAAGTCAAACCATCATGAACTGCTGACATTCAGAGAATCATGAGTAGAAGGAGATATAAGAGAACCAAAACTTACAGCAGGGGGAGATGGAATTCCTTGACCATGTGACTGTGGCCCCTATGTTTTACCAAAATAACTCATAAGAGCATGGTATGAAACAAATTTTCAAACAGAGAAGCATATAGAAGAACAAGGGGATTTAATAATTAAACAATGTTTTATGAATTTACAGGTCCTTCATCCTGCTTACATGCAAAATATCAAAGCATGGAAAAATTAATAACATTCAGTATGCACCCTAGAATGCATAACCAAGGCCTCTAGAAACACAATGATGGCCACAAATTTGATTCTCATGACTTTCTTAACCTTCTACAGCCCATTGTCCAGATTGATAAGTGATAAATTAAAGAACACTTGAATTGACAAATAGACTAGAATGTAGACTTACAATTGGAACTGCAGGATAAGGATAAACCCCTCCATGAGAGTGTATTGCTGCATAAGGCGCCCCATAAGGTGGCATCATAGGCTGAAAGAAATAAAAAAAAAAAAATTCAACAAATTATACAAGATATAGTCCACAACATCCAAAAGAAGAGTAGAAACCTTGACATAAAGTAAATATGCTTTCCGGCACTACCTGTGGTGGCCACATGTAAGGGTGAGGAGCATGAACAGGAGCCATAGCTGAGTTATAGTATGGTGGCATGCTGACCCTTGGCCCATAATATGCCTGAAGATATATTAATGACACTTTCAATCACCATTATACCATATTCAGTTTCTGGGGACAGTTATGTTTGAAAATTTACAAAACAAACCAAGGCAATTCTATTTTCTCTTTGAATTGAATAATAACTATATTGCAACAATCATTGAAACAGTTTTCAACAGTTTAAACTACAAATACTTCAAAGAAATAATTTTTTTGGAAGATAAGGGCTTATAAAAAATCGATAATAAAAAGAAGAGTTTTGGAAAAAGGGAAAAGATAGGTAACCTGCATGGCAGCCCAATCAGGATACAGATGAATATTGGTCGGGTTGATCTGGTTTGCCTGATCCTGCCCATACGGTTAGTACATTAACAAAAAATATTTAGGCACATACTTCATATTTTTGCTCATGCAAAGACACTATGTTCTCACTTCACAGCTTACCGGTGTCACTGGTGAAGAGGGTTTGTCCACTTTGGTAGACTTCCCTTCCTCACTGGTTCCCATGGCAAGCACTAAATGGAAGACAGAGTCGATATTTTAGAAAGAATTGACTCCTTGGTTATTGGATAAGCTGGATAAATAGGAACCATGTTAGACATTATCAACAAAAAAGTGTTGCGAGGCAAACAAGTCAAAATTCATAGAACAGGATTTACAGCCAACAACTAGAGAAATCTCGGCGCAATTTTCCAATTCAAGACAGTTCAAAGAGTCCCTTCCCCGTCTTTAACAAAAGACCCCAGCCTAAGGCAGATTTATAACTCAGCAGTCCAAACAAGAAGCAACAATCAAGATACCAAGACATTCGAGTAATATCAAAACCTTCTACATGAAGTTGACAAAGAGAATCACGTTTCAGATATAAAGTATTAGAGTGATTGATTGGTACAGACGTTGAATTTGCTGTTATCAGTCAAAGCATGGATGGAACAAAGATATTCTTTGGTTCTTTATGCAGAATAGCTGATGTCATTAAGCAACCTGACTAACCAGAGAAGAACACCGCTAAACTTTAACGTAGAAAATTTTCAAAGTGCTTCAACAGAATCAAGACTAAACTGAACTAGGACAAAGATATTTATCCACCCGTGTGAGAGACCACCAAATCCCCGGTCCTTGTACCACTATTCTAAGAGGAAAGGAGAAGATTTCTCAAATTATTTTCGGGATATATTGTGAACCACATCGGTATCAGTATTGATTTAAAAGCTAGAGATTTTACGACGGACCATGATCAAAATAAAAAATATAAACGTAATAAATTCAAAAACAGAACAGTAGAGGGTCAATTATGTCTTTCTTCGCCCCACAAGTCGATGAAAAAGCGACACAACTTGCAAAAGAGGATAACCTAATCTAAATACAAAAGGAGAACACAAGCTAAATGACAAATATACCCTTCAAACAAAATTTAACATTCAGGTGGATCAGGGAGCGATAACAAGACTGTTAAAATTCCTTCAACCAACAAAAACAAATTCCTTCAATTTCTATCTGAACATCCGAAGATTACGCTTTATGAGATTTAATCCTCCGATCCATTTCCATCGTCTTATCACTCCCATCTTCTGATATTATCCTTCAGACTTCAGTTACTTACTATTGGAAACTACAGATACAAAAGTTGGGATGTTGTTGGGGGGGGGGGGGGGGAATGGCCGCGAATAACCATAGAAGAATGAAATGATTGCGCTTATACGAACAAATCAATGAACATAAATTATAGAAACTCAAAGTTTATAGCACAGGTTCAAAAGGAGATCCAGGGGCCTCCGAACTCTAATCCCACGTGGGGTTAAACAATATCAAATAAAACGGAAAATTGAAGGTATAGCTCGGCTGCGTGTCTCCATAGTACAATAAATCGAAATAAACCAGATAATTTTCGCGTATTGCATGTGAGATAACTCCCACGGTTCTCAGACTCGCTGAAAAATAAACTTGAGATTTCCAGACAATAAAATTCGCACATTCTTTCACATACAAAAGCAATTAATGCAACCAAGCTAGCTCTTCACCCTCACTCTCATGGAATTCCTCAAACCTCAAATAAAACTCAAATCTAGAAACATTCAAAATCAAATCTTGAAAGCTAAACTCCGAATTTCAACAAAAAAGAGCATCAAATTCTACATACCTGACGATTACCAAGCTCTCAACATCACGAAACAGAGACGGAAAAAATCAGAAAAGAAGCAAAATCCCCAAAAATTATTTGCGGGAACAGAAAAATAAATCCTCTAGTTTCAACAGTAAGCTCGAGCTCTGAACAAAAAGTTAGCATTCAAGGAAAGGAAATTTCACTCGAATTCTCAGCATTCACGCTCTCTCTAAAACACGAGGTAAAGAAGCTCTGGGTTGACAGTGAAGAAGAAAGACAGAAGGTCGGGGGTGGTGGTGATTGGTGAAGAAGGAGGAGGAGGAGGAAGAGGGAAGAGAGAGAAAAGGATGTCCACGTCATCATACATGTGTCGCATGTGGAGGATGGCGTACACGCACACCGTATATACGCATTGGGTGTGGTGGTTGTTGAGCTGGCCAATCGAGAATCGTGCTGACCATTTATTTATTCTAACGTCACTGTGCCCTTACACGTGGTGGCTTATCAATCGAAATACGCGTCCCGGTTAAGGGGGTCCAACCTGGCCACCCGTCATGTGGCTTACGTGGGCTGTGAGTAATTAAAAAATAAAATATAATAATAAAATAACAGTAATTTAAGGAACAAGGAAAATCAAATTAAATTAGATTGAATATGTCCTTTGAAATCCACGAATAGCCGCTTCACTTAATGTTTGACCACGTAAGAATATGCATCTGAGTTAAAGTTGCTCTCACAGTAGTATTTTTTTTCTTCCCCGTGTTTGATATATGTGTGTTGGTTGGTCTTTCTCGAGTTTTTGCCTTTTCTTTATATTTTTTTATATAGTTAGACCAAATTTAAATATTACTATGTTTAATTGGGAATAATTTTCTCAAAAATATTTTATATATTTATATAAATTTAAACTCAATATCTATTATTTAATAAAAAGTATTTCATATAAATTATGTGTACTAAAAAAACAGTTGAATTATATATGGAACATTGTAATGTAACACATTGTTTTACAATGAAATTGTGGTTTCCCAAACTTTATTCAATTCCATGAAATTCAGGCACATTTATTTGAAAGGATGCATATTGATTACTGACATTTGACTTAATTGACTATGGAAATAGGATATGTAAAAAATACTCTTTAATGCTATATTTTATTGTTTGTAACTAGTTAAATAACATATAAATAGTATATATGATCAGCATCAACATTAATTCGTCAATATTAATATCTAATATAATTTTATTATGGACTTGATTTTTCTTCGTGAATCACAATAACTTTATTTTAAAGATATTTTGCCCCCTCCCATAGGCCATAGCCACGCGTAGATATCAGGTGGTTGTTTTCTATTTTTTAGGCTTATTTTATGAGAAGCATAAGGTCTTGCTTCCACTTTGTTTATAATACTTGCTTTCTTCTTTTGGGCTTTGTCCTTTAGCTCTGGCGGATATGGCCAAGCCCTCCTAAAGTACGAGGGAAAATTAATCTCGTATCTCATAAAATAAAAGATTGTACCAAAAACAAAAGAAAGATAATTTATTACTCATAAATCCTCCAAAATCTTTAAACTAATGTCACATCCTAAAGAATCCATAGGTAAAAATTCTAAGGAAAAACAACCTTATCCTTAATTTCATTGACAATCGAAAAATACTTTGGTAACAACTTTAAATAAGACATTTAATAAGTAGAATTGTCTTTATTAATAAGTAGAGATTTCAATTGATAATGATAATTGTCAATGAACAACCTTCCAATTTTCAAATGTCTTAAGTTATTATCCACACATCCTGCACTTATCAATAAGATTAAGGGTAAAAGTATATTTTCATAATTAGAATATATAACTCACATGTCTCTGAAGAAGATCTGACAATAATTTAAAATTTTTGTAAAATTTTTAAGTAATAAATTATCTTATATGGGATATGAGGATAATTTTTTCCTAAATATAATTTATAGGCTGAAGAGGTGAACAAAATGTTGATTAATATTTTTTTTCTAAATAGAATTTAGTCAGCGTATTTTTGTAGTGGGTATGCATATAAGTTGTGATAGGTTTATCCATTTTCCCACCTGGGAATAAAATTACGTCAGATTTTGAACTTTAAATTATGACTTAATAAAAAAAATACAAATCTAAATAAAATCAAGTGACATTATAATTGTTTGATAAAAAGAAGAAAAAATATAGGAATCTAATTAAGAATAAAGTGAAACAATAAATACTTGTAGATTAATTTTTTTTATATTTATGTTAGTATTGTAAAAATAATATACCATGAAGAAATAAAGTAGATTTTACATAGACTTTTATTCTTTCAATAATTTATCTGTTTTTTTTATTATGCCTCGTATTTGAGCCTCACATTTAGTTTTGTCGAAATTACAGATATATTATTTTTCTTAGACGTGACCGCGTTTCTCTTAAAAAAAAATCTGTCTTGTTCAATTTAGTTTTTTTTTTTTTAATTTTTGAGACATTTATTTGTTTTAAATATATGTTGGATTTTAATATATGCTATATACAGTTCACTTTCGTTTAAAGAAATGAAGGAAAAAGGTTGGGCACTTTAGGAGGCGAAAGATTGCGAATCACAAAAGGCGAAGTAGTGAAATGCTGACTAGTGAAGCACAGATATGGGGAAACTGAGGATAGTGTAATCTCATTAATTTATTTTCATCTCTCTTCAATGGATTTGGATTTTTTTTTTAGGTTGAGGTATTTTACAATTTTTTCATGCAATGGCCACATCCACTCCAGCTCCCATATTTAAATCACACACGCACACACACACACACCTATGTTTGAATATGGTCATTTCATTTTAAAACAATCTAAATATAAAAAAATTGAAAGGATTAAGAATAAAAGATACACCGTACTTGACTAGATTTTGAAGTATACAAGAACTAAAATTTAAAATTTTTACCACTTATTCAGTATTTGTTTGAATTTCTAATTAGTAAGCATGTTGGTATAAGTAGTATTTCACATATTTATTTTATAATTTATTATAATTTGTTTGAAAATGCCCTAGGGGTAATCTTTTCCGTCCAAAATAAGTCTTAACTATTGTCCTAATTTAAAAAATATTAACCAGGGAACCTTATATATTTATAAAAATGTATAAATTAAATTATAATTTTAGATAAATATTTATAATTATAAATATTTAAAAAATATTTTACCCCAATTTTATCCAGAATCTCTCTCATCTCCCTGCCCTCCGTCCATGTTCCGTTACGTCTCACTGGCCTCTTCCGTTGTTCTGTCCTCTCTCTACTCGTCTGCCATTGTTCTCTTGTTGTTCTGTCGAGTCTCTCTCTTCCATTCCTCTTCCTTCACCGTCTGGGTTTAATCCGGCGTCTCATACTGATAGAGATTACTCTGAGAGCTACGGGGATAGGTCTCGGCCATGTCCATGAGAGAAGATACTGATCGGAGACGTTCATATTCCTGGCGAGTTCGACTTTTCTTCACTGCTCTGTAAACTAAAGGCAGAAGACGCTCCATTTTTGTGTCCACGAGACGATCGAGGACCACTGCTCTTGCCTTCCTTCTCCTGCCTGCTGAGGAATTAATTAATGGAATAATTCAAACTCGGAAATTTATAAAATCAGAAAGATATGAATAGAGTTAATATAAAATTAAAAATTTTATTATTTCATCTCATCTTTTTTAATAGTTTATTAATAAAAAAATATTTTAATAATAATTATTTAAATATTTAAATATTTATAATTATTTTTTTTATAAACTCTTCTGTAACTTTTTTATAGGGCCTATTTGGATACTCTCCAAACTTAGGTTTGGCTCAAAATCTTGGTTTGAGGAAATTTTTCAACAAATAGTCATATTTATTCAAATGGACTTTTAGACTAGATTATGATTTAAAACTAGAGTTTTAGATAAATTGGTCAGATCAGCTTATAGAACAGTAAAAGAGCTTATGAACTAACCAATTACTATATTATCCCTATTTTTTCTTATAATATCTCTCATATTTTTTCTTACACCCTATTTCCTTTCTCCTATTTTTTCTCCATTTTCTTTCTTACACCCTCTCTCCTCTCTCATATTGTCCCTTATCTCTCCTCATTTAATACTCATACCATTTTTCATAATTTATTAATTATAAAATTCCTTCTATAAATAACTGTCCAATCATTCATTTATTTAAAATTATTTTTTTTTATAATATCTTTTAAAAAAATTATTTTCTACAAATTGTTTATAAATCTTTTTTTTTTCTAAACACACATATGATCTATTCGTCAAAAAGACAATCTAAACATGTCATAAAAATGCCTCTGCAACGCAAGTGACAGCTGGCTGACAACAAACAAAAACTTGTGCTAGAAGGTTTTTGCACCCCCGGTTCTTAAAGAATGTAAAGGAAACTGGAACTAATCAAACTTTAACTTTGCAATGTTGGATTGAACGAGGTTTCAGGCTCACGATTCAAACGTTACGTTGATCCTCTTGCCCACTAAGATCGACTTGTTTGTCCTCCCATAATCGTAGTATCTTGCAGCCCATGTACATACATGCATGATCTATTGAGGGGACTCATATTTCAAGTGAGTCTCACGAACTTTTCTCCCCTCTCTTGGCAGTTGACCAGTCAGTGATTGTCGGAGAAACCTTTAAAACAATAAAATATATCTTTTTAACATATCTTATTTTTAAAATATATTTTACAAACTCTTAGTAAATAACAAATAGCATTTCTTATGAATTTTTCTTGTAAGAATGTACTGTCACATCATTAATGAAAGATAATATTTGAGATAAAGAAGATCTCAGAAATAATAGGATATTCATTTTACGATATTTCATCAATAATTTTTTTAAGAAACTATAAAAAGATATATGATATGTCTAAATAAGATGTCTGTCCATAAAATTAAAAAGATTTTGTTTTTTTGATATACCCTCAGACAATAATTACAGTATTTTTTTAAACAGTGATTACTATAAAAAAAATGTTAACTCCACAATCAATGGCTCAGGCATCATTTGAATTTGATATCATAAAAGTTTATAAGCATCAGTCCACGAGGGAAATATAAAAATACAAGGTGAGATTGGATTTAAAAGATATATCCAAGCTTTCCGGCCTAATACACTAATTAGGTAATTCGTCGTCCTCCATGCACCAATTATTCAGAAACAATTTGAAAAATTAGGGGGGAATTGTCCCTGGGATTTCTCTGGCTCCTTCTTGGAGTAACCCAAAGACATGTTTTAATTTTGCTTCTTGTGTTTGATCTTTTTTCTGGGGCTAAATTGTTTTAGATCTGAATCTGACTATATAGAACGTATGAGGTTGTTCTCATGAAAATAACCTTATAGAGTCTGGAAGTTGTTGAAAATTGTAGTTAGGACATAGAGGTTGGAGCTTATAAATCTTGTTCACTATGGTTATATTGGGTCCTCTTATTCTCCATTTAAAATACCTATCCAATCTTTAATATAATATCTAATAAATATTCTTAAGTAGAATAAAAAATTAAATAAATCAATTAATTATAATTAATTTAAATTTATAATAAAAAATTATATTATGTATTTATTAATATATTTAATTTCAGTGTCATGAGTTTTCCCACCTTAATAATCCGTCTTGACTTTTGACTAAGTACACAATAAGTGTGCATTAAAATAATACATAAGTTAGCTGTTTTTAAGACCAGGATAATATAGTGATCAAGGACAACTTAAGATCGAAGTATAACTTGGATAATGTATATGAGACTCGAGTACTATGTATTACTGTGTCATCTTTCTAAACAAATTGATGGTCTCATACATTAACCAGTTTGCAAATTAAGATATGACATTTCGAAGGATGCATGGTTTTAAAATTCTTGCATGTCTGTAATGAATTCAATCTTTGGATGTTGAAGTGGAAATTAGACGAATCGGAGGGGTAAATTTGTCATTGTGGGTGCTGTGGCATCAAGCTTTCCAGCGCGGATGGCAGACCACCCAATGTCTGACACATCTTTATCCTCTCCAATCTTCACCTTCCATTCCCCCCACAAACTTCAATTTCTTAAATATCTTTTATTTATTATATAAATTAAAAACAATATTTATACATGTTAAGCATATAAACAAGTGCTTTTAAATTCATTTTCTTTTTAAACTTAGCAAATTCATCTACGATAGTCTCATTGGAAAAGGAAGCACAGGACCCACCTTCGACTTGTACGGCATCCTACGGCCATTGGGGATGGAATCGGGCGGTCTGTAAGAAGCCACGCCACAACAGGCGAGTGCCTATCTGTGCCAACGAGGCCCGTCTTGGCGCAAAAAGGGAGGCGACAGCGAGCATCCAGAATCACACGTACTTAAGATAAGAGAGTGGTCCCCCACCATCTTCCGCTGATGTCGGTGGATGTGGTCCTGTCCCCGATGACGTGTCCCACCGAATGGACTCTGAGCCACTGTGGGACCCACGTGGCAACGTGCAGTCCGGTTGCGTAGCCTGCTGGTTCATCCCGCCATATCATCCACTAGACTTTTTAGTCCGGAAAGTGCCCCACGTGGGAAGTAACTACGTGGCACCAATTTATTGGATTTCCTCCCTCATTCCTTTTAAAGATGAAAAAAATTATATTGCAACGCATATAAGAAATCTCACCAATTATCTGGGAAGTTCAATTGAAATTAATTTTTTAAAAATTATAAAAATTATGAATAAAAATTTTATAGGAAAAACATAACAAATCAAATAAAAATAATAACAATTTAAGCAATATAAATGTTAACTCTAGAAAACAAAAATTAATAAAAAAGAAAAAGATAACTGAGTTATTTTTTATAAAGTAATTATGTCATTATATAATTAAAAAAATTAATTATAAATCTAATAAAACTTTACAGTATTTTGATAATTTTTAGATTTTTTTAATTAAATTTTTTATATGAATACAAGGTGCTTTAGGTAAAGTCATGTTTTTAATTTACCTGTAATTTTTTCCAAAAATTAATTTGTGAATAAGAAAATGTATAGACTTCTCTCATTTATTCAAATTTAATTTAAGGAAAGTTAAATATTTAAGTGAAAAGATATTTTGTGGATATAATATCAATTAAAATAAAAAGATTTAAATGACCTATGATTCAACTTTTTTGACAGTTAAAATTTTTAAGTAATGAACTTACTTAATAAAAAAAATATAAATATAAATTTTAAAAAGTATATTTATTAGAAGAGATAATAATTATTTATATTTTAGACTTTAAAATGGTTGAGATACTTTGATTAAATAAAAAATATTTTTTAAGTAATTAATAATTAATATTAACATTAATCGGGAGTTAAGAATTTTGGGGAATAAAAAAAGTGGGAAGGAGTGGAAAGTAAAAGGGCTGGCGAAGAGGGTGAAGGGGTGTGGTGAGTGCTTGGACCCTAAAAGCACGCCTACGCATGTGAGTGGACCAAGTGGAGCGTGACGCCAGGTTCAGAAGGGCCACGTCAGAAGGCAACATGGCCGTTGATTTTGCAGGGCGCATCCACGGTAGTGCGCCTTTCACGTTCTGACGTGCTGACCAATGCCGAAGGCGACGACGCTGCGTGACCGACAGGTTGACGTGTCCCCAGTCACATGGCTTACTAAGCAACCATTTGTGGGGCCCAATTGACGTGGACTTCAAGCAAAATCTCAGATCTGATTTCAGTTTTTTCTCTGCTTTTTTTAATTCGTTCTCCTCTCTCTTTTTCTCATATCTAGTTTTGAAAAATTCATATTTCCAAGAATATCCAGGAATAGGGGCGCGAATTTACGAGCATATCCCTAAGCGCCGCTTTTTTTGAATTTCGGTACCCAACAATTTACTTGAGTTCACATTAAAGTGGGGCCGGGGTATCCTTAATTCCGGATGTTTCTGGTTAAACAGTAAATGTGTGTGTTTCTTGGGCCGGGGCCTTTATGGTGAGTCCGAGTAGATGAGTTTCAGGCCCAAAAGATTTAATATTCGATAATTGAGAGTACCACTTTATTATAATTTTAATTATAATATTTGAGAAGATATTCTAACTTTTGAGTGTCTAAATTTACGTCTAAGTATAATAGATAACTCACTCTACCCGATATTAGTATCACTTAAGAAGAATGATTCCACCATATCCTTAAATCGTAGATGAATCTAATCCTTTTTTCAAAAATTTTGTACAAAAAAAATATGTAAGTTCAATAAAAATTTTATATCGATAACACGATTTAAATTCACAATTTTATAAATTATGAATAAAATCTTCACTAACTAAACATACATTTGTTAGCAGACAAAATGTTTCTAAAAGTAAGATTTACTCATAAAATACTTAGAAAAACAAGCATACCACCAAAGGTGAAGTTAAAATACAAACTCATTTTTTTTTCCCATAGACATCAATATAAAATATAAAATTTATATGGAATAATACAAATTCAAACACTGCACAGTCCACATCTTCAAAGAATGCACAACATGTCTTTTCAAGAAAGAAAGTATTAATTAAAACCATACATCTAATGTATTAATTCTAAGGAAACTTTTTATAAAATAAATGTAATTGTAAGGTGATAATTTAAACAAATGTGTAGAAAAAAATGTAAATACTTTATCTTTATTTACATTATACTCCACTCTTAATTATCACATGTAAAAAGTTATAACCTAATAATAAATATTATTGAAGTTTTATTTTAACACCAAAATTGATAAAAGTCAAATTCACGGCACAGCTAAACACCATCGCCGTCATCCACTATTGCGACATACGAAGCCCGTTAATTAGAAATCATTTAATTGATCATATTAGTATTTGGTGAAGAGAATGAATCAAATGAGATAGGATTTATGTTTCATTTTCATACATACATATATACAAATAGACTTCAAAAAAAAAAAAAGGAAGGAGTGGGTTTCTTCGAGTTTAATTTCGGAAAGAAAATTTTTGGTTCCTTCATAATAACAAAAATTTAAAAAATTATGCTCATCAAATATAATGATTTTTATTGAACAGGAAATAAATAAATAAATAAATAAAAAGAATACAATTAGTGACAATAATGTTGAAGATTATGTGTTGTCTTATGCTTAATTAGTGCCAACTTTGATCCGCAGATTTGCTGAAATCCTAATTTATTTATTCCAAATGTTTTGATAATCATTCCCACTAATTATTAAACGTATATAAAAAATAAAATTAAAATATTGAGCATTATTTAATTTATAAATATATTCTGGGGCCTTAATCTTTCTCTTTTTACTTCTATGCAACACAAAAGGACGTTTAGAACTCAATTCTCACAAGAAGCAAGTTAGAAACTAATTAAAATTAATAATTAATATATTAAACCTGCTATTTATCAGCAAGGAGACTCCAATAACTCCAGCAATTTTGCAGAAAATTCCTTCTAACATTCTGGTCTATTCAATTGGAGCATTTGATATTCAAATGGCCATGACGCTTTATCATTAAAAAGAAAGTAGAAGGCACTACCAAAGAAGTTTATTTGGTCAAAATTTGTCTGTGCAACCAAAGAGCGCGTACTATTGTTGTCATGAGAAAAAATTGTCTACATGAATAATCAATTTGTTGAAAAATCCTAATTCTACACAAACTAAAACCCTCAAACTATATAGGGGTATTTTAATATTTTAAAATATCAAGAAATTCCTAATCAAACCTCTTAACTTGATTAGGAATTAGCTAAAAGGGTAGGGCTTTATTTAGGTTTTTATTAATTCAAGAGGATTTTATTAAGATTATCCCTTCTATTTAAACATCACATTAAATATTTATTAAAATTTGTGATATTGATTATATTTGGTAACAAAGAATTCTCCATTAGTGTTGAGAGAGAGAGAGAGAGAGAATCCATTGTGTCAAGGAGGAGTGAATTTAAGATAGGAACATGAGTCAAATTATAGTGTTATGTTATTTGAAGAGTGGTAATTCAAGTGAGAGGCATTTGAGAAATGCACTACTTTAATTTCACAAAAAACTTGGATTACTGCATGACTTTCTCTAGATGACAAAATTGTTAGGACAACACTTTCTATTCAAGAACCGAAAGGGAGTTTCCAATCTTATATATACAAGAAAAAGGCCCACTCTGTGAAGCACACTATATCGAACAGAACAGTGGAGGAGGCACTATCCATGTACAGCATGCGTGAAGCGGTGCTTGGCGTGATTTTAGTGGTGTTGGTTGTGGATTCGGTTCAATGTGAGTGCGAGTTGAAGGGCATCTTCAACTTTGGAGATTCTAATTCAGACACTGGTGGCTTCTACGCAGCTTTTCCGGCAGAGTCTGGTCCCTACGGATCCACCTTCTTCCACAAACCAGCCGGAAGAGCTTCCGATGGCAGACTCATTCTCGATTTTCTCGGTAATTTCCTTTTCTTCGATTCCTTCGTCGTCTTTCTTTCTCTTTGTGGCTATGTGGAAGTTTGAACCCGATTTGAATCGATCAACCCGACGTTATTGCTTCTTCTCTTCTTCTGCTACTGTTTATGACCATTTGGGTCATCGCCTCTAGTTTTTGTTAACTTTCATAATTCAATTGGGTCGAATACAGGTTCTGAATGATTGTTCCTTTATGATTTCAATTTGAGAACGCAAAGTTTGTGTGTATCGGCTCTTTTGTGGCTGTCGGTTGCTTAATGGAAGAACAGCATGAAAATGAAAAGTTCTCAAGACCGAGAGGGTGGATTGAGAAGTCATTCCAACAAATGAATGCAGCCCATCATAGGCCCAGCAATAATTGGGCCGTAAAGTTTTTGGGCCACCAACTCACCAAATTAAGTTTACAGATAATTTAATTGTTTTTAAAAGTTTGATTAAATTATAATCAGTATTATAAATTCTCAAAACTCAAAAGGAATATTTGATTATCTTAATATAATTCTATGAATTTATTTATTTTATACCAATAAAATTTATGTTTTAATAAAATCAAGGTTTTGTAGCACAACTCAGTATTCATTTAGGCCTTTAGCTTTGTCTACTATCAATCAATTTAAGAATAAAGTTTCATTTCGAGTCACGTTAATTTCATAAACAGTTAAGCGCAAAATTTTAGTAATTACATGTCTAATGTGAAAGTCTTGATTTTTTTAGTAAAAAAAAATCAGTATAATTTAACTATTTTTCAGGGAAGAAAAGGAGTAATTTATTCGTTATCTGGTCACGAAAAATATGTTAGGAACTAGCAATATATTGTGGACTCTAAAATCAAACTAACTACTTGTACAGAAATATGCCTAAATGACTCTCGTTTGCTTTTCCAACAATGATGATGATTATTATATTATCGTTATTATCAGCCTCTAACACTGCTTTCTGCGGTAAACTTGAACCCATACAAAATTTTCAGCTCAAGCACTGGGATTTCCGTTTCTGAGTCCTTATCTGCAATCAATAGGATCCGATTACAGACATGGAGCCAACTATGCAACATTGGCATCTACGGTTCTTCTTCCCAATACTTCTCTGTTTGTCACTGGAATCAGCCCTTTTTCTCTTGCCATTCAGCTCAACCAAATGAAGCAGTTCAAAGCCAGAGTTGATGAAGTTGGTCACCATGGTACACTCTCAGCTAACTAGGGATATTTTTTAATGAACATTTATAAAGCAGTTCATTAAATTTTTGTGTGATGTGAATGTTTTTTTGTCTTTTCTCTAGCTAGTTTATAAAATTGTTATTTTGATTGTTGGTACTGGTTAGAGCCAAAACTTCCTTCCCGGGATATCTTTGGAAAATCTCTGTATACATTCTACATCGGGCAAAATGACTTTACCTCCAACTTAGCTGCCGTTGGTATTGGTGGGGTGAAGCAATACCTTCCTCAAGTTGTTTCACAAATTGCTGCCACTATTAAGGTAATCGGAGCTTTCATGTCAAGTTATATTAATTAATTTAGGTAAATTAATGAGTATATGATATAAATTTATCTTAAAAAATTATATTTATTTAACTTCTTTAATCTATATAAAAAAATTAATTAATTTTTATATTAAAGATTGAAAGTATGAGCCAACCTCAAAATTATTGTTTAATGGCTTTTTTATGGTGAATACTCGGGTGTCTCTTCAGATGATTTTGTTAGAATATTTGGTGGATTGTAGGAGCTATATGAACTTGGAGGGCTTACATTTCTGGTGCAGAATCTTGCACCAGTGGGATGTTATCCTGCATTGTTGGTGCAGCTTCCTCATGAAAAATCAGACATTGATGAGTTTGGATGCTTGGTTTCTTATAACAATGCAGTTCTTGACTATAACATCATGTTGAAGCAGACACTGAACCAAACCAGAGCAAGTCTTCCAGATGCTTCCATCATTTATGTGGATACTCACTCTGTGCTGCTAGAACTCTTCCACCACCCCAAATCTCATGGTACAAATTATAGAAAATAAAAAAGAAAAGAAAAGAAAAACAAGAATCATAAAGTTTAAGCAAGTATTTTATAATGCAAGATATATAATACTTGTTTCTTATCACAAATCTCCAAATGATTAATCTACTGCTTATGAAAAGGCAAAAGCAGATGTGGATATATTTTTAAAACTGATGAGGCATTTTTATAAGTCTCAGTAAATTAAAACTAACTAAAAAGGGGTGAGTATTTGAAAATTAGAAGCATATAACACTCTAGAAAAATATTTAAATAAAAATATAAAGATATATAGATTGTTAGTTTAAGCGATTGGATGAATAAAAATAAATGTCTAACTAAATAATTATCTTATATTTTTTAAAAGAGAATAGGTTATAGGAATATAGATAGATATAAATGTTGTCATTACATTTCTAAACAACAATTGGAGCATAGAAGTTCAGGTATTTATAAATTAGTCATAAACTAAAATGTCCTAATGAAGTATGTGGTTGTGTTGGAACAGGGCTAAAATATGGGACCAAAGCATGCTGTGGACATGGAGGTGGTAAGTATAACTTTGACCCAAAACTTTACTGTGGGAACTCCAAAGAGATTAATGGAAGCAAAGTGACAGCATCAGCTTGTGAAGATCCCTATAACTATGTAAGCTGGGATGGCATTCATACAACTGAAGCTGCAAACAAGCTTATAACTTTGGCTCTTCTTAATGGCTCCTTCTTTGATCCTCCTTTCCCTCTTCATCTACTCTGTGATCTTCACCCTATTGGCTGATCAATGAACATCACATTCCTCAAGCCTAGTGAAAATGGTCTATGATGTTACAGAAATTATTGCCATCAATAAAGAAAATCGGAAATTCTTAGCACGCACCATTTTGCTTACAAAATATTTACATACAGTTTTTAGAAAACAGTTCATTTGTTATAGTTTGATTGAAGAACTTATAGTTAATACTTTGGAATCTTATTAACTCCTAAGTAAATTTTGAGATACTGCTGTTAAGCCCATATTTTTTAAAAAATTAATAAAAATAAAATAGCTTTATTCACTATTTACATTAACATATTGGCATTCAAGGACCAAAGAATAAAAGGATACATTTTAAGGGAGAAATATAGATATATTTACTCACAGGAAGAAAGGCACTCATATTACAGAGAGCGCAGGAGAGAGAATGAATAGTTTTACTATGAAGTAAACCAAAAAAAAAAAATTGTTCAATTCTCGAGTGCTGGCTGGGTTCTAACCATTGAAGCAGAAGGCATTTTGCTCTGTCCAACCCAGAACTCACCAATAATCTCACCTATTTCTGCTTTTTCCTCCATTTCTTTCATCTTCCTCCTCTTCACTACCTTAACACTTACTAAAACAAAAACCACAAACAACAACACAATCAGACCGCTTCCAATTCCTAGTACTACGTTCCACCTTGTCCTATTATTATACCTCTGTCTCTTGTCCCTGTTCTTTTTAGCTTCTTCCAACAATGGAACCACAAGCGTGTAGTGTCCTTCACTCTGTGTGTCACACACAAATGGTTCTCTCATGTTCTTCAATCCAACCAACCTACCATCATTTCCAAACTTTGCACAAACTGGTTTTTCTTCCTTTTTCCCACGAACCCAACTTTGAGAAAATCGAACTTTGATGGGATTTTCTTCTGGGATACTCAAATTTAACCTTTTACTTAGTACTAATGCTGTGTCTGAAGTATTAAAAGCCGTTAAACCAAGAACTGGAGCTACAATGGTGTGATTGGGAACATGGTAGTAATGAGATGACCAGTTTCCAAAGTTTTCAAATACTATGGCTATTCTCTTGACGTCAGGCTCTGGTTTGATCAATGGTGGGAGATTGAAGTAGCTATAGTTCGCTCCTTTTAACCTTAACGAACCACTTCGGATTCTGAGAACTGAGAATTTCATGCCTGAGAAGTTAGAAGGAAGAGGGATGTTGTACAAGGTACCTGTACGAGGTTCTGCTATTTCTTGGTTTGCTTTGTCACGAACAAAGGCTTCTAGAGATGCATGGTCATAGGCTTTAGACTCTTCGAGGAAACTTAGGAAGCTGGTGAAAGAGACAATGGACCATGTAATTTTCCAACATTTGCGGAGATCCATGGATGTCATGTCATGTCACCCCAGCAGCTTTCTTCTGTCTCTAATGTTGAAATATTGCACTCAAGAGAAAAAAAACCGTTTGAAACTTTTATTGTGCAAGATTTCTTATAACATTCTCCTCCTCTTCTGGTTTTTTTTCTCCGATACAAGAGAAAAATACTTTCCTTTGGATGAGAACGTAGAGACTTAAACAGTTTCCTGTCTTCCTTTTGCGATTTGTCATGATTCTTTATACATAAAACGAAGTAGTTGCATAACGATGATGTAATGCAGGCTCAAAATTCATATGATATAGGGCTTTAGTTGAGCAGTTAAACCTGAATCGTCTTAAACAGATTGGGTTCTTAAGAAATGCAAATATGTTCTGTTAATATGACTCATACTAGTTTATGATTTCACATTTTTTAAATGAATGATTTGGTCTGATTATTTATATAACATTTAAGACCTACTTCTTAAGTTTGATATGGTCATGGAGATGCTATTGGAATTTTCTTACCTAATTAATATAATCCCATTTCTTAACTCCAAAAAAGATATTCCCTTTTAATCCCCTTTTCTTAATTCATTGCTCTTCAATATTATAATTTCTCACCTACAAATAAAAGGAATTCGACTCTGTTGACATGTGGTTGGATTTGGTGCTTTTTGATTCATGTATTTGAGATATGCATCATATTCCATTAAGAATGGATTAAATTTAGTAGAAGGGGTTAATTGCTAATATAATCATCATTAGGAAATGTGTTTAATATAATTACTTCGACTAGAAAGATATCTATATTTAAAAAATAAATAAAAATAACTATTTTAATAAGATTTTTTATTTATAAGATAAGTTCAAATCTTTAATATTGTTTAAGAAAAATTAAGTTTTCTGTGTATATTTCATTTCAGGTAAAATTTAGATCATCACATCAATATAAAATTTACACAATCTAAATCTCATATAATTTTGTATCTTTAATTTCTTAAGTAATATATATGAAAAATAAGTAGTTAAAAAATATATTTATTTTAAACTCTCTCTATTAAAATATTAAAAATAGGATAATAAAATAAAATAAAATTGAAAAGAAAGGGATGGGCAGTTCCAGCTGGGTAGATGTACTTTGTTGACTCAGGTATTATAGGACGAATAAATAATTTCAGAATTGTCTGTGGTTTATTTGTCACTTCGACAACTTGCGGTCATTAATTATTAGATTCTCATCCATAATATCGTATTTACTTTTAATCATCATTTTGATATTTTTGGATTTTTTTTGGGGTGGGGTAAAGAGGAAGCCAACGGAAAACGTTATCATCTGTCACCAAACTTAGGTTCGCGTGGTCGGCAAACTTCTTGTCGTCATTAACAAAAATAGTTTTAAATAACTTATAAAAAGTGTCTAAAATTTAAATTTTAATCTACATAATTTTTAAAAAAATATTCTAATTTTTAAATATTTAAATTTTTATATAAAGATAATAGACGATTCATCCTATTTGATATTAATATTTCTTAAAAAAATATATATTTTACTCTACTTTTAAATTATAGAAGAACTCAATTTTTTTTAAAATAATTATAATAAAAAAATTAATAGTGAATTAAACATGTATTATATTATGCAAGTTGGT
Organism: Leucaena leucocephala; assembly: GCA_037074615.1. Lineage (NCBI taxonomy): Eukaryota > Viridiplantae > Streptophyta > Magnoliopsida > Fabales > Fabaceae > Leucaena > Leucaena leucocephala. The sequence continues at coordinate 1,063,657 of CM073558.1, read as the reverse complement.
GGGAAAAATATATTCACTAGTTTGATTTTAGCCAAACCAAATCTTAAAAACTAAAATATTGAATTGATTAAATCGGTTTTGAAAAAAAAAAAAGGATTTAAACTTCCCCCTTTGTTGTATCTTTGGTTAAATTGGCGCTTATGTGGCATTTGTGTACGTGGCAATACATAATGCTTAATACTTATGCGACATTTCGTTACGGTTAAATATTCATTTATCTTAGCTGAGCATATAGAGATATTTTAAGGTATTTTATTAAAAAAAACACGTATTTTAATACAGTTATTTTTAGGACTGGGTAAACAGGCTAGCTCAATTTTTTTTTTAAATTATTAATTTAATTTATTAGAGTTTTATTTTAATTATATCTAGATCTAATCTATATCGTGTACCTAATTATGGTGGATAAATATTTCAATAAAATTTTTTATATATATTAAAATTTAAATTTAAAATTTTATTTAAATAATATTAAATTATTTATTATTTAGATTACCTCTATTAGTGACTAGCTCTATTTATGAGAACTGATTTCTGCCACGGGCTGAGGATAAAGTGGGTCGGATTGGCCTAGAAAATTTTTTAATGGGTCAAAATTTTATCAATCCTACCTACGGCTAGGCTATGATGACTAGCCCATACGCACAAACGTGCACATTTTATTGTTAGAGTTTACGCATTTTATTAGATAATATAATATTTATAATTTTAAATAATAAACTATTTTAAAATAGATTCTATTCACATGACATAATGATTATAGAAAGATTATCTTTGAGTCAGATTCAATACTCTTTATTAATATATTAGAAAGAGAAAATAGTATTTAGATTGACAATTTACTTTTTATACGGTTTAAATAATTGATTAGTAGGTCATGAGAAATGCAGTTAAAATACATTTCAAGGGAGAAGAACAAAATGAAAGATACATTGACAAAAAATAACTTAACTGAATCTTTAATATATATTATATATCCGTTCCATTTGAAAAAACTACTTAGACTATAAATGTTTGAAATTAATTTTCATTTGTATTGGGCAATAGCCTCACTTATCAAAAATAAATAAATTGTGAAAGTCTCACTGGAGAGATATTTACGTTTAATAATTAATAATACTTTAAATGTGATTATTTTTAATAAAAAAATATGTTTTAAAAAATATTGATAGGAATTTTCCACCTCTTATGATTGATGTTTTTTTTTTAATTACATGCTATAAGGTTGTGCGGGGGCGTTGCCTTCCCTTGAAAGTCTTTGTTGTGTGTCTTGTGAATTTGAAAGGCTAATGAAGTGTGGTAGATTTTCTTCTAATGTCCTTTCAGAGCTTGTGTTTAAAAGCTGTGTGGTCTTGTGTTATGTTCTGTTTCTCATAAGTACAGGCTGCTTAAGCTAAATTATACTCACCCTCATCAAGAACTAGATAACTAATTAGAATAAATTAAAAAAATTAATTATATTAATTATTTATAATAAAAATATATTAGTTTTTTTATTACTTTCTAATCATGTGTATTATGACTAAGATAGAATCCCTCCATCATTTACAATTAATAGGGAGAATTTAAAAAAAATATATAAAATTTAGAGACAGTAAATTGAGGTATTATATTTAGCACTAAATAAATTTTTTATCTAGATCTTATATTTAGGACTAGTGATAGTATCTTGTTTCGTGTCAAGGTCTTCTGTATCGCCCTAAGCATATTTTGCCGACAAAACACAAAAAACAGCATATAGTTCTCTTATTGCACTAAGGAGAGTTAATTCTTCAGTCACTATTTAACAAGCAAATCATGGTTTTCCACCCACAAGCATACTTTTAAAAGTTGCTACACATTTCAAGAATAAGATACAAGAGGGATAGAGGTCGAGAGGAATTCTATTCTATCATCAAAGGATACAAACGCCTCTTAAAACAAAGACAGATGGTGTTCAAAGAAGATCAACTTTACTTGCCACTCACCATGACACTTCTATTCAGTTCCAGTGATTTTCTTCTTGATTTCCTCGATGTCAGTAGCTAATTCCTTTCTGCTAGACTATATGGAGAAGTAGAATTAATTAGATTAGTCATATTTTGCATATCAATGTAATTTCACGAATATATTCCGCAGAAAAAAAATTGTGTATGAATCTAAAGCAGTAACATATCCATCATGCAGTTTACCTACCTTAAATAGGAGGTAACGGTAGACAAACCATCCAGTGTAACCTAGCCCTACCAACTCCATGATCTTTGGAAGCTGAAAGATAAATGAAATATTTCAGATGAGTTCACAAAACCTTCTGGAAGTATAAAGAACATAAGCATGTCAGTTGCTTGACTAAAAAGCAACCAATTGGGAAGAAGCTTTTGGGTGCACCTGATCTATACAAAGTGAAAGGGCCAAATCAGTTGATAACAGGCATAAAAACACATAGATGAACACTTCAGAGTGAAGCGAACTTCTAACTTATACCTATCTGTTTGCCTGTGATTGGCTGGGTCTGCTATTCTTCCTTTTTTGGCAGAAAAAATCTACCTAAGAATCTCTTTTGATTAAATTCAAATTTATTCAACAGGAATAATAGCTTACCAAGGGAAGTGAGTTGATGGCACCCACAAGAGTTGCTGATAGCCAAACAGCAACAATAGCCCCACCTCCATAAAGAAGTACTGTAGATTTGTTTTCAAGAGCATCCCACTGATAACAATAAACGGAAGATATTAGTCCCACTTGATTAGTATGAGATTTGCCAAAAGAAAGTCCAGGTTAAAACAAGAATTTTAATTAGCCAAATCATAAACTTCTTGCCTTTTGCTTCAAATCTGTGAACAACTCACTCGAATCTGAAGTAGATGTTTCCTCAGAAGAAGAAGCTCTGGTTTGAAGCAAAGATTTCCGGGACTCTGGAAGACAGGAAGCAAGAAAAAAACATTAATAATTTATTAAGTTGTTTGAGAAGTATACAGTATAGTTTTCCAACTACTTGGAATTTCATGGGTTCACTATCCAGGAAGGAGGATAAGAAGGCTGTGGTCAGGTTAATTAACAACTCAAAGACCTAGAATTGTTAATGGTTTTCAGCATTTTATCTCTCTTTATATAGGCAATTCTGCCAGTTCAGGTGGTTTGCTCTGTTTTCTTTACGATTTCATGGAGAAATTATTAGGTACTCCAAGAGCGCCGTGTTATCTAAATTTCTGATCAATAAAATAAGTCCAAATCAAATAAAATCGTTCCGCATGTTACCAATTTAATTTTTTTAATACTTCATCAAAACTGATTGTTCCTTGACTTTTTCATTGATAGCTGTTCCTTTTCTCCTATTTTTGTGTACCTTCTTGAGCTTTTCAATTCTGAAATATTGATAGCTTGCATTAATGGAACGTTCTCTTGCAAGGTTACCGTATAATTCCACTTCTCTTAATATGTTCCGTGTATATGAAGCTTGAAAACATAGGTATCTCGTATATATATCAGCAAAGGTGATTGAAATGGATTTGAACCTTCTCACATGATATCACATGAGGAGGAGGATGAACAACAACTTCTGGTTTTCACTCTTGTAATTAATCGACTTTAGTTTATCTCTTTCCCCAAATGATCATCATCTCACATACGAGAATTGAAATCCCGTCAAAATATACAGTATATGTAAATGTAAAGAATGTACTAGTTGAAAAATGGGTACTTTCCATTTTTCGAACAATGTTATTATAATATTCTTAAGATGAGAAAAGAATCCATAATACTTTTAATGATTCCACACAAAGTTATTAGAATATTCGTTCCTTACTGTTTTCCAGAACGCAAGTAAAAAATTTTCCAATTATTATAGCATTCAGCCGAATTGTGAAAGAAGTGAAGCATGAAAATCGGAACAATACCTGGAAATTGCTTGACGGAGGTAGAGAAGGAACGAGTGGAGAGGCGAGGAGGAAGATAAGGCAAAGCAGAGCAGCGAGTAACGGTGGTGGTCTTGGTGGCCGGAATCCGAACGATTAAGACAGTCGCCGCCGCTGCCGCTGCCGCCATGGTTAGACTTTTGAGTCCTTGATAAGTCGTTCAGACTTTGATGGTTGTGTCTGAGGTCTTCCTTCCTTTGGTTCCTCGCAGAGATTTTTTTTCTTCCAAAAACATTATTGACAGGATAGTTTATACTATAATATGATTCGGGACAGGGATTTCAGTTGTCGACACGTGGACAAATGGTAGTTTCTAATTGGTTGATTCCCTATCCCAAAAATCCACATGGAAGTAGCACTTCTGCTTCTTCAACCTTCACTCTAAGAATTTTAATATTTTCCATTAATATAGATAACAATAAATATAAGAAGTTGTAACCAAGTGTCAAGTTCAATTATAATCTCTGTGCTAACTAGAGATGCTATTATATTTTTTATGCATATTTTTTGTGTCTTGTACCATACAAATCCAATAGATTAGTTCTTTTATAAAATTCGGAAGAGAATTTCACTACAGAATGGCAGCAGAGTAGAATCTTCAGGAGAATCAACATATGGGTTTAACGTATGAACATGATCCCTCAATTTACTAATTACCTCGATACATGTTGAATTGTTTACGGTATCCTAGTCATAGTGGGTGAATGTGTGTGATTGGAAATTAAAGGAAGATGCATGTTATCAGCTTCGAATTTTGGCCTCCGAGATTGGGATTCATGACGCCACTGAACTAAGTGAGAATGCAAAATCTCAAAATCCCAATTGGAAAATCTGCTGTTCTAGTCAATAAAAGTTGGGACAATTAGTAAAGATTTAGTTCATAACCCATCATAAATCCAAATCTCACATAAAGACCTTATTAATGCAAGACCTATAATGTATCGTTGAGCCTGGAGATATGCTTGACTCTAGTGATCTTTAGAACCAACTTACCTAAAAGAATCCATTGTTCGAAAGCTATCAATTAGAAACCAGGCAAGACAGTAATGAAACAGCGTGTCCCAGGTATCAAGATCCGGAAAGAAACAGATACACCCATTTTTATTCCAACTATTCACAGTTCCAATGCTCAACCCAAATAGATTTAGCATAATGAAAAGGATGTTCAAACTGTAACAGTCACTGATAAAAACTCAAATCATACTCTCTACAAGATTTGGCAAACTGGCTTGACTCAAACAATGGAAACTAAAGCTCGTATGAGATTTTACGAACGCGAATCCCTTGAAGCTAAAACATTATCAACCACATATTCAGCTCATTGTTCAATCCAACAAGGCAACATTAAAAGAAATTTATATGACCCAATCTCCACATTCTTTCTCACTATACCAAAACCAACATCCTAATATTGCCCAACTAATCTAGCCAAACTAGAGCCGAGAGTAATCAGAAAACTAATCCTAAGCAATTATACTATTCAACCAATGATTTATTCCCCTTGTCCATTATCTATCATATATCAGCAACTAGGGAAAACTTCTAGACTATCTTAAACGATTCATCAGCACGACAAATTAAGGTGTTAACCAATTAAAAGAATCTAACTATGAGAACAAATGTTCACCCCCTACTCCCAACCAAAACCACGTTCTGGGAGAGTTCCCTGCATATTTAGTTTCAGGTGATTTTGGTGTTATCATAATAAAACCAAACACAGAGTTCGCGGTGGACTAAAACTAAGACATATTAGCTAGTAATTCCCATCAGCTTCAACATAATATTTGAAGAAAACCAACAACCAAACTTCATCCTCAACAGTGATGCACTTCTTTCCCAACTCAGGAATCCCAACACACCAATTTAAACAAGATATTCTAGCTCTTGCTAACATCCGAAGCGAAATGACATCAAGTACTACCATCCTGTAGTCAATAAAACCGTCATCTCTATAAAATGCAAAGAATGTTTTATCAAAGCAAAGAAAAACGCCGAACCGCACAGTATAGTCAGCAAAATGAGGAAAATCGTTTGATTACTAATACCTAAAACATATACCAGTTCCAACCTGCGAACAGAACAATCATACTAAATAGATAAAATGCTATTATTGCAGTGGAATTCACCATCCACAGGCCATAACATGTAAAACTCAGTCATACTTGAGTTTCAAATATTACAGATCACTTAGCATCGTATCATATGGCAATTAAAAGGAATAAAAAGGGGGAAGGGGCAATTATAACGGGAGATATGGCCGAATAAGGGACCCCGAGATCGCCCAACTCGGAAACCAATCAAATCCAAACCAAAGCGCTTAAATTTTATCAATATCCTCGTCCTCAAACTCGATATAATCGTTGCCAGTGCCGTCATCCTCCTCATCCAATCCGCCACCAATACCCTCGTTGAGCCTGGTGTTGTCGGGCAACTCTCCATAAGCCTTCAGCAGCCTAGCCTCGTCGGGCATATACTTGAGGATCACATCAGCCTTGTCGTCCTGGTAATCCCGGAGACCGACGAGGATTATATCGCCGGCGGCGATCCAGACCTTCTTGTGCATCTTGCCGCGGATATGGCAGAGCCGCTTGGTGCCATCGATACACATGGCCTCGCATCGGCCGTTTCCGAGCATACGGAGCACCTGAGCGTACTCCTGGCCATCTTCCTTGAAGACAAGCTCCCTCTTCTCATCGTCGGCTTCGTTCTTTCCCCTCTTTCTGTTCTTCCCTCCCTTTCCCTTATTCTTCGGCATAGCTTCCGCCGCAAAAAACCCTAGGTTTCGATTGTCGTAGAGAGCTCTTTCTCTTCACTGGAGACGTGCAGGAAAGAAACCCTAGAGAATTTTAACGTGATGGCAATGCCTTGCTCCCTACTGAATCCGGTTCCATGCTTTCCTAATGAGGAGGGAAATAATAATACAGTTCCCCCCCCCCCCCCCTTTTTTTTTTATATAAAATTTGTTAGGAAAGATTGATTTTACCTATTTGATGATCCAATAATAATTAGTAGATAAAATCTCTTTTTTATTGAGTGAATATTAATTATCTATTATCTATTGACGTAAACTTAAAAAATAAGATAGATTCTCAAGTGTTTAATTAAAATTATAATAAAATAATATTTTTAAAAATTAAATATATTTTAGATAATCATGCATATATATATTTTGTGATATAAGAGGGTTATAACCTAAAAGTAAAGAAAATTAGACTAGTGAGGGATTGAATTCTACACATTTTGGAGCCACTAAATGCTACATTGTAAAAAGACATATATTAAATATCGCAGATTTAGAAAGACCTTTATTTGTAAGTGCACCTGCAACTGTGTTAGATTATCTTAAAATGAATTGTAGTTTTAAATCACACTACTTACACATGAGTTCCTTAAACTGCATAAATAACAAACTGCTATTTTGTTTTGGATTATGGTCAACCAACATATCAATGAGAATCTTTGCATCAAATTCAAGAATAATATACCTATAACCATTATCTCAAATCGTTTATAATCCCTTGAATATTGTCCATTCTTTAAATTCAACTGTATTATAATTTCCAACAAAATAATCCATATATACTCTCTGATGGTCTCATCAGCCATCAGAAAGGGACACAATGGGCTGGATTGAGCTGACAAACTTTTTAATGGGTCAAATTTTTTGACTAACCCATGCATATTCTCTTTTAATCCTTAATATAAGATGTCTTTTAATATAATGTATATAAATTTAGCTGACAAAAATGTGAGATATACAATTATTTAAAATAAATTTAATTTCTAAAAAATACTATTTTATTGTGATTCTAATTATAGTACTTAAGGAGACATTATAGTTCTTAAATACCTAGATTTACGCTTGAGGGTAATTGACAGCTCTCCTTACCCGATATTTATATTGTTTATGAGGAAGGAAGATTTCACCTTACTATTGGATCATAGGTAAACCCAACTCTCTTCAAATTTTTTTACCAAAAATAAAATGTCTTCTAAAATGATATGGCGTTCTTAAATATAAAAGAGTGACATGGTTATTAACGAATAGTTTCTTATTTTATCCTCTTGTTTCAAAAGACTGGATTATTATTGGAGGATAAAGATTTATACATACAAAGGAGAGAGAGAGAGAGAGAGAGAAAGGAGATAATATAATAAAAGCATATAAGAAAAGTAATTTAATTATTTGTTAGTCACATTATTTAATAAGGGTGAAGTGAATAAATATTATCAATTTAACAGATAAATAATAATGTAACTAACACTTCTTGGTTTGGGTAAACAGTTAACTTCTTAGTTTGGGAGTATATACAAACACACATGCACGCACATATATCATAAATCCTAGTGTTAAAATTTAATTTTGTTCTGAAAGTTATCATATATAAATAATGTTACACTAAAATTTTTTATATTTAATATCGCCCCAAAAATGTTAAAAAGGATCAATGTCGCCTTTAACCGTTAAAAATATTAACAATTAATATTAATTTTTTAACAATTGAGATTAATTTTTTTATCCGTTAAAACGGCTATTTCTTTTGCAACACTTTCAAAAAAAAAATATTGTTTCTACGTAACAGCTTTTTGGGTAAAATTATACTTGAACCTAAAATTATAAATTGATAGAAATTTTCTACCACTTATAAAATAAATTTCATACTAATAGGCTGTAGGGCTAGCAGTATTAGGAAGAAGCATATTGGAATGGGAGGGGCGGTGCCTTCCCATGAAAGTCTTTGTTGTGCGTCTTGTAAATTTGAAAGGCTAATGAAGTGTGGTAGATTTTCTTCTCATGTGTTATCTTGCTTTATGTTCTGTTCCATAGATGAGAAGCTTGAAAAACATATCTCGTACATGCATCAGCAAAGGTGATCCAAATGGATTTGAACCTTCTCGTACGTGTAAGATGATGGTCGCATGAGGAGAATGATGGACAACAACTTCCGGTTCTCACTTCTGCAATTAGACGAATTTAGTTTATCTCTTTCCTCAAATGGTCATCACCTCACATGCGAGAATTGAAATCCGGTCAAAATATACAGTACATGTAAATTCAAAGAATGCACTAGTTGAAGAAGGGGTGCATTCCATTTTTCGAACAATATTAATTATATTGTGATATTCTTAAAAAGAGAACAGAATCCAGAATACTTTTAATGATCCCGCACAAAGTTATTTGAATATTCCTTCCTTACTGTTTCTTAGAATTTAAGTAAAATTTGCCAATTATTATAGCATTCAACCGAACTGTGAATGAAGTGAAACATGCAAATCGGAACAATACCTGGAAATTGCTTGACGGAGGCAGAGAAGGAAGGAGTGGAGAGGCGAGGAGGAAGACAAGACAAAGCAGAGCAGCAAGTAACGGTGGTGGTCTTGGTGACCGGAACCTGAGCGATTAAGATGGGGGCCGCCGCCGCCGCCATAGTTAGACTTTTAAGTCTATGTAAGGTTGTTCAGACTGCGATGGTTGCGTCTGAGGTCTTCTTTACTTGGTTTGGTTGCTAAAAAAGTTAATTGAGGGGATATTCATCAGCTATAATACGATTCAGTACACTTTCGGGTATTTACTTAAAGATATATATTTCAACCATACAAACCCAATAGATCAGTTCTTTATGACATTCGGGAGAGAGTTTCACTACGGAATGGCCAGCAGAGTAGAACCTTTGGGAGAGCCAGGATCTGGCTTGAATGAATGAACATGATTCCTCAATTTTCTAAAATTGTTTACGGTATACTAGTCACAGTGTGCGAGCATGCGGGTAATTGTAATTCCTTGACAAACCCTCATTATTTTTTCTTTTTGAATACAAAAGCAAGATAGTATTACGCTTAAATGTTAAAACAAAACAGACATCAGATCGCAGAACAGGATTAGGAACCCGAGAGAAACAACTTGAGGATGTTCAAACTGCACAAAGTCACTGATAAAACTCAATTTCATACTCCTTGCGAGATCGACAAACTCGCGTGCCTCAAACAATGTAAACTAAAGCTCCAATGAGGATTTTATCAAGGTGAATCCGTTGAAGCTAAAACATTATCAAACACATATTCGGCTCATTGTTCATCCCAACATGGCAACATTAAAACAAATTTTGAGGACCCAATCTCCACATTCTTTCTAAACATACCAAAACCAACATCCTAATATTGCCCAGATAATCAAGCCAAACTATAGCCGAAAGTAATCAGAAAATATCCCAAATGAAACATTAGCACAATAAATGAAGGTGTTGTTCAATTTAAAGAATCTTATTATGTGAACAATTTCCATCAGGTTCAACATAATATTGGAAGAAAACCAACAACCAAACTTCATCATCAACAGTCATCAGGAATTCCAAAACACCAATTTAAACAAGATATTCAAGCTCTTGCTAACATCCGAAGCAAAATGACATCAAGTACTACCATCCTGTAGTCCATAAAACCATCATCTCTATAAAATATTCTCTACCTCATCATTCATAAACAAAATCACAAGACAAGTACGATCGAGAGCCAACAATGGGAAAAACAACCTTGCGAAGTATGTTTTATCAAACGAAAGAAAAACGCTATAATCAGCAAAATGAGGATAATCATTTGATTACGAATAACTAAAACATATACCAGTTCCAACCTGCAAACAGAACAATCATACTAAATAGATAACAGGCTATTATTACATTGGAATTCACCATCCACAGGCCATAACATATAAAACTCAGATATACTAGAAATTCAAATATTACATATCATTTAGTATCATATCATATGGCAATTAAAAGGAAGAAAAAGGGGAAGGGGCAATTTGAACGGGAGCTATGGCCAAGTAAGGAACACCGGGATCGCCCAACTCGGAAACCAATCAAATCCAAACCAAAGCGCTTAAATTTTATCAATATCCTCGTCCTCAAACTCGATATAATCGTTGCCAGTGCCGTCATCCTCCTCATCCAATCCGCCACCAATACCCTCGTTGAGCCTGGTGTTGTCGGGCAACTCTCCATAAGCCTTCAGCAGCCTAGCCTCGTCGGGCATGTACTTGAGGATCACATCAGCCTTGTCGTCCTGATAGTCCCGAAGGCCGACGAGGATTATATCGCCGGCGGCGATCCAGACCTTCTTGTGCATCTTACCGCGGATATGGCAGAGCCGCTTGGTGCCGTCGATACACATGGCCTCGCATCGGCCGTTTCCGAGCATACGGAGCACCTGAGCGTACTCCTGGCCATCTTCCTTGAAGACAAGCTCTCTCTTCTCATCGTCGGCTTCGTTCTTTCCCCTCTTTCTGTTCTTCCCACCCTTTCCCTTATTCTTCGGCATAGCTTCCGGCGCAGAAAGACCCTAGGTTTCGATTGTCGAAGAGAGCTCTTTCTCTTGCAAAATTCTCTTCACTGGAGACGAGCAGGAAAGAAACCCTAGAGATTTTTAATGCGAGGTCGATGCCTGCTCCCTACTGAATCCGGTTCAATCCTTTCCTGATTAGGGTAGAGAAAGTCCGGTATATAGTTTACCCTTAATGGACGATTTTGTCCTTAATAAATAAATGGCCCAATGTCGGCAAATGGTCTAGTGGCCTATCGGTCAATTACTCGTTTAACTCATCAATTATATTATCCAAATTTTATAACACTTAATTTAATTAAAAATATATTTGAATCAATTTCATTTAATAATTTAATTTTTTTATATGTAAATCATAATAAATAATCTCAATCAATAAAAAATTTTGAACCCTATTTTAAAAATGTGATTATATAAAATTTTATAATATCCAATTTAATTAGAAATAAAAATTAATCAATCTAATTTAATATTTTTAATTGTTTTTTGTCAACAAATCAAAGGTCAAGACATCAGTGTTGTCAAAGTTACATTTGCTTCCAAGCAACCACATTCATTGAATTCTTATAGAAGAATCAAGCAACTCTTGGATTATATTTTTTTTATCAAATGTCTCATAGCATCTCTCATTTAGATTCACAAATGTAACCTTCTGCAAAACTTCCGTGGATTATATTTTACCATTAACTGTGTAAGCTTAGGTTTCATTAACTTTTTTATAGATTCAAGTAGGAAGTCTTCAATTCCTTGGGAGGGAAAGAACTTTCTTTGGTTAAAATATTTCCTTTATTTACTGTTTATATTGCTTCCACTGGTTCTTTTTCTCGAACTTCTACTATTGTATGTCCTATGTGCTTTCCTTCTTTGTAAGACCATATTTAATTATTAATATTATTTTGTCTTTTTATAAAAAAAAATCTTAATAAGTAAACGATCGTCAAAAGATTTTGAACCTCATTTTAATAAGATTATTGATTAATTACTATTGTAAGATTCAAAATCTTTAAAAGATTAAAATAGAAACTCAAAATCATTTGAAAATCACATTTTAAATTTTTAACCATAATAAAAATTTATAATAATTATAAATAATTAATTTATTATAAACTGTTGTTTTTCTCTCTGTCCTAGAAATACTAAAATTTAAGCTGCATTTTCACCGCTAACGGGATCAGTTGCCCACATTTATATTGAAAATTTATCTTTTTATAAAGTTCGTAGTCAGAACAAGATAAGATTCCTGTTTATTGCAAAATTGCTCAGCTATTTCTTGTCTGACTTCACCGATGACTTCATGTCAAGTTACTATGAGTAATAAGTGAACCGTAATTTATTCTACTAAGCAATGTCGGTTTTGAACATTAATCGAAATTAAAATTGAATTCTAATTAAAAGTGACAACGGGGGTACCGCCTACCGAACCTGGTAATCACCATCCTCATGATAGTTCATGAAAAAGATATCGACATAGACCTTGAAACCTGTATCCAAACGTTCTCTTTTCCTTGCTACAATCCTTTATGTTTTACATTGCACTGATGAAGAATAATAGCTGACCTCTAAAATCAAAATAAACCAAATGGCAAAACATTCAAGTATGTTAAAGAAAATCAGATTCAAAACAGGACCTGTCCCTTCCTGCACCTAGTCAAACCCATTTACACGTTTCCTTGTGTGGCTGAGCACAAGAAGATCCAAAAACCAGAAGCTTAGTATTAGTACATTTTTTAAGATTCCATGAGGTTAACATAAAATGAGGAATAGATAGCCTAAACAAGGTCAGTCAGTTATCAACTGGAATGAAAAGCTTCTCAGAATATTTAACCGACGTCAGTGTCTGACAGTGAGCTCAGCTCTCAGATGGAGGACGCCGTTTATGAAGTAGAGACTGTCCTCGGCCATGAACGAAGTCCATGGAATTGCAAACAAGTTTCTATAGCCCACAGCCTTTCCCCCAGTGAATAAGTAATTACCTTTGTACTTGCTAACAAACTCCTCAGTTGGCTTTGACCTTGCCGCAAATTCATAGTCAACTGCGAAGCTAACTGAACCTTTTTCCTGCATACCCAGAAATAGTCCAAAACAATGGAAAGAATTCTGTTGGTCCATGTTGCAATGTGCTGAGAGGAAAAACCCTTGTCCGCCTAAATGGAATGCCTGAGAATAAACCCTGCCAGAAGGGAACAGATTGGCACACTCCTCCCGCTTCAGATCCAAGTAAACCACACACTGTTGCCTCGGTAGTTCAAATTCTACCACCTTAACAGGCCGATACTTATATGCCCGCTCTGCAAAACAACGATTTGAGGAAGCAGACTCCTCTGCGGCCAGTGAACGCTGACGGTGTGGAGCCTCAGCCTTGAAAAAGAGGGCCTCAAGGACAAGCTTAGACGCCACTTCATGGTCAAAGTCATTACAAGTCAAGACCTTCTTAAGTTTTCGACATGTCATGTAAGGGAAGCGAATTAAACGCGCAAGTCGTGCACCCAGAACATCTTGCCTCTCCTCCAGCTTGGGGTATTGCACTCTAGCCCACTTCAACAAAAAGTCATACGCAGCATCTTCTGATGCAACCTGGAGATCATCACTAGACAATAGTGCCTCAATTCCAGCTAAGGGCAAGGCCATAACCTCATCCTGGAACCTGGTCATATGCAAAAATAGTTAGCATACCAAAACAACTACGTGAAGATGAAAAACATGACGCATGCAGAACTAAAGCAGATGTTCTCCCAAAAATAAATTGATGGTGGAGAATGGTATAAGGGCAATGAGATAGGAAAAGTGAAAATTAGAAGCATTATAAGTAAGACGAAATATGTTTATGTAGATTATTAGATATGAGAGTCAATATATATAATAAAATGTAAATAGCATTATTCACCCGTTATAAACAATCAATCAAATTTAACTAGAAAAATAGAAATACTTCTTATATTTATTAAAAAAACTACTATCATAAATCAAACTTGAATTATATACTAGACTAGTTTTCTCCCACTTTCTCTTCATATTCTCCCTCCATTCTCTCCCCAAGAAACCCATCATCATCACTGTGGATGTTCTGATCTTACAACTAGGTGTGCTTTTCCAACCAGGAGATGGTGATGAAAAATGGGGCACGGGAAATAAAATATGGAAAAGGAAGGAGCATATTAAGAGTACAGAGAAATATGCTACTAACATTAGGAATGAGTTTCGATCATAAGTATGGACTAGGATTTGGAAATGTGATACATTTGCCTTTGCTGACAAGACCTATAAAAGGAAGAAACATGGAGAGGGCAAGATTCCTTTTGTGGTGCAGAAGGTTGACCCAAGTTATCATGCTGAAATTGAGAAAGAAACATAGGACTAGGTGGCTATAGGCTTTATGCTTAGCTGCTACTTTTTGCTGTCCCACTTTGACTTTATTTTTTAGGGAGTTGTGTCATACACTCGTGGTAGTATATAGCAGCAAGTCTTTTGGAGGAGGAGCATTATGCGGAAAAGAAGCTTTTGCCTTAGGAGAGGGCTGGTCTCTCGAATACCAGAGAGCACAGCCTTGTCTTGCTGTGTCTTGTATGTCTTTTGGTTGAGGGAACTGCCAGGATTGTTGGCTAGGCCCTCTACTGTTTTCAATTTCGATTCCTATTAATATAAGCTACTATTATTCAGATACACCAGTCTCTGTTGCTAAATTCAGTTCCCAGGGCCGGCTATATCATTTGGTATCAGAGCAGGTTGCATCCTAAGACTCTGTGGGCAGTAATGGAGAGACGTGCAGCAGAGGAAGTGCAAGAGCTTAAAGAAACAGTGGGAGGATTGAGCCAAGACATGAAGGAAATAAACGCAAGGCTGAATGTTGAAATGAATGGAGTCAAAGCAATGATGCTGAAAATGCAGGAAACCCTGTCTCGATTGGTGGAAAAACAGAGGAGCACGGAGGAAACACGAGCTAACGAAACAGAAATTCCAAACAGGGAGGAGATATCCGAGACACCAGAAAACCAGAGCGGAGAAAAGGGAAAGTTCAGGAAGCTGGAATTACCGGTGTTTGAAGGGGAAGATCCGCTAGGCTGGTTCTCTCGAGTGGAACGATATTTCAACTTGAACGCAGTAAGTGAATCCGAGAAATTGGGGGCAGCTGTGGTGTGCCTCGAAGGCAAGGCCCTTAACTGGTATCACTGGATTGAAAACAGAGCTCCAGTTCGGAATTGGTTGGAGTTTAAACAAGAGCTACTGTATCGATTTCACCCATCCCAACTCGGGGATGAATATGAAATGCTACTGGCATTGAGGCAAGAACAAACAGTATTGGAGCTGGTCGAAGAATTTGAGAGGCTCTCGGCTTCTCTCAAAGATGTCTCAGAAGAGTGTTTGATGGGAGCCTTTAAGAATGCGCTGAAGCCAGAGATCAAGGCCGAACTGCGGCTAGTCAGCGTGATGTCCTTACGCGAGCTGATCAGGATCGCCTTGAGGATAGATGAAAGAAATCGGACTCTGGAAAGGGCAAGGGAAGGAAGAAGCTTTAAAACCCAGCGTCCTGCAACTGGGTCCAAAACAGATTGGGCCTATACCCAGCCCATAAAGGTCACTCACAGCACTGAGCCCACACGAAGCCATTCTGCAGCCACTGCATATTCAACCCCACTAAAACGAGCCGAGACAAAGACAACCGAGACAAAGTCAGTTAGTCATTCGTCGAACAGTGCTACTGTAAGGCCAGGTTGGAGGGCTCAAAGGTTGCCGGAAGCTGAGCTTAACCGCAGAAGGGAACTCGGATTATGCTACAAGTGTGGCGACAAGTACAACCCCAACCATATATGCAAAAACCGAAGCCTACAAGTGATGATTCTGGAGAAGGAAGACGGGGGAAGTGCAGAAACAGAAGAGTTAATTGAGGTGGAAGAAGAGGAAGATTCAGGGGACCACGCCTACGCCACTCACATGGAGTTATCCTTAAACTCAATGGCTGGTTTTGGGAACAACCATACTATGAAAATCAGAGGAATGATCCGGGGAAAGGAGGTGGTGTTGCTAGTGGACAGTGGAGCGTCTCATAATTTCATATCAGAGGACTTGCGGAAGAGCCTTGAGCTGCCTGTAGACGAGATTTCTGGCTACACAGTTACAGTGGGAGACGGATATTCCCTCCGACGAAAGCAAAGGTGTAAAGACCTTCATCTCCAAGTGCAAGGATTCGATGTTAATCAGACTTTCTATCCTTTTCCCTTAAATGGAGTAGATGCAGTGTTGGGCATGGAATGGTTAAAATCACTGGGAGAGGTCAAAATGGATTGGAACCGACTCACCATGAAAATTGGCAAGAAGCCTAACCAGATATATCTACAAGGAGATCCCTCTTTAACCAAGGCTCAGGTGACCCTCAAGTCATTGGTTAGATCTGTACGGAAGCGGGGAGAGGGCTACTTGGTTGAATACCGGGGGATGGTAACTGGGGAAGAGAATCAAGCGAAGTTGGGAAGTGATACTCCAGAATTGCCAGAAATCCAAGTGATGCTAGAACAATTTCCAGAAGTATGTCAAGCTATCACAAGACTACCACCCTCTAGAATCCGGGACCATGCTATTCCAATTAAGTCAGGAGCACCACCACCAAATATTAGACCTTATCGTTATCCCCATCTGCAGAAAAATGAGATTGAGAACATGGTCAAGGATATGCTGGGAAGTGGGATCATTCAGCCGAGCACCAGCCCGTACTCGAGCCCAGTTTTATTAGTCAAGAAGAAAGATGGAAGCTGGAGGTTTTGTGTAGACTATAGAGCTTTAAACAAGATTACAGTTCCAGACAGATTCCCAATTCCAGCAATTGATGAGTTGCTGGACGAGTTGAAGGGTGCCACGGTGTTCTCAAAATTGGACCTCAAATCTGGGTACCACCAGATCAGAATCAAGGCTGGAGACGAACATAAGACTGCATTCAGAACGCATGAAGGCCACTACGAGTTTAAGGTTATGCCTTTTGGCCTGACCAATGCACCCTCAACCTTTCAGTCCTTGATGAATGAGGTATTCCGACAACACTTGCGTAAGTTTGTCCTGGTATTTTTTGATGATATACTTGTATACAGCACTGATTTAAATTCCCATTTGAGACATTTGCGGGACGTACTAACTCTCTTGAAAGAACATCAATTGGTGATTAACTTAAAAAAAAGTAGCAGCTAAGCATAAAGCCTATAGCCACCTAGTCCTATGTTTCTTTCTCAATTTCAGCATGATAACTTGGGTCAACCTTCTGCACCACAAAAGGAATCTTGCCCTCTCCATGTTTCTTCCTTTTATAGGTCTTGTCAGCAAAGGCAAATGTATCATAATAGGGGGACATGCTGGATACCTCCGCACCTATAAACGCTTGGCTCAAGTGGTATATTGGGAGGGGATGAAGAGTATGATTCAAAGATATGTGGCTCAATGTGACGTGTGTCAGAAGAACAAGTATCAAGCCCTTTCTCCAGCAGGGTTGCTGCAGCCACTTCCAATTCCCCATCAGGTGTGGGAAGATATTAGCATGGATTTTATCTCCGGACTTCCAAAATCCAAGAAATATGACACAATTCTGGTGGTAGTTGACAGGCTTACCAAATATGCTCATTTCTTGCCTCTCTCTCACCCTTTTACAGCAAAGGATGTTGCTGGCTTATTTATGCGAGAGATCGTTAAACTGCATGGGTTCCCTAAAACTATAGTTTCAGATAGGGACCGGGTCTTTATTAGTCAATTCTGGAAGGAGCTCTTCCACCAAGCTGGAACTAAATTGTGTCTTAGCTCCGCTTATCATCCGGAGACCGACGGGCAAACTGAAGTGATGAATCGTGGGCTAGAAACATATCTTCGTTGTTTTACTAGTGAGAAACCTACCCAATGGGCACCATGGCTTTCTTGGGCAGAATATTGGTATAACACTTCATTCCATAGTGCTGCCAATATGACTCCCTTTAAGGCAGTATATGGCAGGGACCCTCCCTCCTTCCTTGATGTGCAAGATGAGCCTTCTGCCATTGAAGAAGTCAACCAGCAGATTTCTAACCGCAATGAAATCATTGCCACCTTGAGGGAAAATTTAGCCAAGGCGCAACAGAAAATGAAGTCTCAAGCTGATAAACACCGACGTGACGTTCAGTTTGAGGTGGGGGACAAGGTTTATGTGAAGATCAGACCTTACAGATTACGTACTCTAGCCCGCAGAATCAACGAGAAGCTTTGCCCTCGCTTCTATGGTCCTTTTAAGGTTATAGAGAAGGTAGGGCCAGTGGCCTACCGGCTGGAATTACCTCCTACGGCACGGATTCATTCAGTTTTTCATGTCTCAAACCTAAAGAAATCTGTCCATTCTGCTGTAGCGACTCCTACCATACCGGCTGCCTTATCCCATGAATTAGAACTCCAAGTGCAACCGGAGGATATCTGCAAGACCCGTAAGCTGTTAAATGGACAATTGGAGGTACTGGTCAAATGGAAAGATATGCCAGAATTTGAAAACTCATGGGAAGAAATGTCAACCATTGCATCGCAATTTCCTTCTTTTCCCCTTGAGGACAAGGTGAAACTTTTAGGGGTGGGTAATGATACATTTGCCTTTGCTGACAAGACCTATAAAAGGAAGAAACATGGAGAGGGCAAGATTCCTTTTGTGGTGCAGAAGGTTGACCCAAGTTATCATGCTGAAATTGAGAAAGAAACATAGGACTAGGTGGCTATAGGCTTTATGCTTAGCTGCTACTTTTTGCTGTCCCACTTTGACTTTATTTTTTAGGGAGTTGTGTCATACACTCGTGGTAGTATATAGCAGCAAGTCTTTTGGAGGAGGAGCATTATGCGGAAAAGAAGCTTTTGCCTTAGGAGAGGGCTGGTCTCTCGAATACCAGAGAGCACAGCCTTGTCTTGCTGTGTCTTGTATGTCTTTTGGTTGAGGGAACTGCCAGGATTGTTGGCTAGGCCCTCTACTGTTTTCAATTTCGATTCCTATTAATATAAGCTACTATTATTCAGATACACCAGTCTCTGTTGCTAAATTCAGTTCCCAGGGCCGGCTATATCAAAATGTAACATTTATTAGAAGCATTATTATCAGGTAAGGTTTGCCTATTTGAGGATTGCACTGTACTTCCTAAATCAGAATCAGAATTAGAAAGTAGATTATTATTAATGAGTTACGTTTTCTCTATTTCTCTCTCTAATTCAGTTTTCTACATTTCTCTCTCTAAATACCCCTCATTTATTCACTTCCTTCAATCCATCTCTCTAATATTTGATGATCACACATCAATAAGCCACAAAAACCAAAATCTTATTGATCAATGATCCCTTTTCAAGCATGGATGTAATAATATGCTTATAACATCAACTTGCTCATTTAATGTCCAATTTTTTCAAGCCCATTACTCCATACAATATGATTATAACATTACAAACTGCTCGGGAGTTCCAACACTTCTCTGTCCGATACAAAATCATGCAAGAACAAGTTAACGTAGGAATATTATTACTTTTATCACCCAATGAACAACAAACTTTTTCCCTTGCCATGTGTTATAATATAAAGGCCTATGTAAGGGATTTATCACTTATGAATGTTGACAATAAATGTGGCAGTCTACAAATTGAAGATATAAATATTGAAGTAATTTCTACCAATACACGTTTCCTAAGTTGCTCTTCAACTATGAGCAAAAGAAAGAACATTGTCAAATAAAAAAGGAGAACCTATAATTAAGATCAAATACTAATATCAGCAGACCTCATGGAAGGAAGATCAAGGAGAATGATATGCCTAGTCAATCAAAGCAAAACATCCAACAGAAGATTGCAAATGCAAGTCATTTAGGCCAGGTAGTTGCAGTTATATAAGAACATTACTTGGTTATATCCTTGTATCGAGAAGCAAGATACTGCTTTGCAGCATCCGTCAATGGTTGGACTGCCTCAGCCATCAGGACGCTGGAAGGAAGTTCCAGGTATAGCAATGCAGAATCAGGTGTCATGGGCATATTCCGCAATAATCGGCTGCAATATCTCATGCATGAAGCAACTTCAAACTTGTCAGCAGCCATCAACAAATCCAGCAAAGCAGCTGGAGAAGTGGTGCTCAAGGTATTACTGTACATGAAGTTCAGAAGCTCCATGAGAGCCGCCTCCTCTGTAGCATGCAAAACAGGCATAATGTTTGTAAGGCAACATATAGCAAAATGACAGCATATTAGAGCTGTCAAAAAAATTGGAAACCATCTTATGTTTATACCAGAGGCATTAATTCTCAGCGTCACATGTCTCTGTTCAGACTCCTTCATTCCATTAGAGAAAAGCTACAAAAAAAAAAAACACAAGCAATTAAACACATTTTTTTGCAAACATACAGGTTGCAGAATGATTCAAATCTACACCACAAAGAAAAGGAATCTACTTTATAGAAGAAAGGACTTTTAGCAGCCAAAATAGGAGAACTGATATGTAGTGTTTTAACCCTCAATACTGTTGAGCAATCCATGCTCCAGTTTGAATCATTGATATTTCCAGCTTCATCACCATCACCTATGAGAAT
Organism: Leucaena leucocephala; assembly: GCA_037074615.1. Classification (NCBI taxonomy): domain Eukaryota; kingdom Viridiplantae; phylum Streptophyta; class Magnoliopsida; order Fabales; family Fabaceae; genus Leucaena; species Leucaena leucocephala. The sequence goes on along the minus strand of CM073558.1, from coordinate 1,042,879 downwards.
AATAACCACACAGGAAATCTAGGTTATAGAATGTGTTATAGAATCGATAAGGTAAGTTTTATAGAGATGTATTAGATAAAATACACTGCTAAAAATCTTTTAGTTTATAATATATTTTTTATATAACTTTAAGAATATTTAGGAACAGTACAACTGAAATGAAGGTGGTGACCATCAAAATACTGGTCTTATGGTTCACCATATATCCTTTCTAACCATAAATTGCAACAGAACGAGCAATAACTTAAGGTATGGAAAAAGATACCCTGTCTTGTTGTAGGCGTGAGGATAATGTTCAAGCAGTATTATTTATATGTCTTCCATTACCAAACAAGTAATTCTATCGTTTATTGACTTCTTTCATGTCAGTTCTTTATCTTCCCCATCATAACCTTGCTTTATTAGCAAAGGATCCTCAGGATTCAAGCATTTCATTGAGAAAAGGTAGACAGTTATTAAACCCTCACCATGATAGGGACTAGTTCTAGACATGAAGGATGTATATGAAAAAGAAAATCCATAAAAAGCACGACATATTAATCAACAGCACAATGACTAACATGCTGAGATTGAAAGCGCAATTTATTCAAATACCTGAAGGGGGCTCTTCAACCATAGCAACAGCTTCTTCATCTTGATTTTCACAGGCAACACCATCATCAATATAAAGTTGGCTCTCATTCAAAATTTGCTCATCCGGCAATACCGTAAGATCTACTACAACAAGCAAGAGAGAAAAATAAATAACACTATTTAAATATATTACCATATGTATTATCTATCTATATTCTATATATAATAGAAATTCTGTAAAAAGCACACTATTCATAAGCGAACAATGCAGCCCACCTTAAACGCCATGAAAAGCAAGGGCAGAGGGCCGCAATCCTAGTCATTTTAATAGTTATCTAATAGATTATAAAATGAAAATAATAAATAACAAATACATATTTATATTTTCTAGAATATTTCGCATTAGGCATGGTATGAGAAAAGAAGCCAACATGCATAGGCAAATATTTATAAATAGAACCAAGCTTTGGTGATGTGGTGGCTCCTATTACAAAAGTGCAAGATCAATTAAATTTAAATAAGATTATAAGGCAATGTGCTCGAGCTTTATAAACCATAATCTTGAGTCTTGATTTTAAAAATCCAAAAAGAGCTCGATTCTTGAAAACGAATTAAAGAAACTTGATTAGCAAAACAAAGGTTGTTCTACGAATTTCCACTTAAATGATGTATTTCCCGAATCTCACAACTACGTCCCCAAATAAAAGTCTATATCAAATTATGGTTTAATTACCAATAGCTTGAAGTATCAGTCAGGTTTCAATGGAACTAAACAAAGAAATCGGGGGGAAAAATAGCAAGACACACTCACAGTTATCTAAATCTATTTCATCGCTGTTGCATTACAGAGGGAAACGGAAAATGAACTTTTTACCGGAGCACTGAAATGGGAAGTTAACTTGATTTCAACTCACTTTTTTCTCTAACGTTTCAATATACAGCTTTCGAATCCATTATGATTTCTGATTTACCTCACCTAATTTCGAAACCCTAGAAGAAATAGCATCCTGCGGTAAATAATAGACAATGACTCACAGAATTTCCCCTCATAAGGTAATTGAATTAGCGGGGTTTCCGTGAACACTGAAATGAGAAGTAGACTTGATTTTCTTCTTCATTTCAACTACTTTTGTTCATCTAACATAAACTTTTGCTAAAAAATAAAAAAGCACAAAGAAAGATATAGAGAGAGGTATACCGTTGTCCTTCTTTGCATCCTCCCTCCTTCTCTTTCGATGGTGAGCCCAATCGGCGATGGTAGCACAACCATCGGAATCAGAGCGAGCCTCAGCGGAATCCCCCATGATCTCGATCCGGAGAATCCTATCGGAGAAGTTACTGTCGTTGAAAGCGAAGCCAAAATCGGCGTCGGAAGGAGAAGCTCCGCTAGAATAATCGGAGTCCATGACGGTTGCGGGGTCAAAGAGATCCGTATTGAAATCCTTCATCCTCAAGGGTAAGCCTCGCCCAGAGAAGGAAGGGGAAAGACGGAGAAAATGCTAAGCAAGGCCCACAGGTGGGCGCAGAGGGAGAGAATGAGGGAGGAAGGAGAGGAGAAGGGTTTTGTTGGATTGCAGAAAGGGGGTGGTGTAGTGAACAGGGCGCTTGAGAAGCAATAAATACAAAGCAAGAAATGAAAGCCATAACTCCTCTTGGTTTTGCCTGTCCTTTGATTTGGTTTACTTGTTCTGTTTGTTGCATATCTGTGTTAGTTCATTCATGACAACCAAACTTTCCACATAATAATTAACTAAAATTATATTTATCCCTCCCCATTGCACGTAATTTAAAGGAAAAATTAATCTTTTAAAATGAATCAAAATTTTATTTTTTTCACTAACAATTAATTAAGTTTTGATATTTAAAATTAAAATAAATTTCTAAAAAATATTTAATTTTTTCAACAATTAATGCCTTTTCAGTAAGCCAAATCTATCTTTCAAAATATTAATCACTTGTAATTTTCTTTTAATAAAAATCTATTTTTTTAAATCATGACCAAATACTTACCATGTTCCACAATACTCCTATAGAGTCTGTTTGAATTAATTTTAAAAAATTATATTTTAGAAAGAATAGATTTTAAGAAGAATATATTTTAAAAATAGAGATATTTAGATGATTAGTAGTAAGATCAAATAAATTATCAAAAAATGTATAATTTAATTAAAAATATGATAGAGGAGAGAGGGTAGAAGGTAGAGAAAAGAGAGGAGAGATGGTAGAGAAGAGATATGAGACAGAAGATATAATATAAGAAAAAATAAGGGTAAGATAGTAATTAGATAATCTATAAGTTCTTTTACTATTCTAAAAGTTAGTTTTAGTAATTTATTCAAAATTATAGTTTTGGCCAAAATTATTTCTGGATAAAAATATGGCTATTTGTTTAAAATTTCCTTAAATCAAGATTTTATCCAAAAAAAAACTTTTTAAACCAAGGTACCAAACAGGCACTAGATCTTAATATAATAATTTAAAAATTAATTAAATTAGTTAATGTATATCCAATTATAATTATAAGAATTAGTTAATTTTTTTAGATAAATTAAAAAATTAAATAAATTAATTAATTTAAAATGATATAAGAGTTTGATAGCTGATTTAAATAGATTAATAAGTATATAATATAAATTTATCTTGAAGAGTTTAATTTAATCATAAATAACTAATTTATTTAATTTTTTTAATTTTCTCAAAAGATTAATTAACTTTTATAATTAATATTAAATATTTTTTAAAATATTATAATTATTATTCGATGATAAACAAATTTTCTTTTTGCTATCAATCACTAAGAATATTTTATGCCCCACTTGATAATGCTAATAGGAGCCCCGTGTGTCATAAACAAGACAATCATGCATGAATGATGAATGAGTCACATGTTGCTAACAAGTAGCTAATAAAAATAATTGGACCAAATATAATGTAAAATCTTAAGACATAATGGGTATAAATATTTTATGTCTACAAATGTTATCTTTCTTCTTTTCATATCCCATCTCTCACTTCTTTGAACAGAAGGCGACCATGGTCAGCGGTTACTCTCGTGCTCGAAACGTTTCATCGGTCAAACGTAAACAGGCACCAGCAGAACTACACGGCATCGTTTTGACTCTCATATCCTGAAATTATACAAAATATAAAAACAAAATCAATGAACAATTAATAATTTTATTCGGCAACTCTTGTTCTTATGTATAGATAGTCAATAAACAATTCTCAGGCCATATTAATTTAATTATTCCCATGCATGTTGAAGATTACTGGAATTAAGAAATAAACTTTTATTGTCACATGTATCTTCGGATTAAATACAACCATAGGATCCAATGTTTGACTATTCATATACATGAGACTACTTGATGAAATCAATTATTTTTTTTATTTTTAATTATAATAGCTAGTTAAATTTTTAAATAGATTAAAAAAGTTAAATAAATAAATTAATAATAATTAAATTAAACTTTTAAAGATAAATTTATATTATTTATTCATTAATCTACTATAATTAATCTACTATCTATATATATTAGTTATAATTAATTAATTAATTTTATTTTATTAACTTATTTAAAATATCAATTAACTCTTATTATTAAAATATGAGATAATATTATACTTTTGTTGAATTAAATTAATGAAATTTGACTTATTAGAAGAGTTCAAAGTAACCATCAGGTTAGGCGCATGCCATATATTGCCATTGACTTCTAAAGAACATTATGAAATCGCATTTAAAATTGCATACTTTACTATTCATATAACAAGCGTAAGTAGTGAGTCCCCAATCTTTCTCTTTCTCTATATTAATAATAAATTATATCTTATTAGATAAGGTCAGTTATATAGATCATATAATATTATTATACTTTATAAAAAATAAATTTTTAAATAATTTGTTAATAAAAAAGATCCCACTTAATAATTCTATTGAGTATTCTCCTTAGCTTCCTTTATTTTTTTTATATAACTCCATATTATTTTATATAACCTTCTCATCGATACATTGAGACTATCTCGTTTAGACAATTCTTTACTCAATATATAGATGTCACTCAAACTCTTTTCTATATATATTCATTATTAATATTATCTTTTATTATGTGTTCATACTTTAATTTTAACATCATAATCACAGTTACCTTAATTGTATGTTCTTACTGCCTCTTTAAATCCTTATATTCACTTTCTCCTTCTCTATTTCTTATACTCTATTACTTGTCTTTGTCTTTGAGGGGACACAGAAACAGGCTAACTGATCAAAACCTCCTTTTTGTTGTTGAATTATTTTAATTTCTCCACTGTTGTTGAGCTAGTAGAGAAGCCTTCAACAAAAGCAATTGGCTTAAAATAATAAATTGTAATTGAAACCCCATATACTGATAAAAAGCAATTTAAAAACATTACGAAAGGGGCCTCCCTCTTGAAATTGTTAATCTCTCCAACGAATTAACGGATCTCAGCACAATAACTACCTGGATTTGATAAGAGTAATTTATTTCTCTTTTACTTTGCATACGTCATTTATTTCTCTCCACTTTGCTTAAGCATTAGAAATAATGCACACACGTATATATATTTAGAATGAATGCATACAAGTAGTTCCCAACCCAACACTTCAAAGAAATGAGTTTATGGATCTTTGGACCTATATATATACATACTATTTAGCCTAACTCTATCTCATGTAAGATTTCCATCGTTTTTCCATATCAAGACAATTCCACTCACATATATCTTATATCCCGACACTTATTCTCCAATTTATTTCATCCCTCATCAAGATTATGAGATGGAAAGAATATCTTCTGATCAACATCTCAATAACCCCAAGGTTTTAGTTCTTACCTATCTAGTGCTGGATGACCTTCGAGATCGAGTGCTATATATATATATATATATATATATATATACACACACACACACACACACTTATATGATCTTTAATATAAAATATGATCTATAGTGTAAAGTATACTATAAACTATAATTCCAAAAGAAGAAGAAGCATATATACACAAAAAATGTGAGTATTATTATGAAAACTCCATCAAATAAAATAATCCTCCAGTCCTAAATAATTAATGAGTTGATATTTATCTTAAATATAAAATATATTTTTTAAATTTATTATTTCTTTTTAAAATTATCTCTAGTGATAATCTCTCAACAATAATCAAATAAGAGAATGAGGGAGGAAATTAAGAAAGATGATTATGATGCTTTAAAAAAATATATTATAATAATTAAGTTAACTAATTTTCTTAATCTAATCAAATGAGTTAAATATGTCTTATATTTAGAATTTGAGAAGTAATTAATATTGAATATTATAAATGATAATAAAAGAAATAATTATGGAGCTCCCTTCACTCCAATACTTGAAAGACAAAGGAAACCCTATCTCCCAGTTCATACAAACCATCGAACTTTGCACTTCAAAGTTCAAAGTAAGCCAAATGTATCCATGAACTAGCAGCTAAGGCCTTTCCCTTCGTCCTTCTAGCATGGAGTGAAAGAGAGCTCCAACAAGCAGCTTTTTTTTTTCAAACAAATATTAATAAACTCAAACTAATATCAAAATAAGCTTTAACTAATGGGATTGTGATGCTTTAATTTGGCCTTGCGGGAAACTCCAGTTTATATAGGCTGAGGTATGCTACCCTAGATCAAATCTGGACCATTGATCATAATTTCGGAATATTGTTAGTGATATATTCCTTGATAGTTGATTCATTCCAATATTATTTGTAATAGGAAAGTGGAATCGTTTCCCTTTAGTTTCTTAATTCAAAGTTGTGGTTCTAAGGTTCTGCTCTTTTAATTTAATGTCATTAACTCATATTTATGGCAACACTAAGCAATATGAAAGTGAATCTCTTGATAAGCATATATGACCTGATTTTGGCTCTTCAACTTTATTTCAAACTCTACTTTAGTTTCTTTTATTTCTTTTTTAAGTTAATTACTAATTAGATTCCTCTTTTAAGCATGCGGATGCCCTTAATATCTTCATGAGGAAGAGAGTTGCCCAACACATATAGATCATAGTGTAATCACGCCATTGAATTTGGAACTTCAATTATACTTATTATTAAGAGAGCAAGGAATATGCATATCACTGATATATATATATATATATATATTTTAATCTATCCAAATTATTAGAAAGTGAAATCCGTTTGTTTCAATTTCTTGATTTAAAGTTGATGTTCTAAGGTCCCATGTTATATAAGGTTCCAATTAATATTTTGATGATGATTTCTTTGGAATTTTTTGTTGGTGGAGTTTGCATTCAGATTTTCGAAGTCGAAGTAACCATTACTAATTTATTGGCGGGCTTTTTAACAACATGACAACACTAAGCAATAAAATGAATATCTTCGTATAAAGAAAAAGCAGGGCACACAACATCTTTCATTCTCCAACTTTACTTCAAACTTCGCTTTATTTTCATTATATGTTTAACTTGATATCTTTGGAGGGTGTTCAATCATTGCACAAAAGGTCTTCTGTGATACTATATATGCTGCTCATAAATATTTTAATGGAAATAATTACATCAATAATAGAGTCATGAATATGTTTATGTTACTTCGTATTCTTTTTCGAAGCATGCGTGCATTCAACTATAATTGTAGTATTTGTTGTGTTTTAATTATAATGAAAATAATCAACATCTATTATTAGCTCCTAGCCCTAGTAATATAACAATGTTACAATAAAATTCTTCATCAGTTCAACTTAAAGGTGACAATATCATATTATCATTCTACTATTTTTGTAAAAATATCAGAATAAATACCATATATGAAGCATTTAAGCCACAATAGAGAAAATTGAAAAAAAGTCGCCATTAAAATTGTTTTGATGACAATAATTTAGATTAGAGTATCGGTCTTGTGCGTGTAAAATTTGTAAAATATCAATATTTTCTATTTATAAGAATTTATCAAGTTTTTTTTATCAATAAAATTTTTAATAGGTCGGGGATTTTTTCCTCATTTTCCCACAACAATAACAACATCTTGAAAATTCAAGAAGGGCAAATATATACTTTAAATCTTTGCTTAAAAAAAGCATACTTTAAATAAAAGAAAGGATAGTTAATAAACCAAAATCTACCTTTAAAGAAAACTAGCTAATCGCTTAAGGCGATAGAAACGAAATTCATTTTAGCTCTAATATGAACAACTGTTTAAATACTCGAAGGACGTTACGATCAGGGTCTGGCGGTGAGCTCAGCTCTGAGATGGAGGACACCGTTGATGAAGTAGAGACTATCCTCCCGATGAAGTCAGTCCATGGAATTGCAAACAAGTTTCTATAGCCATAGCCTTTCTTTCCCCCCAGTGAATAGTGAATAAAGGTGTATTTGTCTGGAAAGAAATAGAGCAAAGGAAAGATAAGTATTTTAATATTACCTTATTTATATTAATTAAAAATAATGAACAGAAAATGAGGTTAATATTATATTGTTTGATTTAAGACGGGAGATAAAAAAATATATTTTTATACAAATAATTTTAAAATATAAAAAAAATATTTTAAAGATATTATAAAAATATTATGGATATAATGATTAAAATAAAATAAAAAATTAATTATTAACTAATTAAAAAATGAGAGGATCCTATGTTTGACTATTCATATACATAGGAGTTGAAATTAATCATTATACGCCGTTGAATTAATTTAATGAAATTTAACTTATGAGATTAGAACAGTTATTCAAAGTAATCATTGTGACGAAGTCAGGCATGTTAAGCGGCTCATGCCTGCCATCTAAATTCTAAAAACTGGATTTTATTTGACTATCCAAAAATAAATTAAATAGAGCAGCCTGGTCCAACAGAATGACTTAGGCAATGTGAAAAACAAAAAGAACAAAAAGCCATGCAGCCTTGGGATGCAATTCAGTTCCGTTAATCAGGAGAATCCTCAGAGACAGCTGAGTGTGTGCGCCTTCTTCACATTTACCATCATATTCTATTGCCTCCACCATCTGAATCTTCTTCGAACTCCTCTTCTCACTCTTCAATGCCATTCTCATCAACAGAAATAGAAGCACCCACCACTTAAAAAAAATACTAATATATATATACACGCAAATAATAAAATTAAAATATTAAATATAATTAATATAGAATTGATCCAATGATATAAGGTCCTACTAGATCTTTTTTAAATTTTAAATTTGAGTTTTAGAAAAGATACTTGTATTATGGGAATCAATTATCTTACATCCCATCATGTGATCAGATCAGGAGAATTGGGATGAATTCCACATGAACAGCCCTACCTCAAAGGTTTCAGTGCTGGCTTATGCTGGATGACCTTTGAGATTAATTGAATGCTTCTCCTCTATAAAAATCACATGAATATTTATGATATTTTCATATTCTAGAGCTGTGAAATTAACTTAATCTCATCACCTGAAATGAGTCTTATATATATATATATATATATATATAAAGTGAGGAGAGAGAAAAAGGAAAACATATAACATCTATTCGTGCCAAATTCGTAATAGACACACACATATGAAAAGCTTTGCTCAGTGGAGCAGAAGAAGAAGCATACACAATATATATATATAGCAACCGCTAGTGAGACTGCTAGCTAGGGACATGAATTATTAGTACTAAGTGTCAAATGAACTAAAATTGAAAACTAAATGAAATTAAATGTTGGTTAGAAATGATACTAGCAGTAATAATCGGAGCTCCCTTCACTCCAATACTTGAAAGATGAAGGCAACCTTATCTCCTAGTGCATGCAAACCCTTGAACTTTGCACTTATAAATATATAAAGAAATGGCAAAGCCAAAAGGTATCCATGAACTAGCAGCTAAGGCCTTACCTTTGCCCTCCTAGACATGGAGTGGAAGAGAGCTCCAACATGCAACTTCACGTATCTTTCAAACAAATATTAATAAAAATCTAACTAATATGAAATAATATAATGCCTCAACCTAATAAGCCATAACTAATAATGAGCTTGTCATGCTTTAATTTGGCCCTTTGCTTGAAACATCAGTTTATATAGGCTAAGGATGCTACCCTTGATCAAATCTGGACCATCGATCAGCTTCGGAATATTACTGATATATTCCATAATTCATTCCAATACTATTTGTAATGGGAAGGTCGAATCGTTTCCTTTCACCTTATTAATCAAAAGTTGAGGTTCTAAGGGTCCCTCTTAAACAATGTTAATTAGGCTATGCTCTTTTAACTTAATGATGACTTCGTTCATTCGGCCTTTTCCCGCTCCCTCCTTCACATTCTCTTTTTTGGTATCATTTACGTACTCATTCATCGGCGGGTCTTCAGCTTTATGGCAACACTAAGCAATAAAAGTGAATCTCTTGGTAAGCATAAACGTGTATTTTTTTTTGTTTTTTGTTCTTCAACTTTATTTCAAGCTTTATACTTTAGTTTCTTTTATTTTCTTAATTTTATTAGGTTTCTCTTTAACTTAGTCTTCAGCTTTATTTAAGCATTGCGGTGATACATTATGCTGATAATTAAATTTTAATGGAAATAATAACATCAATATAAAAGTGTCATATATTTTTTTTAAGTGCAAGCTGTATAATATATATATAAGTATTTATACCTCATATAAATTGATATTGATTATTATCAAACCTAGCTAATTTGAATTTTGATCATTCAATTAAAATATATGTATGTTGTAAAGTGAGAGCGTCGTTCTTTCAAATTAACTGAGCTAACACGAAACCTAAGAAAACATTTTATTAAATCGCAGGAGAGAACCAACTGAACTGATTCGAAATGAAGGGGAATACTAGACTGTAGTTAATTAATTGATTAAGAAACTGTTGGATGACGAAAAGGAAAATAAGTTTTTATAAATTCTAAAAGAAAAACTCTAGAATGCGTACAATCTTTTCCTTAGTGGTCCACTCGGAAAATATCAACCATTCAATTAAAAAAATATATTTAAAAAGTATTGTTCTATTCTTGATATGTGTTTGGTAGAACGAATTAATTAATTAATTAATTAATTATTCTTGACAGATTAAGACTACATGGGATCATTATCATCAAATATCAGAATTTGTTGCCATATTAAAAAGTTACAGACTATCTAATTACTATTTTATCTTTATTTTTTATATACTCTCTTTTTTCTCCTATCTCATATATCCTCTCTCATTTCTCATATCTATTCTCTCTTTTTCACCATCTCTCTTCTTCACCCTCTCTCATCTCTATTCTCTCCGATCTCTTCTTCATCATCTCTCATCTCTCTTCTTTATTATTTATCATCTCTCCTCCCTCCTCTCTTTTTTTCACCCTCTCTCCTCTCTCTTATCTACTCTCTCTCTCTCATCTTTTCTATTTCCTATATTTAATAAAATTATACCCTTTATGATAATTTTTCAATTACAAAAATCCTTTAGATAATAATAATCCAAACATTCATTTATTTATAATCACTTTCTTTCCATAAATTCTTTTATAAATACCTCATTTTAAAAGCTATCTAAATTTTTTTTATAAACTATTTTTCAAACTCTTATCAAAATAAGCTTTTTATTGTATCATTTACATTTTAAGTTAATTTAGTTTCAAATATGATTTATAAGCTAATGGTATAAACATTTATTTGTAAGTGAGTGATTGTGGATTCAATTTCAATTATAATTTAAATTATTAATATATATTTTTAGATAATATAACCTTTGAACCTGTTCAAGTTTGATAAGAACACTATAGCAATTTCTTGCTTTTGAAACTTGATAAGGCCAAAAGTTTAATTTGTTGTGTTATGCAAAGAATAAAATGCAGATTTATATCTTTTGCTTCTCGATTCCGTTCAAACTAAGCATCACTTTTCATAGACTACAGTCATACCTAGTCTTGTCATTGCTTTAAATCAAAATTAGAAGAACTTAACTTTAGTATTAGTCACAAATACCAAATTATTATATATAAATGGAAATTAATTGCACAATATAATTTTCTCCAGCCAGGGGTTAGAATTGCAAGTATGACTTGGGAGAATCAATACTATATCACTCACTCGTATCATAATTATTAGTTAATTTTTTAAAAAAATTAAATAAATTAGTTAATATTAATTAAATAAAATCTGTCAAAATAAATTTATATTATATATATTTTAATTTATCTAAATTAATCAGTTAACTTTTATATTACTTACAATTAACTGATTTATTTAATTTTTTAAATATATCTAAAAAATTAATTAACTCTTATAATTAAGATTAAAGATAGTATAATTTTACAATTATGAACTAAGATTTGTTTTCTTTAGAATCACGTTGTTACAAGTGAAGGTTGGATTGAGAAAATTTTGTTTCACATTGGAGAAGAGTATTTTTGAAAATAAATCAAAAATATTTTATTAAATAAAAGTCTTATATTAAAAATCATCATAAAGAATCTTAATATGATCCATGAGCATAACTTATATAAAGGTTAATTGCTCATAATCTATAAGATCGCTATTTTAATCCTATTATTGATGTAATTTGTAAGAACTTTATGAGTAGACGATCAATAAACTCTTTAAATTTAAAGATATACCTTGACTCTAATAAGTGTTGAGACATAGAGTTCATAAAATAGACTCAATTTATATCACAAAATGAGGTGGCCTTAGGTTGACTAAAAATCAACTTATTTAATGACAAGCTATACAATTTTTTTTTAATTTATTAATATTATTATTTATTTTACTCAAATATTATTTTAAATATTTTTATTATTAAATACTAACAAAAATTATTATTTATTTATTAATATGTATTAACGGATTATAATTGATTAATATTACATTATTAATATTTATTTATATTTATAGTTATAAAATTTTAAAAAAATATAAAAAAAAAGAATTTTTTTTAAAATATAATATTTAATAATTTTTTTATTATATTAATATGATATTAAAAAAATTTATTACTATTTTAAAAATTTAAAATAAGGTTTTAAAAAATATTAAAAAAAAATAACCCACCACCTAAATAGCCCATTTTATAACAAGCTACACAACTCTCCTCGCTTAGCCCGTGGGTTGACAAGAGTCGACCCCTTTTTCTGCTTCTACTGAAATCTAACTCAGTTGAACTTTTCTTTATCCAAAAAAAACCTAACTTATAACTGCTTAATGAGTTATCACAGTTCACAATGCGATAGTAGCCACATAAAGAGCATAGATACAGAACATAACATGGTATAGACATGTATTTATATAACAAAATGATCTAGTATAATTTGATGTACCAAGTCGGCTCTAATACAAATATCAGATATTCATAAGAGATAATACAACTCCATTGTCAAGGACCTGTAATCTTCTCATCAGAAATCTCTCTGCTTGATCTAAAAGAGCTTTTGCTTGTTCTGGCGCGACATTTCTGTGCCTCTAATCTCGCTTCGATCAGTTTTGCCATCAACGTGTTTTCCTTCACACCTCTTGGCAATTTCGAAAAAGTTTCAGACTTGTTCAAATCTGAGACACTTAATTTTGATTTCCTCTCTTCTACAGATTGCACCCGAGGAGAATCTTCCCTGCAAATACTCTCAGGATGTATTTTATCACCTTCCGACGACACAGAGCTGTTCCCGACTACGTTATCGAGCCGCCGGTGACTCGAGTTCATTCTCCTTGTCTCGGCTCTATCGCTTTCTTGTGGACCTTCTGTTGCTTCACACTCAGTTAATGAAGCTGTTTTGGTGTCTCCTCTTAGTTCACTTGGCTTCCTTTCTACAAACCAACTCTCATTGTCGTCATCATGTGACATGTTTTCTTGGAAATGACTTGACTTGGTGAAATCCTCGGCCTGAACTTGTTTCGTTGCTGAATTCAGCTCTGCAATTCTTAGATCAGAAAAATTGGCGCCAATTGAATCTTCCTCGGCCATATTACGAGGCGCGCTCGTAGCTTCCTTGAGCAGAAAGGAATCCGATGAATGCTGACATTGGTAAATTTCCTTCGGTTCCTTTGGAGAAGAGGAGTCACCATATTGTTTGGAATCAACAGACCGGGTCGCGTGAAGAAATGTCTCGATATCGAAACCAAGCTTGTCAACAATGGAGGAACTTCTCTCTTCAGGATCATCCCCAACATTCGCCAGCTTCATTTGCGCACGCTCGTCTAGCCAAGCTTCCGAAATATGGAGTATTAGCCTATCAAGTTTATGATCTCTACCACCAACCTGGTTCTTCTCATACTTCAACCTCCTCATGGAACGTACCTCTTGTTCGTAGGCTCGAATTCCTTTGGCAAATTCATCACACAGATTCTCTAACAGGATCCGAGCTTTTCTCTCCCTTTCGAGCTCTCTCAAAGAACCAGAGAAAGAAGGCTTCATCTGAGAAAGCTCCCGCGCCAATTTCCTGTGCAGGCTTTCTGAAAGCTTTCTTAGCCTCCTCTCATCTTCTAGCTCTTCCTTGACTGATTGAAATGCAGCTTTAACTTTGTCAAATTCTTTCATGTTCTTCCTAATAAGCTTGTCCTCCGTTATCCTCTTCATCAAATCCTCCATCCCTTGCTGATCCATTTGCTTCTCTCGTACCAACTCCTTAACCCGCGCACGAGAAAGGTCAAGTTCCATTTTTAGGGCTTTCACTACCGATATACTCGAAGCATGATGTTCTTCAAGACTCCATATTCGGTTCAGTGCCTTGAGTAACTCTCTTGTTGTTTCGACATCGCAACTTGACTCTCCCATTCTCCTACCTTTGAAGTTGAAGGAACTCGTGGGAGTCACCGCCTGATTATTATATGGCGCCACCTGCTTTAAGCAAAATAGCACCTTCATCTCTTTATATAAGCAATAAAGGATGAAAATTGTTAAATCTTTTCTTACGAAACAGAGATTGTTGACGAGATCTTTGGCAGAAAAAACTTCAGTAAACCGTAATATTTCAGTGGTAACAAGTAAATGTGCTGAATAACTGCAAATTTGCTAAACTCAAAAACATATTTCGAATTATATGATGCATCAATTTTGCGTTTCCTGATATGATCATGCTACCGGATTTCACAACTCAAGTTCTTAGGCAAAACTATAAGAAATCATGTTTCCTTTAATTGTAGAAATGCACCAATTAGTTCACAAACAATAACTGCTTACTTCCAGGGAGCCACTGTAACTTGCAGGCGATAAAGGCTCCAAAACACAACCATCCCTGTCAACTGATCTATGGCTCTCAACAGGCAAAGTCGTGACATGTCTACTCAAGCTACTCGGAGAAGCTGGCTGCAAGGAGACACGTGGTAAGTGAAACTATTCACAAGTCACACTCCATGGGACCCACCCATCTGGTTTATGTTAAATATGCATAATCGAAAACAAAAATTAAGTCAAACTACATCAATTCTACAAACATTTAATCCGGTTCGTAGGGAAACCAACTCTAATATCATTTCTTTATATTGTTTGTTGAGAATTTGCTTCCTTCCATTTCAACTTGGAGGCTCCAGATCCCAGTCTTGTGCACTGACTGACTTAAGTAATTACTTCATTGTGGAAGTAAGCTATACACATTCTCAACCAATATAGAGGTTACAAATAAGATCAACGACCTACCTTCCACTAGCAAGGAAGCTTGCATACCACTATGCTATAAAGACATCGACAAAATCAGATTTACCTTTGAATGAATATCAATGGACTAAGTTTGATTTAATTTTTGTTTTAGTTTATGCAAATATAACAAAACTAGATAGATGGACCGGCTTATTCAGGTCCAATACGCTGTTGTATCCCTGCGGATATTTCTCTTTCTAACCATACAATCACTAGCACACCTATTGTGATTCCCAATACAAGAGTCAAAATAGGGACACGTATCCATACCCCATGCACTACACGGAATAAAAAACTAAGACCATAAAGGTCACCATTTCCATAGCCAAATTTGAAAGCGAGACCGGGCTTGCAACTATATGAACAATAAGTCACAGAGAAAGGCTAGAGAGCCATAAGGTTCATAGAAATAAACATGCTTTGATGCTCCATTGCTCCTCATAAGAAGCAAGCTTTAAAGCACATGGGAAGAATATAAAGGAGGAAAGAATTTGATTTCAATTTCTTCAATAACGTAACAGGATTGTGAACAAAAAGCTATCCAAATATTATATATTTCTATTGGAGAACCTCGTAGAAAACACATTAACAACTGCTATAGATTCATACATGTAAGAAGCAATCCACTTGCAAGAGTTTTGCATAACAAGCTGTAAATTTTAGGAAATAATTAGAAAACAAACAACGCTGTGAAGCAGAAGATATGGTCAAGCAAATCAATTAAAGCCCCAATAAATGATGAATAACCACAACCAAGCATAATAGTTCCACAAATTCGAGTCAACAGACAGGCCATTGTTGCTTAATGAAGCCGCACAAATATGAAGGAAATGGCAATATAGAAACTAACGAACAACTAAAAGGCATATAACAGAGCAGAAGCTGCGATTAAATGAAACCTTATCAGTGGGCCTCTGTGGATGCTCGTCCTTATGATGGTGGCGGCGGCGGCGGCGGCGGCGGCGGATTCTGGTGGCTGGTTTGGTCATATTAGGAAGTGGGGTCTGAATCTGAAGGTGGTGGGGTTGAAATTCCCAGAGGTTCGCACAGAGCTTTCTGGCAGAAATGGTAGATGGTGGAAAGTCGACGAATTCACGAACGGTGTCGTTTCTACAGCCACTCTGAAGGTGAGACGAAGAAGAAAGCTCAAGCCTCCATGTCGGTGGAGGAGTAGAAGGACCACCTCTTAACCCCACCAAAACGCCGCTTTTCAACTTGTCCGCCATGAACCCTCCTCCTCCTTCCCTCCTTTTACCCTCTTTTTCTGTTACTTCTTCCATTTCTTTTCTCTCAAAATTCAAATTTCAAACGCAAGCCTCGATTTTTGCTCTTGCTCTTTTTAAAAGCAAGTGATTGATTGATTGGAAAGCTGAGAGAATGGTGGCATGCTCTCTTTCTGCTTCATGCTTGACAATGCCGTGTGTCCACCATTTCTACGAGCAAGTTACCTCAATGGATTAACTGCAAGTCGTCTTCTTTGGCTACATAATTTCTGCCACCTCAGGATTAGGGTCCCACACAAATAAAAAACACCTTGTTCGAGCATGTTAATTGTTAATATCGTCCGACCTTTGTCTCCGCCCAAGGCGATTGTTTGTTTGTCTTCTTAAACAAGATGCTTTAATTTAGTCAATACTGACATCATTGAAACAGAGCAGTAACTTCCACTAAACTTTATCTATCATCATTTATCTAAAAAACTACTATCCATTAATGGAGTGGCTTTGATTTATTCTTTTGAAACTGTAACTTGAAATCATGCTAGGCTAGCTAAGCCTAAGGAATGCTATGGATCCTATGTAGTATAACTCATAGGAGCCAAAGGGATGATTTATAGGAGGCATTTATTGAAATATGTGTGGAAGAAAGAGAAGCACGTGGCAGCTATAATAGTAATGGCAAGGATAGATAAACGGAACATGTTTTCTTAAGCTAAATATCAATTTAAAAATATTAAAAATAAAAGCTATTATAGTAATGGTGAGGATTGATAAAGGGTTTTATCTTGCTTCGGAACATGTTTTCTTAAGCTAAACATCAATTTAAAAATATTAAAAAATTAACATTTACTATTAAAATTTTATTATTTACTGTTAATATTTTTAATATTTAGATATAAAATTACTTCTCATTTAATAGTTTTGGAATGACATTAAACTTAAAATATTTTTTTATACAATATTAATAATACGTGACAAATCAAAATGTAACCTTACCCCGTAAATAAATAGTAATAATGGTTAAAGAAAACACATGACTTAGGGAAGCAACTTCACATTGTCTTCTTTGGTGCCTAACTGCTTTTATTATGCATGGGTAATTTATATGGGCTTAGTTCTTCTTTTTGGCGGACCCAGAAGAAACTTGCGTTTGACTTGAAAAGTTAAGGCTATCATAAAATAACCATAAGTTAGTTATTTTATAGTTAAGTTCACGTAGTTGATAATATACTAACATGAGTTTAGTGTCAAAGCTCCAATCCTGATACAATTTAAAAGATGATGGGGGAAGAAAAGCATGTGGAACATATTAGAATAATTCATTTTAGGAAAATGAAACATAAATGGATTTCATGTCCTAAATTTTAGCATCTGGGGGTCCCTGGTCTTAGCCCCACATCATTATAGAGGCATGGCAAGTTCTCAACATTCTTAAACCTCCACAACATCATGAAAAGTCCACAAGGACAGATATTTCAATTTTTTTACTATTTTATAAAATCAAATACTGCTATAGTTGTTTATAAAAAATAAAATAAAACAAAAAGATGAAATCTCATGTGGTATATAGTACTATTATAAAATTATAAGTGAGATTAAATCTTATAATATTTTATTTATTAGATAATTTTTATGAAAGGATTTTTTTTTAGTGTGTAGGGACTCAACTTATAGACTCAGGTGAGGTTGCAATTTGACCAAAACATCCTATGAATTGATGGTGTGACATACTATCTAATTGCAAGAAGGAGGAGGAGGACCACTTCTGTGTGCATTTCTATGGCTTCCTAAAAATACTTGTGGTCCAAAACCAACATCGCTTGCTGTTGACTGACATTAACAACATGCATTGCCCCCATTTGTATCCAACATCTGTCATTATTACGCGATGTCGTGCCTAAACCCTACATCTCTAATTTATTTTGTCTAAATATTCCCACTTCCCAACTTCCTTCTAACTCTACGGCTCTATATTAATTAATTATTAGCATAATCATAAACTTAATTAAGTGACTAATTTCGTTATAAATATTAAGATCAAAGCATATTGGGTTATTGCTAATTGTTTGTAATAAGTGACAAGTTAAATTACACACAAACTCAACATATAGGGTCCGCATGATCATCGACAGATGAATATCATCAAGATAAAAATGGAAGAGAATTAAAATTAATGATCAAAATTTTAATGTCTAAGAACTAATTTACATACAATCAAAATTCTAAGTTGTTTAGTATAGGAAAAAGATAGCATTTAGTGTCCATTGAAAAATGTGACCATAATATTTTAAATAGGATTCCTTTTAATAAGAGCATACGAATATTTAAGAGACGCATAGGCTGAGAAGCCCAACAAGAACAAGAAAAGCCCAATCCGAGTCCCCCGATTCTTAGGCTTTTTTGTTTGTTTTTTTTCATTTCCTCCAATAACCCATCAATCAATCATCAAGTGGATAAAATATTACCAATATAATTAATCCGAGTGATAAATAATTCAGTATCATTTAAATAAGATATTAAATTTGAGCCTTAGCGCATACAAAAATTTTTTATTAAGAGACTTATCCACTGTAATCAAGTACACGATATGAATTGGATTCAAATATAGTTAGAATAAAATTATGATAAATCAAGTAGCCAATAAAAAAAAGTTTTGATAAAATATTTTGGGGCAAGTATAAAAATATTATATATTTAACTAAAGTTTTTTATTATATAGAAGAGGAAGAAAATTGGTTTTCACTGTTGATATAATTATATAATTTTTCACGCCTTGTATAAAAATAATTTATATTATTACTATTAATTGTAAGCCTTGTCATTATTTATTTTTTTAGATATTTGATATTATTTATTCCAAGTCATTATTTTCTTACCAGGTTTTTAATTATTATATTTTACTGTTTTGTTAATTTCTTGCACAAGGGGCTAATGCATAAATAAATTTCCGTTGTGTAATTGGGCATTTTTACGGTCAATTAGTTGTTTATAGTGTAATACACTGCGATACTCCAGTCCACGGTTCCCCGCTTGAAGGCATTGCTCTGAAAGTTTCTATTCGTTGTTTTCTGATTAGGGTTCTAACTTCTAACAGATTCAGTTCCAACACAATGAAATTGGCAGCCCTGAAATCTGTGGATAATGCGCACGATGACTCTGTGTGGGCGGTCACGTGGATTCCCGCCACAAGTTCTCGATCTCCCCTTCTTCTCACTGGCTCACTGGACGAGACTGTGAGGCTATGGCGGTCCGATGATCTCGTCCCTGACCGCACCAACACCGGCCACTGCCTCGGTGTTGCTTCTGTGGCGGCTCATCCTCTCGGCTCCATCGCTGCTTCCTCTTCCCTCGATAGCTTCGTCAGGGTCTTCGATGTGGATTCCAACGCCACCATCGCTACTCTGGAAGCTCCTCCGTCTGAAGTCTGGCAGTTGAAATTCGATCCCAAGGTAATCGAACTTCCGCTGTTCCATGGAATTTTAAGTTTTCTAGCTTCTTGATTTATTATGGACTAAATACATCATTTGGTCTCTGAGAGATATGCCCCAGACGCTTTTATACTGAAATATACCGTTACAGAATTCATGACTTACTACTCTCTCCGACGCCATTAGATTTGGATGTCACTGTATGTTTACAAAATCTATTTACAAAGTTTGTCCTAAATAGTACAGGGAAATTTATTTTTTCAATGTTTATTATCTAATTGAACCATCAGGACTGTGTTTTGTTAATACGAAAGTGCATCAAGGGTAGAGATCCCTGAAATACCTGATTTGGTTTTAGAAATGAAAAAAAAAAAAAAAACTTGTGCTGTTAGCTTGAGCCATTGCCAGTTAAGTATGTGAAAACTAGTTTGTATCCTCTTATTGGATTTGAGTGGCCAAGTGCTAGGCTGATTTCTCTAAATCTTCTGTGCTCCACCTAATATGTTTCATTCGGGGATCTTTCTGCCAGAAAAACTTATCCGTATTTGCAGTTGATCCGTGAACACCTGGTAACAGTCACTATTCGATCATATAACCCCGTTTCTCTTTAATATAGAAGGTTCAGCATATCCTTCATGTATGAAATTGCCCTTGAGTTTGTAAAACTATTTATTGGCGTTCTTGCTTGCTTAAAAGTTGAATATATCAAATCTCTCATTTTTTTTTAGATTTATTATATAAAACATCAAATCTCTCAATTTTCTAGATTTTTTCCCCTCATCTTCTTTAGTTAATGGAGCTTCTTAAACTCTCAGAGTGATTTCGATCATCAAGATCAGGAATAGAATCTATACGTAATAGAAATTCTTGCTGTTGTCTATGCAATGTGTTTTATTCTCAGCAATTATTAGTATTTCATTGAATAAAAAGCATATCTTGGAAAAGAAAAGATTTTGTTCCCCATTTGACATAGTTAGCTTTAATTTGACCAAAACATGGAAAAATTGTAAGTGCTCTTTTGAAAGTCAATCACTTTTCCTTACTACTAATGTAACAGTAGGTTTCCCTATATTCTTCAGTGTGAGGAATATGATGTAGCCTCACCCTCTCCTTTACATTAAATGTCACGATGATTTTAGCTTACGTATATTGACGTTTGACTTCTATAATCTATTTTGCTGAATATGTGCATTGTCTATTTGCTTCATCAAAATCTTTATTACACAAACTGGATTGGTTACTCTTAGAAATACACTTTTTTGTCTTGCATTGTGATTAGCGATTGTTTTCTTCTGCATGTGTCTGGTTATGTGCCCTGTTTCAACCTTTATCTTAGTCATTTGTGAGTCTCCTAACCCAAAGCTTGATTTGAAGTTTAGGATTGGCAGATTTTCTGGTTATTTAACAATTATCATATCCAGCTCGTTGATATATTGAAGATCTTGCATTTATGTAATATATACATAACCGTTTAACTATTGTAAATGTGAAATACTAATTAAATACCATATGCCTACCATATCACACGCCATATGTTGGACAATCTGAATTTCCTGATTCTGATGGTTTTATCTCACTCCCTTCATTCCTTCATCGGTGATGACAGAAAAATATTTGAAGCCTTAGAAAATTGAACTATGTAGTTCCTTCTTCCTTCACACTTTGCTAAGCAATTTATTTTGCTCATGTAGCTTATCATTATGTAGTAGAGTTATCTGATGTCTCTTTGTCTAAGCTAGCCGTGACAATTCCCTTTGATATCGAAACTATAAAAATTGTGTTGAATATAAACTTGGTTATTTGACAATTCTAACAACTCTATTGGCCCTTGTCAGGGTTCCATTCTGGCAGTTGCTGGTGGAAGTAGTGCTTCAGTCAAGCTTTGGGACACTTCCACCTGGGAGCTTGTTGCCACCCTATCTATTCCTCGTCCAGAAGGGCCCAAGCCAACTGACAGAAGTAGCAGTAAAAAGTTTGTCCTATCAGTTGCATGGAGCCCTGATGGTAAACGGCTTACTTGTGGCTCAATGGATGGCACCCTTTCTGTCTTTGACATAGCTCGTGGGAAATTCTTACATCACCTTGAAGGCCACCATATGCCAGTGCGGTCACTTGCATATTCGCCCTACGATCCGAGGTTGTTGTTTACAGCTTCAGACGATGCGCATGTCCACATGTATGATGCCGATGGAGGAAGCCTAGTTTCATCCATGTCAGGCCACGCTAGCTGGGTACTATGTGTGGATGTTAGCCCAGATGGGTCAGCCATTGCCACAGGTTCAAGTGATAAGACTGTGAGGCTTTGGGATCTGAACATGAGGGCTCCTGTGCAGACAATGGGCAACCATACAGACCAAGTGTGGGGAGTGGCATTTAGGCCACCTGGAGGGAGTAACGTTCGAGTTGGTCGGCTTGCTAGCGTATCAGATGATAGGAGCATAGCGTTGTATGATTATTCCTGAGGTCAGGTAGGCATTTAGAGAATATGAAGCACTGGATTTGCAAGGTGTACTTCTGAAATGCTCGGTTTGAACAAAAATAGGCTTTTAGCTTTGTATTATGTATTGGAAATTATGATTGAATTTCTCTTTGCATTTGTCTTGCTAGTTAAAGATATCTAATATCAAATCAAATGGTTCTTTCCAAAGAACAAAAACAAAAAGACCAAATCATGGAATCAACTTGACCAAAATATTGAATATAAGCGAAAACCATAAAAGCATTTGTATTTCAGTATAACAAGCGAGTTTTGGTCAAACAAAACTTTGGCGTGGATTGGTTAATCCCCAGTATTATTTCCCTCTCTTTAGATATCCTTTATAAGATTGGTTTATTTTAAATCTCAAAAAGAAGTTAGGAATGAATAGTTTTATTAATTGAGTTGTAATTTGAATTTTATAGAAGTGGAGAAATCAATATATTTTTGACATAAATTTGTCAAACTTGTAGATCTTTACTTGGTTATTGTGTAAAGATGGAAGAATTTTGTGTAGGTCCAACAAGAAAATTTAATAGTCAAGTGTTCCAACTTAATCTATTGGACAACCTTCTCATTTGGGTAGTTCAAACTTAATGTAAATAGAGCTCTTACAGCAATTTAGAATAAGGTACAGTGTTTGAGAGAATTAGGTTGCTGGATTTACAATATAGGGTCTTGTACTATGATAGAAGTTGAGCAATATACTATATATAAAACTGAGGAATGGGTTATATACAAAAGACTCAAGTTGGCTTAAGATCTATAATTTAATAAGATTATTCTTAAATTTGATTCTAAAAATATAATTGATATGTTGTCCCATAGAAATAATGTTATATGCAGTTTATTAATTGTTCAGAGACAGTCTTTTATAGCTTTTATGGGAAGTGAAACTCTAATATATTCCTAGAGTTTAGAATAAAATTACAGATATTCTAACTAAAGAATACTTCACTACCATAGGAACATTATACTCAAATCCTCTTTGTTTGGAGACTCTTGTTCTTAGCAATCGTCTAGGATTTAATCATTTTGACTTAATTTTCTTTGTATGGGTGTTTAGTCCTCTCTTATATCAAAAAAAAAATGTAGTCAAACAATAGTCTTGTAACTATAGACAATGCATAGGATTGTTGCCAATGGAAATATAGCTATACTAAGTGAAAAAAGGAAAATTAAAATTGCACACAGTACCCCTGAAAATATAAAAGCCAATTCTATAGCCGCGCACAATCCAGATTATGAGAACCTTTGTTCTGATGTTCCTGCTTGATCCTTCAAAGTTGCAAATCAACTAAACATCCGAGGGTGAACTGTTAACCTTAGCCAATTTGATATCA
This sequence comes from Leucaena leucocephala, assembly GCA_037074615.1. Taxonomy (NCBI): domain Eukaryota; kingdom Viridiplantae; phylum Streptophyta; class Magnoliopsida; order Fabales; family Fabaceae; genus Leucaena; species Leucaena leucocephala. The sequence goes on along the minus strand of CM073558.1, from coordinate 1,019,239 downwards.
GGACTCAGAAATATCCCTCAGTTCAAAAAGGAAACTCCGTCTTTTTTGTAGCCGATTCTGCGAAACCGATAAAACAACATTGTATGAAATGGCGGAAAAATACTTCTTATTGACACAATCCAAAGGGAGACACAGAAAGACAAAACAAAACAAAAATTGACCAAAAAGTCTTCAGGTTCTAGTGGTCCAGGGTCTTTAGGCGTTGTTTTGACCATAGCTCAGCTCCCAAGTCACATCTTAGCCGAATGGCAAATGCAATTGCTGTAATCAACTTGAAGTGTTCTATGAGACTTCTTTATAACATTTTTTCCCGGCAAATAAAATTGTTTAACGTGACTAAAATATTCAGTTCAGATGGACAAAATAGCTACCAGAAAATCAAGTCATATGATCAAATACGTGTTCCGATTTGCTGTCCCTGAAAGCTTGTGAGCATGCAAATTCAATTCATTCTTTGTGTATGCCTTCATGGGAAGGGGTTTTCCACTAGTCAGATTCCTATAAGCAAAAGCAAATAAATATGCTCTATTTGTAATGAAATTTTAAAAAACAAAGGATGGCGTTTTCTTTTGTCATCTTTTCTTTTAATGCCTAAATATAACATGGCATAGTGTTTGTTTCCCGTTCCTTGAGCTGTTATCAAAAACCAGCAGTTCACAAGGAGACTTCTACTGTTACCACTATACACATAGACCCTCAAAAGGAGAGCCAAAGAAAACATGTCTTCCATTGGAAAGAAAATCTACACACTACTAATTTTCTCAGAAACCTCATTTTCACAATCGCTCAAAGATTCCATCAGAAATGGATTTTTACCGATATGATTCACTCACCCAATTGAGAAGAAGAAAGAAAGGGATCCAGGGGAAACCAGAGAGGCTACAAATCAAATCCCGCAATTATGAACAAGATCCAATTAGGTATAAACCAATTAAGACATTAGACAAATGCCTTTACTCCTAATTCCTGGAGAAATCAGAAGAGGGCATTAGGTTTCCAAATAGATCGATCAAAATTGAATGCAGCAGTAAACCCTAGACAAGAATTAATGGGCAGACAGAGAAATAGTATTGTCAGGAACAACTCCCCAGCCAGGCAGAACCCTAACACTAAGGGCCAAAATCAATTAATGGTACGTATCAATTCAATCCCCTCACCTTTCACATGTCAGAGATTTATCAATTTTGATGCAGAGGTCGGTTTTGGCCGTCGTCGAGGCTCGAGACACGACAGCGACTTCGTGCTTCTTTTGGCGCCAAAATTCGTCAATTCTTCAAGAGTCTCTTCCCCGTATTCGGAACCGAAAACTGCCACTTTTGGTACTTAAAAAGCTACGGCCTCCGAATAAATTACCCTTTCTAATTTATATGAAGAATAAAATTAAATAAACTACGCAGATGATTTTTTTATATTTGAATAATAATAACAAAAATATAATGGACCACCCACCTCCCGCTGCCGTGTGACTTCCTCGTTAAAATTATGAATATAACATCTTTACTTGCAGGATAAAGCTACCTATATCAGTCTCTTTCTAAATCTCACGAGTGCCGTGCATTTGGCATCTTTTTAAATAACTTTTATGGTTTCATTATATATATATATATCATTCTACCCATGGTCGTAGGTTCAACAGCAGAAGGATCGGATACTTTTACTCTAGGGATCTATGAGAGCGTTGCAACGTTTTGAGAGTCCTCTTCACAGTGATAATTCTACTAAAGTCAAGATTATCCGAGTGTATGCATATTCTTACTTGTGTCAGTATCCATACATCACGAGTTAGGAACCCTACACTAGTTCGTGGGTCTTTTTCTAAAATTCGTATATAAAAAACGCAAAATTATTCTACAGATCAAACCAGCCCTTCAAAAGAAGGGCATTTGAATATTAAACTATTTTTTGGTTGGTAAAGGAAGTGATATGGCCATTTAAAAACAATGAATAGTTATAGCTTCTATTAGTCACATCTCCACCACCCGACCTTTCCCCACTAATGACTAAACCACTAGTGGCGTCTCTCTCTCTCTCTACTGAGCCTACCCCCAACACTTTGCCTTCTTCCTTTATTATGAGTTATAATATTTTATTGCATTGTACGGACGACACTCTTCATCCACCACAAACATGCAGAGCAGCAACCAAACACATAATCTGTGAACTGAATTATTGTTATCTTTCTTCTCCTTAGCATTCATTCCCTCTGCTTATTGGCTTATCAACACTTCCTAAAAGCTTAGACAATGAAATCCTCGTCAAAGTCCTTTCCAAATCAATGCCATTCCGTACAACTAACCCACATTTAAAATTACGGTTGCTTCCCTTTTCCCTCCTTTTAACGAGTTATGAACCAATGGCCTTATAGTGAAAATTTTAGTAGAATAAGATAACAAATCTCAGTTAAATAGAATAAAATATTCAATAAAATATCTAAATAGATTAATTTTTCTTTTTTAACAGTGGATTGATTCTTCCATTTCCCCATATATGAAGGCAAGGCAGTATTAGTTCCTAAGACATGGAAATGTAGATTTTGTAACAGACAATCTTTGCATGGTGCTAGCTGCTGACAAACGGACGTGGGGTTTGAGAAAGCAATACGGAGAACGTGACAGATAAGTCTGCTAAATCTTTTTAATGGTTTTTTATTATTGTTTTGTTAAAACCAAGCAAAGAAAAGTATATGCATGCACCATCACCAAGATATTTCTTGGAAAGAGAAGCAATATCAAGATCTCTGAAACTTCTCAGAAACAAAAACCAGCTTCCAGTAATTCCTAGAGCAGACGTCTAGACGGATTTCTCATCTCATGGTAATACAGGCCCCAAGGGGAGAAAAAAGGTGCTTCTGACCAGAGCAAGGGCACAAATACAGAGACCAATAAAAAGGCAACACACACAGAGTTCTCCGTATTTTCAAGTGCTATAGAAGATATTCCAGTATCCACGAATGAACAACTTTATCGGCAAGTACATTTTGTATACTGTTGGAACTTGGAAGTTGATAGACAGAAATCATCTCATATTAAATTTGAAAGAAGAAAAAAGAGAACAACGGGTAGAGAATGTAGACACACAAGTCAATAGCAGCATTTATAATTATATGATCAATCAAACTATGGAGAAATTTCAAGCCTGGGTTCAAAGCAAAACCCAGTGAAGAGTTGTAGTGGAAATCTTTTTGTCACTGGACACTTCTGTGACCATTTCCATTGTTTATGGTTCATGTCATATGTGAGAAGTGCTGAGGCTCCATAGCTTTGAATATATATTAGATCATCTGTACCACTGCTAGCAAAGACGTCATCCAACTCTCCAAATCCTTGAAAGAATTTGTGAGGCATTCGAGCGATTTCATCCCATTTCCTATCATTTAGCACCCATATGCCAATCCCTTTTATAATGTCTGGCCGATCAGGTTTACCGAGACCTCCCACCATTACAAGCTTCTCCTTCAAATTCATCAGACGACCACATGTTAAAGGGCAAGGTATTGGAATAAAGCTCCTTGCCAAGGATCGCTGAGACGAATGGTTGGTGATGTTATATGCAACCAGGGCGTGTCGGTTTTCTGGGTGGCCACCCCCGGTTGAATAAACCAAAAAGTACAGCACCCCATTACATATCACACTCTCATCACCACCTCTCCACCCTATCAAAACCTCTGTTAAACTGGTCACCCAGGTCTTATCTTCTGAATTGTATATATGAATTGAAATAACAGATTGGGAGAAATTCTCAGGCACTTCCTTTGATTTCACAATAGCCACTGTGTAACTTTGTGATACTCTGTTTACTGAAATTGCCAATGCACTGTACTCAGAAAATTCAGAACCGGGTGGCCCCTCAAGCTTCATAAAGATTCTAGTAATGGGGTTGCATACGAATAGTTCACTTCGATTGTCATTGTCCATGAAGCAAACTAAACCACACGATGATGCGATGAACCAATTAGAAGTGTCGATGCAGGGAAGTTCAATGCCATACCATTTCCGGAGGATGGGGTCATAAGCATAACCATTTGGCTCATCAAAGCTTGTAAACATAAAGTACCAAGGTTTCTGCGGAAGCACATGTGAAAGGTTCCACAGAAACGTCTTTGAGGTGACGATTTCTTGCCATCTCTTACAGACACAGCCTGCTCTGAAGATGCTTGCAATGGGAAGATAAGCTAGGATACGTTCCAACAGATCATCAGGCAAAATACTATCCACAGAAACAGCAGTGACTTCTTTATCACTTTCCTCACCTAGTTCTAAAAATGAATCAAACTCTCTAGTCTCCCTGGTTGTATTATCAAGGTAGTGAATGATCCATGATGTTTCTCCCGCCATAGATTCGAAAGGGAGGACCTAATGAGTATTGGAGGGAGGGAAAAAGAAGAAGCAAAAGTCATACTTGTAATTAGAATATCCAAATGCCAGATAAAAAAGACAACCAGGGATTCCATCACTGTGAACATGCTAGATCATGGAGACATGCAGCATTTAATAATGCAACTAATAATACCTAAAAATACCTGAAACGTGAAAAATTAAAAATATACAAAAAAATTATCTATACAGCAATTAACACGAGGACGTATGCAATGGAATGCAACAAGGAGACAACGTCTATATGTAATAGTAGAAAATAAAGAAGACATGTTCACGAGAATTCTTCCCATTTCAAAAGGTATAATCTACCTTAGGAATAGAAAGGTGAATTTGCCCAACTTAAACGCTCAATTAAGGGAAAAAGATTGAATTTTTCCCCACCCTTGCAGAGACGATCTAAAACACGATTTAGTAATTCACAACAAAAAAAGCTAATGCCCTACATAACATCATAACCACGTTCCACAGGAGTAATGATCCTAAAAATGAATTTGCATCTTGTAAGCAGTTATGCTTGGTGCAGATACCCAGGTAAAGCAAACTTGATATCAAATGGAAGTACAGAAAACCGTATCTCAAATTAATGATATGACGGAATTCATCAAACAGAAGAAAACCTTTTCATATTCTGATGTTACACATGACATTGCTTTTAGCCCTCCAATAGATGGCACGGCAAGAATGCTCAAAATCAACGTGTTTCCATGTTAGCTCAGGGAATCGTCAGAGCAAACCAACTAAGACGTCATAAATTATCAAACAGGGTAAAATAACAAATACTTCAAAAATAGAAACAAGCATTACAAGTAACAACAAAACAAATTCCTTACAAGCATTTAATGAGAGAGAAAAGATTATGTTGAAACCAACAGTTCAAAACAAACTCGGCCAGAAAGAATGTAAATCCCGTAAATATCTCGTCTTTTCTGCACAAGAAAATTAAAATATTTGACACGACGCAGCCCAGCCCTGAAAACTTCAGCATCAAACCTAAGAAGGATGGCGTGATTCAGACTACAAAACAAAGATGAGGAAGAGGGAAACAAATGGCGAATACCCATCAAGTAAACACCCTACCCGCCACGATTTTCAGAGTTAATCAGTAACAGTCCCTAGCTGAAAATCATACTACAAAAGCACATCAGATCAATGAAGACAGAGAAGCACCAACAAAAATAACAGCACTCGATTATCTCCTCCAAAAAAAACGAAAGTCAAGAGAAAAAGTTCCAAGAATTGAAAGCGGAAACTCATCATCACACAAATATACCTTATTCAAGCCTCCCCACTGTTGCTGCGAAAATGGGTCCAAACAAAATCAGCGAGCCTCCCAGGTCGTGTAGCAGAAGATGGGAACAAATGGGGATAGGAGAAGTTGCGGGAATTAAATTAATAATTCCCCAGGAATTAAGACCTTACTCAGAAGCATTGAACTGGGGAGCGAAAAATGGAACGGGACTGTGTATATTTTTCCTTCAAATGGAGGAGCAGCGAAATGGGTTACTCTAGATTTGGTTGATAAACAAAGCCAAGCGAGAGAGAGAGAGAGAGGGATGTTTGTTTCTTTTTCTTTTGGTTTCTTTTTTTGATACAACAAAAAAAAACAGCCAGGGAATGATGGTGAGAAGGCGGTTTTTCTATGGGGGATGGTGCTTTATGGTATGGTGGGAGAAAAGCGCGTGCAGCCACGTGCCTTTGGCTCTGCATTTGATGGTGAGCGGAGGGCTGCGATGTCATTCAATATAAACGAGGACGACAATAATTTAGGTTTTGTTTTGGCTCCCATAAAAGAAAAAAGTTGATGCATGTTTTTATTTTTAAAGGAATTGCCATTGGATCTACACAGCCCAAGGGTATGATGACATGTCATAATAGGAACAATTAAATTAAATTTTATTTTTTTTTATTTTTTAAATTATAATTTTAAATTACTAAAATGCCTCTTATCTGTCAACAAGCAAATGATCAAAAAAAATTATTTGCAAAAAATACTTTAAGCTAAAAAAATAAGATGGAATAACCTAATTGATTATATTAAAAATAATTAATCAATTAAATTAATATAATATATTTTTTAAAAAATATTATAATTATTTTTTTAATTCCTTTCCTCTTTTATTTAATTATTATTAAAAAATATTAATAACAATAATTTTTAAAAATTAATAAATATAAAAAATATATTTTATATTTATAATTAATATTAAGTCTACTAATTAAATATTATATTAAGAATAGTAGAAACAACTAATAATACACAAATTAGGTAAGACAGTGACCTAATCGGGAGGGACACATTGACTTGGTATTTGGTATTATAAGGGATTCAATTCTAAAGTCAATATTTTTCCAACATAAAGTCAATAATTTGAGCTTTTGTGGATATAAAAATATTATATAGAAAGTGTCTATGTAATTAAACTTGACATGAATACGATTGATTCATTGTCACAATAAATGTGATAAGCCAGCCTAAGTGAAATAAAAAATTACAATTAATTAAAAATCACATATTAATCAATAATAGAATCCAAATAATCACACTAACGGAAATAATTATCTTCGATAATATTTCATATATGCTTAAATATGATCGAATATCATAAATTTGAATTAAACAAAAAAAAAATAGGCTGTGTAAAAATTAAAAGCTTAAAATGGGCAACTATTGGTTGTTAATTTTGAGATTTATTAATGGAGGTTGTGGATCATCCTACTATATTACACTATTTTGCCTTCTGTTTCTCTTGAATTTAAATTGGGAATATATACTTTGCCAAAGCCAAAACCGAACAACAAATCAACAATAGTCCATTTCAGGTACGTTTGGAGTATTCTTATTTTTCCTCTTTCACTTGCTATCTCCTTTATTCTCTCTTCTTTCCTTCACCTCTCCGCATTCATATTCTCCTCATTCGTCTGCATTCATATTTCCCTTTTATGAGCCATGTGAGATAAACGAGTTTCATGACAGGACAGCGAGTGGGATTCTTACTCTGCTTCCTTATTCCATTTCGCATTCACATTTTGTCTTTTGTTATTTTCTAAAGAAGTTCGATCAATTTATGGCCGTGCTTTTATTTTTAAAAACGACATTCCAATGTTGCTTGCTTTTATTCTATAAGATACTTTTTTCTAAGAGACAATGATTGTATATTTAGCGTTTAAGTGTGGTAAACGTTTTAGATGGCTATCTAATCAAACATGTTATACTGTGGAATTTACACAATCTACTAAGAGTGTGTTTAGATGGTATTTTATAAAAAGGATTATGGAAAAAAAATTTAGATAATTTTTAGATTTTTTTAAAAAAATAATTATAAATAAATGAGTTATTTAAATAATTATTATGTAAAGAATTTTTATAATTGAAAATTTATCAAAAAAATATAGGATTTTATTAAAAATAATAGAGAGAAGAGAGAAAAGAGGGTGAAACGAGAGAGGTAGAGAGGAGAGATAGTATAAAAGAATAAGAGTAAAATAGTAATTGGATAATTTATAAACTATTTTACTGTTTTATAAGTTAATTTCAACCGTTTATCTAAAATTTTAATTTTAACTTATAGTTTAGATAAAAATATTTATAAATAAATATAATTATTTATTTTAAAATTTATTTAAATTAAATTTAAGTCAAAAACTACTTTAAAATTTATAGTTTTCAAACATCCCTAAGAAAAAGCTGCACATACCGGAAAACGACTGTGGCTCTTTAACAAAAAAAGAGAGTCACAAATCATGGATTCCCACGTATGATAATTCCATAAAGAGAGATCGATTAACAAAAGAAACAAGTCTGATTAGCACTCTTCGTTAATTAATTGAGCCTAAACTGGCGTTATTTATAATAGAATTATTAAAAATAAATAAAGGCTACAAACTGCATGGCTTTTGAATCAAATCAAACGCACACTCCCATGGCTCGCGAGTAGTCTAGTAAAACCCTCAAATAAAATAAGTGGACGTTCATTTTGTAATTTGGAAGCCGAATAAGGGCGATGATAGGCCAGATGGCCCAGTCCCACATCGGACACGAGGTAGGCGAATGTTATTTTATAGTTTTCAGTTTTTAATAAAACAATTTTCAATAGGGTGAGCTTTTATATATGGGATTGGGATGTGATGAGTTTTTATATTATACTTATTTTTCATGGAATTTTAAATTATTATTATAGTTATCACTTAACGGCCAACTCCACTTTTTCATCTAGACTGATGCCAAATAGCTAAACAGTGTGGCCTTTGAACACAAGGTTCTGCGTCGAATAAAAAATATGTAAGAGGTCAATTTTATTATTATTTTGTTAAATATTTTATAAACTAAACATTTAGAATATTTTAAGTGAAATTAAATAAGTGGTAAGTGTGGCCAAAAAAGAAAACTGAAAAGGGAGCAGAGGTAGTGGGTGCTCCACTACAACTGAATAATGGCTCTTTCCTGACAGGGCCGCCTTGAGCATTATAACTCAGCCTTCCGTTTCCAACATATCTTTCTTATCTTTTCCTATTTTGAGGCATATCAAAATCAATTATTTTTACATAATATTTATAAATTATCTATCAAATAAAATCCTTAATGAGATTTAAAATTTTATAAATTATTATGAAATATTTTATTATTTAATACAAGTATTATATCTTAATATTGTGTCTGTAGATAAAATCTTAATTAAAAAAAATATAAAACAAATAATTATATTTATTTATAAATATTTTTAGACTAAATTATTCTTTAAAACTATAATTTTAAATAAACTACTAATACTAACTTTTAGAATAGTAAAAAAATTTATAGGCTACTCAATTACTATTTTACCTTTATTTTTTCCTACACACTCTCCTATTTCATCTATTTTCTTTACCTTCTCTCCTCTTTTCTCTCTCTTATCTACTATTTCTCCTATTTCATCTCTCTTCTCCGCCATCTCTCATCTCTCTTATGTTTTCTTCACTCCATCTTTATCTCTTATTTTTTTATAAAATTATATTATTTTTAATAATTTATTAATATAAAAGGTTATTTTAAAAATAACTATCTAAATACTTATTTATTTAAAATTATTTTTTTATAACCTCTTATTTAAAAAAATCACAAATTATCTACATTTTTTTTATAAATTTTTTTTTCCAAACACATTTATTATAGATAATGCATTATAGTCTCTTGACATGAATAAAATATCTTTTGATTTTGACTCTTATGTGAGTTGAATCAGTATCAAATTTAGAGTTATCACACAGTCCAATTTTAATTATTAGTCTTGATGATGATGATGAGAAGTTATAAATAGTATAGATTGGATGTTTAGTGTAATTATTGAGTTACTATTTAGTGTTTGATTCTAACAGTTGGCTCCTGCAGATCATTTTTCAGTGTTAATATTTTGGTATCTAATTCAATTATAACTTTATAAATATATTTTAATTTAATAAAAGGCCATAGTGTAGTTTTAACGCCGTTGACGCTCATGTGTTGGGTTTTGTTTTATTGAAATCCAATGGGTGGTGGGCATTGGGAGATTGAGTTTGAGAGGGATAAAGTTGGGAGTGGCCAGTCATAAAGTTTAATTGTCGCCAGCTGGCTTGCAACACAATAGAATTGTCGTGTTTTTGTGTTTTTTTTTTTAAAATCAAAACCAATTATCTTGTAATCTAATAATAACGGTATTTAGAACCTCCAAAGTATCATTTTAAAATAGATTTTAATTTAAATTTTGGTTTATTTTTTTTTAAATAAATAATAATATTTGTTTAAAAGAGTTTTTTAATAAAATTATAATTTAAAATTATAATTTCAGATAAACTGATAGAAGTAATTTTTATAATAGTAAAAGATCTTATAAACTATTGAGTTATTATTTTATTTTTAATTTTTCTTATATCATCTCTCATCTTTCTTTTCTATTCACTATTCTTCACCCTCTCTCATATTTTTAATAAAATCATCTATTTTCTATTAATTTTTTAATTATAAAAATATTTTTATTAATAACTATTCAAACACTCGTTTGTCTAAAACTATTTTTTTTTATAACATATTCTCTAAAAATTACCTAAAAACCTTTTTTTTATACTCTTTTTTAAAAATCTATCTAAACATATACAATATATAATTTTTCATATAACTAGAAAGTCCTCAGTTTAATGTTCAATATTATTTGTAAATTTAAATCTTACGTCGTTCGTGTCTATCCGTTTAAATTAAAAAAAAATTGTTAATAAAAATCCACCAAATACATTTGAACAGAAAAAAAATAAAAGAAAAGGCTTGAGATACATTTTTGTAGTTTTGTGGCCAAACATGCTGAACATGATGTTCCACTTAGTTGTTGGTTTGTAACTAGGTCAGAACTTAACCCAAATTCATGTTGTTTATATTCTTAAACATCATCATTTCGCTTTTGCTGACTTTGATTTCAACCTAACAATCATCCACGATCCAAATTAGCCGTATTTGTCGACTAATGTCGTTTTTCTCCCCCTCTTTCTTCTCATGATCCTTTCATTTCATCGCACTTGGCCTAATGGTGTCCGTCTATTGATACAACCTTTAAAATCAGTGTGACATTATATCTAAATAATTGTTCTTTTAGTTATCCGCATAAAAAAACAATTAATTTAAATAAATAAATAAATCAGTTAATTATAATTAATATAAAAATTAATAAATTAATTTAAATAAACTAACAAGCATTAATATAAATTTAATTATAATTAATTTATTCAAATTAATATATCTTTATACAACTCGAATCATAGACCCCACAACATATAATGTACTGAATTTCTATTAGTTATTTCTAAAGATTAAAATTGTTTAACATAATTATATCAACTCGTATTCTACTACTTAGACGCCAAGAAAGGCCTAGACTTTTGAAGAATTATTATATTTATTTGTAATTTAATAAATTTCTCGATAATGAGCTTTTAGAAGATATTTTAATTTTCCCCTTGAAGCAGCGAGATTTTGGATGGAGACCTACGTATTCTAGAAAGCCCGCTTGACCCCCCCTCTCTAATTGGATTGATTAATTTTTTTTTCCAGAGAATTATTGGCTGTGAATTTAGACTTTTTATTCAGTGTACTTGAGCCGCTGAGTTGACTTTATGTAGAATTCAGTTAAGGCTGCTCTCTTACTCTTGAATGAACTTAATGCCAGAAAAATGGTATAGTCTACACAGGTCACTTAGTGGGAGAGGAAAAAGGCTCGCAACTCACAGCACAAAAACGACCGCTCGCTGCTCTTCAATGTCCTCCAATTAAAGGATCATACGACAAGAGTTTTATCTCATTTCCTTTAACAAAGTTTCTTGATTTAAAATACTACTTTTTATTTTTAATATTATAATTAGTTAAAATATTAAATTCAGTCATAAATATAATAAAATTTTAATATATTTTAGATATAATATTTAATATTTTTCTCAAACTAATATCCATAACTCATAAATTGATATATACATGTATATTTGTAGAGATTATATTATATTTATTATAATTAATTAATTTATTTAATATTATTATATTAGTCAATTATATCTTATATTATATTCAATAATAGTTTTTAACTAGTTTTTTTATCTTATATATTCTTTTAATTAAAATTTTATAATCCCATTTCAATTTTTTTAAAATTGAAATGAGAAGAATTTTCCCATCAAAATCCTCATACCAAACAGCCCCTTAACGTTGAAATTGAATCCCTGAATATGCATATTTAGAGTGAGGTGAATATATGATACGGAAATTATAAAAATTGAAGAAGGTGCTTTATATTATTAATTAGTTTTGTATAATGTGCATATATAATCAGAGCCCCACATGATTATTGAGCACACAACTATTTATATATTTTGGGGACTATCAAGGCCACCATATGGCATAGTGGATTCTCAGGCAGCGCAGCATGTGGGGTTCCTTATTAATTCCCTAAAGTTCCCAACTTTCTACTCTCTTCTTCAATACATTATTCAATAATATATATATATACACACACAATAAAATATTCTTTCAGAGCCCATGTTAAAACCAACACAACAGAAGGAATCCTCTGTGTCCGTCCAATCACATCTCTCCTTCCCCAAGGATCTATGATGCATGCCTTCAATTCCTATTGGTTATTTTTAATTACGGAAAAAAGTAAATAATTTCTTAATTAAAAGGACAAAGTTCAGTGGAAAATATTTGAGGGGGTAGGTTTAGATCTCGCACCCATTCTCTAATACTCTTTAATTTTTAGCATCCATATTCTTTGCGGGTGTGGAGAGGTCAGTTTTTGTGAGATTTTTTTTTTTTTGCATAGATTGTTTTAAGCAAAAAACTTTCCCCCCTTAATTAGCATATGTATAACTTTATAGAACTACTCTTTTTTTTTTTTTATCTTTATAAATTTGTTGTGTTTAAGATGAGAATAGGATGTTGCCAATTAATTATTTGTATTTTAATTATTCATGTTATTTTTTTTTATTTAATGAAGAATATCTCCACTCTTTTAAAATTTAGACTATAAAATAATTTTACCTACCATAACAAAAATATTTGTTAAGATTTAAAATATTTGTTTTTATCATCTAAATAACTCATTTGACTATGTAGCTTTTTAAAATGTTGTATATTGTGATAAGATATAGTGCTTGTTTGGATAGAATAAAATTTTTAGTTTTAAAAAGATTTTTAACTTAAATCTTATTTTAGAAAAAAATAAAATAAATAGTTATATTTATTTAAAATATTTTTTAAACTAAATTATAATTTTAGATAAACTATTAATAATATGTTATAGAATAATAAAATAATTTATTATTTATTTAATTATTATTTTATTTATAGATTATTGAGTTCCATTTAACTATATTGAGAATTATACATATTAAAAGAAATGATGGATGGATGGTATATATGCATGAGAGCAGATAAGTAGCAAAATGCGTTTTGGTTGGAAAGAAGAGGAAGAAAGTGACACAATATAACACTAATTAATAATAAATTGGGATAGGCCCAAAATTAAAGCGTATGGCGGCAGCATCGATCATGGTGCACTTAAATTAATTATTTTTTCTACCAAACAGGAAATAAGAGAAGGTGGCAATATTAGTTATTATTGTATGTACACACATGCATGGCAGATTATTGAACCACGGATGATTTTACAATTCGTGAAACTCTGAGAGAAACATGGGGTAACGAGTATTCATGGTTGGAGGACTTTAAATGTAAATTATACATAGGGAAAAAATTATATGTGACTACAAAATTTAATTAATACGTATAAAATATTATAAAAATATAAAAAATAATTTTATTTTTTTTTCTAGATGTGATTAACTCGTTTAACTTGATAAAAAAATAATATTATATTATTTAATTTAAGAGATGAGAAGAGAATATTTTTTGTTATATAGATAATTATGAGATGCATAAATTATCTTTAGAAATATTAAAAAAATATAATAAAAATAAAAATAAAAATAAAAATTTAATTTTTGCCAAATCCTTAATTTTGAAGAGAAGAGGAGGGAGAAAAAATATTAATTTTTTTTTTAATTTATTTTATGATATCAAATAAAGAGAAAAAGATAAAATCTCACCGTTACTTTCCTCTGTCCTTCAAATCCCTGCTATCGAACATACCCTAAACGTCACTTTGTCCTTTTATTCCGTTGGAGCTGGCGGCTGTAATGGGATTAAGTTGTTGGGTAAAATGAATCTTTCATTTCGAAATAAATAAATAATATTAAGTCATAATATTTATAAATTACCAACATTTTTTTTGTTACGATAAATTACCAACATTTTGATTCTTAATTAATAACTGTTGAGATGTGTTTTGCTGGAAAAAAGACCCCGCGAGCTGTGCACCATCGTTGAACTTTTGTATCATGTCTCGATGATCTTTTCAAAGGAGCATGCATTGTTCCCAATGACTCGATTTATATAAGACACCTAATAAATGCAAAATTTTTAAATAATAATTGACTGATTTTATTTATTACAACTTGTATGTCTTAGTTTTTATGGATTAAAGGTGCAATTTTAGATTATTGTTATTTTACACTTCAGTATTAAATTATTATAATTCTAAAAATATAAATTGCATACACAAACATATACTTTTATAATCTTTAATATAATATAAGAGTTAGTTAATTAATTTAAATATATTTAAAAATTTAAATAATTTAATTATAAATAAATTTAAATCTCAAAATAAATTTATATTATATACTATTTAATTTAATTAAATTAGTTAATTAATTTTTATATTATATCTAATATAAACATAAGAGGAAGTGCATATGTATATAAAATTAACAACAAAGTTAGACAAAGTTCCCAAGATTTTATTTTATTTTGTCCTATGCCTATATTTTTTTTTGGTATAAAAGAGAGCTAAAGTCTATTATCAAAAAATCTATATCATGAGGGGATTAAATATTAAACTATTAGTGAGAAATAACAACTCTAAATATAGAAGGCATAAATATAATATTGCTATAATAGTTAGACCTTCTACTACCTTATTTTACTTTCTTGAGACCTATTGAAGTTTCAGCCTTTGAGGTAAGCTTTGCGTCTGTTCTATGCCCATATCATTCTATGTAAAGTTTATTTCAGTCCGCAACCTCAATTTAGTTTGGACCTTGGATTGTTTCTTTTGTTACAAATGGACCTTGGATCTGATCATCCGAATTGTTTGTTCCTCTCATGTCTATATAAATACAGGCCCAAAACCAGTTCCCTAATTTCAATTTTTAACTCAGATAATTGTATCCATCGTATATCATCTGTAGATTTAGTTAAAAAAAAAATAAGATATATAACTATTTAAAATATATTCGATCTCTAAAAATATTATTTTATTATAATTCCAATTATTATACTTGAGTAGTTATCCTAACTCCTAAGTACCTAGATTTATATTTGAGATTAATAGACGGTTTGCCCTGCCCGATATTGATATCGTCTAAGAGAAAGGGAGATTTTATCCTAACCTTAGATGGTGGACAAGTCCAATCCCTTTTTAAAAAATTTTAACCAAAAAAAAACTCACGTAATTGTACAACAAACAAAAAATTCAACTCATGTGAAATAATTTAAGTTGTTAGGCTATCTCTTTAAATCTTCTATAAATACTCTTTAAGTTGTAAAATTGTGTTCTGATTTTAGTAGAATAATAATGTTAAATTTATCTAATTTTTTTATATATAAAAAAAGAAATAATTTAAGTTGAATTATTATGTTAGTATTCAAATTACCCATGGGTGGGATAAATTTTCAAGGAATTATGAAGCTCAAAACCCGATAGTACATATCTTTGAGCAAGCATAAGAAGAAAGGCAGTAGATCTAATATTTTTGAGCAGATAATGCAAAATTCATCTATAAATTTTGTAATTGAACTCATTCCCAGATGTAAAATGATGACTGTCTCTAAAACCTTCAAAGGAATCATATTAACGGCCAATCGCTCCTAATTCTAAAGTTTAGAGAGCATTATGTGCATTGTTATTACATGCGGTTACTTAATTAACGGCCACTCTCTCCTAATTCGAAAGTTTTATATTTTCTCAAACACTAAAATTTGGAATGAAAAGCCAGCAACCAAACAAGAAATTCACCCCTTAGTCTGACACTACATGACAGGAAGGAGCTTAAACCCAGAAAACAGGGCACAAAACTGGTTAAGGACATAGAAAGAGAAGGTTTCACCAACCACGATCATCTCTGTTATTCATCAGCTTGATTCTCTGCACCCTCCATCTGCGCTACTTTCTAGTCCTTGTTGATCAAAATATGAAATTACGGCCTGGAAGTTTCTTTACATTTCCACATCTCCGGTCTCGGAGCTCATATACAGGTTCGTCGAACTCATATGGATCCTTCTTTGCGTCAACAAGCCACACAAGAATCCTGGTGACTTCATACTCTTGTTTCCCGCCAATTCTCTCACTCCGTTCCAATCTTTTAGCGCTGTTGAGGCTGAGGACGATGATGAAGTTGATGATTCTGCGTCGTCCGATAACTCCATAGAATCGGCGCAAGAATTCTTACAAGATTCGCTGGACAGCTCGTCTGCGTGCTTCGATTTCGACTTTTTCTTGTCATCATAGTGTTTCCCGCGGTGGTGGGCTTTTTTTCCCATGAGGTCTCTGTACCCTATCGCTGAAATTCCATTCAATGCCGGGAAATCGGAACCTTCTAGCACCATCGCACCAATGTTCAAGACGCCCTGGAAACTCCCCGAGGGACGGCGTATCTGGAGTGCGCAAAAGGACGGGGTCCTGACGGAGTCGCCGTCGCTATCACTACCGGAGCGGAGAATGTTACTGACGAGAAACCGCACGGTGCCGATCAAATGATCGCGTAGAAGGCCAACGGAGTAGACGGCCACGGAGACTGCGGATGTCTCGCTGGCGAGGAATTGCGGCGAGACGAGGAAGAGGAACCTGTCGTTCCAGGTAGGGTTCTCGCCACCGATATGATCGACACGGGTTCGGAGCTTGGTGAGAGGGTTGACCCAGGTGACGGCGTAGGTTTGCAGACTTCGCCGAGGTGACGTAGGCGGTTTGAGATCTTGTGCGGAGATCAAGTTGACCTCCAGGACTTGATGCGACTCCGGCATCGTGTGTTCTTTCTTTTTCTTTCAGTGCAAAGCTTCTACAGCCATATTTCTCCGATAGCCGGCGAAATCAAGAGCTGAGATAATTCAAAGAAGCGGAGTCGGAAGAATTAGCGGGTAGGATTCTCACAGACGGGGAGCGGAGAGAAGGGAAGTGAGGGGCAAGAAAGAACTTGTTTTGTATGCAACGGATTTTTGAGACGAGGGAAAAGTGTGTATTGGCATTTTGGGAAAGTTCTTCTTCCTCTTGTTTTTATTTTATATAATAATTTTTGAGAAGGGTGAATTATATGTATTTATCTCTTGTTAGATTATTTTAAAAAATTATATAAATTTAAAAAAAAATGTTAAATTCAACTATAATTTAAGAATATTTTTTTTTATTTTTTTGACTATTTAAGAGTTAAAAAGACTACATATGTACTAAAATTAGAATAATAATAAAGTAATACTCTATATAGCTTAAATACACTATATATCCTATACTTGAAATGATTATATATCATTTATATAAACCCACCTATCAATTGTAGGCTTTTTTTTTGTATATAAGTTTTTAAAAAGTGGTTAGACTCTTTCATGATTTAAGGTTAGGGTGAAATCTTATTTTTTTTATATGCGATACTAATATCAGGTATAATGAGTTATCTATTATACTCAAATATAAATTTCAGTATCTATAAGCTATAATATTTTTATAAATGCTACCACTAGAACACAACAAAACGCCACACTTTTACAGGCTATTTTTTTTTGGTTGTCTACTCGGTTCATCAGAGCTTTGCCCTGACTACATCCGGATCTAACCCGTGTCGCGCACCTGGCTATGGTGGGTGAGTCTCCCAATGGGGATTTCTGCATATGCCAATGCTCGAACTCGAGACCTCACTTAAGCGATACCGAGCCGCTTACCACTCGAATCAACCCCGTTGGTTTTTTACAGGCTATTTGATTTTATGTATCTCCTTGCGGGCCTGCATGACTAAACTAGGATAAAGTGGGCTTAGGCCCAAAGTAGATCTAAAAAGCTGAAATTATTCCAATTTGTTTCACTCAATATATTTAAAATATAAAGAAAATAAAAATAATTTATGATTTGCATAATTTATTGAATTAATTGAAAAATTAATTTGGAATATACTGATTTGATATTAGTTTCACTCTTTATAATTAAATATATTTTTATTTTAATCATGTAAATTTAAAAATCTTGTAATAAATAAATTTTATACCCAGAAAAAAGTATTAATTAAAATAGTAGTGGACAGTCACGGGGGCTATATATATAGTCACACCTTGGATGAAGATTATCCTTAGCCGTCATATGAAGAAGACCTGAATCTCTGAACAAATAATAATCGAAGAATTCAAATAGAAAAGAAGCAATTGAATCGAGCCACTTGGTAAAACACACTAGCTATTGCAACTGAACAAAGAGTTCACACACTCCCTCCTATGTTATTTTCGTCTACAGAAAACATTCACTTTTAAGATTACATTGCAACCCCAGCAATACCCTCTTGTAACTGATTATTTGACGATTTCTTCAAAAATGGCTTGGAAGTAGTTGGCCTGCAATGTACTGTCTTTAATCTCTTCTTTGCTAATTTCTTCTCCCAGTCTTTCAACCTCCCTAACAAATTAGATATTACAGTTAACTGTTCATTCCCAGCTTCAAGCAACTTCTACATCATCTTCCTTAACTTCTCATTCTCCTCAATTAAGTTATTGTTATCAGTATCCATTTCCCCATCTTGCTTGGGAAGGGGCACTTCTATTAAGAGAGGTGATGTCAAACGCTGTTCACCCATTTTCTCAGACAAACCTTCTTTGTTCTCAGCATCAACCTCAATTGCCTGCTCAGATTGTCCCTCCTTGTCCTCAACTTCTTCCTTTGGTGTTTGATACATTTGCTTTTGTTGCCAAGATATACAAAAGGAAGAAACATGGAGAGGGTAAGATTCCTTTTGTGGTTCAGGAGGTTGACCCAATTTGTGATGCTGAAATTGAGAAAGAAACGTGAGACTAGGTGGTTATAAACTTTATGTCTAGCTGCTACTTTTTATTGTCTTACTTTTGACTTTATTTTGGGAGGTGTGCTATGCACTTTTGATAGTATATAGTAGCAGGTATCTCGTGGGGAAAGGGCATTGTTTTTTTTTGGGTGAAGACCTTATTTGGAGAGGCTGATCTCTTGAATACCAGAGGGACTTTAGCACTAAGAGAGTACAACACTGTCTTGTTGTTTTGAGTCTGTATTCTATCCTAAGGGGTTAACCAAGAGTGTGGGTTTAATCTTACTTTGTAATCCTGTTGATTTATATCAACATGAGTTCAGTATTATGCCGATTTGCAAGTTTCTTGTTGTAAATTTATGTTTCTAGGACATGTTATATCAATTGGTATAAGAGTAGGACTATCCTAAAGTTCTATAGGCAGCAATGGAGAGGAGAGTAGCAGATGAGGTGCAGGAGCTGAAGGAAATAGTAGGAGGATTAAGACAAGGCATGAAGGAAGTCAACACCAGGCTAATTGCTGAAATGAATGGGGTTAAAGAAACAATGCTAAAAATGCAAGAGATTTTGTCCCAACTAGTGGAAAGACAGGGGAATAGGTAAGATACTTGGGCTAATGAGACTGGAACCCTAAATAGAGAAGAAACATCAGAGACACCGAAAGATCAAGGCGGAGAAAAGGGGAGGTTGAGGAAACTGGAATTAAAGTGTTTGAAGGAGAAGACCCGTTGGGATGGTTTTCACGTGTTGAGCATTACTTCATCCTGAACTCAGTGGGTGAGTCAGAGAAGCTCGAGGCAGTGGTGGTATGCCTGGAAGGCAAAGCCCTCAACTGGTACCACTATGTTGAGATTCGAACACCAGTTCGAAGTTAGTTAGAATTTAAATAAGAGCTATTATACCATTTCCACCCATCGCAGCTGGGGGACGAATATGAGATGTTGGCACTGAAACAAGAAAAGACAGTTCTAGAATTGGTTGAGGAATTTGAGAGATTATTTGCCTCCCTCAAGGATGTACCAGAAGAATGCTTGATGGGAGCTTTTAAAAATGCGCTAAAGCCGTAAATTAGGGCATAACTTTGATTGGTCAATGTGATGTCCTTGCGTGAGCTCATCCAAATTGCGCTGTATGTTGACGAGAGAAAAAGCATGCTTAAAAAGGCAAGGGAAGGGAGAGATTTCAAGACTCAACGATATGCATCTGGACCCAATGTGGATTGGGCTTATACCCAGCCCATAAGGATTCCCCAAACCAATGAGCCCATATGAAATAACTCAGTAGCTACTGGGCATTCAAACCTGATGAAAAGAGCTGAGACGAAGGCAACATAAATCAAAATAGCAAGCCACTCGTCGAGTAACACCATGACCAGACAGGGGTGGAAGGCTCATCGACTGCCAGAAGCTAAGTTGAACCGAAGAAGAGAACTCGGGCTATGTTACAAGTGTGGCGACAAGTACAACCTAAGCCATGTTTGCAGAAATAAAAGCCTGCAGGTCATGATTTTAGAAAAGAAAGATGGAGGGAACATGGAAAATGAAGAAATAGTAAGGGAGGAAGAAGAGGAAATTTCGGAAGACCTATTTGCTGCCACCCACATGGAGCTGTCATTAAATTCCACGGATGGTTTTGGGGACAATCACACCATGAAAATTAGAGGAAAAATACAAGGTAGGGACACTGTATTACTGATAGACAGTAGGGCATCTCACAACTTTATATCAGAAGAATTACGAAAGAACCTTGAGCTACCTGTAGACGAGATTTCAGAATATAGAGTCACAGTTTGAGACGGTTATTCCCTCCGATGCAAGCAAAGATGTAAAGACATTTATTTTCCAGGTACAAGTGCTGAGTATTAATCAAACTTTCTATCCTTTTCCATTAAATGGAGTGGATGCAGTGCTGGGAATGGAATGGTTAAAATCCTTAGGTGAGGTCAAAATGAATTAGAATCAGCTCACTATGAAGATTGACAATAAGCCTAACCAGATCTGTCTGCAAGGGGACCCTTCCTTAACTAAAGCCCAAGTGACCCTCAAGTCACTAGTTCGGTCATTCCGTAAATAGGGAAAGGGTTATTTGGTTGAATACAGTGGGATGGTAGCTGAGGAGGAGAATCACGAACATAAGAGAATTGAAGTTATTAGGCTGCCAAAAATTCAAGAGATGTTAGAAAAATTTCCATAAATGTTTCAAGCTCTTACGGGACTGCCACCCTCACAGGTGAGGGAGTATGCTATCCCAATTAAACCTGGAAAGCAACCACCAAATGTTCGACCTTACTGTTATCCCCATTTGCAGAAAAATGAGATTGAAAACATGGTAAAGGATATGTTGGACAGCGAAATCATTTAACCAAGCACCAGTCTGTTCTCGAGTCCAGTCTTGTTAGTCAAGAAAAAAGATAGAAGTTGGAGATTCTACGTGGATTATAGAGCTCTTAATAAGATTATAATCCCATACAAGTTTCCCATCCCAGCCATTGATGAGCTATTGGACGAGTTGAAAGGAGCCATTGTGTTCTCAAAGTTAGACCTCAAATCAGGGTATCACCAAATCAAGATCAAAGCTGGAGATAAGCATAAAACTGCATTTAGGACACATGAGGGACATTATGAGCTCAAACTTATGCTTTTTGGGTTGACCAATGGACCCTCAACTTTCCAGTCATTGATGAATGAGGTATTCCGAAAACACTTGCGTAAGTTTGTGCTGATTTTTTTTGATGATATACTTATATATAGCAGTGATTTGGATTCTCATTTGGAACACTTACATGCGGTACTAACTCTCTTGAGAGAAAATTAATTGGTGATTAACCTAAAAAAGTATAGCTTTGCTCAACCAAGGATTGAATATCTTGCCCATATTATTTCAAATGAAGGAGTTCAAGCAGATCCTACCAAGGTGGACAGCATGTTGAAATGGCCTAAGCCTAAGAATGTGAAATCCCTATAGGGATTCCTAGGGCTTATTGGGTACTATCAACGCTTTGTGAAAAAATATGGTAAGAAATTTTTTAATATAAGACGTATTCAATTAATTTGATTATAGTAAGAAAATTAATTGATATAATATTTTTTTTCTAAAATATTATAATCATATTCCTTAATTTTCCTCTTTCTTTCTTATTTAATTATTGTTAATAAAATATTAATAAAAATAATTTAAAAAATTAATAAATATAAAAAATATATTTTATATCTAAATGTAGTTAACTTTCTAATTACGTTGGACTCTAATTAGGCTGGGTAGTAATTAAAACTGCTTCCTTTCTTTAGAACTGCTATCAAGGTAAGGTAGAGATATTTGACAGTCGTGGCAATCCTACTGTTGATGTTTGTTAATTAATAGTTTCACTTTCTCCATCATCCTTTCTTTCTATCCTTTTGACTCTGTCTCTGCTTCATCAGTTTGTTGGTGTTTTTTCGAATCAGCTCAATTATTTATTGTAAATGATTCGTCTGCCTTTGGTTCATTGGAGTATATAGTCATTTAAAAATTTAAATAGAATGTTTCTCATCTTTCTTACTTTGTTTTTAATTTTTTTTAAGGAGAGATTTTTTTTGTTACAAATTTTTTTAAAAAGGGGTTAAGTTTACCCATGATCTAAGGCAGAGCAAAATCTCCCTTCCTCTTAGGCAATACTAATGTCAGGTAGGATAGACCGTCTTTTATCTTTAGACATAAATCTAAACACCTAAGAATTATGATACTTCTCCAAACGTTGCGATTATAACTACAACAAAATAGTACTTCTTAAAAATTGAACACATTTTAAATAGTATTATATTTTATCTTTTTACCAGTTAAATTCACAAATATAATTGTTTTAGAGCGGTCATATTCGGAAGAGATGATAGGGTTTTCTGATTTATTTTTTTTCCAAAAAATAATCGTTGAGGCCCAATCAGGTTTAGGGCTGATTTCTTTTTCTTTACTACTGTTGAGTCCCAATCATTTTGGGCTGATTTGGGCCCTGATAGGCCTCCTTTTGTTATCCGCAAACCTTTATAGGCGTTACCATCCTCAACGCATCGCTTTTCCCCTTCGCTGCTCTCCCACGGTGGCTCCAAAATCAGGCAAGCTGTGCTCAGATACTTAAGCAGTTTGCGAAAGTCATCGGATCAGTGTTCCAACGATTTTCGTAGTCTGAATCATCAATCTTCTCTTGAGTATCTCCTTGTGCTTCTCAAACAAAAGAGATGGGTAGAGCGAAAAAAGGCCCCAAGTTTGCGGTCATGAAGAAGCTCGTCACCTCCAAAGCAATCAAAAAGTGAGATACATATTCTTTTTTTCTGGGCCTACTCCTTAGAGTTTCATAGTTATTTAGTATTTATGATTTTTTCCTGGGCGTAAATTTTATGTTGTGTTGAATTCAGCTATAAAGAAGAGGTGTTGAACCCTAATAAGAAAGACCTTAGCAAGGAAAAGCTGCCCAGAAATGTGTAAGCACTCATGCTGACTACTCTTTGAATGTTAAAACCTTATAATTATGATACTTTTTTTTGTGACCTTTGTTTTAATTTTTTTGATGAAGCCCTTATTATCCTTCGGCGCTGTTCTTTGCACACAACACTGAATTGGGACCTCCTTATCGTATTTTGGTGGACACCAACTTTATCAATTTCTCCATTCAGAACAAAGTGAGTGCGCCTTTTTATTTATTTTTTTATCGCGGCTATATTAACTTGATTATCCACGTGTGATTCTAAGGGAATGGTGAGGTGTCTCACATAAACTTTTTCTTTTGCTGTAGTTGGACTTGGAGAAGGGAATGATGGACTGTTTATATGCAAAATGTAAGTTTTAAGCAGGCCGCTATCTGTCTCGTGTTAATTTATTCATTTGGTGAAGTTTGTGTGACGGTAGAGTTCTGGGTTCTAATCCATTTATTAGCGATATAGTCGCTTTTATAGCCCTTTTTAGGGTGTAAAAGATACTATTGATCGTTTCATTTCTGAATAACATTTTTTCTCGTTTGTATTTTGGCATCCAGGTACTCCTTGTATCACAGATTGTGTGATGGCAGAACTTGAGAAATTAGGCCAGAAATATCGTGTGGCTCTCAGGTAGATGTTATCTTCTTCTCTTATACACAATACATTATTTGATTGTTGTATATTCCCATATCATAGCTGCAATTGTAAGATCAAAATTATTATTTGCATCCCGTGCATGTCCTGGCTTGTTGCATGTTTATAGTTTACTATTTTGAGTTATTTGCTTATGCTTTGGCTTAATTTCACTTTGTCCTTTGCAATTTTGAATTGTCATTTTGCTCACGTAAGGTTTATATCTTCAGTTTATTGTCTACTTCATAATGATAAATGCATGAGTTGAATGTGACTGTGTTCCTAAATTCCTTGAAACAGTTACACCAATGCTGGTACTAAAAGGGCTAAGCCACAATGAACCAAATAACAGTTTTGAACCCACAAAATGATAGCTGATAAATCCACCGAGTTTCTCTAATTATATCTTCCTTATCGCAGTTTTTTGCCACCATCCTTTTTCATAGGGTAATTGTTGAGCATTTTTATCCTATAGGCAATCACATTGCTCGTAGTGAATAGAAACTGCTAACTCTTTTGTTTTAGTTCATTATTTGAGTAGCTGATTTGTCAAATATTGTTCTATGTGGCAGAATTGCAAAGGATCCCCGATTTGATAGGTTACCCTGTACTCACAAAGGGACCTATGCAGATGATTGCATTGTTGAGAGAGTTACTGAGGTGTGATTTATTTTGTAATTTCTATTTAATTTTCTTTTCAGAAACACCTGGATAAAACTCGATTATTATAGTTTTCTTTGTTTTTGCTGAGATTTTAAATGTATTCTATTATCTATAATAATCTTTAATTATTGAGCTGTGAAGAACCATCTGTATACTGTATTTATTTCATGCATTAAGGGTTTATGGGGATGGGGCTAAGAATAATGGTATGACTTATCAGTACCCACTTAGTACTTAAACATTTTATCCTATTCATCACGAAGCATTTTGTTGGATGCAGTTTAGGTGCTTCATTGTTGCAACATGTGATCGAGACCTGAAGCGAAGGATCCGTAAGGTAAAGCGAAGAATTGTTATTCTACCTTCCATTGTTGAAATTGGACCTTAATGTGTGAACTTGGTTTTGGTGCAGATTCCTGGTGTACCAATCATGTACATCACTAAACACAAGTATTCAATTGAGCGATTGCCTGAGGCAACAATTGGGGGAGGTAAATATATATTTAGAAGCTTTACTTATAAGAAGGATACTTTTTTCTTTTTTAAAAAAACTGAGTCTGCTTGTTTGGTTGACTTGCCCTATCTTGTATTTTAAGCCTGTTTGATGATGAGATGAGCAAAAGCTCCTGGTAGTTAATGAACTGGAATAAAACAAGAGACTTGGGTAGTTGATAAACAAGTTCCTGATTATCTAGTCAGTAGTCGTGAATAGAAAATGATAACTAATCCACTGGGCAATTTAAGACTCTTTTGGAAGTTATTTTTTAGGCATTTTTACTATCTCTACCTCTACTAAGCTGACTTCACTTTTGTGGTTCTCAATGCAGCTCCAAGAATCTGATTATGTGGGTTGAGGGTTAATCCATAATAGATGATAGAAGCTAATCTCTATTGATGGGAGCTCGATTCAAGTTAATCTCCTGGGTTTTCCCATAATCTTTGTTTTGTTACTTATAGTTTTGGGGTGGGGTTGGTGCAGAGACGTAGTTTTTTTTTCTTTTTAATGTAACGGAACACAAAGCGTATATAGATAGATGTATTACGTCACTTAATATGACGCCTTACTATTCTTTTACAGTCATTGTTTTTGGTTGAAAATGATGATAATGAAGATTCCATATTTCGTTATGGAAAATTTGAAGCATGTTGGTATCTACAGATACCAGGTTGATTTAACTGATAAATTGGAATATTGCATACGAGCAAAAAGCTTATACGAATGGTGACCGTTGTACTACATAAGTTATGTTGGACGTAAACGTAATGCCGGATAATAAAATACTCTACTTTAGAAGATCTCAAATTCTCAATTAAATAGTTTTTTGAGTGGATTAATTTTTAAAAAAATCCTCCAGAGAAACTAAATGCGATCGAGCGATCGAAGCTGTCTTACAAGATTTCTTGTCCTGATTGAGCACTCCGTTGCTAATGAATTAGATGGTGGCAAGAGTACTGGTCTCGAAATGCTTGGAGCAATCTCTGTATATGCACGCGTTAGGGCCTGCGAGAGAACAAAAAGACGAATCTGTACATTAAAATCCATGAACCAATTATGTATGTTTGCCGAAACCCTCAATTAAATAGTTTTTTTTAGTGGATTAATTTTTTAAAAAAATCTTTTTGACTAAGTAACGACATTTTTGTCCATATTATTTTTATAAATTAATAAAAACCTGGTTTTCAATTGGCATTTTCAAATTTCGTATGCTTTATTATTATTTATTATTATTATTATTATTCTATTTTTTCCCTCAAGACAGTCATTATTCTTTTAAAAGCCCCAAAGTGTCACTATGCCGATCTGATTTTATTACAAATTATAATTGAAGTTTTGTGCGCGGATATGCATTATTTCCTAGTATTACAAATTTTTACTTATAAAATAAAAAATTAAAAAATAGTGATATTTAAAGTTTTAAACCTTGGTATGAGAATGACGGTGTCACCAGATTGAGGCACAAGCGCGCTCAAACGCGGGCCACGAAGAGAAGAATGAGCGCGACGAACGCTGTTCACTCGATTGCGCTTTCGCATTTGCCGACGCAGGCTTCATCTTCATCACAGGCTGTGCTACACAGCACCTGTCACCTTCTTCACTCCAAGAAGGAAGCTTCAACTTACAAGCCTCTTATTCCCGCTTCTGTCTGCAACCATGATAGCAGAGTCATCATCATCAACTCCAATTCTTCCTCAACCACCACCCCTACTTCCGTTGTATCCTCCGATGCTACTGATACCGTGTTGGATTTGGGAGTTATAAAGAAAAATTGCCGTAAGTGGCAGTGGAAGGTTCAGTATGCAATCAATTATTTTGTTTCTTCTGATTTAGATTTACCTCAGTCATCGCCTACCGGTCCTCCTTTGCTCCTTGTTCATGGCTTCGGTGCATCGATTCCTCATTGGCGCAGGTAATTGGGTACATTCCCTGGTTTATTTATTGTTGTTGTCAATATTGCTTCATATCCACCCATTTCTTTTGCAAGTTATTATCCATGTTTACCACTTTCTTGTGGTATATTAATAGCCCCAAGAAATAAACTAAATAATATTCGCACATGAGAAGACGATGGATTAATGTGTCTAGAAGATGTAATCGTTTCACTTTTGCTTCAAATCATGCCCAGTAAGATCATTTGTCATCAACTGAAATTCCATATCACCATTTATGATGCTCTCCTAATTTATAAACAGTTACTTTAATTGCACTAGGAAATAGTTCCTGACTAGAATTACCGATCACCCTCTTATAGCAAGGTTCAGAATACCCTTCAAGTGATCTGATTCCTAACTATAATTACCGATCATCCTCTTGCAGTAACATCAATTATTTCTGCGTTTGACAGCCAAAAGTGGATAAAGTGAAAATTGTATGCTATTAAGTACCTTTAGGCTTTTAGCATCATTATATCCTAGTCAGGACTCATGGACTAGCATAATTCCTCCAATAGATGACACAATTTCTTCTGTTATTGGCTTTCCTCTGTGTGCGCATTCAATACATGAATCGCTAAATATTTTAGATGTGAAACAGGACAAGATAGGGGAAGGCTCGGCAATGTATATATATCCTACACAAGTGTAGTCTTTTCAGTCTTGTAAATTTTTCATATATATTTTTTCCAACATGTTTGAGGCTCTTTCAGGAATATCATGACATTAGCTCAGAATCATACTGTTTATGTCATTGATCTTCTTGGTTTTGGGGCATCTGATAAGCCTCCGGGCTTTTCGTATACCCTGGAAACTTGGGCTTAGGTAACCCTTTGTTGAGTTTTAGTTGGACATTAACTCATCCACATTGCAGATTTACCATGCTGATCCAGCTTTCACTACAAACAGATGATCCTGGATTTCTTGGATGAAGTTATTCAGAAGCCAACCGTATTAATAGGGAATTCTGTTGGTAGTCTTGCTTGTGTTATTGCTGCCTCAGGTATGTTTGGCATACACCTCAAGTCGAATCATTATTTCTCTGTCAAACGGTGAGACAGGTAGAATTAGCATCAGAAACATCTTGTATGCCTTATTTCTTCATTATAGTCCCCAACCAGATTCAGGTCAGATTCTTGTTCGAGGACTTGTTCTGTTAAATTGTGCTGGTGGTATGAACAATAAGGCCATAGTCGATGACTGGAGAATCAAGCTATTATTACCTTTGCTTTGGCTGATTGATTTTTTATTGAACCAAAAGGGAATTGCTTCAGCAATTTTCGAGCTTGTTAAACGGAGGTATTTTTTCTAAATTGGGCTGTAATTACTTTCAAATTCTAGAATAATCAATCTAAACATAATGCATTGCATGCTTGGATGCAAAGAAAACTTGAGGGACATATTGTTGTCTGTGTACGGAAATAAGGAGTCTGTAGATGAAGAACTAGTGGAGATAATATACTACACTATGTTGCTTTTAATATTGAATAAGACTTTTGCTATAGTTCCTTTCATATCAGATTTTGCAATAAATAAGCAAAAGGTGTAAACATTCAATCAAACAGATTGCTTACATATAAATGACTTGGCATTTTGGCTCTGCATATGCAGATTATTAGAGAACAGGCAAAGATGCGTTTGTTTCCATAGTAACGGGGCCACCAGGGCCTAATCCGGTGCAGTTGATGCCAAGAATCTCCATGCCTGTTTTAGTTTTATGGGGAGATCAAGACCCTTTTACTCCAATTGATGGTCCTGTTGGCAAATACTTTTCTTCATTGCCTTCTCGACAAGAAAACGTGAAACTCTTTATGCTAGAAGGGGTTGGACATTGTCCCCATGATGACAGACCTGGCTCCGTCCATGAAAAGCTCCTTCCCTGGCTGGCCTCTCTTCCAACTTCATAGCTATGTGCGCTTTGAATCACATGCTCGATCATGGAGGATTGGAGGGGACCCAACTTGCAAATGCTTTAACCAGATGTTAGACATAAGAAAGAAATATTCTTCCATATGACCAACAAAAATAGCTGAACTAGCCATTTACTTGGCATCTCTGTGTTGATCATGTTGTTCCTATTCATCTCAAGTAGCATCTTTGGAAGTTAGACAACATGGGATAATAATACACCATAAACTTATAAAACATGGGATTGAGGTTTTCTTGTTTTGGTTCTGCTTTTTTCCGCCTAATTTCATTTTTGTGTAAAATCTAAAATTTTTCCAAAAAGGAAAAAGACTAATTATCATTTATTTATAGTTGTTATTTACAAAGAGTCGTAATAGGAAAAAAACACTAATATCTACATATTTAATAATGTTACGATCAGCATATAATTTTTTATAGATAAGTATTCCTTAAAGTAATTTGTAATCTAATTTATTGAATTGAGGACCGAGCAAACACGTTTTTGTTTTTTTTTTGCAACTACACTTGAGGTTCAAATATTCCAGTAAAAAGAGTGTAATTTATTATAAGAAAATAATAAATACATTTTGACCCACAAACATGATACGAAACATGAAAAGCCTACTAGAAGATGCATTCTAATCCGAACTCAAAAGTAAGCCAATACCAGAACCGCCACGAACGAGGGACATCAGAGAGGGCGGAGGCTCGGAGGATTTTCTGCTGCGCCGGCAACAATGGCATATCAAAACCTCTGTAAATCAAGTATTGCTATAAGACTGGGCAGGACTAGCGATTCTCTCTCTGTGATTTGCAGTTCTCACCATCATCCTTTTCATCCTCGTCACGCTTCTCCTTCCTTCTCCTCTCATCTTCTTTCTTCCTCATCCTCATCATCTTCTTGCTTCCTCAAAGCCTGCACTATATCGTCTTCAATTACCTTAACAGCTACAAGCAGGACTTCCCTCTGGTTACTGCAACAACATCCACATCACCACCGTAGCTTGCTCTGGCGCTTGAATTACAGTAATGCTACAAATGCTTCTGTCGATCCTGGTACTGAAGGTTTGGGTAAAAGGTACTTGGAATTGACGGACGAAGAACTCATGCGGCAGTGCGAGATGGATACCTTCAAGTCTTCTGGTCCTGGTGGTCAGCACCGAAACAAGCGCGAGTCTGCAGTTCGCCTCAAGCACATTCCCACTGGTATTATTGCTCAGGTTATTTCCCATTTTTTCCTTTCCTATCTATCACCTTTTCGATTTCGTTTTGAAACTTATTCACAAAATGCGTCTCTTGCATTATTCTAGGCTGCTGAGGATCGATCACAGCACAAGAATCGTGCATCTGCCT
This sequence comes from Leucaena leucocephala, assembly GCA_037074615.1. Classification (NCBI taxonomy): domain Eukaryota; kingdom Viridiplantae; phylum Streptophyta; class Magnoliopsida; order Fabales; family Fabaceae; genus Leucaena; species Leucaena leucocephala. The sequence goes on along the minus strand of CM073558.1, from coordinate 988,788 downwards.
TAACTCGACTCCGTGTTCTGATAGCTCTTAATGGTATTATTGCGTTGCCTTTCCAATTTGACTGTGTTTAATTTGTAGTCCTGAAAATCTTGGGGGTGTCTTCTTGTTTTGTTATGTAATAACTGGAGTTAAATGAGTTCTTAATTCTTATTTGATTTTCTCATATTTGTGACTAACTTGACCAAAATATGTTTAGTTTCTACTGCTGATTAACAATAATTTTGCTGATAGATATGAATTAATCTTTTGAGCTAGTCAGGAACACTGTGGATATCGATGCTTATTCCCCACCTCAAGAGCTTCTGCAAATACTTCCCGCCAAGTCATCCATTAGAGGATCGGATTGTGGTCCTCGAATTGGACCAAACAACCCAAAATTTGTCCTGGCATGTCTCTTTGTGCAATGCGCATAGTTGATACTCATTTCTTCCTTTTCCTCTTAATAACCAATCTACAGAACCAGTAATAGTTGAGGTCCTTTTCCACAGGGAATGCAAGCTTTATTGGATCTCATTTTTGCAGTTGAGGGATCTGTCTCAGAAGCTGCAAAGTTTCTCGGGTACATTTTATGCTTAATTTTTTTTTTTACTTTTTCCCTATAAATTATCGCTAAGAAATTGGATATAGGATGGTGAACAAATTGATGTTTAGTTGAAATGAATTGAAATTTACTGAAGAAAATATGTACTGTAGTTTAGTCCTTATTTAAATACAAGCATTTGATGTCTGCTTCTTTAGGCTGTCCTCGTACAGTGAAGATTTGGTTTAAACATGAACGTGATATATTACAAGCCCCTACATCCCTGTTAGACTTATTTGAACGTTTTCATGTTTAATATGGCATGATAAAATAAACGACTGTCTTTCCTGTTAGACTTATCTGAGCGTTTTCATGTTTAATATGGTATTTAATTTAAATATTGCAGATTAAGCACAGGGGCATTGTCACGGTTGATCCTATCAGATGATTCTCTTAGAATGGCAGTAAATGAGTTTCGGGCATCAATGGTAAACTTAATGGCTTCTTCAGAATATATCAGTAATTATCTAATTTGTTTGCAATCTGATTTGTACAATAGTAGGAAGTTACTTCTTTTAATAAAAATAAAAAATTCGACCTCTTCATTTTGGGAATAAAATCAGTGAGCAAAAATATGAGCCATAATGAAGTATATGGAAGGCATTAGTCTTAGTGGCCTAGCAACATTTCTGGATAAAATGCAAAGGGTCGAGGGGTTTATTTATTTTAGCAGGAGAAGAAATATTATCTGGGAGAGCGAAGATACAAATAAAGAGAATACTTCACAGCAACATGAAAGTATTGGAACCGTAACTATTGTCTGCGAGAGGGAACATACGAATGAAGAGAATACTAAGCACAAGAGGGATTGTAATTTTGAATTTTTGACATTATTCTATCATTTGATGAGCTCTTATATATGCAATGCACCAGCTTTTTGTTTTTCTATTAACAGTCTTTACTTCCTGAAGAGATGCACACTTTTGACAGCTAGTAACAACGAATCATTTTCCTGGATCATTAACAGGGTATGAAGCCTCTTAAGTAGGAATTCACAAATTGTTATTATGGACGCAGGTACAGTTATTCTTTCTATCACAATTATAGTTAAATGGTTCTATTTGGTTTCAAATTTTGAACTCGAGATCTCTTCCTTTTTATATATTATTGAGACACCAAGTTGAAGCCATTTTTTTGGCCAATCAGCAGATACCTATCACTGAGTGTATTATCTGTTAATATAATATAAATAACTGACTTGAAAACTCACCAGGCCGTGGGTTGGGACAAGGAGCTCAATGGGAGGAAACTGAAAAGTTGAGAACTTGGCCAGCGAATTGTTGAATGATGCAGAATCAATGCCATGGTAATTCAAATGGTCTCAACAATTACCATGTTCTGCATAATTTGAGATGACTGTCATTATCCTCCAAACTAACTTTGAAGAACTCGCACTCGAAAGCTTTGAGCACTAAATTAGGTGCCTTTTCCTTGCTTAGAAACTCTTGTTCTGCTGCTTCTGTCAATCCCAGTTAATCTAGGTAAAGTCATTCATATAGACGTGTACCCAAAAAATATGTAGTTCATATAGATAAATATTTACTTATTGCTCGAACAAAGCATAACCAGTTTTATTTCCTAAATGTAAGTGATGAATGAATAATCCAGATTCCGTCGTATATGAAGCTCAAGATTGCCAAGAATCATATGGGGCTGTTTATGATTAGCGGAGCCGTGTTTCATTCTCAAAATAATGAATCGAGGGAAAATTTCCCGCCAAATATAACCGTTACAAAAGCAAACCCAACAGAAAACGAACTCTCATTTCCCTTACCCCTTCGAATCAACGTAGTATTGCCCTTTTTCCCCCTTTTGGCAACTTCATAAGTCCATTTCGATATGTTAATTTGACCCCAAGAAAAAGAGTTGAATGGAGGGCAACAACGTGATTCTCTCTAGTTTGTATCTGTTTTTTTAATTTTAAAAATTTCAACAAAAGCGTAGGTGTAAACTGTATTGTGACAATGAGATAAGTAGACCATATGCTAATTTCTAAATGAAAGGACTACTTTACACATTAGCTATTTATCAGCATCAATGACCAGGAGGATGCAGTTTTTCCCAGTATCAAACCCCTCATTCCCTCAAGACCGATCACATCTGCATTTTTTCCCTTTCCTGATAGGGATATCTAATGAAAATTACATTTATGTGAGAGCAGAAAAATGGGACAAAAGTTACAAAAGAAGAAAAGAATGATCAATCAAGAAACCCATCAAAGTATATATGATTATTCTGTCGGCAAGTTCGAACCTTCCTCCTCTTCTGGCGGAGGCTTCACATACTTGCCTATCCCTTTCTGACGATGTCTCTTCCTCATTCGGTTCAGTTTCTCTATACTTTTCTGTTTCCTTTTCTCCTTCTCCTTGTGTAGTAGATTCCGCTCTCTCTCATATACACCGTGCCAGAAAACTTCCCCTGTTGATGGCCACAGCCAATGGCCACCGGTAGCCTTAGAATCTGATAACTCTGCCAAGTCCTCATCCATGCTCTTCAGCGTGGTGTATGAGAACCATTTGATCCACATATGCCCTTTACAGTTCTTGAAGTTGTGTTGTTCCTGCATTTGACCAGTCTCAGGATTCACATACACCATCCTCCTGGCACTATGGTAGGCCCATACATTTACAAGAAGCTCAAGAAGCCGAGAATAGCAATGCTTATCCTGCTGTATGCAAAATAAGCAGCAAGCTTAATAATGTAATCGATATTTCATTCGATATTTAAAACCTTATTAAAAAAAACCATGCAAAAAATACCTAAGTCATAAAAGGAGTAATTTACTTTTGACAAACTCAAATAACAGCGTCCACTTAAATGGTGTTCACTATACATCTGTACATCCAATGCATCAACAAACATTCTGCACAAAAGATAGTTTCCATCAGTTATTCAAAATTTAAACTAGGGGCAAAAAACTGGTGCAATCTCTCTGTTTTTTTGGTACAACTGACAAAAGGATAAGACATGCAATCATTTGGAGTGTGTTCGATTCCTGGAGAGTACCACTTTGTTGTGGTTTCAGTCGCGACACTTGAGGAGACATCTTAACTCCTAGATACTTAAGTTTACGCTTGAGGGTAATAGACGACTCGCCTTACCCAACATTAGTATCGCCTCGGAGAAAGGGAGACTTTGGTCTGCCATTGAATCGTGAGTGAACCCAACCATTTTCCAAAAATTCTTGTACAAAAAAAAACTGATGCAATCTTGAATACCTTGAGAACATGACAAACTCAAGGAAGGATCTCGTAGGCAAGGCCCAACTGTGCATGACGGGCCAAGGGTCACCATCTACTGGCATTGGCGGTAGAGCATCCAGATCATCTTTTATCCCATACATTATCTTCAATGCCTCAGAGAAAGCAAACCTTCACTCGAACATTAAGTGGAAAAAATCAAGATATATGTCTAACTATATATTTATATGTCTAGATATATATGTCTAAAGATATATGTCTAAATATAATAAGATAAGGCTTATTGTTGTTGTTGTGTATGTCTAAATATCTAAAAACATATAGTTTTTTTTGGGAGACAATAAAGTAAAGGACTTAAACTACCACAGTCAAGGAAAAAATGCAATGGCTTTAAAAGGTCTTACTTTCAATTTCCTGCATTGATGGCATCGCAAAATGCCCAAAAGTAAAGGACTTAAGCTACCACAGTCAAGGAAAAAATGCAATGGCTTTAAAAGGTCTTACTTGCAATTTCCTGCATTGATGGCATCGCAAAATGCCCAAAAGTAAAGGACTTAAGCTACCACAGTCAAGGAAAAAATGCAATGGCTTTAAAAGGTCTTACTTGCAATTTCCTGCATTGATGGCATCGCAAAATGCCCAAAAGTCGTTCTGCAAAGGTTTTCGGACATCCTTATCCATACGAACCCAAAAGTATAGTGCATCCCCATCCCTTTGGGATTGTATAGCATCTAACAGTGCATTTTCAGCAGTTCTGGACAAAAATGCCTGCAAAAGACCCATTTAGATGTCAAACAACCCAGAAAAGAGGCCTATGTGAAATACAAATTTTCGTTTGTTTGAGTTATGTTGTTGCATTTGACCTGCATGCAAAGTATAACAATATGAAACGACAGGAGAATAAAACATTCAAAATAAATGTTTTGGCACAAACTTTACACTTGTTCATTTTCTACAGCTAGAAATTTTAAAATACTTTATCTAATAAGGTGAAAATAGCTTGTTTTAGATACCTTACAGTATCCACAATAAAATCAGTATCCATATATAGTTAACCTAAAGGTAAATATGCACAACCAGCATCAGAACCTTCAAAATTAAGATGAAATTACAACATGGACCAAGGGGGAGAAACTAGTCATTAAAATTTCAATTATTTCAGCCAAAGGGAAAGGGTATCAATGAATAGGCCAAGAAATTACATACCTCCCTTGCAGATGCCCTCCAAGATTGAAACCCAATCCAAGCATTCTTGTGTACACGGTCTATCCTATTTGCAATAGCAAAAACGGCTCCTTAATCACCAAGTATGTCTCGATGGTAAGGATTATTAAGGAGTGGAAGATGAGATGGTGCATCGACATCATCTCTACCAGGTCTTCGACCTTTAGTGGACTGCAAAGAATCAGTATATACCATGCATAACGTTAATAAGTGGCTACTCATTTTTATGAATTCTGAAGAGAAAGTTCTTGTTGGACTGATATAACAACTTATTAAGCTGATAAAATGACAATATATGCACAACTTACCATCCCAATTCCACGGTAAAGAGATTTATCATGAAGAAAAGGCCAGGTTCCTTCCCCAAAGTAAGGTTCATAAATAGTAAGTGGTTGACCTGTCCGCTCAAGTTCTCCTTCATCCCTTTCATGCAAATCATGCTTTGAACGATCAGCCCTTTTAGCATTTCGGTATACTTCCTCCCATGTTCCTCATGACTGCTCTATTCTATCCTTTAGCTGCATTAAATTTCAAAGGACATCACTTAAGTTTTGATTTGCTACCCTCCCCAAGGGGAACGAATAAAGATTTACCTGTTCTTCCTCTCTTCTTCTTCTTGCAATAGCCATCTGAATATTCTTTTCTTCCTCCCAAATTCTATATAAAAATGAATCATTATCAGCAACTGTAACACTATATCTGCTTTTTTGAGGATGGTTCCACTGCTCCTCGTATTTATCTAAATGTGTTACTTCTTGATGTGCTATTTTGATATGTAAAATTTGACACTGCTTCAAATAAATGCCACTGCCATTGCTCTTTAAGATTGGGAGAGATTTCTGATGCTGCCCTAGGAAGAGCAACTTCAGATGGAAGCCTGAGAATATTCTGAAGCAGATTGGCATATCCGCAATTGTTTCTGAAACCAAAAGGCTCTTGGAAGTAGTTCTCCCTATTGAGGCAATATTACGAGCTAGTGGTGATATTTTCCCTTTCGAGATCACGTCCAACATAATTTGTGTCAAAACCCTTGGGAAAAATATAACCTTTCACCCTGTCATCAACCTACACGTTAGCACTATAGTTATTACTTTGCTAAGAAATATGCAAAATAAAATACCAGTATTCAAAATATGCAACTATAAATTATTTAGTTAATGAAATTTCAGATGCTTGGAAGTTATTATGGACGTCAGTAACATAAAAGCCAAGTTGACTCAGCATAATACCAGGGGAATTTGAATGATTGATGGAAAGAATGACAGAAATGTCAATCTAAATAGACAATAGAAGAGACATACATATTTCCTGATCGTTGGAATATCTGGAGCAATAATTGGTTTCCCAAAACACATTGCTTTAACCAAAATCTCAGGAAAAGATTGCTCTTCAAGGAATGATCCATATATCACAATATCAGCTATGTCAAGAACAAAGACTGCATTCGAATCTCCAGCTATGTGCTTTATGGTGCCGCTTGGATATTTCAAGGCTTCAGCCATGGTCTAATGAAACAGAATAAGTGAGAAAACCTTAGAAATATCTACCCACAAAAATAAGAATTAAAGAAGATAGGATACATAACTCAAGAGGCACGTTGTAGTTATTTGATGATTCCCCAGTATGAACAATGATTTGCAGATGTGCGCTATAATTATCTTCGTTTGATGAGAAGTCTGCCAGAAGTGGTGATAGAGCCTGTAAAACAATAGCATGCCCCAACCACGAACCTTTGTGAAAAATGTGGCTTCCTACAATTGCAATAATGACATCTTCAGGGCCATAACCCATCTTGGTCCGCAGATTATCTTTCTTTACTGCCATAAAAACATCCACTTCTATTGGTTAGGCAGGGGAACCCGGAATGGCAAAAGAATTCCCAGCATCAAACATGGAGTAAAGCATCTGTGGAATTACAAAAGAAACATCAATCACCAATGACTAGTTATGCTCCACAGTTGTAGTCAATATATAGGATCTTTTAAATGAGAATTAATTACTAAGACTTCTGTGCCATAGAAAACAAATCCAGAGGATAATGGTACCGAATATTAAAATTATATTTAACTATTGATTCATACTTGTTCTTTACTGGTAAAGAAGGAATTAACAACAGGGGAAAACAGATTATAGAATTAACAAAAACTTGTCCACCATTTGGGTAGGTTAAGGTTTGGGGAAAAATAGATGAATATAACTTGCACATGCATCTTACCGCAGGGCATAGTTTGGGAAAACAACAACTGTTGATCGGTTGAAGGCTCTTCTCCAATCGTTTAAAAGTTCACCATGCCTATTTATAGTAGTATATTGTCTTGCACGATGTGCTAGAGTATTTTCATGAATAATCCATATAAGAGGTATAGAGTTGAAAGGTTCCTGCAAAAAACTGTGACCACTAGAATTATTCAAGTGACTTGAATAAGACATTGAAATATCAAAGCACATACGGTACAAGATGAGTGCATATTCAGTAATACATCATAGAGTTTCTTAACTTTTAAAACAAATAACTTTAGCCATCTCTTGACCCTTTCCATCCATGTCGCATAAATAAGTAACATTAACAAAATTTTCCAAATAGGTATGCAAAATAGACAACAGTTCAAATAAACGAAGATTAAATTAGAAAATCGAACTATTTCTTGACATTTTTCATTAAATCAATCGTGATAGAATATGCGAAACAAAACAGAAATCATATGATGTGTATGTCAAGCAATATGAACTCCAAATTTATGCCATGCAATTTGAACTCCAAATTAGTCTAACAACCAGTTAGAAATCAGGACCAGAGTTACTAGTAAAAGTTCACAATTTAGAGGCAAACAGACAATTTTACGTCAATATGGTGTGGAAGTTTACTTCTTAGAAGATAAAAGAAGTACAAATTATGGCATCACATCTTTAATGTTTAGTCAACCACAAATAAGACCAATGAACAAACAGCAGCAGAGAATCAAGTGACAAGTCAGAACATTTTCTTTAAAAAATTAAATGACATAAGTAGGCTTTACCAAGAAAAAGCACCCTTGGCTTCAAGAGAGTTCACAATCACACCATCATAGCTACAAAAGACACATTACTATCAGATGCAATTATTATTTGATAAATTCAACCAAGATACTGCACTTTTCTCTATCAGGATCTTATTGAGAAACCAGCCCAAAATGAAACTATCCAAAATGCTTCACTCTATCAGTAACACAATGAGAAACTGCCACGGGTGAATCATTAGTTGGATGTGGAATGCCCTATATACTATACTTCAATCCCAAAAAGAAAAGGAAAATGACTTTAGAAAAGGAGAACCAAGGGAATACAGAAGATTAATCAAGGAATCAGAGCTGCAATTTGGAAATATTTCAATAATAACTCATAATTTGGCCATAATTTTCTACTGAATTATCATCGCTAATTGAGTTAGAAGCAAGACAAATACAAGGAGCACCAAAAGAAAGTTGTATTTGGCCAGAGTTAAAGGGTTCTGATATCTCAACATATCGACTCTTAAAAATATTCAAAATTTTGAACATTCTTAGTCTAGTAGTTAAATTTTTTACATTAATAATACCTTAGCCAGTCTACAGTGTTCTCCGGTTTGCCACAAGCTTTAATAACAGAGATGGGAACTCCTAAATTTATCCAAACATCATGCACGGGACCATCTTCTAGTGAAAAAACCTGCAAAACAAAGCAATCACTTGAACCAAAAACAATAACAAAAAATTCAACCTAAAAACCCCATATTGAGTTCCAGTAATATTCCTTTAGAGGCCATTTGATAGCAGAACAGAATGGAACAGAAAGATAAATTTAGAAAATGTGATTTGGTAAATGAAATGTGTCTTTTATGAGCTTAAGTGAAACATAATAAAAATAAAGTTCAGTTATTTTTAAGTAATGATGACAATCGTAAAATAGATATATATATTTCATTATTTATGCAAGAAAAAATGAATGCTTTTAGTTGAATGGGGGAATAATTGGCATTCGCATGTCTCAATCCAAGGTAAACAATAAGGTATAATGCACTTCTGTTTCTGACAACTGGAGATCATTCAGCACAATTTCACAAGACAAAACAAACATAGTCATGTCACTAATGATTGGTATAAATCCTAGGCACATAGTAGCTTGTCCAGTCAGGGACCATTCTCAGACAAATGGTGCAAATTTTAAAATAAACGTGACAGAGGCACTTATCAAACATGAGTCTCTATGCATGGCAGACTTGCTGCTACGAGAGTACGCCTCAGACCATACTAATCAAGTGACGTCCCCACACCCCCTGAGCCCACCCAAATTATCTCCATCTACCGATGTTCAAATTACTTTTCAAAAGTACTGATGGAGAAAAAATTGTAAGTGCATTACCTGAATTGTGTAGCCAAACTCTAGCAAAACAGATGCAACTGTTACCAGCAGCAATTGTTGTGAATCAACCAATAGTTCTCCAGATATCTTCGGGAAAAAAAATTGAAATCATATAAATTTAATATTCCAAGAGAAAAATGAAACAAAATTTAAAGTCGGGGAGTGTAAAAGTCACATCTCTTTAGAGGCTAATTAATTGATAAAGTTCATTTTAACTCAAAGGCCCTGAAATTCTGCAAGCCTCGCCCAGGTCGCGATACGATTTCGAGAAATGATCAAGAAAGGTTGTGATTGGGGTGAAAAAATGTTGGTCATAAAGATTAAACAAGAGAAAGATTTGAAGTCGAAGTTGTTTTGCTGTCAAGATTTTTCACATTGGATTGAAGTCACTGATTTTACTCGATAAGAAGATTTCGGCACTGGAAAGAGATGGATATGCACAAGACGAAGGCTTCGGGCCTGTTAGCCGTGAGAGCTATGCAATCTATTGAAGTATGTATCCTCCGTTATTTCCGTAGGCAGAAATAGTACACGGTCGTCAAGCTAAACAGCGACTAATCCCTGAAACAAGTAATTAGCAAGTTAATGTAAGAATTATGAAAATAAGTGGGATTATTATGGCCAAAAAATGATGTATTGAACCCAAAAGAAGTTTTGCTCTTTTTTTTAATAGTTATCTATTTATTTGTAAATATCTTTTTGTTACGTTGAGATCTCCATTCCCCACCCACTTCACCAAGCCTTGTGGCTTTGGTTTAATAAAATTATTATATTACTGGTTGTAAATAAAATAAATAAGTTTAGAGGTTTGATATTTATCTTATTTTAAATTTTCAAGTGTTAAGATAACTAAACATGCATATGATTTTGCTTTTATTATATAAAATTATAATTACATATCTATTATTTTTTTGTAGAACTAAATTAATATTTTTATTTTTAAATACACATTTAATTTTTATTTTATATTGTTTTTTCTTATATTTAATTTTTCCTCTTAAATTTTGTTGTGCCTGGAACATATAAAAATGGGTAGTTTAGTCATCTGTCGTTATTACACCCACATTCTTTAATTAAGAAGTATATAGTATATACACGTTGTCTGAAAGAAGAAAAAAAGGACTAAACCAACAATTATTAGTAATAATAATATATGAATTACTTATTTATTGGCTGACGTGTTTTCTGAATTGTCCAAATTATATTTTAATATTTCTTCAGTCACAAGCTCACAAATCACAATAAAAGGGCCGGCCGTGTGAAAATATCTTTAAAAGACCTAAATTATTAAAAATAACTAAGACCAATAATATATATATATATATATATATATATAAAGCATATAAATATGTCAAAAATAAACATTATTATGAGTGACTTGCTCACGTGAGTATCTCGTGGTGTATTGACATCTTCAGATAAAATCAACCAAGAAAGTGTGGGCAGTTCAAATCAGTTACTGGAACCCTTTCTTTCTTAACTATCAATATCAACACCGCATCTATACAATTTACAAATGCCCGAACGCTATCACATACATCTCTGTGTAATCTACTCAGTACAAAGTTGGTCATTATTCAAAGGCTTGAACTAGCATGTGATCCATTTTCAAATCGTTTATGGAAATATGGCCGTAGTATAGTGAAATAAGCATTTGAGTGGATTAAAGTGCAATCTCCACCCATACCATGCTAAAGAAGACGTGAAATCTCCTACTTCATTATGCAGTAGTGCCGTGCCTTTATTATTCATGACACAGAACCAGACTTCAGTTTTAGAGTTTTCTGCTTGACAAAGAATGCCGTTAGCATGCTTTTACTGCGGGTATGGGACTGGACAACCTCACGCCGATTTTGGTTGTCAAATGACTTGAATGTTGTCAAAGGTTTCAAACCCTTCAATGCATCCTGCAAATAAAGACCCACCAATGACCTCCATATATAGCAAATCTTTCTCACAAAAGTAAAAGGGAACATAAAAATATCCATCCTTCAGCTCTTGCTTAGATTCGTGTTCATGCAAAATGAATAGCTATAAAGATCAACAAACAATTTTCAGAACACAAGCAAAGAACTGAGAATGAATTAGAAAATACAATCACAAGGTGTCAATCAAGCATTATGTCACCAGGCATTTGCACTTCCTGATGAACGTGACATTACCTTGCGTGTGACACCCAAAGTTTGCTGAGCTGGACTGGAAGTAGGAACTCCATTAGGTAAGTGACTTTGAGCTGCTATGAATTTTTTCAAATTACTCTCTTCGTTATCTATAAGCATGTCACCACAAATTGTAAGGAGCCGAGATTTCTAGAAGAAAAGATGGCCATTTTTTTGGCCAATCGAACTGAATCATATAAGGGATACAGCTGTTCTACGTACCTAAAAGTTGAAAAACTCCAGATGCTTTGACAGAGAACTTTGGGTCCCCTCTGCAGAAAAGAAGTGTTAAAAGGCTAAAAAAACATTTCATTGTGTGCTATCTTCAGTAAGAGATCATAACAGAAGAAGAAACAGCCATGCAAAGGCTCAAACTATTTCTTTTCAATATTCCCAAACTTACCTTTTTGACGAACGTGAACTCCCTTTCAAGGTAGAATTAGTTTCTGAAGCTAAATGCCATGAAAGAGTTTTCGCTGCAGGGACTCCTACAACATATATTTGAATGAAACAATGTTATATAAACTTAATGGCAAATGGCCCAACTAAAAAAATAGGAGAATACATCAAAACCAATGCCAGAAACTTCAGGTGGAATACAAATTCCCCAACCACACACCTGAAGATCGAGTGCGAACTCTAGTTTGAAATGGATTTTTCCTTGCATTAACTTGCATGTGTGGACTGAAAAGCACCTTCTTATTGACAGAGTCTGGATTGCATTGTTAGAAAGAAACACCCACACATTCATGATGAAAATAAAAAAACAGGTACACCACCAATACTTCTAGATGAACATGAAACCAGTAAAGCCTACTTGGCAAGATGTAGTGCTTATGATGCCTGGGAATGAAAGCTAACAACTGCTGCTGCCGAAGACCCTCTTTATCAGTGTAGATTTGGCATGTAAGAAGTTGCTGCTAGTAATGAAATAAATTAACCTCAACTCACATTGAAAGTTGTCTATGTGAACATGGCATCTCTAACAAATAGCTCCTACCTGATTTAGGGTGGATAACTTCAAGTCAATAGTTGAGACATCCACAGTTTGCTGTTCAACAAGATCAGTTAATTTGTATGCAACAGTTCCAAGATGATCAACAGCATTAACAAGGGCTCGTACAGTGTAATCTTTCAAATTGTCAAGTACCCTGGTCAATAAATAAGATTCATATAAGAGAAACAATTTTGCAGTTCAAACACAACAAGAAAATACACGTGTTTAACCATACATTTTAGATTAACTAATCACAAAATTTTCTAGGACACATTATAGTCAAGTATCTGGTTTTAGAGGAACACATGCTGAACATTCAATCTCCCTAACTCCACAATTGAGACACAAACATACATCCAATGAATAAATTAAGTGAAACTTTCAGCATATAATACAACAAAGCCAATACTATATAGAAAGGATCAAAAGTCAAGATCCAAGTCACCTGTCCCAAGAGCTTCAATCACTTAGAGACAGAGAACCTTACGGGGGTAAAATTGCCTTCCAAAACAACTTGGATAAAAAGTATCATTAACAAAAGAAGTATTCTGTTTCTTACATTTGTTTCTGTTCGCTGTGGAGATAGGACTTCTCACAGTATTCTGCAGCAGAATAAAGTTGGGGCCTCAGATTCTTTAGTTCCTGGAATGGACATCATCTGAGGATTAAATACCTACTTATGCATTCGTCAAATCATAATAATCATAACAAACAAAGAGAAAAACTCAAAGGAAGAGCATGAGACAATATATAGCTACACTAACCCTTTAATAATGAGGAATTATGCACAATGATTTAGAGACGTGGGAAATTGATCAGAGTTCAATAGAAAGAGGCAACCAATACCAATTAACAACATACCAGCAATCTGAAAAGTCTAACAAATCATCCGCCAAATTCAATTTGATTTGAAATTACAAATATAACGTGCCTTCAATGGAATTAGTTCAGTCAATACCATAGCTTAGACGAACTTACAGCGTCTGGTTGCAAAGAATAATTATATTTAACCACTAGCCCCAATCCAATCCGCATCCAAAGGAAAGAAGTAAGAGTTAAACGGACCTTAGAAAAATCCATCTTCTCAAAACTAGGAAAACAATAACTCCAACTTATTCCCCAGATTCCCCTCCATCATCAAGGCAGGACAGGAATTAAAAATCAATCCAGAGTAGAACCATCTTACAAAGTGCAAGATAAAAGAAAATGAATAGATGGAAAACACAAAAAGTCCAAAACGAATGAAGATCTAGTCCAAGCATCGTACACGAAAAAACACCCAAGAGAATCTAGAAGATTACCTGCAATGCCTTGACGAAGCCCTTGCTGCGCTCCATGGAAACCTCGTCGAAGGTCATGACCGAGTTGACGGACCTCGGGAGCTCCAATTCCATGTCTAATCCAACAAACTTCAACTAATCGAATTACAAGCAAAGCATTGAAATTGTGAAACCAAAAACCATAAAAATTCGTCAGCAAGGTAATCCTTAATAAAGTAATGAGAGGGAATTGGAGTGGGTGAGGTTTTGGTGGGAGAGGTACGCAAGCAAACTATGGGGAGTGTATGAGTGAGGAAGAAGCGAACCTCCAAGAGAAGCGAAAATGACCTGCCTCTCTCCCTTTTATTTTCAGAGGTTCGCGTCCGTTGATGCAACTTTTGGCGCAGTCTGTGAGTTATTGTATTCTTTTCTGTTTTGGACAATGGTGATTTGATATTTCTTTCTTCCATGGTAATACTTTTGCACATAGTAATAAACAATCATGTCTTACATTTTTTTTTTAAATATCTTAATTTTTTTTAATTCTCCCCCTCATTTTATTACTTAATTATTATAAAAAATAGATAATTTAACAAAAAGTTAATAAATTTAAAAAATATATATTATATTTTAAATTAAAATTAACTTATTAATTATAACATATATAAGATATAAGTATATAACAAACATGCATCTCCAATGTAAAATATAAAATGTTTAATTCACCGCACCATTTGCAATATAAATTAAGAAAAATTATTATCAGAATTCAAAGAAGGAATATAAATAAAAAATTTCTAAATAAGCAATCTATAATGATAAGTTCATATATATATATATATATATATATATATATGAACTGAAATTAGACATAATATTACTCACTTGTTATAGAACATTTTGATTAGAATCTCATACATTTTTCATATTAATTTTTCTATTTTAAATATAAGAGTTAGTTAGAGATTAGTAGTTATTTTAAATATAAATCTTCAATTCATATTTTATCTAACATTTATCAATTTTTTTCAAATTAATTTACCTCTAAACTAATATTCCCATAGATTCTAATTATAAAAATTGATTTTTTTAGAAAAATTAAAGAAACTAAATAAATTAGTTAATTATGACACAATTTAACCCTTAAAAAAATCATATTACATACTCTACAACATAGATAAATTAGTCAATTAATTCTTCTATTAAAAATAATTAAATAATTTATTTATCTCCATAAATCTATCTAAAAAATTAATTAACTCTTCTAATTAGGATTCAATGTAGTATTATATGAGGATATTTTAGAAAAATTATGTAATATTTATTATAATTAAATAATTTATCTATTTTTTTAAAATATTCAAATTAATTAAGTAGCTATTAAACTAATTACAAGAAGAATATATCGATATAGTTAAGAAACAATTACATGATTTTAAATTATAAAAGTTATATGTCTAACTGTAAAAAGCATGTACTTTATAATTTAATTGAAAAATGTGAGAATAACAAATTGCGGGTGACTTTCGATCTAATGACATTAATGTTAATATTATGTTTATTTTATTATTTTATTTAAAATTTAATGAGATAAGCACATGCTTAATATGATCGATCAACTGCATAATTTCATTTGTTAAAATAAACATAAATAAGATGTGTTGATAGGAGTATAATTATGAATTGGATCCTTCTCTTGGGCAATTTTTATTCATTATATTTAATTAGTGCAAAATGCTTTGAGTTTCTGAAGTGTTGTTATTGTTAGATGAGCTGCTTAGCACTTGTCAGTAATCCATATCTCTACCCTCTGAGCCAAATCTTTATTGAATATTACTACTTGCATTAAAATATTTAGTTTACAGTGATTAAAATGAAATACGTTTATGAAATATATAGATGAAACTGTTTTTTTTTTTTGGAAAATAATGGTAACTCCAAAGCATTGCAGCGCTGTTGCAAGAAACAGATATTATCATACTCTGTTTCTTGCCTTTTCTGCTGCATCATGACTAGTTTCACTTAAAAATGTATAGCCAAAGATAGTTACACTTACTATGAAGAACTCTCATTTTGAGTCCTAGCTCCTATACTATCATTTTGTATCAAATGATAGTATAGGAAATTTGAAATAGGAATATAAACATCATCAACTTGAGGCGTTGTGTGGTTTTGTACCTGTGTCTAAATCTTCTTGCTGAAAGATTACAATATTATGTCCACTTTACAGGGATGACATAGTATTTAAAGATCCTCTCAATACATTCATCGGCATTGAGA
Source organism: Leucaena leucocephala (assembly GCA_037074615.1). NCBI lineage: Eukaryota > Viridiplantae > Streptophyta > Magnoliopsida > Fabales > Fabaceae > Leucaena > Leucaena leucocephala. The sequence continues at coordinate 972,712 of CM073558.1, read as the reverse complement.
ATTACAAATCAATCTTCTGGGCATTACGATTTCATGGCAGGATCTTTTTCAAGGCTCTGTGGGTTGATATGATAAGCGTGTGACAGCCTGTTAAGAGCACAATAATGGTTCACTGGACCATTCACAGAATCCCTCGGGTTCCATGGAAGAGTCGTGGAAGGTTTGATGGAACCTCTGAATATAAACTTGACAAGGAAGGCAAGATTTATGAACACCGGATTGACAACATTGCTCTGAATTCACCTCCAAAGTTTAAAGTGTTTGGCGTGGAAGAGTTGATCAGATCTATTGGATGCCCCTCAACCCCAAGACCAACTTATTTTAAAATATCTGTGCCTTCAAAGAGAACTTTTGGTGTAAATTGTGAATTTTATGTTGAAGTATTGAACTAGACATATAAAGATGTCTGATATTTGTGCTCAAATGTAGTAGTAATTGTGTAAAGGATCTATATTGGCTGCTGTAAGTAGCAAAATTTCAAAAGCAATTCTCATAGATGCATTAGAATAATGGAGTATTATATTCATGTACAACGATCACATAGGAACATACAAAAGGACAGGTAAGTACTATAAACTCATGGGTACGCAATTATATGATTCTAGACATCACTTTTTATGGAGGAACTATATCCAGTTTGATCATCATAGTACTTGGACCATAACATGACACCTCCATAATTTGCAGAGGTTTTGATAGCTGGAAGCACCTTTGAGGTAAGATCTGTCACAGGAATAAAGCCACTTCCAGCTGCCTGAGGAGATGCAGGCAGGCCTAAGAAAACTTTTGTGTTTGGGATATCTGCAATCCATTGCTTCCAAGCATTTTCAAGATTGGCAATATCTGTAGAACTGTACTGGCATGGAGGATTATTGTAAAACTGAACCCAGACATAGTCAAAAAGGCCTGTCTTAACGGCATTTCCTAGCCAGGCATCAGGAAAAGGGCATTGTGGAGCTGCTGTAAGGTAAACCTTCTTTCCTTTGCTGCTGTATCCTGAAAGTAGAGATGCCATTATAATGCAAAGCTATATAATTATCTCAATTTTATTATTACCTAATCATACTGCATCGTTTAGAACAATGATAAAAAAATTTCAAAGTATGGGTTTTTTTATTAACCATTGACTCATTCTTCATTACTTCATTCTTTATTCACTATTGTCCTCTCTCTCTTCTTTTGGTGATCCATATGACGGAGAAAATAATGTTTTAGAAATTTTAGATGAACAATGGATAACAAAATAAGTTATAGTCAATCCAATTAGTTTAGACCTTACTTTAACCCAACTGTTTGTTAGCCAATACCTGAAAGATATCTGGCAAGATCATCCCAATGCTGGTTTGTTCCTTGTTCAATGTCAAAGTCAATGCCATCCAAAACGGCTTCACCAAGAGGACGAGAAGGTGAGTTTCCTCCCAAAAAGTTATTCCAAAGATAAATGGCAACCTGTCTAGCATCCTCCGAGGATGCAAGTGAGTAGCTCCCAGCACCTCCCCCAATTGAGAGCATGACCTTAATGCCTTTGGCTTGACAAGACTTTATGTCAGCACTTAACGACTTGCAGGCGTTGCTATACGCGTCACAATGGCCTGAAAGATCTACCTTAGGAATTCTGCCATTGCCAAAAGTGTAGAGAAAAGCTATGTTCACAAAGTCATAGTTTCCTGTAGCACAGGTCTCTGCTAGTGTTCCCTCGTTCCCGTTTTGACCCCAGTAGATGGCAATTCCGCCTGCCTCTGATCCTCTTGCTAGGATAAGCAGCACCATTGAGAAGAAAATTGGTATCGAAGTTTCTAAAGTACTTGCCATATGATCTCTCTCGTTTGAAATTTAAAGTTCTTTTTCCCTTTTATCTGGGGATGTTCTGCTCTATGTTGAACAAAAGAGGTTTATATAGTTGAAGGTAGCTGATAAGTTTTTGAAAGTAATCTTGTACTGCTTATGAAACTGATTGGCGTGCCTTGAGGGCTATTTCTGGATTAATTGTGTCTTTGGCCTTAAAAAAAGTATCATATGAATGTTTACTAAGTCAAATGATCTGATTTCTGCCTTGTCTCTTGGTAGTTCTTCATTTCTCCAACGTACGCCAAGAGCAGCTCTTTCTTTTTTTTCTTTTTAATTCCTATTGTCCTATAACTATTTTTCAATTCACGAACAACCCTGTCAAGTTTATATTTTTTAAGCAAGAGAAATTCTTTTTTAAAATAACCATTAACCAGCGTGAATACACTAGTTTCATTCAATTATTTTTCCCAAAATAATCGATACTTTGTTTTTGTTGTTTATGAGAAATTATAGTATTCAAATAAGTACCATTTATTTTTCATCATCTTTATTTTAATTTAGAAACCACGAGAGATATTAGAAACCAAGCATTCAAGAAAATAATAGTAACATGAATTTAAGACCGTTTACTTTTTCCCCATAAAATTTCTTTTCATTCAAACCAAGGAAGCCAGCATTTTTCCCCTCTCCGTCCCCTTCCTCTTCAATAAAAATTATCTTGGCCATTCGTTGCTGTTCGTTTAATGTGTAAATTCGCTAGCCTAAGTTACGATATTAATTTTGGCTCCAAAGATTTAGCTCCTCCATCTTTGTGTTGCAAAGTTAATTTTATTTATTTTGCCGCATTAATAAAAAAGATTTACGCCGGCTTTTAGATCCATGTTCCAATTTGTGAATTTAGATCAAGGCCAAGGGAATAGAATTTTTGGAGTAATGATACTCCGTAATCAAAGGTGAGAAGTATGGCAACATAACAAAAAGTCCATTTTGTTCAATCATCGAAGAGCTTCAAATATTTTGCCTACCAAGAACCTCATGCTCACATATAAAACCAATAAGAGCATGATGCCGGATCATAAAAACATTAAGCTTCCGCTAAACATAATTGATGACTGAAAGACCAGATATAAGAAGTCTAACATGTGAGAAGCCAGCAAAAACTATATCATGAAAGCCAAAAGCCGAGGGTACCACCGTACCCGTCCAAATCCAACCCAAAAGCTAACAACGGCTGGCAAAACAAATAAGGCTCTGAGGAACTAATAAATTAAACATCCGGAGCCAAATTTTTTAACGGTTCAAACCATTGCCTTTCAACTCGTTACTCTATCTTCTTGCCTTTCAAGGGTACCCTTGGGATCTTACTCAAGACCCTATCATCGAACACAGCATACTGCTTTTTAATCTCAATGGTAGCCTTCTCAGCAAAAGGGTCTATCTTATCCTGGTACTTGTCATACAGGACAGGAACTGTATGCAATGTAACAAAGGCTGCACACCAGATGAAGATTTGCGGATCAATTATCTATCATAGCACGAACAGAATGATTCAAACATAATGACTGTTATTGTTCTTACATATGTAAAACAGGGTCAAGAAGTTGCACCAAGTTCCTACAATTGATAGAATCCACAAGCCAGCGATAACCTAACAACATCCACACCAGATTTCTCAGGATAAGAAAATGTCACGAATTTCTTTGAAGATAAACATAAGCCACCAAGTTGGTCACTAGAAATTTAATGATGTGCAGCAATTAATAAAATACTAGTAAAGCAAAACAATCAGGGCATCATATAAGGAAGTTAGGATCAACTAGTAACTTGCAAAATCTATAATCACATCATTTTTCGCATTAAGGATGGAATGATAAGGTAAGTCACATTCACATACAATAATGAACTTCTTCAAATCTCTTCCTGATGCTATATTACGCAAGACAGCAAATCCCCTATTGATTTCAATTCTCAAAGCAGCTGCAACTTGCAGTAATGGTTCCTCAGGTAGATGAACTTCTGGGATGCGAGGTGCAGTTCTACAATATGATACATTGAGCATTGGAAAAGGTTAAATAAATATGAGGTCCCCTATGGTACATAGCTATACCTTCATTCAATAGATTATAAAGTTAGAGGCCCACTTGTTGATGAAGGTATGGGCATTGGACCACAAGAACAAAACTGCAAGTAGCAGTATCAGAATGTGGCAGACTAAAGTGAGAAGGTGATATTCAAGCAATTGAAAAAACACCCAAATGCCTGTGGCTGTGCCAAGTACACTGGCAGATATTTTTTTGTTCCTCCACAGCAACACATCAGCAGCTGCAATTAGTGATTACCAAGGGAATGATAAGAAAAAATGATAATCATAATAGCAATAATAAATAATACCAAATCACATAAGGAAAGAATAGATTGCTGAGAAAACACCGTATTCCCTAAAATATAGATCTACAAATATCATTTCAATTTAAAGAGGATCAAAAGTTAGGCTATCAGTATCCCGGATTGCCTAGATAAGTCACTGTCTGGTCCCCATTTATATGAGAATCCATTGGTATAATCCATATTCCATGGCATTCCATCCATTCAAAACAGTGATTATGCAAATCAATTTTAAAGCACACAACATACATCAAGGATCTCACAAGACTAAAATCGATGAGAAAGCAGGGAATAGAGCCAAAAAGGTTCATACGCTTTCCACCGCCGAGAACAGAATGCACTGGCCTCTCCCTCCCAAAAAGCCGAAACACTTTGTCCTTCACCGACGAAGTAACTGGCTTCTCAGAATCGGAATCTGAAGACGACGAATCGGGACCATGAAGCTTCTCAGCTACTTTCTCCATGACAGATCCAAGACCAGTGACGGTGCTCTCCGCTTCCTCCGCCATTGTCGTCGCCCAGCCCGAATCTTGCTATCCAAAATGCTAAATATGGGGGGAGCGTGAGCAAGGGAAAAAAATTGAAGTAGGGTTTGAAGAGAAGATGAGAGTGATATTTATAGGGACGAAAACAGAAGCTGAGACGTTCGGAGTAAATTTGAATGTAGAGACTGAAGAATGAGGGGAGGAGGAGGAAACGGCGTTTAATGGCGATACACTCGAGATCCCCGCCGTTATAGTTGACGGCGTTTGATTTACGGGCACTGCCACCGCAGTCACAACTCACACACGGCCACTTTCTAAAAGAAACACCGACAAAAAATGTACGGGGACACGTGGCGGTAATTTAGTGGCAGGATGCTAGGGACGGCTAATACTTTTTTGTTTTGGGTTACAGGGACGGCTTATAGTTTGTGGGGGTCATTAACAATAATAATGTGGCAGTTGATAATTGACGTGCAAACCTTGAAAGTGTTTTTTATGGGATTTGATATATTAGTGGCAAAGTTAGCTATTTGTGAACATTACATCATGTTGATACGATTACGAAGGGATTAACGTTAAGCTTAAATCATTCTTTCCAAAGTGGTTTATAAATAGATTCAATCTATATGAAATAGATCAGTGAAGTTGATTATGGAGAAGATGTTAGTAAAGGAAAATTCTGGTATTTAAGTTAGATTAACCGGTTATAACTAGATGGATTCGGAAGATCCAATTAGCATAATACACTCTATGCCTCCCACGGTACAAATATCTTAATGCATTGTTCGGTATTATGAATTACAGCTAAGGAAGCGATAACAAATAAGAAATATGTATGAAATACTATGTAAATTTTTAAAGAAAATATATATAGAGAGAGAAATAATTATAAAATCTAAAATTAGATATTTAATTATGATATGCTAAATAATAAAAAAAAGAAAAAGAAATAGCTCATTATCTGATTTTATTTATTTTTTGATTTATTGGGGTGAGAATGGTTATGCAACTATTAATAAAAGAGTTTAATCTTTAAACTTCAAAGAATAAAAGGAATGTAAAAGTGGGAAAGAAAGAGGAGGATGTTGAGGTTGGATTCCACGTTCTGTGCACTGCGCATCCCACTCGTAAATGGAGTTGGCCACCAGCCTCCGCCCTATATGATCTGTTTATAAAATAATTCTGCTGTTTCTGCTTAGCAGTTACTCCATATGTAACTGTGTACTAATCACTTTGTAGGCTTTTGCCAGGAGATTCTCAATATGAAATATAAAATGTATACAAAAATAGGCTGTTTAATTATAAATTATATAAAAAGCACAATTCTTGTCAAACTTTTGTATACAGACAAAGATGGCTTCACAATTTAAAATATTAATGATAATTTAATAATTTGTAGGTACCAAATGATAGGAGTTAGGTATATAGTGAGGTAAAAGGGCCGGACCCATAGGATTTTTCAATACAAGGCCTAGTTTGAGCAATTGGAGAGAAAACAAGGAAAAGGACTTACAAGCTAAAGTTCAAAAGCCCAGCAAAACCGGTCTTTCCCTGGGTAGCCCATAAGCCTATATGAATTTTATGTTTAGGAAAAAAAATCGATGGTCATTTAAAAGAAAAAATAATATCTTAGTATGAGTTAGGATTAGCTTATCTTAAGTAATTTTTCATTGTACAAATCCCATAATCACTTTAAAAAATAAAGAAAGCTTTTCTTGATACAGCATAAAATCACTTAAAATAAAATTGGTTAATCCAAACTGGGACAAAAGCAAACATGTCAGGGCAGAAAGGGATTATTTATAATGAAACCCAATCGGCCACTTAACACGGATGGATCGTGGCTTTAAATAGAGGTGCAAAGGAAAGAAGCTGTAAACATATTTAACAATCTTCATTATTGAAACCGCCAAAGCACTAAACACTTTTCTACAGAATTACAGAAGCTCCCATGTATGGCACTACCATTAACAATTTAACGTCCAAGTCTAAGCTACTTTCTTCATTTCCCCTACAATTCAACGAAATCAAATTTCAGCAGGACTACAAAGAACCGACAAATATTCTTCTAACCAGAAAAGGTAAAAAAAGGGCATTACCATCCTTTGTAAAACCCAAAGAGAAAATAACGTCTTCCGATTTCAAATCTAACTGGGAGTAGTCAACCGCTCCGCCTCCGATCAGCGGCGTACTGAGAGAGAGGCACCACCTCCTGCAACGGCGTCGAGATCGGAGTTGAGATCGGCGTCGGAAGCGGGGAGTTTCGACAGACAGGGCAGGAGCAGTTGAGCTTGAGCCATGCATCGAGGCAGACAAGGTGGAAGAAATGGTGGCACTCCGGCATCATCCTCAGCATCTCGGAGTCCTTGTACTCGCCCAAACAGATGGAGCACGTGATATTATGATCCGCAGCGGGGGCGGAGGTGAGATTAGCGTCGTCCTTTGTGTAGGAGAACCTCGGGTAGGAGTTGATCACATTAGGGGCGACGCCGAGGGCGATGGAGTTTTCATCACGGTTGTCGTCGTCATCGGCAACGAAGATGATGCGGGGGAGAATGATGCCTTCGGGGGGAGGGGGAGGCGGGGGCGGGTTAGATCGGCAGCAGAGGTAGGAAGAGAGGAGGAGGGTGGAGAGGAGGAAGAGGAAGGCGATGGCGATGGCGATGGAGTAGCCGAGGCCGATGTTGGAGAGGAAGGAGGTGGCGGTGGAGGAGGAGTACATGAGTGAAGAAGTGGGATCTCCATCTGAGAGAGAGAAGAGAAGAGAAGAGAAGAGAGGGGATGCTAGTGAGGAAAGGATGGGTGGGGACTCGGCTGTTGCATTGAATACTGTGTTTTCTAGAGGGAGAAAGATTAATAGGTAATCAATTTGGTGAGAAAGTAGGAGTTGAGAGGCATTAAATTTGGCCTTTTTAAGAGGTTGCAAGTGGAGGATAATGGAGTTTCGACTCCACTCTATCATTTTGTAAGCAGCTTTATAATTAATATACCAATTTAATTAAGTGACTAAAATTTAAAGACAAAATATATAAGTAGGATTCAAATTTGAAATTTAATTATAAGTGTTAATAATAACAATCATTGTAAAAGATGATGAATCAGCATTGACCACGGAGGTCCGCAGGTTAGGACCGTGAACTACGGCATATAAGGGTGTACCTTTATCTTTTATGTACGGTGTTTCGGCTCATGACCTAAAGATTGTAGTACTGTGCACTTGTACTTTAAGTTTGAACAAATGTGTTTTCTTTTTGGTGAATGAAGGCATGTGTTTTATTTAAAGAATATGACCCATCGCTTTCTCTTTTCTTTGCCCATGGCGGCCCATCAATCTTATGTTTAAGTAACGCAAGTTTAATTATTGTCCACTTTTTTTATTATATATTCCCCATAATTATAATTATAAAAGTCAATTAACTTTTTAAATAAATTAAATAAGTCATTTAATAATAATTAATTCATTTATCTAATTTTTTAATATATTAAAAATTTAATTAACTTGTATTATAGGGAGGAGGTAGTAAGAGATTCTATCTTGTTTCTGTACAAAGTACTGTTCAATTCTAGATTTCCTCCAACTTTTTTCGTCACTCCCTTCCTACTTTGTTCCGTCCCCCATCCGTAGTCGGCTGCAATACTATAGACTTGCGCGTTTTTAACACCTTTGGACGTTTTTATATGATATCTTTTTTTTAAAAAAAAAAAGGTAAAATAAGATGATAAAGACAAGAGGATGAGAGACATGGACGCACTTTTGAACATGCATGTCCCACAGAAGGGCTCCAGTTCCACTTCCACATCTTTCCATCTCTCCTGGTTCATCTCCATCATTCCTTGAAGATCCAGGGAATTAATTAATAAAACCAAAAACTGTAAAATTTATGGATATTGTAGAGGAGAGTGAAACAAAACTAACTGTTATTTATCTACCCATAATTAAAATTAGAGACACATAATAAATCTCTACAATATTAAAAAGAATATACAATAATCTCATCAAACTGAGACTCAAACCTGATGAAATTAAAACTGATTAAAAAAATCATATCTAAAGTTTAACCTTGCGCTGGCAATTCATATCCTTGACCGATCGGCCACTAATATCAATACTCAAAGAGCAATTCATGTTGATCTCCATATGTTTCTTCGCGATATTCCAAATATTCACTCTTCCTGGAACTATCGAGTAGCTGGTCATGTTCATCTCACCGCCGGTGATGTCCGTTAAGAGCCCCGAGCTGCTCATCAGGCGGTCCGCCGTGACGTCCACCGTTAGATTCATCGGAAACGTCCTCCGCGCCTTCGCCCGCCCCTGCGGCCCATACGCCTCCGCCACCGTGGTGCCATGGTAGTCGATGCTGGTGGTCGTGTTGTCAAATCGGAAGGACACCGCATTAGGATTTTCAATCGACATCGCTATCGCGAGAGTCATATTAACCCTAACTTGAAGCCGAGGAACTGCATCGACCTTGAGATCTAGATTTGTGACTTTCACCTGATTCATTGTTATTTTGGGATCTTTGACCTTGAACACCGTAAATATTAAGATAATGATGATTACTATAACTAGTAGTAGGAGAGAGACTGATATACCTCCACACCATTTCATTCTTCTCCGACGAGCTCCCTTATCGGCGCCGCCGCCCGAAGTTGCGGCTAGGGGCTGGGCCTGCTCATGCTCGCCCATGGATGAATAGACAAAAGAAAATTTCTATGGGAAAGATGAAGGCGAACGAGTTGATTTGGTGGCTGAGGATATATTTGTGTGTGTGTATATAATTGAGACAATTGTCAGCGATATTAGAGTTTCTTCTGTTTGTTAGGGGAAGAGAAAGAAACTTGGAAACTGACTTCTATTGGACCAGGCGGAAAATTAAATGAAACGACCGACTAGAGTAGTTTATGGGAATTCATATTTTATTTAATTTTTGAATTTATTTTTTTGAAAATCTTGTTAAATGATCCAAGATTCTTAATTTTTTTAATATTTTCATTTTAAATGGGAAAATATAAGATGAATTTTTCCCTCCAATGTTCTTAGAAAACTTTTATATTTATTTATTTATTTATTTTACCATCAGAAGACTCTCAACTTTAGAGAATAGGGCTGTGCACAATACCCATAGCCTACTATGCCCTGCCCAACCCGCAAGAAAAATGCCCTGCCCAACCCGATTTTTATCGGGCAGGGTCGGGCATCGGGCTACAAAATACAGCCCATGCATTTTTCGGGCTGGGCACCGGGCATAGGGGCTGCCCTGCCCTGCCCATGAGCACCCCTTCTTTTATTTTTTTTATTTTTTCTCTATCTTAAAAGGGAGAATATGATAGCTACTGGTGATTATAAGATAATTTTAGAAATATAAGTAGGTAAGTTGTATCTTTTAATATTTATAACTATATTAATTTTTTTTAACTTTGTTAATTATCATATAATTACATTACAAATTATGATTATTTATTTTATTTTTTTAGATGTTTTATCTTTGTCAAGGGAGATTGATATAAAGTTATAATTACAAACTATTTAGATTTCAACGCGTATTTTTTATATGCAATGGATCTCAAGATTTTAATTATTATCTTTTGTTTTCTTATTCTTAGTGAATTATATATATTATTTAACTGTTAAAGACACATGAATATGATATTATTTTAGAAATTCATAATTACAGATTTTTTTCACAACATGAGCATGACATCACGATTCGGGCATACCCAGCCCGCCCATGTCCAGTCCGTTCATGCCCTGCCTAAAATTGTTCGGGCTTTTACCGGGCAGGGTCGAGCATCGGGCTGTAAAATGTAGCCTATATATTTTTTGGGTAGGATATTGGATAGAGGAATTACCCTGCTAAACCCTGCCCATACACACCCTGTAAGAGAACATGGAAATTAAAGAAGTACGAAACTTTAGAAGAATGAAAAAGTCTCATGGCAATAAAGGCATTCCAGTTAAAAGAAGGAAAAAAAAAAAACGAGTGGAGCTTCTGGAAAGCAGCTTGTTAATGAGAATAAGTGACGCAAGATGCGATGTATGATATTTTCCCCGACAAAATATTTTTTATTTTGACATTCTAAAGATAATTTTTAGCCAGATATAATTTTTATGACGATCAAAAATTTTAAATAGTTTACTTCAATAAAAATAACGTATTTGTAAAATAATAATTATACTTTCAAAATATTAATGGTTTTTTACTCAGAATTAAAACAAAAACCAAATAACCACAATTTATACGATTCGTGTTCTGGGCAGTAGGAACCCAGATCCATTGTGCCCTTCTTCCACCATGCTTTTGATGGGCCCTCACCTCTTTGCTGCCCACCTCCTTTATTTTGAGACGTGGCACAATACAATGGTCCCACGTTCCTCTTTACTCATCTTCAACTTTTCTGCCAACCAATAGTTAAAAAAAAAAAACTCCCCGCAGAATACTTTTTTTTATTGCTATTAATTATTAATTAACTCAAAATGGGTCAAATCTTTATATTCTTAAAATTATTACGAATATTTTAATTCCAAAATATTAAAATGTTGATGCACTTAATATTTGAACTTGAAACAATATTTAAAAGTGAGAATGTGAGGCAACCATATGCATTCAGAAAGCTCGATAAAAGTAAGTTGTTAGATATTTTTTATAATAAATAAAATTAAAATGTGAAAAATATTATTAAAATAAGGATTATTATTATATGAACTCCCATTAAGGTGATGTCACTCTATAAGCTTGTATATGCAATTATAGCTAATATCTTTTGATATAAATTTTTTTAAAAAAATATTAAACTCATTAATAATTCAAAAATATAGTGAAATCTTTCTTCTTCTTAAGCGATATTAATATTAGACATGGTGAATCGTTTATTATTTTTAAATATAAATTTAAATATAAAAAAATTAAAATATTTCTTTAAATATTATAATTAAAATTAAAATAAAATAATATATTCTATCAACTATAGGTAATTGAGTGATTAGAGTTGATATCAATTTATTGATTTAAGAGTCAAGGGATATAAACATATGGGCCTGAGCAAACCCGCATATGCCTATTCTGTTATGGATCATACATACATAGCATAGACAGACACCCGAGCCAGTGACAATTGGGTCTAGAGTGTAGTGCACTAATAAATGAATTATCCTAAAATAGTGTGAATAGATAGAAATAGGCTAAGATATAAAGCTTTTTTTAAATCCGTTAATGTATGCGGGGGGTTTTAAAAGCTCAAGCATTTGCATTTGAAAGGCCTGCAATGTCTAAATTTTTTTTAAAGATCTAACTACAATTTATATCTCTAAAAAACATAGTATTTTAAACTTTAAAAATTGTAAATAAATTTTAATTATATTAGAGTCTATATTTTAGTAAACCTCAATATATATATATTTATAAATATTTTTTTTAAAATAAGCTCTGAGTTTATTTATAACTTATATATAATTAAATATGGTAGGCGTTAGAAAAGAAACCTAATATATTTAAACCAACACCTTTGGATAGGCTTTGGTAAATAAGACACGTTTTATTAGGCTTTAACCAGCCAATGTGATACGCCCTTATTATTACAGGTTTGCCTATTTTCGAACAAAAGTGCCTTGAATATAATCTATCCAATAGGACTATGTTTATCTATGGTTAGCACTATTCAGAGAGATCCAGAGACTTTGCAATGCGGTATACAGATCAAATCCAGCATGTACTTCATATAGAATAGGCGAATAATCCGAGTTAACAACACTACAATAAAAGCAGTGCAAGATAAACACTACATGGATTATGGAACATCTCCAGATGTTATAATTATTTGAGAAATGGGAATAAAATTGATGTCATCATATATTCGAAGGGATGATGAGGTAGCTCAGGCGAACCAACTAGAGAGGGTGGGAAGCTTCAGCTCGCCCTGCTGAGAAAGGGGAATCTTGATGTTGCCGATGACAGGAAGATCAATTATGAACACCAAATCCAATTTGTAGTCAATGTCCCAATCCTTGGCTACGTCTCTTCCTAAGCTCAATAATATACTGTGAGCCGCCTTCACCGGCACTTCCACCAGCGTCGATGCCTTCGCCTTCAACGACCCTGGGTCTGGTATTACCCCTGATGCTATCTCCCTGCAATCATATTATGATCTCTCTCATTATTCTCTTTGTAATTTCAATTTCAAACTCGAATGATTGAGCTGTTGGGTGCGTACCTGCCATCGCTCTTGAGCGAGTAGGTTATTTCACAAATGGGCAGAGGAGTTGGGTAGGGATTCGAAACAGAGACCTTGGCGGAGTACTCTACGCCATCGCTGCCCACGCGCTTGAAGTCTACGTCATCCACAGTCGCCTCTGGCATCGGCGTGTCGGCGATCTTCTGCGACACGTAGTTCTTGACGGCCTGCGACAGTTCCCATAAACCGATTACCACACTCAAGAGATATCACTGCCACCGTCACTTGTGTCCTCAACCCCCATCCCGTCTCCATTTCTAAACAGAGCTCTCTTGCACGTCGTCGTATCGATCGGAGGCGACACGTGACGCACGTGACATCCTATTGATCAGATCTGAGAACTGAGATTTTCCCAGACGACGGCAATGGAGGATAGATCCAAATCCGATGACTTGGTACTATTCCCTATTTGGTCGGTGCTTTCATTTGACGCTTAATTATATGGCGTCTCTTATTTGAATTTGGATTATTATTTCATTAGCACTATTCATTATTCATGAAAACTACAGATTATTTGAAAAGAACACAATACTCGTTCATACTTGAGAATTGAAATGATGAGGAATATTCAAATATCACCTAGTAAATGCTTTTTCCCCTTTTCTTTGAGCCAGATGAAGCGAACTGTAAAAGTTTATTCCCCAGAAGATCCAACAATGGGGATGAGTTAGGTTATTGTTTATAACTAATCAAACTGGTTTTCTTTTCTTGATCTGTGAACAAATTTTCCGAGAAAATGATCCCCCTGGAATTGAGGGGGTGGTGCCGGCATCATCAATAGCGATTTAAGACGTGCGATTCTATATATGTGAAGCATTTTTTTTTGGGAATTGATTTAAAATGTAAACTTCATTATCGAGAATAAATGAAAAAAAAAAGATTAAACTATGTGAAAGATAAAAAAATTGCAGAGAAATGAAAGGAAGAAATTGACCTCCATGGATGAGCGTGATGCGTCGACGAGGATTATGATGAGTAGAAGGAAGAAGAAGAGGGAGAATATGGTTAAGGTATGAAGCTATATATATATATATATATAACTAACTTAATTAGGCATATCTGCAACCGGCGTTTACTCCCATCCAATATATATATATAATTTTCTGAGTATGTAACAGGTTAAGGGCCAAGGGCCAGCCAGTAGCCATCATTATAAGATAATTATTAAAATTAAAATTATATTATAAATAAAATTAAAATATTAATTATATATAAAAATAAAATTAAAATATTAAATGCTAATTAATCTAAAAATTAATTAGAGACCTGCTTCTACTTTAGTAAGTGTAAGCATCAAACTAGCTGGCATTGCTGGGAAAGAAAACACTGTTCACATGGAACTACTTTGTCATTTTATTATTATTTTCACATGTATTTAAAAGGATAACTTAGAACATCAAAGTATTTGATAAATTATTTTTTATAAAAAAAATTTAGATAAATTGAATATTATTTATTATTAAGACCAATGTATATTCTCAATCTCAAAGAACGTATATATAAGATTTATAAAATAATTAAATAATAAAAAAGCCGGTGCCATTCATCTTGTCTTCTGTGTATTCTCTCCAGCCCATTATACTATGGGCTAGCCCTTGCAAATAACTGACTCTTTTTTTTTTTTGGTACAAGTAAATAACTGACTTGAGCATACGTATTACCCAAAACTAAAACGAAGCTGATAATTTGGCTAAACAAGGAATATCTAAGACATCATTTTTTGGAGTTTGTCCTCCTTATTTAAAGGACCTAGTAACTAGGGAGAGATTGGAAATTGTTTCCCCTTAGTTAGTAGTTATATGTAATATGGGTATATCCCTCATTTGTATATATAAAAAAAAAACGAAGCTCATACCACCCATTATCCATAAGTTCAACTTTTGAAAGGTAAAACATATGACTATTTGAAGGGTGTTTGATCCCTGGGAAGTACCAATTTATTGTGGTTTCAGTCCTGGCGCTTGGGGAGACATCCTAACTCTTGGGTGCTTAGGTTTATGCCTTAGAGTAATAGATGGCTCGCCCTGCCCGATATTAGTATCGCCTAGGAGGAAAGGAGACTTCACTCTGTTCTTAAATCATAGGTGAACCCAACCATTTTTTAAAAATTTATGTACCAAAAAAAAAATAAAGCTCATACCAACTTGCTTACCCCAGATCCCAGACAAAGACTATTGTCTCTGTAACTTGTTCTACCTAATATTAATATCATTTAAAAAAATGAAAAATTTCGCATGCTCTTAGATCATGGGTGAGCCCAACCCTTTTTCAAAAATTTTTGTAATAAAAAAAAGAAGTGGTTGTATCAGTGAGAGTTTGTCTAATAGAATATACTAGTTTTTCATAATATAGTGAATTAAAATTTTCATCCCATTGGGATAAGTGCCTATATTTAGTGCCTAATAATATCTTAAATAATCAACGGGCGATTGAGGTCTAGGTGAAGGGGCTAGTATCTCACAATATGATATTTTTTGTTTTTTCTTTCAAGTTTCAAGACATGCCGGCTAAATATAATATTTGAAAATACATTGATATGTTTTTTGCCTTCTCCTTGGTCTGTGTGTATTTTACAAGTAAATAGAGATGTAGAGAAAAATACTAAAATACCCTCATTTAAACCCGTCTTATATTATTTAAGAGAGAAGGAGGCATACAGATGTAGAAGTTGAATGAGGTTATACATATAGCGTAGGAGAAGAAAAATAAATTATCAAAGCAGTTGATTTTTATTCTCCGCCCCCACCCCCCCTAGAGTTCTGTTAAGCAAGATTAAAGATGGAATTGTAAACCGCATGATATATAATCTATGCCTGCATGATGATGTAAAAATCAGAGCATAAAAGAACTTATACGCGCACACACATATATTAGATGATTACAGGGACTAATAAGCCATGGTATACACAAGTTTATGTTTTTACAACCAAACCATAAGTAAAACGAAGCGTACGTAGTACCCACATCATTAGAAACAAACAAGGAATTGGATATGATGTCAAATTTATTTTACACATGCATGTTTATTGTTTCTGTACTTTGGTATGATCACATACATCAGCTGGAACATTTGAAAGATGATGGGGCGAGCTAGAAGCTGGTGAGGAATTGGATTTGCTTGAGAAGAGGAGTAAGAGTTTCCATGAGCTTCTCACAAGGGTGGTTGTGAATTCCCTCATACGTTGTCACCACTATGCTTGTGTCTTTCGACAACCTCTGCACTTGTTTCTTCACATTGCATGTGTGATGCGTGCATCTATAGTAGCTCCTTTCCATCCCCCAACATGTCGTCAAATACCATATTGCCATCAATATTTATTATTTCATCATCTCATTCACATATATATATATATATACACATATTATATAATTATTAGTTTTCAAAATGTGTGGGTGTTGTGATGGATTATTGATGAAGTTGTTGCTGAATTTCTTGGAAATAAGTTTTCATGAAGATCGTCTACACTATCACCAAACATCACCTAATTAAGTTAAAACTGATGTGAACATGTGAATGATGGTGATGATGTCATGATACAGTTAAAAACAGTTAGTTTAACTAATTCTTATTATCTGACATTGACTTCAATTCCTGATAATTAAACAGCTCCCTTTTCTTTTCTCGCTAGTGGTGGCTTTAACCATGCAATAAATTCTAGCTAAGGAGGTTTAACTATTTTATGCTATATGTGTGTGTTTGTTTGTTTATATATCCCCAGTTTTTTCCCCCCAAAAAAGAAAACTCCAATCCTTTTACATGGAATTTCACATAAAGCAGGTAGCTAGATCATCCACTGTAAAGTGATTAATTAAGAAGAGAAAAGATTATCGGTAAAAAGGAGTTCATTTCACATGATTTGGTCGATTTTGGTTGAGGTTAATTAACACTCGCATCCAATTGACATTTCTTTTGCATTATCCCTAATAAACTGAACTGATAATTCTAATTCTAATTAACTTAAGAAGTTGACCAAACAATGAATTTACAAAGGATTGGACCAGGTTGGATTAGGTATTTAAAAAATGGATATCAAATTTATAATCTGATAAAATTATCAAAATACATACATACATACATGTATGTATATAATCTATTAAAAGCTGCATTATTCATATAAATACACAATCTAATATACTAATAAGGACTTCACAGTTAAAAGAGAAAATATTATTCCATTAAAAATAGTCCTATATGTAAGAAATTTCTGAAGGAAGTCTCAATAATAAATTAAATTTATAACAAATTAATGTCTCACAAAAAATATAGACCAAATGAGTATTAACTAGGGTTAGAGAGTAATTGAAAGTTAAGAAAGGCAGGTTGAACTAGTCTAATTAATTAAAGGTCTGAATATTGCACTCTCTAGGATAAATAATCTCCATTATATTATATATTATTAGCATGTAAACTTTTACTAGGACGAAGACTAGGGTAAGTTGTTCCATTTTATAACTTTCATTTTATTGAGGTTACGTTCATGCTCTTATTTAATTTATCCCTTTGTTTCTTCTAAGAAAAAAAATGTTCAAGATTATATATTTTGGGTTTTTTCGGATCCGTATATATAAACCTTGTGGTTTTACTTTCTTTTTAATGCTTGCCATAGGTATCTTCTGATGCATTTATTGTTTTGCATTAGCGATCATGATTTGTCATCATCATCCTATTGTCCATTAGAAATAACCGAATTAACTACTTTTTTATGCTATCAAGGTTGTTCAACTTATTTTGTTCATGGATGGATGCCTGCACTTTCTCTTGTAATTTATTAATGAAAACTTTTCTTCATCATTAATTATTGTCAAGCCAATTACTCCATATATAGGCAGTATCAAATTAAGGATAATTAAATAGAATTAAACATGAATTAATGAATGAAAAGATAGAGGAGAAACCTGGGATAAATGCTATTCTTAACAGCTTTCTGGCCATACTTCCTCCAACGGTAACCGTCATCGAGAATATCATCAGCACTTCTCGTCTGAAACGCAAACCTCGGCCTCGTCGTCTTCTTCACCCTCCCTCCTCCTCCTCCTCCTTTTCTCTTCTCTTTATTATTATGATTCTCCTTTTCCATATCCTCACGACCTCCATTCATTTCACCCATCAAAGCAACACCACCACCACCTTCCACCATTGGCTTGTAACTGCCCTCAGCCCCAACCTGCAAGTTATTGCTTTGCCCTGATGATGAGAAAATGTTAGCCCAGTCAATGTCAAGCAGCCCTTGAGGGTCCATCGGCTTTTCCAGCACCGCCGGCGGGAAGATGAAGGAGGTAGGGTTTTGAGGTGGCGGCGGCGATGGAAGCAATGGCGGCGGAGGTGGAGGGTTTGGTGGGTCCACCTCCAGGAGGCGGTTTTCCATGTTGATCAAGCAGCGTTATATATATAACTAGGGTTTGTCTGTGAGAGAAACGGAGAGAAGTTAATAGAGAGAATGAAAGTGTGTTTGAAGGTTGAAATTTATAGAGGGAACGAAAGTGGCAAAAAGGTGGGGGAAGGTAGTATAGGTTGGACATCAGACATAAATACTAAATAAAACAGATAATATATATAATGTTATCGAAGGGAGGATTATATTCATTGGTGATAACGAAAGGAGAAGAGAGGGAGATTGGTGGGTGAAGGAAGTTTACTTGTAAAAATATGGGAATGACTGAAGGAATGAAATGAAGGGTATGAGGCAGTTGAACGGAAAGTAGTTGAAATGTAGGTTGGGTTAAGCATCGCTTACAAGATACATAGCTCCATTACCTTATTGTGTTCATTACTTTCCAAATTACAACATTCAATTACACACCACGTACACCACTATGGCCTCAAACATCTCACTGTTTAGAACTTGCCTCAACAACCATACACCATTCGTTATCTTCTTTTTTATCTTTCGTACGCTCTTAGGACCCATTCAACTCTGCTCACTTCACAATAAAGTTTGTAAAATATCAACAAAATTAAGTCATATTATTAAATTCTTTTGTATTAATATATACAATTTTACCTTCTCGTGCTTTCACCTAACCAAAGATATGTACAACAAAATTCTTAGTGCCATGTTTCTCCCCCATTCCCATCATTGAAAACAGAGATAAAACATACTTATATCTCTTTTTCGTTTGATTTGTCGTTAAAAAATGTAAGGTAATGTGTTTTCTTTTCAATTGGAGTACTCCCTATGAACAAGGGAGAAGGAATAAAAGGAGTGAGATAAATTGAATTTTCCCCCCTCAAATAAGCAAAATAGAGTTGAATCACATCCATCGTAATTAACTTTTCCGTCTAGTCGAGGGCCATCAACTAATATCATAACGTAGGGAGTGTTTGGAAACCTCCTATAATCAATTAAAAAAGTATTTTTCACACAATTTGAGAAAAACTCATCTCATATTTATCTTATATAACATAAAATCAATTAAAATAAGCCTAATCAGTAGATAAACACAATCACAATTCACAATTAAATTAATGAAAGTATAGAACAATAGTTATTTTTGCTATTTATTTATTTTTTTGATTAACAAGACAAAATTTTAGCATTGATTTCCTTGGATGAAACAATATGGCATTAGTTACTGGTTAAGGATCCAGAAACTAAATGTAATTACCCTAGAATGGGCAACAATCGAGTTAAAAATCCCTCACCCACCGAACTACCTACAATGGGAGTCGGCACTCCTCCGAGGATCGTCTACAGTGTGCTGGATACCGGAAGCGATGTCGTTTGACTCCAGTGATGCCCTTGCCGGAAATGCTACTCCCATACCGACCCGGTATTCGACCTTACTAAATCTCGGTCCGTTCACTGTGGGGGAGTTTTCCACTGAAATATGTTAGCCTTTGAAATGGTTTTATCCTTTTAGGCTTTTGCTGGAATTCATATTTTGGGGTTCGGATTTGATATCGTTTTGGTCCATATCTTTTTCATCTGTTATATCATTATTTTTTTCATCTGTCATGCATTTGAATGTTATTTTCTCATAATTACATTGTTTTTAACATAATTATTTTCATGAACCAGTCTTGTATAAAGGTGGCACTTGATTTTGTTTCCCCAGAAAATGTTGAAGAATGTTTATGACTAACTGAAGAGTTTCGTTTCATCTGTTATCTTAGTTGTACATGTTGAGTCTGATAGGTTTAGTTTACTGCTGTTCAGTGATTTGGTTTTGCATGTTCTCATATTGCTGAATTTTCACCGAAAACGTTTGTTGTATTATTACCTACTAAAATATCTTGAGACTTTGAAGATTGCACTGCACCCTGCCCATTTTTCTTCGTTTACAGATTAAAAAGAAGGCACTTTATGATGTAAGTTCGCCTGTTAGAGAAGTCAAAGAACTGGTAAAGTCAAAGATGTTGTAAGGGTACCAATTCTACTTCTTTCGGCATTTATTATATTAGCTGTCTCGGCTATTAACGATCCCGTGCTCTTAAAAAACCGTCTGTTTGAGAATCTATTCACCCTTTTTTTTTTTTTGTCCTTAAACCTCTGACCCATCAGTGTCTAGGATCTCATTCTTTTCTATGGAGCTGAAGCTCCTGCATTATATTTTTCTAACAAAAAATATTATTTTGTTTGAGTTTCGATTCATTTTTATAGCTTTCTATGTCATAATACCTCCTCTCTGCATTATGGCTGGCTTTTTATTAAGTTAATTAATGCTGATTAAACTCTACAAAGTTGGCGGGGGGATGAATTATGCCTGAAAGATGAGGCATTTTTAAAGGCAGACCTTTTAAGTCTGTATACAGAATTATGCTTTTTTGGTCAAAGTTTAGTCTGACATATTTTCATCCCTAGACCTAACCACTGGTTTGATTGGGATTCAGCACTTCTTGGGTTGGCTCTATGTGATGGTAATCCAGCTATTAGTGTTCGTACTTGATCTTTTTGGGGTTTTATATGATAGTAATTGGGCAATTAGGGCCGGATGTGATCAACTCATCTCATGAATCACAAATCCTAATGCCTTAAGCCCATTGGGTCCAGCCAAGCCCAGCCCAGCATGAAAAATTGTAACTTGCTGGGTACTGACGGTAATTACTTGTGAATCATTCTAATTGGCAGGCCGAAGTATGGGTAAATAACATGAGCAAGGTTGAAGATGATGAACCGACAGATGCCGACAAAGAGGGTCGTCCAAACATATAGATGATCCCCTAACGCGTTGGCTTTTGCTCTCAGTTGAGCAATGCTTTCCCTTGTAAAGTTCCTTCATAAAAGGGAAGCGAATAAGGTT
This sequence comes from Leucaena leucocephala, assembly GCA_037074615.1. Lineage (NCBI taxonomy): Eukaryota > Viridiplantae > Streptophyta > Magnoliopsida > Fabales > Fabaceae > Leucaena > Leucaena leucocephala. Next base: position 951,584 of record CM073558.1, on the reverse strand, counting down.
TACCTGTAAGAATATGCGGATCAAGTTACACTTCAGCTCCCCATTGATAATAACCCGATCCATTTGACTTCTGTTTTTTCTTGTTCGAAGTATTATCATGAAATTCTGTGAAATGAGTCAGCTTGTTATATGATAAGATTTGCGCTTGCAAGGAACTGAATATGATTGAGAATTTAATCTGATAATACCATATTGTAAATATATGATTGAGACTTAGCTGAATTTAAATTTAAATAATATATTATCTCATTTAACTGAGACATTGGAGAGATTGTGATAAGCCTGTCACAATCAACTATAGATAATCGGATATATTAGTAGATATTTTAATATTAAAATACTCCCCTCCCTCCTATATAAATAGGAGGCTTTTGAGTTGTTAATATATTAATATTAGTAGTTTTTGGGTTCTCTCTTTTATAGTGCATACTTCGTCTTCTGGCATATATCACTGCAGCACCATCAGGTCAATCTCTCTTCTCTTCTTCCCTTAGTCATTTCGCAATGATGGTAGATTTTTCAGCCTTTCCCTCGTATGTTGAACCCTATAGCCATTTCTTTTTTCTAATTAACTCGTCAAAAGAATTCATGGACGACTCTTATCTTTTAGAAGATCGGCGCAAATATGAGTGTACATTTCATATATGGGGCCATCCTTCTTATCCTATATGTTTAAATTCTTTGGATGGGGTTTCAGAAATTCCTCCCCCAGGTGATAGAGACTTCAATATTAAGACTTTTCTAACCGAACGCTATTTTCTTGTGTGAAAAGAAAACAAAGAAAATGAGAATCAGCAGATACCATTGGTGCTAGATAGGAGTCAAGTGATGACTTCTAAAAGAACTAGAAATGTTTAGTTTTATTTACATTATATGTTTTATATTAGGATTAGCGGATGTTATTGGATGATAACAACATTTTAGAAGTTAAGAATGGTTCAAGTATATTTTGCTGACATATATGCACTATGAAACACAGACGGGTAGCTCTCATACGAACTGATATTTCTCGATGCTTACATACGTAAATATCTTAAATATTTAAAATCCTAATTACCCATGATTTTATATTCTATCAGTTACATTAGAATACAGCATTAAGAATGAAAATTAAAAAGAATAAAACGTTATAAAATTATGATTGAAAGTTGAAATCAAGAGAGGCTGAGTGCCAGTTGCCACATGCTGGATCAGGCATGAGAGAAAGAACTCTCCAGGGACATTGAGGATGAGGAGTAGAGTTGAACGTAATCCACGCGATTTTGGGATGTCCTGGTTTTTCTTAGCACTGTTTTAAGCCCTTGACGATACGGTTCCTCTATGATTATTTTTGTTCGAACACAATATTGCACTGCTTTACACTGGCCTGATGGAATAGAGAAGGAGGGGGAAGATTTCATGTTTGTCTGAGAATATTTATATTTGATCAATAAGTAGTTGGTTGAAATAGTGAAATAGTAAGTCCTCTCACCTCTATAAATCTATTTATTAGGAGATGTGTGGAATTTTTTTTGCACTCTATGCCTCAACGGAGAAATTAAAAAGCAAGAACATTTAATTAAAAATGTTTTATATTTAATTAAAATGGAGGGGTGTTTTATTCTTCATAATAGGAAAGGAGAGAAAGTTAGAGAGATAGATTGTAACAAAAATAATACTGAATACAATAGATTGCCCTACTAGACGTGCAACTAAAAGCACTAGGCGTGTCTTGATATGCTAAATCATAGAGATGGAAAATCAAGTGGCTCAATTAGAATCAAAACAGAAGGGACTTTTCTGTTCTTATTCTTATAATTTTAAAAATTGTAACTATTAAGTATTTTAGGGTACTAATTATATCTCTAAAATTAATTAAAATATTGATTACACCCTTAAATACTTTATAATACTAATTATTCCTCTAAAATTAATTTAGGGATAAACTACCGTCATCAATGACCAACTATCATCAACTATCAACTACTAATTATTAATTTAAAATCTTACAATACCTAATTTAGTTACAAATGAGTCTAGATCTATTCAATTCAATACTTTCAATTATTTTATCTATAAGTTATAACTAATAATTTTAATCAATAATCTCATTTTGATATTTAATTAATTAGTAATCACATTAAGTAATTATATGGTATTTCAAATTTTTAAATATATACTTATTTTTAATTTTTTTATCTACAAGTCACCATTAATATTCCCAATCAGTAACTCATTTTAATTCAATAATTCTATTAATTAATTCTATGATATTTAATTATTTATATAGACAATACAAATTTTATAAATATGTTTTCTCTCCCTATTCTCCCCCTGCGAGAGCTTGGTTTAATTTTATTTAAAATTTTATGTTAACTTTACTTTTATTCAATGATACAAAAATACTTGTATAAAAAAAATCTCTAATATTTTAAATTTCTAATTAACAATCTATAATAATAATTAATTAAAACTTATTTTTTTCTGCTAGTTGTACGAAAGAAATATCTAGTTAAATTTGAAGACTAGGTGAATAAATTTAATTTTTTTATTAAAAATATTAAAAATAATTTATAAATAGAATAAGTGGAATAAATTAAAAATACCATGTTAATCAATCATTTCTTTGCAAACATATCGACCAATTTGTTTTAACTAGCTATATGTTAAATTTTTAATTCTTATGATAATTTTAATAGAATATGTACGTTTTGTTATATGCGCGTGCGTGTACGTTTTGTAACATATATGATACTAATGAACCCATCATCCCGTGGGTTAACTAACTTAATAGAATAATAAGAAATATAATTATTTAGAATATATTAGATTTTTAAGGAATATTCTTTTATATGATACTTAGAGGAATATTCTAATTGTTGAGTGTTTAGATTTATATATGAAAATAATAGATAATTTTCCTTGTCTAACATTAGTATTGTCTATAAAAAATGGAGATTTCGCCTTATATTTAAATCGTGATTTTTTTTTAATTTTTATAACAAAAAAATTATATGATAGTAATGAAATACAAGTTCAATTAGGAAAAATCTATTAATTACACATATTTGATTTTAACCATGCAACAATTATCTCACTCATTCTTAATATAAGACTTAATTAAAGAATTAATTTTAATTTTAAATATAAGATTTATTTTCTATATTTATTATTTTTTTTTACAATTATTACTATTAAAATAAAAGAGGTAAAAAAGAGTTAAAAAAATTATTAAGATATTTTAAAAAAAATTATATTGATTAATTAAACTTTTTTAATTTAATTAAATTAATTCTATAAAAACCTGAGAAATAACATTTATGGTTTGTTGTGAAAAATAGAGAAAATATTTCAGAACCAAGAAGCTCTATTGTTTAGGCCCATGAGATGCTAGCCCATCTCAGCCCATATTACAGGAATGAATTGGGCCAGACGTGTTTACGCAGCCCAGTATAACATAAAGCATGTTTTTTTTTAAGTGAAAAACTGAATATCACCAACCATCTCCATATAAAAAGATGGGCAGTAATCAAAGACGCAATAATTCCCTGTAATCCTATGAGCGAACTTAGCAAGCTGATCGGAAAACTAAAAATATATTTCCAAGTACTCCTGGAAAAAGCCCCAAAACAAAACAAATTCAAGTAAAATGAGAAATAGGAAAAAAGGAAACAGAGGAAGAGAAACATTGACTCAACATGTCTGTTTGGGAATATGGTTTAAAAAATCTTTTTTTGGCAAAACTTTAATTTAATTTGATAAAATTTTAATCAAACAGCTATATTTGTTCAAAAATAATTTTAGCTAAAACCATAGTTTAAAACTATGATTTTAAATAAACTACTAAAAAAACTTATAGACTATCCAATTACTATATTACCCCTACTTTTTCTTACACCCTCTCTCCTCTCTCATTTCTCTTCTCTACCCTTTCTCCTCTCTCATCTTTCATATCTCTTCTACACCCTATCTCCTATCTATTCTCTATACTCTTTCTTCCCTCTCTTCTCTCCTTTTTCTTCTCTACCCTCTCTCATCTCTCCTTTTTCTTCTCTACCTTCTCTCATCTCTCATACTTTTAATCAAAATCATACCTTTTTTGGTAATTTACCAATATGAAAAGTAATTCTACTACTAATCATACAAACATCTCTATTTTCAAAATCTATTCTTCCCATAATCTATTATCCAAAAGTTAATCCAAACATGCCCTAAATAAAGCCATGTAAAATTAGGATTCTGGACCCCACATCAAGTCGATGAGCGTCATAAGCTATTGATGATATCCGAGAACATAAGGATAAACCACAAATATCCAGAAGCCATGAATTATTATTATGGAGAATAAAATACATAAGATGCACGCAAGTAAATGGAAGTTTTAAACAGCGCCCTTCCAGCTTCCAATAACTCAAGAAAGTTCCCAAAATTTGCAATGCCTCATTTGACTCCAACAAATTGAAATCTTCAATTGCCTATAGCAATTCTATGTTAGCTCGATCCTCTCTTCGAGATCCTCTATATATTCACTCTATCAACTAACTTGCAATGATCTTAAAAATTGATACATACAAACCATGGGGTTCCAAGAGACAAAGCCCTGTGTAACTTTGGCGTAGCGATCACTAATATCAGCTGATGATCATCTTGTTCAGAAATTCAGCATGCTCAGGAAAATACTCCATCAGTTCGTCCTTTGTCACCCAAACAAAATCCTCACACTTACGAATGTTGAACTTGGTTTTTGCAATTACTTGTGACTTGAAGAAGAATTTCTGAAAAGATTTCAGCAAAAGAGAAAAGAATGGTAAACATAACTCACAGTGAGAAATAAATGGCGCATGGGATCACATACATGAAAAGGCTAACTTTCATATTCATGCAGTACAACTGCACCAAAACAGATTTAGGAAAAGTCCTATAAGTACATAAGGTTGAATTTTTTAAATCAAGTCCTGGAAAAAAGCTCCTCCAACTGTTATGATTATGTTAAAAAAACTTGACAAGAAACATCAAAGAATTTACTTAAGCTTTTCTCCAATAAAATTATGCATGGCCAGATGCTAAAAATTACAATGCCAAAGCACCAAAAAATTTCCCATAAAGGCACCTTGAAGGATGCAGACCCTGATGCATCATCTGTACACTGAACGACCATATGGGCCATTGGAGCATTTCCAACAAAATAGGTGCTAGAAAGATCTCCTATGACTGATTCCAATGCAGATTCGGCACACTGCAAAATTTTAAAAATTATGAGGGGGAAAAAGAAAAGGAAATAAATGTAAAAAAAGGTCACATAGCAGCTTCCACCTTGCGTAGTGTCACCTCTGATTCATAAACTTTTTCTGGAAAATGCCAGACGGGCTTCTCACTCGGAGCCCCATATGGATTGCCTTTCAAAAGAAGGTACAGTCTTCTGTCAAGAGCTCTTTGCAATGACCTAAAGGGGTGTAGTTTAAAAATATTTAATGCTAATGAGCCAAATAATAATAATATTAATAATAACAATAATGTGTAATCATGCAACAAGTAAATTATTGTACAAGCATATTTTTTTTCTAAACAATTAAAAGAATATGTCAAACAAGAGCTTCCACATCTTTCAGATTCTCAAATTAACCTGTGCAATCATTTATGAGGAATGTGCTTGACTAATACCATCCAAGATGGACATTTGCCCAGTCTCAAGGATGTGAGGATAAGGTAAAACAAATACACATTTCATTGGATTGACAATAAATATGACTTTTTGGGTCCTTGTATGTAGCACCATTTCATTTTCCCTCATAAGTTCCAGAATTTTCTTAACTTTTGTTTTAAAAAAAAAAACACAGATGCTTTCTTACTGTAATTATGCATATCTAGAAACTTGATACATAACCTTCTATCATTGTTTTTGTCCGCTTCAGTGACTCGAGGAGCTGGCACATAGTCAATCTGATATTCACCTTTCCCCCTGGATGTAACATAATGTTTACATAAAGCCATACAAAATCAAATATTTATCTGTACTTTTTTCCGATTATTTACCTCTTAAATGGATGCATGCAAGAAAGAGAAGATACTAAAGGAAGAATATGAAGGTGAAGAAAGTAAAATCATGAGAACAGGTTGTAACCATATTGCCTCAAAATAAGACCAAATGAAGACAAATTCTACTTGCACCAACAGATAATAAAATTCAAATTTTTAAGAACTATATTGATGCAAGAACTAAAGTTTCACCGCACCATATGCTTTAATAAGAACAGTGGAAACCAGCAAAGCATATTAATAAGATAGCATATACAAAATTACCACCACTTTCCACTCAGGAGCACAATAGCAGATTAAGGCAGTTTCAAAACTGAGTTAACATTTGCAATTCAATAGGAAAAAGAATCAGTTCTTTTTATCCATCACAGCATCATAAATTAATTTGCCCAGTATAAACAAGATGTAGACTTCAATGATGTGACCATGAGCAAGTGACAATCATATCAAAGCTTAGTATTTAAATATCAAGTACTAAAAACGTAAATTAATACCTTGCATTAGATCTGTCTAGAAATTCATCAGGATATCTGCGCCGATACTGGTGTTGCCACCGAAACCTAAGCATCCCAAGCCAAAGTAATAATAAATAATAGTTGTTCTAAGACAATCATCAACAACATTGCCGCATGGTAAATGGTAGAGAATGTAGAAGATCAAAATAACAACGACCACTGCTACAATCGGTTCTTCACGTATTCTAAGCAATTTCGACCACAACACAAACACTCAATTCGTTGTCTAAAAGATTGGAAGAGGCAAGAACGTGATACTATGTTATGTGCATTTTATTGTTCCCTTCATTTGGGTCTGTCGCAATCCAGTCCAGATCTAGGACTATGTACTAGGAGACTAGTATTTCCTTTTAACTAAGGATTTCCGCTTCAACACTCTCTTCCGCCATTTCTCCCGCAAAAGAACAACTCTTCCTACGCATTTTGTTAGTTTGATCACTTCATTCACTCCGAAAAAGAAGAAGAAGGAGAAGAAGAACCCCAAAGCCATTTGCTCTCAGTTTGGTACATTTTCCAAGTACACAATCACAGCAGAAAAAGATATAGGAGATAACAAATGCAGGGGGGAAACTCACGAGAATTCTTGAAAGGCGTAGACGACCGGGTCGATTTTGGGAATAACCACAGGCAGCCTCTCGAAAAGCACAGAAGCAACGATTTTCTCGGAGCTGGTGCTGAATCCTCGTCTTCTTAAGAAAGGCCGAACCAACGATCTATGCATTCTTAATCTGATGAACACGGAAAAAGTTCGATCAAATTGCCAAAAAAAAAAAGAACACATACACACACGGAAAGGGAGGGATTATACACTTTCTTTTTTAATGAAGGAGAATAGATTCCTTATTACAGAATTCGAAAATGAGTTGCAGAGTGAACGGGGAAGAAGAAGAAGAAGCTGAGGAGCAGCTCCCGTTTTCTACCTGAAGGCTGAAGCCAGAGTAACGAGAAGTTCGAGGGTTCTCGTTTGCTGTATTGTATTTTTTTTTTCATATCCATGTTAGGGAGTGAGGACCTAGGAGGTTACTTTTTGTTAGCTGGGAAAGATTTTTGATTATTTGGCAAAAAGAATGAAAAGATTTAAAATTTAAATAAACTATAAATAAAATAGAGTAGAAATCCCTAAAATATACCTTTTCAAAAATTTCAAAATAGAGAATAAAGGACAAATTGCCATAAGTACTCATTTGAGAGAAATGATAAAATGGTTTCTAAAAATGTTTTAAAAAAAGATAAAATTATATCAATTATTACTCATATAGTATAATAAAATTGATAATTTTTATAATAATTTTAATTACTTTAATAAAAATATTTCCTATTTTCTTTATCAATTAGTTAGAAGTAAATAATTAAGTCAATTATTACTAGTATAATATGATTGATAATTTTTATAATAATTTTAATAATCTTAACAAATATATTTACTACTCTCTCTAACAATTTAATTAACAGTAAGTACTTATGTCAATTACTACTCATATAATAGAATTGTTAACTTTTATAATAATTTTAACTATTATAGGAGAAATATTTATTATTCTCTTTAACAATTTAATTATAAATATTTACTTTTTAAAATATATTCAAGGGCAATTTTCCCCCAAATTTTGAAGTAACATGTTGATACTTATGATCAATATATTCTTTTATATATTATAATACTTTTTTAAAAATTTTAGAGTTAAAAATGTATTTTCTAAGTATTTCCCCTTAAATATAACAGTTTCTGCCCGGAGATTCTCTCATAAAAAATCTATTATGACCTGTATAGATTTTGATAAAGAGGACAAGTTTAGATTTTCTTTCATAAAGAAATTTCCTTAACAACTTACATCAATTCTTTTGGGACAAAACTTGTATTATTTTTAAGTTATAAATAATAATTCATCTTATATCCCTAGTATAAGAAATTATTCCTTTAGTCGTAAATATATAAGTTAGTTAAAGAATTACTTTTAATTATAAATAAATATAAGATCTTTATTCATTTTATCTATTATATTTATTATTTTTTAAAACTAATTTATTTAACTTATCAATCTAATATTATATAGAAATATGTTAAGGAGATTAAATTATATTTATTATAATTAAATAATTTATCTGTAACTAATCTAATATCTAATGTTCCCAAGGAAAGTTGCTGCAGTTGGCTTTTTGAAGGAGTGATATTTATATGATATGAAGCAAGGAAGATGAATGTAAAGAAACAATACCTTCCAAATTTACAATATCAAGTCACAAGACACCGTTAATGTAAACTATACACTACTTACAGTGAATTCCTACGATCATCCGAGTGTCATATCAAGAGTCATATCAAGTATTTATGCACTAAATCTCAGCTTCTTCCTCCGCTTCAAGGTTTATTCTTTTCGCAGGTAATGCAGGCCCAAAAATCAGCCAAATTGCTTTTCAGTTCAGAAACAAATTCGTATCAGGTTACATAACAAAATTCTGCAGGATCTTTGATGCACAGATAAAAAGCCTTTGCTTATCTAGAGCTTCACCTGTATATCTTTCAACCACCTATTCACCTGATCTCTTATGCCAAATCCCCTGCTAGGCTTTAGAATTTGCTTAAATAAAGCCATTTTTGGAACATTCCAGTACTCCACATGCCTGAAGAATTTGGAGACATGTGAATGCAAAAATAATCATATGGGTCAAAACTAGAAAGAAAAGTGCTTGTGTCAGGCTTGACATTAATTAAACATTTCACCTACCTGCAAACTCTTCCAGATTGTGCATCAAAATAGTATTCTGTATATCCCGTTGCTGCAGTTTAAACCAACATGATCAAATTACATGGCATATCATATAGTTAGACTCTTTCTTCCTAATCACTGTGACATAAGCACGTTTGGTTGAGACAGCTAATTAAGTAGGCAAGTTTTCTCATGCATTGTATGGATTCTTAGATGTACCACCTTATTCATATCTTATAGAGTGATTTTCTATAGATTTTATATTTTATATCGATATTAATTCCGTTAAAAATGATGCATAAGTTCATTATAATTAAACAACAGAAAAAGGAAAAAAAAACAGAGAGACCATTGAATTAGGCTACTAGGTGTTTCTAGATGGAAAAATGCATACATGGTATAGGGACTGCCTGGAAATTTTGTAAAACTCAGAAGCTGAAATGCAATTTACTCAAGAGAATAGGAAGTTCAAGTAAAACACGGTGATCAATATAAAATATTCTATGGCAAGATTAAACCGGCAAGTTAACAGCCTTTTGGCCTTCAATGGTTTGGTTCAGTCGCTGGAATGCAAGACAGGCATACCAGAAAGAATGGGTTTCCATGGAAACGATAAAATACAGCTGAATCGCCAGTGGCCAATTCCCTTATCCTGTAAATAAACCAGACATGTAAATCCATAATATGCCCATTGACTAAACGGGTCACTTGCAAAACCAAAGATTGTTAAAGCAGTAGGGAAGTGTAAGAGGTTGATCTCACCTCAAAGTCTTCCCACTTCATAAGCTTCATGTTGGACTTCACAAGAAGTGATCCAAAATTAGTGCAGTTCCTTTTGAAACGCTGAAGCCCTTTGAAGGAGCCTGCTGGATCAGCAAATTCACAATCCTCTTCATAAGCATTCAAAGTGAGGTTTCCTGATGGTGAACAAAACAAGGTTACCCAAGTAAAATACCAATCAGAAGTATATAAAATCGCTGACCAGAAAATATTCAAATATGCTCGAGTTTATGCGAGCAAGCACTTGAGGCAGCTATGTTTGAGCTTTATGCTATATCATTGGAAGGGCACTTCAACCATATGTAACACAATTTCAACTTCTACCAAGTCTTAAGAGAATTTCTGAATTCTTTAGTTCAACCAGAACTTGTTTTAAAAGATTGTAGTAGATTATCACTTAACTACTCTTCACTAAAATTATGTCAAATATCTTTATGCATGCATGTAAGTATGAAGGATGCCAAATATCTCAAGGAGCCAATTCATAGAATCGACATCTTTCAAGAACAGGGTTTTACTCGAATTAGGAATTAGGAATAAACTCGAACAAACCGTGTTAGGGCAAAACCTGTGACGAAGTAGGACTTTTCAAAGTCCTCTTTGATGGTTGCCACAATCGCATCACGATCAACTGCACCTGAACCATCTCCGGAAAGATCAAGAGTTCTCTCAGGAGCTTTCTCAATTGAACGGGGACGGAAAACAGAAGCAGCGATACCCAGAGCTTCGGAACTATACCATGCTATCTTGAGAAGTGCATTTTGGGGTTCAGTGTCTTGTTTTGTCGAGGAATTCGTTGTTGGGTTTCCTCGATTGCATCGCAATCTATAGGTTTTGCGGGGGAACTTCAATGGAAAGATAGAAGTATGAAGGGAATTGAGGTGGGAACAACTGGAAGCTACGGAGGCAATAGCTGCCATGAGGGAAGTTCATGAGACAACTGTTTCTCGCGCGGTTTGTTTAAAAATCTGACCTTTTTCATTCCTAAATAATTTATAGCCATAGAAAACAAGAGGGAATAATAATTTTTCTGGATGAAAAGTAGGAGACAACATCTTTCAAATTTTCCAATTTGGTCAATTTCCAGTATCTTAATGTTGTGAATTAAGACTGATCTACACCAGAGCCACATAATTTTCATGAAATTATAATTCAGGATTTATTCAAGTTCTTCTATAGTTAGCCTTGAGCTCGTAAAGTAAAATTGTACTAATAAAGTTATCAAAAATTAAAAATTATTTATGGGATATATGAGAGAGATAATAACTTAAAAAATTTCTTCAGGACTAATATAGTGATTCATATAATGATAATGATATAATTTATAAATGATAACCAATATCAATATAAGATATTTTAAATGTAAAGAGAAGCTCCATGAAAATATATGGGAATCGTTCTAACTTATAATTAAATTTAAAACATATTATTAAGTTTTCTAACGGAAAGGTATGGCATAGAAGAGCATTTTGTATATAATGCATCATTTATATTAACAAAATTTAAAAATAATGACCAAATTAAAAGGCATAAAAACTATATATGTAAAGAAAAGTTACTGTCAAAAGTATCCACAGATGTTCAAACTTCAAAATTACATTCTCTCCTTCTGCGACCTCTGTAAGTCATCTCTTTATGCAAAAACAATTATGAATTCCTTTCCTAAATAAACAAGACAAACGGTTCTGAAAGTGAAAACTAACAAATAAACTACATGCCAAGACACTTGTGACCAAAATAACAACTAACCCCCAAGCTGTGCCATTTGCAAAAACGTATTCCCTTCCTAAAATATTGTAAATAGTCAGCTTTAAGGACTACAAACGGTCTTTGACTGGCAGATCACAGTAGCTCTATCTCATCATGAAAAGATTTTCATATTCTGAGAGTGCTCCTCTCAAAGTTGCCTATTATATTTCTGGATATTGCTTGTTGCCAGTTCGGCCAACAGAGAAGACGGCAGAGGAGAACTCATTACCTTCTACCGCTTCATTCTCTTTTTGAGAAATTCTGATTACTGTGAAATTCTGCAGTTCTCTTCTTTTTCTTTGATTCAGGATATCATCTCAATAACAGCTGGAAGAAGACAAATTTTTCTTGGAAGGAACCCCAGATGTTCCCCATCAGATTGAATATATACCCCACCCTTCCCTGAAATGTCCTCTACCTCAATAGAGTGTACCCTGCAACACAAAGATCATTATGACTGAGTATCATCACAAAGCATGAGCTTGACAATGTATTAAATCCGAAGATAAACAATTAAACAAAATTGAAAGAATAAGATGAAGAAAACGGTTCTTTAATTTAGCTGGAAAACCTAGCATATTCTCTAATTATCATGAAAATCAAACATAAATCATAATAAATGCCAGCTGATACTCCAAAGTTAAGAAGCATATTTTATCACCCTAACATGCAAAACAGTCTGTTCATCCAAATTTGTGGATTAAGGTGTCAACATAATTGTCATAATAAAGTCATAATTTATGAAAGACCAAGTTATGGTGATCAACTAGGAGGGTAGAATATTTTTTTTTAAACCAGTTAACTTCACAAGCAAGAGCCCTTTTGTCATGATAAATCATTATTGATTTGAAAGACAGTTTCAAGAAGTTCATATAATGAGCGGCCATCCACAAACTAATGAGGTCTTGAAGATTGAAGAATTGTACGATGCGTTCTCTGGAGAAGATGTTACCTTCTCGAAGATACATTTTTCACAGACAAATGTGTACCATTGTACAGCTTATGTAATTTGAGGATGAAATCATACCACTTGAAGTTTTGAAGAATAACAGCCTGCAGAATTTGGAAACCAAAAAATCTATCAACTTCAAGTTATTAAAAGAAAAGAGGAAAAGCGCAGGATAAAGGAGCCCTTTTAGCCAGCAGATTTTCAAAAATAGATGCTAATATTCATCAAGGAGAATTAGGAAAAGGCATTCCACCTCAAGATTTCCACTATGTGGATCAGCATTTGGTGTAATTTTCATGCCACCACCAAAGTATTTTGCATTTCCAACGCAAAGAGCCGTAACTTGAGGACATTTTTCCCAGTCACCTTCATTCACCTAACAATTTTCACACATAAAATTTATTGAATTTTTTGTAAATTAGTATGAAGCCCAAATAGAAGAATACAGAGGACATCTTTCCCCAAGTTACTTTGACGTTTATAGCAACACAAATTAATATGTTACACTGACTTTGATTCTGAAATCCTGGTTATGATGCCCCATAAAGGCTTGCAATGCGCCAATGACATAGCATAGTTTACCAAATCTCTTGTACCTAGAAGCATAAAAACCTGCCTTGGCACTCCTGCAAAATTTTGTAAGGCATGTATTTAGATAATGACCTGAATCATGACTCGTGAGGTTCAATCTAGAATTTCCAAGTTATCCTTACAAATGAATGTCAGCAACATTTATGAAGTAGTGATCTTCTCCAGTTTCACCAGTGATGACACCAACATCTATCCTTGATCTCACCCCTAAAGAACGCCTATATTAGCATTTCTAAAAGAGAAACCAAAAGCAAATATAATAACAGGTGTTGCAGCAAGCTCTGCCAATCATGAACCATAACATGACTACAAGAGACCAACAAGGTAACTGAAGATCAACACCTTTAGAAATGCGTTCTATGGCTTCGTATGGATCATTTTTCCTGGCAAACGAAACAGAAGTATCCATTTCAACCAATTCTCCCAAGGTTATGTACACCATAGAAATTAGAGATTAAAGAACAAATAAGATAAAGAAACTATAACTAACCACCCAAATGTTCTTGCGAAATCAGAACCAGTACCCAGGGGAATGAGCTGTACAAAGGCAGAACAAAGTTATATCTTCTGCTGAGAAATCGAATCAGAAGATCTATCACAGATGACTGAATCTAAGACCATATGCATACGTTTCAAGGAGAATATCGTATTAAAATGGCAAGTACTCACACCAAGAGCAGTTGAATGTGAAGGCTCTTTAACTTGACAGGCAACAGGTTTTCCAGCCCAGAAGAAACCATTAACAACCTGTTAAACGTAATTCATAGTGAGTGAGGAGTGTTCTATCATAACAAATTCAACGAGACAACAAAAATGTTGAAATTCCAGGGACAGTGATGCAGAAAACCAACTAAATGTTTGCAACCCAACGAAAAGATTTTAGAACAGACCAACTCAGATAAGACAAAGACAAGCAATCCATCTATCTATATCCTCAGTCAATGGAAGTTAAAAAGGAATGCATGCAGAGAATGTTAGCACCTCATGAAGAGTTCCATCACCTCCGACCGCAATAACTGCATCAGCCCCCTCACGTATGGCCTGTATAGTATGATATGTCAACAACAACAAAAAGAACTCAACAGAGACAATACAGGTAAAACCAATTAATTTCGACTTCCAAGCGTTAATTCTTTAAACTGACCTCTCTCGTTATGTCAATAGCATGACAAGGACCTGAAGTTAAGGATTCACATATCTATCAAAAGCAAAATGCAAAAAAACGCGAATTAATGAATTAAAACAGAAACGAAAGGCACTGCATTTGCAGACTTGTCCAACAATGAGGGAACTCACATTGCATTCTTTACCAAAGCGAGACCGTAGATATGGAAGAAGCCGCTTCCACTCTGTACCCGTCCGACCATTAGCACCTGCACCGAAGTCCCAGTATAAAAAATTCAAATATAACGGCCGCCATCAAGTTCATATCTCATTAAGAAGGAAAATGAGTATTTTTCCCACCACATTTTCTCGGCGGCCAAAAAGAGAAACTGAAGTGGGGATGGAAAAAAAAACAAAGAAACTAACCTCGAGGATTGACGACAAACACGAGGTCGCGCTGTCGAGACGGAGAAGAGGAACTAACTCCACGGAAGCGTTCGGAAGAGAGATCCGGGGTCATTGGCGGGAGCTCTGATCTGAAAAGCGAGGGTTTAGCCATGGGCATCCCGCTTCCGAATGCCGCAATCTGATTCCTATAATAGCTACTTTGAAAACTATGACACGCCATGTGTCAGCGAAAGGAAGAGATATCCAATAATAATTACTCCTATTTACTAATTTTTAAGGGTATGAAATCCGATAATCCGGAAATTTTCACGCATGTCGTTCTATTTTTTATTTCATGGCTCTTGTAGCAAGAGGTTTGCTTTGCCTTGGCGTTTGGATTCTGCAAGTAATCAATCGCTCAGGAGAGAGAAGATATCAGCAACGAAGCAGAAGGAATACCATGGATGGGGGGTAGTAGTCAATAACGATGAGGATCTAGGAGAAATAGGGAAGACACGTCAGCGAGTCAATTTTTATTGCAGTTTATACATTAAATTATCGAATTAACTTTATTCAATTTGACTTCATGTGATATATACATATATGAAGAAATTATTTTTTTGAACCAACAAGCCATGCCAGTAAGCTGATTTTAGGTTTGAATCCTGGATGTACTTAGGAGAGCTTCTCAACATGAAGAGTCCTACAAATATTTAAGAAAAATGTCGAATGGTTAAAAAGTTAATTCACACTTTATAAATTTAAATCTTAATCTTGTGATAAATGTTTTCATGATTTTTTTAGGAACTATGAGAGAATCTAACCAAGTGGGGTTCTTAAAAGTTAGCTCCCTCAAACTTTGTTATGTACTTCCTCTATAGTTTTAATTAGTATTAAATATTTATATATATGCCTTATAATGTTTGAGTTTAGTGTATAATATTAAAAATTATTTAAAATTTAAGATAAATTTAATATTATTATATATTTTTGATTGATACGTGTGAATAATTAGTTAAAAGATGATCGATGGTGGGAATGGAATAAATAATAATAATAATAATAATAATATGTGATACACGTCCAACTTATCCGATAGATTGCAAATCTTCCACTTTGTACGGGCAGATGCGATTAATCCAAATGACCAAAGAGCAATAATATGACGTTAACTTTTTCCCTTAGCCTTAAAGGGACCTTTCTTTCCAATCTTAAATCTACTACTTGTTTTTTTTAATTCAAATCGTATTTCCTAGTCAATAGTTTAAACATTAATTCTCAGAAATCACTTAAAAGGTTAAATTTAATTTAATGATTACAATCAAATAATTCCAAATTGGCTTTGTTTTAAACTTGCAAAGATCTTGAGAACTTCCATAACAAACTTAGACATAAAGATCTTAAGTTGATGAGTACTTTTTCACTACATTAAAAAGGGCTCAAATTATAGTCTCTACTCACTCCTCACATTTTTATCACTTGAATTAGCTCCAAATGGTCTAAATAAATTACTTATCCCTGACATTAAAGTAAAAGTGATCTCAAGGGGGGTAAAAGATCTGATCAACTCATAAGGAGGAGGGGAGATAAAATGAACCCGACAACATAACATCAGAATTGTGTTTCTCTTTCTACAAACCATAGATCTCAAGGCCAGAAAGAAAGGGGGAAGAAGGAGCTAAAATAATGGTCAGAACTCAGAACAGAGGTTTTTTACCATTTAACATAGCCAGTAAATGATCAAGAACTTGGCTCCCTCCATCACGCAGGCCTGAATGCATGAATTCATTAGTTATCCAAAGCCTAATCCCTGGTATTTGACAAGCTGTTTCCATGACCAGCTTAAACTTCACATATACGTCTTCATAATATACAGCCGCTGCAACAGGTACCTGCCCCGGCATCCATCCAAAAATACATTTAGCAACAGAGAAATTTAACAGAATGACCTTCACAGACAATAAATTAAAAAAATAATCACGCAATTTTCACGGGTTTGTTTAAAGGTAAATACTTGTTTGTAGATGCCATCACACTATTAAATTTCTAAACGAAATGCTAGAGTGAAAGCAGCATACCTTGTTATTCAGCACCTTAGTGTCATATAGTCGAGGCCAATCCTTCTTCTCCCCAGTTTATCAGCTACATCTTTGAATGGTTTCAAAGCATGAATCTCATCGAAATTCCACGGGAAAATCATCTGTAAATAAAAATAAGCATGGTCAACACGTGATTCCGGTAAAAAGAAGTTAAAGAGATAAACACACAAGCATTTCATTTAAGTATTTTAATAACATCAACTCTGAAAAATGAAAAGTATTGTCTTTCAATAGGAAAACAAATGTCATGCATTATAGTTCATATTCAACCTATTCATGCCCATTGAGTCAAAAACACTCTTAGATAGATATCAAATCATGAAGGGCATGAATTATTTATGTCAAAGATCAATGAATTTACGGAAGTCCAAGTGTGGGTACAGGCCTGAAGCCATAACTTTGCGTGTCTCTGTGATCTTATGATTAATGTCAAACCCAATCTTGCAAAGAAAAATCAAAGTTTGCAAAGAAACATATTCTGAATAGCATTGAATTAACCATGATGTATGCATTAAAGATGCTTCATTATAGCAAAGAAAATAATAGTTATCTTACCTCTGCTGTGAAAAGTACAGGGTGACCTTCTCTTGCAGATTTAATAGCATCAAACTTGCTTTCATACTCTGACCTTATTCTGTTAGCAGACCACCTATTAGCAGCACCCTACAGAGAAATAAAGATTGAGAATCGCAGATCAAAGAAAACCATAGATTATGAGCAAACAAAAGAAGATTATGATATACACCTGACAGTAGATGGGTTCGTGCAGGAGGGCATAGAGGGGGTTTGTATCAAAATCCAACCACTTCTCAAACTGCGTAGATGAAAAACTTGAGATTAATTACTTACAGAACTTAAGAAGTTGTAGCTGATTCTCTTAGGTGCTCCTGGAACTAACATGGGATCCCACACTCTTTCAAACCTATAAAATACACAGGTTAGCCTGTAACATAATGGAGAGATTAATTTGGTAGTTCAAGATGATTAAAAAGGTAATATTTTCATACAAATAATGCATGCGCTCAAACCCAGCTCCAGATCCCAAGCCAGAGAGACCAAGAGTCTGGTGTCCTCTAGGGGTTAAGATGCCCCCAGATGGAAGCGTCACCTATACAAAGAAAAAAGTAATGAACAACTGAAAGAACTTTGCATATATTTCCACTTCAACAACAATAAGAAAATCCAATGAGGCTGATACTTGCCCCTCCTTTTTCAGCTAAATAATTAACCAGCTCTTGAACAATTTTGATATCCTGAGGATATCTTTTGTAGTACTTGTCATTTTGAAATATAACTTGCGCATAGCATGCCCTGTATACAGAATCTGCAGTAGAACCATCTCCAATTTGAGGAGTTCCTCCTGTTAGAAGGACTTGTTTCAGTCCCTGCGGTGCAAAACTCAAATATGTGACTCCACAAAAGCCACCAAAGCTCTGCAACAGTTGCAAGAACACAGGAGGAAGAAAGATTAAGAAATTATTGAATAGTAAGGTTTAGTTTCAATATTGTAAAAGCAAATCAAACCAAATGATCATAAAACAACTGCGTAAAACATGAAATTACATCAGGATCAATTTAGGAGAAAGATAAAAAGCAGCAACATTCCAAGGCATACTAGTTAGACCTAATCACTCATTCACATAAACACCAATGGAAACAGTGATGCAAATACCTGCCCTAAGATTGTCCAAGGCCCTGCATCTGGAACAAGGCGCACTCAAATAAACTCTGCATCATTTACTATATTATCAGCTCTAAAATGTTTCAATTACTCAAGCTAATTCATCCGCAGACTTGAATTGTGACATTGATGACACTGTCAAGGGGTTAGATAAGCCTGTTCCTCGCTGCAAAAACATGCATAGGAAATTGAATGAGTGATAGACGAAATCTTCATACAACCGAGAAAAGGATGATGCAAAAGTCTAGCAAATAATGCCTGATCCTTTAAGAGGACACGAAAGCCTTTACAAGCTTTATGAATCCATCCACTGGATTCAGTTGGTCGCGGATACGCAAACCCTGGTCCACCTTGCAAATATAGTAGGTATGGCAATGTCTGCTCTTCTTTGCCAACTGTGACAACACAAATGAATTTTTGAAGAGAAATAAGAAGGTAAAATGAAAAATTAAACGTGCAAAACTGAGCATGAGCATTCATCCATTGGGTATTGTACTAAATTTATCACAGACAAGTTTATGTATAAAGGATGATCAAATAAGGGATTGGTGCTTACCAACTAATTAAAACAAAGAATATATACACTAAGGAACAAATCATGCTCATTCACGGGTCTGAACAAGAGAAATCAATTTTGCGCTAGTAGCCATTGCCATAATGATGAAGCATTCTTAGCGGCATTTTGATGATATATACAATCATAGTTATTAATAGCACACTATAGCTTTAGCTCAAAAGAACAGCTCCCAGCAAAATGTCAGATGGGTAGCATTACAACTTTCAGTTAGCTCCTGTGGTTATAGCTTGCACTTCAGGCACTACATATAAAATAGACAATAACAGCTATGAAGTGATTTTGCAAAATTGCTAGAGATTTAACTGACCCATGCTTGGACCATCAATATTGGATGATTTAGTATTTGATTTCGTTCACCAAATCAAAAGCATGAAAAGAGTATAACGCCATCCTTATCATCTTGTGCTCTTGATTATATTTTGAACATTTTAAAAATGTGATAATATTTTCATATGACTGGCACACTAGTATCTGCTCAGCGCTAAAGTATTTTGGAGTTCCTTGGGTATGTTCACGATTTTCATCCAACAAACAATAGGTAATTCAATCATGCGATGCTATGTGTGATTGGCCAACTGATCAGGTTCCACTTAGGAAAGTTACATTGAAATGGAGAGTATTTTTCAGAACAAATTGTGTGGACTTCCTACCCTGTCCTGAGGGACTCAAATAATCTTTTTCACGATGCGCTTTCATTTCTTACAATTATAGAGTTTCAGTCACTTATTTCTACTAATTCCTTAGTTCAGCCTGCAACATCATGTCATCTTACGCAATCACCATCCAAATCTGGTATTTTCAAGCCTAAACTTTTTACTTCTTCAATTCCCACCACTGTCAAGGCTGCACTTCATGATCCTAACTGGCTTGCTGCTATGCAAGCTGAACATAATGCCCTTTTAGACAATAAAACCTGGACCCTTGTCTCTCCACCTCCCAACGTCCCATTATTGGCTGTAAGTGGGTTTGGCGCAAGAAAGAAAACCAAGATGGTTCTCTGGACAAATACAAAGCAAGATTGGTTCCTAAAGGGTTTCACAAACCCTTGGTTTGATTATAATGAGACATTCTCCGTTGTAGTCAAACCAGCCACCATTCGTACTGTTCTCACCATTGCTTAATACATTAATGGAAAATTTCTCAAATTGATGCTAACAACGCTTTTTTAAATGGCATTTCATATGCAGCAGCCTCGTGGGTGTGAAGCTAGTGATCCTTCCTTGGTTTGCAAACTCCAGAGGTTTAATACCACATTGGTTACAGAGAGACAGAGCAATTAAGGGAAGAGGACAAAAAGTTTTCATCGAGAAGTCCGCCTATCAGTGAACTATATTCTCAACTAATTCAACTAGATTCAGCTGTCATTGACTGTTGACTATTCTAATAAAGAGGTCGAAAAACCGATAAAGTGTTATAATAATCTTAAAAGTTACTCACATATGCTCGACTATTTATAACAAAGGTTTTTCATTGAGAAGTCCGCCTAACTATCATGGACTATTGCTACTCCCTCTGGTCCATATTCTAAGAGGTTGTTAGCCATTTTACACAAACCAAGAGTGTTAGTTACATCATTCTAATAAAGTCGGCTCCCGGACCCTCAATTAGGTTGATTTTCTATCCAATAGAATATTTGGGATTGGAATCTGGATTCACAACTTAAAAGTAATGTTTCTGAGATAACTTCGTTTTGCAGTTACTCACCCCCAGCAAGATTTTTTCCCCATAAAGTCCACAGCAGAACAAATGCACAAGGCAGCCAAAAAAGAGTTACTTGAAAATTTGCGTTCAATCCTATAATCTCTATAATAGAACATCCACAAGATCAATTAACTGAAAACAAATGCAGCTAAAGTCGACTATTTTGTTTGCACCAAGTGAAAACAGTTTTTTAAATCAAAAGTGAAAACAATTTTGTCTTAAGCCATACCTGCGACGACTTCACGAGCAAAGACGGATATCTTGGGAGAGGAATGAATATCGAGGGTGCAGTCCAGAGGCACAGCGAAACGATGATCACGAAGCCGAAGCTCCGGAACGGAGTACCGGTTGCTGGAGACCTGCTCCGATTTAGAATCTGAGGATGTGGAATTTTCTCCGCTCATCACAGAGACGATATAGAGTGAGCTCCGGCGAGAATGTAAGAAGGAATGCTTAGGAAAGGTAATATTTTGAATTAGCGACTGCGTAGTAGATGGTAAAGCAAGAGAACGATAAAGTAGTGAGCAAAGCCATGAAGCAGGCGCTTGGAATACAGACATTTTGGACCGCGGGTGCGATCGCGGCAAACCGTTTGATATTAAATTTTTATTTAATTGTAACAAAAAAAAATTATTTAATTAGACTAATTTAATTAATTATTATAATATATTTTTTAAATTTATTTTTTTATTTTTTATTTAATTTTTATTAAAAGAATATTAATAAAATTAATTTAAAAATTAAGATATATATTTAAAATTAAAGTCAACATCACCTATTAATAAAACATATTAAATATTTCTGTGGAAGGTGCCAGGCATATGCTTCATGCCACCCCTCACCAGTTCCCCTTCCATCTGTTGACCCCATTTCCACCGAAATGGCTTTCTTCAGCTCTCTTCTCAGATCTTCTTCTTCTTCTTCATCTTGTTCATCACTCCTCCGCAACCTTCGTTTCCTGAGCCATGTCCCTGAAAACACTGTGTATTCGGGACCCACTTCCCAGAGCTCGGTCAATAGAGTGACGGTGACCCACCTGAGGCAGAAGCATAGAAGGGGCGAACCAATCACCATGGTCACTGCATATGATTACCCGTCGGCGGTGCACTTAGACATGGCCGGTGTCGATGTCTGTCTCGTCGGAGATTCGGCATCCATGGTGGTTCATGGACACGACACCACTCTGCCGATCACTCTCGACGAAATGCTCGTTCATTGTCGTGCCGTCGCTCGTGGCGCTAAGCGGCCACTTCTGGTAGGGGACTTGCCGTTTGGGACCTATGAATCCAGCACTGGTCAGGTGCGTTTGCTCTGGTTAATTGGTTTAGTTTAGCTCAAAGTTGTGAGGTTTGTCTCATGATCTTGAAATCCCACTTGTTTTGTTGATGAGGAAACTTTGTTTCGTCATCTAAAAGTTCACGCTTCTTCCAGAACCAAAAATATGCAAATGTGCTTATCATAGTCATTTTTGTCATGACAAAATTATATGTAAGAGTTTGGTTAACCTTGCTTTTAAGTTTCGAAAAAGTAGTTGTCCTTTTAACCTGAGATTTTGCTCGGGTAACAAGGAGGATGTTCGGTATATCTCTTTGAAAGTAAAAAGGCCAATTAATTATCTTCTCTCAGAATAAAAACTCTTTAAATATGCTTTTATAGATTGACATTGAAGATTTTGCTTTATTTCTTATGCAATTACAACTCAGTCCAATAGAGATTCCTTTTTTGGGTGGTCCTACGTAACAGAGAAATTAGGAATAAAGGATATAGGTTGTCACTTCAGTTTCACAGTTCACTATCCGAACTCTGTTAAAGTACGCGTTGTTTTTATATGTTACTGCTCATTTTGATTTTGATTATAAACAGGCCGTTGATACAGCAGTTCGCATATTAAAGGAAGGGGGAATGGATGCAATAAAATTGGAAGCAGGGGCACCTTCAAGAATTACAGCAGCAAAATCTATTGTTGAAGCTGGAATTGCTGTCATGGGACATGTGGGACTGACTCCACAAGCCATTAGTGTTTTAGGGGGTTTTAAGCCTCAGGGAAGGAGCGTATCTAGCGCTGTCAAGGTCGATTTCTCTCACATCCATATATTTGAGACTTGCACAATTTCTCTAAGGTCCTGAAGGGAACTTCTGTGTAGGTTGTAGAGACTGCTTTGGCTTTGCAAGAAGCTGGATGCTTCTCTGTTGTTCTAGAGTGTGTGCCCCCACCCGTGGCTGCTGCAGCAACCGCAGCCCTTCAAATACCCACAATTGGAATTGGGGCTGGTCCATTTTGCTGTGGACAGGTTAGCTGGCTTTATGGTCTTCGTGCCTAATATTCTATGCTTGATGTTTCCTTTCTCAGAGTTGAATGGTCTAGATTCATACCACTGTTTCTTTTCAGTTGAAAGTCACTTGACTGTTACTTTATTTTAAGGTACTTATTCTTCATCTAGTGGCTTTCCCTGTCATAATAATATGATGCTCTCCCATAAAATGTTCACTGCTGATCTGGATATATTAAGTTAACGTTGGCCTTAAGATCTGCAAATAGCCATTGCTAAATCTCTAATTATGCCATCAATGAACGAGAGATGATGAAGCAAACTGTATAAATAGACAATTTTATGCCTTATATTTTAGCCACTGAAATTACCTTCTGCATACAATTTAGCCACTTGTATTATCTTCTGTCCAATCCTTTGCACCTTCTGATTTCAGCAGTAGCATTTTCTGTACCCATGTAGGACAGTAGGAGAATAATCTAGCCATCCCTTTCTCATGTTTTACCTGGTGGAGATCTTTACTTGTTTCCAATTTCTGAATAACAACCTAGAAATATTGAAGGGCCAATTTCAATGACATAGGTGCAGTATGAATTCTTTTACTTCTTACAAAACCATGCCTAAGCTTTTTATCATGATTTACCTCTTTTCTAGAAGACAAATTACTTGGTAGAACGGTGTTCAAAAGATTAGTAAACCAAACCAAACATGCACATGTAATTTTAGTATGTTAGGCACACTTTTAGTGAGACTGACTTCTAACACGCTTGCTTGGCTTATCTGTTTCCAGTGGAACCAGAATTATCCGAGAGTCTCCGTTTCCAGAACTTGATTATTTAGTTACACAAACTTTCTAATTTCATTTTAATGTTCATGCAGGTGCTTGTTTATCATGATTTGCTTGGTATGATGCGACATCCCCATCATGCAAAGGTATTTCTGGCAACTTTTAGCCCTTGTTTTGTTCTTTCCTTCACTATATGACTAGAAAGAGATTTGTCTATTTGCAACTAATGTTTTTGGAAAGTTTATATTCAATCTCTTTAAGTAAACAGTTGCATAAAACCCAATTATAGATCTAACCAGTGTTTAAACACAGTGAACAAAATGGCAGAAATTAGAAAACAGTCAATGGCCTTGTCGCCTAATAGCATGAAAGCTCCCATGTAATTGGAAGGTTGCACATTCCATCCTGCTTGTAACTTCAGCTTGTTAGTATCTACCCTTCATATTATGAACTCTGAGGACTGCAGGTCACTCCAAAATTCTGCAAGCAGTATGGTCAAGTTGGAGAGGTCATCACTAAAGCCCTACTGGAGTACAAGGAAGAAGTGACAAATGGCTCATTTCCAGGTCCTGCCCACAGCCCATACAAGATAAGTGACACAGATGTTAATGCTTTTCTAAATGAATTGCAAAGGTTAGGTTTGGATAAGGCGTCGTCGGCAGCGTGTGAAGCGGCTCAGAAGTTAAAAGAATCATCCAAATCAGAGGAAGAAAATCCATCAACACTACAGTCAGTAGCATAGTTCAAAGAAAATTAGAAGATAGTAGTAGCTCCCATATCTTAAGGAGATTTTCCGTATCACTTTAGGAGCTGAAAATATGATACTTGTTTCCACATTATAGGATATTTCATTGGTGGTTAAAAGATTCCATGGTATCGATTCAGTGACTCTGAAATGCATCCATATTTGATTAGTTTCAGATACAGAAGTGTTGCACAAACAGTTGTTTAGGTTATCGAATTGATAATCCCACCAGTTTTTGTGACCAAATCGGGGTTTATGGAACAGCTTGAAACATGTAAGATTGCAAATTTACAAGTCTATTAGAATATAAACCTTAATCCACAGTCCTTTTTATCTTATTCACAATAGAATATTTGTCTGAACCAGGCAAATTGGGTGGAGCATGAAGGAAGAACAGAAAAAAAAAAATGGTGTCACAAACGTATAAATCCTGATGGTCGATTGAGGTTTCTTGTCTTTTTCTGGTCCTATAAATCCCTGCTTTGTTTTATTGGGCCAACTGTTTTACACACACACACATTGTAGTGTACTCGGGTCTGAAATGTTGTTTGTACAAAAAAAAAAGGTATGAAATGTTGCGTTTCTGTTGTTGACGATTATTTTAAACCATAACTAGTACTTTCTCATATTTTAGAGAGCTATTTAATTTTTTAAAAAAAATAAAAAAATAAAAAAAAATATTTATCTAATTTTAAATATAAAATTTATTTAATTAATTTGATTATATTAAAAAAAATAATTAAATTAGTTATTATAATATTTTTTTTAAATTACTCGAATTATTTTTTTAACTTACTCTCCTATTGTCTTGATTATTATTGAGAAAATATTAATAGAGATAATTTATAAAATGGTTAATAAATTTTTAAAATATATTTTATATTTAAAATTAACATCAACTTCTTATTAGGTCTTATATATAAGATCAAAAAAATAGTTAATTATGATTAAATTTAACTTTTTAAAATAAATCTATATTATATATTTTTTTAATTTACCCAAATTAATCTATTAGATCTTATATTAATTATAATTAACTAATTTATTTGACTTTTTAAATCTATTTAAAAAATTATCTAACTCTTATAATTAATATGTATAGTATAAAAAAAAGACTTTAAACGTAACTGCGTTTGAAAATGTAACTGTGCTTTTAAAATATTATATATATATATATATATATATATAGCTTTACGAAGAATATACTGGCGTTTCTCAATTTGTCAAATATAATTATTGCAACATATATTTAAAAAAATCGCAAAATATTACTTAGATTGTAGAGCATTAGATTCGCATTTTTATCTCCTAAATTTAATTAATTTTAAAGAAAAAGAATAATCCAATTCCTTAATTTCGTTTGTACGAAATTTATTGTAACATAGTAGCTTAGATGGCCTAATCAAAACAAATAAATCAAACTCTTATGTTTTATTATTATTATTAAAATTCATGGTCCTCCTAAATAATTATTTTTTAGTTATCTATTGAGTTTATTAAAATTTTGCCCTAACTATATCCAGATTTAATCCACATCGCGTAATCGCGTATCTAATTATAGTAGGTGAGTCTTTCAATAGAAATTTTTTATATATATTAAAACTCAAATTTAAAATTTTATTTAAATAATATTAAATTGTTTATCATTTAAATTAAATTCTATTGGTTCCTTCCAGATAATATAGTGCATAATTATGTGTGAATATTTGTTGGTGGAAGATAAGTTCGGGGGAAGTGACCCAATCCACTGGAAATGAGATCACTTAAATAATTGATTATTTGGTGCCAAGCAAACCGGACAAAATGAATTGGGGTGCCTCGCATATTATCCTCACGCTGACGTGGCCCTCTCGCCTCAATACACCCCTATTGGGCTTCCGTGAACTGCTTTGCCTCTTCGGCCCGTTTCTTATTTCTCAAGACACCCTATTTTATTTTTTAATTTCTATTTTCAATATTGACAATATAAATATAATGTTGATTAAAGTATACATTCAATCTTTAAAATTATCAGGTGTCAATTTAATTTTTTAATTTATAAATTATATTTTTAGTCTTTAAATTCGAACGTTTACTCTGTAACTAAATTCTGACATATTAGTCTTTAAATTAAAATATATTTTATAAATTTAATAGATTAAATTTAAACTTGATGTAAATTGAAAAAATGAAGTTATAATTTATTCTTTGATTTTTAAGGCATTTTATGAAATGTTCATAGTTAATTTATATGAGATAAAGTGATTAATTACTCCCAATTAGGATGAGAGCTCTATTATTAATCAAAATTTAAATTTTTTATTAATTTAAAATTGGGTTAATACAATATGTACCTTAAATTTGTATAAATTTTAGTTTTTATTAATCAATTTTTAATTTATGAGTTTGAGTCTCTTAAAGAATAAAATAGTCTAAATCTTTGATAAATTATGATGAGCAATATTTTAGATAGAAATAAATTTAAAGGATAAAAATATATAATTTAAAATTTGATGAATTAAAATCAAAATAAAAAAATTGATAGATGAAATATTTTATTAATCCTTTTAAATTTAATTAAAATGAAATTTGTATTCTATCGCATGGTATATTTGGGGAAAGGATTCACGCGCCCTTGGTAAAATGGATGTGCTTGGGAATTAGGTTCTAATTCCCTCTCTATTATTGATCTCTTAATTTCACGTCTGAGCATTTGTCTATTGGTAGCCACACACAGAACTCATAGAATAAAGTATCGAACAATTAGGTAACTCTACGTGGAACTTTATTTTTAAAAAAATATATTTTGGGAAAAATAATTTGATTTATATTAATAAATAATTAAAATTATATATACAATTTAAGTATATTATATTATAATTAGCCAGAATAAATTAATTAAGTTGGTAAAGATTTTCAAATATTGATGCCATCTTTAAATTTGAAAACATGCTCTCAAAATCTAATTGGCCTACAAATTATGATGTAAGAAAAATAAGACTTCATGTATTTATATATTTTACTGTGTTTTTTGTTATAAATATTCATGATATTTTTTAATTTTATTATCAATTATTTATTTTTTAAAAAAAATCTTTAGAGGAAATATTCTTCTCATTGATTCGATATATGCGAAATTTTATCCTTCATTAATTTATGAATGAATGCCATATGATTGAATTTTATTTGTTTATTTTATGTATATATTTTATTTTATGAATCCTCAAATATTATTATTAAATAGAACTTACATGTATATAGGCATATTTGGATAAATTTTTAAAAAAGAGTTTATAAAAAAATTTTTTTGACAATTTTTAGAAAATATTTTATGGAGAATAATTTATAGAGGCCGACAGCTTTTAAAAAAATAATTTCTAGAAAATAACTTATAAAAAAATAATTTTAAATAAATGAGTATTTAGATAATTATTATTAAAAATACTTTTGTTATTAACAAATTACTAAAAATAATATTATTTTATTAAAAATATGATAAAAAAATAGTGAAAAAGATATAGGAGAGTAAGTGGAAAAGATATAATATAGAGTAGATAGGAGATATGATGAAAAAGAAATAGAAAAAAATATTAAAAAAATAATAATTAAATAATAATTAAATTATTTATAAGTTCTTTTATTATTTTAAAAATTATTTTCTAATTTATATAAAATTTTAATTTTATTTAAAAATTATTTTAAATAAATATAATTATTTATTTTAAAATTTATTTAAACTAAAATTTAGTCTAAATATCTTTGGCGCTATATTTTTAGTTGTCTCTTACTGGGCCTAGAAAACTATTAGCTGACTCGTGTCGAACATAATAAGTCATTTTTGTGGCCAAGAAAAATAATATTTGCATTTGTCGAGCTTAGTTTGTCATCTCTAAACAAATTCGTAATAAGATAAATAATATATTGATTTAATTTTGAATGTTTGATTAAAATTCTATGTTAATTCTTTAAAGATGAGATATTAATTTTTTAAAAAAGTGCTGCGCGTTTGTGTTTTTTTTTTCCAGAGTATAAGTGTTGCTTATCTTAAAACAAATTCGATATAAAATAAATAAAATATACTCGTATGGTGCAAGTTAAATTATTTTTGGACTTAAGTTAAATTGAAATTTGAAAAAAAATCACAGCCTTGTAAAACTAAATCTAAAACAAGCTTTTAAAATAGGTAAACTAATTTCAAATAAATATATTTCATTTAATGTTGGTGAAATAAAATATTATTTAACTTAATAACTTTTTATTTTTTAAATTTAGTTTAGCTAGCAATCAGACAAAGAATCTCAACCCTATAGGAAAGTCAGCAATACTACTATTTACAATTGCCAAGAAAAAGTCAACCCTAATTAAATTAAATTTAATTAATTAAAAGTAAAAGCAAATTTACCAGAAGCAATAACCATTTTTAAAACACAACAATCAATCAATCAGATGAATCAAAATACAAAGGAGCATCATCCCAGAAAGAGATTAATAACAAACTTGAATTATATATAATAATGTCAATCCCTAACAATTCCTTAACTAATTCTACTGAGATTAACCAACACATAAAATCCCTAATCTACCTTCTCTGTTCTCACTGTACTACAAGTTATGGAAGACAAATTAAACAATTTTTCTTCCTTTGTTAGTGAAGATTCCTCCAAATTGTTCCACCTCTACAGAAAATTTAAAACTAAAAACATGTTTTTAAAAAAATGTCTTTTTTTTTTTGAAATACATACATGCAATGAATCAGATTTGGTCTGTACATAATGAATTGTACATGTACAAGTTAAATCTGAATCCTTGTACATATGCAGATTACATGTCACTTGTGCAGAGAGCTTCCCGATGAGTCAACAATTGCCACCGGCGATGGTTGCGGCGGCATTTGTGGTCGGCCATGCCGGGAGAGCGAAACCAGTCGAGAAGGGTTCAACAAAGCAGTCTCCGGTAACGGGCGCCGCCTCTCCCGACGGAGGCGACGGCCCTGTAAGTTCATCTAACCCTTCAAAGAAATCATCTGTTAACACCGAATCTGATAACCTGAGTTCATCGTCTTCCTCTTCCTCCATCAAATCCTCCATTTCCACCTTGCTTTCGAAGTCCGTGCTTTGAGGTACAGTATCTTGCTCTTCCACACCAGAGGTCGCCGGAGAACTGGCTTTAATCGGGGCTTTGTCTGTGGTAGAGGGCTTCTGACGGGTGGAGCCGGCGAGAGAGTTCCGATGAGTAGGAGCAGGGTGGTTGTGCTCCGCCGTATAGGTGACTATGAACATCGACGGGTCCGATCTGTTCCTCTCAACTTGTTTCCGAGCTAAGCATCCTTTCGAGCTGCTACATCTGTAATATCCCCTGTTCATCATCGCACAACGAAACGAATCTTAATTAAGCCATAAATCATATCTTTTTCGCTCTAAGAATCTCAGTTCGGATCCAAAATTGCACTAAATTCAACTTACAGAACATATTCTTAACAAGTTATATGCAAAATAATGGTGAAAAATCCAAGAGTTACCTTGGATACGGAGAGCCTTTGATGGGTTTCTGGCCATATTTCCGCCATGCCCAGATATCAGAGGAGAGAGACTCGGCTGGAACCTGACAAACTTTCTTAAGCTGATTCTTCCTGAGATAACACAGAAATTAAGTCATGAGTCACAGGCATTACTATCCTCAAGAAACAGCCCAAGAAAAAAAAATTAAAGATGAAATTATCAATTCACCTTCTTTTAGATCTTGGAGTGGTGGAGACAGGACCAGTATGAGACAACTTGTTCTTAGGCTGCAGATTCTGTTGTTTGTGCTGTGTCGTCTGAACAGGTTTGGTGGGGGCAGAGGGAGAATTGTAGGAGAAGGAAGAAGAAGGAGACAGAGGAGAAACCAGCGAAGATGATGAAGAAGGAGGCTTGGATGATTTGGGGAAGAAAGGTTTCCAGAGCTCGTGCAATTCTTCAACAGAGGAAGAAGAAGGTATGGCTTCAAGAGGGTCTAAATCTGAGAGGGGCAAAACTTGGCTAACTTTTTCAGTCCCAACAAACGGAGGAAGCCCAAAAACATAGGAAGATGCTGAGGAGGTGGCGGTGACGGCGGAGGAAGGGGAAGAAGAGGAGGAGGGGACGGTGGCGCAGCCTCTGACGACGGCGTGCAGATCCCAATCGTCCTCCATAACCGTAACAAGAGACAGGCTCTGAAAATGTCAGTAGCACCTTGCTGCTTTGAGAGAGAGAGACAAAAGAAGGCGCTGACTTTTTGTAAGAGGGGAGAGAGAGAGAGATGATAAGGTACAATGAGTGAGAATGGAGATGTTTATATAGAGAGAGAAAGTTGGCGTGTTGTTTTTCAATTCAGGTTCACATTGTCTAGTTTTGTGAGATGGTGTGAACTGGGAAATAAAAAGAAACGCAAAAAGTCAAGAGTAAATTACTCAGATCACATAAATTTTTATTTTTAAAACTTCTATGATATCAATTCTTATTTTTGGGTTTTATTATTCTCACAATAAACGTGAGAATTATAAAAAAAAATAATTTCAAAATTTCAAAATACATAAACAATCCTAAATTTATTATCATTTTCTTTAACAAAATTTGTCATTATAAACGGTTTATTTGCTAGAGTTTTGATAATTATATATTTTTTGTGAGAGTCTTCATTTCATTCCTCTTTTTTATTATATAAATTTTTTATTATTAAAATTATTCAAACATTGTATTTTCAAAATTTGCCCAATTTTCTTAATAAAATGAGTTCATGCATAATCTAAAAAATCTAAGGAAATATATATTGTTTTATTTTAAAGGACATGAGTGAGTATTGATAAATTTTAAGTCTCAATAAAAATTAAAAAGCAAATTATCAAAATAAAAAAAAATGTAATTGGGATGAATCTTTTGAAAAGCTACGGCTGTATATAATATATTAAGAAAAATGAAAAAGGAAGGCACTGTTATTCTTTGGGAAGTGGTTGGCAAATTGGCATCTCTATGCTTATCTCTCTCTCTCCATCTCTCTCTCTATAGATGTGAAAGTGGTTTTGGAAATTAAGGGGGGTTGACTTTGGAAAATGTCAAAGGGGGATGTGACTTGGCTCTTGATTTCATGGCAGAAAAGTAAGGCAGAACCACACGCACTTCGTGAGCACCAATTTGAGTTATACCGACAAATCATATATTATTATTCAATTCATAATTATTAATAATTGCCCTCCCCTCCATTTTTTGGCCCTCTCTTCAGTTTTTTTTTAATTATATATTATCACACAGTTTATAGACTCAATGATTGCGTGGCACGTTATATGTAATGAGGGAGGGAATCGCCTTTTATATATTTTGTTTAGTTAGGCTCGTTTATATTCTTCCTATTCTATTTATAAATTATTTTAACATATTTTATATAAATTATAAAATTTTTTAATCTAATTAATTATACTATAAAATTTAATAATTTTTTAATTTTATTTTTATTTAATATACATTATACATATATAAAATAAAGTAAATATAAATAAATATATTTATATAAAAAAATTCTCTATCTTGACTAAAATAAATATCATTCTCTGCTTCAAGTATTGTTAAATTAATAACTGAAAATAATTTTTTAAAAATTATTTTTTACATTCATATAATCTCAAATTTAAAATATAATAGTTAAATAGTTAAAGCCCATCTCATTATAGAGAATCTCCTTTAATTGAAAAAAGAGACAGCTGGTTGTTACAATTTAATTGCTGGATACGGTTAAAAAAATTAATAAATTTAAATTCATCTAAAATTATTATACAAATAATTAAAAATAATTATTTCTCTAATATTTAATATAACATCTAATTTATATTATAATATATACTTATTATAAAATTAGTTAAAAATAATTATTTCTCTAATTTTTAATATAACATCTAATGTATATTATAATATATACTATAAATGATATTTTATATTAATTGCATAAGTAATTTACTCGTATGGTATTGGTCCAGACAGCAATAACTATGATTTACTTAATGCATATTACATGATTATTTACTTTTTAAATATCAATATTATTAAGTTATGATTTGTTTTAATACAATGAGTAGATTCCACCAAGTGTAAAGATTATCTGCTCTAACTATATGTCTAAATAACTCCTATATCCCTCGTGCCAACTCAAGCTAATTAATAAATTATTAATTAAAACGATAAGCAGTATCATTTTTATAAAAAAATATAAATTTAAATTTTTAAAAACATATTTATTAAGAAAGATAAAAAAATTTTGTGCTATAAACTTAAAACAAAATTACTCTTGGCTAAATAAAAAAAACATCAACCTAAAAATTAAATAAGTTACGAATTCTATATCACCAATAGTTTTTTTCATATTTTATATAATCTTTCATAATATTAAATTGCAAATGTATCATTTAATTATGAGTAATTTAACTAGATTCAACCACAATTAAACATGTAGCTTAACTAGCACCTTACTAATTGACTTAATCTCATAAACAACAAAAGATGCAGATGATAAGTGATAAAATAATAAGAGATACTGAGTGTGTGTTTGGATCTTAGGTTAGAAAATTAATTTTAAGGTAAAACCTCGATTTGAAAAAATTTCACACAAATAACAATTTTTGTTCAGAATTGATTTTAGCCAAAACTATGGTTTGAAACCATGGTTTTGAATAATGTACTGAAAATAGCTTGTAGAACAGTAAAAGAGCTTATGGAATATCCAATTACTATTTTACCCATATTTTTTCTTATACCCTCTATCCCCTCTCCCCTCTCCTCTCTCCTCTATCATATCTCTTATTCATCATATCCCCTATTTTCTCTCTCTTCTCTATACTCTCTCTTCTCTCATATTTTTTCTCTACCCATTTCTCTTATTTATTCTCTATCCTCTCTCATCTCTCATACTTTAATCAAATCATACCCTTTTTAGTAATTTATCAATATAAAAAGTAATTCTACTACTAATCATCTAAATATCCCTATTCCTAAAATATATTATTTTTAAAATATATTCTCTAGAATCTATTCTCAAAAATAGCTTGTTTGGGTAAGTCTCTAATAAAAAGAAAGTGAACATATTAAAAGGGTTCAACTTAGTTAAAACATTGGTTTATTTATTTAGTCGTTTGTTTTTTGTCCATGGACCATTTGTAATGGTAAACAAAACAAGGCTAGATATATACACAAGGATGAATTGTCATACAATTACTGGGAATATTTTGTAAGTAAATAATGGGTCATTAATGGTTCCCATGCTAGACTCTTTTTTTTAAATAAAATATATTGGAGTTAATAGCAAAATTAGAGTGGGTTAATCCTTCTTTTACAAAAGGTTATATATATCCAGGGTTTGTTGTTCCTTCACAACCTTTTCAAACTTTGCTTCACTCTCAAGCCTTCTTTCTGATGTAAAACGACATAAAGTTGTGTTTTGTTAGCAACTTTAACGTCTCTCATTCACACACACACACACACACACACACATTATTTTTTACAGTATTTTTTATTTGTTCAAATTAAAGGCGTGACTATCATTTTTAGCTATTGAAATTATTCTTATCTTATTTATTTTCGTTTCTAAAAAATGTATAAAAACCTAAAAAAAAAGATAAATATGCAAGGAATTTAATTTATAGTATTTGTTCTAGACGTAATACGTAGAAACAAAATATTTATGTCATTACATGTTTATTATTTCATATTCTCACCAAAAACCATTTTGGTCCTCATTCTCTCTTCTTATATTGTTCATTAGATCCGATTTTTTTAACCTTTTGTTAGTTATATTAAACCCAAAATGTTTTAACTGCAATTCTGAATTCTTGTTCATTAAGGCTATAGTAAAAATTTGTATTTCTCTCACCTAATTAATATTAACATCAATAATCCATATCAATATAAGGTACAAAAAAAATTATGAGTGGTTTAAAATTTACCTTTTGAATATCTCAAGATTTAATTAAATTATTTAAATATATAGTTATTGATACAGAATAATAATATCTAAAATTCTATATAACTTATCCCAATTAATATGATAAAATTTATTATTCTACATTTTTTTTATGTTTTGCCCCTACGTATAAAGATATCAACAATTAATATGAGAGACATAGCTATGAACTAAAAAAAAGTTAGGTTAGTCAATTGTTATATTTGATAATAGAATTAGTTAAAATATTAAATATTTATTTTTTTATAAATTAAATTTTAGAAAAAAAAGTTGAGCTCAGTATAGATAATAAATATTTTATTGGAACTGAAAAATGAATAATATTTTGTTGTCATCAGCTATTCCTTCCTTGATATGGAATATCAAAAATGGAATCCGTGATCACCCCATATGCTCCCCCTACGCGTTCTGGTAAAAGCGGCGCGTGCTTCTTTAAGCCCAATTCTGCGCGTGGAACATGCATCGCTGTATAACATATTTCTGTAAATTCTAAAATATAAGATCATTTTAATTAAATTATACTTTTTTAAAAATAATTAAATTATTTAAAAATAATAAATATGTAAAAAATATATTTATCTTTTTAAATATAATCTTATTTATAATAGTTAAATAAAAGAGTAATAATAAATAAAATAATATATTTATTATTAATAGAGAATAATTAAATAAATATAAAAAATGTAAAAAATATTTATTATTTATACAAATTTAAAAAATATTATATTTTAAGATAAGTTAATTTTTTAAAAAAATCTTATATTATAGGGAGATAGTTAGTATTTGGTTATGTTGGGCGGTTATAATGGTCGGCTAGGAGGCAAGGACAAGGTTCACAAAGGGAAGAGGATGAAGCGCGTGACAGCTTTGCAGATTTTTGGGCGGTAGTGGGGTCCATCCTTTTTCGAGAAATGCGAAGATGTTAAAAAGGTTATGCCCCACAGCATCGCGTGCCTCGTAATCTTGTAATATGCCACTACCAGTACCTGGTTTCATCAGGATCCTATGATTTCCAGATCGGACGGTCATTACACGGTTTAAGGTCCACCTTCTACACGGTTCCTGATTGGCTCCCACACTTTTTATTGATGTGCGTGAAAGTATGGGTGGATGACCCACCCGGTTTGACCCGCCTGCATTCAAAGCTTCGAGACGTGGATGGCACGACCAGTAGCCTGGACCTCCGATGAGTGGGGTCCACCCAGAACGTGTCCTCAGAACTGACGCAATCAACACGCAAAAACTGAAAATGAAAATCGCATGCAGACATGTATTTAATCAAAAAAACAAGACTTTTTTTATAAACCAGATTAATTCTAAATCACTTCGGCTTAAACCCAATATCTGTCGACTCTAGAATGTTTCTCATAATTCTTAATTTACGTTATCCTTCTCGTAAAAAAGTGAGTCCGGCCACTATCTCTACAACAATTTTTTTATAATAATATGCCCTTTTTCTTGAACAATTGTATGCAGTGTAATAATAAAATTTATTCCTCCATTTTTAATATAAAATTTAATAAAAAAAATTAATTATAAAATATATTTATTATACTTATCTATTTTTTAAAATTAATTTTATTGAAATTTATTTAACAATAGTCTAATAAAAAATGAAGATTTTTTTAAAAAAAATATGTTATATTAATTATTTTAATTAATTTTTAATATAATTAGTTAAATATATTTTATATTAATAATTATAAAAATATTTAATATAAAGTTAGTTATGTAAACTATTACTTCTTTTAGTGATAAATATAAACCGCGTTGAATTTATGGGAATTTTCAATTTTTATAATAGATAAAAATCGATACAAACGAACGACAACTTGAATCGATTTTGAGAATGCGACCTAAATCTGTTAGTGATTTATTCTAAATAATAGGAATGTCTATAGAATTAAATTTCACGACTTCTTCAGGTTTGGTGGACCAAGTTTCATTCGGATACAGCTTACCCTCCAGTTTGTCATAGTTCATTTTTTTTTTGGTTCTAACTCATTAATTTGAAATTTTTAATAGACCCCTCTTTATATTATAACACTCTATTAATACCATAACTGCTTTCTATTTTTTTTTTTGGGTATGAAATACATATTGACTTTTCTATTTCAAAATAGGTTATTTTACTTTCTATGTTTTGACCGCATAAGTCAGTTTCTGATTAATATAGTACGTTACTGCATAGATTCAAGACATAATAAAGAAACGAAAAATCCTTTTATCTGAATATAAAATGGCCAAATGCAAATTTAAACAGTATTAATAGCAACGGTGCATTTTAATATTTTAAAAAAGAGAAAGGAAACACGACTTTTCTGCAAATGGCCTATATATATATATATATATTAAGATTAATTGTTTCATAAGTTTGTAACTTGCTCAACAAGGCAACTCAAGCAATTTGCTATGTGTAAAAGAAATGGTTGAAAGAATATAAGAAAAATATATCCATACTAATTTAAAATCAAGAAACATAATTTTTTATTCACTTTTAATGACATTCTATAGTCAAAATAGCTTGATCATCTGCATGAATTTGGTACTTTAATCTATTCTCATATGATAAATCCAAGTCAATATTTTTTATCAATTTTAAAATTATAATTAAATAAAACTTAAAAATTAAAGAATCTAGCATAAATATAAATCATAAGAATTTATCATGCAAAAAGCTCATAGTTTCTATATATTTTTTTACTCAGATTTTAATAAATTGTCTTCTATATTAATAGGTTGAAAAATAAATAAATCTTCAAATCAAATATAACAAATAACAATGTTAAACATCTAAGGATAAATTATGATTAAAATAACTTTAGCTGTGACTTATATTTTACTTTTATAATAAGAACATCAGCATAATATTTTTATAATGATTGAAATAACTACACCTATTTTTTTTATTAGTCATGAGTCGCCATGCATCACACAAGGATTTTAAATAATAAATGAAGTTTTTAATAATTCATAAAATATAATTTACTATGACTATACTTTATATCTTCTCAATATGACAAACACACATGTTGGTAGATTTGGAATGAGGACGATGAGAATGTAGTAGTGACTTCTACTCGGCTTTTTAAAACTTTCTTTCCCATCGACGTACACTGTCTGCCACATCAAGCTTTTAAATTTATGTTTGATTTTGACTCACCATCTGAAATTTTCAAATTCGATGGTCTTGTCAAATTGGCCCTTGGAGAAATTTTTATAGTTCTAAATTTAATTTCAATAATTCATATTTTAATTCTTAGTTTCATTTCTCTAAACAGAATCAATAGTTAAATGACTGTTTTCAATTTTGTATTTATAGTTTGTTTCATTGGAAATGATTATTTTTTAAATACAAAACAATTACATTTTTTATGGTCTATATATTTTCTTTGAATAATTTATCAATTTCTATCATTAGTACAAATTTATCAATTATTTATTGAAACTATTTTAATAGAACAAAAAATACATCCTAACAAAATTAGTCTAAGTGGATGAATTTTGACTGTTTAAACACAAAATATGAAATTTGAATTTATGTGAATGTTAAAAGCTCCTTTAGAATAATTACCTAATTAAACCCGATAACGTTTAAATTTAATCTAGTTATATATACATATTAACAAAAAATCACAATGCTAACTTTCATGCAAGTCATCGTGGTTATGGCATGGATTCTAACCATTTCCCTACATTAAATTATTTTATTAAGCTCATTAAAATCTTAGGGACTATTTACTAGGGGCTAAATGAAGTACCCTTTTGATATAAACAAATCTTGTAACTAATTAAGAAATTAGTAACTACTATTTCAAACATTATATGTGTAGTTAGAATTTTTTAAGTAAAAATATTTATATAGTAACTAAGATCCTTTATACCAATTATGGGACTTAAAGCATATCCACATAAATTATGAATCTAATTACCTATTGGAACAAGTATGGTTAGTGGTTGGTGGGTCTCATCATATTTGATGAAATGGAAAATAGTGGATGCAATAAAAAATAGTAAAATGACGAAAATGTCAACATTTGCAATGATAACACGTTTTGAAGATCAAAAGAAAAATTTGTGGATTAGAAATATATGCCACTACCCAAAACATGCAATGGCACAGGAACTTATATTTAACTTTTGCTTCCTTTTTTTTTCTGGAAAAAAAATTAAGTTGATTGTTCTGTTCAGTTAAAAGATGCTTCTTGAAATATTTAAATTTTAAAAATTATTTTAAATAATTCAAACTAAAATTTAAGTTTTACACAAAATTGCAGTTCATAATTTTAAATCAACAAAAAGGTCCATTGCTCATTTGCTCGCAAGTAGGAGTATTCACAGGATAGGTTAGGACTGACACAACCCCAACTTGTGGATAGTTTTGATATAGTACACGGGACACAAAATACGTCCCGTCTCAAATTTGTCTTGGTCCCTTTAGGATCGGGATAAAATAGTAATTCCCAATCTCAATTTTATTTTAAAAAAATATTATAATAAAATAATTTTAGGAAATCATTCCATATAAAATATCACAGCAACTTCCTTTAAATACCAATATTTTTTCATGATATAAAATAATAACTTACACAAATAAGGGAGAAAATAACAGTAAGAAAGAATACAAATATCTGTATAAGAATATTTATAAGTAAAAATATCTATGAGAGTGATGATTGGCAAGACCTGTAACTGTGAGAGAGCAAAACGTGAGAGAAGAGAGATGGAGAGCCTGGGACAAGTGGACAGAGTGAGAAAGATTGGAGAATATAATATATTTTTTTATTAACAAAATTAGGGTCGGGACAGGATGAAAATCTCAAAGGTCAGGTTGAGACCCGTCCCATCTTGATCCTTCTCTCTATCTTGTCTTGGTCCTTCTCGAAATAGGACGAACCTTTCCCAAAATCACTGGGACCAGATCAAGATACTTGTGACGGGATAATTTAGACACCCCTAATTGTAGGGACGTCAAAAGTTTTGTAAGAATCTCAATCTAAAAAATCTTAATGAAGTAAATTGAATAGTAATTATATAATAAGTCAGCCGTACTAATTTATTTTATTTTATTTTAATATGCTATTTCTTTTGTCTCAAATATTTTAGAATAATTTTAAAACTTAAGGTTTCTAATATTTTTAACGTAAGATCCTCATCTATAATGTTTGTCTTCCAGTTTTCGAGCTGTCTTCTGCTGCAAAATTTGAATATTGTAAATTATGTCTACAACGAGAGAAATATAATAGAGGGTGAAATAAAAGGAGGAAGTAAAGTTTAGCACTCATTTCCACTTTTCACATGACTCCCATTAAAAAGAAATTTACCAACTTGATATTCTAAATTATTTAATTTAATTCGTTTTTTTTTTACTTTTTGACTTCATAGATGAGAGACTCAAAATCTCCAATACATCTCGAGGGAGGTAAAGAATGTGTATTTAATTATATTCATTTAGATTAAATTTGGATGATACATGTTGGTTATCGGTAATTGATTTTTTTTAAAAAAATAAAGTTAAGAAAATTGCAAGCATTCATATCTTGATTTAAAATCGCATGTATATCCTATGGAATGCATATATTCAAAACAACTACGGCATGGAAGGAAAAGATTGAGAAGATTGGAACTTTCTTTTGTAAAATATATTTTTTGGGTGTAAGATTGGAACATTTTCTTGAAACGACAACTTCCCAACGCTCCGAAAGGATGAACTGGATTTGGTCAACAACACACTCACAATCCTCAATCCACACACACCACACACACAGAGACACGAAGGCCCTTTCAGAGCTTAGTGGCTCAAGTGTCATGAGTTGACTCACGTTCTGAGGATAAGAACATGGGGATCCTGTCATGTTGGCTCTTCCATATTTTAATATATATATATATTTATTTAAATTTTTTAGATGCCTCAGTAATTGCTTGTGACAAATTTATATTATAGAGAGCATGTTATAAAAAAATATGAAAAACTCTATAAATAAATCAAGCAATAACTTTGTTCAATATATGAAACACCCATATTAAATATTTTATTGGCAAAAAAGACTTGGGTTTAATTATTATATTTTCTATATATGAAAATATATCAGATTCTTCTGACTAATAAAATTTTTAAATAAAGACTTTTACTAATTCTCTCTCCCTCTCTGTTTTTCTTTTGTTGGAAGTGAGATCAATACATCAAATATAAATCAGGTGAAGTGACCTACACAAGAATGGCTTATAATTTTCTTAGGTAGA
This sequence comes from Leucaena leucocephala, assembly GCA_037074615.1. Classification (NCBI taxonomy): domain Eukaryota; kingdom Viridiplantae; phylum Streptophyta; class Magnoliopsida; order Fabales; family Fabaceae; genus Leucaena; species Leucaena leucocephala. The sequence goes on along the minus strand of CM073558.1, from coordinate 910,744 downwards.
GAGGTCCATGCCGATGCCAATAGAGGTATAATGGGTTTGGCAGAGGAACATACAAATGACAGATCACAAGAGATGTGAATCATAAGTATGGGTAACCCACATGGAACATAACAAGTCCATTTCCTTAAAAATGTTTCACACATTCAAGGTTTATATGCAATCAAGGAATCCACCCCCCACCTCCCACTTTAATTTTTCAGATACGCTTCCACTTCCCTCTAAAATAGTGACTCTTCAGACTCTATACAATGCAAATAGAGAACATGTCTAGTTAGAAACCAGAGAATTCACGAACCCTCAACAACAAGCCTTATCTTACTTACTAGAGTCAACTATATGGATCACAATGTCTCTTTGTATTTTATCAACTACTAAATTTTTTTGGATATATCGTTAATTCACTGATCCTCAATTGGAAAGATTTGTTTTCACTTTAGAGGATTCATACTACTATTTATAATGGGCGGAAGGTGCTCTTAAAAAGCGCCCCACCACAAGCATCACAATCAGCAGTCCATGTGTATTCAATGGACTGGAACAGAGAAGCACATCTGAATTTGAACTCTCTAAACACTTTCCTCATTAATCATTACTCACATATATGCCATGCTACATGCTATAACACTTGGACCATAAGTAAACTACCAAAGAAAATCAGCAGAAAATTCAGTTCTCATTATAGCCTAAACTTGCTAGATACGCTATTGTGCTCAAAAGAATCCAAACGAAGAATCTACGTCCATATAGATAAAGTTAAAGCATTCACTATATTTATTCATTCCAAGCATGGATACTCAGCACAAGAAAATCAACAGCCATGTCATTCCTTGCTCCCTAAAATTTTAGTTTACACGGTCAACTAAGGGATAGAGTATTTTTTTTCCTTTCTAACATTGTGACAAATGACAAGGATCGACAATGAAAACTCAAAAAGAATAATGGATTTCGATACAGAATATCAACCAGGTCTTATTAACCATACCTTCAAATATCCAGTCAGCACAGGAAGATATTCCAATGTACTAAATTAGCCTCCTGTAGTTTATCTGTATGGAACTGTTCGTGAAACTTAAGATTCAAGTTGAGTGGAGGAGATTCTGTTTAACTCCACAAGGAACTCAATTTGGATGCAAGTTTGGCACTCTTGTAGTCATCCCTAAGCTGAATAAATCTGGATAGCAGAACATAAATTTTTTTTATTGTTATACATGAATAAGCGAGCAACCAGGCAAGAACTTTTAAGAGAGAAGAAGAAGAAGAAGAAGAAGATGAACAAGTTTCCAAAATTAATTAGAAAAATGCACACTAGGATGGAGTTTAAGAGAAGAAAAAGACAACTTTCTTCATTTGAAATAGTAATAAATTAGAATATTAACCTTATGCTTGAATCATAAATAGAGGCATCGACAGATCTGATGTAGTATTATACCTTTGTGCATCAAGGCTAGGGGTACCCTCAAACAAAGTTGCAAGGCTTTCGGGAGCAACAATGAAGACATTGGCCAATCTACAGAAGTTCAGAAATTAGTTGATGTCTATATGGGAGACGAGGAGGAAAAGGCAGAGGTTTGAAATTTTCGCATATCTCGCGCAACTTACATGCCCAATGATTCAAATTTCTCATCAACAGAAGGAGCATTAAAATTACGTAAGAATTCTCCATATTCAGTTATGTCACGCTTCAACCGCAATCCCCCACTACATAGGATACAAGAATAAGTATGAAAAACAGAAATTACTTTAGCAACTTAGCGTAAGAATTGAGTACACATAATGTAGAGAAGACCCCTATTTCACTATTTCAAGGAATATACGTCTTGGGACAAATTACCTTGGGTTAAAAGTAAACTTCTGCCAATGGTTTAGCAACGTCTTGTGCACCCGATTCCCCTAAAGAGACAAAAGTTACAGTGCAATCAAAGAAATTTGGAAAAATATATAACTATTTAGCACAAGTACTGCAATCTGTTAATATTCACCATTCACATAGTATGTACAATGCAAGAAAGACATGCAATAACTGAAGTGGCGCATTATGATGACCTTCGAAGCATTTCTAGTTCTATGGGTTATGCATGAAGTGACTATTTCAGCCACATATGCATTGTTAGAAAAAATGAAGTCATAAGCTGAGTCAAAGACAATCCTAACCAATGACTCCACAATTAAGAGGTTTACTTAACCTGAGTCTATGAAAAATGAAGTGAGTGAGAAAAACAAAGATTGTCACATCCAATCTGAGCCCATCTAAGAAGCTGTTGTCCCCAAAGAGCAACTTTTGGCCAATAAGACTTGTTTTAAGACAAGAGTTTTATGATAAGGCCATAAAATGGTCCATCATGTTTCCATGAATGCACATACATCTAATTTGGAGAAGCTGCCAGCAGTGGGAGCTGCATCCATTCAATTGAAGATATGGAATCATAAAAGCAAGGATAATTTGGGCATCGGAAATATAATATTGTACCAATTCAGTCAGGAATGCCTGTTTATTTTGACCTTCTAGAGCAGTAAATGCAGGCTCGAGCACACGAGAGAGATATGACACAACCCTGACCAAGAAAATCAAGTATCCTAGTTAAGAATACAAGATGCAGAGATGAAAAGAAAATAGAAAGAAAATTCTATTTTAAATGTAACCCCAAGAACTTAACATGCCATCTCATCTGAAATAAAGTAATGTAAATTCCCATAAACATCAACATTATCAATGCAAACGATAATTTTACTACTCCAATGTATATCTACCTTGTGCAGGCATTGGTTGCCCGGTAGTCAGGAGCAATACCATCATCAGGTGATCGATAATCTGTAGCCTTTTGCTCAGCTGAGAGCAATCGATCCACCTACATGGAGGTTTGAAGCAAAAACAAGTGGGATTTTTATGGCACAAACATTGTAGCACCATTATCTTGACAAGCATCCGGAACAAATAGGCCATTTGTCATTACAGGGGTCATTATGCAAACACATGTCCATTAGTCTGATAATAAACTCACTTGATGACAAGAGAAACAGTGATCACAGAATGTGCAATTAAAAACAGGTAACCATACACCAAAATAAACAATAGACTTGCAACACCCCACAACTGACCTCAGCCATCACAGTTTCGACGCATTGTTGTAATCCTCTGTAAGCAGCACCTTCTGCTTTGGACATCGCTGTTGCCATTTCTTCCAAAGAAGCAGCATGTGCTCCATCCACAGGAAGCAAAAGCCGAGATATGGAGTTTGCAAAATACTGTAAAAAAGTAATCAACTTAGTTTTTTAGTCACAAAACATTGATAAAGTTAGATGAAGGCTCCCCATCGTACTTGTTGAATAACAGCCACACTGCTAACAGAATATTGTACAGCAACCATGAAGGTTTTGAAACTGTTTTCACCAGCAGCAGCCGCAGCCTCAGCCTGCAAATCAATAATTAATATTTTGTGTTTTAAATTAACAATGCCAATGTTAAGATTGTCTAAACGTGAAATTTAAACCAAAATCACTCAAACTTATTGTAATTACGTTAGAAGTTGAACCAGCAGCTACTCTTCGCCCAACACCCAGCAAAAATCTTTCCCTCATATTAGCAGCTTCAGTCAGGCCCTCTCTAGCACGCTCAAGCCCATCTACAATGTATTTACTGACCTGTATAATGCAAAAGTAACAGCCCTGACAACTGGCTTCAATTGACAAAAGGATATCTGAAACATGAATGTTAAGGGAAAAAAATCTTACTTGGTCCAGTAGGCAACCAAACACTGCTTTTACATTGGTTGCAAGGATGGCTGGCTGGAAAAGAACAAAAAGTTAGCAGCGCACACCAGAGATTAAAGTCTCACATTCATATTGAAATATTACACCTTCATCGCCTCAAATTGGTCATGTATCAGTTGCACATAAGAGATATCATATAATTGGCTAAGCAATGCAGAAGAATTTTCATTATACGAAAATAAGTTTTTGAAAACAAAGAAGTTTGCTTCACTTGATTATGGATTACGGAAAAGATACTTACAGAGAAAATAATGAAAGCGGAAATATTTAGATTTTCAGAGAAGGTGCACTGCATTTTTTTCTTGGTAATCTCACTTTGCCCAAACACATAAGTAGGTTAGTATAGGCTGGGATTCCAGTGACAATCCCATAAGTTCTAGACAACTATGTAACTTAAATTAGAAGATAATATCACCTAAATAAAGGAGAACAAGACAGAATGATAAAGCAGACTAAACTAAATCAACAAGCACAGAAATAAAATATGAAAACATGTACGGAATTGATAAGTAGTTGAGATATTCATATAATTTGAAATATCCCAGGCCGTTTCAAGACATTCCAATTGGTGACTCCAAATTCAAGTCACCTCTTCTTGTTGAGGCAGTAGGGGGAAGAAAAAGAGCATGTAAAGAATCAGAGATACAGAGGGCTTGTACCAGAAGAGGTTACTAGTCTAGGGTTTTGCAAACAATATTTTTGGGGTGCCAATGCTTTTCCAATAGCAAAAGCAAGTTATTACCTGAGTAGAAAAGAGATTGCACCTTGACATTGCTTCTTCATTCCAACGCACAAATTCTGACACAACTGTAGCAGATATTTGCTGTGGAGGAGAAGCAATTGAAGCTCCTTTTGAGCGTCCAATTGTTCCAGGTACCTCAGATATCTGCTGGCTTTCAGCTCGCAATTCTTCCATCTGCATTGCATTATCCCAACTAAAACATTTAGCAATCAGATCCAAAACCAATGGATGGGGAAAACTGAAAGAAATGCAAACCTTCACTTGATACAATTGGTTAAGAGATGCCTGCTCATAGTCGGGGTATTCATCCTTATGATTTGAAAACAAGGATTCTGTGAGGCCTGAACCATAGAAGAATTTTAAGAGTGCATGAGATCACAGGAAAAGTTCTTGTTTAAATATCATTTCAAACAATGTTCTTCGTAGAGATTAATCGCTACAATGAAGAAATTCAGGCAAAAGGAACTAGCGGCATGTGAACTTAAATCATTACCCTCAACATCCAAGTCTCCACATCCCACCGCTTGTAGATCTCTAGCAAGTTCTTGTGTCTTTTCATATGTTACTGCTAGAATTCTGAGATACTGGAGCCTCAAAGTTAAGTACAAATAACATCAATATCAGCTTATTGTCTAATTTGACATTTTGGGCAACAACAATGAAGTTGGTAAGATAGTTGCACTCACTAATAGAAGTCCTCCTTCCTCCACCGAGGGTGGATTTACAAGAGTCGGCCTTACTAATAATTTGTCCAGAAGGGCAGTGACTCGCTGCTCTAGAACTCTCTACATGGAGAATTATCAGAAAAAGAATAAAAAATAATGGTTATGACAATACACCAAGATACGTGGCCTCTTTAAAGCCATATTATCAGGGGAAGACCACATCCTTTTGTACCTGAACTAAAATTGACATAACCTCATTTGGTGAAGGGAATACGGCTGTGATTTTTGCTGCTTCTTTGCGAACAGTATCTGAAACAATTCAGCATGCTATTACTGATTCCATGAAGAACTAAACATTTCACTCATAAGTCATTATATTTAAACGTTCAAACCTGTGATTTCTTTGTACAATGATGAAAGCCCTTTAGCAACACTATCTGGACTAGCATGTGTGCCATCGTCACCAAGAACCAACCTAGTATCAGCATTCATGACTTTCACATCAATAAACATTGGACGTGTTGCTACATAATGTTGCATGGCACTTGTACCCCTATTGAACTGCATTGTGAAGCATGTAATTTGACACAAATGAACACCTCCGTCAATAATTTAACTGCTACTTTATTTTCTAGTAGAATGTAATCAGAAGAGGGATAGCTAGTTAGTTAAAACCAATAACAATTTAAATGTAACAAGCTGAAGAGGGAAAGTCAATCTTAGTAGTCAAATGAATTTATTTCTTTTTTCTCCTTTCTCTTTCCTTATTTCTCCTTCCTCTTCTTCTGTAACATTATTCCACACGCACAAGCTACTGACTTTTTATTCTTCACTTTATCAACCACAAGCACAGTAACCAGTGCATATATAACAGAATAGCTGGGATAATAACTCACGGACTTGTGCCACTCATATCTCATGTATATCTTTCATTTTCTTCTCAGTTTATAACTTATTGGAGTCGCATCCTTTTCACAACTTATTGTTTATTAACTCTACTCCATACCATGATTTCAGATTTATCTCATTTTTCTACATCATGAGATTCTCATTTTTCTTGGAACTATCAATTTTCTCCAAGATATATATGCAGGCATAAACATATTATCTCCAACTACTATATATAGCCTGTTCATTTGTTGATGCTGTAATTTACTCAAGGATCAGTGCTACTACCCAACGGCCCAACCATATAAGATTGCACCATGAGATCAGTAAAAAAAGCTTCAGCAAGGGTGATTTCGGAGAAGGTATATAAATGAGAGGGAAAAGAAGGAGAAAGAAATGCGTATGTAGGCAGAACAGAGCTTAATTGCCTGTGACAAAATTTTGGCACATTCAGACATCGTGGACAAATCTCTTTTCTGCGATGCTGCATCAAACCGAGCCAGCAATCTATTCTCGAGTTCTGCAGAAATAGAAAAATAAACAAGACCCACGTTACTATGTAAACTAAAGTTTAATATATGGTAAAAACAATTACACTTGCACATAATTAAGGCAAATCTGTTTTGTTTTTTTCTTCTTATAAATTAGAAGAAACAAAATTCATCCTGTATAGCTGATGTCAAATAGTATCGGTCAAGTCATTGGGTTCAATCTTCCAATAAGAAGGAAAATAAGGAATTGACAGCAGATAGTTTTTTTAGCTTCTTAAATTAAGGATACTCTTCATTCTTTCTATTTGTAATCAGGACAATTGTATAATATATTATCAATCAGACATATCTGTCCATGTTTTTTGTCAAATTACTAACCATTGCAATACTCTTGCAGATTAGTAACAGCAAATTCCAATCCTTTGCTTGCAGTAGCATTTCCTATCATTGGTGGGGCACCTATGCCACGTCCTCCAACATCTTCTTCAGCAAATGACCCTGAAGATGATCACAATTAGCAGAGTCTATGAAAGATGGGAAAAGCTTTATAATCAAGATCCTGTAAATTTGTCTGTGTAAATTTCTTATGTAGTTGGAGAGAGAGTTAGATATAAGGTGTGGACCCAATATTTAAAAAAAGTAGCTTCTAGTGAGGCTTTGTGTATATCTCTCTAACTTGACATGATAGATCCAAACTTTAGAGGATTCAAAGTTCAAAGCTTTAAGAAAAAAAAGTTAATCTTACGTAATTTTTGCGCAACCGAGGCAGCCTCAGCAGTACGGCTCTCATCAGAAAATAGAGGAGAAAGCTTAATTAGGTCGCCTGGGCTGCTGTTGAACTCGATCAAGTACTGCAAATAGCAGAAATTATATCAATAAAGAAAACTGATTTGCCATTGCGAACATATATAAACTAGATCGCCACATTGGTTATACCTTTATAAGCTCAATTGTTTGACTTGCAGTAACCCTCTGAGCATCTGCACTCTGCCAAGCCACAAGAGTGTCAGCGGACTACTATATTTCATAGAAAAAGTATGCATCACCTGCCTATACAGGTAAGTACATGATCATGAACTATTTGCAAAATCTATACAACAAGAATAACAAGCCTTATCCCAGTAAATGGAGTTAACTATATAGATTGCATAATGCCATCAGACTCTCTATCAACAACCAACTTTTCACGTATATTGTTCATTAGCAAAATGAATAAAGCTTCTAAATTTCTACCTGAAGCTGATCTCCTATCTTTGCAGCAGTCTGGCCAACACTTGAAATACGTGAATCCAACCTGGCAAAGCTCTCAAACAAACCATCTACACCTGTTTCTAGCTGAACGGAGTATAAAGACATATGAGGTGAAAAAAAAATTACAATTGGACACATTAGATTCAATGAAGGAAGTAGGACACCCCCCCTTGGGGTTGGGGGGGGGGGTTGTAGCTGATATTACAAGAGAAGTAGCCAAATATCAGTGACCTCATCATATTTTTTCTATATCTAAGGTCAGAGGGAAGACTTCTTATTTTCTTGGTTCAAAGCAATTAGGATACCAACGCTTGAAAATTTTAGTAAGATGAACCATGCAGCAGACTAACCTCAGCAAGTGTCTTCCGGTGCTTATTGTCTTGGACAGAGACATCTTTCTTAAGATTGTGGAGTCTGCCATCAATCTTGAATTCATATTGAAGAAACAAAAAAAAAGAAAATTAAGACATCAACATACAACTCATTAAGTTATAGGAAAGTCAGAGAGGAACCTGTTTACGAAGCTCAGCCAGCTCCTTACGAGAGTCCATGAACAAAGATAAGAGCTTCTCAACATCTGGGAATAAGGGAGTAGAAAGAGATTGAGTATACTTTGCTGTATCCGATGTAGCCCGCCTATGACCATTTGGAAAAGAATCACCCCCAATGACGTTGCCGTGTCCTTCTGATGAATCTATTGCTTCTTCTTGGAAAGATGGAAGAAGCTCTTTCACCATATTTCCAAATAGTTCATCAAAAGAAAACTCCCCCTATATGTACAAGGTTCAAGATGATTCACCGAATCTCAAAAGAACATATTTGCATTACATGGTTTTCAACATCTACCTTAAAGTCATCAATGTCCATAATAAGGGGGAACGAGTTAGCTGATGTAGATTTCGATTTCGAAGTTTTTTCATTCTTTGTTCCACTTCTTGTCTCCCTCATCTGCCTTACATAACGTCAATCAACATAAACATACGAAATTGCAATTAATAACAATACATGAAATAAAAAAAAAAAAACACTTTTAGCTGAATTTTAGCTCAACAGACAGAGGATCAGTGGACTCATATGAAACTGAGGTATGATTTCTCAGAATCCAAGGAAGCCCCCCAAAAAACTGAATTTCATCAGCCCATATTCTCAAATAGGAAAAATTACGTATACCCAACATATTCGAAGGCAGATTCTTGCTGCAACAAATGTCAATAAAGCAGAATATTCAATTCCGATCTTGCAAAGTAACGACAGAAAAACGGAAAGTAGAAGGCACCTCTTGGGTATGACTAAGAAAGCAGAGTCTTTTCTGGGTTGCAGAGAGGTCCAACGAAATTTACAATGCAGAAGTAACTCTTGTGATTTCGATAAGTTGATAATAATCCAAAACCGTAAACGAGAAAAAGCTTCAAGTCTGTTATCGCTCCCCTCAGCTAACAATCTAGCAAATATTACCAGTAGGTTAATAATGATTAATGAATGTCGAACAACAGCTGACAAATTTGTTAGTTATTTAGAAATTACTGAATTATTGAATTTGGTAATATTGTATTATTGCTTTCCTTAATTTACCTAGGGGAAAGTAAGGACTACTGTATCAAATTTATTCCCAATAGCCCCATAGAGATCTAAAATTTCACTGCACTTTTTTAGACTAAAATGAAATTAATTTATGGAGCAAAAAGACTGAAATGACCCTTCTGTATGAAAGAAAGAAGAAACACAGCTTAATTTGAAAAAAAACGAAACGGGCCGAGAAGGTGAAGTCGCGCGATTTGGAAACCTTGTCACTCCGTCCTCCAGCTATGGTGCGTCGCCGTTGACGTCTTGTGCTGAGTCTATCACCGTCGTTCTGCAGAGCCCACCAACGTTGTGGCCGTCGTGCTCTTTAGCTTCTCAATCAATCTTCCTCTCGCTCTCGCATTCCCTTGTCGCTCGTGCAGCTAACGGCGTCAAGAAATTTGCAGAGACGCAAGGTTCAGTCTTCAATATCGACTCGGCAAAGCCTATTCTGGTAGCTCTCCATGATTTTAGGCGCTTTTTAATGCATAGGTAGGATATTTTAGGGTTATGTTCTGTTTCATATTTTGATCCCTTTCTTCATTTGTTGGTTCCGAACTTGCTATATGCTATTATAATGAAATGGGTGAATAGTCAGAAGTTGCTTCTCTTCAACCTGATTGTGGTGAACAAGCACTTAGTGTTGTTGGTGTTGTTGAGTTATGCAAAGGAGGTTCTCTATGGTTTTTTAACCTTTGACAGCCGCTAGTTCTCTTTGGACTTGCGACCTTCGTCTTCTTATTCCCCCCCCCCCCCCCTTTCTGTCTTTCATTTGTAGCTATGGAGAACTAAAGCTGTTGGTGTAATCCATTGTGGATTTAACCCTTATGCTGTAATACGAATATTGCGAGCAAAGTAAAATTAGTTTTGGTTTGATTTATCTAATCCTAGTCTTCTTTGAATTCGTGCTTCCATCTCTCTATGCAATTGGTTTGATTTGTTGCATGATTTCTGTATAATAATTCATAATGTGAGGTTGATTCCTTTGTTTAATCAATTGATTAAGCATTTAGGGTGATTTATTTGAATTTAAACGATTATTTGAACTCTGTTCTTGGTTGTTGAACTGAATTGGGACTGTTTCTGAGCTATAAATTAATTGAGACTGTTTGTGAGTTATAAATTAGTTGATTTCTGTTTTATTGTTATTGTTTGAAGGCTTAGGAACAACCTGTTGCATTGAGGTCGGACTACTTGTGGTGGCTTGTCAATCGTCCAAGAAATTCAATCTCTAATGCTGCAGCAAAGCTACTTAAATCAAGCAAGACGAATCAGAAAAGAAAGCGATGGCCGCCCATTTTATAGATTTGATTTGAAATTTTAATTCATCTAAATTTGTATTCAAACTCTAATTCTGTTGTTGCATTTTGATTTGGAGTAATTTATGTTACTTGACAAGTGCAATGTCATGTTGATTTTGTTAATTACAAATGCAATAAGGTGTAAAATTTGTAGAATCATTGGTTGGGACTCAATTTGCAAGTCTTCATGTCTAACTTAACTGGAATTCCATAATTCACAACAAAAATAAAGTGATTAAAAACAAAAGACAAGCTCAGTTTTTACAACTTGAATTCGCGAATTCACAACAAAATTAGGGTGATTTAAAATAAAGATAAGTTGTAAAATATATAACTTGACTGTTACTATTTATACTATACTATGACTCAAACCATACTTTTTCGACTATGTATTAGTATAAGCATAATTTATAAGACACAAGGAAATTTAGAAGAAGATTAATACCATTTACAAGACACGAGAGAATTTACAATAACACTGAGGCCAGTTACAAGACAACGAAATTTACAAGAACACTTTGGCCATTTACGTTACACACAAGAGAATTTACAACAATACTTTTGCCATTTCCAAGACACATGAGGAAATTTGCAAGAAAAAAGGGATTCAGTTACAAGACATATGAGGGAATTTAAAAGAACACTGAGGATATTTACAAGACACATTAGGGAATTTAAAAGAACACTGAGGATATTTACAAGACACATTAGGGAATTTACCAAACAATACTTAGGTCATTTCCGGCACATGTGAAGGAATTTAAAAGACAATAAGGGAAATCACAACAACACTTGGGCCATTTACAAGACACAGTAGGGAATTTACAACAATACTTAGGCCATTTACAAGACACATGAGAAAATTTGCAAGACAAAAACGGAATTCACAAGAACACATGGAACATTTACAAGAACAGTGAGAACATTTTCCAGACATAGAAGGAAATTTATAAGACGAATTTCCATGTTTTTCCGATATATGGCTAAGGTGCAAGTGTCAATGTCAGGATTCACAACTTAAGTTCGCACAATAACAATCCAATACCACAATTAATAAGAACAATAAGGCTTTGTTTGGTTCACTATAGAGGAGGGGAGGTTAGGTTAATTTAAGGGAGGGTAGAGAAAGGTAGGGGAGGTTAATGAATAATATTTTTTGTTTGGTTCAGAAGGGGAGGGGAGAGGGGTTAATTAAAAGTTGATAAAAATACCCTTATCTCTTTATTTAAAATATTCATATTAAAATTATTATTTTTTAATTTATAAATCTTAAAATTTTTTTATCTCATTTATATATATAATAAAATTAAAAAAAAATAAAAAATATGTTAAAATTTTAATATTATTTTTTATTAATTTTATAATTATTATATATTTTAATATAATATATAAATAATTTATTATACTTATTAAGTTTTATTATAATTTATTACAATTATTATATAATTAAAGAAAAAATTAGATGTGAAAAAAATAAAAAAAAAGGTTTAAGGATATAATTGGAATATTAAAAAAAGCTTAGGGGCATTTTAGTCAAAAGGGGGCAAAAGTTTCTCTCCCCTCCAAAAACCCCCACTTTTGGAGGGGAGGTGAGGGAGGGGAGGGGACCACAAAAAGACAAAAAATCTCCCCTCCCCTCCCCTCTATTTTTCTCAATCAAACACACTTTTCCCTCCTCTCCAAAACCCCCCAACCAAACAAACCCTAAGGTTTTGTTTGGTTCAGCTGAGGGGAGGGGATGTTAGATTAATTTAAGGGAGGGTAGGGAAAGGGAGGAGAGGTTAATGAATGATATTTTTTGTTTGGTTTAGAAGGAGAGGGGAGGGGAGGGGAGATGGGTTAATTAAAAGTTGACAAAAATACCTTTATCTCTTTATTTAAATTTATTTATTTTTTATTTATAATATTCATATCAAAATTATTATTTTTTAATTTATAAATCTCAAATTTTTTTATCTCATTTTTATATATAATAAAAATAAAAAAAATAAAAAATATGTTAAAATTTTAACATTATTTTTTATTAATTTTATAATTATTATATATTTTAAAATAATATATAAATAATTTATTATACTTATTAAGTTTTATTATAATTTATTATAATTATTATGTAATTAAAGAAAAAATTAGGTGTGAGAAAAATAAAAAATAAAAGGTTTAAGGGTATAGTTGGAATATTAAAAAATACTTGAGGGTAATTTGGTCTAAAAGAAGCAAAAAAATTCTTTCCCCTCCAAAAACCCCCACTTTTGGAGGGGAGATAAGGGAGGGGAGGGGAGCACATAAAGACAAAAAAGCTCCCCTCCCCTCCATTTTTTCCAACTAAACACACTTTCCCCTCCCCTCCAAAACCCCCCAACCAAACAAAGCAATTAACAACACGAATTTTCCTATTTGCTGATATATGATAACTTAACAGTCATGAAAGTACAATTACATTCGCATAGTTGCCAACAAATTTTATCTTCCTACTTGGGTCAGTTTGCCAATAAATTTCATCTTGGTACTTGGGCAGTTGACCACCATTTACACCAGATTACAAAAAATCTGAGTTGTCCATATGCCCACAATAGCTTCTTCCCAACCATCCAAAAAATTAAGTTGGGATACATTCTTATACTTTAATTGGGCACCAGTTGAGGAATGATGTTCTCAAATATTGTTTCCGCAACCCATAAGTAATCACACTTGCTGTACATGATCAGAAGGAAGTTATTCAAATTCCCATCATTTTCCATTTCTTTTCTGATTACATGCCCATGGACATATTTTACTAGCCTCTGACAACTAAATTTGGCACAAGCCTCTAAACACTAAGCAAGGAGACTGAATCAGGTTCAGTCTGTTTAGAAACCATATAACGAAACATCTCCAATCCTTCTCTCCTCTCTCCATTCTTAACAAGATGAGATGAAACCGTATCCCTCTCACCCATTTTATCAAACACCTTTCGAGCATTGTTGCATAATTCATCGCACATTCCAAGCAATGCAATCCTGATACTATGACCCCATGAACTTTCTTTCTCACAACCAAGTCGCCAATCCCTTACTAAACCCATCGACGAAGTAGTAGGAGGAGGAGACGGAGAAGGAGGAAAGCTGGATGGTGCTGATGGAGATCTATCCTCGGATCTTGAGGCTTGGAGTCTGTGAAGTAGACGACAAGAAGAAAAATCAAGACGATGGTGGCAATGAAACACAAGGCGAGGTTGGTGCGTGCCGAGGAAGAGGAATAGGATGAAGGGTGGGTTCTCTGAGATTTGGCCATGGCACATAAAGAGGGAGGAAAGAGGAGATTGATTTTATTTCAGCTAGGGCTATTTTGGACTTTTCCCCATGTCAATTTAATTTCATTATGGGCTAGGGAGACTGATCTGAAGTTTCAGAATCTTTTGTGGGTGAAAATAAATTATGTCGTTACAGTGGTCCTTTAATGAAATTTTCCCTTAAAAAAATATGTCAAATGCTTGGAACTTTCTATTCTAGGAAATCTCGCACTGAACATATAGTTCCAAATCTTTTCTTTCGACAGATATATTCTATTTTATAAATTTTCTAGTAGAATGTAAATTCCAGATCCCAAATACTGGCAATTGGGTGAAGGCAAAATTATAACTTAAAATGGTAGAAAGGTTTCGAAATTGGAATAAAACAAAATAACATGATTTGATTGAATTAGAATGGTTCCTAATTGCTGCCTAATTACCAAAAATCCTTAATTTGAATGAAACAATAATAAAATTGAAGCAGAATTGGTAACCACATATATGCGGCCATGTCTTCCACGAGCTCTGGTCAATCTCATTACCCTCTTCCTCTAACCAACACCGATTTTGTCGAGTTATATTGTCTGTATTCTAGAATTTTTCAACATCTATGTAAATATCGGTGTTTCTTAATTCTTAGCCCTCTTCATTTCCATGCGCTAATCGAATATCGCATTGTTAAAGTTTCGGTTTTTATTTTGTGGGGTTATTTATTTAATATAATTTTGCTTCTCTTGTAGTTTGCAGCAATGGTTAGAGTACTGTTCAACGGCAAAGAAATGCACTTGCCCTGTGGGCAAGCAGAGTTGTCAAGCGAGCGATGTTGCTCGGTTGTATTTCCAGTCTCTCGGAGACATGAAGGATGCTGTTCTTCCTGAGAAATCCGTTGGGTCTGAGGAGGAAGATGCGGGGGGTTTTTCGTAGAGAAGTGAAAGTGTTGGAATTGAAAGTTCCGGGGCTTAGTTCAATATTGGAGCAACAAGAGCAGAAATTGGGAGATGTTACTAATGAGGTGCGTGTTTATTTTTAATGTGCAGTGAACAAATAATGTGCTATAGATAAAAACAGTATTATTAGCTAACTATGTGCAAAGCTGATTGGCTGCTGCTAAGGAAACGGTTGCTAATTAATCAGCAATAGCTTGTACAGAAATTCAAGGCTCATGCTTTCTCCTGACTTTTACATTAAGCTAAATATTGAGAAAATATGGAAAGCTGATAGGAGGAAATTCGAGTTGAATTGGTTGAGTAGGTGGATTTATAACGGTAAGGAAAAAAAAAATACCATCACACATGTGAAAACCCTGTTGCTTATGATTTTCATCAAATTTGTTCTCAATCAGATTATTTATTAGTGGAGTAACAACAATAATCTCTGCTTAACGCAGTCAGGGAAACTTCATTGGTATCACCAAATGTTTCCGCAAAAGTCCTTTCTCTCCTTTCTAATCATAGTGATCAAATGTAAATATGCATTTCCTTAACACCTGCTAACGATTTTTTGTTTGATTGCCAATTTATTGCTTTATTTTGGCTCTTAAACAAGTCTTCTTTCAGCTTTATGCTTGCAAGGAACAGGCAAAATTAGATGCAGAACTGAAAAACGAAGCGTTGAAACAAACAGCATTCATACAAAACCAGCTTCTTATGAAATCAGAGGTAGATTACCCTCTATGCGTTGTCTCATTCCCAATAGTCTCGATGTTTAGATTATAATTTAAGTTATAGTGGTTTTTTTTTTCGTGATGTCTAGGAGCTTGAAAAGAACTTTGGAGTGTTCGAGATTACAAGCTAGAAATATGGCACTGGCTCAAGAACTCGCAGCATTCAAATTGAGTGGTGTTGCTCCAAGCAAAAAGAACTTTCTTTCATGAACCGCCCTTGTTTGTTTTCTTCCTTCTTACTTATTTGTGGCATGCAACGTAGAGTATTAGATCCGAACCTTGATGAAGATGAGGTTTTGAAGCTCGCCACTTTGGGTAATGGTGCCAACAGTAAAGATACGATTGAGACATTACGAAGATATTTGGTCATGCGGAACAGGTTTATACTTCTAAATTTGCTCCATTAATTTGACAGTAATAAAGATGGCTTCTGAATGGCCCTTTTCCTTTTATCTTAATATTTTGTATACTATAAGCATAGAATTGGTAGTTTCCCTTTAATGTTGTACTTCATAGCTTATGTCATGGCCCCAAGATAGACCTGAAATTGCGTTGTCTTAATAGGAGTTACAAAGAATTAATGACCAAGTGCAATATTCTGGGAAGAGGGGAGACACGTTATAGTAGAAAGCTTGAGAAGGCTAAAGAGAAAATCAAGAAACTGAAGGTACCGCATGATGCTTATAATCTCATTGGTGATAGACTTTCGTGGGCCCTTAATTGTTAGCTTTGTGGGCATTGTCAGGAAAGGATACAAGAACTGGAAACAGCGGCTGAAGTAAAAGAGAATCTTGAAAGCAATAGCAGTTATAATTCTGATCTATTGTCAGCAGATAAAATTTCATCAAAAGAACATGGGAAGCAAATTCTGACACCCCATTCCAGACCAGATCTCTCTGTGAACGTCAATAATAAAGTGTAAAATCTGCAAAGATGGAGAACATCGATGGCAAGGAAAGTAGAGAAAGTAAAGCTGTAAATTTCAGCAAAGAAAGTTCAGCTAGGATGTCTCTTAATGGCGAGGAAAATTACATCTCCCTTGAAGACGATACAGAATTTACTAAAGCTTGGCCAGGATTTGCAAAATACAACTGTAAAGACCAAGGCAGGGATACTGTTGCTCTTAGGAAGCCCACTCTAGCAAAGCCAGAGGCAGCTTATAGCGTAGAGAGAGAAACAGCAATGCAAGCATACAACCTGGCTGAGCCTTTAAGAGTTAACGTTAACAATGAGTTAGGTAAAAATGCCGTTGGTACTGTGTCTGAAGATGTGACATTACTAGACAATACGAAAGTTCAGACCGTTATTAATATTCGCAAAGAAAATCTATCTCCACTACCACTTACCAGTCCAGGTATGCTGCTAGTTGTTGAAAGGGTTCCATTCTAAAGGTAGAGTTTGTGGAAGAAAAATGAAAAAAATGATCTCTTTCTTCTTGACTTCCAGGTGATATTTGTTTTTCTGGCGGCTTACTTGGTCCTGACTGAAATAATCGATACTTGGGGAGATGGTGCAAGCGTGGACAGAAAAAGGAATCAGTCACTCCAAAAGCTTCAATCAATGGTGATTTGATAGCTGTAGGGGCTGATGGTAGAGGTGGTAAAGTTAAAGTTCTGAGATCAAACCATACATTCCAGGTGTGTTCACCACATTCATTAAATTCTTTCTGGTCCATATGCATCATTGTTTACAAGAGTATGCTTGGTCGAAATGTGAGTTCTTTATTATATTTCTCGAGTATTGCTATTCTGATGAACTGCACTCACGAAAATTTTTGATAAATGCATCTTGCCCTGTTTTTAATCAGTCCTGTATGCAAAGGAACTTTCATTGATTCGGTTCGAATTATTTGGGATACCTTATCCAACGAAAACAACTGAATTCAGTTGGCTAAAAACCTTTCGATTATTTGCATCAGATGGTTGAAATTCTGGGGAGAAGAATGGTTTAACTGATTTGAGTTTATTTCTTCAATTGCAGGATTGTAAGGAGAATTCAGTAGGTTCAAAAAGGACGAAATTCGGACCAAAAGCAAACAGCATGCAGTCTTAGGGGTGCCTGCAGATAGAACACTTCTTTGGGAGGGCCAGTCACTAATTTTTTGATCTTTTGATGTCCTTTTTCTAACCGACAAGAGCAGAGGTTCCTCTGAAGAAACATTCATGGACGACGAAGCATGTAATTTAAAGGGACAACATTTTTTATATCTTATTGTGAGTGAGAAGATATATTTACCTCCAAGTAATTGTTTCACAACTTCAATTTTTCGAATTCATGGCCAACAATGTCCACCGACTGAACTAGAAGCAGCATTTTCCCATATAGCATATAGAATATAAATTGAATTTTATTTAATGACTTATAAATGGTCGGCACCTTGGATATTGTAACCTCTTTTTTTCCCTAGTTTTTACTACTTCAAAATACTTTTTATGGGCAAAATTTAGGTATAATTTAATAAATGTTATTAAAATTTTCAACAAAATATGACAAACAAACTTTTTTCCCCATTGTCGTGACTCACGAGATTGGTCTCTTAAAAACTTATTTTATAAGTTATATTTCTATCGAGAACTTGTAAAATCCATAGTCAAAAATATTTTTTGAATAATGGAGCTTTATAAAAAAAAAAAACTATTTTAGTCTCCCTAAGGCTTGATCCTATTGCCTTAGTTTAAAATTAAAAATTTTTACTCTTTCTTTTCTCCTAAATTATCCGTTTTTGTTGTTGGCCTATAACAACTTGGCACCAACTTTTAAGCATGTTGACTTGGATATGTCATAAATGATGAGCAAATTTGCATCATTGTATTTTAGAATATAAGACGACACAATGTACTTTTAAACTAAAGCGACTGAATTAATTTAAACATTTTTATATAATTAGAAAGGCAACAAATTTATATAACTTAAAAAAATTTCCAACTTAATATAGAGAGTTTGGGATGGATAGATTCATCCCACCTTTCTAAACAAGGTCAATGAATATATGTCTTCCAATGATTAATGCAAAATGCCAATTATGCATTTTTGAGCCTTGCTAGTAGCTAGCATTATGCAAAATGCCAACTTGTACAAGAATTAATGAATTATATGCATTTAGGGTTTGAATGTCAAAAATAATAATTTTATATTCTGAGCAACTTTACTCTGATTAATGACCTAATCATTCAACATATCCCTTGGATAAATTAAAGCAATCTGTAATACAACTGGGAAAACAGGAAATATTCAAATTGTACAATAAAATTCCAAATTTAAAAGAACTATGAATTATGAAGGCAAGTGAATTTTAATTACTTTGAAACTAAGTTAAAATGTTTTGATATTCAAAATATGAACTTATGATTCTTATTGAAATTTATTATTTAAAAAAAGTAAATCAATAAGTTCATACATTGTTCCCCTACTTGTATCTTATTCATATCCAGGTCATGTCTTTCTATTGTATTTGAATAATATATTTTGCTGACATAATTTGTTATATATAGGTGGGAATTGATATCATTCATTTTTCTTTTTAAAAAAATTAATTATGACTGCCTTATAGTATGTTAAGAAATAGGAAAAAAAAAATCAAGTGAGAGAGGCCTACATGAAGCATGGATTCCTCCAAGTGACCAACCATGGCGCCATCAATCAATGTCCTTAAACTTAATTCACCTTTGGTAGTGGAGAAGTGAATGGATTCAGTGGGTGGCGTATCAGAGTATTTAAGGGGATATTATGATATCACCATGAGATATATATATATTTATATATGATTGAAACAAAAATGGGAGATTTTAGTTAAAATGTCATCATTAAAGCAATTGAATTTGCAGTCACAAAATAGGCAAAATGATTTGTTGTGTGTATGATCAAATTTGATCTAAGTGGCTTTCACAAGCGGTGAGTGATGAATTGAGTGTGGGGACATTCTGTGATGTGACATTACAGTTTCATCAAATCTTCTCGTGGTGATTAAGCTCACTTTGCCTGCTGCGTTTCATCTTCTTCACTGCTCCAGCTTTCTTCTCCGTTTCTCTTCCCACAAATGCTCTGATTCTTCTCAATGCTTCTTTCACTGTTTCCTCATCCATGTTGGCGAAGCAAACCCTAAACCACCCAGCTTCTCTGCAACTAAAAGATGAACCTGGAGATACATTCAGCTTCACTTCATTCACTATCGCATTCCACAACATCATTTCATCTTCCACTGTTTGTTCCTTCAACAGATTCCTCATGCTCATCCAACAGAACAGCCCTGCATTGCTTGCGAGGCAAGTAATCCCCATCTTCTCCAGCCCCTCTGTGAACAAACCATGCCTCTTCGCCAACCTTCTAGAACTCTCTGCAAGAAACTTATCAACAAAATCATCATCTAACAGCATTGAAGCCAGCATGTGCTGAGTCTGTGAGGAGACTAATCCAAAGCTTGACATTTTCCGGCCACAGCTAACGACGGCGTCGTTGTATGAATAAACAATCCCAACTCTGAAACCAGGAAGGCCTAAGTCCTTTGAAAGGCTATAAACTATGTGGATGAGGTCCTTGTTACAGAACTCCATGTCTTGGATAATCTCAGAGAGACTTATGAAGCTGTAGGGTTTGAACACAGTTTCTCCATAGATTTCATCGCAGACTAAATGAATGTTCTTTTCATTGATGAAGCTGACAAGGCTTTTCAGGGTTTGATTGTCCAAGGTGGTTCCTAGAGGGTTAGATGGGTTTGTTATGAGCAAGCCCTTGACGTTGAGGTTGTCTTCTTGAGCTTTCTTGTAGGCTTCCTCAAGGGCTGATCTGGTAATCTTGAAATTGTTGGAGCTATCACAGTGGACTGGGACTATTTGTACCCCAGTTCTCCAACACAGATCACGTATAAATCTGCAGTACAATATCAAGTACTTATCAGTAATTATATATCACCATCCTCATGCCACTCAACAAAGTAAACCTAAATAATTGAGCCATATTGTTTAACTCTGAAGGAATTACTATGAAGTTCTGGGGGAAATATTTAATCATCAAAAAATCTCAACGATAAGTGAGCAATATAAATTTGTTATTATTTCCTATTATAGAAATTATCTTCACATGCTCCTCAGTTATTATTTAACTTTTAGTAATTAAATCTCCTCTTTAGACCTAATACTAATTCTTCCTTCTAACTGTGTTAAACTCTCAAGTCTCTTCTTTTCACATTCATTGTCTATGATTGAGAGAAAAAGAGATGAAAAAGTAGGGCCCACCTATGTGAGACCTACAAAGATGAAATAGATCTCACCCCTCTGTATCCGTCTCTTCAATTAAAGTGGTGTTACCTAATTACAGAATCTACTACGTTCCAATTATAATCATGCAGTTAGACAAAGTACATAAAAGAGCAGAACCATGTGTTTGTGGGTATGAACTGTATTTTTAAGTAGTACCCTCTTCCTTCTCTCTCTCTCTCCACCCCCCCCCCCCCCCCAATTATGTTTCTGAAAGTGTTTTCTGTTAGTGAATATTAGGAAATAGGGGACATACGCAGGGTAATAAGGAGTGGGAAGAAGAAAAGCATCTCCAGGATTAGCCAAACAGAACATGATGAGTTCATTAGCTCCTGTGGCCCCTCCACTCATCACTACACGGTCTGCATCAAATTTTACTCTCCCACCTCTCACTTTTGACATCAAATTTGTCACTCCCTGCAATATCATAAACTCAGTCAATTAATAATAAGCTTCAAGCTAAGTATATATATATATATATCTCTGATGATCAGTAAGCTGTTGTTTGGGGCATGAATTTCAGATACACACACACACACACACCTCTCTGAACTTGGGAAGGCCATGATAGTCCTGAAAGATAGCGATTTCTCTGAAGTGATCAAGTCCCTCAGGAGTGCAAATGGAGGACTGTGGATTGTTCCTTATCCACTCTTGTATCAGATCAAAACACAGCTGAGACGAAAGAAAAATGAGTCAGTCATCTCATCAAACACCTTGTAATCATTGTGCTATGCATGCAGTGTATATATATGAATATAAACCTGATTTTCTGCAAGACCCAGCTGGAGAACACCGTTAGGATTGTCTGTGGGGTGAAATGGGTCTCTTTTATAAGCCTTCCATCCATCAAAGTAAGCAGAGTTCTCTCCATGTCCCTCATTCATTGCCATCTTTGAAAGAAGCTGACGCTTCTTCTCAGTATTTGCCAAACCCACCATACTGTTTCAAGTTTCAAGTTTGAAGTGATGAAGCGAAGAGTTATAAGAGAGAAGAAGGTGATAATAATGATCAATGAAGATTGAAGAAATGTGTTGTTGAGGGAATTGGAAGAGAAGGTGGGAATTTATAGGCAGCCGTGTGAGAGCTAGAAATGGTGAAAAGACTGATTTACAAGTTAGAGGCTAACGGTGACCGACACTCGATAAGGCAAGTAACTCTCAACAATTTACGTTTGTGATGGACAAAACTAATGACAGTGACGATGGTCATATCATAAACATACTTTGTGTAAGCTCCTGTTATATAGAGAGAGAGGGATTAAACTCAGAATGAGCTACTTTTGGATGAAAAAATTCGGATATTATCGGCTTAAAACTACTTAATTTATATACGTAGAAATAATGAGACCCGGAGAGAGTTATAACTGTTAATTCCTACAATATGCTGAGCATTAGTACCAATAAATGGGAAAGATTTTAACAATTAAATCTATATAAATATAAAATATATTTTTGAAAAAAGTATTTTAATTGGACTCCACAGTGTTTAAATATGTGATAGGGATATCAAAAGAAATATATATATATATATATATATAT
This sequence comes from Leucaena leucocephala, assembly GCA_037074615.1. Classification (NCBI taxonomy): domain Eukaryota; kingdom Viridiplantae; phylum Streptophyta; class Magnoliopsida; order Fabales; family Fabaceae; genus Leucaena; species Leucaena leucocephala. Next base: position 888,351 of record CM073558.1, on the reverse strand, counting down.
ATATATATATACACACACACAACACACACACCAAGGATTAGTGCATGAAGGAAGGATGAACAATGAAGTACATGAAAGTAACAGTGACGTACATCTTGACAGAATGGAAAATTAATAGTGAAAAATAATTGCAATCATTTGGACTCTGAAATAATTGTCTGCAGGTAATGTTGCTGTTTCTGCCCTCCCACGTGTGTCTTGACATTGACCATATATGGGCTGAGGTTAAGTGTTTTATTTATTTATTTATTAAGGTTAATGTTTTTATAATTAAATTATAATATAGTTTACACTATTTTTCTTCATTTAAAAAAAAATTATTTACTGATAAAACTTTTTCAATTATTTTTTGGTCTCCCCTTGACTAATAGTTACCTTTAAATAATTACCAAGGTTGATATATCAAAATGTATTTAATGATGATTGATAATAATCATGGAATATATATATTGTTAAATTAAAAATCTTTTAACCTTTGTGTTAATATCTGTGATTGTGATATCCTTTGTGTCATTTTCAGATGGAATGGAAGGACTGGATGTTGATTCTCAGAGTCAGTCATATACATCACTCTCAATTTGTTAATGTGCAATTTAATCAACTGATTAATTAGCCTGATAGCCAATTAAAAACTTAATTAATCAGCACTCATCATCAACAGAACAATGACTGAATAACAGTTGGATTTTGACTAATTTGATGGAAGGAAAAACAAAACAGAGAATTATGACTACTAATTTTTCTGAAAAATACAAATTCCATATTGAGAGCATTCATTAGAGAGCCTACTAATTTTGAACTGATTGTTATCATATCATCCTCCTGTATTATTCCATTATTTCGGAACAGAAGGAATACTACATTGAAGAAACCAATAAATTAATTATATATATCGACTTTCCATTAAATGTGCTCAAACTAAATTGTATGTCACTTGCGTTGTATATGATTTGAAATGATTTATACTATTCATAATTTATAAATAGCACAATTTATATATATTTTATACTATTTTGTCTAAATTATAGAAGGTAGATTATACCATGTTATGGTTGTATAGAGACGATTGTTTTTTTTTAAAGTAGGCACATTTTTTCATGCGGTCACAAAATCTAATGAATAGGACGGTTTGCTTTATTAAATTTTATATTATATATTAAATATAGATACATGTATATATTAAATTATAGTTTTAGAGGTGACCATGTACTTTTAACTAATTAAATACATTTTTGCATGCATTGCAGGGAATCCAAAGTGACTTTTTTATATACACAAAAGTTTTACTTGGTTCTCTAGGCTTATCAGGATCAAGTTTTAGGGTATGCCTCTAAGTTTAAAAGACGTTTACATAGACTCTTGCAAATTGCTCATCAATAAAGTATTAACATCAATAACGGAATTTGAACTCACAATCTTATGAATTATGAGCAATTTTCTTACTAACTGGATTAACTATTGTTAGTGGGAATCCAAAGTAACTTGTAACTTTCATATTTTATGAATAGTGTAGCTTGATAAAAATTTTAAATTATATATTGAAAATAACTCAGTTTAGTTTATAATTAGTGGAAAATTGGGAAGATTGATCCAAGTTTTGGAGAGTTCCCAAGTGTTCAAATATTGAATATGAAAGGGAAAGAAGAGAGGGATAGCAATCACATATGAAATGAAAGGCTAACAACACTGATTGGCGAGAGATTTATCTATATTGAAATTTTGCAAGTGGGTTTATGACTTTGGAGTTTAACATTTGGCCTTTTCTTATAAATCGAATCTGTCAATAATATAGACCAATTTGTTCTTGACTTCAAAAATCCAGACTTCAAAATAATATTAATTAGGGTGTTTTATATCTGATGATAAAGGATTATTGGAAACCAGTAGTTATAAATCTAGAAGAGAACTCTTGATCTCATTTATGGGTGTGAGTTCGAATTTTAAATTTCTTTGAAGTTGAAGCCATCAAGTCATGCTTGGTGTGATATTCCTTTTTTTTTTTTGGGAAAATCTCTTGGATATTTTGTAGTTTATATTTTATAGGAAATGTATAGAACTTGAATTGGAATTTATGATTATGCATGGTTATGAATATGAAACAATTATTGGATGTTTTGCATACGTACGTAGATGATGCTAAGGTAGTTTTCAATTATTAATAACTAGAAGAATGAATGATTGAACTCAAAAGTGAAAGACAGCTAAATCCCAACTTTGAACAAATAATTGTTGAATCTTGTAATTAATGAGTAGTTGTTTGTTATATATGTTTGGTATATTACGTATGAGCTAGAGAAAAGCAAAAGGCAAATTAGGAATACAAAACTACTTGTGGGACATAATTTAAATATAATACTCGTTTTTATTACATTCTAAGAATATTCATTCTACATACATAAGCTTAATAACTTTTACTAAGTCACTGAAAACATTGATCTTATCGTCACATCCTTAATTTAATTTCAAACATAGCTTTAAACCTTTCAAAATATATACTCATAGGCAGTTGTGAAGAAAGCCAAGTTAATGCAAAAACTCTTTATATAGCTGTTGTTGTTGTAGTCTCGAACAAATTAAACTCCCCCCACAAGTTGTGTGTTCTCTTTGGTTAATGGAGCTGTTGACGGTGATCGTTTAAATGAGTGGCAGGGATCAAAGTGTCAATAATTCCTTTACAAGGATCAAAACATCATTCTATTTATGATAAAAGTAGACTGAAATGCTAATAAAGACTGATTTAATTAGTAAAAATTTAGTTTATACCTTTTAAGATTGTGTATTCAAATCTGACTATTAAAATATGAGGATTTTGTTAGTAAGTAATTAATAAGTATATTTACCAATGCTCTTAGAGCCCAAAAGTATAACCAGTTAGGGCTGTGCACAAAGCTTACGGTCCTGTATGCCCACTCGAGCTAGCAATAAAAATGCCTTGCACAGCCCGATAAATATAGAGTAGGGCTGGACATCGGGCTGTAAAATATAGCCCATGTATTTTTCTGGCTGGGCACCGGGTATGGGAGTTGCCCTGCCCTACTTTGCCCATGAGTACTCTTTCTTTTATTTTTTTATTTTTTTCTCTATTTTAGAATGGAGAATATGATAGTTACTGGTGACTAGAAGGTCATTTTAAAAATATGAGTAGTTAAGTAGGTAAGTTGTATATTTTAATATTTATAATTATATTAATTTTTTCTTTTTTTTTTAACTTTGTTGATTATCATATGATTATATTACAAATTATAATTATTTATTTTATTTTTTTAGATGATTTATCTTTGTCAACATTGCGGAGATTGATACAAAGTTACAATTACAAACTATTTAGACTTCAACGCTTATTTTTTATATATAATGAATCTCAAAATTTTAATTATCTTTGTTGCCTTATTCTTAGTGAAGTATTGATATTATTTAACTCTTAAAGACACATGAATATGATATTATTTTAGAAGTTTATAATTGTAAATTTTTTTATAACATGAGCATGGCATCACGACTTGGGCATACCTAACACACCCATACCCAGCCCAAAATTGTTAGGGTTTTTACCGGGTAGAGCCTGGCACGGGCTGTAAAATGCAGCTCATGCTTTTTTTAGGCAAGGCACCGGGCAGGGGGCTATCTTGCCTAGTCCTGTCCATGCACACCCCTAATAACTATGTAGTTAACTAACCCAAGTATAGGTCAAGCTGTGAAAGAGCTTTTTGCATAAATGAGTTAAAGTTTTTTTTAATATAAAAATTTTTGTAAAGGAGTTAGGCTTACCCATAATCTAAGAATAGGACGAAGTCTCCCTTCCTTATAGATAATACTAATATCAGATAAGGCAAGATGCCAATTACTCTCAAGCTTTAATACAAAAAAAAATCAATACCTTTAAAAAGTGAAGGCCATTGGTCTAGTATTAGTAGTGTAAAGCCTTGTTAAATTTCTTTAAGTTTTGGGTTAGAGTTTTAAATAAAAAAATTGTTAGAAAAAATTTCCACGAATCTTAAAAACTAGATTAATTCCAAGACCTGGTAATAAAATCTAGAAAATGTATCATAGCACTTGAGACTATAAAAAAAATGAGGCCATCGTTTAGCCATTCTTTTAAGCTTTCAAATGATCAAATAATAAAGCCTGCAGCCTTCATAAATTAATATGGATATATATGACATTATAAAAGCATAAAGAATATAATTTTTCATGGAATGTACGAACCCACGTTTTGGTTTTCTATGAATCTTCCATGTTAGTGCCTACTATAAACCTAGATCTCGAAGAACCGACTAATTTTGTCCCCACCCTGAGCTGCACACACATATGGTATATGAGTACTCACCAAACGATCTTAATTAATTTGGTGAAGTGTTACTGTCAAGCATCTTATTCCACCATTCTCCAAATCAATCTCAATCACACGTATAGTGAGCTAAGAGCTAGCCATGTACGTAGCTGGATGGCTAGATTTCCTTTCACGATTTTCTCAACCATATCTCCCTCCTAATTAATTAAACACCTAATCCAATTATTAATAATTTGATTTATCCCCCCTTTTCACATTGATCAGAAAAAGTCGCCTCGATCCATCCATCGAGAGATTAGTTAACTAATTCAGATTTTATATCATCTGATTTGTAATTTGTTTGCTTCCTTCGTTATTTTTTGATCCCACAACCCCAGCAACGTAACTCTCTACTCTAGCTAGATTTATTAGGGGGTTTATTAATCAATGTCTTTTCTGAGATTTTCATATCATTGGGTCTTAATTATATATAATCTCATCGATGTGATCTTGACGATAGAGAGAATTGAAAAATCATATCCTTTTTTCTTCAAAACTTCGAAGTAATAATGCCACACGTACGAACTGGCGCTCCTTAGAGGAAGCAACAGCATGTGTCGTTTTCACATACCTTATCTTTGACTCTTCAATCTTTCCTGGTCTACATGGGTCTTTTTTATTCTCTAGTCTTCATTTTTTGCCGATTAGATGTTGAAATCATCCCAATTTCAAGGCGGTCGGACGTGTGTAACTCAACATATTTTGACATATTTATACTTTAATCATAGGGTTACCCATCTTTCAAACATATAGCGTTTAACATCTTAAATTATAATTTTTCATATATCTAGCACCTTAAATTATTTTTTAATAATATTTAATATTTTAAAATAATTTTTAATATATTTATCGTCTTAAAATATTTTTTTTAATAACATTCAATATCTTTAATTTATGATACTCGTTATTATTGAGAAAAATATTTTAAAAATAAAATTGTATAAAAAATATTTAAAAATGCTTAGTACTAAAAAATATTTTAAAGTAAAAATAGTTTAAAAGATTGAGTGTTATTGAAAAAATACTTTAAGGATGTGATGCTTAACCTTAATTATAGTTCATATGAAAATTATGGGCATATTATTTTTTTTCTAAGGAAATCATTGCTTGCGTGGGGATAAGAATTATAAGGGTGATGAGTTTATTGCTTTCAATTCATTCTTAATATATAAAGATATATTAAGAATTAATTAAAAGTTGATTATTGCCACATATTTAGGAGGTTATTAGATAATAGGAATACAGAAAATGAAGATGGTTGAGAGCGAAGAGGGGGGTCACCCTCACATGAACAAAGACAGAGTGGGAACGTTTCGCAAGTCATTTTTCAAACAAGAGTACAAACATATCAATCTCATTAATACACTTTTCAATCTGTAACTTCATTAATTATCTCTCTTTGGTCCCCCACCACACATCTCTTCTTAATTTCAGGTATTTTCGCTCATTATATATATATATATATATATATATATATTGGCACACCCAATAATTCATTTTCAGTTTGTCTTGACTATTGGTTTTCGTGTATTATTTGAGTAATTAGACGTGGGTCTTATATGATTGTTTACTCAAAATTTAAAAAATAAGTTCTCTTATTATTTATTGATGTGGATGTTAATTTGTTTTATTTTAGAATTAATTGTTTTGCACCTTTCCTTTGTTAATTTTTAAACTTTGTGTGTTGTCTTAAAAAAAATCTAAATCTTTGTATAAGTTTTATGTAATATGGATGCACTTTTCTCGTAATCTTCATGGGTTGTGCAATCTCTATGTAGACACACGAGACTGATATATTAATTTTTTTTTTGGCATCAAACCTTCAATGATATATCAATAATTTAAACAAGTAAACTTTACCCATTAATATAAAATTTAAATTTTAAATTATATATGACAAAATTATATTTATAATTACAAAAGTATCTTTTGAATTTGTTAAAAATACATATAAATTATTCTGATTCTTAAAAAAATATGTTTTAATTAAATCATTACTAAAAATAATAATCTCGAGAAGAAGTACAATGATGAGCATCAAATTTGTACTCTCTCTTCTCCCTTTGTCTATTATTTTCCGTTGTGTTTCTTTTTTGCTTTATTTTTCATTTATTTTTCGTTTACTGTGTAGTCTAATAAAGGAAAGAGAAGAACTATGCAGAGAACAAATTGAACAGAAACACATACATAATTAAACAACCAGTTATCCATTTATAACTAAACTAACTAATTAAAAATTAGCTAAAATATTATAACCTCTATTAAACATATGGATATACCGTACATTGATGATTAAATAATCTAATTTGATCATTAATAGTTGTTAAGGGACTTTGACAAGTGGTGAGTGAGGAATTGGTGAATGTGGAGACATAAGCCAACTCTCATCAAATCTTTTCGATGATGATGATGATGAGTTAACCGTCAGAACATTAATAATGCTTCGCCTACGTTTAATTACATTATTCTCTGCTTTTTTCTCTTCTTTTTCCACAAATGCTTTGATTCTTCTCAGGGCTACTTCCATGGTCTCATCATCCATGTTAGCGAAGCAAACCCTAAACCACCCGGCTTCACTGCAACTAAAAGATGAACCTGGAGATATATTCAGCTTCACTTCATTCACTATCACTCGCCATAGCTTCATTTCTCCTTCAACTGTTTGTTCTTTCAACAAACTTCTCAGGTTCATCAACAGCCCTGCGTTGCTTGCAAGGCAAGTAATCCCCATCTTCTCAAGTCCCTCTGTGAACAAACTGTGCCTCTTTGCCAACCTTCTTGAGCTCTCTGCCAGAAACTTATCAACAAAATCATCATCTGAGAGCATAGCGGCGAGCATGTGTTGAGTCTGTGAAGAGACTAATCCGAAGCTTGACATTTTGCGAGCACAGCTCACGACAGTGTCGTTGTATGAATAAATAATCCCAACTCTGAAACCAGGGAATCCCATGTCCTTTGAAAGGCTATAAACTATGTGAATGAGATCTTTGTTGCAGAACTGATCCATGTCTTGGATGATCTCAGAGACACTTACAAAGCTTGGTTTGCCGAACACGGTGGCCGCATAGATTTCGTCACACACTAAATGGATGTTCTTTTCGTTGATGAAGGCTACGAGGCTTTTCATGGTGTCTCTGTCTAAGGTTGTTCCTAAAGGGTTTGATGGGTTGGTTATGAGCAACCCTTTCACATTGAGGTTGTCTTCTTGAGCTTTCTTGTAGGCTGTTTCAAGAGCTTCTCTAGTTATTTGAAAGTTGTTGGAGCTATCACAGTGGACAGGAACTATTTGTACACAAGTTCGCCAATTCAAGTCACGAGCATATATGCAATAGAATTTGAAATATATATATATATATATATATATATATATATATATGAGCAAAACGATATCATTCTTATAAATATTTACCAAATTAGTGACCATTTTGGACTTGGATTATTAAGCTTGTCACAAGCAAAATCTCTTGTTTTGACCAATGCACAGTCGATGGGGGGCCATGAAAGATCAAAAGGGATGATGTTTAGACAATTAACAAGATTAAGAATTTCAAAAAGATCCTTTATTGAGGTTTTCATAGTTCCAAAGGTCAGTTGCAACTTGCAAGCAGGGTCCACACTAAGCTTTGATTTGTTAATTATATTGAGTGTTCTATATTTTGGATTTTAAAAATGAAAACCCACGTCTCGTTGACCTATATGTATTAATTCATTGAATCAAATATTCCTATTTGAAAATATCTTTTGGACCAATTTGATGTCTTCAGACTGTGAGTTGACGGAGTTCCATAGATGAGAAATTAGTTGCCCCCATGAAGATGTTTTTTTTTACTCAGTCATTTGCTTCTATGTTTCTTGTTGCAGCCTTAGTTAGGTGATGAGTGGGAGAGAAGATACATTGAATGTGAATGAAGAAGAGGGAAAAGAGAGAGGGTTACATACGCTGGATAATAAGGAGTGGGAATGAGGAAAGCATCTCCAGGATCAGCCAAAGAGAACATTATGACCTCGTTTGCTCCTGTGGCTCCACCACTCATCACTACACGATCCGCATCGAACTTCACCCTTCCTCCTCTCACTTTCGACATAAAGTTCGCCACTCCCTGCATATCACACACAGTAATTAATTAAAGCCCATATTTCTCAGTATTAACTTTGATTCAACCAAATACCATTCAATATATATACACACACAAACACACACCTTCCTGAACTTGGGAAGGCCATGATAGTCCTGAAAGATGGCGACATCTCTGAAGTGGTGTAGTCCTTCAGGAGTGCAAATGGAAGCCTCCGGATAATTCCTCATCCACTCTTGTATCAGATCAAAACAGAGCTAAGAGGTAAAGAAAATGAAAACAAATTAGTCCATATGTACAAGTCAGTCGAAATATCAAACACCTTGCGATCATAGTCCTATAATATCATCTGAACTGTGTATATATAAACCTGATTTTCTGCAAGACCCATCTGGAGAACGCCATGAGGATTGAGGGTGGGGTGAAATGGGTCTCTGTCATAAGCCTTCCATCCATCAAAATAAGCAGAGGTCTCTCCATGGTTGTCGTTCACTGCAATCCTTGAAAGAAGGCGACGGCTCTCATCATTTCCATAACCCATGTTTCAATATTTTATTTGAGGAAGAAGAAGAAGACGAGGGGAGGGTCTGTGTGTTGTGTTGTGTGTTAGTTAATTAATTAGGGGGGAATAGAAAGTTGAAGAAGAAGAAGGTATATTAGAGATGGATGTAGTTGTGTTGGGGGAGAATGAAAGAGAGTGGGAATTTACAGGCAGAGTGGAGAGCCATGTATGGCAAAGTCTGCTTTAAAGTTGCAAGCATTCATGTAACTCTAAAAATAAAAAATAAAAATTAACTAGATATTATATTAAGTATATTATTTAATTATTTTATTTAAATTTTTTAATATATTTAAAAATATTAATTTAATCTTATATTAAATAACAAATATATTATATGATAAGTTAATAAATGAATATTGCACGTACATTGCTATCTTATATTGATTGATACTGACAATAGTATGAATTTTTAATTAAAATAAGCATGCAAGTAATATTATCAACAATTATACAACTATCATTATTTTATTACAAAATTTAAAAACAAAAATAATAAAAAGTTCCAATGATTTTTTTGTCTTAAATTACATTTCTTGCTATGTATAAAGATTTTCCAAATTTCGCAAATGTCACATGTGAAAAGAAAAATTAGAAATAATGATAACACCCACGTACAAATTAAGTAGACTATTTGCATGGGGAAACAAATTTTATTAATATTATTAATATACAATAATATAAATTATACCAATAAAAAATAGATCAAATAGGATATATTTTTTTAAAAAGAGATAGAGTAAGACCAAAATTATTGAGCATACTTTTTATTTAATTTATCTATAAATTTAATAGTTAATATAATATAATAATATTATGCTATTCATCGATTTGATTTAATAAAATAAAATTTATTATTTTTATTATTATAATACTTCCTTATATCTTAAATATAAAACGGAGTTAATTAAGTTAGAAATTCAAGTAAGAAGGAGCATGTTAAATTGAGAATGAAGGTTGGCAATGAAGGCATGTTTAGCGTGTGGTGGGTTTAGCGGTATACGCGGAGCGAGATAGGGGACCCTAACAAAATATGAATTCCATAACAATCAAAATATGAAATTTACTGTAAGTGTTGCCTGAATGTCATAAGACGCGTTCGTCTCCCACAAATGTGGAGGTCTTCCATCCCATGCCTGCCTGCCACGTGTGCCTCCCCCGTATACTGTCTCCTTCCAAGTCCAAAACTTGACTTTATAATTTCCATTTCCCTATTATCACCTCTTTATTTTTAATTTCCCCTTATCCCCAAATTACACGAAATTTAAATTACTAATATCGCCCTTATCCTTCTCTATTTTTATTTCCATATTCAATTCATCATGTTTTCCTCGTGTCCCCATCACCTGTTCCTTTTTTCTCATTTCTCAGGTTTAACTTATAATTATCCTTTCTATCAAACGTAATAATCGATCTGATTTTATTTATAAAGTATAGAGAGAATAATTTTTTTCATCCTAATTCCATAATACATGTCATTCATTTTTTTTTTCAAGTTTCTTCATTTGCAGCTCATATTAAATGTTTGGTGTATGATATTAAAATAAGGATGAAATTAAAAATTTATTAAATTTTTAGACAAAGATAATATATTTTAAGTTTTTATTTAATTATGATAAAACAATATTAAAAGTAATTTATAAGTAGTATCAAGAACGGATATGTGTAGTTCATGGGAATTTTGCCAATATATTGCTTTGCTAAGATGCAAAAAGAAAAAAAGAAAACAAAGCAAGTCTCATAAATATCAAGCCTTTTATACCTCTTTAGACACATGGGAATTACAGAGTCCCCACGATACTGTGGTTTACCTCAAATAATTATATATTTTTGAATTAGCTGAGTCAAACAAATCATGGAACACGCAGAATACAAGAAAATGAGTAGTGAGTCATTACTCATATTAATTTAGATAGATTATAAAATATATAGTATAAATTTATTTTAAAATATTATATTTAATTATAATTAACTAATTTATTTAGTTTTTTAATATATCAAAAAAATTAAATAAATATTATATTAAATAATATACAGCTAGTTTGTATGGTAAAATTACAACCTATCACGTACATTATCCACCTCTAAATATCCCTATACGCTCAGCTTATCCATCTCAAGATGTCGATCAACTTAATGATAATCACATTTTTCAAATTTTAGGTGTATTTTATTAATACTAATTAACTCTAAACAATTATTTTATTAAATATATTATATAACTGTCCAATACGTTTTTCGTTGTTGTGGTAAATTAATAGGAGTGTATCCGCATTATAGTATTCAGATTCATTGATACAAGAAGGTGCGGCTATTCTGGTAAGCTTAAAAAACAATATAATAAGAAGATAGTGCTAATAAAGCTAACAAACTAACGTTATGCATGACAAAACATGGTAGAAAAAAGAGCAAGCGTGTTCATGCATTTATATGTTGGTATATACCTTGATTCTTCAAATGATTGCTTTGATTTCTTCGCTTTATACGACAATGCGACCTAATTAGGCACGTGCATGTATACATACATACATACATATATACATATATATATATATGTATATATAATCAAAAAAGCACATCTAGAAAGTCACACTTCACGAGCAAATATGTGTACGCATACTTTTTTGCCACGTAATATAATTATGTCTTAGATATGCAAATTATGTTTATCAAAAAAATTGTATCATGGATGACGTTGGTGCTATGCCTAATTGGTCGCCTGATTACATTGATGATATTTGGTCCAAGTCTGAATAATGTTTTAATTTTTATTAATTAGTTAATTGACTGTTATTATGGAACAAAATTGTTATATTTGAAACTCTTGGCAGTTAGACTAGATATGTAATACTTTTCTAATCTTTAATATAAAATTTATTTAATTAATTCGATTAAATTTAAAAAATTAATTAAATTGATTATTATAACATATTTTTTCTAAAATATCCTAATTATGTTCCTTAACTCCCTACTTTTCCTCTAATCAATAGAAATAATTTAAAAAAAATGATAAATATAAAAAATAAATTTTATATTTAAGATAAAGATCAACTTCCCAATTAATTTTTATTAAAATTATATGAGTATTTGATAATATTCTTTGATAGTTTAGTCGTTCAATTGGCGTTTTCAATTATTTTTTTATTCCCTCGTGCTCCAGTGTTTCTGTATGGTGTACATCACGATTATTCAGTTTTGTAAAAATTCTTTTATCTATAAATTGAAATTTACGTTGAAAATTTTAAAATTATTATTCTGACTTCATTTTTTTTATTAATTCTCTATTCTCAATCTGTCTCCACCATTTAAATAAATTTACACAGTTTATAGTAGTACTTAAAATGTTTTAAAAAAATATTAAATTTTAAATCAATCAAAACTATAATAAAGTAAAACCAATTCAAATTGAAAATCCAAAAGTCTTAAAAATGTGTTGCAAATGAATCCAGTTGATCGGTAGAATAGTTTCATACTTATAACGTGGTTAAAACGGATGCGATGTGATGATCAAATATATATGAAAGTAAATATTCACATTTGAGATTGAATTTAAAATTTTCCAAGTCAGCTTTTTAATATATTTGACGAAATTGAAAAGACCGATCTCTACTTACCACATGATTGCAGCTTCTGAATCAAATCTTCAAATTAATTTGATACGAATATAGCAGATTTATTTGACTTAATATCAACGAGAAATTCAAGAATATTACGACACAAGGTCTTATAGATTGTTAAACACAGACTAAAGACAATAGACCACCCGTTACACACACACACATATATATATAGTTAATTTAGTTAATAAAAATATTTTATATCATTAATATATTTTACTTTTTTCTTTTTAAACAGCTGCATAAAACTACTATCTTAAGGTAGAATGTGTACATTTATGCAGAGCCCGAAATAAAGAACACTGTAGAGATTTTTATTTTTATATTGAATATTGATATATAGGGGGGGGGGGGGAATTAAATTATTTGATCAATAGAAAAAGGATAAACTAGAGAAAAGGGTGGGACTATTTTTAAGTGGAAGAGTACGTGGGGGATGATTCTGTGCATGGCTCAGCTGCCCACGTGTTAATGTTAGCACAAATGAAGATATTTTTTGTTAAAGGCAAATGAAAATATTTTATTCAGATTTTAAATCGATATTCACCGCCATGCTTTGACTTTGACCATTTTTTTCCCTCTCTTATCTTAATACTAGATTAGGCTAGCTACATCACCCAATATCCTAATTTTATTTATTATATATATCTAATATTATAATTTTATTTATAGTGTAATTTTATTCATAATCTTTTTAATTTTGTACAATTTCACCAATAATAAAAAGAATATGGATGAAATTGTACTAAATAAAAAAATTATGGTAAAATTGTATCATAAATAAAATTAGAATACTACATGCACATGAGAAATAATATCAAGATATTGAGTGATATATAATATTAATTTATTCAAAGCAATGATTAAACGATTTTAAAACTTGTAAGGCTGCTTTGTGGATGTAGTTAGAGTATTATTTAATAATTAATTAAATTGTGTTAGTTTTGCTTCAATAACTGATATATAGTTGTTCAAATAAAAAAACTAGGTGCATCTTTTTCAAACGCACTAGAAAACAAAAATTCAATTTTATTACTTGCGATGTTAATTAATCCCTATGGTCTTATATTATAATTAGTTGCTAAATCGATCTTATAATAATTAAACTTTTGGCACTAAACAATGTCGGATTAGGATATTATTATATAATACAACAAATGTATGTGGCTTAAGCAAAGTGTTATATATGTTGTGTTTTGATTAATTATTGTAATGGTTCGGTGCTTTAGTCATGTTGGTTTAGGTTGAATTGAACACTCATTCACACGCCCCAAAGTGCATTATTCAAATATTAATTAAAGAGGTTTATATATAAAATTGTAAAGTTTGAAATATATATATATATATATATTATTTGTGAACATTAAGTAATTAGTCAAAGTTTTGATAAGAGAATATCTTTGTTGCAAGAATACTTGTAATAAAAGATCCATTTTGTTCAACTCAAATTCGTTTGTCTTTTCGCTTCTGCTACTTGCTCTCCTTTATTATGCACATGCTTTAATCGCATACACATGCATCCGTATGATTAAGACTATTTATATGTCTATAAAAGGTTGTCTTTCTCATTCTAATAAAAATTATCCTTATAAAATTTATATCCAAATCCCATCATTTATCTTCTTCTTCTTTATATTATTAATCAGTATTTAATATTTTTCTCAAATTTATTATTAAATATCTGAATAACCTATTAATTTAATTTTAAAATTTATAGTTATTCTTCTTAATATAAATATATTTTCTATAACTTAAATTTGTACAGAGTCATATACCTCTAGACCAACTGCATGTTGGTATCATTTGTCATGTTATTTTATGTGATAATGTGATGAGTGTTAATGTAGAGTATCAATTATGTGCTCTAAATTAAGCTCTAATGACAATGAATCTAACTGCAGTTGCTATTGACTTTAACTTACATGGGTTTAGTATTTTTCTTTGCCGAAAGGAGCTAGTTAAAATAGGAATTTAAACTTTCAAAATACTATTTTTTTTATTTTAATTATGTCTTAAACTATGCCATTAATTGGAGGATATTGACAACTGATAACCCCCTAAAACAACAATTACGTGAAAAATAACATATGAATTACAAACAAATTAGTTTGACTTATGAATTTCAAAGTCAGTTGTAAACAGATTCTTATTTTATATTAATTTTGTTCCAGGATTTTTGGTTATTATTCTCCCTAATTTGCAATAGAAAAAAAATTAACTAGCCAAAAATTTACTAGTATTATTTAACATATTTACAGAAAATCATATCAATAGTTATTAATTTATTTAATTTTATTAATTTACCAAAATTTATTAATTATATTTTATATTAAATAACTAACGAGATGAGGAAATTACTATTACTACTATTAATTAGAACTGTGAATTTAAGCATTATTAATCTCTCAGCATATGTGGCCACACACCAAAATTCCCAAAATCAACATAATTTTATCTATCCATCAAAAAATGACTGTATGTTTTTTTTAAAAAAAAAAAAACTCCTGTCATTAATTAACGAAGCGTTAAATTCTGAGCTGCCCACGTTTGCTGCTCCCTGCCTTTTGACTTTTGTCACATCAAATCTTCGTGGAATTGACTGACAAGTATCACTCAAACCATGAATTAATAACGCTCAAGGACCATAAATTTGTGGAATGACAACACAATCAACATTAAAAATAAAAATAAATAGATAAAAATGTAATTTTTTTTAAGTTTTTCTTATTTATAGCTATTTTTTATTTTTTACAATTTGAATTTTAAAAAATTACATTCAAGTTTTAGGAATTTATAAAATTTTTATAAATTGACATTCAAGTTTTAGTAATTAATTGCTTTAAAATGAGATAATTTTAATCTCTCGCCGATTAAGTGCCTTGATCATAGTATAATTTCGACATAAATTCTTGTTTTTTTGGCCACACATTGTAATATGTAATTAAAGAAACAGTTAACAAAATGTTACATCAACAAAAGTGGGTTGACCAAGAAACACAAAACTAGCGTTATAGAATTTCTACTGAACATACATTATATATATATGTAGACAAGAGAATATAGAGAAGCAAGCAAGTTCATTTGAGTATTTAAATGTGAACGGAAGTTATTACATATGAAATGTTCTAGAGAGTGAGGTGGTGACAATTGCCTTATTGGAACCGTTGACTGTGATGACTAATTAAGTAAGGTTGACTCGATTTCCCACGCATGTCATGTTGGGCGATAATTGTTCCTTTAAACCGTGCTTGTTTTGATTTGGAAGGTTGACTAAGTTCAAGAAAAATGGTCGAATGTTTTGTAATCAGATTTTTACTGGGTCTCTATAATATCAATATTGTCAACCTAATCAATTAAGTGCAATACGTAATCTATAGACATGCTTTGAGTAAATTAAAAAGTGAAGGGCGTGAGGTGTAAAAGCAGTCGTTCCTTTCCTAAATTGAAATAAAGAATGTTACATACATATGGTAAAGGTTGGCATGAAGCAAGAGAATCATGTTTTGCATGCAATTCATTAATTCGTTCGTACATGAACCGCGTGACTGAACTTGGCAACCAGCTTATTGAAACTCATCTTCCATATAGTCTTACTTTTCAAATTATCTGGCAACTCAAGCGCAACTGAAACTCTCCCGCATATATGACACTCCATTCCTTTTAATTTATAAGACAGTTAAAACCTTTTTTTTTCAAAAAGAAATACTAACTCCAATCCTAGTTTTCCGAAGTAGTTTCATGCATGTTTCATATTATAAGATGCTTTAGAGAAAACGATGATTCATTACCGACCACCCTTCATTAATTAAGTGTGATTTAATTAGGGATTAGTATTAAATGAAGGGCATTTTCAAAGTTTATATTTTTTTTGTGGAAAAGGAAGAGATAATTGAAGTACAAGTATACTACCCTTATAGTATTTCTTAAATGAATTAATGCTTCATAGTCCACAAAACTAAAATTAATCAAATAAACCATTTTATTGAAAATCCATGCACGAGGATCATGAAGATACCGTAACGCTTATAATAAAGCCGAAAGGAGAAGCCGGCCTTTAACCGGAAGCACATTTTGATGTGTGTACAGTGTGCTCATCATCAATATCAACAATTCAAATTTAATTTATTAATTTAATTTTTATCTTAATATATGTAAATATAAGATGAAAATAACCTTATAATTGTCAATCCTTAAAAAAATGAATTTATTTAAACATCCCAAATTCGATTTAGAAAATCCAAAATCTCATCATGTCAATGAGTTTTTGGTACTTATTATTATTGTGATTATTAGTATTGAATGAGAACTGCCTCTAACTTTTCTTTGTATTTCCTTGATGTGTATAGCATTAGGTTTTTGGCATTGTATATATATTCCACAATTATATATACTATTTTAGATTATCCATCAACCCACCAATTATATGAGGGTGTGAAAATATATAGTTGGCCATATTAACAAATATATATACTTTGTAAATTATAAGAACTCAGTTATTAAGTTTTAATTTATAAAATATAAAATTAAAATTGAATGAAACTATAACAATAAAAAATTCCTCAAACATATCCATTAAGTCACGTAATGTAATGGGTTATAACAATTAGCAATAGTAAAATAATAAATATATATATATAAAATTGCAAATATATTGAACTTTGAACATGTTAATTTGTTCGACGAATTCCTACCTGCTCACCTCCGAGTCTTCCTTCATTAACTCTCTCATTGACCTGTTTTCCCATATATATATATATATATATATATATTAATGAAAAATGTGTTGTAGTTACAATTGACGCATGTTTAGTTCAAAATATAATCTTGTCCTCTTTCTGTTGTATTCCCCATTCACAAACCCTGCAGAGCCAATTAATATTTTCAAATTTTAAAGAATATTTCAGGTAATTTATATAATTTTTTAAAAAAAGAATCATCGCATAAGTAATTTTATTGTAGAAGTTAGTTAAGACGTTTTTTATCTTAAGGATAATCTTCCAAATTTATAATTTTTTAAAAATTATTCTTATAAATTGCATACAATTAAAGGTAGTTTCAATATAAATAATTAAAAAATATTTTAGATTAATATATCTTTTATAAATAACTAACATAACAATTTTTTTAATTTATATAAATTAATTATCTAATTTTTATATTAAAAATGAGATAATGTATTTAAAATGTTATAAAATCTCTCCGACCAAATTTCAAATTCGATGTAATTACTAATCAAGTAACTAAGATAAAGATGATCCATTGTCTCTTTCATTCCTCTTTTTGGCTATGCTTCGTTTGGGTCAAGCGTATTTATTATAGGCAACTGCAGACGAAACTTCTATTGTTTTCCTTTTAAAAAATTAATATTAGGTATCAATATCATTGTGTAATTATTTAATTAGTTCTATTTATTGAGGGAAATATGCCCTAGGCCAATTTAGATAAGAATTTATAAAACAGCTTTTAAGCAACTTTTAGAAGAGGGTTTCTAGATAAGAGCTTATAAAAAAAAGTAATTTTGAATAAATAAGTATTTAGATAGTTGTGTTCAGAAGTACTTTTATTATTGATAAATTACTAAAAATTGTATAATTATTAAATATAGGAGAGAGGAGAGAGGGTGTAAAAGATAAATAAAAGAGGATAAATAATATAGAAAATAAATGAGAGATGAGATAGTGTAAAAAATAAATGAGGGAGGAGAGATATTGTAAGGAAAAGTATGGCTAATATAATAATTAGTTAATCGATAAGCTCTTTTACTATTTCATAAGTTACTCTGACTAACTTATCTAAAATATTAGTTTTAAACTATAGTTTAGTCCAAAAATACTTTTGAACAAATATAGTTATTTATTTTAAAAAAAATCAAAACTAAATTTTACCAAAAAAAAATTTAAAATTAAGTTTTAGTTAAAACCAGATACACACTTGCTAAGCATACGGGAACAACTCACAATATATTCAAAATACATTTATATATTGCTTTCAGAAAAAGAAATATGAAGCTAGTTCACATATGCAATATAACTTTCTTAATTTATAATTACTCTGATATTTTAATTTATAAAAAAAGTATTTAAATAATAGAAAATGCAATGTTTTTTTACGCGTGCGTGTTCTCCTGTGTATATTGAGAAACCATTGCAGTTAGTAAAATATTACTGCGGTACTAATGTGCGGTTAATTTTGACCTAATACGCTTATATAATTAAACCAGGCCTGAGAGTTCTGTAAATCGTTAATTATTTGTACCAGCATATATGTAAATTGAGGAATTACTTTTATTCAATTATGTAAATTTACCATCCAGTCTTGTCAAGATTATTACAAGTGATTTTTGTTAATTTTACAGCATGGTTTTGCATTTTTATTATCACGCTTCAGCACTCTGACATTTTTCTATCATTAAGAATTTTATATAGTTAAAAAAATTGAGTCTCTCTTGCATTTCACTTTTGAAATTTGAGGCCCTTTCATATTGCCCTCGTACTGTGGGAAATAAACCATAGTAGATGTGAATAACAACCATTTATAAATTTTAGAAAAAACTAATACACAAAGCTTATATCAATTTTAAATTAGGTTCCTGTAATTTATTTTGTTAAATTACATTTTTACCCTATATTTGGATAGAAAAAAGTAAAGAGAAAAAAATACTAAAATAATAATTCTTTTATAATTTTAGGATTTTTTTCATCTTATCCTCTCCCCTATTTTTCCCTCAATTTTCTCTCCACCCATACTATATAAAAACGAGGGAAGAGAATACTAAGAAATTTTTTTAAAAAAATAATAACAAATTTACTATTTTTAGAGTTTTTTTCTCATAATCTTATTTTCTTTCTAATTTTTTCCTATCAAAACATTGAGTTACTAGGGCATCAATCTTAAATATAAAAACAATTTTAATTTAAAGAAATTCGTAAAATTTATGGAATCTATACCTTGTTTTATTTCACACCGTTTTAACTTCTCTGGATTTTTATAAATGAAATTATGTAAAATTTATAAATTAAAATTAATGGACTAAACAATAAGGACTTAATTCAAACAAAATAAATAAAATACAGGAACTTGAACTTAAGAGATTATTTTTTCCTAAATTTTATATTTAATATTTAAATTCCTATTATTTTATTTAACCACGGTTTGTGAATTAATATATAAGAGAAAGAAAATGAAGGTCCTAAAAGCTAAAACTGTAAGTCTTGCTCGTGCTTTTCACGAAGGTCGGTGAGAAGACGTATCATGAGATTCAAACTTCAAAGTAGACTTTTCCACACATAGCCTCCACTCCATCTATAAATTCTGACATTCTCTCCCACTCCTCCTTCATCACTACCACTTTGCGATTCACACTTCATTCTTCCCTCTTCACCTCTCTCTCGTTTCTCAAGCCTTCAATTCCCTTATATATATTTCCTTTCACCTGTAAATTTAAGAATGGGTTTGGGGAAAGAGGAGAGCCATCATCAGCTTCTGTCGAACATGGCCGTCAATGACAAGCACGGCGAGAACTCGCCGTATTTTGATGGATGGAAGGCTTATGACAGAGACCCATTTCATCCCACAAACAATCCTCAAGGAGTCATCCAGATGGGTCTCGCAGAAAATCAGGTTTTTGTTATATTCAGTAATATCCATCACTGGAAATAATGATTACAAGGTGTTTGATGATAAGTCCACTGATTCCGTCGTGTGTGTGTCTTGGTTTATTTCTCAGCTCTGCTTTGATCTTATACAAGAGTGGATTAGGAACAACCCAGAGGCCTCCATTTGCACTCCTCAAGGTCTCAATCACTTCGGTCATGTCGCCACCTTTCAGGACTATCATGGCCTCCCTCGCTTCCGACATGTACGCAACCTTAAAATCAGTTAATTAATATGTTTATATATGCTGAATGAAACATGAGATGAAGGAATAATTTATAATTAGTTTTGTTGTATGTATCTGTGCAGGGTGTGGCAAAATTCATGTCGAAAGTCAATGGAGGGAGAGTGAAATTCGAAGCGGATCGGATAGTAATGAGCGGAGGAGCAACAGGAGCAAACGAGGCCATTATGTTCTGTTTGGCTGATCCTGGAGATGCTTTTCTCATTCCCTCTCCTTATTATCCTGCGTATGTTGTCCCCTGATCTCTTTTTATTATGTATTCAGTGCATGCATCTTCACTGTTCATTCCCACTCATGGAGTTATATAATTAAGGTTACTTGTTTTGATCAAAAACTAATAAAGGTAATAATTAAACCAACGGCTTCTAATAAATGGCCTCTGTCAAGGAAAGTCCATGAGAATGCCACTGACACAGTCATGACATGCAACCAGTTAGTAAGAATGATTTCAAAATCGCGTTTTATTCAATGAATTAGGGCAATATATATAGAGGTTAACAAGCGTGTGAATGGGGTCTCCTTAACTTAAATCTCAGTGTTTTATCAAAAGAAAAATACTCAAATCGAGCAGTTGACCAGTGGACCCTACTAGCTAACCTTTGACCCTTAAACCTCACTCTACACAAGAAATATGCGTCGTCAGTGTCTCGCCATTCATTCAAACAACCAGCTGAACTCCATTTTCGATCTTTTAGCTTCTCGCTACCTGATATTTTCTTAAGATTGTAAAATCTTGTACATTTATATATGGTTTTACTCACATATCATTCAAATTCTATTGCAGATATGCCCGTGATTTGTGCTGGCGAACTGGAGTACAACTAATTCCTGTCCACACTGACAGCTCCAACAACTTCCAAATAACGAAAGAAGCTCTTGAAACAGCCTACAAGAAGGCTCAAGAAGACAACCTTAATGTGAAGGGCTTGCTCATAACCAACCCTTCAAACCCTTTAGGAACAACCTTAGACAGAGACACCATGAAAAGCCTCGTAACCTTCATCAATGAAAAGAACATCCATTTAGTGTGTGACGAAATCTATGCGGCCACCGTGTTCGGCAAACCAAGCTTTGTAAGTGTCTCTGAGATCATCCAAGACATGGATCAGTTCTGCAACAAAGATCTCATTCACATAGTTTATAGCCTTTCAAAGGACATGGGATTCCCTGGTTTCAGAGTTGGGATTATTTATTCATACAACGACACTGTCGTGAGCTGTGCTCGCAAAATGTCAAGCTTCGGATTAGTCTCTTCACAGACTCAACACATGCTCGCCGCTATGCTCTCAGATGATGATTTTGTTGATAAGTTTCTGGCAGAGAGCTCAAGACGGTTGGCAAAGAGGCACAGTTCGTTCACAGAGGGACTTGAGAAGATGGGGATTACTTGCCTTGCAAGCAACGCAGGGCTGTTCTGCTGGATGAACCTGAGAAGTTTGTTAAAAGAACAAACAGTTGAAGGAGAAATGAATCTATGGCGAGTGATAGTGAATGAAGTGAAGCTGAATATATCTCCAGGTTCATCTTTTAGTTGCAGTGAAGCAGGGTGGTTTAGGGTTTGCTTCGCTAACATGGATGATGAGACCATGGAAGTAGCCCTAAGAAGAATCAAAGCATTTGTGGAAAAAGAAGAGAAGAAAGCAATGGAAGTAATGAAGAATATGAAAAACATTATTAAGAATTTGAGGGTCAACTTCTCCACAAGATTCGATGATTTTATGGTGTCACCTTCTTCTTTGAGGTCTCCACATTCACCAATCCCTCGCTCACCGTTTGTTAAAGCCTAATTTAAGGCTCATCAGATTTACTAGAAAATCCTGTTTCCTATGTCAAGTGTAACCGGAAATTATATTGAATAAAACTTTCATATAGTTTTCTTATTTAAATTTGCATGGAACGTTACTTGATATATATAAAGCATATTAAAAACAGTATTATATTAATATCATTGTTATAAGCAATATTAGTTTTATGATTAAGTGTATATACATGATATTAATCATTAAGAAGCTCTCCCTCCAATCTTTTTTTTAAAAAAATAATTAAAATTAGTTAGATGTCAAAAAAAAATCAATTTTTCAAAATTAATCTTTGATTCATATGATTAATTATGGAGAGACCTCGAAAATAGAAATAGAATTAATGAGGGTGGTGTGTCGGATATTAGAAGCGAAATGAAAAGGTTCAATGATTTGGCAAATTGATTAAACAATATAATAATAAGGTAATGCTAATAATGCCGAACCACTCAAGACCCTAATAACGTAGTGCATGACACCATAGTGACACAGTGGAATAGAGCAACCCCACACAACACACACACGATCGGTTCAAATGGGGGCTTTTATAATTCATGAATCTGTCGCACTCTTGGAGGCGATTTTTCCTATTTACACCACAACATGTAGTCATTGATATATTATAGCTAGAATACATTGTATTAATTCATGTTTGAAACCAATATCTTCAACTCTCAATTCTTAATTAATACAATAAAATTTAATTAAAGTTATATATAACTATTCTCCAAAAGTACCCTCATCTATCTCTTTCTAATGGCTTTTCCATCCTCCCGATCTCCTCGATTACAAGATTGACTCAGATAGTAAGAATAAGACAGAATGTTAATAGAGATCAAGGGTTAAACGTTCTTGATATATACAAAAAAAATATTCAATATGGATAAACATATAGTAATTTATATTGTAAGTTATACAAACTGGAAAATATTGGGTAATAGATGATGATGAAATCCGCTGAATTTCATTTATATTTACCCGCTTTTAAAACTCAACTAAAACACCTGCATCATAGCAGATTTGGTTGCTAGCTTAATTTGTGGATTCTGCTGCTTATTAGTATTCTTCTATTTCTAATGAAAACTAATTAAATAACATATGCTAAAATAGGATTTAGTAGTGTTAATACTATATCTATTGTTATTAATAAAATATTCATAATTTATATTATTTGTTTGGCACGGGTCTCCGCAAATGTCAGATACAACTTTAAGATTCAGATAACACTTATAGAAAATTTACGAGATCGCCTATCAAATGAGCCCTCACGACAATAGTAAAAATTAAACTCACATCTTTATTATATACGAACTCGTTCTTTGCTATCTGTGTTAACTCTCATTAGCTCATAAATTTTAAAATTGATTGCATAGGCTTCTACTTACGGCAGAATTAAGTATATGTCTTGTTTAGAATAATTTATTATATACAGACCTATCATATTGAAGTGATTAATTATATAAAATTTTATTTTAATACATTTAAATTTAAAATTTTCCAATTTGAATTTACAATTAATCCGACACTACCAATTATTATTCTCTAAACAAACTACTAATTAATCAATAGTCTGGAGAGCAGGGTCTGAACACGATATTGTTATTTGAAAATTACTTTATGACAAATCCACTTTCGTGATTTAATTTGCATTGCTCAATATTTTATATCAATCGTGCTTTATTCAAAACTTTCTCGAAGCTGTTGGATTAAGGTTGATTGTGTGCTTATTGCCAAAGTATCATTTACTCAAATCGTGTTATTCGAACTTTTTTATTACGCTTTAATATTATAATTAATTAACTCCTTAAGCAGACAAAGAATAGAAAAACTTGGTGTGCCTTCCTCAAACATAGTAGGAATGCATTTATCAACTCAAATGGTGGTCTTCTGGCCATCGACATGCAAGCATTAATTAATTAATCCTTAATTATTGTTTTAATATAGGAACAAAGATTTGCTTAACAATAAGTACACTTCATGTGCATAGCTACTAAATAATGGGCCATTTGAATTGACTTTTAGAAAATAGTTTATAGAAAAAATAATTTTGGATAAGTTCTTTTAGATAAAAATTTATGGAAAAAAAGTGATTATGAATAAATAAGCGTTATATGATTATTAACAAATTGACTTTTATAATTGATAAATTATAAAACATGATATGAGATAAAAAAAATTATATTTTAGCAACTCACGTCCCATCTGCCTATCCCATCCACTATACATCACCTGTGCATCTTCTTTCCTCTTCTTTCTTGTTGAACACAGGTAGATGGTTAAGAAGACAGAGGCAAGGATGATGGATAGCGGAGAGAAAAGAAAGAGATGACGAAGGCTTCTTCTGCCAAATAGAGAGAGAAGAGAACTAAAGAAGACGACAAGAGGAGCAGTGATGATAGAGACCCAGCGATGTAGACCACCTCCACGAGACTCACAAACGACAACGAGTTGGAGACAGTGAGTGTCGGTCAACGTCGATGAAAGAGATAGGAGATGATAGAGGAGAGGTGCAGGGAGAAAGGAGAGAGAGAGTCAGAAAAATAGGGATAAAATTCTCTTTTAATGCTATAAGCTCTTTTTTTTATCCAGAAATTATTACGAGAAGCTTATCTGAAATTATAGTATAGCCATAAGCACTTGTACAAAACCAAACATACACAATTTCGAATTAATATTATACAACAAAAAATGGTATATGATGATGTCTTAGTGCCTGTTTGGTTTTCCTTGAAATATAGGTTTTGCCTCAAACATTTGTTTAAAAAAAAATTAAAACAATAAGTCATATTTATTCAAAATGGCTTTTGGATCAAATTATGATTTAAAACTAAAGTTTTAGATAAACTATTGACACTAACTTCTAGAATGGTAAAAGGGTTTATGAACTACCCAATTACTATTTTACTCTTATTTTTCTTACACACTCTCTCATTTCTCTTCTCCACCCTATCTTCTCTCTCCTTTATCCCTTTTTTTTAATAAAATCATAGTCTTTCTGGTAATTTTCTAATTACAAAAGTCCTTCTAATAAAATTATCTAAACACTCATTTATTTAAAACTATTTTTTTCATAAACTCTTTTCTAAAAGCCATTTTCTAAAAATTATCTAAATTTTTTTTCCATAAGCCATTTTCTAAACTCTTATACAAACATACCCTTAATTAACTCTGCAAATGTTGTTCAGTTTTGATTATTTTAATTCCTTCAGTGCTTTAGTCTCTTTTGGGTCTAATATAAAATCTCTTTAATTAGGTTCATTAATCTAAAAAAGAAGGTCCCACGTGGCAAGTTTGACGAAAAGAATTAGACGTGTCACTATTCATCAGAAGTTAAGGTCAGAATATGCTAGTTGCAATATTATCTAATGACTTAGATCGTTTGTCTTTGTGTTCGACTGACTCTAATTTTATTTATTTATTTATTTATTTATCTTTAAGTTTAGAGATATACTCTAATTACTTTTCTTTTGACCATGAGCAAACATATATATTAAAAATATTTATATTTTTTCAAAATGATGATAATTAATACTTCTTCATCATCAATTTTTTAAGACTGATGTAATGTCACCATCTGAAAAAACTTTTTCGAAAAGGGTTAAACAATGAAAACACACCACTAAATTTTTTTTCCAAAATATTTTTCATCTTTAACAAAAGAAAATATATTTTCAAATCACTTAATAATGTAAAAATAAGTTTTTTTGCACGTAAAATATTATATCAACAAATTTTCAAAGGCTGTATAGTATTTGGGATCAGATCGAGAGGATAAACGATTAAATATAATTTGCATGTGAAAATTAAAGTTGTTTTGGTGTACACTGCTAACTAATTAAGTTTTTCTTCGAGGTGCTTATGGTTCATGCATCTAAGAAAATCCACATCAAAAGATGAAATGATGAAAGCGTCCTCATCAATTAAAGATAGATTCATGCATGTATATAAGCGTTATACATATAATACTTGTTACCTTTTTCATTTATTTATTTATAAGAAAACTATTATATATTTTTTTATTAAATTAATTAATTTTATTTTGTTAGTACTATTAATCTTTATAAATTTGGTCTGTTAGTACTATTAGCATTTACACTGAAGCTAATTGTGTTGATATAATAAAATTAAAAGATTTAATAAAAAAATATAAATACCAAATTACAAATTAAGAAAAGTATAAGTATCCCTAAAGTAGTTTTTCCTTTATTTATTACTCCCTCCACCTTAAGTGCTTCAGTCTTAATTTTCTATATTATTTCAAGCGCATGCTTAAATTAATTACTTTCTTTTTGACCATCCAAAACCATTAATGCGGGCCACATTCTGAAGGCGATCAACGCACGTCATATAGAAGTAGTTTATTCAACAGACTTGTTTTAATTGTTCTCACAAAAAAAAAAAAGTAATTGAAATTAACGACCAACTTGTCGTGAATTGAGGTTGCTAACAACCCTTGAAGTTATTTTTTAATAATATCACTTTTGTTTTTTCAATGACATCGTATAGTTTTTGTTAATTAATTGTTTTACGTATGACTCTGGTCTTCGTTAACATCCTCGTTGTATGTATCTTGGCCGGGTTTTACGTACGTACACAGCAAGACGACAATAACATCACATACTAATAATTAGCGCAATAGCTAGGGAAGTAATAATACAAGGAACATATACTCTCATTATATCTTCTTTTTTTTTTTTCTTTCAGAATCCAATATTCACCATCATATCTAAGAATTAACGATTTAAATTTATTATTTTGTTTTTGGATATGATAGTAGAGATTGGATTCTGAGAGAACTAGAGAGAGCAGGATACTGAGAAGATCTTAATCTATTAATACAACATAAAATGAGAAGGGCTACTATTGCTATATATCCATATATGTCAAGTCCTTTATGCTAATAGCTATACATCTAATCAAAATAGAGTTGATATAATAATATAAAGTCTCGCTATATGCCTTTGAGTTACAATTTCAAGTTTCATAAGAGATATATGTATTTGGAATGGCAATCACAAACCCCAAAATTAAAGTAGTCAGATGCTCGGATATATAGTAATATGATCCAGAAGAAATACAGAAAATCGGTTAATAATATAAAAAATAGGCATGCATTTAATTCAATTTAAGTTTAATTAAAAACAATAATGAGAAGTCAATTAGAGGTAATGATGAAATTATAAGAAGTTTAAAATTTGAAAGAGTTGAGATGAAAGCAGCAGCTGGGACATTATGCATATATTAAGCAAGAATGTTCAAACGGAACTCAAGTGCAAGTGAAATTCTCATCTCTAAAATCAACACAATTGATTCTATTACAGCATGTGTGTACTATTAGACCATAATAATTAGTAGTGATGTGCATGGGCAGGGCAACCCCTACCCGGTGCCTTGACCGAAAAATATATGGGTTATATTTTACAGCCCGATATATGGCTTTACCCGGTAAAAGCTCTAACCATTTTGGATTGGCCAGCCCACCCAAACCGTGATTTTATACTCATATTGTGAGAAAATATTTGCAATCATAAACTTATAAAATAATATTATATTTATATCTTCAAAAGTTAAATAATATCTATAATCCACTAAGAATAAGACAATAAAAATATAGTAAAAGTCTTGAATTTCATTGCATATATAAAAAAAAAAGATTAAAATATATAGGAGTAAGATATTTGTAGTATTATTGTAACACCAATAATCGAATATTTGGTAAATAAAGCATAGGAGTAACTTTGATATCTACTTCAATATAAAAGTTATGTTCAATACTTTAAAAATGAATAAAAGTGTAAAATTATAAATAGAATAAGTTAAAAAAAATAAGATTATAAGAAAAAAATAATATATATATATATATATATATATGGTTGGGCTAAATAGGCAGAGCATCATATATTACCCAATGATCTGCCCTACCTGACACTTGGTTGGCTCTGTCTGCCCAAATATATTTTGGGTAATCTTTTTTAAATTGGACTGGGCAATTTTTTTGGAGACTTGAGCGAGCAAACAGGACTATAAGTATTGTGTCAGGCATCACAATATTAAGATCATTAAAATGCTTCCCAAGAAATTACGTACAATTTGTTTGTTCTACTTCTACCATATATATACCTTTATGAATCAAATATAAGCATTGAATTACTGTTTTTTTTTATTAAAACATAAATTTATTTTTTAGGGTATGGGAATTTTTTTTAAATAAAAATAAATTATTTTTAGTAACATAAGCTCATTCAAACTAATAAGTACATCCTTAATAATTTATATATATATATATATAATATGTACTCACTAATCACTTAACAATAAAATCTTTACATCAATTGTAGAATTTAAACTTGCAATTTTGTGGGTAATGTGCAAAATTTGATTCCTATCAATCGGATAATTTAAATTTAAATAAAAAAACAGTAAGGAGAAATCAATTAGAGATAATGATGAAAGAAGAAGTTTCAAAATTTGAAAGAGTTAAGATGAAAGCAGCCGGAACATGCTTGATTAGCAAGAGAAACATTTTTTGGATGCAGCGCGTGACTTAGAGATACAAATAATAACATTAATCATCCATTAACTCTTGAATGTTCAAAACAAACCTTTAGAAATCCATCCGCCCTTCATAACTCAAGCGCAATATCATAACCTTATAGGTTATAATAAGTAAATTTTACATTTGTTCTATATTTTATTTTATAATTAATATAATTTTTAGTCTCTCAAATATACATAAATTTTAATTTTAGTTATTTAAATTTATTCTATTTTAAAGCCATTAGTCCAGATAGTTTGAACAGTTTTAAGTTTGCTTATATGGCCAAAGAAAAAAAAGAAGGTTGCAACAACACTCAGTCTTTCAAACACTTTTTTGATAAAATCAACGCGAAAGTACCCTCGGCATTTTTGGAGCATCGACCAATTAAAATTATAATTTATTAAACTATTATATTTTAATTAAACAGAATTTAGAAGGGTATCACTTCGATAATGTAAGTATTTTTATCTTGATCAGGCCCGACAATTACCCATTTGTTTTAATAGCCCTAATCATAAATGGGCCAGCCCATTAAATGTGTGGGTGTGTCTCGAAACAGTGACAATATCAACCACTTCCTCAGCAATCTAACGTGCAGGGGAACAGGGGCTTTTTGTTTAAGATGTGTTTGGATTAACTTTTAGATAATAGATTTTGGGAATACTGGATTTTAAAGAATAGATTTTGGGAAAAATAGATTATGAGAAGAATAGATTTTGGAAAGAATAGATTTTAGAGAATAGATTTTAAAAATAGAGATATTTGGATGATTAGTAGTAGAATCACTTTTTATATTGATAAATTATCAAAAAGGGTATGATTTCATTAAAGTATGAGAGAGGAGAGAGGGTAGAGAAGAAATATGAGAGATGAGAGAGTGTAGATAAGAGAGAGGAAAGATGAGATAGGGTGAAGAAGAGAGATGAGAGAGGAGAGAGGAGAGAAGAGAGAGGGTATAAAAAAGTAAGGGTAAAATAGTAATTGGATAGTCCATAAGCTCTTTTACTTTTCTAGAATATATTTTCAGTAGTTTATTCAAAACCATGGTTTCAAACTAAGATTTTGGCCAAAATTAATTATGGACAAAAATAACTGTTTGTTTCAAATTTTTTCAAACCGAAGTTTTGACCAAAATCAATTCTGGACAAAAATTGCTGTTTGTTTCAAATTTTTTTAAACTGACATTTTGCTTAAAATTGATTTTATAACCTTTCATCCAAGCAGGCACTTAAGTGTGTGTTTAGAAATTGGGTTGTAAAAGTTATTTTAGATAAAACTTTAGTTTGAAAATTTTTTAAACAAATAACTATATTTGTCTAAAAGTTATTTTGGTTAAAACTATGGTTTTGAATAAACTCCTGAAACTAACTTTTGAAACAGTAAAAGAACTTATAGACTATCTGATTACTATCTTACCCCTACTTTTCCTTATATCCTCTCTCCTCTCTCCTCTCTACCCTCTCTCCTCTCTTATTTTTCTTCTTCACCCTATCTCCTCTCTCCTCTCTCCTTTATACACTTTCTCCTCTCTCATATTTCTTCTCTACCCTCCCTCCTACTTTTAATCAAATTATACATTTTTTAATAATTTAACAATATGAAAAGTGATTCTACTACTAATTATCTAAACATCTCTATTTTTAAAATATATTCTTTTCAAAATTTATTCTTCAAAAGCTAATACAAACAGGCCATAAGAGAATGTTAAGCAAAGACTATAATTTCTTTATTGATGTTTAAAGATTTTGAGTCCTTCCAGTATTTTTTTAGCGCAGATATCTATTTACTGGAGATAATCCTATTTAAAATATTATCAGACATTAAATATAGACATATTTTTTATCGATATGAGGAACTAATTATTTTGATTAAACTCAACCCCGTTGATAGATCTTTCAGCATTATTGTTCTACTCTAGTCTTTAATATATAAATTATTTGATTAAATTGAAAAAATTAATTATTATGACATATTTTTTAAAATACTCTAATTATTTTTCTTAATTCTCTCCCTTATTTTCTTAATTATTGCTAAATGAGTATCTATTAAAATATTTTTTTAAAAAAATTAATAAATATATAAAATATATCATATATTTAAAAATGTCATTTTGGTTGTATTAAGTTAGATATTGGGTTAGATTTGATTAGTTAGTTGGCGTCATAATTGGTGATTAGTTAGGGTTTTGAGGACCCTTATTAGCAATTCTAAGAGGATGAAGATATGAAGGAGTGAGTCGGATCAAACATCATCCCACCAATCAAAACATATAATCAACTCCATGTATCATCATCATCATCATCAATGACTTGGATTTCTTAATTATATGATTAGTAGTTGTAATCTTGCCGAAAGCTTGCTTTATGTTGCGTCTTATAATTTTATATAACCACAAAAACAAAACAATAGGACACAGCACATTATGTATTGCTTTATTATATTAAATTATCTTCGTATTATATCATTACTCTTTGTATAATTTTTTTTTTAAAGTCTCTATTTAAAATTTTCATTATTTAGAAAAATTGTACATATCTATATACACAAAAAGTATCGAGACTCAAATTTAGACTTTTAAAGGTTAAAAAAAGCGTACCCTTTAAATTAATAAAACTTTTAAATAGCAATTTTTACTACTTTTTTTATTTATATATTGATAATATTAATTATAATTCGAATAGAGGCAATCCAGACTTTAAGGTTAAAATTGACTAGAGTAATACAAATAAATTAATTTTTTTTGTATACAAGAACTACTTATAGTCCTAACTATAAAAATTAATTAATTTTTTTATATAGATTTAAAAAATTAAATAAATAATTAAATCAAATCCTTCAAGATGAATTCATATGATATACTCTTTAATCTATTTAAATTAGTCAATTAATTTTAATACTAATTATAATTAAATAATTTATTTAACTTTCTATATCTATCTAAAAAATTAATCAATTTTTATATTTAGGATCAGATATAATATTATTTTTAAAATATCTATATTAAAAAATTAAATAGACTCAAAGGGTTGGAATCAAGAAAAAAATTCAACCCATCACAGTAACGTAACAAATAATTACAGATGGAGCATCAGAGCATGGCCTCCAGAAACAGTCCCTAATCTAAGCATTAGTGATTAAATAACAAGTTAACATTGATTAATCACATGCTTTTGGATTTAATAATCGTACAAGTAGTAGTTCAAAACAGTGACCAGGGGTTCTACATGTTGATTGATTAAATCATAAGCAAGGATGACCTGCCAACCAAACTCTTACAAAATTGTGAATTAAAAATTCTAAAAAATTTCAATTTTTTTTTTCGTGAACAAAATTCCCACCATCGTCATTAAGAGTCTATTTGGATAAGATTTTAAAAATAGATTTATGAAAAAAAATAACTTTTAGGCAACTTATAGTAAAAAGTTTTTGGAAAAAATTTATGAAAAAAATGTGTGTTTAGATAGTTATTTCTATAAGTAATTTTATTATTGGTAAATTACGAAAAAGGGTATGAGTATTAAATGAGGAGATATAAGAGGAGAGAGGAGAGATGATCTAAGAAGAGAAATGAGAGGGTGTAAAAAAAAGTAGGAGAGAGGAGAGGGGTGTAAGAAAAAGTAAGAGAGAGGAGCGAGGGTGTAAGAAAAAGTATGAGAGAGAGTGTAAAAAAAAGTATGAGTAATATAGTAATTGGTTAGTTCATAAACTATTTTACTGTTCTATAAGCTACTCTGATAAGCTTATCTGAAACTTTAGTTTTAAACCATAGTTTAGTCCAAAAACCCGTTTGAATAAATATGGCTATTTATTTTTAAAAATTCTTAAAATTTAAGTTTTACCAAAATCTATGTTTAAAACCTAAGTTTTATAGGTTGCCAAACACACACTAAATTTTAAAGAGTTGATTGCAAAAAAAACAAAGAGATATTAAGAATTTTAGAAAAAATATAATTACAGTGTTTAATAACTTAAAAAATTATGAAAAAAGTAGTACTCCTCTATTTTTAATATAAGATTAGATTATTGAATTGATCTTAATTTTAAATATAGAATATATTTTTAATATTTATTATTGAGGCATTTTAAAAAATATAATATTAATTAATTAAATTAGATTTTATAATTTAATTAAATATATTTTTTTATGGAGTAATAAATATTATATAATGTCATAAAGTGAAGCAGCTTACTTTGTCTCTGGAGACGATGCAGAAACAAAAAGTAAATTATGGGTAAGAATATGACATGTTACTTTTATATTTGGGGTAACAGATGAAGATTACATTACTTTTAAGTATACCCCACCAATAAGTATCATTAAGAAAATAAAAGTGATAAATTTGGAGATAATAAAACAAGCTATGCTTCTCCATGCAGAAAACTCCATGTGCTACCCACTTCTCAAAGAGCTAGATGCTGTAAGGCCATTCAAAATAAATTAAGTATCATTAACGTTTTTTCTTTGGATTAAGGTACGCCCATTATTTTAAACTAATTTATAATATAATTTTATCTATAAAATATTTAAAATAATCTAAACTAATAATAATTTTTAATTTTAACTGTTCAAATATTGAGTTAACTATAATTTAACTAAAATAATCTTATATAGTATTTGATATAAATAATTAACTTAATATTTTAATAATCAAAATTTAGTTGACTCAATATTTTAACAATTCAAATTAAAGGATTTTATTAGTTTGAATGAGATTGTATAATTTTAAATATTTTATAGATAAAATTATTTTAAAATATTAAATATATATATAAGAAAATAGTTTAGACCACTCAGTAGACTCTTGACTATTTTTCTTTTAACCCCACACTGTAAAG
The DNA here is from genome assembly GCA_037074615.1 of Leucaena leucocephala. NCBI lineage: Eukaryota > Viridiplantae > Streptophyta > Magnoliopsida > Fabales > Fabaceae > Leucaena > Leucaena leucocephala. Next base: position 854,699 of record CM073558.1, on the reverse strand, counting down.
GCCACAGCTGTAAAAAGAAAAAGTTTAATCTCAGCCTCAAAGATGGAGTAGTGTGCTTTCAGGCCACCACGTCCCACATGAGGACATGCTCAAGGACCAGACAAGAACTACAGAATCCTTGAAATCATTCTCTTCTGTCTCATGTGGTGGGAGATGCACCCCACTAGTTGATTAGATTAGGATTTATACCATAATAAATAAACAACATGCAATATATTATTATTTCTTACATAATCTTATAATTATATATTATTTATTTATTGTATAACTTCTTATTATTAAATTATGTACATAAGTTTGCATAGTAATTCTTTTTAAAAAAATATGCATACTAATAGCCTTTTTAGATTAGGACTCTTGCCCCATCTGATTTTTTCTTATTAAAACAGCTTACACTAGTAATATAAAATTATAAATAGAATTAAAACTTATTTATATGAGAGTTTCTATGCCGCTATTGGCCTGCACAGTCTGACCTGATAATAGAAAATGCGCACACCCTGTATTTTTTTTTTACCCCACCATCCAAACAGCAAGCAACTATTTTTCTCACTTTTTTTACCTGTATTTTTCTCATCATTCATTCAGAGTTCAGACAGATGAACTACTGAGTTTACTGGTAGGTTATGCATTAAAGGCAAGCAACTATTACAGGACAAAAGTATGAATCATAATTGTGTTCACTTTCCTACTCTCTGCATTTTCTCAGATAAATTATTGCACTAACTAGCAGGCGATGAGTTCAAGTAACTATTACAGGGAAAGAGTATGAAATTACATTTATGTTCAAAAAAAGGAATCCCCCAAAAAATCTTATTCATTTTCCCCTACACATTACCAATACTAATACTGTCTCAAAACAACTCAACTGAAGCATATCACCATATTATATATATACACAAGAGTTCCTATATGATTTCTTTCCCTCATGCTTTGATAATCATCAACAAATGGCACAAGCATTGGGATTCTCTTCCATGCTTTGGACATAGTAATATGTTGTCATCTGGGGATTATAAGCCCTATAAGCCCTGACCAGCTCTAAAATAGGGTCTGGAACTGGAACTGCCTCTCTCTTCTTCTCCTCCTTCTCTTCTTTCTTCTGTTCTTCCTCTCGGTTTCCTTCTTCTTTCTTCCCCTCTTCCTCCTTCTTAACTTCTTCCTTCTTTGCTTCTTCTTTCTTCTCTGGCTCCTTTGCTGGTCCCACTGAAACTATATCTGTCTGCCAGTATTTCCTTAATTTGCTCACCACATGAACCGGATCCACTGTTCCTATCACTGTTAGTGTCCTATCCTTCATTTCCATGGAGATTGCATCTATCCCTACATGATTATTGCAAAGGTTTACAGGACAGATTTCTTATGTTAGTGCCCAAAATCTTGTTTCTTTCGTCATTTTACAAGAGATTTACTACAACTAGACCTTTAAGTATGAATTTTAAGATCTATCTATAAACAATGCCTCGTGGTTGGTATATGACCTAATCAAGTTTTGTATTTGGAAATATGAAATATTTGAAGTACGACAAAACCATAAAAGAATACCCTTTCTGATTCTCACAAGTTCCTAAGTAGAAACCCCATTTCACCATATTTTAAAGGAACCAGAGAACAAGATGTTGACATGCTAACAAATAGTATCTTCATCTCATTGAAGATGAGGAAGGCGGCACTAAATCTGACTTTCCTACCCCACCTGTGACCTCATGCTAATAATAACAATAATTAATTAATTACATGTGAGAGTACGAAGTGAGAATCTGCATCGTTTATTTCATCTTCCATCATCTTTTACATCACTTCAAGGGTGAAATTCTGAAACGCTAACTAAGGCTTAAGGAGAGGCGCTTTTGTTTCTTTAAGCAAGGAATTCCGTGGAAACAAAAGAAGACGTAATGAATAAACAATGATACATGGTAATGGTACCTGAAAGTGTTGAGACTGATTTCAGGGCCTTCTGCTTTGCCTTGTCATCATGCAAACCTAACTTGAGCACAACCTTCTGTAAGCATAAATCAGAGAGTAATTCAGCTCGGATTCATATATAATCTTCAGGGAAACATATTCGGCAGTTCAAGAATTTTACAAAATAACATGCAAAATCTAAACTTGTCAAAGGGAAACTCAAAATCTTTGTCCTTCACATTGCTAAGGAAACAAATGAAGAAGAATCTCACAGAGACAGCCTCAACATGAAATATATACTCGGGAATATGAGGTGGGAATACCCAGATTCATGTCAGATACAAACCCCTCGATCTTCAAATAAATAAAAGTTCGTGGAGAATCAGAACCCAAATGGAATCATAGTTCAGAAGTGATGTATCCTCGTCTTGGAAAGGAACTTAAAAAAGGAAAATGGAAGAAAACGGAAAGAGTGGGAGAATCATACCTTCATTTCTAAATACCTCGCAGGAGACAAGCAGAGAGAATGGACAAGGAGGAAGAATTAGCTGAAATGGAGGATGTGTAGAGGGGGGAGAGAGAGAGAGGCTAAGAAGTAATCAAATAATAATGGTCTAAAAAAGATGGATGGAAAAGAAGATGGGAGTGGTACTATCAGAAAAGCCGAAAAAAATAAGGAATTGGAGAATAAAGGGATGAAAAGTTAGAGAGAGGAAGAGTAGTAGAGGAGCAGGTTGAAGAAAGGGAAGGAAAGGGTGGCGACGAGATATAGGCCATGAGAGAGTGAGCCGGTCTGTGCATGGAGGCAGTGAGCCTTGAAATCAGCAAAACTAAAAAGCCACGCGACCAGGACAGCGCGTGAATTGACTGACCATTGGTTTTGAGCCACCCCGATGGTAAAATAATTAATACCTTAAAATATTATTAAATTAATTTTAAAAATATAATCAATATTTTAAAATATTTAAATTAATATAATTTTATCTTTTTATTAATAAAAATATAAATTTATATTTAATTTATATTATATAAATTTTTTATTTTAATATATTATAGTTTATATTATATTATTTAAAAAATAATATTAAATAAATTTTAAAATTAATATTATATACAATTATAAATATAATCTTTTAAATAATAATATGTTAAAATAAAAAATTTATATAGTATGTATCAAATAAAATTATATTTTTATTAATAAAAAATAAAATTATAATAATTTAAATATTTTATGATATTAATTATATTTTTAAAATTAATTTAAAGTATTGATTATATTTTCAAATATTTTTAAATATTAATTATTTTTTAAAATTAATTTGAAATATTAATATATTTTTTCCTTAAAATAAAAGAAACAAACTATATAATAACTTTCCTAAAAAGTACGCTTGCATATAATACTCACAATAAATATTTTGTACTTAAGAAAAATAATGAATAATATCTTGTTTGTCATGGTTTAAAGCATGGTCATGTGTAGGATTGGGCGAGACAACTAATGATGTGGCATACTACTACGGTAGTATAAAACTTTTTTAAATATGAGACATGAGGTTAAATGAAATCTGAAATATATATATATATATATATATATATATATGTATTATTTATTATTTATGAGTATTTTATAATTTGTACAAGTATTATATTTTTATATGATTATTTAAATGGTTAGATTCAAGGAGCTTAATTAAAGGTAATTTTCCTAAAATATTTTATACATTCACATTAATTTTAATTTAAAACGTTATATTTAAACTGTGGAAAGCCACCCCATTTGAACGAAGGTCAAATATTATATTTTATATTGAGTGTAAAATTATATTAATTACAACTGATCATTGAGATAATATTGATGTTTCTTTAGTGTAATATTGTTTTGTAGAAAAATACGTTTCATGCTTAATTTTTTTTTTTAAAATAACATTCTCGTTTCAATATTTGATATTGCCATATTTTTTGGAATTTTTGGATTTCATAAATCTTAGGTTCTTAGCATTACTTCATAGTTTTATTTTAGTTCAATTTTTTCCTAATATCATTAATAACACTATATATCTTATAATGAGTTCCAAACTTTCCGGCAAAGTATTCAGATTTGATGATCAAATTTAAATATAGAATAAGGTTACAGGGTTAAAATTTAAATAGAATAAAAGATGAAAAAAATATGTACGTCATAACTATAATAATTGATTAATTTTTTTAATAAATTTAAAAAATTAAATAAATCATTTAATTATAAATAATATAATAATTTATTGATTAATTTAAATATATTGAAGTGTATATAATATAAATTTATTATAATATATTATAATTAATTATTGTTAATTATTTAAAAAATTAACTAATTATTATAATTAAAATAAAATTTAACTAGTAAATTTAAAATTAAATTAATTAATTGAAATTTTTTATCAAAATATAAAAAGACAGGCAAATGTTATTCGACGTTGTGTCAAATCATGACTCTAAATTATTAACACTCGTCCATGATAAAAAGTCCCCATGAAAATCAATGATAGTTTAGTTAAATAAAGCATTCAATTGTCTATAAAAAAATGTTTAAATATTTTAATTTCATAAATAAAAAAATCATAAAATAAAATATTAATTATAAAAACATGAAATATGCTCAATTATTATTTATAGCTCCCTTGGTTATGAATATTCCAGATTTCCTTTGGGAGATATCTGTCTTTTTATTCTGTATTATCTGAAATTCTGCATCACATCATCGTTGGCCAAAAAATATCACATGATCTAAATATGAACAAAAAAAACAAGGAAAGAACGGAACAAACCAAGAATAAAACAACTTTTAATATTTGTATAGGTACAACAATGCTAACCTATTGTCTTAATGGTATTATAAAATAAATGACTTTCTAGCACAGATTTTCAATAAAATAAAATTACTTTCCAATTTAAATATTCAATAAAATACATCGTCGAATCAATTGTTTTTAAATAATTATATAAAATTATAATTTTGTATGTAAAAAATACATAATAATTCAAATTTGTTAAATATCTATGTGCTGCAAATGTCTATATATCACAATGTTTATTTGCGAATTGGATGGACATCGATAAGGCGCTTTGAACCATTTGGTATTTTTTTTTTACTTTAAAATATAATAATTTAGATAGATTAGTCCACTTAAGGATAAATACTCATTAATTAAAAAAAGTGAGGTTAAATATGAGGACGCCAGCAATATAGCTATACATAATTTTAATAAATATTTTAGAAACGGACGAGGGTGATGACTAGGGTATGTTTAGATTAATTTTTACAGAATAGATTTTAGAAAGAAGATATTTTAGAGAAATTTTTTTTAAGAATAAATTTTAAAAATAGAAATATTTAGATAATTATTAGTAAAATCAGTTTTGATAAATTAATAAAAATGATATAATTTGGTTAAAAGTGGGAGAGAGGAGAGATGGTAGAAAATATAGGAGATATGGTAGAGAAGAGAGATGAGAGATAGTAGAGATGAGAGATGATAGAGGATGTAAGAAAAAGTAGGGATAAGATAGTAATTAGACAGTCTATAAGCTATTTTACTATTTTAAAAATTAGTTTCAGTAGCTTATTTAAAACTATGATTTTAAACTATAGTTTTAACTAAAATTATTTATAGACAAATATGACTGTTTATTTAAAATTTATCTAAATTAAAATTTTGTTTGAATTTTTAAATCATAATGTCAAATACGCACTTAGATAAGCATGCATTATCATTGAATAAATTGGTATTAAGTTAATTAAAGGGTATTATAAATTGTCCGTATAATTATTTTAACTTAATTATTCGGCCAAGTAGAGACACAGTCTGAGCTGCCACATCAGGTGGGCCCCATGGCCGGTGCCAAACTGTTAGATGAGTCATCCTCATTTCTCACAGGGATGGGCAGGCCTAAAAAATTCTCACTATTTCGCGTTAATATCTATAATATTATATTTATCTAAAATAAAACAATATTATATTTATATTTTTAATATTTATTTAATATTTATAATTTATTAAAAATAAATTAATAAAAATATTAATTAAATTTTTTAAATTTATTATATATAAAAAAAATTAAAATTTATAATTAGATATATAAAAGATATTATAAAATCAATAATCGAGTCATTGGTAAATAAAATATAAAAATAATTTTAATATCTATTTATATATAAGAATTATATTTAATATTTTAAAAATAAATAAAGAGAATTTTTAATTAAAATAAAAAATATAGTTATAAATAGAATAAACTAAAAACTAATATTAAAATATATATATAAAAGGATAGGGAGGTTAGGCGGTATATCTTAATATCTTACTCTATCTAATATTTAGTGTGTTTTTAGTTTCTTCCTAAACTTAAATTTTAAATATAGGTTTAGACAAAATTTAAGTTTAGAGAAATTTTAAAATAAATAGTTATATTTATTCAAAAGGGCTTTTAGAACAAACTATAATTTAAAACTAAAGTTTTAGATAAACTAGTCAGATAAAAGAGTTTATAGACCAATCAATTACTATATTATTTCTACTTTTTCTTACACATTTTTATTTGTTTTCTATACAATCTCTCATCTCTCTTCTATATTATCTCTCCTCTCTCATCTTTTATCTCTCATATATTTAATAATTATATCATTTTTTATAATTTATTAATAATAAAAATATTTTTAGAAATAACTATCCAAACACTCATTTGTTCAAAAATATTTTTTTTATAAACTCTCCTCTAAAAATTATTTCTTAAAAACTACTAAAAAGTTTTTTTTAAAAAAATATTTTTTAAACTCTTATTCTTAATTTGCTCTGACCCTAGTCAAACATATTTTAAGTATTTTTTTTTTCAAATTGAGCAAAGCAATTTTTCTCATAGCTCATATTGACTTATTAGGGCTGAATAATAGGTGAGATGTGCTTGCCCAATTGTCAGCCTGTGCCTCGTCCATTTATTTTTGTATAGACACGGGTTAGGCCATACCCGTGCCTCGAGTTAGCCTATACTCGTACTTTAGCCCGTTTAAGCCTGTATTAAACGGGTTGGGCTGAACCTGTTTGGATTCCAATAGGTAAGGGCAGCCCGTTTATAAAAAATAAAAAAAAATTTATTTAAACTCATTTGAAGATCTAATAATAAAGAAAATAAAACAACAATAGTACACACATGATATGATTATTCATCCTAAAATTAGAAAATAAAATATCATAATAATAACTATAAATTTATAACCGCACAGTCTATAATGCCTATATAATATAATCATTCATAATCTTAATTATTCAATTAGATTATGATTATATATAATATACATTGTATTTATTTGTGATAGTTGTAGATATAATTACCTATATCTCTATAAAATAAATTTAAAAAAGTATATTAGTATGTAATAAAAATAAATTTAAATAAATATAATATAATAAATTAATAAAAAAAATATATGGGTGGATTACAAGTTACTTAATGGTCAACTAATAATCCGCCCATATAATTTACTATTTAAATTTATTTAAACTTTTTTATTATAAGTTTATTTTGAGCAAATTTAGATGAATTCAAATAATATTTAGTTATGGACGAGTTTATAAAGTACAAATTAATTGTTCACCCCTAATCCCTTATGACCTACCGAGCACCTGGCACCATACACACCTTTATTTCTCCGGGGCGTGCCGTAATGCCATTGTACCTGACTGGCCCTGCCCGTCAGCGCGTGAACCTACCTCCCAATCGTAAGCTCCTTTGTGATATAATTTTCTTCAGTTGGCAAAAAAATATAAAAATTTATCTTTTTTGAACCCGAACGTTGTGTTTTCACGTATATGTCAACTTGTGTTTTATATTTTGGTTAATATATTTTTATTACAATAAATGAAAATTTATTACATAATTTATCATATAATAATTATATATTCAATTAAATACGAGATTAGCTTTTGATAGATATTTAAAAATATCAATCCAAAAAATTATAAGAGTACGTAATCTTTGCATTGCATGAGGATCGGAGTGTTATAATTATTTAAACTCCTTTGTTAATGATTATGCAATCACTTTCCTGATCAGGCTACAGCCAAACTAAATAAAATTATTTATTTCCTACATATAAATAATATGAGTATATATACGACTCTTGCATATTTTATACATTACGAGTAATTTGGGTATTCAAATTTTCTACTTTAACCAATTTTCACAATGTTTTCCAAATTTCTTTGATTTCTTATACATCTTATACAATAGAGTTTAAATTTTAAATAGGTTATTAATGAATATCATGATGATATTAAGAATAAATTTTATAAAATATAGATTTACCTCAATTGAAATATATATATATATATATATATATATATTCACTTTCAATAAAAATCACGCGTTAATTAACAACATGGATCTCACTAAACAAATTTAAAAATTTCAACAAATTTAAGGTCAAATTTTGATTGTATAAATAAGATTGTCAAACTCACAAATTTAAATAACTTATAATAGTTTACTTTTACAAATAGATATCTATTAAAATTATATAATTAAATAATTAAAATATAACAAAATACTAACAATCAAATTTAAATAATTGAAACTAAATTCACAAAATATTCACAATTTATTATATTTAATAAAAAATTATATTAATTTAATATATAAAATTATTAAATATATTCAAATTTAAAATGTTAGAATGAGTTTAATTGTTAGTTGACATAATTTTATAAGATAAAAATATAATATAAAAATATCAGGACAATTACGTGCAATTTAACTAATTTTCAGGCTCACAAAACCTGATTATTTATATAGTTGAAATCCTGCGGGTATGTTCGTCAAAAAAAAAAAAACACACATGCATAGAAAACTCAGTGTAGCTTCGTTAAATAAATCGTTTTAATGGGCAATTATAGTTGAAAATCAGCATAATATGAGTAATAAATAATAGGATACCTTTAAATATTATATTGATAATATTAGTATTTTGATAGTTTATGGATCATATATATTAAAAAATCGATAGGAGTGGCATGCTGGATTTTGGAGCTAAATACTACTAACAAATTAACAAAATTATACTCCACCTAAAAACAATATTTATCACAACGCTGCATTTTACACTATTGAATTATACTCCACTTAAATTTAGCGTGACAGCGAATATAATATTTTAAGAAAATTATTATAAAATATTAATAGATAAATATAATCACAAAAAAATAATAAGGAAGTAATATGAACTTATTATCAATTTTTACATGAAAACTTATTATTGAATATTGTGTATTTATTGTGTATTTTTTTAAACAATTGTATTCACTTCTTAACAATTTCCTTATATTTTAAAAACTAATATAAATATATTTTTATCATATATAAATAATATAATTTAAAATCATGTACATTTTATTTTCATCTTATTTTGGTAATTTTTTACTCTATTTTTAGTATTGTTAGTGTTATTATTATTAGGCTCAAAAAGCCGTGGGACGCAGCAAGCTGCGTGGAATCCACGCTTAACAGCCACGACCACACACAACAAAGAAGTGGCCACGCAAACTTTAACATCCTTGCACGTGGAACTTTGAGTGTCCCCTTCTCTTGGATCATTTTCAGTCCCAAATAATTCTTACTTTCATAGAAATTAATAACTGTTTGTAAAATATTAAAATAAAAAAATTATAATCATCAAATATGAATCGATCTCACATGTGTCATCTTCTCTGTGATTGCAAAAGAATTTTTTTTTTGACATTTGTAAGCATAAATTATTTGTTACTTTAAACATGTTAGCTCATTTTTAATAAATTAATTAATTAATTTTAATTCTACCCACCACAAGACTTTTTTATTCAATTTATTCTTATTTATAAGAAAATTAAATCATGATGATAACATGTGATATATTTAAAAATATATATAATAATATTTTCATTAGTTAATGAACTAAATACTGGGCCACCGAACCAATATCCTCTTATGACAAATACTGAAAGCAACACAACACAACGTGTACATGTTGTTCTCTCCAATCTTCCATTGATCATCTTTTTTCTTTTTCTCTGTTTTCTCAGCCAAAAATTTGTAGTCAGCATTATAAAAGGGGAAATTATTTTAGATTTATTTGAGTTTTTTTTAAGGAAAAAAAATTAAGGCCATGTTCTCTGATATTAATATAACTCAAATTTTACTCACCAGACGGCTTTTAAGTTTTAAAGATTAAATTCATTTTAGGTGCCCTTAAAATGGTGATCATCCCATGTTCAAGTTTGATGGGTTTAATTTCCACGTATTGTTTGAAATAAAATTCTAGGATTATATTTTAAAAAAATACTTTTTTTAAAATTAACTAACATATTTATTCCATTAACGAAAAAAATGAACTTTCATCATATTGCTTCATTTTTTTAAAAAAAATGTTATTTTTAATAAAATAATGATAATCACTATGACTTCAATGACATGGGAGTAAATGGAATCGAGACAGTTAAAAAAAAATGGATGGTGAAAATCAAACTGAAAAGGTAAACTATAATTTTATCAATAAAGGTAGGTCTAGTTATTATTATTATTATTGTTTTGGAGGCCTGAGCATGCATGCAGTTATTAAATTGGGAGGGCAAGATAAATTAAAAAAACCAAAAAGGGCATTATATATATATATATATATAAATGGAAATAAAATTATTTGTTGGATCCTCTGATGGTCCCCAAGAAAGCACTATATGATTATATGCAACTTCTAATCGTGAATGTGCTACTTCTCAAGATCTGTGATTGCCTTTTATTTATGGCTCTCTCTTGGGCCACTAATATATATATATATATATATATATATATATATATATATATATATATATATATGAGTGGCACTAAGTGAGGGGAAGGGGGGCGGTCGCCCTCCCGTCTATCTAAATTCCCCTATAATGTCCCTTAGATGATGAAAAAGAAAAATTGGCAAAATTTTAGATAATGACTATTGAGTTAATTTATTCTCAAAAGCCTCTAAAAAATTATAAAATTTCACTGTAATTTCGAGAGTTCAACTAAAATTAATTTTGTGATGTTAATAGATAAAAATACCCCACAAATAAAAGAAAGAAGAATTAAAGTTTTAACAATAATAGTAAAAAAATTAATAAAATAAATACAAGTATTAATATAAGAAGAATAAGGGTTTTAATAAGAATGATAAAAAAATTAATAAGATGAATATGAGATCAATACGAATAATAAAAAAAAATAAAGCAAATATATTCATTAACAAGAAGAATATGTATTTTAACAAAAATAATAATATGAATACAGATATTAACAGAAATAATAAAAAATTAACAAGAATGATGGGATATTAACGAGATAAATAAAAGTATTAATAAAATAAATATGAGTATTGTTAATGCCTATATTATTCTTTTTTAAAGTTTATATCTATCTTATTAATATCCCTATTATTCTTTATTTCACTTTTAGGGTATATCTGGCTTTTTAACCTATAAAATTAATTTTAGTTAACCCCTGGACTGTAGTTAAATTTCGATTTATTTTTTTACTTTTAAAAATAAATTCGCCATAGTGATCATTGTCTAAGATTTTTTCAAAAAAAATGTATGATTAAAAAAATATTTTTTAAAAGTTTATTTGACCATCCAAGGAAGAAAAATATTATGGTTAACTAGCTTTTAACTACCTATTTAAGAAATATATGGCGCGGTGAATTTTAAGTTTAAAATGTTGATGTTAATTAATAGATAGTTAGATATTAGTTCCTTTCGTAATTATTAAAAATTAATTAACTTTTTTTTATATAGATCATTCAACAAAATAAATTAATTACTTAAAATTGATATAATTATTAAGTGATTAATTTATATAAATTAAAAAATATATAATATAAATTTATTATAAAGAGTTATATTTAATCATAATTAACAGATTTATTTAATTTTATAAATATATCTATAAATATTAACTAATTCTTATAATTAAAATTAAAGAGAATATTCAATTTCATGTTTTATTTTTTTAAATTGCGGTGAAATATTACCACTGATTATTAATATAAAATCTATTTTATAATTACACTACAAGATTCTCACTACAAACTAAATTTTTACATTAAGTACATGGGGAAGTATTAAGTTGAGCTGAGATAGGTCTTTCATATTTATGTGCTTCGCTCTGAGGGGTCTTCTTCCTGCAAAATATAAGACCACATAAACAAAAGTAAAGTAACGATAATAGTTAAAGAAAAGAAAAAGAAAAAGAGTGGTCCTAATTAGTTCAGGCAGTTTGATAATAATTATAAAAAAAAGACAAAGAAAAAGAGTGGTCCTAATTAGTTCAGGCAGTTTGGACCAGGCATAATGCCCGAGATAATAATTAAGAAAATATAAAAAATCATATAGAAACCCATAAAATTTTAACGGAACGATTGGATAAATTTTTAAAAAATAATTTATAAAAAAATTAGATAACTTTTAGAAAAAAATTTTTAAAAAAAATTATAAAAAAAAGTGATTCTTAATAAATGAGTGTTTGTATAATTATTTATAAAAATATTTTTATTATTATTAAATTATTAAAAATAATATAGTTTAATTAAAAATTTGAGAGAAGAGAGAAAAGATAAATTAGAAAATATAAATGAAAGATGAGAGGGTGAAAAAGATAGATGAGATATAGTGTAAAAAAATATATAAAATAATAATTAGATATTATATTTCAAAAACTGTTATTAGTAGTTTATATAAAACTTTAGTTTTAAATAACAATTTAGGGTTCATTTGGATAGATTTTGAAAATGGGCTTATGAAAAAAATAGATTTTAGGCAGTTTATAGAAAAGGGTTTTTGGATAAGAGTTTATGAAAAAAATGATTTTAAATAAATGAGTGTTTGGATAGTTATTTTTATAACTACTTTTATTATTGATAAATTACAAAAAAGTATATGACTATTAAATGAGAAAAGAGGAGAGGAGAGATGAGAGAGGATATAAGAAAAGATAGGAGATATGATGTAAAAAAAAGTATGAGAGAAAATAGAGGGTATAAGAAAAAGTATGGGAGAAGAGAGATAGTGTAAAAAAAGTATAGGTAATATAGTAATTGATTAATTCATGAGTTATTTTACTGTTTCATAATCTACTCTAATCAGTTTATCTGAAATCTTGATTTTAAATTGTGGTTTGATCTAAAAATTTATTTGAACAAATATGACTATTTATTTTAAAATTTATTCAAACTTAAATTTTAGGGCATATAAAATTATAATTTTTTGTAGTTTTAAATGGGCTCTTAATTTAAAAATTTATTTAAATAATATGATTATTTATTTTAAAAAAAATTAAATTGAGATTTTGACTATTTTTTTTTAAATTCAAGTTTAAAATTTGTTCAAACAGTTTAATAGACGCCGCTCATTGAAAATGAAAATGGATCAACCCATGGCATTGGACTGGCCCTATTTCAATAGCTAATACTTCCTTTTTTTTTAAGGCATTTTAATATTGTAATTCTAATATTTGAGAAAATATTTTAATTTTTAAATATATAAATTTATATTTAAAAATAATTAATAATTAAATTTATCTGATATTGATATTATTTAAGAAGAATTAAAATTTTACCCTATTATTTAACCATGAGTAAATCCAGTTTATTTTTTAAAAATTTATATAATAAAAAAGGGTACTTTAATAAAATAATAAGAGTTAGATTTAATATAAGATACCAATCCTTCACAATATGAATTAAGATTAAAATTTTAATTAAAAAATATTTATATTTAATATCTGATTATATATCAAAATAATTATATTTCTAATAAATGTGAAGAATTAAAAAAGGTGCTTTAGTTAAAAACAAGCTAGCCAAATAGCATAGTCAAATGTCAGCTTTTAACAGAATCCAAGTGGGTTTGGATTTGAACAATGATGAGATTTGTCCTTTAATGTGATTGCAATAAAAGTGAGCGAGACCTTGTTGATGCTATTTATGTTGAGTCTTTGTGCTTTAGGATGTAATTGTAATGATATTATATGTAATTCTTATTTTAAATATAAAAATTAATTAATTTTTTAGTTAAATTAAAAAAATTAAATAAATAATTTAATTATTAAAAATATAAAAATTATTTAAATAATTTGAGTAGATTAAATGTATATAATATAAATTTATATTAAATATTTAAATTTAATCATAATTAAATAATTTATATAATTTATTTTTTAAAATTAATTAACTACTATATTTAAAATTAAAATAGTATTAAATTATGATATATTATTGGTCTCAAATATTATGTCATGGAATCTTGTTTGAAATTTAAGTATGGTGTTGGGTATATTGAATAACTAATCTCTGTTTACAAGATAAACAAGGTCACGTATTACAAGGGCAATATATATAAATATGGATATAATCAATCATCACCCCCACTTTCTCCCGTAAAAGAAAAGGCTATGCAGGAGAAAGACATACATCCCAAAGTGATTTTATCATCTTAGCTGTCCATCAACATTATCTTCTGATACCAACGAGTGATTTGGACTAACATGATGAGATAATTTCTTACAATATGATAAATTAAAATTAAAATTTTATTATGAGAAATAATTATATTTAATACTCAATAATATGTCGATAGAATTATCTCCAACAGATTGTTTTTTGTACAAAATATCTCCAACACCTTGAATACCTACGCTGAGAAAAAAAAATCTTCTGATCCAACCAAACACTTGGGCCTCTATAATCCCAAAAGTCTATCATGGATTTATGGCCCACACCATCGGCCCAAATAACTAAGCTTCGGTTTTTCTTTTAAAAAGCAATGACCCAATTTGGACAAAAACAAAAACAAAAACAGAGACCCAACAACAGAACTAAAATGTATTCGTTATATTACAGTATGAGTTTAGTTTTAGCTTATAATAGACTATAAAATTTTATGAAAATAAATAAATCACTGTAGACTCATGACGTGTAAACTCTTAACAAAAATTTTGGCCAAACCATTTAACTAAAAGTGAATAGATGAATAAACTGGATTTGCAACGTAATTTCGTGCCGTATTATCAACAAGGTAAGATCCTGAACTACATCTCAGTCTCACAATCCATGCTTCTCAGCACGTAACGGAAGAGATGACACCTGTTCCCATATTGTAAGGCCACGTGTCACTCAGCTGAGTTAGATCAACAGTGTTACACTCGGTTGCCTCATCATCGCCCCATTCCCACATTTCAACATCCCAATAATGCCACGTGTGCATGGCTCGGGTTCTATTGCGAGCTTTTGATAGGTAAGGATTATTAGCATCCAAACGGCTTTAATAGGTTGCTCGATGTAAATTTTATTTAGTGAGTGAGATCATGTAAATTGTACAATCTCACCTAAATAGTTTTTTTTAATAATTAATTTTTTTAAAAATTTAAATTTATATTATTCTCATCAAAATAAGTGAGATAATTTAGTATCTTAATCGACAATTTATTAGTATATAGAATTTAAATTTAAAATAATTGCAAACAGTAGGCACTAGATAATCAAGTTATATTATATTTTATAAATGATAGTAATATTATAAGTTTGGGAAAAATTATCCTGAAACCATCTCAATTTTAACGTGTATTTATATAGATTTTTGGAAACAAATTTATAAAAAAAAATAGATTTTTTAGTAATTTATAGAAAAATATTTTTGAAGAAGAGTTTATAAAAAAAATAGTTTTGAATAAATGAACGCTTATATAGTTATTTATAGAAGTATTATTATTATTGATAAATTACGAAAAAAAATATGGGTATTAAATGAAGAGAGATAAGATATAAAAGGAGAGATGAGAGATGATGTAAGAAAAGAAAAAAAATAGAGGTGTAAAAAAAATAAGAAAGAGGAGAGATAGTGTAAAAAAATATGAGAGAAGGTGTAAGAAAAAGTAAAAGTAATATAGTAATTAATTAGTTCATAAACTATTTTACTGTTCTATAAACTACTCTGATCAGGTTATCTAAAATCTTAATTTTAAACAATAATTTAGTTTAAAAGGCCGTTTGAATAAATATGACTGTTTATTTTAAAAAAAATTTAAATATAAATTTTACTTAAAAGAATTTTTAAAATTATAATTTTATTATTAATCAACTAAATAGGCTCTTAATTGAGTTTTAAAATATTATTACGATTATTTAATAGACGTGCCGCCCGTGATGCGATACTTTCCATCGGCCGCCTTACAAAATATCTTCACTTGACGCCAGATACCCTTTTTGTGGTTTACGTATTCTTTAATCCTTGCCACAAGAACTGCATTTTTTGAAAGGGGAATATACTTATATTTATTCTGGCCCATGATTATTTTTAACTTTATTTTTTTTTATATAGACAGAGAAATGTGTATTTTAATTTACCAAATATTTGGGTTTTATTTATGTTTTAATATAATATACAGTTTTCTTATTAGCCCTTTGTAAATACAATTAGTAGCACACACCTTCTCTCAGATATTGCATGAAAAATGTGCCGTGTGCTACTGAATCCATATGATTTGGTTATGATTATTAAATAATATATTAATAATATTCTCATATCAACTTATTTATTGATCAATGATTGTTATATAATACTTGAATTGATCTCTATTTTTTATTAATATTCATAGTAATTTTATTTCAAGGATTTATTAAAAAAAAAAGGTAACAACGTGCTGTGTAATGACGTGTATGTATTAATTTTTGAAATAGAGAAATTATTTATGAGGTATCGAAATAGAATTTTTACTTTATTTGCCTCGTGTTCTGTAAGAATCTGCATTGGCCATAACTCGTCCTCTTCAAACGACGCGTGTCAAACGTTCTTCTCTCTCCATGCTACAATTTTGTAGTTCTCTTCTATTACGCCCAAAACCCAACCCCGATTCGGAAAGCCTCCAAACTATTTTTCATCCTTTAAGCCAAGCAAAAATCCTGAAATCCCCAATTCAGGATTCTGACACAGCCCTTTTTCCCCGTATCATATTCTTCTTTCCCGGGAATTCAAAACAGAAATTCCCAGGAACACAGCATCGAATTTTCGTATCCCGAACCCGATTCCATTTCTGTTCCTCCAATTGCTTTCCGGCCTCTAATTTCCCATCGTCACCCTTCAATATTCCTAGGGATTTTGTATCTCCTATGGATCCACAAGATGAAGCAATTTGCAAATCCTCGAACGCGTTTAATTTTCTCAATGGTTTATCTATGAAGCACTCCGCGTGGTTTGAAATTAGGCTATTCTATGTTCGAATTTCTCCCTGTGTCATCGATTGTGTCCCTGACCACCTTAAGCTCTGCCATCCTCGGCGGGAAATTGGGGTTTCCCTGGAAATGAACGGGTCCCGCATGTCCCCGTCGGAGACAGCATCATTGACACTCCGTAGGGATCGGGTTGACAAGGAATCGTCGGAGGTCACCTACGTGAGCACCGATAACATCCGGGTCACTGGTGGCGTCGAATTTGAGGTGTACGAGAATGATGGGTTGATTCTCTGTGGTTCTTTGGAGCGAATGGATGCTGATTGGACTCAGGGGAATGCGAGGCTAGGGAACGGTTCGAAGACAGGTTGGAGTATGGATTGTCATGTGGCGATGTCCATTGGGTCGGCTTCATCGGCGTTTTTTCAGCCAAAGCTTGGAGTTTCGGCGCCTACCATTGAGGTATATGTTGCTGGATGTTGCTCCCGTGTGCCGGTTATTCTGACAAAGACAATACAAATGAGCCCAAGAAGGAGAGTGGCGAGACATGCGACTCTGGATGCCATTCCTGAAGATGAGGAAGTGGGGAAGGAACAGAAGAGTATGAATGGGTTGATTCGCCAGCGTAAATTGCCGGTATTGCCAACTGCTTTAATTGCTATAATATCTTCTGAGTAGTGCATTAGCTATGGAAGTTAGATATCTGTACAGAATTTTAATGCGGTTTATTTTTTCTTGTATGTTATTTGTCCTAGCACAAAAGCATTTTCCCCTTGACTCTGGAAACTAAATTTTATCCTTCTATTTATAAACTTCGGAGCATTTCAAAACATTCCGAACTTTTTTGAACCAAACGGCTTCAATAATCTTCGTCGACAGGCTTTGGAATGGGAATTGTTGTGTTACGTTTCAACATTTATGTAACAGTTCAGTGAGTACGCTTTAGCTGGGTAAAACTTAGTTTGCTTTATTTAATACATGCTTGCATGCTTCTTCCCAAGCCAATTGCTGCGATTTAGTGGGCAGGGGTGTGTGCCCCAAGAAACATCTTTAAGTTGACCGCTTGAAAAGATTTAAGAAGAAATCACGGATGCAAATCAAATGTGGGATAATGCATTGAAGCTGAGTTGGTTTTGTATGCCTCTCTAGATTGAGCCGTGGTTTTTTAGTACTATTTGGTCCGTTGCATTAATGGTTAACATTGTCCTCCTGAGAATTTCAATTTTGCTTTGTTCGTGTATTCTTCTCAGTAACAAATATGCATGATTACTGGATTATGCCTAATGGGGAGTGATGGATCTGTAAATTTGGCGATTTGGCTGCAATTTAACAATTTTTCTTAATCTGTGTGAAAAATGTTTGAAACATTTTATATAAAGCACTAGAGGGAGTATATGCTAGCTTTATTGTAATATTTTGACGGAGACAAGGATTGGGATGTTGATCTGGCTTCAATATCCTATCCTTATCCTGCAGATATGTGGATTTCAATTGATGGTGTTTTCTTGGTGCAGATCTCAGGATCAGAAGTTGATGATTATGAGGCGTATGGAAAGATGGAGTACAATTTCTATGCTCAAGACATGTATCCTGGTGAGGATGGACAACTTTCATGGTTTAATGCTGGTGTTAGAGTTGGTGTTGGTATTGGTCTTGGGATGTGCCTAGGCATTGGAGTCGGTGTTGGACTGCTCATGCGTTCGTATCAGACAACGACCAGGAACTTTAGGAGGAGATTTTTCTGAAGTAGTAATTATTAATCTATTGCATTAATTTAATGGGAGGTGACAAAAAACAAAGGTTCTCAAGTCTACACAAGAGTGCGATATTCCTGGAAAAGGAATTAAAGATATCAAGCAAGCCTAAGTTTTGTAGATGAGTGGAGGCTTTCATCCTTCTCTCTTGTAGAAGAGACTATAAGTGGGACCTGTTTGTAGGACATGAGCATAAACAAAGACCAAGGTAAACTATACCAAGTACGAGTAGTCGTGTGAGCATGTTTAAAAGCTTAGAAAGACCATATCTATTATAGATATTTAGATCGAGCCAATTATGAAGAAATGTGTAAATATATCAGATTTTTCACTGATATTCACTTCTTTAACATGCTTATGTCTTTCTTTATTGGCTCGGTCTATATATCTATAGCAGGTTAGGGTCGAGTACCAAACAATGTCTCCATGCTGGATTGCTGGGTAATATTTTCAATGGGAAAATTACGGTTGAAGATATTTACGCTGAAGAACTTTGAGTGATGAAATTATTTTAAATAATCCGAGGAGAAGCAATTTAGAGTGTGAAGAAAAATTATAAAAGGTTCTTTAGTATATGTGTTCAATATGTATCCAACAGGGTGACTTCTAATGTGTCCACATGGTTACTATTCATGGGTATAGTGAACCTTAATGTAGGCATGATGTACCAAGGAAGTTGTGTATCAGACATTTGATGCAATTGAGCGAGCTTTGCTGACAAGAGTATGTGGCAACGAAAAAAGAGAATGGTGCTAGAGTTTTGAAGATCTTGGGCACAGGCTTGTATGAGGTTTTGACTGAACAAGAATGGTGTTTCTACTGTTTGACATGTGTTGTTGTAAATTTATTGTCATCTGATGCAATTTTGGTAGGCATATATACCTAATATACTTGCTGTCTGTACTTTTTCATGATAAAAGAACACACATTTTCCCCTTGTATTCTATGACTCGTAACAACCGGATTCTTAATAGCCTGAAGTAGTAAGCGGGATTGACCGGTGATATCTTGTAGGGATGTTTTCTTGCTATTAAACTATAAGGCCATTAGTCTCAAGTAGCATAGATGGCAGTCATGGACTGTACATTCTTCACTACTGAAGCCTTCACCTTCCACTTCCACAGTCCCATGAGTTGCAGAGAGTGGCATCCAAGCTCATATATATCTTCTCACTCTTTCTACTCATTGTCTGTGGGTTTAATGTGATTCTAGTCGTAATGTTTGTGGAGACATTTTAACTCCTGAATATTTATGTTTACGCTTAAGTAATTGACAACTCACTCTATCTGATATTGATATCGCATAAGAAAAAGAGAGATTTCGTCCTATTTTTAGATGGTGGATGAGATATACTCTTTTTCAAAAAAAATTTTACAAAAAAAGAAAAAGATCTTCTTACTCTTTCTCATTTAGCAGCTGTTGATGCCTGGGGTTGCCAAAAGGATCATACGCATATTATGTCTCCATGTCGCTCTTTCTCTTGTGCATTCATTTCTTGGCCTTGTGAGAGTCTGATGATACAGGTTTAAAAACGTAAATGCAACTTGGGACCAAATGACATCATAGGAACACTTGCTTAAAATTTTAAGATATTAAGCAAGGACCTTCATTTTACTCACATTAGCAAAAGTCAACAATCCAAAATGTTAGAAATCTTACTAGTTTATAATTGTTTTTAATTAAGATTTTTCCATATTCATCTTTTGATTTTGAAATGGTAGAAGCTAATTTAGAAAGATAAGGTATGCAAGTTGAAAAATCTTGAAATTAATAATTAAAATTATAACAATTACAATTACAACTTATGTGGCTTATGCATTAATAAAATCTGAGACGTGAGATGCACATTTTAAAATATCATATGTAAGATAACTCCAAAAATATCATTTGACAAATTTTTAAACTATGACTAATAATTTTTAAAAGTACAAATAAATGTTTTGATCTTTGACTTCATTTCTGCCAGGAATTTTTCTATTGTCCTTTTTTCAGGTCTTCCCATAATTTTGTATGTATTACAGCATTAGTAGTACCATAGCTTTACCCTCAGAAATGCCTGAAATTACGTCAATGACCTTCCGGCATGAACAACGGCAAATCCTCAACACTGAGAAGATCTCCCGCGAGAGGGAAAACGACAATTGTTCTTCTGCAGCGATGTCTCGCCGTACCAACCCGACGTCTCTCTCCCTAGTGGTCAGCCTCAACTGCATCGAAGATTGCTCCTTAGAGCAGCAATCCCTCGCCGGCGTTGCCGACGTCGAGCACGTCCCGCTCAGCCGATTATCCGAAGGCAAGATAGAGTTCGCTTCCGCTGTACTCCTTCACTCTCTCGCTTTTCTTCCCCGCGCTGCCCAACGCCGCCTCCGTCCCTATCAGCTTATTCTTTGCCTCGGCTCGACTGACCGCTCTGTTGACTCCGCCTTGGCTGATGACCTCGGCCTCCGCCTCGTACACGTTGACACCTCACGCGCCGAGGAGATCGCCGACACCGTTATGGCGCTTATCCTTGGCTTGCTCCGCCGAACTCACCTTCTCTCTCGCCACGCCCTCTCGGCTTCTGGCTGGCTCGGCTCGGTCGAGCCTCTGTGTCGGGGAATGAGACGCTGCCGTGGCCTGGTTCTGGGAATCGTAGGTAGATCTGCGTCGGCTAGGTCTTTGGCCACGCGAAGCTTGGCATTCAAAATGAGCGTGCTTTACTTCGATGTTCCGCAGGTATCTTAGCATTACTATACTCATAAAGTCTTTTTAATTTAGGCAACCTCATCCCTCTTTTATTTAAACTCTATAAAAAGGAATATTAACTGAGTTGAAACAGAACCAGTATTTCCAGTTTGAATTTCACTAGAAGCATGCTAAATTAACTGACGATTAGTCGGTATGAATACTTTTGAGTTTGGAGTGTTCACCAAAAAAATACATTTGAGTAAATTACGAGATACCGTGTCCGAAAAGTGAGGGTCTGTATCTGTGTGTATGCGTGCTAATATATGTCCTAAAAATTGGACTATATTCGTGTCCAATAATTTTGGACTCAGATAGCCTTATAAGATTTAGAAATGAGAAAGGTTTTCTTTAATTCCTTGGAATTTCCTTACGTCGTGGTCGGTTTTTATAAATGTGTCTTCAACATCCTGCTCTTTGACTTTCTAGCCTTTGTTTGTGGATATTGTCCTGAACCTTGTATTAAGGGAAAAGAAAAAGTTGGCCTCTCTTCCATGAACTTCCCCTCTGCCGCGCGAAGGATGGACACCCTTAACGATTTACTTGCTGCAAGTGACCTTATATCACTTCATTGTTCTCTAACAAACGAAACCATCCAGATTATCAATGCTGAATGTCTTCAACATGTAAAGCCTGGTATGTGCATATTTATGATTCTGAGATCCTTTATATCTGTGCCAGATATTATGGTATTTAGTTCTTTCTGGAGCCTATAATCTTTATATGTATCCACAGGAGCTTTTCTTGTAAATACGGGTAGCAGTCAGCTACTGGATGATTGTGCCGTAAAACAGCTTTTGATTGATGGAACCTTAGCTGGATGTGCTTTGGATGGTGCAGAAGGACCTCAATGGATGGAAGCATGGGTATGGTAAACTTTAGGCTCTGAATCTAAAACAGGAACCCATAAACAATCAGAATTATAATATTCAATGGATTCCATTCACCCTCTGACAAATAGCAGTATTTTGCATGATTTCACACGTTTGCTTGTTCCCTTGCTTAATATAATGTTTTCAAGTAACGGAGTTTTATTTGTGTGATAATTTTTGCTGTTGGTGATCTCAACATATAATCTTAATGTGGGATGGTGGCCCCTGTGTCCCGTACCAGGACATGTCTGTAGGCCTTTTTTGAGTTGTGATCAACAGCACCATATCTGCTGTAGTTGCAGAGATGTTGTATGAATCACACCATCAATCCCAAATGAATAAGGAAAATAATGGTAGGAAAGTTGAAAATAACTAAAGTGTGCCAGGAGGATGCAGGTGCATTTAAAAGTTTAAACCAAGAACTGCTACAGGGCAATAACCATAGGAGAAACTGTAAATATAAAGTAACTGGATACATAAGTGCAAAAGTTGGTAACATTAATGGGCTTATTATGACATTTGTTGCTTGCCGCCACACATATATTACTGTCTGTTACAACCAGAGAACTTGACAACTAGTCGTCATTAACAATTAATGCTGTGTGTGCGCTTCAGGTAAAGGAGATGCCTAATGTGTTAATACTTCCACGAAGTGCAGATTATAGTGAAGAAGTTTGGATGGAGATAAGGGAGCAAGCTATATCTATATTGCAAGCAT
Source organism: Leucaena leucocephala (assembly GCA_037074615.1). NCBI lineage: Eukaryota > Viridiplantae > Streptophyta > Magnoliopsida > Fabales > Fabaceae > Leucaena > Leucaena leucocephala. The sequence continues at coordinate 831,467 of CM073558.1, read as the reverse complement.
ACTTTCTTGACGGAGTTGTTCCAAAAAATGCTGCATCTGACGAGGATGAGGATGAAGAGGAGAGGGAAGTTAGTGAAGAGAATGAACAATCGGATCAACTAGAGAAAGAAATGGCTTTGCAGATCTCTATTAGAGAGCAAACAGATGATATTCACATATGCAGTGAATCAAGGAAAGGATATAATCAAGATAAATTTTCCTCCCAGCATCAATCTTCTGGTTTGACTCAAAGCACCACTGGCCCATCTGGAGGAAGACGTAGCAGATCAGGTAAAAAGGCTAAGAGGAGGCATGCTCGTCAAAACTCTCGACAAAAATCAGAAGATCCTTCTATAATGGAGAAAGAAAATACGTCTCAGAGAGAAGAAAATACTGCTATGAGTGGCACTGATCAAGCTTTTAGCTCTAGCTCTTGGGGTGCTCCCCCTGAAGATTCAAGAAGTAGAAAAACTCCGGTAGAATATGTGCAGGAATCAACTAGCAACCAACTACTGAAGTCAAACGCGAGGCTCAGTGGAGAGTGTAAGGAACTGTTGAGAGATGGATATATTATTGCTCTATATGCTAGAGGCTGCTCTGCACTCTACGTCTCAAGGCAAAGAGTTCAAGGTGGAGATTGTTTTCTTGAGCTCATGTCAAATGTGTCAAAAAGAGACCCCGCTGCACAATTTCTCGTCATCTTTAGAAACAAGGTTTATTTTGAAGGAACCTATTTTTGTTTAGCATATTTAAATTTGAATGGTGTTTGGCTGTCTTAATTTTGATGCCAACTAACTGGAATTGCTTTGCTTCAGGACACAATTGGTTTGCGATCTCTTGCTGGTGGTGGAAAGTTGTTGAAGGTAAATTATACATTACATTGCTATGAGTTTCTCGATCTGATTGAGATCTCTCTTGGAGAGTAAATTACGCAAATGCTTTTGCATGCCTTCCTGCTACTGTTTTTAAGCACTTATTTAGATGACTGAAAGATATGTGGCTTTTTGTATTCTATTTAGTTATGAAGGTTTATTTAATTTTGCAGATCAATAGAAGAATGGAATTTGTGTTTGCCAGTCACAGTTTTGATGTATGGGAGGAGTGGACACTTGAAGGTTCCTCACAGGAGTGTAGGCTAGTGAACTGTAGAAATTCATCCGTAAGTATTCAATCTTTAAACAACTCTGTTTCTTATTTGAGCTGGCAGCATCTGATGTTAATTTAGTTTCCTTTAATAAGTTTTAGATTATAGGAATTTAACTTGATCTTTAATTTTAGTAGGGATGATTTGGGTTAAAACAATTGTGCAGAGAACTAATATAAGTTGACGTGTGCTTTTGTCTCTTACTGATATGAATGTTAGGCTGTTTTGAATGTACGTGTTGAGATTCTGGCAATGGAGGGCGAAGACGGTGTCACTCGCTGGCTTGACTAGGCTTTCGTGCGCGGTGGTGCGCCTTCATTCTTTTCCTTTTTAGGGTTTATTAGATCAGCTACTAAATCATTATTGTAAGCTCCTTCAAATGCTTCGTTATGGAAGAAGAAACGTATTTATTAATATTGTCGAGCATATTGTATTATATATATTACACACACACACACACACACACACACACATATATATACACACATATTTATTATGAGAGATGCAAACTTTCTAAAAAATTATACTTCCAATTAAATCAATATATATATATATATATATATTTTCTTCTTATTGAGAAAAAATTACTTATCCGGTCCTTAACGAGTACAAGACAATAGATATGTTCGACAGAAACATCCTATTAGCATTTAGCATATGCAAGGTCGTCCTATATGTTTATTTTGGAACATTGCGCACTTTTTGTTTCGCTTTTCAACTTTGATGATATGCTTAAGAAAAGATTGAATGAAATAAAAACGAGGAAACTCCTTGGGCAAAGATGATTGAAATGTCAGAGGTAGTTGCAAGGGAGGGGATGGGGCAGAAACTCCAAAACATTATTAACTAAAAATCTAACAACAAAATCAATCCATATGAATAGGTGAGCACGTGACAATGACATGCCTAAGAAGCTTCAGCTTCAAAACATAAAAGCTGTGTTCGGTAACCCCTAGGTAGGCTGTGCTGAGCGCTCCCATCTTCTGCCACATCTCTCTTCATCATTTATTCCCTCCTTTCCTTTATTATTATTTTTTTGTCACGCATCATCCCACTCCAATGAATCCATTGCAAATTATGTTCATGATTCCATCATTTTTATGTACTAATTATTTCAAAGCGTTATGATGTATCAAGAACGTGAGTTAACCACTGCCAGTGCTTATTATTTTTTAAATCATAAGGAATATATATATGTATAAATTAATTTAAATATAATTTATAATATTTCAATATTATAATATAATACTTCTCTCCCTTTTTTAATATAATATCTAGTTAATTTTTAGATAAATTAAAGAAATTTAAATTAGTTATGATAAAATTTAATTTTTTAAATAAATTTATATTATATATTTTTTAATTTATTAAAATTAGTTAACTAATTATTATATTAATTATAATTAATTTTTTTATTTTTTAAATTTATCTAAAAAAATTAACTGTGTCTTATATTAAAAATTAAAAATATAAAATTTATGGTACTAATATATTACATAAATAGATGATAAGAGATTATTTACAATAATTGAAGAAATAAAATGAGAAAGAGAGATGGGAAGCACATACATGTGGGTTATGGATAATATACAGATAATAAATTAAAATTAATAAATATAGATTTTTTTTCTAAATCTTTCGATACTCCAATCCATATTTTTAAGTTTTTAACTGTCATTCTAGTTCTTCATATCATAAATTTGACAACTAATTGAATAATTGGGTAAAATTATTGTAATTTAAACTTATCTAACAATTCCTTAGGTTGGTTCGAATATAATCTATGTACGCTCTCTTTTTTATTATTTTTTTCATATAACAACTATTTTTTTTTATCATGTGTATATTTTTCTTATCTACAAGATTGGAATTTAAAATACTGTTGAAAAAAAATTAGAATTTTCGTTCCATACTAATAATAAAATTGACATAAAATTAAATATTAAAAGTTAAAAAAATTCTATTTTATGTCAAACAAACCAAAACACAAAAATGAAGCAAAAAATAAAATAAAAAAAAAATACTTGGCATTTTGTGTTTCCGTCTTTAAAGGTCGCAGCAAACGAGGACCCCAGAAAAGGTGACACGTGTACGCCAAATTATGCAAAGAGGGCATTTCGTCTTTTCACCTTAGATTATATATATTTATACACACCCACACACACACGCATACAAAATGAGCGGTCGGTTTTGGCCTGTGGATTTTGAAGTGAAAATTCGTTGCAGGAATTACTTTGTTCAGAGTCTGAGAAAAAAACAGTGACCGAAGCAGAAAGAAGCAAAGCAACTAATAAACAAGAAACGAGGTTGTTGGGAATAACACAAACGCAAAAACGATTGGTTCGTGTCTTTCTTCCTTTGTTCAGACTATAAACTTTGTAGTCTTATGGTGTCCGTGAACCCAAATCCAGCTCAAGGTTTTTACTTCTTCGATCCCATGAATACCGGTCTCAGTCACCCTCCACGGCGACTCCTGCCGCCCCCGACGGAGACTCCTGCCGCGGATGATCCGAACAAGAAGATCCGAAAACCGTATACGATTACTAAGTCCAGAGAGAACTGGTCCGAGCAGGAGCACGATAAGTTTCTCGAAGCTCTCCAATTGTGAGTTCCATTCTGCTTGTGCTGTTGAAAATTTCCTTCTTGTTTCTACTTGTATTTGTTTTTTCTTGGTATGACTCAGTGGAAATTGATAGTTTAGTCGTTAATTTTTGAAACTTTCTAGATTTGACCAAATTAATGAAGCGATTAGTTACTGTAGTCTCATGAATTAAGGGCTATTTTAGCTTCTTCTTATAATTTGTTTTATGTACCCTCGTCTTTAATCTTATACCTATTCATAATACATGTGATTTGGTTTCCTTATAATATCTTTCCTAATTATGTGTATTATAGTTTGAACTCTTTACCATGTGAGTTCAAGGAAACAAAAATTATAAAATTGGAAGATAAAATAGACTGAGGACTTATAACTAGCACTAAAGTAAATTTTTAGCCTAGCTCTTATATTTCTTTGTCATAGTATGTTCTATGAACTTTTGCCTCTTGGGCAAATGTTTATTTCATATGTACTTCTTTATTTTCTTTGATGGCTTATGTATGCTTGTTTCTCTTGATTGGCATCAGATTCGACCGTGATTGGAAGAAGATTGAAGCATTTGTCGGGTCAAAAACTGTTATCCAGGTAATCAGACGCTTCAGGTTTCAGTAGAACTTTTGAACTATATATATGACATTTCTACATTATTTCACATTAATTTTTACAAATTTCATTTTAGTATTTGTTATCACCTTCATCTTTGAAAGAACTTAAGAATTCAATATATGCTCCATTTTTACTGTTGGCAGATAAGAAGTCATGCGCAGAAGTATTTTCTAAAAGTTCAGAAGAATGGGACTAGTGAACACGTGCCTCCTCCTCGGCCGAAGAGAAAAGCTGCTCATCCTTATCCACAAAAGGCCCCTAAAAATGGTTAGCGACTTAGCATAGTAACAGCATTCACATATGTCTATATTTTAGGCTAATACATCAGATTTTGAATAACTCTTGATTTTTTCTTTTGCTATTTATTAGCTGCATTGGTATCTCAAGGCACCGGACCAATGCAATCTTCAACCGCTTACGCTGAGCCAGCATACATTTATGGGCCAGATTCATTGTCCATGCTCGGAACACCGGTTACCAGTGTGCCTTTGTCATCCTGGAATTGCAATGCTACGCCGCCTGTCAGCATGCCACAAGTGGCTAAAGGTAATTGTTAATAATTCGTTTTCTTTTTTCTTTTTGAATGTTTAACTTTGTATTGTTTCCTAGTACTCTATGAGGAACATCATATGCTGCAGTTCCTTTTAACTGAGTGAATTATTTATCAGATGATATGGGATTGGTCGGGCAAGCCGTTCCTCGTAATTGTTGCTATAGCAGTAGCAATGAGAGCGGTCCCGGAGTTTGGCCTAATGATAGAAGTATAGAACAAGTGGACCAAGGTAAGTCAATAACTAGTTAGTCTACTTCGTTTCCAATTTGACAATGCTTGGGCTTGAATTCGGCTTAATGGCATTAACGCAAATTTGACAGTTAGATCCTTCTGACAAATTTTGGTAGTTGATGATCTGTTTTATAAGTATACTCACAACCTTTGTACCATCTGCCCCATGCAGTAATGCCAGATTTTGCACAAATCTATCGGTTCATCGGTAGTGTGTTTGATCCAAATGCAATTGATCATCTACAGACACTGAAAAAGATGGACCCAATAAATGTGGAAACAGTAAGTAATTTCATGCCATTCTTCTTTCTCTCTCATTAAGAGAGTGAGGGTCCAAAATTTATAAATTATTAGGTTATGTTTGAACAGGATTTGAATATATATAATCAGCCCCCTGATGAATTAGCATGGTGCTTTTCTGCAGGTATTGTTGTTGATGAGAAACCTCTCCATCAATTTAACGAGTCCTAAGTTTAAGGATCATGTGAGTTTCATTCCCAATATATTTCATGGAATAAATTTCCTAATAGTAAGATTAGTCTACAAAGAAAATTCCATTTATGACAGACTTGTATAAAAATTATGCAGCAGAAGTTGCTTTCGTCGCATGATGTTGACCCCGGTAAGGCGAAGACCGGTGGTTTTTACAATGATCCACTGACTAACAAATCCGAAAGTGCTGTTCTGTCTGCTTAGAGGATGCATCACCAGCGGTTTCTCCTGTTTGGATTCCCAACCACACCCCCCCCCCCCCCCAAAAAAAAAAATAGTGCAATGGAATTCCCTCTTCGTAACCGGTTTAGGGTTTATTCGCAAAAAGGACCGGTTTTTGCTGACAAGAGATGTAGGTTTCAGATGCTCGCAGGTGTATATATATAAAAAAGAACGTTGCATACATATAAATTTGAAAGTGAGTTTTTGTTGGTAGTAGTTAGGGTTTGAGTAGTGTTGTCTGTGTGAGGGCATGGTGAATGGGTGATGAAGAATATGGTAGCTCTCTGATGTTATGGCCACTGTATAGTCTGTTAAGTGAGCTTTTACGTGTTATGCGGCTCAGGATTTGTACGAGTGCTTTTGTGTTGCCTATGAAATACTAATAATACACCGATTTATACCTTGTTTCCATCCTCCACAAATATTATAGTGTAAGTCGTCTAATCAATGTCATAAATGATGTTTTATTTTTACCCCTGTAATTTTAATAACTTCTTTGTGACTTGAGAAATCATTGAGTTATACTTTAATTAATAGGGAGGAAATTTATTCATTCCAAAGAAAAGGATAGATCAAGGCAATCAGTAAGGCCACCTAATTTTTGGTAAAATAGAAAAAAACCGTTAAAACCTATGACGAGTTGCGTATCCGGCCAAAAGTAAAAGAACACAGTGCTAGTATATACATCTACGATGACAATACACTATCTATACCCAAAACCCAGGTCCAGCTCTTGGCCATACATTCCCTGGCTCTGTCCACCAGAAAATGGGTGCTGCGCCGGCGGCTTTGAATTCTGCCTCATCTCCATCTCAAAAATTCTCTGTAGCGCCTCCGGGTGATTTCTTCCTCCGCCACCATCAGGAGCTAAAGCAAATAGTCAAAACGAGATTATTAAATTTTTATGAAGCATCAATTTTCAATAAACTCAATAGTTGAGAACATTTCAACTTTTAAGTTAATCACAATGATATACAGAAGACACGCATGATCTTAGATGTTTTACCTGCTATTGACATTCCGGGTCCACCAAAATGTTGCTGGTGACCACTAAATGGGAAGCCCGGCATAGCGTGCGGCTCCTGCATGAAACCAGGCAATGGATTGTTGGGATGAGCTGGTGGTGAGACACCCAATGGGAACCCTCCTAACAGGTTAGGTGGAGGAATATTCCCTGATATATGCATCTGTTGTAACATAGAATGATGAGTAGCAGGGTTGAACCCAGTTAGCCCACTACTGGCTTGATGGAAAGGAGGACGAAGCATGTTTCTTGGAACCTGATGGTTTGGGGGAGCGTCTTGATGAACCATGCGCTCTGGAGCAATCATTTTCATATGAGGAGGTTGATAATCCAATTGGTTGAACATTGGACCCATTTGATTTAACTGGGAGGAATGAAGCTGTGGAGATCTATGGACATTTAGATTCTGATAGGGTATACCTCGTTCCCTTGTATCATAAGAGCCATGAGGGTATGCCAGACCTTGACTTCCGACAGCAGGATGTTGACCCAAAGCCGCCAGTTTTCCAGCAATGTCAACTGGTAAGTCTTGGGACAACTCATTTTTGGCTGAATTACCAGCAGATAAAAAGTTTTTGAGAGGATCACCAACTGCCATCAACTTATCTTCTTCTGTAAGGCAGATATCAGTGGGCCCATTAAAACCACCAGATTTGGAAAGTTCACTTTGAAGTTGTGATGAATTCCCATCTCCGTGAAAATCAACATACCCTGGCAACTGCTCTTCAAACATATTAGATTTGAGTCGATGAAATTTTTCTGATGGCAGGACACCACTTCCTTGCCTGTTCAATGCAACTTCGCCTTTAGAAGGAGGGAGGCCATTGTCTGGGACTGGGAAAGGAAATTGAAGGGGTTCTGAAACATCAGACCCAGAAGATCCAACTAAAGCACTCTGAATGGATAACGGTGCTCCAACTGACTGCAACTCCTTCATAAAAGCTGTTCCAAAAAGTGTTTCCAGAGTCAAACTCTTTGAAGAATCGGGAGCATCTGCATTTGCCTCTCCTAAATTATTTGACACATTTCTCATGGTGGCTACTTCAATGTGATGTGCTTTGTCTGCGGAACCCATATCTAGAGTAGAATTTGGTTCCATGTCTTCCCGGCAGGTTCCTTTTTGTAACAAAGAAAGGAGCTGCTGGGATGCATGATCATCAATATTTGAATTTGACTGCTCATTCTTTGCATCAAAATCTTTTTCCTGCATGGGCTGCTGATGTGATGAACCACCACTTTCACTAACTTGCGACAGTATAGAATTTTCCAGATCTTCACATGTTAGAACTGCTGGAACAACCTCAGGTTTATCACTCTTGTATGGTTGCTCCATTAATCCAATAGTAGTATAGGCTACATTACTACTTGCAGGTTCTGCATTTGGGAAAGGAAAATCAGGTGCTCTGTTTTGTAGTGTCTTTGTAAAAGGAACCTGCGATGAACCTTTTTCATCGCCAACAATCAGTGAAAGCAAGTCATTTGGTCTATGTGTTGAGTCTTTCACTGGCTTCTTTTCTGTAGCACAGTAAGAGAAGAATGGATACAACAGTCTAACATCAAGTCACAAAGTGTAGCTTGGAAGTTAAAAAGCATCCAATTATTGAAGGTTTAAACCATAATGTATGTACCTTCTTCCATAAACCAATGTGCAAACTTGGAAGACTGAGACGCATGAGGACTCCATGTTTCATCTGCTTTGTGTTCAGGCTGCTGTAGGACCAGTTGTATAAATAGTCAAATTCAAAGAAAAACATTGTTAAACAGAGGCAAGAAATATAACATTTATCCAATCAAACTACATATCCAGGCACCATCTGTCCACATTTAAAAGATAAGTTCCACTTGTGGTCCCCAAGACATTTGAATCCCCAAGGAAGAGCTTGAGGGAGGGAAAAAAAAATTGAGGCAGACAATTATTCAGAGAATAAATGAACACCCTCTCATGAATAATGATTCAACAAAGAAGGCTAGGACAAACTCCAACAATTAGTTGGTTTCTCAATTGCATCATTGATGCACTATACATCAAGAGAGCATTCTATCATCATGCCAAAACCAAAAAGAAAAAATTTAAAAATTACAGAACCTGGGATTCAGATTCAGACTCAAATTCAAACTACTTACTAAAAAGCTCAGCAACCAATTACATCAATACTGATAAAAGATTCCCATAAGTTCCACTGATAACTGTACCTCGGCATTCATTAAGTTGCTGCTATTTAATGTTAAAACATTGCCAAAAAGCTTGTCGAGGACAGAATTTGAATAATCCTGAATTGAAGTTCTGGCGGTCTCTGTCCCTTTTACTTCAGTTTTAAGTTGAATAACTTCCCTGTCATCTGATGATTCTAAGGCTTCAGAAAGAACAGACTTCTTCCTCAACGGATAACCTACTCCCATCTGTATGTCTGGAACATTCACAGCTGATGAGGTTGAAGACTTATCCTCAGCATTATCAGAATTGACACTAAATAATTGATTACCTTTGCCATCCCCGACTTCAGGTTGTCCAACCTACCAAATACCAGAAGAATGAAGAATGAGTTAAAGAAGAACCCACAGATCAGAACAAATTGAATTAAACCTAACAAAATTCACATTCTAAAAATCAGAATTTGAAAATGAACTATTAGGCATTCAGGCAAAGGGTGAGCTTGGTATTCTATTATCGAATAGTCAACGAGAATTAGTCACAAGATTCCTCCAAGTATCACAGAAGAGGAAATATCACCAGAATTACCAATCCTCCTAGTGACATTGGCTAAAATGGTAGAAGACAAGTTCAAAACATAAAGAATATTAGACTTCCCTGACTTTCAAGACGCAGAACTCTACCCAAGCCGCCAGATACCAATTCCATGAATTTCCCACTGCACAATACCCTAGAAAACCACAGCACCCAGTCCCACGCCTTCTCCGCCTCAATTTTCAGGGTTGCAGGTTTGTGGATGTCCCCTTTTGCCCTTTTCCTCTCATCCCTTGCATTTTGGGGCCAGCTTATCTTACAAAATCAGCCCATAAAACTACTGGGCACATCAGGCTACAGGTTCTATTAATCAAGGTTTTAAAAACAGGACCAAACTGACCAGTCCAAATAGTTGAACCGGGAATTAGCCTTGAGTCCTGTCTGGAGAATCCCCAGAACCAGTTAGGTAAGGAATTTCCTATCTCTTCCACTCTTTCTTTGATTGGAAGCCAACTTAACCCATTTGGTAACCAAATTGGGAAGAAATTTCCTTTCCTCACACAAAGACTGAGTTATGCAATATCTAATAAGGAGAATGGCAATTCAGGACCCTGCTAGGAAATTAATACAAAATAAGAACCTATTTACAACTGAATCATAGTTTTTTTTCTCACTAGACATCGCATTGGCATAAAAAAAGAAATTTAAAAACCCATCAATATTGTGATTTAACTTTACAAGAGGAAGGGTGTTCTTTAGGCATTCAAAGTGCTTAGAATTCACTATTGGAACACTATACTCCTTCAGAAAAGTATGTACAGGCAGAGTCATCAATCTTTGTAAGCAGAAAAGATACAAAGAACTAAATTTCAGGTCACAACAAAATACATGCCAAATAACTAATTTTGCCAAGGGAAACGACAACCTTTTACCATATCTTCTAATAATATAGCAACTATAACTCATGCCATAAAGATACTACGTAACTACATTCATTACAGGTGATAGCAGCAATTGCTATCAGAACTTCAGGAGTAAAGCCACAAGTTACTTAAAGTTTAGCTCAACACGTTAAGACATATTATGAATAAAATAACCACAAATGAACCTTGCATAAGATACTAGGTTAAAGGAGCAAACCACCAACCTCTGTTGCATGAGTGTTTGCTGATGTTTTTGACGCCAAATTTCTTTCCAATACTGTGCTCTTGAAACCAGGGGGTACAAGCGGTCTTGTTGCTGAAGGGCCGTGCACAAGGAAAGAAGACTTCTCAAAATCATTGCTTGAAGCTGATAGAGTCACAGGAGGTTCCACTGACTCGTTGCTTCTACTAACTAGTCTTTTCTCGTTATCATCTAGCAGTGAAGTAATATCAAATTCATCTTTATTCTTGTCCAGCTTTAAATTCTTTTCTTGGAAAGCTTTCTGCTGTTCCTTTCTCATCAATTCAAAAGAAGCTGAAAACAAAGTAGCCAACCCCTTAGTTTCAATTTTATCAGAGGTTAACTTAATAATGGCCCGGACAGAGATAAACACGACTTCTTAAAGCCAAAAAGAGAGAGCAGTTACCGCCTGGCCAAAAAGAGGGAAAAAAGTTACCTCTTCTTTTTCTCTCCTCTTCAGCCCTGTCCTCACTGGTATCCTCTGAAGAACCAAAAGTTTCATCATTATACAAGTCACTGTCCCTACGTGAGTGAGGTGCCTGGAAGACATAAGACAAAAAACATAAATGGAGTCTAAGTACTTGCAATTACAATCCCTTCAATTGCTTCAAAGTTACCACTGAGTCTAGTAAAAAGGTAACATAATTAACCAACATATAGCTGACACAAATATAACAACAAACCTTATAAGGGCGAGGAGGATGATACGGCTCATTTGAGCGGTTTAATTGGTTATGGTCATTAGCTCGAAACTTTGAACCAGACAATCCAGGTGCATATCCAGGTGGTCTTGAAAAAGTACCACTACCCAGAAGTCCATCATGTTCAGGACCTTGCCAAGACCTACGAGATTGGTTGCCAAAACGTCTTCCAGAATCTGCAGATTGAAAAGACTAATAAGTTGGACACAGATGAGACTTGATTAAGAGCAATTTCTGGTTCCATAAACAGCATTTCAAAATTACAATTTTGCAGACTGAGGAGACGTAAAGGAGTATATGACATATGAGAAGCTTGAATTTAAGGATGGATGAAAAATGAATCCAACATTCAATTGGCAAAAATAAAGAATTAGATACAGCGCCAAATTTATTTTCATATATTGAGGGGGGAAAAAAGAACAATCGCTGAACCTGCATATAAGGTCATAGCAGAAAGGAATGACAAGCAGAACCCGTAGGAAATGACACAATCAAATTATCAAACTAGTTCAGTTAAGATCACAAGCCCACATCAGCAATTCAATATTATGTTTTCTTCATTCTTTCCCAACGGTGATTTCTTAGCAAAACTTTTCAAACACTGGAACAAGTAAACATTTTATATTACAAGTTCCACAGCCTGACATGTATGAAAGGTTCGGGCAAACTTTTGAAATCTAAAATCCACAAACTCATCAGCATTAAAAAATTCAAAAATTAAACACAAAAACAGAGAGAGAAAATCACATATCAGTTTAAATTATTAAAAAGTACGTAATTGATTTCATTTCAATAAAAGGGGAAACACTGTTGAAGCAGTTTTAACCACACCTGAATCCCATTCAGACTGAGAGTCATTATCTCTATCCGACCGTCCAGAAGAACGAGATTCCCATCTTCCATGAACTCCCCGTGAATAGCTATTCATGTCTCCTCTAGTGGGAGGGGATGAACCATATTCATGACGCCTGAAATTATTATTTGACAAACCTCCAGTTTCTCTCTGTCGTTCCTGGGAAGCATCTTCGAATTCACTGGCCCTATTAAAGGACACAGGCCAATATTAAAGGCAACGCAGCAATGGAATAGTATAGTAGCAATTGAAAGGGATGGAAGAAAGTGAAATAATAATAATAATAATAATAATAAAATGATGTCTCTAGCATCTTTTCATTTTTTTCCTTCACTAAAAATCGGATGTTATTGTATAGGATAATTTACCTTAGAATTGATGGGTCAAATCCACTGGGCAACTCTTTGCAAATATCCAATTTACTTAACGATAATAAGTATTCTCTTGTGTATGAGATTTTCAACCTCCTGAATCACCCAAAAATAATTTTTAGACATGTGTCAGTTAGATGAAGATGCTGGGATTTTTTTTTTTGAGGGGGGGGGGGTGTGGAGGAGTTGGAAGACAAGAAAGAATTTTACTTCTGCAATTCATGATGTGTTGATTGATCGCGGAAGCTTTTTTCTTCGTTTTCTGAGCTCATTTTAAATGCTCGACTGAACAATTTTGCTAACTAAAGTTGACGAATAACGCCAGGTATCAACCAGAAAAAGAACTGCTGTCACTATGTGGTCCGGTTATACATGCTCATCCTTTGAATTCAGATCCAGGAAAATAATATATCAGCAGCCAAAACACCTCCTAATTCACAAAGGACTAAGGAACAAATTTAATGAATGCTCTGCTTCTCCCAACACGCAACCCTATAGATAGAACCAAATCATTTAGTGCAAGCAGAAGGACAATCCCTGCTTATCCGTCATCCTCACTTAAACCTTCATTCATCCAAATTATCAAATCTAGTCTAGAACCTATATAAAAGCAATACTGATCAACTCATTCAAAAAGGCCCATAACAATCCAAAATTCAGAACCGTCAAAACTCCATTCGTCGATGAAAAATGTCCAGTGCCCAGCAACCAACAAAGTCCTCCTTCAGTAAAATTCGCGTAAGGGACGTAGATGTATGTACATGTTACAGCCGTTGAACAAATCAGAATCCATGCTTGCAGCTTGCAAGATACAGGAGAAATAATTATATAATACGTATAGAAAAGACACGAAACGAAATTAAGCTCCAACTAGAACCAAAGAGACCGGAATTAAAAAGAAACTGCGTTCTAATCTAACAGGAGATCCTCCATGAGATGGAAACTACGGTTTTTGTTCACAGATGACGACCTACCTGGATCGAAGACAAGAGAGAAAGAGAGAATCAATCAGTAAAATTCGAGGAAAGGACGTAGATGTATGTACATATTGCAGCCCGTTAAACAAATCAGAATCCGAGCTTGCAACTTGCAAGATACAGGAGAAATGATTGTATAACAGTTAGGGAAAAGACAGGAAATTAAGCTCCAACTGAATCCCAATAAGACCAGAATTAAGAGGAGCTCTGTTCTAATCTAACAGGAGATCCCCCATGAGATGACAATTAGGGTTTTTGTTAGCAGAAGACAAACTACCTGGATCGAAGAAAAGAGAGAGAGAGAGAGAGATAGAATCAATCAGGAGAACATGGTGAGTATAAAGCTAAATAAATTTTGGATAATTCTGGCTCTTTCTGCTGCTTTCTTCGATCGATCGATGAGAGGTTTTCAGTGAGCAAAAACAGATTCGAAGGGAGAGGTTCAGGGGGGAACCTGGCTAGGGGCCTCTCTTCTTCCTATGGCGAAAATGACGTTATTCACCTTCTCTTCCATTTCAAGATTAAAAGGTAAATATCTATTTTGAACTGCTAAACGACTCCGACATAATATTATTATATAATTATCACAGAATATCCATTTTTCAGGCCCTGGGAAAAAAAGTCTCTCGTCTTAAACTTAATAATGCGACGCCTTTTTGGCCAGATAATATTCCACTTACTAGACTTAATCATCTGAGGAAATAAATACTTAATTATCATTTTTTATATATCTTAATACATTTTCCCATTTCATATCCATCTGTTAAATATAAAAATTGCATTTACAAGCTCAGATATGGTATTTTGTAAAGTAAAAGATAGGTTTTTTTTTCCTGTTGAAGGGTTCAAATAATTCTGACTATGAACTTCTAGTTATCATATCTTCATCCCCATCCCCATCCAAAAAATGTTTTCATTGTCATATTGTTGAATGAGATGCATTTATTAAATGTGTAATATGAGAAAATTCATTACATGTTTCAGTTTCGTATGGCTTTAAAAATGACTAGAGTAGGATCATGTGCATGATGAATAGGGTTAAAATAGTAAACTAAAAGTGATAACAACTATGTTAGATATCTGTTTTATTAATTTTAGATATTTGTCCCAAGTTATGGGCTTTAAACTTGGACTACTTTCTGAGGCCCAAACAAATTTTGGGCATGATCTGTTTGCGAAATATTTTGACTATTTAATCTCATTAAACTTTCCGGGCCTCCCAAAAAAACCTCCTTAAACTTGCACTAAAAAAGTATAGCTCAAGGAGAGAGTGGCTCATTGTACTATAAAAGTGTATATTTTTTTATCAACTCGCGATTGAAGTATTAATCGAGATTGATCCGAGTAATAAATAATTTAATATTATTTATATAAAGTTTTGATTTTAAATTTTGACATATACAAAAGATTTTTGTTAGAAAATTTATCTACCATAATCAAATATATAATGTGAATCAGATTTAAATACAGTCAAAATAAAATTTTAATAAATTAATTAGATAACTAAAACAAACTCACGCTAACATATATAGTCGGAGGGTTTATGTCCTTTAACTATTGCTCCCAAATAATAGAGTTGATATGCTTGGGAGAGTGATCTATGTAACTCAGTTTTGCAATAACCGGAAGATTAATTTTTCATCTATTGAGTGGGGATACTCTAGTATATACTAAAAATAAAAAATAAAAGTATACATTTCTCAATCTAAAGCGCCGAGGGGTTAAAAAAAAAAAAGGAAAATCCCATCCCATCCCATCTCATCTCACTCTTATCACCTTTTATTTTTCGCCCATCAAGCACACTTTTTTAATACAATTTTATAGTATAATTTATAGTAGAATACGTAGGCCACTGTCTGGATAGTATATTCCTGTTAAATTCAATACATAGTATCATAAATATAAAATTTAATTATAGAGTTTGTTTTCATCTTTAAGATAGAACCTCACTCCACTCTATCTAATAAATTTATAATTATAACATTTTTTTAAATTATATCATTTTATTAAGATTGTTTTCATAAAGTGCAGTTTATAATATAAATAATTAAAGAGAATATTTAAAAAAATAAACATCTTTTATAAATAATTAATTTAATATTTTTAAATTTGTTTTTGTCTTATATAATTATAATAATTAATAAGTCAATAACAATAGTGGCTCATGTTCTCAGCAATACGCAAATGGGAGCCATCCAACTCTTAAACCCTTTTCTGCTTTTATGGCATCATTAAATCTTAACCCAAAAGAAACCCAAAAAAGTCATTCCTAGTGGCAAAGTCTCAGTGTAGTAGTGGGTTGGTTCCATCCAAAATGATCAATTCCCCACAATCATTCTTCCCACTTCCTCTCATTTCATTTTCCATAGATTTTTTATTTTGTAGGACTTTTTAACTACTAACCACAACATATTTTTTAAAAAAAATCTTATAATAATAATAGTAAAAGAAATATGGCAAATGATGCCTTCTATGCAAGGTTTATGAGTGTTTAACTAAAATTACAACACAGCACATCTTATCTCATGCTATATTCTCTCAATTTTTTGTTGTTGTTGTCTTTACTCCTCGTATGTATTGTACTTGTAATAGTTTTTCTTGTCATTAATATCATCTAATCTTTTTTTCCAATAAAAAAACTAAAATCACAACAAAATACATTTTCTATAAAAACAATTTCGAAACCTCCCCAGCATATTAAGTGGAAAAAAAATTAATTAAAAGACTATTTAAGCCGTTTTCTTCCCCATGACTCCAGATGCTCCATCGCTGCTTTTAATACAAAAGAAAAGAAACAGATACAGAAGCTTACATACAGCCCCTGAATTCATTTAAATAATAACGTCGTTGCTTGCTGGTCTGGGCTTGTGTCTGAACTTCAATACACACTCTCTCTCTTCTCTCTCACTAACCCACCGTTACTACCTCTCTCTCCTTCATTTGGATTCAAAATTTTCAACTTATTCCCTCTCACGCCCTTTACTCCATTTCCCCCTGAGCTTCAACCATATTTGCCGCAAAAGTTTGCTCTTTTCTGAATTTTCAGACAAATCCAGTGCGACTCAGTTTGTAGTAAGAGTGTATGCGCATTGTGCTGTGTTGTGTGTCCATCCCCTCACACAACAAAAACTGAAACAAAAACAATGTTATCATACGACGCAGCTTTTCTCGATAAAGAGCTTTCTAAACGCACCTCAATATTTGGACTACCGCTCTGGGTCGTGGTCGGAATCGTTGTTGGCGCCGTAATCGTCATCGCTCTCTTCCTCCTCTCCCTTTGCCTAATCTCTCGCCGACGCAGGCGCCGCCACAATCCAAAGAAGAATCACGATCCTAAAGTTGCTGGAACACCTGTTGTATCAAAGGAAATCCAGGAGATCATCCACCTACCTGGACCCAACCAGCACCACTCGCCACCGCTGGAGATCCATGCTGACATTGGAAAATCGGAGCACCGGGTTATGGTGTTTTCCGATCGGATTTCTAGTGGAGAGAGCAGGGGTACGGCCTTGAGTGCTTCCGAGGCGAGGTCGTCTTTTGGTGGTGGGAGTATCGGGCCAGAAGTCTCGCATCTGGGGTGGGGTAGATGGTACACTCTGAGAGAGCTTGAAGCTGCGACTAATGGATTGTGTGAAGAAAACGTGGTTGGGGAAGGTGGCTATGGAATAGTGTACAAAGGAGTACTCAGTGATGGTACTCGAGTTGCAGTGAAAAACCTTCTAAATAATAAGTACGTATTGCAAATTTATTCTTTTTCTTTGACACTGCCTTTCATTTCAGATTTTACTCATTGAATGGTCTTCATTGGAATTCATACGAACCAAGTTGATAATCAAATACTCATCTCTTCTTAATAACAAAGCTACTTGGAATTACTGTTTCTGCTAGATGTTTGGAGCATGCTGGAGAAATCTAATGTTTTGTTCATACTTGGTTTCTGAATTTAGGTGCAGTTCTGTAAAAGCTGTTAGAAAAACGATGGCATACTGGATGCTGGAATATTAGTTTCTTCCAGATAGAGTCATATTATTCACCAAATTGAAAGGCTACTTTATGTTTTTGGGTTAGTGATCGGATCCATGATGATGAATCGTCCTTTAAAGCCTCAATCAAGGCGAAGGAAAAAGCGGATCAAAATTCTGTGTTTCTATTTATATGTTAAGAAAATGCACGATTGGGGTTTTTGCTGTGAATAGTCATCACCGGTTTTCTCCTCTCTAGTAATCAACAAGATTTCTCATAAGCTGTTTTTTTTTTTTTGGCTTTTGATTGTAGGCCAGTGTTTTCTTCTCCTTTACTTCAACTTTCCCCCCTACTTTTAAAAACTTTACCTTTTTTCATCGTTGTGTTGTAATGTTAGTAGTTGGGATCTAAAGTGACTCACTTGAGTGAAGAAAAGAATCAAACTTTCTTTCTGAGTCTTTATTTTACCACTCCTAAATTGATAATGCTCTTCAATTTCATGTTTAACTCATTTTAGGGGCCAAGCTGAGAAAGAATTTAAAGTTGAGGTAGAAGCCATTGGTCGAGTGCGGCACAAGAATCTTGTTAGGCTGCTCGGATACTGTGTTGAGGGAGCATACAGGCACTGATATAATTTTCTACAACAGTAATTGCTACTTGTGATATTGTTCATATACAAGAGATATAAGTATTACTGTACGATCTTATTTTACAGGATGCTTGTGTATGAGTATGTTGACAATGGCAATCTAGAACAGTGGCTTCATGGCGATGTTGGAGCTGTGAGCCCCCTGACGTGGAATATCCGTATGAACATCATACTGGGCACTGCAAAAGGGTATCATATTCTTGGACTAATCTGCATAAAAATACTATCTATGTTGATGCATGAGTGGTTTGAACTTTTTATCACAGTGCTTCTTGTGAACCATTTTCAGATTGGCCTATCTTCATGAGGGTCTCGAACCGAAGGTTGTTCACCGAGATGTAAAGTCCAGCAACATACTCCTAGATCGCCAATGGAACTCAAAAGTTTCGGACTTTGGGCTTGCTAAGCTCTTGTGTTCTGAGAATAGTTATGTCACAACTCGAGTCATGGGCACATTTGGGTTAGTATGATCAAGTTGAGCTAAATCTTACTCTAAAATATTTGAAGTCCATAGATATGATTCTCTCCTCTTTCTTCCTTCTGTCAGTTATGTCGCGCCAGAGTATGCCTGCACTGGAATGCTGACTGAGAAGAGTGATATTTATAGCTTTGGAATACTTATCATGGAGATCATTACCGGGAGAAGTCCTGTTGATTATGGTAGACCACAAGGAGAGGTAAGAAAACACTCAAGAGTTTCAAACTGTTGAGTTGATATAGCTGATATCTTTGCAGTTCTGATTGTTTTAACTGTGGAAACTGGAAAATCTTGCAGGTTAATTTAATAGATTGGTTAAAAACCATGGTTGGAAAGCGAAAAGCCGAGCAAGTAGTCGATCCTAAGCTCCCCGAGACGCCACCGTCAAAGGCTCTCAAGCGTGCGCTGCTGGTTGCTCTCCGATGTGTTGATCCTGATGCAACCAAGAGGCCTAAAATGGGGCATGTCATCCACATGCTTGAAGCAGATGACCTACTATTCCCTGTTGTGAGTACTCTGCACCTGCCTATAGATCAAACTCAAGACGCTTCCACAATGCTTAAACCCTCTGTAGTTGCATGATAGGAAAAATATTCCCTTTTCATTGCATAAAAAGGCAAGATAACGTAATGTCTATTATTCTTAGGTTTGTTGTTGTTATATATTCTAATTATGTGTATGAATGATCGCCTTATACTTTGTTCTTTTCCAACTTCTGGAACGCCAGAGCAGGGGAGAATCTTCGCATTCGAATCGTGATCTTAAAGAGAAGAAGGAATCGAATATAGATAAAAGAAGGAACGGAGAAGGGACCATTGATCAAAATGAAGCAGAGGATAGTAGTAGAAGTCATCATCAGCCAACTAGGTTTGACAGTTAGCTGTTAACATTTAAAATAGCAACATATTTTAATCCTCTGATATTTTTACACCAATTTTTCTTACCCTTATTGTTCCATGCCTCAACATGGGATTCACCCCTATTATATACACTCATTCATTATTATATGTTCATTCTCGATTGAAGATCAACAGAACTAACAGTAGTGATGTTTAATTATGATTGATGTATTGTCTTATAACAATCGAGGGAAGTAATAATAACTGATTACAGTTGGTTTGAGTGGGAAAACTGATGTCAGAGACTTGCATTGATAATCCTCCCTAGCTGGATTTGGAATAAGTAGGATTCGTATGAACATGAAAGAAGCAATAGTGGATAAGGATAAAAGCAAAAAGGATTGGATCAAAGATGACATGGCGACTTCATGGATGGAGGGTTGTGGGAAGAAGACAGGCAGGTTGGCCCGACAAGAACAAGTGTGTTGTCTGCAAATGTTTATCAGTAGTTTAGATTTCTTCCCAGTGGAAGGCAGTAGACGATGCAAAGAAGATGACAATCATTTGATTAGCGGTTGAGGTTAGAAGCTTATGAATGTGAACAAGTCTATATGTTGGCCGTTGGGGACACCCATTTTCGTCTCCTTTCTATGACTTTTTCTGCTTTAATATCTTGAAGACGTACATAAAATAAAAGCAATTTCTAAATATTCGATTTTATACGTGTTTTTAAGTAAAATTTTTATTTTAATTCGATAACAAAGTTCATATTGAAGAAGCGTGTAAGGGATAAGAAGACTGAGCATGAGCGTCGACGATTTCCAACTATAAAAAACACCCACCTCATTTGATGATAAATATTCAATTTTTCAAATATAAAAAACTGGCATAAAATGAGACTTCTATGACAATTTATTCTCATAGAAAAAAGAAAAGATATGGAGTTTCACTTAATTTTCAACCAAAATTTGTGCGTCTAAACGAGCTACACATATAAATCATTAATTCTAAAAGGTCATTTTTTTTTTTTTTGCGGCATTAATTTTTCTCCCCAGTGCCTCTGAACCTGGACATGTTCGTGCCCCAAGGGAGAAAAAAATCTATCCAAGACGATCTCAAAGAAAGAATTACTGATTCATCAGCTCCCCAAAACAACTCCACCAGCAATGGGAGAGACCTTCGTCAGAATCGAAATCCCACAACAAAAACTTTACAACGGAATTCAATTCCCTTCCGTCGTGTCTCCGCGGAGTCCCACTTCATCCTCTTCTCTTTCCATTCTCACGCAATCCATCCAAATCCACAAGCCGTTCCTGGAATCTTTGCTTCTTGAATCGGGCGCCGTACTTCTCAGGGGATTCCATTTGAACACAGCCTCCGATTTCAATGACTTTGTCGAAGCATTTGGCTATGAGGAGCTTCCCTACGTGGGTGGCGCTGCTCCTCGGACTAACGTTGTAGGTCGCGTTTTCACTGCTAACGAATCCCCACCTGACCAGAAGATCCCTTTCCATCATGAAATGGCTCAGGCATGTCTCAGGCGTCTCAAATTCTATCAGTTTTTACTCTACAAGCATGTTTGAACCTGTGTGAAGTATCAATATTAGAATAGTATCATGTTCCATAAATGCAATCGTATACAGATATACTAATGTATATGTGTGAGTCTAAATTCTGTCTTGTGATGTTGTGTTAGTATTGGTGATTCTTAGGTTGGTATAATTTCACATTTGGTTAAATTAGTGGAAACTCCATGTTGGGCTTGAATTTTTTTTTCAATGTTAAATGCGATCATTTAACTTTAATGTTCCAAATTCTTTCAATTTTTGCTTTGAAAGCATGCTGATTGTTGGAAGCTGGAACGTCAATATGATCTTTCGTGAAATAAATGGAGAATGCTTGGTGGTCCTGATTTGCTAATGTTACTTCTACCATTTTGTTTCGGGTGATGTGGCGTTAATAGCTTAAATTACATTTGCTGTGTTAGAATTCTTTCAGTATTGGCTTTGTATGAATGTTTCGATAGTTGGAACATGTTTGATCATTTTGATTAACTTAATACAGAACACGTTGGTCTTGTAATGTTAATGTTTCTTCTACCATTTTGTTCTGATTGATATGGTGTTGGCAGATTAAGTTTACATTCATTGTGTCAACTTTTTTTTTTTCAATATACAAAGTAAATACTGGAGTGTAAATGTTCCTTGTTCTATTTTGTATGATTAATGTAGGAGTTAACAGCTTAAAATTTACACTTGGAGTATGCTTTTGAGGGATAAGTTTTCAACTTTCATATTGCATTCTTTATTATTGATTGGGATTTCTCAACAGGTACCTGAATTTCCTTCCAAGTTGTTTTTCTTCTGCGAAGTGGAGCCTGTGAGTGGAGGTGAAACTCCAATTGTTCTTAGCCATATTGTGTATGAGAGGATGAAAGAGAGGCACCCGGATTTTGTTGAACGATTAGAAAAGCATGGTTTGATGTACATGAGGGTTTTAGGGGAAGATGACAATCCTTCATCTCCTATTGGACGTGGATGGAAATCCACCTTCTTGACCAAAGACAAAATCATAGCTGAAGAAAGGTTTGTAGTTTCTAACCTTAATATCATTGTGTCATGTTCCTGTCTTGACACTTTACTGCACAAGAACGAAAGAAAAGTCTCTTAGCGTTATATTATATGTATTTTCTGAAAAATATTGGGATGGCACATTCTATCTTCGTTTGCCTACTTGATAATAGCTATGCATGGTGCGATTATATGGATCCAGAATTCTTGTGCCATGGTCCGTATGGGTAGAATAGCTGAATTGTGTTTGATCCTTCTTGTGCCATGGTCCATGGGCTATGACTCAATTGGTGTGGGTAGAATAGCTGAATTGTGTTTGATCCTTACTGAGAAAAAGATGCAGAGATTTTAGTTCTGGTCATGAATGAGCTTATTGGTAAAACTAATCACGTCAGTTGTGGCTTTTCCTTCATTGGTTTATCACTCTTTAAGACTAGACGAGCATTCTTTGACCATGGAAGGATAAGATGGCATTCAAGCCATGAGAAAAATATCATCCATGATTTACTTACTATTTTGCTATGTAACCTAGAAGTCATGGATTCAAATCTTGGAATCTCTCTCTATACCCCACCTAGTGGAAGTGTTGTACACTGGGTTGCCCTTTAAGTGCCACCAAATTCAAAAATTGTATAGCATAACTGTAACATTTGATCTTCTATATTAACCTGTTGAAAGCATGGATATTTTGTAGGGCTGCTAAATTGGGAATGAAGTTGGAATGGTTAGAAGATGGAGGGGTGAAAACAATCATGGGTCCTATACCAGCTATAAAGCTTGACAAAACCAGACAGCGCAAGATTTGGTTTAATAGCATGGTGGCTGCATACACAGGCTGGGAAGATGAACGTAACGATCCTGTAAAGGCGGTGACCTTCGGAGACGGCCAGCCATTACCAGGTGATGTAATCTATGACTGTCTCAGAATATTGGAGGAGGAATCTGTAGCCATACCTTGGCAAAAAGGTGATGTTCTGTTGCTGGATAATTGGGCTGTTCTTCATTCTCGAAGATCATTTACACCACCTCGCAGGGTTCTTGCTTCACTTGTCAAGTAGAAGACTTGAAGCGTTTTGATATTTGGGTTGGCTGTGTCAATGATGGGCAAATGTATACTTCTAGTTGACAGATATATTCATATCTACAGCTTCGGTATTTGTGTATTTGATTTGGGTGTCGATATTATGCTACGTTTAGTCGGTGGAAAAGTGGAAAAATTTTAGGAGAATAGAAATAAGATTGGAAATAAGAGTATGCTTAGATGTATTATAGTTTTTATCATTGAATGTAACTGAGACTTCAGAATACTGTGAAAACATAAAAGTGCAGCAATTCAAGAACAAAAAAGAAGTAATTCGAATACAAATAAATCTTATTTGGGGTGTATTAATATAAAATTTAATTAAAATTTTTAGATATATTAATAAAGATAAATAAAATAATTAATTTTAATTAAATATAAAAATTAATTGACTAATTTAAATATATTAAAGAGTATATAATATAAATTTAGTTTAAAATATTAAATTTAATTATAATTAATTAATTAATTTAATTTTTTAATTTACTTAGAAAATATTAAATTAATTTTAATATTAATGATTCGATATAATATAAAATATGGCTAATATAGTTAAGGTTATTATTGCGGAAGAGTGAATATAGAATCATGATATTGTACAAGTTATTAAAATCAT
Source organism: Leucaena leucocephala (assembly GCA_037074615.1). NCBI lineage: Eukaryota > Viridiplantae > Streptophyta > Magnoliopsida > Fabales > Fabaceae > Leucaena > Leucaena leucocephala. The sequence goes on along the minus strand of CM073558.1, from coordinate 807,669 downwards.
AATCAAACTTGATATAGATATTATGGCGGGGCTAAAGTATTAGCAGAAGCATTATGAACTCTAGAGACGCATTTGAGGTAAATATTTTAAAGATTAAGCTTTCAGTAAAATATTAAAGCAAGGATCCATGATGTGCAATGCGCGGACTTTATTGGAAAAATGCCTTCAAACGATAAGACACTATTCTGGGATGATCTAGTTTTTTGTCATCGTTTAAACGACACTACTTGATTTCTTCAAAGAAAAGAGAGAGAGAAAAAGTCTAAAGGCTGCCACAAACTTCATTTGGTCCTGCTACAATAATCTCAAAGACAGAAGGCTGAGGTGGCTCAAATCATCGGCACGTTAATGGTTAATTTTATTCAACCATATTTGCATTTATATCACTTGCGAGATTAAAGATTCATAAGCTCATCCACCAAATAAATAAATAATCATAAGCTCGCTCCGAACACTGAATCTGAATGGCACGGCGAATTGTGGCAATGATAAGCCCCACTAATTTGCATTGGTTTAGATTTGACGGTCCCAAATTCATAGGACCCCACTACTAAAGCCTGCCACTAAATTTATTTTGAAGGACTGAAGTAGGTGTCATAGCCTCATCAATGGCTGATCTTGAGGTAGACTCCATATTTGTGATGACCATGACTGTCTCAAGTCGGTCGCATTTGTGTCCCACTTGAAATTCAAGATTTTTTTTTTGTTTGACATTAAAGATTCATATCCTCATCCTGACATTCACCCATGAAAAGATAATCATAAGCTCCCTGCAAACACACAATAGCGCACTGAGAACAACCAACCGGCCATGGAAGAGACCTTCGTCAGAATCCAAATTCCACAGCAAAAGCTTTACGACGGAGTTCAATTCCCTTCCGTCCTGTCTCCCCTGAGCTCCGCTTCTTCCTCGTCTCTGTCCCATCTCACTCACTCCATCCAACTCCACAAGCCATGTCTGGAATCGCTGCTTCTTGAATAGGGTGCCGTACTTCTCAGAGGCCTCCTGGTGGACACTGCCTCCGGTTTCAATGACGTCGTCGAAGCATTTGGCTATGAGGAGCTTCCCTACGTGGGTGGCAATGCTCCTCGGCGTAATGTCGTGGGTCGGGTTTACACTTCTAACTAAGCCCCACCCGATCAGAAGATTCACTTCCACCACGAAATGGCTCAGGTGTCGTCCTTTCCCCTGTCGAATTTTTTCAGTTTTTACTCTGAAAGCATGCTCATTGTTTGATAGATACATATTTAACAGCTTGAATTTACTTGCTTGGACTTGGAGTGTGCTTTTGAACGAGCTAAGTTTTCATGTTGCGTTTATTACTACTGACTGGAGTTTTTTGAAAAGATACCTGTATTCCCTTCCAAGTTGTTTTCCTTCTGCGAAGTGCTGCCTTTGAGTGGAGATGAAACTCCAGTTGTTCCCAGCCATATTGTGTATGAGAAGATGAAGCAGAGGCACCCAGAATTTGTTGAACGACTAGAGAAGCATGGTTTGATATACCAAGGGGTTTTAGGGGAAGAAGACCATCCTTCATCCGCAATTGGACGTGGCTGGAAATCCACCTTCTTGAGTCTTGACCCATGACAAGACAGAAGCTGAAAAAAGGGTTGTGTCTATAGATTTTGACTCCAATATCAAAGTGTCATGTTTCTTTTTTAAATTTCTATGGGCTACAGGATCATTAGCCCCATCACTGTGTCATGTTTCGGTCTTGTCACTTTAGTAAGAATGTTAACATTTCATTTTCTGTTTCCTGAAAGATTTTGGGATGACACCATCAAATGTCTGCTAGCCTACTTGCATACCAGTTGGTGTTAATCTGACATTTGCAGTTTTGAATTAAAGAAACAGGATAGCCTGAAGTTATGATGAAACTGAGTATTGTATTATTGCCTAGCAAGTAAGATACGTTAATACAACCCTCCTCAATGTAATGGAAGAGGGAATAAGGGAAAATGATCAACAGGCCCTGGCCACTATGCTGAAACAAAGAAAACCAGACCAATGGAAAAGGAAATAAGTCTCTAGCTGCTCGAGAGTTCGGAGGCTCTCCCACAAAATTGCCAAATACTCATTGACTGCTTCCCTTAGGCACACAACCCTAGATAACTACTCAGACCATCCTTTAAGATATAACGGCCCTAAGCCCAATACCTACTGCTGCTGGTTCATGTTAGTAAGTTGGGTGGATCTCGCTAATTGAGCAGGGGGCCCAGCAAGTTACAAGTATGATCAAACATGAAACCTCTCCTACTTACAGGAAAGCTTATAATCCCCTAGGCCATTGAATTATTCTAGCATTTTCACATATCAGAACATGCGTGCTAATTACTCGCATGATTTCATAAGGCGGCGAGATTGGGAATGAAGTTGGAATGGTTGGAAGATGGAGGAGTGAAAGCAATCATTGGTCCAATGGCAGGTATAAGGGAAGACAAGGCAAGACAACGTAAGATTTGGTTCAACAGCTTGGTGGCTGCATACACAGGTTGGAAAGATGAACAAAATGATCCTGAGAAGGCTGTGACCTTCGGAAATGGCAAACCATTACCAGGTGATGTCGTCCATGATTGTCTTAGAATCTTGGAGGAAGAATCTATGGCCGTTCCTTGACAAAATGGGGATGTTTTGCTGGTTGATAATCTGGCCGTCCTTCATCCTCGAAACACATACACCACCTCGCAGGGTCATGGCTTCTCTTGGAAAGTGATATTATTGAGGCTTTTTGTGTGATTTGGGTGCCATTGCTTGGCTGTGTCAATCTATGATAGAGAGACTATATATCCTTTGGCTGAGAAAACTAATAAATAGATAGATGCTGGTCTTTGCCCTCCTTAGAATCGGCTCTTACAGCATATCTCTCCACCTTGATTTGTGGTCATGGTTACACTCCTGTTGTCGAAAATTAGTTATTCTATCCTTCTATCCCTCAAATTGTTGGAACCTTGATTTGGTGGTTGATTAGGCTGGTTATAGTATTTGCGTCCGAAGTTAGTATGTTTTGTACGGTAAACTTTCTTATAAGTTGGTATTTGGTATGTGTTGTTTTTTTATGTATGTAATTATTATTTTATATCCATAATATAGGAATGTTGGGGGCACATATTGAAAGGAATTGGAAGATATGCAGTGGAAATTAATTTAAAAATTTTTCCATTCCTTGCCAAGATCTACCGTATGTGTTTAAGTCAAGTGGGAAGAAGCATTACCCTTAGTGTGCCTCAGCGACTTCCATAGCTTTTAGTTACGACGTTCACAGCTTCTTTCCGCGGCTCGTGCTCCCTTTCCGATCACAAGAAATCGACGACTCAGGTCAGCTTCCTCTACTGGTGTCCTCACGAATAGCGTTCCAACCACGAACGACATACTAGCGTCTCTTGTCCCTCCAAAGCCTTCTCAAGAGTTCGTCCTCTCTGTCTCTATTTCGACAATTTCTTATCTGCAAACCCTTTGCTCAGTCCCCTTCAGTCTTTCTGTGTTCTATGTATATCTCTATGCAAAACGTAGCTCCTAATATCAAATATATAGGATATTCTGCGTTTTCTTCTACCGAATTGGATTTTAGGAGTTAATATTATATTAATTCTAAAATTAATACAATATCATATATTGTATAATTTGATAAGAAACTAATTAAATAAATAATATTAAATCCGTCCCACAGATTTAATTCACTTATTTATTTAACTTAAAATAAAGCTAAGACTGAACTGTATTTGATTTATTCTCATAAATCAAATTTGAGATATCATATCAATTTGAATTTCAAATTCAAATGTGATAGATATTTAATTTATCCTTATAAATTAAATATTATAAATATCTCTTATATAAGATATCCTATCAATTTGAATTTCAAATTCATCGTGATAGAGATTTAATTTATCCTTATAAATTAAATCTTATAAATATCTCTTATATGAGATATCCTATTAATTTGAATTTCAAATTCAAACGTGATAGAGATTTAATTTATCCTTATAAATTAAATCTCATATATCTTTTATATATAATGTATATATACAAATTTATATATATATATATACGAATATAAATATAAATAAATATATATACATCTATCCTAGATCATTCATTGAATCTGGACATGTCTTAGATTCAATGAATCTGGACATCATAGCTCGTGTTGGGCTATTTTGTGTGCAACCCTGTAGGCCCATATGAAGTTGGCAGTGGGCCATTTATTATACTAGCCCACAAGTCGCAAGCGGTCTCTAGCAAGACATAACGACTACCCAAATCATCTGAGGATCGTTAAACGATGTAACCTTTTATACAACCATATCATGTCTCTTCTGTCACGCGATATTTTGGTCATGGTTGAGGCATGGATAATGTCATCCTCCTATTTCTGACCGTTACTTTCTCGATCCCTAAGTAGTCTGACTATAGAAATGGAACTACCTTTCCATTACAGTATGACTATACATTTCTCAGACTCACTCATCGAGGGACCCAGTAATATCTCTCTACGAATGTGAGGGACAAATTCCATCTTGACCATTCACATTCCTCCATATGAAAAACCACTAAACCCGAACATAGTCTTTATGATCACTCGGTCAAAAGTGACTTTTGACTAGGTCAAAGCTGAGCATTTGTCATATAGGAATCCATAATGATCTCAGGTCAAAGGGCATATTGACATGGTTTGTATATGAGAGAAGCTTATGACGTTACCCATGTAATTCTCTCGTTGCGGGTCGGTCCAACACCTTGTACTCTTACATGTGCCTATAACTTTGATTTATATCTCTATACATCTTCAAAGTCATACTGGTCTTATTTCATCTGTGCTCCCGTAGAGATGACCGATCAGGGATATTTAGGATAAGATCATGAATTATCCAAAGATAGTCATCACAATAAACATGCAAATAATATGATAACACAATTAATAAATTCATAAATCAATAATGTTCATAAGACAATGATTAACCCCTAGGGCACGATTTTCAACACATATTTTGCCTATCTTGCTCATTGAATAAAATTGCTCAGAAGGTCAAAGTAAGAGAGGATCGGAATTGAAATCATACTTGAAGTTCATGGAATGATATGTTCTATATTTTCTTTTTCTAATTTTTTGGCCTCAAAAGAAAACTTTAATTTGTCGCTTAAACTTAAATAATTAGTATATTTATTTTAATTTTAAATCAAATCAAAATAAATGAAACTTAGATTTAAAATTCAATTATCCTACAGCCTAATGATATGGAAATTCTTATTTAATTAGGAGGTTACATATTGGATACTAGGAAAAAAAGAAGAGAATATTAAGGGTAGCATATTCCTGTCCAACAGAATAAACCTATGAAAAATTAAGATAATATATCTATTTTTCCAAAGAATAAGTATTTTCTTGTAAAGAAAACAAGTGTCTCTGGGTGCATATTTTAAAACGCATTTGTAATGTTGTTCTTGTTCTTGAAGATTGTAAAATCGTCATGGTGACAAATTTAATATTTATTTTATCATTTTAATTCTTACAAGATAAATTAAACTAGCCTACCAGTTAATATGATTTTTGGAATCCGTTGTATACTTGTATGAGTTATCGAGGGCTCTATTAGTAACCGAATGAACTTTATGAAAAAGGATTACTTATATTTTTTATGTTTTATTAAATAAAAATAATAAATAGTACCAAGGTTGAGTAAACTATCGTGTTAATTTTAATTCAAAAATTATAGAGTAAACATCAGTTTAATGGTTGAGTAAATTAAAATGAAATTTGAAAAATACATATTTAACATACATTTTGATTTTTTTTTTTAAAAAAAGTCTGTGTGTGAATTTTTTTCAAACAGAATAATTTTCTATAATTAAAATAAAGTATAAGAAAAATTCATTTAACCCTAAAAACAAATATGAAAGTATTTTGTAAACCAAAATGATATTAAAATAAAAGGGTTTGCTTTCCCCAAACGTCATTCAGCAACGCTGGGTAACGCTATTACAACCTACCGCGCCAGCCACCACAAGTAAGTCTCCTTAGATATCATCCTCCAGATCTGAACGTCTCCAAGAGGCAAAAGCTCTATCGTTGACCTCAATTATCTTATATTTCCGATCTCTGCGATTACATACAGGTACGGACTCTCTCGCTATGCTTCCATGTGTTCATTTACCTTCTCAGTTGGTGGATTTGTTTCTCGTTTATTTAGAGAAAAATCGGGAGATTCAGATTCCCTTTGCACAATCGGTGAAGTTTTCGCCTTAATCGGTTTCTCAACACGCTGATCTATCATGTTTGCTGAAGTTTAGACAACCTTAGTTTTTACTTCTGCCAAAATCGGGGGTGTTTGGCGGTATATTACTAATTCATTTATTTGTTTGTTGACTTGCAAGAATATGAAGTTAAAGTTTTGATTCCTGATTTTTCCCCCCTTATTCTGGGGTTTTACCTTTTATTTTTCAAAGTAAATTATAAGCTTTTTTCTGAGAGAGTTTCGTTTTCAATACGTATGTTCTTTGAGATAAACTGGTTGAAATGATATCTGACCAAGGTTTAGCTTGGATGCTTGATGATGAAAGAGGAACTTTATGATAGAGGAATTCTTCAAGAAATTTTCTGATTTTGGAATTTTGTTTCTTTAATAACAATATCTTCTGGTTTTGCCTTTAAAAAAATGGTAAAGCTAAATTTTAAAAGGAATTTTATCGCTTATTCCGGAGGTTATTTAAGATAAATTGGTTCAAATGTTCTCTCTTACCATGCTTCAGCCTGGATGCTTGATGCTGAAAGAGGAACTTTTTATGGCAGAGCAGTGCAATGATTGTTTAACTAGCAGGATATATATGTTAGTGAATCAGTGATGTATTTATTAACTTTTGTTTAACTCCTGAGAGGAGATTTATATAGGTAGAGTTAAAGGGGAAGTGGGGATTATGGTTTTGTAATATGAATGCACGCAGTGGATGATGAAATCTGTATTTGGTTTGATTTACTAGGAATTTGAATTATTTTTGTTATGCGATATTGCCATATGTATTGCTATTGTCCAATTTCATTATTTAATAGATCCATTGCTAGCTGGCCTGATATGTTGAACATGAATGTTTTGGGTTCTGAGATACTTTGTCAGATACATATGCTTCTGATCTATTTGGCAATACTGTACGTCTTAATTTTCCAGTTTTGCTGTTACAGTAGAACAGAAAAATGAGCCGAGCGCGGGATCCACACAGATCTTTCTTCCCTTTTGGAAACCCTTTCCGAATGATATCACCTAAAGGCTCGCAAATGTCCCACAGACTTCATGAAATATTAAATTCTTTTGAGGCAACACTGGCAGAGAGGCTGAAGAAGCTTATGCCGAAAAGCAAGGATGAAATTCTTAGTATATCTTGGATGACTCTAGCAATGGAATCACTTTGTGAAACTCATAATGATATAAAAACCCTTGCCCTAGATATTGATCTCCCTGTGAGTGAATGGGATGAAAAATGGATTGATGTGTACTTAGACATAAGTGTGAAGTTGCTGGATATATGCATTGCATTTAGTTCTGAGCTCTCACGCCTGAACCAGGGGCATCTTTTGCTTCAGTGCGCATTACACAATTTAAACACCCCCTCCCCACAGCAGTTTGTTCGAGCATGTTCTTCAATTGATGGATGGAGGCATCATATTAGTTCTAGGAATCCTAGGATTGAGAAATGCGGCACCATTTTAGATAATCTTTTGGGATCACTTGATTTGCCAAAGGTTAAGAATTCAGCTAAAGGGAAGGTTTTGATGCAAGCTATGTATGGAGTGAAGGTGCAGACAGCATTTTTATGCAGTGTGTTTGCTGCGGTTTTCTCAGGCTCTGCAGAGAAGTTGTTTGATCGGAATGTAGCTGACACATATTTGTGGGCTCAAGCTTTTACAAGTTTGCGGCATGTTGTAAATGAGGAAATTGAAGTTAGATTTTCCAATGGAAGATTTGCTGTATTGAAGGAGTTGGAAGCAGTCGACGCCTTTGTGAAGAAATTATACCCTATAATCCAGGGTGAACAAGATACTGTTGAGACAGAAGTGCTTCGGAAGACTGTTGAGGAAACAAGCAAGGCGGCAGAGAAGCTTTCACAAGGATTAGATCATCTTGCAAACGAAGTGGATGGTTTTTTCCGGGTAGTCTTATCTGGCCGTGACACTTTGCTATCTTTTCTGAGGTCAGGTGCAACTTTCTGCGACAGTATCCCTGGGGGTAATATGGATGAGCAGAGAGTCAATTGAGTATGCTGCAGCCTAACTCTAGTGCATAGTGATGGGCCTAGGTACGGGGTTTTATGTTTTATAGTCTATTGTGGGTTTCAATCTTGTTTGGCTTATTGTTGTATTTATTGTAGGTTATGTTACAATACTGTTGCGGGGAAATGTATATGGCTGCGTAATTGTGTAATGTCAAACAATGTAAAGTATATATGGACAGTGTTTTATGTGAACTTGCAAGCTGCAAATCCTCGGTTACTTCGTGGTATCTTTGGATCTCTTCCTTATTCCTTTTTAGGAGGAATTCCGTTACTCATACATCACACTCTCTCTCCTACTTTTAATAGCAACCGATAATGTGCATATTATATGTGGATAATCGATGCTGGAGCTACTTTGTCAAGAGGAATTTGTTTGACCTGAAATTTGATAGGCATTGTTTACATTGGATAAATTTGCAAATATTGTTCATTTTAGAACATAAATTAATCTGCAGCATTATTGTTCATGCCTGAAATTCCGTTGTAGTTCAACCTGGTGTATCGAATGAGAAGAACTTAATAGCTGTAGCAAGAATGTAGTGTTCCTCATCTCTTTTTGGCCACACTTTTCAGCCTTTATGGCTTTGAATGAATTCCAGAGATTTTATGTTGAATGTTCATGTGACGTCGGCAACCGTGAATCAATCTCCAATTGCTAATGGGGCCTATACGGTTGCTGAAATTGCTGCAAGAGGTAGTGGCTCTGGTGAGTTACCTTTTGCTATTTAATGTGCATAGGTACACTTGGTGACCGGTTAACTGTTTCAGAGACGGCGGAGGAGAAACAATATGGAGTTGCAGGGGCAAAACGCTGCAACCGATTTGGCTCCTTCCCAAATAAGCCGAAAAAAAAAAAACAGCATTGAATCTGCTCTTGCACATCGATGATAAGATTGGAATATTTTCATAATCGGATTACGAGCAGTTGAAGGGGGTTATGGTGAACATTAAGCCTTGTGGACAATTTAACTACCACTTAGATGATTCTAACTCTAGGATGAGTATAACTTGATCGAATGCATAGAATATTTTTGAATTTGACATGTCACAGATTCTGAATACAAAACAATTACATGGGATAACAGCATTTTAAAAGTAGAGTGTTAACTAAAGAATATCCGTTTATTATATTTTCGTTTCCATCTTGTTCATACTAGTCAAATACCTTCTAGAGTTCCTATATTCTAATTCTAATATTTGACTCTGACTACAGATAATGATACGATGGTCCTCTATGGACTTTGATTTCTAGGATGATTAAAGTTAAAATGGGAATGCTATTATTGATACATTATTATTTAATAACCCCCTTAAGCTTTTTATCTTTGTAATTTAACTTGATTAAATGTAAAACTCACGCGTTACATGAAAAATAGAAATTTGAAACATAAATATAGTTTGATTTTTTAATCAAGTCACACTTTTGACTAAACTGTTTTGTGGAGTTTCGTCAGATTAAAGAGGTTCTCAGTTGAGCGTCTGTAGGTGGGTCGGTCCAATCCTAACCAATGACTTTGACCATTGTGGCTTTGTCTGCATCAACCTCGCCCCGCTAACCTTTTTAATTCCAAAACCTAAAGTGATACGAAACTTCAAACTTTACAAACCGCTCTTACCTTCCCACATTTATTTGACCATTATTTTCCAAATGGCAACTTCATAGATGTTATATGTATATGACTATTTGGGGGAAAATATCGCTATAACATGAGATGAAGTTTCATCGATCCAACTTATTCCTTTTCTATTGTTACAAAAAAACAAGTTTATTGTCCAAAACAAAAAGGTAAAAAAAAAATTACTTGTGCAAACAGAACAAAAGAAGGACTTTTACAAGTTTATTGGATATATACTTCAGTTTTACTTTTACCTCATATGAATAAATAATAATTAATAAACATGTGTT